>OZ010789.1:463440481-464864625 GCA_963932465.1 Maratus speciosus
ACTTTAAGGTTCTCTGAATTTTTTGTAGCCATTTTTTAAACCTATTCTATATATATGTGTGTGTGTATTCGTGTATATTACAATTTTCACAAAAAGTTTAGCTCTCTATAGCTCGCTCTTTGTGAAGAAACTGGGTTTTATCTCTAATCTTGATTTAAGTTTTGTTGGAGAATTTAGTACTTAACATCGAAATCTACCTCCGCCTGTAGGCCTGAGCCGGCAGGGATTTTTTTACTATACGGCTTCAAAAGTTGTGATGTTTTTAACCCTCTTTTTTTATTTTATTCTAAATTACGTTAATTTTCTCATGAATGTCTAAGCGTCTAACATTGCTGTTGCTATTGTGTATTTTCTGTCTTGTGAACACATATAATCTAAAATATGCTGTAAAATTTTCCTATAAATATGTATACAGTATTCTTTAAAAGAATCTCAATCTTAATTGTATGCAGGGTTGGCAGGTTTTTGACGTGTGTCAGTTCATGTCGGGTTTAAACCATCATGTCAAAAACCTCAAATACAAAATTGATTTGTAAAAATTCACATTAAATGTCACACATGACAACATTACATGTAATATTTTAAATTCACTATTACTGTATATCAATAATTAGTACATAGTAAAGTATTATTGTTAAGTACAACTTTTTAACAGGCTAAAATTTTTATTTTTTGTAAAACTGTATTTTTTAAAAAAATAGACATTAAGCTCACCTGAGCTGTACATTTTTTCTCTTACTTAAAATCGTTTTAATTTCTCTTACTTTTGAGAGCTTAAAGCATTAGCTAGACTTTTTTTTATACAAAAAAAACTTTGAAAAATGCAGATTTTTTTGTATATATAACAAGATAATGTGCATCAATGTTATTCTAGTCTAGGCAATAACCATTTCATTCAAAATTGAAATTGGATTCTTAATCTTAAACATTTACAAAATAAGAGAAGTAATTAAAAAAAAAAGCTTAAAGTCAAAATCTTTTTAAAACATGCTTTCTTTAAATATATAAAAATGTTTTTGATTTTAAAGCTGAACAAAATTGGCTCGGTCTTCTAAAAGAAAATTCCTTTAAGCCCCATATTGAAAAAGTGCACAATAGAAACCATATCATTGTTTTGTTTATATTTTGTATCCCAACCATCAGGGGCAAGGGTTGACTGATTTATCAGTTGATTCAGCTCGCGCTTGAGCTACAGAGAGAATTCATGGATGCTTACCCATATTATTGTGTATGAAGCTAAAGAATCTCCTTTCCCGTCTTCTTATTTCAGTGCTATAGGAGGGACCCCATTTCTTGGTGGAAAGGTATCATTAAATGCACTAGCTTTTTGAGCCTGCTGCAAAACTTGCTCATCTAGCAATGCTTTTGCTATCAAGTCCTACTAGCTCAGCATCAATTAAGAGACAGACTATTTTCTAACGCTTCATACACTCTAAACTCAGAAATCATCTGGGTGTAAATAAATGTGCTAAACACGTTGTGTGCTGCAGCATGCTGCATGGTAAAATTGACCCAGATTATTTAATTATACAAAATGATTTTCTTCTGATTGAAAATTCCAAAAAATAAAAATATTTCATTGCAATTAATAATTTTTTTTGATTATTAAATTACAATAAATTTAAATAAAAGATCGCATAAATCCTTGACTTATTTAATGTTTACCTATTGTTGTTAAAATGTTTTAATGTGTTACATGTATTTGGCGGTTTTTGACAGTTTAAACCAGTTTTTGATGCTTGTCATGTCAAAAACCCAACCCTGATTGTATGTTAAGAAAAACTGGAATTTTTTGTAGAAATTGAACCGTGTCTGATTTATTTATTTATTTTTTTTTTTTGCATGGGCCAGGACCAGACTGAACTTTTAATTTTTACATCATACCGGGGAAGCTTTCGCTTGGGCCGGGCTGGATCTAGAAATCTGGCCTGTGTAGACCTCTAAATGAATAAATGTCATTTATAAAGCTATCAAGATTTTTTTCAGAGTCTGGGACATAATTATAACCAATGTATTTAGATATATCCACAGAGATTACATGCACAGCCTCCCTGTTCATTAAAAAAAAAGTGAATGGACAGGATCCCGAAAATATCTTCTGTATCTGGTTTTAAATAAGGAACATTAAAAATATCAATTGGCTAAACTTAAAAAAAATTATACGTAAATTATACTCATTTTAAAATTATCTGTGAACATTTTTACTTATAAAACAGAATCAAAATAATAATATATAGGCAAACAAATAAAGGATATTCACTTTATGGGGGAATTGACTGATGAGTGGACTGGATCACACCTGCAAACTGTATCGTTAAACGGAAAGAATGCAGTTGTTTCTACCCTTTAATAATCAGACTTATCACTGATTTGCACCATGTTTCACTGGCTGGGATGCATTTTTTTTTTATTAAATTAGAGTCAAAGTCTCATTTTCACAACTGCAGAAAAGTTAGAAAAAAAAAATTCAGTGGTCAACTGGAGAAAATTTTGCTATAGCTGTTTCTTAAGGCTCCTCTGCACTGAAACTCCCCGATCGCGAAATCCCATGTTAGCCTATGGGAAAACTTTCAAGCGTGATTACTCATTACCTAATATAATTATTATAATACCGTTTTCACCAACTGTAAGTAGACGTCAGATGCTGATGATGTGTGTTTTAAAAAATTATCTCCGTAAATTTTAAGTACGTAAAAAATTCCTATAAACTTTGCAATTTCCACTTGATTAAATTTTATCATCTTCTTAAAGATACTTAAAATTTACGTAGACAATTTTTAAAAACGCACATCATCTGCATCTGACGTCTACTTTCTGATGGTGTAAACGGTATTTTAATAATTATATTAGGTAATGAGTCATCGCGCTTGAAAGTTTTCCCATAGGTTAACATGGGATTTCCAGTTCTGGGAGTTTCAGTGCAGCGGCCCCTTAACATTGCCAAAATTCGCTATAAAAGGATAATTTAGCATTAAATACAATAGGAAAACGGCAGGACCAAAATGTTAACATCTTCTATTAATTTAAATTTGTGTTGTAATGAAAGCATAGCCTTAAAGAGAGAAATCCTGATGAATTTAGGAAATGCATGCTATTCTGGACAGGGGCAGTTTTCAAATAGAAAGTGGTAACTCTGGTTTCTAAAGTCCACATGGGAAGGGAAAAAATAGTGCAAAGCAGATACTGGGAAAAGGGTCGTGTGCCTTCTCCATATCTAAAAAGAGCAGCATGCAGTGCCCTTTGAAAAATGTCAAATGTAAACACCAATTTAAAGATTAAGACAACCGATAATCATTTTCAGAAACACCAAAAATTCAAATAAATAACAATAATAGCTCAGATAATTTGAGACAAAAATCATGAGAAAAGAAATTTATACCAGTAGAAAAAAAAAAGATTGCAAAATTAGATATTAACATAATTAGTCTACTTTAATTAAATTTATAAGAATATACATTTCAAAGTTGAATTACATTATAGGAAAAAGTTTTCTTATTTAAGGAACTGTAAACACATAATTAGAGATCAACTGAAAATTAATTTTCATTCAAAAATCGGACTTTCTCCGAAAATGCTGCTGGATCGAAACTATTAGTATTCCAAAAATCTCATTTCTTCCTTCAGAAATTTTCAACATTACTTAATGATTTGAGCTGTAATGGCTCAAATGAGGCACTCTTTATTCATTGCTATAAACTTCATTGTTTATCAGTCATGACTGACTCGAGACATGAATACAAATTACAAAGCAAGCAATGCATATATGACTAAACTTTGAAGGTTCTTTTCATGTGCTCATTAAAAGCTGCAGACTTAACAGTAACAGAACATTTTTAGTTTGAAACCACAGAAGTTTTTCCAATACTCTTTGAGAAAGTTCTAGTATAACAAATGATCATTTATATAATAAAAGATACATTGAAGTATGCATATCTAAAACATTTTTTAATTACATGAAATTCATATCATTAGAAAATCATATGTGTAATGTAGATGAATTACATTTTATTTTATATGAAAATAAAAAGTTTCGGTCAAAGGCACACAGAGCCAACTCGGACCACACATATAATTAATTCATATTTTCATATATTTATGTATGTATTAATACCTTTAAAAAAATTATGTTTTCGTTTTTGGCCAAAAATAGGAAGCTTACCGAAATTCAGTTTCAGTCGATCCTTACACATAATGCATAGCCCTGTGGCAAAAGTTTTGTAAACTGTCTGCTACGACAAGCCTCAAAAACAGCAAAATTTTTCTGCAACGTGGTATTTTTTAATAGTAGAAATGAATGGCAAATTTGTACATAATATAATTAGGAAAAAGACATTGAAGAACTAATATAGCTTAAAGCAGGTGTTATATGTAATGGTCTAATCTGTTTTTAAACTGCATGTAAAAAAACAACAAAAAAACTAAGTTTAATGAACCAGCATTAAAGGAATTGTTTAGCCTATTTTGAGTAATTTACAATAAATAAATTGTCCCAATACTTTTCTTAAGAATTATTGATTGAGTACGAGCTTAAATTCTTGTAATTTGTTGCATTGCACCATACATTTAAAAGCTATAAGATCAATTTATTGGAAGGAGGGAGAAGGATTGTACATATGTACTTTAATTATTTCAAATAATTAAAATATTAAAAATAAATTTTAATAATATATTTCTAAATAAGTTGTCTGTCATACAAGCAAACATAATTTTCTATATTTGATATGGAAAGCAAGCAAAATAAAAAAGGGAAACAAAGGATTAAGCAGAAACCATTTTATCGATTAAATTATTTTAAACTTTATATATATAAACTTGTCAAAAATAAAAAGATTTCTTTCAAGTGAACTGCAATATATAATTTAAAAAATAAAATATATTTTCTGTATGATGTAATGTAAAAAAGGGCTATATTTATTGTTCATAGTATGATAAACAGTAAGAGGAGACCATTTATGCATTTTCAATATTTCAGGAAAACAAACAGTGAATGAAGATTTATGTTACTTAAAAAATTTAACAATGAGAAGTAACATTAAAATGAGTTTCTCAAAAGAATATGATGAAGACTTATCTTTATGAAGATAAAGTTAGGCCTAATAATGCTTAAATAAAAACAATACTTAAGCCAAAAATTTTTAAAACTGAATAAAATATACAAATAACATTCTTGAGAAATAACAAAAATACTTGTTAATTATATGAATTTTTCATTACAATATACACAAGATATTTAAATTTCCTGTTCAAAAATTTTGTTTACACTAAGAAAAAACAAATATGGCTTCCTTTAGTTTACTTGTTAACTGCAGCTGTGAAAACCTATTTAAAATAGCTATAGTAAGATCTAATAAAGCTTAAATAAAAACAATTCTTAAGCCAAAAATATTTATAACTGAATAGAATATACAAATAATATTCATGAGAAATAACAAAAATACTTGTTAATTATATGAACTTTTCAATACAATATACACAAAATATTTAAATTTCCAGTTCAAAAATTTTGGTAACACTAAGAAAAAACAAATATGGCTTCCTTTAGTTTACTTGCTAACTGCAGCTGTGAAAACCCATTTAAAATAACTATAGTAAGACCTAATAATGCTTAAATAAAAACAATTCTTAAGCCAAAAATATTTATAACTGAATAGAATAAACAAATAATATTAATGAGAAATAATAAAAATACTTATGTTAATTATAAGAGCTTTTCAATACAAGATATTTAAATTTTTGTTTACACTAAGAAAAAACAAATATGGCTTCCTTTAGTTTAGTTGTTAAAACTGCAGCTGTGAAAACCTATTTAAAATAACTATAGTAATATTCTTGAGGTGCAGAGGAAACAAATATCAAAACAATTATTAAACTATTTTAGAAGGAATGCTTATAATATATTTTCATAGACTATAATAACACACTGATGTACTTTTAAATTCATATACAAAGACTAGTCAAGTTAACAGCTTTGAAGAAGATATTGTTTTTCATTTGGCACACTAATACCTGCAGTTTTAAAACTGAAATAATCAAATATTTGAAAACATATAATCATTTTAAAATATACTTTATTAATTATAAAATAATAGACTATCCTACCAATATCAAAAGGTTTTTTTTTTTTTTTTTTTAAATATATATAAAACACTGATTCAAAGATTAAGACAACAAACCGGTGGCCATCTTGAAAAACACCAAAAATTCAGATAAGTAACAATACCTGAGATAGATAATCAAAGACCAATAAAAAAGGAATTTTTACCAGAACAAAATAGAATATAGCGAAACAACACTGAAAACTGACGATATGTAACAATTAAAATAATAAAACTTTGTAAAAAATCACCATAAAATAAAAAAAAAATACATAGGACGTGTTTCAAGCTAAAAATATTAACAGCTCGTCATCAGCGAAAGTTCTTGTCCCCTTACAGACACGTGTTTTACTTTAGTTTATGACGAGCTGTTAATATTTTTAGCTCAAAACGCGTTCTATGTATTGTTTTTATTTTATGGTGATTTTTTTACAAAGTTTTATTATTTTAATTTTAACAAACTAGAATGTTATAAAATTCGATCTTAAGATAATTAGCTTGAATGCAATGTATTAGATTATACATTTCAAAATTCATTCACACTTAGGGATTAAATTTCATAATTTTAGGAACTGTAAATACATAATGTGCAGTATTAAATGAAGAAAACAAAAACAGTCAATGTAATGTACTCAAATCATAAAAGATTAAGATGTAAAAGTTTAAGTACGACGTCTGTCATAGGTTATTTTTTATATTTAATTATAACAATTGAGTACTTATCACAAAGTTTAAAATGACAGGATACGTACGAAAAAATATTTAGCTGGCTTACTTAAAGAAAACTTTGACTTAACAGTTTGCATCATCCTCAAAACAGCTTTCTGTAGAATGGTCAACTAACACATCCATATGGTTGCCTAAGAGCTAGCAAAAAGACATTTAAAGGCAAGAAAAGCAATTGCATTTCAAGCCATTTGAATCGTCCGTCTGTATGTCTGTGTGCCTGCACTCTATCTCCCGAATAAATTGAGATAGAGACTTGAAATTCGGTGTGTACTTAGGGAATAATAATGGAAAGAAGCCTATTGAATATCAGTAACCTCGATTAACCGGAACAATTTTTTCAGACTCTTGAAATATTCGTTCTGATAAAAGATATACAAAAATTTTCGAAATTGTTTATTTGAAGGAATGAATATAAAAGACAATAAAAAAACATAAATTTTGCATTATGAATGAACTCGATCGGATAATTAGTTGCCGAGATATTTGTAATTCTATTTTTCACTCTCTTCGATTTTTCATGACCCTGTATTTCATTCAAATTCCAATTCAAAGATATATTTTAATTGGAAATGAGACGCTTAATCCGACGCAGTAAACTGTTAGTTAATAGGATTATAATTTTTCGAGTTATAAGGATGTTTCTTTTACGCAGTTCGGTACTACTCGATTATCCCGACGACCAAAAAACTATCGCCAAACTATAAAATTAAATGCCAATAATGGCTTATCGTAAATGTCATGTATTCAATGCATCTTCATACCTTTAAGGGGTGTTACCATAGGAGGGACCCTGTTCTGTTGCCAAACACCGCCAAGTTTGTCGCCAACTTGGCGGTATAGCGCTAAATTTGGCGGCCAAAGTGAGTCACCAAAAATGACGCCAAATTGGCGGTATCTCTAATATTTCGCCAAATTCCCATAAACTTCCATTGTAAAACCAATAGCGTTTACTTGCTTACAGAAAATCAACAAATTGAGATATTTTAATGCAACAAAAGATAATATTAGCTTAAGGGTTTATATTAATTATATTTAAGGAAGTCCAAATAAATTAAATTATGAATAAAAGTAACATGGTACAATGCTTAGCAAATATCACATGTTTTATTATCCATGATGGGTAAGTATTACGGTGGCCCTCAACGACTAGTTTAAGTTTGGAGCTGTCTGTATAAAATTGTTTCAATAAAAGTAATTCGATGTAATTTTTTTCCAAAACTGGGACTATTGTTTTATATAAATATGTAGCAAAAAATTACCTGCACACATTTTTACGATTGTTATTATTTTTTTAACTCTGTCCCTGGATTTTAGATTCCTTACCGTCCTTCTTGCTAAAATTATACAGAAAATCACATGCAGCCACAGATTTTTAGGTAGCTTTCTTTACAAAAAGCTACCTATTGCAGCCGTTCGGAGGAAAGCGATTTCAAAAAATTTTGGTATATTTTCATCGATCATGACCCCCAGACCCCGAAACCACCCTCCGTTCAAAATTGATATATATATATATATATATATATCAATATATATATATATATATATATATATATATATCTGACCTATGTCACACTGTAACTCTCGTATTTATGAACCGATTTGGATGTAATTCGGTGTGTACATAGTACATACCAATGTCTCGACCGAGTTCGTTGGCCAGCTTCATCCGCCATTTTGTTTCAAAATGGCGGCCATTTAAAATTTTTAAAAAAATTTAAAATTTGAAATGTGGTACCAAAAAATTGAAAATGGAAAAATATTTTTTTCTTATGTATTTGACCTTTATACAAAGACTCCGTAGCAGTTTTTGTTTCGTCTATATCTTAAAAAATGGCTGAGTTATAGCATTTTGAATTTCTAGCGAAGCTGACATTTTGAAACGTCCTGAATTTTGTCACGCGATAAAAGGCGTATTTATGAACCGATTTGGATGTAACTTCGTTTATACATAGTAGAGACCAATGTCTCGAACGAGTTCGTTGGCCAGCTTCATCCGCTATCTTGTTTAAAAATGGCGGCCATTTAAAATTTTAAGAAAATTTTAAATTTGAAATGTGGTAGCAAAAAATTGAAAATTGAAAAAATATTTTTTTCGTATGTGTTTGACCTTGATAAAAAGATTCGGGAGCAGTTTTTGTTTCGTCTATATCTTAAAAAATGGCTGAGTTATAGCATTTTGAATTTCTAGCGTGGCTGACATTTTGAAACGTTGTGATTTTTGCCATGTGATAACAGACGTATTTATGAACCGATTTGGATGTACCTTGGTGTGTACATAGTACATACAAATAACTCAACCGAGTTCGTTGACCAGCTTCATGCGCCATCTTGTTTCAAAATGGTGGCCATTTAAAAAAAATTAAAAAAAATAAATTTAAAATGAGATACCAAAAAATTGGAAAATGAAAAAGATTTTTTTTGTATGTGTTTGACCTTAATACAAAGATTCCGGAACAGGTTTTGTTTCGTCTACATCTAAAAAAATGGCTGAGTTATAACATTTTGAATTTCTATTGTGGCTGACATTTTAAAACGACCTAATTTTTGTCACGCGATAACAGGCGTATTTATGAACCGATTTGAATGTAACTTGGTCTGTACATAGTACATACCAATGTCTCGACCGAGTTCGTTGGCCAGCTTCATTTGCCATCTTGTTTCAAAAGGGTTGCCATTTTTTTAAAAAAATGTAATTTAAAATGAGGTATCAAAAAATTGGAAAATGAAAAAGATTTTTTTTATGTGTTTGGCCTTGATACAAAGATTCTGGAGCCGTTTTTGTTTCTGAAAATTTGTTCTTTTGTTTATATCTTAAAAAGTGGTTGAATTATAGCACTTTGAATTTCTATCATGGCTAACACTTTGAAACGATCTTGTATTTGTCACGCGATACCACACTTATTCGCCTATTTCGATGGAAGAAGGCATGTGGATAGTATACATCAATATCTCGACCAAGTTCGCTGGCCAGCTTCATCAGCCATCTTGTTTCAAAATGGCGGCCATTAAATTAAAAAATTTATATTTAAAGTGAGGTGGAAAAAAAATAGAAATTGAAAAGGTTTCTTTCTTAATATTTGACCTTGATATAAGGATTCAGGAGCATTTTTTGTTTGTCTTTATCTTAAAAAATGGCTCAGATATAGCAGTTTCAATTTCTAAAGTGGGTGACATTTTGAAAAATCTAATTTTTTGCCTGTGACAGCACTCGTATATATCAACCGATTCCGATATGAGTGAGCATGTACACAGCAATTACTAAGGTCTCGACCAAGTTCACTGGTTAGCCTCATCCACCATGTTGTCTTAAAATGGCAGGCACTTTAAGAAATCGCCGAATTTGGCAGCCAAATATAAGTGACTTTAAATAAAAGCAGCTTGGATAAAGCTGACTAATTTCGCGAAATTCTCATTCATCATGATTTAGTATTGATAAAAATTAGTATTGAATCTCCTACAGTCGGTTTCCATTTAATTGAGCTTCGTGTGTTTGAATAATATAAGTTGGCTTTTTAAAAATAAGAAATATGAAAGCTACCTCTTCCTCCCGGCACTGGCCGGAAGGACTTTTTTAATTCTTGATCCGACTTCTCCTTTAATTCTAGCTTTTTTAATTCTTGATCCGACTTCTCCTTTAATTCTAGCTTTTTTAATTCTTGATCCGACTTCTCCTTTTCTAACTTCTTAGCCTCGTTTTCTTTTTCCTTTCTCTCAGCAACAGCATTGGATAAAATTTCTTGTACAAAAGCGGGATCCTGTTTATATTCATTACTATTCAAAATAATTTCCTTTAGTGTCCCACCAGGGTGGGTGCTTACTTACTTACTTACAATCTTGCGGGATTGTTTCCCCAAGCTCTTCTACCACGAACTTTAAGTCGACCTTTTTAAAATTTTTAACGGCTTGAAACATTTTGCTTCAAATAAATATTGTAAAATGTCCTGTCGCGCCGGACGCCACAATGTTAATTAAAGCGTTCAAAAAGGATGTTATTTTAACAACCCAGCTTTCAGAATATAATGCGGACGCCAATTATGTATTTATGAACTTAAAATGTACATAAAGAAGTCAATTAACTTCTCAAAACAAAAATAATTTATTTACCGGTAAAGCTTTTTACCTTCTTCCATAAAAATATTCAAACAACAATAAACAATACAATTTCTGATTCACGTTACATCATATATAAAAGGTATCACGAGAATAAAGATGAGAGGATAATAACAAATAAATAAACATGGACAATAGATTTAACATCTATAACTCAGCCATTTTTTAAGATCTAGGCGAAACAAAAATTGCTCCGGAATCTTTGTATCTAGGTCAAACACATAAGATTTTTTTTTTCAATTTTCAATTTTTTGGTATCACATTTCAAATTTTAAATGTTTTAAAAAAATTTAAATGGCCGCCATTTTGAAACAAGATGGCGGATGAAGCTGGCCAACGAACTCGGTGGAGACATTGGTATGTACTATGTATACACCTAGTTACATCCAAATCGGTTCATAAATACAAGAGTTACAGTGTGACAAAGATCAGATATATATATATCAATATTTGAACGGAGGGTGGTTTCGGGATCTGTGGGTCATGATCGATGAAAATATACCAAAATTTTTTGAACTCTCTCTCCTCCGAACGGCTGCAATAAGTAGCTTTTTGTAATGAAAGCTACCTAATAATAGCACAGAGTATGTTTGCAGTGCTAAAGCTTGGGAAAGCAACGACATCTCAAAATTCAACACTACCTGCTTAGTAGGCTGTATTAGTTTCCATGGGGCATTGTTATTTTACATTGTTATGTTGCCTCAAAATGCAATGAAAATGAGTTTTTGTCCGTTTTCCGCACGTATTTTCTTATTTAAGCAATAGTACTCCAAACTTTTTCTTATAGAATAACAAAGTGTACTGCTAGGACAAGCTAAATAATATAAAACTTTACCAGAATATTGCTGCTGTTTGCAGGAATAGTCTGTTAAATATTCAAAAATTTCAAAATAGGCAGCATTTCAATTAGTCTTTTATCAAAACAGCATCACTGTTCAATAAAACAAAATATATCACGTAGTAGTTGGAAGTATATACAAACACATGGAAAAGAAAAAAAAGTGGGGTCTCGTCATATTTTTATAAAAAAAAAAATGTCAAAAGTCACAAAAATCCCTGCCGGCCCGGCCTACAGGCAGAGGTAGATTTCGAAGTTAAGTATACTAATTTCACCAACAAAAACTAAATCATTATTAGATATAAATTCACTTTAACAGTTTTATCTGTCTGCTTTTGACGAGTTTTTATTTCCTTTTTATAAAATAGCTGGTTTTATCAGAATCATGTTAAGGCGATATTAAAAAAATATTTTTCCATACTCAACAACTCGAAATTTTCTGGCACATTTTCGGATTAATTTTTAATAAAAAATATATATATATATATGGAACATGCTGACGTGATTTTTGAAAAGATTTATAAGCGACCTGTGTTTTCATTTTTCTTTCAATTAATTAAAACTTGATTAATAAACAATTATTTTCTCATTAGGGCAATATTTTTCGTTTCTAACACAATCGCTTCGGGAAATTCTGTTCAAAATGCCTACTTTGACATCATTTTTTGAAATATATTCTGCCTCTATCAAAAAATCTATCATTACTATACATTATATAGTTTCTGAATAAGAGAATCTAGCAATTGGATGCGTTTGAGAGCAAAAATGAATTAAAAAATGTCTATATAAATGTTGAAGACAATATTAAGAAGATATATGATAAATTCATGGAGATTTTATATCTTGTGAATTGACGGAGTTATGAAAATTTTTCTTCTTCAACCGCCCTTTTTTGTTTTCCATTTTTTTTTATTTTTTTGGTACGAATTGGTCGTATCAAAAACTTGTTAATATAAATTTGTAGATAATATTAAGGAGATGTATAATAGAATTATTGGATTTGATATCTTGAGAATTGACGAAGTATAAGGATTTTTTTTCTCCCAAAAACCATATTTTTTGCACCGCTTGAGCTTATTTTAAATTTTATCAAAAATCTGTGATGCATGAATTTTTGGCGCTAATTTTGGAAGTAATAAAAACTTTAAACTGATTTGATATGTACAAAAATTAAGAAGTTATGGGATTTTTTCGGTTTTCACAAAACCCCTCCCTATTTTCATCCCCTTTGTTCGCTTTTGCCCATTAACGAACTTGACCGAGATTTTATGTACCTTGATTTTATGTATCAGTTTGGAAGAGATTTGTGCAGAATTGCGGAAGTTATCGTGTCCAGGAGAAAGTGATAACACAATTGCTTCGGGAAATTACGTTCAAAATGCCCACTTTGACATAATTTTTTGAAATATATTCTGACTCTATCAAAAAATCGATCATTGCGGTACATTATATAGTTTCTGAATAAGCGAATCTACCAATTAAATGCGTTTGAGAGCAAAAATGAATTTAAAAATGAGTCAGAAAATAAGCAGTTTGGATTTGAGTGCATCCTTAATGCAATGATTTTTCCAACACAATCCGCTTCGGGAAATTCGGTTCAAAATGCCCACTTTAACAGCATTTTTTTAAATATATTCTGCCTCTATCAAAAAATCGTCCATTACGGTACATTATATAGTTTCTGAGTAAGAAAACGTACCAATTGGAAGCCTTTGAGAGCAAAAATGAATTGTAAAATGAGGCAGAAAATACGCAGTTTGGATTTGAATACACCCTTACTTAGATGATTTTTTTCTTCAACCGCTATGTATTTTTAATTTGTTTTTGCTGTAAGAATTGATCCTATCCAAAACTCTTCTATATAGATGTTGTAGACAATATTAAGAAGATATATGATAAATTCATGGGGATTTTATATCTTTTGAATTGACGGAGTTATGGATTTTTTACTTCTTCAAACCCCCTTTTTGTTTTCGTTTTTAATTTTTTTTTGCGGTACGAATTGGTCCTATCAAAAACTTGTGAATATAAAAGTTGTAGATAATATTAAGGAGATTTATAATAAAATTAATTGGATTTGATATCTTGAGAATTGACGAAGTTATGAATTTTTTTCTCCCAAAAACCCTATTTTTTGCGCCCCTTGAGCCCATTTTTAACTTTATCAAAAATCTGTGATACATAAAATTTTGGCCCTATTTTTAGAAGTAATAAAAACTTTAAACTGATTTAATATGTACAAAAATTAAGAAGTTATAGGGTGTTTTCGGTTTTCACAAAACCCCTCCCTATTTCCATCCCCTTGGTCCGATTTTGCCCATTAACGAACTTGACCGAGATTTTATGCCCTTTGATTTTATGTATCAGTTTGGAAGAGATTGGTGCAGAATTACGACAGTTATCGTGTCCAGAAGAAAGTGATATATATATATAGATAGATAGATAGCAGTGGCGTGGCGTGAAAATTTTCGGTGGTCATCGCAATTATTTAAGTTTGTGGTGAAAAATTATTAACTCTAAAATTCAATGGTTGAATGTTCAAAAAAGAAACTTTAAATCTTACCTTCACTTGTACATGAACTCCAAATGTTCTGCTAAAACTGGATCGTAGAGTTTTAAAAGCTTATTAAGAGTTTTAAAATATTGCTTGGTCATCGCCGCATCCAGCGATGACCGGACGCCACGCCACTGATAGATAGATAGACAGATAGATAGATAGATAAAGTTTTTTACTGAGGGTGGTTTTATGTTCTAGGAGTCATGATCGGTGTAGATCTGCAAAAATTTTTCAGAAATTCCAACATAGGAACGATCCCAATAGGTAGTATTTCATACGAAATCTACCTAAAAAAGTCCTTCCGGCCAGTGCCGGGAGGAAGAGGTAGCTTTAATATTCCTTATTTTAAAAAAGCCAATTTATATTATTCAAACACACGAAGCTCAATTAAGTGGAAACCGAATGTAGGAGATTCAATACTAATTTTTGGCTCCACCAGTGGCCGAGAGGTTCTGCTCTCGAAGTTGGTAGACGGGAGGTGCTGGGTTCGATCCCAATCGCGCCCGTCGGCCTAATCGTTCGGAGTTTTCGTGGTTTTCTTCGAACCTGGGTTCTCCAAGCGTTAATACGGGTTAGGTTCCCTTAGAAAGACCTCCACGGAAGGCACTCCCCCACCCCCGTAGGGCCTTTATACCTCGTGCTGATAATTGGCCGACATAAATACAACCAACCAATCAATACTAATTTTTATCAATACTAAATTATTATGAATGAGAATTTCGCGAAATTAGTCAGCTTTATCCAAGCTGCTTTTATTTAAAGTAACTTATATTTGGCTGCCAAATTCGGCGATTTCTTAAAGTGCCTACCATTTTAAGACAACATGGTGGATGATGCTAACCAGTGAACTTGGTCGAGACCTTAGTAATTGCTGTGCACATTCTCACTCACATCGGAATCGGTTGATATATACGAGTGCTGTCGCAGGCAAAAAATCAGATTTTTCAAAATGTCAGCCACGTTAGAAATTGAAACTGCTATATCTGAGACATTTTTTAAGATAAAGACAAACAAAAAATGCTCCTGAATCCTTATATCAAGGTCAAATACTTAACAAAGAAACCTTTTTCAATTTCTAATTTTTTTGCACCTCACTTTAAATATATATATTTTTTAATTTAATGGCCGCCATTTTGAAACAAGATGGCTGATGAAGCTGGCCAGCGAACTTGGTCGAGATATTGATGTATACTATCCACATGCCTTCTTCCATCGAAATAGGCGAATACGTGTGGTATCGCGAGACAAATACAAGATCGTTTCAAAGTGTTAGCCATGATAGAAATTCAAAGTGCTATAATTCAACCACTTTATAAGATATAAACAAAAGAACAAATTTTCAGAAACAAAAACTGCTCCAGAATCGTTGTATCAAGGCCAAACACATAAAAAAATCTTTTTCATTTTCCAATTTTTTAATACCTCATTTTAAATTTTAAATTACATTTTTTTTAAAAATGGCAACCCTTTTGAAACAAGATGGCGAATGAAGCTGGCCAACGAACTCGGTCGAGACATTGGTATGTACTATGTACAGACCAAGTTACATTCAAATCGGTTCATAAATACGCCTGTTATCGCGTGACAAAAATCAGCTCGTTTTAAAATGTCAGCCACAATAGAAATTCAAAATGTTATAACTCAGCCATTTTTTTAGATATAGACGAAACAAAACCTGTTCCGGAATCTTTGTATTAAGATCAAACACATACGAAAAGACTCTTTTTCATTTTCCAATTTTTTGGTATCTCATTTTAAATTTAATTTTTTTTAAATTTTTTTAAATGGCCGCCATTTTGAAACAAGATGGCGGATGAAGCTGGCCAACGAACTCGGTTGAGTTATTTGTATGAACTATGTACACACCAAGGTACATCCAAATCGATTCATAAATACGTCTGTTATCACGTGGCAAAACTCAGGGCGTTTCAAAATGTCAGCCACACTAGAAATTCAAAATGCTATAACTCAGCCATTTTTTAAGGTATAGACGAAACAAAAACTGCTCCGGAATCTTTTTATTGAGGTCAAACACATAAGAAAAAAATACTTTTTCAATTTTCAAATTTTTGGTACCACATTTCAAATTTAAATTTTTCTTAAAATTTTAAATGGCCGCAATTTTTAAACAAAATGGCGGATGAAGCTGGCCAACGAACTCGGTCGAGACATTTGTCTGTACTATGTATAAACGAAGTTACATCCAAATCGGTTCATAAATACGCCTTTTATCGCGTGACAAAATTCAGGACGTTTCAAAATGTTAGCTTCGCTAGAAATTCAAAATGCTATAACTCAGCCATTTTTTAAGATATGGACGAAACAAAAACTGTTGCGGAGTCTTTGTATAAAGGTCAAATACATAAGAAAAAAATATTTTTCCATTTTCAATTTTTTGGTACCACATTTCAAATTTTAATTTTTTTTTAAATTTTTAAATGGCCGCCATTTTGAAACAAAATGGCGGATGAAGCTGGCCAACGAACTCGGTCGAGACATTGGTATGTACTATGTACACACCGAATTACATCCAAATCGGTTCATAAATACGAGAGTTACAGTGTGACATAGGTCAGATATATATATATATATATATATATATATATTGATATATATATATATATATATATCAATTTTGAACGGAGGGTGGTTTCGGGGTCTGGGGGTCATGATCGATGAAAATATACCAAAATTTTTTGAAATCGCTTTCCTCCGAACGGCTGCAATAGGTAGCTTTTTGTAAAGAAAGCTACCTAAAAGACTGTCATTTATCATACTTTTCCCTATCAGAAAACGAAACATCCCGTTTCTCTTTCCGCTTGCTATATTTTTCCCTATGAGAAAATGGAATATCCCTTTTTTTTTCCCCTTCCTTGTTCTAAATGGAAAAGAGGGAAATTTAAGCGGGATATTTTGACTGTGAATTTTTGTAAATTTTGTTAATTTTTTATTTAAATATATGACGAGGCCCCACTTTTTTTTCTTTTCCATGTGTTTGTACATACTTCCAACTAATGTGTGATATATTTTGTTTTATTGAACCGTGATGCTGTTTTGAGAAAAGACTAATTGAAATGCTGCCTATTTTGAAATTTTTGAATATTTAACAGACTATTCCTGCTAACAGCAGCAATATTCCGGTAAAGTTTTATATTATTTAGCTTGTCCTAGTAGTACACTTTAATGGTTGTATAAGAAAAAGTTTGGGGTACTATTACTTAAATAAGAAAATACGTGCGGAAAACGGACAAAAACGTCATTTTCATTGCCTTTTGAGGCAACATAACAATGTAAAATAACAAGGCCCCATGGAAACGAATACAGTCTACTAAGCAGGTAGTGTTATACTAATATTTCATCACAAAAGAATTTTGGGATGTCGTTGCTTTCCCATGCTTTAGCACTGCAAACATACTCGCATTTCCCTTTTCATGAAAAATGACAGCCACAACCTTGAACTTTGACATTTTCTACAGGGAAGGGAAAATTTTTTCAGGGCTTCAAAATTGCACATTATTCATTAAATGTGATGTATTTCAACATAAAAAAAAATCAAGCAAAACAAAAAATACAACTATCACACTTGTCTGATTTTCAAAATAATAGCTCTTAAGTGAAATTTTGACTAACCACCCTTAACACCAAAGACTTTTGAATAGGTAAATTTTAATTACAACACTCCTGTACAAAACGTTTAGTACAAAAACACCATCCTATGAGTTAATCGCGGCTTTTTTTATCTTTTGATGGAGCGGTCTCACAGACCGCTTCACACTAGTTATGTGACAATTTCTGTGACATCAGTTAAAGATTAATCCAATGTAAATAACTGTTGCTAAAAATCAATGAACATTGTAGCTATCACTTAGTTTTAACATGATTTGCCTAAAAATAGGTGATAATTTTCTTTGTGTCCCATCCTTACCGTCCCTTTTTTTCCCCTTGGCGTCCCTTTTTTCCCTTACTGTCTCCTTTTTTAGGTAGTTTCGTAAGAAATACTACCTATTGCAGTCGTTACCATGGTGCGACTTTTGAAAAATTCCTTCATAACTTTTCATTATATGACCCTAGGAACCCAAAACCACCCCCACTTAAAAAATTTACATATATATATATATATATAGTATATATGTATGTAGGTACTAAATTTTGTCGGCACGATAAAAGTCGCAATTATGCACGGATCGTTTTCAAACTCGCCAACAACTTTGAGATGGCTAATATCTCGGCGGGAATTGAAAATGGGCAAAATCGGCCCAAGGGAATGGAAATGGAGGGGGGGGGGCGTAAAAATTTTGAATACCGTCTTAACAAGATTCTGATAAAACTAGCTCTTACACAACGGCAGGAAAAAATAAATATTTTTCGTTATAGCAGTTGCCAACAATTAAAAAAAAACAATAAAATTTTCACCACAACAATTGTTTTTCTATTGCAAGAATTTCACGTGAAAAAATAAATTAAATAAATAGTTTGACGAATTGAAAACAAATTGAATATTACGTCATAAGTTTTCTAGAGCAAGATTTCAGCATGGAAACTCAAAATGAAATAAATAGTTTGACGAATTAAAAAAATATATATATATTGCGTCATATTAGAAATATAATGGACCTCAGCAGGTGAATATGTAACGTCATGTGAGTTTGAAGAAACGTATTAAAACATGATAAAAACCCGACTATGGAAATATTAACATATTTTAACACTTTGAGGTTCTCTGAATTTATTTTAGCCATTTTTAAACCTATCCCATGTACATGCGTGTGTGTATTGGTATATATTAGAATTTTCACAAAATGTTTAGCTCCTTAGAGTTCATTCTTAGTGAAGGAACTGGGTTTATCTCTAATCTTGATTTAAGTTTTGTTCGTGAATTTAGTACTTAACATCGAAATCTACCTCCGCCTGTAGGCCAGAGCCGGCAGGGATTTTTTTTTCTTACCGTCCCATCCTTAACATCCCTTTAAGACAATGTTCTACCAAAATTTTGTACTAAAAATACTACATTGTTATTATTTGTTATTTGAATGTTCTGTGGGTACTATATTCAAATTCATCATAAGAAAAAAATTAGAAGAAAATAAAAAGAAAGGCAAAATGATAAGGAAAATTAAACTCGCAAGTTTCACTTAAGCCTCAGTTAAATATAAAAAAAAATCGTCGCTACTGACCATTTTTTTCTTTATTTTGAATCATTAAGGCATTCGTCTATAAGTTTAAAATGCTATTTTATTAAATTTATTTTCACCAAATTTTTATTCCTGAAAGTTAAAATTTTGTGAGAATGGCTCATATGCAGGGTGTATTTTTTTTTTTTTTTAACTGCCGCTATTCAGAGCTATCTGCGGCTCTTTCTAATAACCAGAATGGCACTAAATTTTGTAAGGGAACTAATGACGTCATGGGAATAAAGAATTCGCGAAGAAAAATTAGTTCAAAACACTACCGATAAGGGGAATATGGCTCTGTTGCAGGATTACAACCAAGAATGAGCATAAAACACGTTTAATAAATGAAAATTCAAATTTAAGCACATGTGGTATCAAAAATGAGAGAAAATTACGTTATTTTTCAATATTGTCAAAGAATATTTGATATAATGGATAAAAGTGCGTATTTTTTGCTGAACGCAACGTCACTTTCACCACTGAATCCTAGATTATTATAAAATGTTGTTAAATGGTTGTAGTCAAAATTTGAAGAAAAAGTAGTAAAAAAAATAATTTTAATTCTCACATTATAGTAAAAATTTTTAGACTTAAGAGACTATGATTCATTTTTGCGCAGTCATAAGTAAAACGCTTCAAATTCATGTTCTTTTAAGAAAGTCTTCATTTCAACGACAAATTGCAGCATTTAGCCCCTTTAACTGTTTCACATATTGATTTTATTCTTAGAAATTAAACCACCTTATTTTTGAGATGTGCCACCTTAATCGTATTCTAAACCAGCCATACTCAACCTACGATCCGAGGCCCGCATTTGACTCGGCCAGGGCCTGACGAATGCAGGAACATGTGGGACAGCTGCCCCAGACCCCCCATTCCAAGGGGCCCCATCTAAGTAATCATCGGGATTTTTGTTAGAGGTGCCAAATGGTTAAAATTGGCTAAGAGGGACCAAAAATATTTTCAAAGGTTTGGGAAGGGAATGCGATCTTCTCCTTCTACTCTCTGCTTCACGAACTTCAGCCCCCCCCCCCCCCCCAAAAAAAAAAGAACAAGCTACATCATGAGAAAACTAATGATTAAAATATTATTATAACGGGTTATTAGTGCATTGTTTTCAAGAGAAATTCATTACTGACATTTTGCTCTTAACGATGGTAGTTAAAGCTATTTATGATACCGAATGGAGACATTTTTCTTTTGACATCTTATGACGTATGTATATTAGTAAAGGAAAAATTTGTAAACGTACTCTGTCAGTCACTTCATCATTTTTTCTACTGGTTTTCTACTAATTTTCCAACTAGTATTTTACTTAAAGTTGTGATCATCTTTCTTCTTATAGACTGTATACACATGAGAATATGAATAGTATGTTGTACAATATTTATGTAGATATACAATATATATTAAATGTATTACCAGTCACTTAAGGATAATTCACGAACAATTTCTATGAGTATGTAAATGAGGTCCCCCAGAAACTATGCTTACCCCGGTGCCCTAGATGGTGTAAGTCAGGGCCTGGGTCCGGCGTCCTTTTATGTGCGGCCAAAGATACATAATCATTAATCCATATTTATAAAATTAATTGAGATGTGTATAAAAAATATTTAAGACCTTCACTGTTGATTTATATATTTTCATTGAAATATAAAATTTGTTCTATTTCTTCTAATTAATTTAAAATTATGTAACACATCTTAAATGTCGTTTGCATAGTCAAAATTCTTTTTACATGTAGTCCTATTTGCGCTATAGTGATGTATACGTTTCTAAATCATCAACACCAATTAAACATTATTTCAAATTAATTAAATCTATACTATATATTTCAAAATTTAAAAAAATAAATAAAAAGGTTTTGTATTAAGCAAAAGACTGATTTATTAAATAAAATCTGATTTTTTTTAGAAATCCCACATTATGTTATAACATTTTATATTTATTACTAGAAAGATAGCCCGTCAAAAATGACGGAAAATGTAATATATAGATCTGTTATATACAACACATCTGCAAAATATGAGTTTTTTTCACTTGTTCCGCAGTGATAGATGAAAATAACACATTTTTAAAAAGAAACACATTTATGAAAAACTATGTAAAATGAATACATAAAAAATGCAATTGAAGTGTAAATTAACATTTGGTCGGAAAACTTCTGGATATACGACGTTTTTTGTAAAAACTTTTTTATTATTTAAAAACTGACCTTGCTTTTCAGTATCTTCGACATATATTTTTAAATGTCCTTCCTCTTTGCATCTTGAATTAATTACATGTAGTTGTCCATGAGAAAAAACCAGTTCTTTTAAATGCAGTCCGACTGTAGAAAATGTTTATCCTTCTAACTTATTTATCATATTTGTAAATGACAGTATAAATGAAAATTTTATTCATATCAATTCATTTCATTCATTACTCATTCATTTCAAATGAAAAATACGATAAATTATTGAAAAAAGGTATTTCTTTGTTAAAAAACATATTCTATATTACATCTCTACTTCATTATTAATTTTCCAATCAAAGAACAGAGCAAACCTAACAAAAAAAAAACAAAAAAAAAACCGTTGTCGCTTTGAGTTGCCATTATCGTCTGCGTGAGAAAAAAAATAAACACTATAAAAACCATAGAGGTAATTCAGTGTTGGATGAATGCCAACATCGGTTCCCTTTTCTCACGTAGACATTTTCATGGTTCTGCGACCGGCGGTGACGTCATTAACATTGCATTAAAAGAGAGCCGAAAGAGTAACTCAATGAGCGAAATTTTTTATGTGAACGATTCTAAAATGTGAATGACTCACCATAACAGCTCTGTGCTTGTTTACATTAGGAAAATTAAACACGGTTTGTTAAATGGTTTAACGATAGCGCAACACATTAAACTTTTCTAATAGAAAAATTATGCTGAACTCATGCTGTTTTTATAGAAAAATGTGCTAAACAGACGTGATTCAAGATAGAAGAAAAAAAAAATTGAAAGACATACTTTCATTAATATTCTCAAAAATGTATTTTTTTAATGCTCTAAAAAGTGGGAAATTTTTGGGATTGAAATGAAATTGTTTTATTTTCTTACGTTTAAGGGGGGGAAAAAATGAAAGCTTGGGCGCCAATTCAATTTAACTTTTGTTTAAGTTTTTTTATGGTACTATATTATGTACGTTACCTATGTATATATATGTATATAAAGTTGGCGCCCGTGCTTTCATTTTTTTCCCCTTGGTCATGGGAAAATAAAAGTCCAAATATTATTTGCTACTTTTTAGTGTATTTAAAATATACATATATATATATTTTTTTGTACATTTTTGAAGAATTTTAGGCACAGATGTCATATTCGCCCCATATTGGCGCGATTTTTTTCTGTCGCCAATATCATATAGGCAACAGTTACTTAACTTGCACCAAAGTGTCGTTATTTTGCTTGATGTGGTAACCCGGATTATGTTGTTTATGCTATTGATGTTTTCGCCAAATTGGCAACCGAAAAAAATCGCGCCAATATGGGGCGAATATGACATCTGTACCGAATTTTAATAAAAGCATGTCTTTAAAAATAAATAAATAAATAAATAAATAAAATAAAATAAAAAAATAAAAATTTAGAAAAATACATATATTTTGTTTTTAATATTTTAATCAAACAACGCTTTTTTAGTCTTATTTTACATTTATTTTAGGCACAGATGTCATATACACCCCACATTGGCGCGATTGTTTTCCGACGCCAGTTTGGTGAAAACCTCGTTACTATATCATCTATATCCGGGTAACCATATCAAGCAAAATAACGACATTTTGGCGCCAGTTAAGTACCCGATGCGTATATCATATTGGTGCCAGAAAAAAATCGCACCAATATGTGTACATGCCATCTATGCCTTATTTTCTTCTTAATTTTTTTTGTACAAATTATAGCGCAGATAGTGCAAAATAATAGATATTTTGGTACTTTTCCACTATAGGGGCCTTGGCGATTTTTTAAGAAGCTATTCGGGCATCAAAAAGTGAGATTTGTGATCAAATCATATAAACAGCTATGAAAATCAAATAAACAAACTTTTAAGTTTATTTATATAATATATAAATATTTTACTTATATCTATATTATTGTTGTTTTTTTATATACAATTTATTTATGTTTGTATTCAAAAATAGTTAATATAGTTGCTCCTGTGTATATATTGTACTTGTGTAAATATTGAAAAATTGCCTGTGTAGTATATGAAACAGTGAATTAGTTGCTAGAAAATATGTTGCCAAATTTCATTTTCTGGTACTTTTCCGTTATACGGACACCATTGCCGCCAAGCGTAACAGTTGGCGCAAAATGAAAAATCATGTGAATTGAAACATTTGAAAAATAAAAAAAAACATGAAGATAAAGTGAGCATTTAAAAAATAGGTACTTCTTAGTTATCCCGTCGACCAAATTACTGTCGCCAAATTGTAAGATTAATTGCCAATAATGGTTGCCATTAATAAATTGTAAGATTAAATGCCAATAATGGCCAGTAAAACCATTAATTCGACGTTTTATTTGTATTTTTATTAATGTTTTACTAATTTATTTGTTATTTCGTTATTTAAAATAAAAAATTATGTCAATGTGTATAATTTGGCGAGTGTGTTTGGCGATTTATATAATTTGGCGAAATTGGTCGACGGGATTACTAACAAAGAAGTACCAAAAAATATAACATTTGAAAATTACAGACTTTTACGAACTATTTTGTTAAATCACAAATATACACTATGACGCAAAAGTTTAGACAATGAAGAAATTCTTACATACTTTGAAAAATATTTATTCAATTTTCAAATCACTGCTTGAAATTAATGTGCTGTACATATAAACAATATTTATAACAAAGAAAAGTGGAATTGTGCATATTGCAATAAATTAAATGGTAACAAAAATAAACTGCTGTCTCAAAAGTTTAGACACAAATTAAATAAAATCGAAATAAACAATTTTTAAAACCTGGTTGCGCATCCATGCTTATGTATTACGTCATATACACGAGATTGCATGGAAAAAACTAAATCTTGCATAGTTTGTGGATCGATATCGTACCATGCATTCTCAATAGATGTCTTAAGTTCCTTTTCAGAAGAGTATTGTCTAGCGTTGCTATAAACTTTGCGACACATGATGCTCCAAAGGTTTTCTATAGGTTTAAGATCTGGGCTACATGCTGGCCAGTCGAGAACTCTTATATTATGGGGATTAAACCAAGATTTTGAATGTTTTGCAGTGTGAATTGAAGCATTGTCTTGCTGAAATTCCCACTGAGGACCCCCTAGAAGCTCAGCAAATGGCAGTAGGTTTTCTTCTAATGTCTGTGTATAATGCTATGAAGTTTGACGACCACTGGTGAAGGTCAGAGATACTTGTCCATTGTAGCAAAAGGCTGCCCAAACCATCACCGAGCCCCCTCCTTGTCTGCGACTAAAAAAACGTCGAGGTTCCTTCCGCAAGTCATGCCAATACGATAAACAACCATCTGGACCATCCAGATTCCACTTTTTTTCATCGCTAAATATGACTGACTGCCATTTCTCTCCATATGACATATGCTTTCGAGCCCACATAAGTCTTTGTAACTTATGATGTGGTTTCAGAGCTGGTTTCTTCTGCATTTTGCTATAAACGATTGTTCCTTTTTCCAAATCCTGTTAATCTGTGTTTAGCAAATGTGACCCCAGTTCAACATTACGCAGAAGTTAAATTTACGCAAAGAAGCTCGGGATCCAAGAACAAATTTGTTTTCAGTAAGGAGCAAGAAGCAATCATAAGACTTCAAAAATAAATTTGTGTGGTTTAAACAGCGGAAAGTGAACAATCGGTTACAACTTATCTTTGATTTAATCCCTAAAAACTTCAATATTATTTAATAAAAAATTAAATTTGAGCTATGTTCTTTTTTAACATGTTACTCAAGAATAGTGTTCTTTACCTGTATTGTAATCCAGTTTTTGTTTTGATGTGTTATTTGACTTTCTGTATTTCATTGAAATAACATATTATACCTCTTAAACAATAAAAAAAACTAATATCGCAACCACAAATGTTTTCCAATGTAGTAAATGGACAATAAAACTTATATTCATCATTACTATTAAAGGTTGTCATCTCCATGGAATAATGTGTTACCACCATATTTATATGAAAAATGAAATTTAATTTCTCTCTATTCTAAAAAGAAGTAACTACCGCTGTCACCGACGCCGCCGCCGCCGCCGGTTTTGAATTTTTTGTGACCGGAGGTCTTTCTTCGTTAATATTAAGAAGAATAATGCATACAAAAATAGGAAAATCGGTGGTTTTATACAGAAATGTTTGATAAACACGCTGATGCAGACAGTTTTCAAATCGAAGAATTACTTTAAGAGATATTTAATGCTAAAGTTGGACAAAATCGTTCCACTAAAAAAGTTTTATAGCAGCAAAAACTATTACATGGCAGTGTAATCATTTTTAGATCATTTTATGCGTTAGAATTTGCCGGAGTGCAGATTGCATTAATTTTTTTATTTTGACTCATTTTTTGAGGTTTTATTTCTATTTTAAATTCAAATTTTCAGCATTTCTAGAGATATTTTTTACAGATTTTAGAAAATGGTATTAATTTATACTGTTGCCAACTGTATAAACAGCGGAAACAATAATGTTTGCTTCAAAAAAAATATTTATACGTGTAAATAAATTAAATATTTATTTACACGCGACTGTTATAAACAGAAAAAAAAAACATTTGGAATTAGAATTAAATAATTATGTACAAAAAGCAGGAACTTATTAAAAATTACGTCATAAAAACTATAATTACACGTGAATTTTAAGAGAGAAAGGAATTTGTAAAATAATAAATTTATTAACATGCGTTAGAAGTCTTAAATAGGAGAAATTACGTCATATTTACGTCACATTACAGTTATTACATAAAATGAACACAAAATAATATTGCAAAACGGTTTAAATTTAGAAATTGCACTAGACATTTATTTGATATTTTGAGAAGATATTTTTCAACTATTTTTGTTAGGAAAGCGCAAATAATATTTCTTGATTTTAAGCAAGTTACACGTGCCTACGTCATCAAGTTATTTTTATTTCGACGTTTTATTTGTATCTTTATTAATGTTGCACTAATTTATTTGTTCTTTCGTTATTTAAAATAAAAATTATGTCACTTTGTATAATTTGGCGAGTGGTTTGGCGATTTATATAATTTGACGAAATTGGTCGGCAGGATAATCAAGTAGTACCGCAGCGGATTTGGCGTTAAAATTCCCCAATCAAAGAGAAAGGAATAGAAATTCGTTTATAGGGAGATAGCCACTGTTTTTTAAATTGTAATTCAATCTTTCGAAATCTTTTTAAAGCCGATCAAATTAGCGTGCATTTAGAATCTGCGGTGTCTGGACGGGGTTGGCGAGCGTAGCTCGTAGGGGGCCGAGACCCCTAGTTAAATAAAAAAAAATTAACCTTGACCTCTCATCATGATTTATTTATCTCTAAAACCTTAAGAAAATATTGGAAACACAACTTAAACGTGACAGTTTGAACTTTTGTTTTTTACAAATTATGAAAGTGAAATTTCCCCTTAATTTCAGAATTAGCCAGACATACGATTATGTTATGTAATTTATGTATATGAATTGTAATCAACTCATCGTATTGTTCGAGCAAGTGATAAATATTGTACAAAATTAGAAACAGAAGAGACGAATTCATTTGTTGTTATAAAAAAGTCAAGCCAACCTTTAAGCAATTATCAGAACAAATCCTACATCTCTCCGAAACTAATTCGAAGTTACATGTCTTAATTATCACCTCTCACAGAATTAAAGTTATTTTATTAGTGGTTGCCACTGCTTCCGAATAGTAATTTCAGCAAACTCTCAAATTAAGTTCCTGGCTCATGTGCCAGTCCGAATTTTTGACTGAGGACTCCAGTAGTCTTAATCTTTTGTCAAAAAACATTCGCATCTCCTTTCCCCCATCGCTCCCAGGAGATTTTTCTCTTATTTGAGTCCCCACTCCCTCAACTAATATATCTCCATAATCCTAACTGTATAATCAACTAACAGATAGTTTGAATAGCGCAGTTTAGCTCGGATAGAGGTTTGTTTAGAACAGAGTGCGCCGCCTGGCGGTGGAAAGTCAAACTAACATATTTTGGATTTTAGGTATACAGTAAAATCTTGTTACAACGAATTTTTGAAAACACTGATTAAATTCGCTATACTGAAAAATTCGTTAAAATGAATATTATTATAAGAAAATAGAAAATTTTTTAGCAATCCAAATAATATTCGTTAAACTGAAAAAAAAATCATTAAACTGACATTCGTTGTAACGAGATTTCACTGTAATTAAGGTTAATATTACGGGCCCAGGCAACGACGCGAGCGGTTCAGCGAGTACTTAATATCTAGGGGAAGACGGGGTACAATGAAACAAAATTTACTAATTTTTTTTTCCTATCCAAAATTTTGCATGCACAAAAATATAATTAATGCATATTTTTAATCTTGTATTTTCCCCATCTAAATAAATTTTTATTAGGTTCTAAACAATATCTTTATGCTTGAAAAATAACAAAAAATAAATGCCTTACAGTTTTTCATTGTACCCCGTATGCCGGGGTACAATGAAACACTCCAAATGACGGAAGCAATTTTCACCCAGTATAGTTTATTTGATTAAAAATGAGATAAATACAAAAACAAAACTTGATTAATAAGGAACTTGATAAAAATATTATAGTCTAAGATGAAAAATAAGAAAATTCTATTAGTTTAAGAAATAACTTTCATTTTATATTAAATTGGCTCAAGTCAGTTTCAAAAATTAGCATTTCTGCTTATATATCAGTTGCTCCTGAAGGAATATGGGATGGTAGTTTCAACACAATGAGTTTTTTTTTTTAATGTAAGTTTCTAAAAAAAAAAAAATTAAAACTGGGTTGGAGTCGTTTTACATAAAGTATTTCAAATTGACTTCATTCAAATGTATGATTTCTCAAACGGTATATATTTCCTTATGTTTCCATTTATACGGATACTGCTTGTACCATACATGTTGTGTGTGGATATCTCATTCTTAGTACCTCGATGACCATCTGGGCCTGGAAAAAAAAATCTGGATCATCATCAGAGTCTGTAGCAGGCAGCGTTTGTTTTCAAAACAATCCTTTCTTAGCTTTTTCTCTTTGTATTTTTTAATTGCTTAACAAGAGCATTTTTTACTGACCTGATTAGAACAAAACTCTTTTTTTTTTCTGTTTTAATGCTCTTACTTCTAATATATTATATTTACTACTTTTATTACTATAATAAAACATGTTTCATTGTACCCCGTCTGCAAGTGTTTCATTGTACCCCGCACCGAGGTTACTAAGTAAAAATTTATTTTCAAACTTCTAATATTTATTTTTTTTTTTTGTTTGGTTTTGGAGGTATGAAGACAACAACCCAAAGATAACAATGCATAGAAAAAATAATTATTACATATAACAACAAGGAAAAAGAAACAAAATTACTTTTAGTAAAGAAAGTTACTTTCAATGGTGCAAAAGCAATAATCTTCTATTGCTACTGTTGTAGAAGTGTGAATGTATCCAAATCACATCAGTAATTGGAACATATAGTTGTATAACATATATATAAACTGCAACTCTCTATGACAAATTTGATTCATTTTACAAGTAATGTTTCATTGTACCCCTTGTTTCATTGTACCCCGTCTTCCAGCTATTTGTGTACAACTACGCTATTAAATTAACAAGCAGTTTCAACCTGGGCTTTCCAGGTTACGGAATATAGGCGAAAACCATATAAACCATAATACTTTTTTAGTTGAAAACTCTAATAGATATTTTACATTTAATAAATATATTTTTTAGACTTTTGACTAACAATACCAAAAATCATTTTTATATGAAATAAAATTTTGAAGTTTTTTAAAAGCGCTAATTTCATATTGACCTCTATGAGGGTTTAACAGTCGAAAAAATCGCAAAAGATCGCTAGCCTTTTTTATTCTGATAATTTCAGTGGTTTAAGGGTGGTTCTATTACCTGTCTTAAACTTGCGTTTTATTTATATTTTATTATTTTATTTATGGATTGATAAAGTTTTAATTTCGTTATGGAATATAAGCCGGAAATAAATGCTGAACTATTTTATTTATGTTAATTTTAGTGCAAAAATGTTTCTTTTGTAATCGTCTGTTTACAAGTGATAGAGACATAGATTAAAAAAAAATCATGCTTGAAAATTATTTTTAAAGCAATAAAAATTCGTAAAATGCGATACAGTTTTCAAACAATTGCGATATAGGTTTCAAACTAATTGCATTTGAAAGAACATTTTTTCTCTATTCGACAGTATAAAAATTTAAAAATGCGATATTTAGAAATTAAAAAAATTGCAATAAAAGATAATAAAAGTTAAATTTAATCGTCTGCTGTTGGCATTCGCAAAATGACGTTAGCGTTACGCACAGACACGTTTGTCCTTTATAATATAGATAAATTAGAATTACATACAAGAAAGTTTTGTGATGGCCACATCTTGCTATTTTCTTGCACTCTTTTATTTAACTCAATTTGGTTTTTGTATGTAAAGGGGATCGAGTTTTGTAATCGATTGTTCACTCAATTCATGATAAACTAAATTTACAAAATATATGCTGACAGGGGTGTTTCCGATGATAATACAGCATTTTTATATTTTTAGAACTAAATTATAAATGAATACATTAATTTTAAGGCATTTTTTCCGTTAGCCCGCAACAGGTGATAAATCGCGAAATATTCTTGAGGGTTACAATTGTATACGAGTTACAACAACAATGGATTTAATTATCCGCCGAAGCACGTTCTCCAAAATTGGCCAATTGGCTGTGAAACTGCAATAATGAAATATTTTGCACATTAAAAAAGTAGAAAATATAAATAAAAAATAAAGATTGTAATATATTTAAAAAAAGTACGCAATTATTAATTAATTAATAGTTCCATATCCATTAAATTAGGATTATACGTTGAGAAGTCAATTTAGAAATCCTAAAAATATAGTTTAAATGATGCTTTTTCTTTCTTTTGTTTTGCCACGTCTATAAAAGGAAACATAATGAAAATTGTTTACCTTTTTAAAATAAATTCACTAGCTCGTACTTTCTATCATGCGCAAGGGAAAACGGTAAATTTTCCATACTCGTATTCGGTACCCACCTGTTTTTACTTTTGTATTTATTCCTGTTAAAAAAAAAAAAAAAAAAAAAAAATATATATATATATATAGCTGTCTTTCTAAATTCATAATATATATCATAATTTCTATATATATATATAAATTCATAATTTCTATATATATACAGTAGAACTCCAATTATCCGAGCTCCGACTATCCGAATCGCTGATTATCCGAATAGCTTGCAGAATCTCTCTATTCTAAAAAAAAGTAACTACCGCTGTCACCGCCGCCGCCGCCGCCGGTTTTGAATTTTTTGTGACCGGAGGTCTTTCTTCGTTAATATTAAGAAAAATAATGCATACAAAAATATGAAAATCGGTAGTATTATACAGAAATGTTTGATAAACACGCTGATGCAGACAGTTTTCAGATCGAAGAATTATTTTTAAGAGATATTTAATGCTAAAGTTGGACAAAATCGTTCCACTAAAAAAGTTTTATAGGAGCAAAAACTGTTCATAGGAATTTAATCATTTTTAGATCATTTTATGCGTTAGAATTTGCCGGAGTGCAGATTGCATTAATTTTTTTATTTTGACTCATTTTTTGAGGTTTTATTTCTATTTTAAATTCAGATTTTCAGCATTTCTAGAGATATTTTTAACAGATTTTAGAAAGTGATATTAATTTAAACTGTTGCCAACTGTATAAACAGCGGAAGCAATAATGTTTGCTTAAAAAAAAAAAAAAAAAAAAAAAAAAAAAATATATTTATACGTGTAAATAAATTAAAAATTTATTTACACGTGACTATTATAAACAGAAAAAAACATTTGGAATTAGAATTAAATAATTATGTACAAAAAGCAGGAACTTATTAAAAATTATGTCATAAAAACTATAATTACACGTGAATTTTAAGAGAGAAAGGAATTTGTAAAGCAATAAATTTATTAACATGCGTTAGAAGTCTTAAATAGGAGAAATTACGTCATATTTACGTCACATTACAGTTATTACATAAAATGAACACAAAATAATATTGCAAAACGGTTTAAATTTAGAAATTGCGCTAGACATTTATTTGATATTTTAAGAGGATACTTTTCAACTATTTTTGTTAGGAAAGCGCAAATAATATTTAATTTCTAACACAAGCATTTTCACGTAAATATTAAAAAGAGAAAGAATAGTTTGGTCAAAATTACGTCAGATTAAAAACGATTAATTTAAAATGTCTCATTTAAAAGAACTTTCTTTTCACTTTGTTAAAAAATACCAGGAGACAAAGACTCTGTTTACTTAATTCATTTTATATTAGCTTATTTTGAAATGTTGTTACACGTGTCTACGTCATCAAGTTATTTTTATTTCGACGTTTTATTTGTATTTTTATTAATGTTGTACTAATTTATTTGTTTTTTCGTTATTTAAAATAAAAATTATGTCAATTTGTATAATTTGGCGAGTGGTTTGGCGATTTATATAATTTGGCGAAATTGGTCGACGGGATAATCAAGTAGTACCGCAACGGATTTGGCGTTAAAATTCCCCAATCAAAGAGAAATGAATAGAAATACGCTTATAGAGAGATCGCCACTGGTTTTTAAATTATAATTCAATCTTTCGAAATCTTTTTAAAGCCGATCAAAATAGCGTGCATTTAGAGTCTACGGTGTCTGGACGGGGGTTGGCGAGCGTAGCTCGTAGGGGGCCGAGCCCCCTAGTTTCAGAAAAAAAAAACGGAAACGTGCTGCGATTCGCAAAAGAATGATTATGAATATTGAAAGTGTCGAGGAAGAAGATGACCGTAATGCAGTGTTGCCGGTAGGCTACTTTTTTAAATTCAGATTTCTTGATTGTTACCACTTTTTAAATGGTAAAATTCCCTTTTCTTTTGCATCAATTAATATGTCATTAAATAAGGCGAATTTTACCATTTCAAAAAAAGTGGGTCAATCAAGAAATCTGAATTAAAAAAAAAAAAAAAAATCTTCTTGGTACTGGCAACACTGCCTTAATGTCGAAGTTGAAGCAGACATCAGCTAGTGAACCATTTGCCTGCCTTGAAACTGTGTTGAAGTGGATGGAGCGTCAGCCCGAGTGTGACCACATACAACTTTTCACTGTCAAGTGGATGCGCGACTTGGCTACCGAAAACGGATGAAGACTGTCAAACAGCTTACTTTGACCGAGATGTTCAGCAAGCAATGACTCTCATTTAGAATACGGTACGTACATACTGTACTAATATACAGCACTTGTAAGTACGCTTACATGAGAAAGTGTTGCCTTTTCATTTAATTAATTAAAAGCTCTTTTTGTTTAAAAATATTTTTTTTCTCCCATTTTCAACATACATACAGTAATTAATTAAACCGACCATTTTTTTGGAAAAATCCAATTATCCGAATTTTTGATTATCCGAATAGGGTCCGGTACCAATTGATTCGGATAATTGGAGTTCTACTGTATATATATATATATATATATATAGAATTTTTTAAAAAAGAGATAGTAGTTGCCTCTTGAAGCACTTTATTTATCTGCATGTTTATATTCGAGCTAGTTTAATATGATTCATTCTGATATGATTAATTCTGATATAATTTCTGTTAAATATTTTAGCATACTCTTCAGTTCTTTAGTAAACGTTATTACAAATTTGGAAGTTTATTTTTCGTGTTCGTAAGTGGAAAGAAACCAAAGGAATGTTACTGAACTTTAGAAGTTGTATGATTCAAAAAAAGGTACCCCGAATAAGTGAATTTTTTAATTTAATTTATTTATATTTTGTGTGTGTCCCGGAAGGCGAGTGCGACAATTCAAACCGCGGAAAAATTGAAGTCTTCAAAATTGCCGTGAATCGAGGTGCAGTAAAAGTGTTTTTTTAAATAGTAAATATCAATATTTTTTTAACGAAAGGTACCATTAGAACCGGAAAGTTAAGGCAAAAATTTTCTTTTTCTTTCTTTTTTCTTCCTTAAAAAAATAATTAAAAAAATAAACTCTACAGTGGACCCGCGATTTAAAAATGCAGAAAAATCCGAACGTTTTCGCTTTCGTCCGATCCGCGTGAAGAACTTTGAAACACCCAGAGATGGTCAGGCATAATCGGTGGAACGAAGCGAGCACCCCATTTTGCGGACCATTATAGTTTTTAACTAGTATCTGGGCTAATTATTAAAAAACGAAAAATCTGAACCCCAGGTACATTCGGATTTACCTTAGTGTATCCACATCAAAAATTTCCAGCATCGCAGTAGATTTCAGTAACGTAAAGGAATAGATTAATTTATATACGCAGGCAAGTTCGGAAATTTTGTTCGACAGAAAACTTTTTCCTTCATTCTTTTCTTTCTTTTTTTCCCCTTTGTCCCTAATTGTAAAATGTTGAGGGGATTTTTTTTTTTCTTTTTGCTAAAAAAAAACCCAGGTCAATAAATTGAAATAAAGATTCTTTTGTAACTTTATTCGGCAGTAACGACAAACTAAATTTAACATAAAATAAATGAATGAAACTTTTTTACATAAATCATATAATATATATGAGATTCTCTATTTTCATCGATTTTCCCTTTTACACAAGGAAAAAAAAACTTATTGTAAATGTGTTTTGGTTATGATTTTAAATTATTTTACATTAATATTTGATTAAACCATTGCGCTCGAGGTCTCCGGAGAGGTGGCATAATCTTTCTTTGCAAAATTTGTTTTTGGCACCAGTAACAAATGAAGATAAAATGTATCTTATTTAATCAGAGTATTTTGAAATTGTGTACTTGAACGAAACTTCTTTTACAAAAGTGGTGCCGATCGAATAAAATTTGTGTAAGAGACGCCGAACGCAAAGGGTTAACAAAGTTGTTAATCGAAATACGAAACTGAAAAAATAGCGAGCAGCATTTTTTTGAACATTCTCATTTATTAGAGACTAATGACTGTGGTTACGTTCAAGGGAAATATTGATGAAAGGCTTTCAAACAGTTATAATCGTTTTGTCCGTTTGTTGAATGGGGTTTAGTTTTCCGTAAGGTAGTATTTCAGTTGCTGAAAGATCTACGTGGTTATTAAACTCAGATTACTTTATTTTTGAAAGAATGAATCCAGAAACCAAAGACAATGGTCTTTTTTAACTGGCAGACTTCCAACAAAGTAGGTTATACACAGTGGCGTAGCTAAGGGATGGGGCGGGGGGCAAGGAGCGCAGCCGCCTCGGGCGCCGAGACCAAGGGGCACCAAATGGAAAGGGGTTTAAACTGAAATTATCTCGCATATTTTGACAACGTATAAAATTTTTTGATTTTTTTTGTGTGTGTGTGTGAATGTTTTCTTTAGTAAAATATTTTGTTATATCCAAATAATGAAGAAAGAAAAAGCTTCTGTAAATGTTTATAGGGATGGAACAACACATTTGGTACCAAAATATAATTATGTACCTGAATTGAGGCGCAAAATGATTAAATAAAGGGCGCCAAATTGGAGGGTCTTTAAGCCGAAATTATTTCCCCTATTTTGACAATAAATAAAAATTGTTGACTTTTTCTTTTGTGTGTGTGTGCGTGAATGTTTTGAAGATATTTTGTGAAGGTGGTGGTGGTGGGGGGATGAGGGAGAGGGAGAGGATTGGAGAGATCCGTAATTGTCAATCGCTGATGGAGGTTTCTAACTGTCTAGCTTTCCGTTTATGATCAAAAGACCTTCTGGCGACTTGGAGTCACATTTCTGGTATCAAAAGAACATTATACTAGCTGAACCGCCCGTCTATTTTTCCAAACGAACAGCGAATGTTTAAAACCTCCATCCATAATATATATATATATATAAATGTGGAACTCGGGCTTGTAATTACTCATTAAATAACACTAAACACCATTATAAATTTGAACCTGACACCATTAAATTTTTAAAGAAGATTATATTGAAGGTTAAACTATATACAGAAATATATACAAAAGAAAGTGTCGTAATTTTAATTACATCATTATTCTGCGAAAACGATCACAGCACATTCTCATAAAGCACAGATCATCATTCTACAGTTTTACCGCCGAAAACACAACTCCCTCTCTCCTCGCCGTCATCTCTCACTTCGTTTCAGTTCCTGCTCCCACTCTCGCGAAAGAACGTCTGTAGTTCGAAAATCTGTCCTTCAAGCGCAGCGCGCGCTGTCTGTTCATCGGGAAAGGAAACAAACAGATTGAATGCGCCTTGATCGGCAGTTACGGGAGAAAAATAGATGGCACTGTAAAGAGTAGGCATGCAGGGAAAGCTATTAAAGGAAAAGCTTTCCCACACATATATATATTATGGATATATATATAAAGTATCTCTCAAAATGAACCTCTGAGATGGGTTCCCACAGTCTTCGTCAACGTAGACAGGGCCTGCTACGGTCGCATCTCTAACCAACAAAAATTTCTATTCAAATTTATCTCTTTCAAAATGAATCTCCGGTACGGGTCTTCGCTGCCTACGTCCACGTATAGCAGGCGTGCTACGTACGCGTCAGGAAATCTGAAGATAATTGTAAGATGAGTTGAAATAAAAAAAATTCCGCAGAAATCGGGCCCATGAAAGCTTAGATAAAAAGACCCCCTGGCGGTGGAAGGTAGAACTAAAACTGTAAAGAAATTGAAAACAAAGTTGAATGAGAAAAACCCAGTTGAAATTGGGTCTAAAGAACCCGAGATAAGAATGCGCCCTTGTACTGGAAAGTGGAGCTAAAACCCGCAAGAAAATCTTAAGCTAATGAATGAATTCTCGTTGAAATCTGACCCATAGAATCTGGGAAAGGATTGCGCGGTTAATATTTGATAATGGTAAAAGAAATCTATACTTTGGAAAACATACTTTTAAATGTGAATAAATGGAAGAAACCCTCGTGGACGAATTTTTAACTCATATCACGGGACTCTTGCCACAGAACACACAAATAATCTTTTTAAAATTGATAAATGCTTTTAAATTATATTTTTAGCATTTGGCAACGTTTGATAATTTGATTGCCTACATATCATATAATCGCTGATCGATCGATTTTCGGAAATTAAATGGAGGGGTAGGCTAGGAAAAGATCTCTTTTAAGTTTTATTTTTAACGAATGTTCATCCCTGTATGGAGCTTTCTCTGAACATTTTTATTGTCGCCGTCAGTTTTTTGAAAACATTAATTTGAAAAAATAAATAAGAAAAATTACCAACCGATTTTCAAAAATGTTATATACAGGTGTAAAATATTTTTCTACATGTGCTCTGAAATTTTCAAATCGATATCTTAATTAGTTTCCTTAATTTTCGTTGATTAGAGACATTTCTTAATTTCTTTCATATCGGCTGTGGAATTAGGTTCAAATGTGCGCTCGATTTTGTTATTTTTCGAAAAAAAAAAACTCGCGTTTTTGATTAGTTTTTAATTAATTCTCTAGGCTAATTATCAAAATATTAGAAATCTGAGCCTCATGTGCATCAGAACCTGCCTTGGACTACCCTCACCCAAATTTTCAGACTTGCACGTGCGGTAAACATGACTAGCTATCTCCGCCACGCACACACACACATGCAACTCATATTCAAAATATTAGAATAATTGAGAAAAAGTAATAAGAAAAAAATATTTTTCATTTATTTATTTTTGATACGAAGTAAATGCAATTAAATTTCTTATAAATTAAATCTGGATTGTTTAGATAAGATTTTATCATTTACAAAATGTAAAATACAGTACAATAAATTAGGTATAGAGCTTTCTGAAACACATCAAAATACCAGAATAAAATTTAGATTGGTTCAAAATATTAGAATATTTTATTTTACGCAACAATATTACCTTATGAATATGAAGTAAATGGTGGATAATATTTTGTAGCATCCCCTTTAGCTTTTATAACAGCGTACAATCGATCTTGCAAACTATATTCAAGGTATAATAAAACACACATACTACAATATATATTAAAACACAAATACATAACGCCTGCATTCAACAGTTAAAGGTATCATAAATATTATACATCCCAACAAAAAGTTTTCGGTAAAAAAAAAAAAAAGCGCCAAGTTCTCCTTAATGTTTCGGCCAGAAAAAGTAGTGATATCTGAAGTTCGCACAAAGGCACAAGTTAAAAGCCAAACATCCCAAATCTTTCATTGAAAATGGCTTCCTGCGACTTGGCCGTTAATGTCTTCTACAGCATTTCAAAATTAATGATTGGAAATTTCGCATTTATGAATTATTTAAATATTAAAATTAATATTAGTATGCAAAGAGGCAAATTCACATAAAGACATTATAAGTAAAAGATTTCTGATAAATATCATCAATTTCAACAAACAATAGTTTTGATTACAGATCATTTAGTCCACATGTGGTTTAATTGCCATTTCGTACGGTCTAAAGCTAAAGTCATTAACGTAAAACCTAAGAAATAAAAGAAAATTTACTTTCTTCAAATCTCACAATATGTTACATTATATTTTATTGTATAATATTGAAATCTTGTGCATTGTTGAACATTTATTATAGTTTGTTTGCATACATTAAGAGGTATTCGATTTATAAACTGTTAAAAGCTGATACTAATTTATGTTTTAGCAATTAGGGATATTACCTTATGAATACAAGTATTTTGTTATATTTAACTTCTAAGCATTTAAATAGACTCAAGTGGTTTAAATACTTTTTTTAAATGTGTATTTTACTTCTGTACTTTGTGCCACAAAATGCCTAAAATAATCAAAAAATGTAGTTGTCATGTAGCTCATTTGTACATACTTTAAAATTTGAAAAACCCTCTCGAAGGCATTAACGGCCAAGTCGCAGGAAGCCATTTTCAATGAAAGATTTGGGATGTTTGGCTTTTAACTTGTGCCTTTGTGCGAACTTCAGATATCACTACTTTTTCTGGCAGAAACATTAAGGAGAACTTGGCGCTTTTTTTTTTTTTTACCGAAAACTTTTTGTTGGGATATCACTACTTTTTGTATGTTTTTTCTAGTTTTTTCTAAGCTATATTAATATAAAAAAAACTTAAATTTCAGTACTTTTATGTTAGCCGGGAGCAAATCTCCTAATTAGCATTTAGTTTTTTCGCCAAAAGAAGTTTTCATTTTTCACATGTGTAAATTAGAAACAATGCTTTGATTTTCAAATAAAATATTTTGGTTTATGTTTTTATTTGTTATTTATTTATTTATTTCTATGTTAAATATTCTATTAAATAAAATGAGGGAAATGCATCTATTTTAAATGAGATGACTGAAAAGTTTATATTTTTAAATGAAATAAATGCAATATGAGCAATAGAGTTAGGGACAGTATTTGGCGATTTGCCATTTCGCGCCCGGCTAGCATAAAAATACCTAAATTTATTTTATTGAGCTTTATAAATTCATATTTTATTTCTTTTTATATTAAAGTACTAGCCGCCTCTAGCAAGCAGTATATACTCTATTAATTGCATATTAAACGTTGCATCATATTACTGTTATTCATAATTTAATTTACTTGCCCATTCTTTTGAAAAGTCGGAAGCTTTTGATAGAGAAATCAAGAACTCTTTACGCTCATGGAAGCACAACATATATTTTGTGTTGTTATGTATTTCATTCTTTCATGACAAATATCTCTTAACTCACTTATGCATGTTTCCTTATCAGTTACGATTCGTTCTCTAATGCAGAAATTTTTAATCTTATTAAGTAATCTTTTCTAATTGTATTTTATTACTGTATTTTAACTGATACGATTAGGTACAAGTGAAATTATTCTTATTAAATCCTTTGATAATATCTGCATTTAATAATAATATTGATAATATCTGCAACCATATTGATGCTATAATATCTTTTTGTTTCATGCTAACCTTTTCAATAGACTCGATTACGGAAGAATAGAAGGTCTACGGGCTCACTGCTATGATCCATTTGAAAATCTATCATTCTTCTCATCTAATCGTGTTGAAGAACTAGCCAATTTGCCATGGTTTTAAGTTTTTAGCTAATTTTATTCGAAACCTGAAAACTAAAATGCGAGGAATCGGATTATAAAAGATTCCTTCTAACGGTACATATCGATTAACAGGTTACATATTATAAAATTATAATAATCATAAGGAGAATTGTCAGTTTCGGTGCTTTAATAGTTTCCGTAAATTCTATTTATATAATACAGAAGGTTCAGCAGAGTAAAGCTTAACAACATAGTCACAGTAAGTATAATAACAGTACAATATATTAACAATAGCAGAGGTTTTGTGCAGTGACGAAACTACTGGCACTTTGGAAATATTCGTACGTTATATTATTTAACTATTCAGATGATATGCGGAAAAATATAAATAGATGGCTCGCATTAATAATTAACTCATTGAAAAATAGCCACAAACGTCAAATACTCGCCAAGCTTGGCGACATTTAGCGAAGTGTCACCAAATTTGGTAATATATCATGTCAATTCTCAAATTTGGCGACAAAAAATGTTTTGTTTGTTCTGACGTCTATAATGATGCATATGTATTCTTTATTATACACATACCTATAATATGTATGATGCAAATGTATTACGTATTATATGCATATGTATAATATGTATGATGCATATGTATAAAGTTCTTTAACATTACTAAAACGCACTTAAAGGAATAGTGTTCCATAAATAGTAGGGATATTTGCCAGATTGACCAGAGTGCTATTGAGATTAGAATTCCGACATTTATAACAGACCGGGAGGCGTCTGCACACACCATCACCTCATCGAGTTTACAGCTGAAATTTTAGGATTAGTTAAAACTAGAATAGTACATTAAAATGCAACTGGTCTGTTAAGTCATATATTGGTAGAAACAACCTGAAGACCTAATTTTAGTGGGTGACTGATAGGTTTACTATTGTATTTTCCTGCATCCAAAAGTATGGAAACATGGAGGAATGGGGGCAGGAAAACACAATGGAAAATCCACCAATTAACCGGTAAAATCGGGTCTGTAGGTGGTTTCCACAAAGATAGGACTTGGCAGACCAGTTACATTTTAATACGCTAATCGATTTTTAACTAGTCCTAAAATTTCAGCCGTCAATTCGATGAGGTGATGATCTGTGCAGACGTCTCCCGGTCTTTAATAAAATTTGTTTTAAGGAAGTAAAAGATAGAAATATGGGCAGATAAACTGAAATATTTGCCTTATTAAGATTTTTGTAAAAGCATATAAAATTTCATTCAGCTTGAAATCATGTAACACCTTTATAACTCAGGCTAATTTTCTGTAATCGAGTTTTGGCAACCAACATATCTGATCTATAACTATAATCTTTTTTTTACAGATTTAAAATTAACAATAAATTAACAGTAAGTAGACTAATAATACAATATAATAACATTAGCAGCGGACTTCGGACACCGCATCTGTCGCACATCGTTAAAGACAGTTTATTAGTTACACATTTCATTTAATTAAAAGCAGATTTTTAAACTTTCATATGAGAATTAGGATATTTTTCCACTATAGGGACCTTGGCGTTTTTTAAAAATCTTGGCGCAATTCGAACTTCAGAAACTGAGATATGTTGCCAAATGATATAAACAACTATGAAAACAAACCTGATGAACTTTTATGTTATTTATATATGTACTATTTATATACATATAAACATTTTATTTATACACGTATAAAATATTCTTTTTTATATACAAATTATTTATGTTGGTATATAAAAATAAATAAACGGGTTCCTTACATTAAATAAATTGTATACATATGGAAAAAATTGCTTGTGTATATGACACAGTAGATAGGTTGCCAGAAGATACGTTATTATCAAATTTCTTTTTTCGTCAAGGCTATTTTCTCTATTTCGCCAAGGCTACTATATCGGAAACATACCGAATTGAGGTTATATTTTGTTAAATGTTTTATTGTTTTAATATCGTGAATATATCATAACCTATACTGATTAAAATTTTTAGGTAATTCATTTTTTTTCTATTTAACAAACATCTTTGGAAAAGCATATATATAAAGTTTTATTCTGCTTGAAATTACGTGACCCCTTCAAAACTCTGTAATCGAGTATTGGCGACCAACATTGGCGCAATTGAATGTGAAGGAACTGTTTACGGCCAAATCAACACCCCCTGTTTTAAGGGTTTAGAGGCGGAAATTCTATGTTTTCAGATTTTTCTGGTTAATTGTGCTACAAAACCGACTTACTTGTGAAATTTCATGATTCTACGACTTTTAGAAGTACCTTAGTTATTTGATGATGCGAAGTGAGTCAGTGACAAAAAATCGCTTTTTCGGAATTAAATTTTTCGAAAACTACTAAATACAGAAACATGAAATCGTGGAACATTAGTTCAGTTTGATCATACGAACATGTGTATAAAAGAAAAAATTCTATATCTCTCCCTAAAACGACGTTATGAGGGGGTGAACATAGGCGTAACCAGGGGGGTGCCTTGGGTGCCCGGGCACCCCCCCCGTTTCCGCAGACTCAAGCACAATTATTAAAAAAAAAATCGAAATCTACAAAAGAAAAAAGAAGTGAAAGTAGAGTTCAATTAGTTTAGTTCAGAAAACTAAACGGCTAAGTTTTGAAATGTGATAAAAAAAGAAACCCACATTCTTTTTTTCTTTCTTTCTTTTTTTTAAAGAAAATTATGTTGTTTATCTTTTTTAAAACTAGAATATTTGCAAGAATCTGTATTAGTCATAGTAATTCAAAAAGGTGGCTTTATAATCCCACTTTGACGCCCTTTGTCTGTGGGAGATGTTTTTAACGCCGTCCTTTCTATTGCATGTTTCTGCAATTTCACGAGAAATTAACGCAAGTTCTTGACGAGGATAGAAACTATTTGTCTCTTTGCTTTGGTAGTTTAAAGTCAAGAAAGAAGCAAAAAAAAAAATTGAAAGGTGATGCAAATGTGAAACGATAATTCCAAATTTCGATTAGCCGAGGTAAAGCTGGGGGGGGGGGGACACATACCCTATCTCCTTTGTCAATGAAAAAAGTCCTTCCGGCCAGAGCCAGGGGCCGGAAGGCCTTTCATATTCCTTATTTTTAAAAAGCCAACTTATATTATTCAAACACACGAAGCTCAATTTAGTGAAAACCGATTATAGGAGATTAAATACTAATTTTTATCAATACTAAATATTATTATGAAAGGGAATTTCGCGAAATTAGTCAGCTTTATCCAAGCTGCTTTTAAATAAAGTAACTTATATTTGGTTGCCAAATTCGGCGATATCTTGAAGTTCCTGCCATTTTAAGACAACATGGTGGATGAGGCTAACCAGTGAACTTGGTCGAGACCTGTGTAATTCATGTGCGCATGCTCACTCACTTTGGAATCGGTTGATATATGTACGAGTGCTGTCGCAGGCAAAAAATCAGATTTTTCAAGATGTCACCCACATTAGAAATTCAAACTGCTATATCTGAGCCATTTTTTAAGATAAAGACAAAACAAAAAATCCTCCGGAATTCTTATATCAAGGTCAAATACTTAAGAAAGAAACCTTTTTCAATTTCAAATTTTTTTGCACCTCACTTTAAATATAATTTTTTTTTTTAATTTAATGACCGACATTTTGAAACACGATGGCTGATGAAGCTGGGGAGCGAACTTAGTCGAGACATTGCTATATACTATCCACATGCCTTCTTACATCGAAATAGGTTAATAAATACGCGTGTTATCGCGTGACAAATATCAGATCGTTTCAAAATGTGAGCCATGCTAGAAATTCAAAGTGCTATATTTCAACCATTTTTTTAAGATATAGACGAAACAAAAACTGCTCCGGAATCTTTGTATCAAAATCAAACACATAAAAAAAATCTTTTTCATTTTCGAATTTTTTCATACATCATTTTAAATTTTAAATTTTTTTAAGTGGCAGTCCTTTTGAAACAAGATGGCGAATGAAGTTGACCAACGAACTCGGTCGAGCCAATGGTATGTAATATGTACACACCAAGTTACATCCAAATCGGTTCATAAATACGCCTGTTATCGACTGACAAAACCAGGTCATTTCAAAATGTCAGCCACAATAGAAATTCAAAATGCTATAACTCAGCCATTTTTTAGATACAGACGAAACAAAAACTGTTCCGGAATTTTTGTATTAAGGTCAAACACATACGAAAAAAATCTTTAATTTTCGAATTTTTTGGTACCTCATTTTTAATTAAATTTTTTTTAAATGGCCGCCATTTTGAAACAAGATGGCGGATGAAGCTGGCGAACGAACTCGGTCGAGACATTGGTATATACTATGTATACACCAAGGTACATCCAAATCGGTTCATAAATACGCCTGTTATCGCGTGACAAAAATCGGGTCGTTTCAAACTGACCACGCTAGGATTCAAAGTGCTATTGTTAATTAAAGCGTTCAAAAAGGATGTTATTTTAACAACCCAGCTTTCAGAATATAATGCGGACGCCAATTATGTATTTATGAACTTAAAATGTACATAAAGAAGTCAATTAACTTCTCAAAACAAAAATAATTTATTTACCGGTAAAGCTTTTTACCTTCTTCCATAAAAATATTCAAACAACAATAAACAATACAATTTCTGATTCACGTTACATCATATATAAAAGGTATCACGAGAATAAAGATGAGAGGATAATAACAAATAAATAAACATGGACAATAGATTTAACATCCTCCCACCTTTTGATTATATATTATAATCAAAACTTCACATTAAATAAATACAACATTTACATAAACATCATAAATCGAGTCTTTCTGGAACCTTTATCATTCTACCAGATCTCGTCTTTTTAATTTGCGATTCGTCTTTTGCAGGCTCAACCTGATTTTCCTTCAAAGTTGGTTTAGGAAAATTGTTTTCAGTAAAATCCACTGATGACACTTCCAGAGGGTAAATTCTTTGAATAGGCCGAATCATCTGCGAATGAGACGTTTGTAACTTCAAAAGACGAACTTTTCCGTCTTTGCCCCGAATGAGCTCTGTAACCCGTCCTAAGGGCCAATTGATTCTTTTCTTGTTATCTGCTCCCACCAAGACTATATCTCCTACAGCAATTGAACGTTGCAATCTTCTCCCATTTGGTCGTTGGATAAGGAGACCCAAATATTCTAATCTAAATCGATTTCTGAGCTCTTTTTGCAGTTCTTGCCTATATTTAAGTCTTCTAGTGAGAGAACCTTCCTCAACCGCATCAACGTCTGGTAAACCACATTCATGAATATCTTTCAGAAACATGTCCGGTGATATGGGTTTGATGGACTCTTTCTCAGACATGTAAGTTAGTGGTCGCGAATTTATAATACTTTCGCAGTCAGCTAATACAGTTATCATCTCTTCATAGTTCAAACAGGCTTTTCCTAAGACTCTTTTTAATAGATCTTTCATCAATCTGATGAGCCTCTCCCACCATCCGCCCCACCAAGCAGCAGTCGGAGGGTTGAATTTCCATTTGAAAGAATTTATTGCTCCATACTTCTGTATGCGATTCCAGTTCAATCTTTTTAAGAAATTGGATGCACCAACAAAATTGGAACCGTTGTCGCAATATATAACAGAACATCTTCCTCTACGAGATACAAATCTTCGCAAAGCTATTAAAAATGACTCTGTAGAAGCTGAAGTCACAAGCTCCAAATGCACAGCTCTGTAGATGGCACATGTAAATAAGATAACCCAACTCTTCTGTTTATTTTTAAGAAACAAAGGGCCAGCCAGATCAATGCCGATAATTTGAAATACAGCTGCATCTTTCACTCGATTTTCTGCCAGAGAAACTGGAGAAGATTCTAAATTCTTCGAATTAAATCTTTTACAAATGGTACATTTTGATAGAACAGAGCTCACAGTTCTTCTTCCATTCAAAATCCAGTATTTTTCTCTAAGCAAATTCAGAAGAATCTGAGGACCTGCATGACAATTTTTGCGGTGGTAATGCAAAATTATTCGTTTGACAACTTCATGATTTGAAGGAACAACCATAGGTGTGAGGAAATTCATATTGTCTTGTCTATACGTAATCTTAGTCTTTACACGTATTATGTCTTGTTCATCCTTAAACGTCTCCAGAGTTTTCAATCTCCCCTCACTTTCATGGGAAAAACATTCCTTTTGTATCATCCAAATTATCTTCGTTTCTGCTCTCTTAAATTCAAGATTCATCAATTCTCCTTTGATCTGTTCCTTTGGATTAGAAGAATTATATCTGAAACGAAGTATCCAACCAACAAGACGTACGATTTTCTCATAACTGGAAAAATACTGGTAGTACCAGCTTTTCTCTGGACTTTCTTCAACATTTACCAGTAATTTTGTAGACTTCAATTTTTCTTTTTCAATTTCTTCTTCGTTTATGTCTTGGCACTTGAAATCCATATATTTATAATATTCTTTAGAATCTTTAAGCCAAGATGGACCCTCTCACCATTTGAGAGATACCAGATGTCTTGCTTTACATCCTCTAGATGGCAGATCTGCTGGATTCATTTCACCAGGTATATGTTTCCATAAAACAGGATCAGTCAATTTTTTTATTTCTTGATGTTTCTAACAAAAACAGACCAGTTTTCTTTCCTGGATATCCATGCAAGCACTGTTGTGGAATCGCTCCAAAAATATCTTTCTATATCTTCCCAGCCCATAGCGTCAGTTACTGATTTAGCCAATCTAGCACAAATCAAAGCAGCTAAAAGTTCCATTCTAGGTATAGTTCCACATTTTAAAGGACCTATGCGGGATTTCGCTGCAAGAAGGAATAACTCTACACGATCTTTAGTTGCTATCCTCAAAAATATAACAGCAGCATACGCATACTGACTTGCATCACAAAATGTGTGAAGAGTACAACCTTTTAAATTATCTGGGGTGAACTGAATATATCTAGGAATCTGAATTTCTTGTAAACAATTTAATTCATGAAACCATTCAATAAATTCATTTTTTATATCACTAGTAACTTCTTCATCCCACGTGATTCCTTCTTTCCATGTTTTCTGTAACATCATCTTGGGACATATCATAACTGGAGCAGTAAAACCAATTGGATCAAAAACTTTATGTGCAACTGATAGCATGATTCTTTTTGTTATTTTTTCTATATTTATATCTTTCGTCCAGCTTACGTTAACTTTTAAAACGTCTAGAAGTCTGTTCCATTGTAATCCCAGTACAGCAGTTTCTTCGCTATTTTCGATATTGTTTCTTTCTTCTGTCTGTTCCCATCCTCTCAACTCAAATCCACCTTTAGCCATAAGAGATTTAGAATCAGTTATAAACCTTTCCAATTCTTCCTGTGTGTGGACACTAGCAACGACATTGTCAACATAAAAGCTTCTCAGCAATTGCTGTTTAAGATTGGGGTCGTATTCTTCATCGTTTTTAATGTGATATTCTATGACGGAACCGAGAAGAAAAGGAGAGCTTTTGACTCCAAACACCACTCTAGTATGTCGAAACATTCTAATATTTCTTTCTTCTTTATTACTCCACCGCAAGAAACGCAAATAGTCCCGATCTTCTTTACGAATAGCTATTTGTAAAAATGCTTTCTTGATATCAGCTACAACACCAAATTTATTTTTTCTAAATCGTAAGAGAATGTCAGGAATTAATTCAATAAGGTTTGGCCCACAATGCAAACATTGATTCAAAGATTGATGGTTCTGCATTCTAGCTGATGCGTCAAACACTGGACGAATGGGAGTTGTACTGCTCTCTTTTATTACTGGTCGATGAGGTAAATAATTTCCATAAAGGTTCATTTCAGCCTGTGGAATTTCCTCTATAATTTGATCATCAAGCCACCCTAAAAGTACTTTTTCATACCTTTGATAAATGTTATCGGAAAGCAACTTGTTTGTAACGTTACTCAATCTTTTCTTGGCTAAACTCAAATTATCAGGTAAAGGTGGTGTATCTTCTGACCATGGCAAAGAAACTTCATAACGGTTATCTTCATTCATTTTTACTGTCTGTAAAAAATGCTCTTTAACCTGACGATCAATCTCCATTTTAGATTGTTTTTCAATCGGATCATTTATTCCAAGCAAATCCAATTTCCATAAATCAGCAATCTCTGCTTCCTTTACAAACATAGACGTAACTGACAAAGCTAAATTTTCTTTAGACGCATTATCTTGAGCAGTGGTGACCATCCCCCCCAAACCCAATGACGCAAATTCCCCCCCAAAAAATCTTCATACATTAACACTGAGTCCCCCCCCCCTAAACAGAAAATCAATTGTAAAATATATTCTTATTATTAAATTATTTAATAATAGTATTCTTACGTACTGTCATACAAACATGAAATAAAAGTTTTAACAGCGTAATAAATAATTAAAGAAAAACATAATTTGAAGAACAAACTAAAAAAACAAAATTTATTTCCTACATTGTTTAAGCCGGAGAAGGGACAGATATTAAGTTATTTCATTCAATTCGTTCTACATTTAATATTACATTTTTGTAACAAATTAGTTAAGCCAACTGAAGATTAAAAAATAAAAATAAAATTCATACAATATGATACTTAAAACACCCTATAAAATTAGATTCCGTTCCAAAAAAATTCGAAATAAATCTTAGACTTCTTCCATTTTTAATTGAAAAGATTTGTATTGCAGATTTTGTGTTATGTTTATGACAATTGTGTATAAAATGATAAGATGCATGCACAATACAAAACTTTTAAAAAGTCTAAGATTTATTTCGATTTCATTTGAACGGAATCTAATTTTTTAGGGTGATTTAAGTATCATATTGTATGAATTTTATTTTTATTTTTTAATCTTCAATTGGCTTAACTAATTTGTTACAAAAATTTAACATTAAATGTAGAATAGGGTGGTCACAAGAAATCAATTTTTGAATTTTTTCCGGGGGACCCCCCAAAAAGTTGCCAATAGACTAGAAAATGAGAATGGCAAAGTTTTAGCTCATTTGGATAATATTAACCCGTGCCTCATTGAGGTTAAAGTTTGAAAAAAACGTGATTTTTGAAAAAAAAATGCTGTTTTTCCTTCATAAAATAAATACAATTAAACCTAGAAACATAATTCAGGTCTCATTTTATATAAAAAAGCTTCGTTTTGAAGAACCACACACCATTTTATTTCTAAAACTGTATAAATTTAGACATATGCGCATTTTTCAGGACCAGACTTCACCCAAATCCTAAAAATTGATTTTTATGAAAATGTGAAAAAACATTGTAACATTCCATTTCATCTGCTTTCCCCCTTTTGTTTTTCATTTTGCACATGATAAAGTACTAATTTTAAAAAAATTCCAAAGAAAATGAAAAAAAAATCGAATTTTAAACTGAAAAAATTAAAAAAAAGGGGGGGGGGTGCAAAGAAAGTATCAAAATTAGAACAAATATGCTCAAATGCATTTTATTATTAAAGTTGTGTTACAAGAAATGAAGCATAATAAAGAAAATTAATTATTATCCCTTACAATTGTCACATTAACCCTTTCCAGTACAGAAAAGTTCTGTTCGTAAAATAATGAAATGATTGACTACACCTAAATTTACAAACAAGTAAGTTTGGAATTAAAATTAGGTAGTCTCGACATGGGACCACTGCGCCAGAAAGGATTAAGGTGGTAAATGGCTTAGATAAGGTGGCTTTTGAAGAATCTGGAAAAGTTTTTCTACATTCACATACAACTTAGCATATACTGTTTTTATTTTTCGTTTTTTGTAAAACCGGAATTGAAATCTCTAGTTAATTTTCATCCCCTTTCAGCTGTGTCATTGACAACTTTAAAACCATTCACTGATTTCTTGCTTTCAAATAAGGTTTATTTTCACACCATAGATTGGGATCAGTATTTAAAAAATGCTTATTAATACAAAACCTCTTAAAAATTTTTATAGTTTGAGATGAAGCAAAAACATTGACTTCTTTGTTCAATAAATAATCCACTTCGTTGAAAACTTTTGTTGCTTTTAAATTCTTATCATCATCATCATTTCTTCTTCAAATGACATTAATTTTACAGCCATGCTTATGTTGACTTTTTTTTTTCAAAGTATCATCTAAATATGAAAATGCAACTTGATCCGAGTTAAGATACCAAAGATGGTTTATCATTTAACGAGTGCTTTGTCTGCAACCTATTTATCAATTTTTCTGTAGTGAACAAGTGATTTTATTATTTGAAGGTCTTGGATTGGGGTCCAAAGTGGGAGTGGGAATATTGAAGCACGATTTTGCATAAATATTGATTAGAAATAAGCAAAGGTCTTTAATACCATCTTTTACTAAAATTGTTGTTGAGAGATTATCTATGACAATATATTTTGAGAGAATAAATTGCTTGTGCATCTGACATGATTAAAAGCACCAGGTGCTCTGAAAAAGTCTTTTGTAGGAAAGAGCCCTATAAAAATTAAACAAAGTTTTATAAACCCTTTATAATCATCCCTGCGCTGTTAATTTTTAAAAGGTCCTGTAAGAAAACTTGAAATTTCTTCTGAATTAACTATTTATATCTACTATTTCATCTTCAATAGCATTTTTATATTTACTGTGGTTTAATTTAAACCACCCAATCAGAATTGTTTTTTTTTAATATCTAGCTGAGGAGCAGTGATTATTCCCACTTTACAATCAAAACCAACTTTTAGGATAATTTCTAGATTAGGGTGGCGACATGCTAAATACAGAAAACTTTTGCTTTAACAATTGCTATAGAAGAATGCAGGTTCCTCTGAGGTGACCGTTGTTTACTGCAGTTGTATAAAACATATTGCCTGGATTTTACCAACTTCCTCCACTCTTCAACTGCTGAAAATACAGCTTTCGCCTGAATTACTCCGATACTATTTTCAAGCTGTGGAACTCGTAGTAACTGTTCTTCATCCCCACAACTAATTAAAACTTCTATCCTCTCTACATTTTCTTTATTCAAAAAATGGTGAAGCAGTTTTCCATCCCAGTGAATAACAGTTCTCTCTAAACCGGAATTTTTAAATCTGTTTTTGATGATCTCAGTTCTTTGTTTACGAAATAGTTATTTAGGGAGTCAATTGCACTTCTACTTAAAATTAAAGTCTGTGGTTAACTGGTGGATGTACTCTAAATCTAGCAGCTTCTCTGGCGTTCAGTTTCATTTTGCGAATATCATAAAATAAAATACATAAAACTTGACGATTACTTGGTAGCTTACGTCGATGATATGATCAGACAAGTGGCCAATTAAAAAAATCTTACATTTCTGCCATCATATCAAAAGGAGGGGGGGGGGCTTTACGGAATGTTTCGTCAATTCTAAAAATAGATAACGATAACAGGTAACAAAAACAGCCTTGTAATAAAAAGAGAAATTCAGAGGTTCAACTGCAACACAAATCGAGAAGTTCTTTCTTACTAGACACAGAACTAGATAACTAATAATCAATTATATTTCGTGAAATATTTTTAAAGTTGCAAAAATTGCTCATTTATTTTTGCCTATTAATGAAAATAATGCAAAAAAAAAATTATCAAAAGTAATAAAATTATTAATTTGTCATTTTTCACTTATGTTTCAAAAATGCAGAGAGGGTATAGTTCACGAGCTGACCTGAAAAATACTAATATTCATTAAATATAAGTTTTGATGAGAGTAAAAGTTTCAGGCAACAACTGTTTCTATGAAATAAAACAAGAATCAGGTTTCTAAGACAAATAGTTTTCACGTAAAGAAAGAAAAACGACAATTTTTTGCCAAAAAACTGCAAAATTTCAAGACTTCAACCTCGATGAGGCACGGGTTAATGTTATTCATCTCAGTTGAAACTTTGCCAATCTCCTTTTCTAACTAATTGGCAACTTTTAGGAGGGTCCCCCCGAAGAAAACGTTAAAAAAAATTTTCCCCATGTTGCTTGTGACCACCCTAATGTAGAACTAATTGAATGAAATAACTTAATATCTGCCCCTTCTCGGGATTAAACAATGTAGGAAATAAATTTTGTTTTTCTAATTTGTTCTTCAAATTATGTTTTTCGTTAATATGTCAAGTTTTTTAATAACTACAGCACTCAGACGAACGCATTTCAAAATTAATAGAGAGTATCATCATCAGGCTTTGATGTATGCGGTATTGCATCACAATGTGGGATGCAGTTTACCAATCTGTAATTCAAAATGTTTCACCACTGTAGTAATGCAGGTTGCGGTAGTTTAGACAAAAACTTCCAATCTGAACGTAAAAAATCTATAATCAAAACATAAAAAATTAACTTCACTTAAATTTAGATACACTATTTCTCACTCAGGAACGCTATGAATGTAAATGTAAATTGTGTTGAATCCTTACTGCTATTATTTAACAATATTATAGCTGTGATTTATATAATATTATTATTATGTGATATATAATATTATGTGATATTATTATAGCTCATTATTATAGCTGTGTAAAAAATAAAAAAATAAAAGTTTTACTTAAATTTTTAAGCCATATTCTCTTCCAAGAGGTGATGTAAACACATCATAAAATTATTACCTAAGTTTAACTTGGGGTATAAATAGTTCTCAGCTCGGAAAAAAAAATACATTTTAAAATTTAAGTTATGTAATTCCCCACATAGTTCGCTACCTGCGTAAAAATAGCTATCCATTAGAAACTTTTTACTAAAATATAAACTTGACCAAAGCAAAAACTTACTCTGAAAATATCCTTTTTATTTCCACTATGACGCCATATTCATCTTTTTAATTTTTGAAAAAAAAAAAAAAAACTAGCTCAATTTAATATTTCACGTGAAAATCTTTCAACTAAAAAGAAATAAATTATTATTACGGCTTTTGAAATTTTTGCAACAATGAAGTAAAAATGTTACATTTTCTATGAAAAATGTCCGTTGAATTTGAATGAAAAAAGCGAAAATTGGAATTATTAAGAAAAATATTTGAATAATGCAAAAAAAAAAAAAAAATTGGTCCATGTTTCTCTCTGGGTTATAATTCACCCATATGCAAAGGCATACCATTCGTTTTGACCCTGACGTCAGGCAAACATATTTACACTTTAAATTTATATCATTAGAATTAGTAAAGAATAAAAAAATTAGTGGCATCAGGGACAAAAAGGTGGGAAGAAAAAGTGAAAAAGTTATAATCTCCATAGGCTTTTCCATGTTAAATTAACATTGAGAAGTGACACTGGAAATAAATAAGTATTGCGCTGCCGCGCAATACTTAAATAAAAGATACATTTTTTATTATTGGCAATCCGATTTGTTTTCACATTTATAAGTCCTGACTGACAAGCCCGTGTTAATACGTTCACTATATACGTTTTAATAAATAAAGCTACTTTTTTATGAAAATAAATATTTACTTACAAGTATTTAAAATATAAATCTTTTAAATTATTACAAAATAAATCTTAAATACAAAAATTGCATATCGTTTTAAGAAAACTAAAATATTAAAGACGAGTCGTTTATATCAAACGCATATCAAATACATTTGCATGTACAGGGTGTTTCACAAAGGACCCCTAATTTTAAAAATCAATAACTCTGAAACGGTGATAGATAGAATCATGAAACCAGTGGTATGTTTAATAAAAAAAATCGTAAGAATCTTATACATAAATCTCAAAATTTAGTTCAAAATAGCCCAGATAGATGGCGCTGAGAGCGTTAAGAATCCTTGGTCGTGTTCGAGATGAACGGTGCACGAGTTCAGGAGACAGGAACATGGAATGGTTCTCTATCGTAGATGGAATAAATATTCAGCACGTTCAGGAAAGGATATTGGATTTGATTAATTATTGTGCTCCTTATAAAGGTAATCTATTGCAAATGCAAGGTGAGCTAGATAGCTGAATCGACAGAGCACTGAACTGGAGACTAGGGGTTATGAGTTCGAATCCTCCGCGCCACAAATTGTGTTTATGATTTTTTCAATTTATTGGTTGCTTTACATTTTTCATAAGAAAAAAGATATTTTTGATAAAGATAAATTTTTATGTTAATAATAGAGAAGCACATGTGATTTTTTTCGAGACTAGGCTGCAGATCATATATTACAGTGTTAAAATAAACATGGAAAATATTATAAAAATAAAATGAAATAGAAGTACATTATTTTAACTAAAAATATCTGAACACATATTTTCTAGAAGAGATAAAATATATGGGGTTTGTCGTCTAGTTTTGTAGTGAATAAAGTATGATTAGAATGTTTATAAATTTTCAAGAATGTTTATAAATTTAAAAAAAATATGATCTGCATCCTAGTCTCGATAAAAACTCACATGTGCTTCTGTATTATTAACATAAAAATTTATCTTTTTCAAAAAGACCTTATTTATTATGGAAAATATAAAGCAACCAATAAATTGAAAAAATCATAAACACAATTTGGGGCGCGGAGGATTCGAACCCATAACCCCTAGTCTCGAGTTCAACGCTCTGACCATTCAGCTATCTAGCTCACCTTTCATTTGCAACAGTTTATCTTTATAATTAGCACAATAATTAATCAAATCCAAGATCCTTTCCTGAACGTACTGAACATTTATTCCATCTACGATAAAGACCCACTCCATGTTCCTCTCTCCTGAGCTCGCGCGTGCGGCGCGCGCTCATCTTGAACACGCCCAACGATTCTTAACGCTCTCAGCGCCATCTATCGGGGCTATTTTGAACTAAATTTTGAGATTTATGTATACGATTCTTACGATTTTTTTATTAAACATACCACTGGTTTCATGTTTCTATCTATCACCGTTTCCGAGTTATTGATTTTTAAAGTTAGGGGTCCTTTGTGAAACACCCTGTACATACGCCCTGGTTTAAGATTAAATCTTAACGCTTAAGATTTCCCAATCATCTTTTTTATACTATCTAGTCATACAGTTTAATCTCACCCTCCCCAAAAATACTCTAAATCACCACCCACCCTAAAATAAACTGTGGTTTGAAGCGTTTATTTCAGTACAAGTGTTGCTTTATACTGCTTTAACAACATACAATATACTCTTATACAAGTACCGGTTCTTATAAAATGGCAGACATTATACCAATAAAACATAGTCCTAAATCTATTGTAAGCCCCTGTATTCTGTATAGGTATGTTTTTCTTTCACACTATAATTTTTCAGTCTTATTACCTAGTAATTAATCCTCCTTTCCCTCCCCAAAAAATCTAATTTTTCTATAAATTTCTCCCTTCCCCTAAAATAATTCGTGGACCAATAAAAAAAATCGTAATCGTAAAAAACACAATCGATATAGTCATCGATTACTTCCGAGAACCTACAATCGAGATGTTCTACAATCGTTTATTAAAATCATTGTTTTTGTGTGTTTATAAAGCAGTATTTAGTAAATACATGGTAACTGAAAACAGATGGATTTAAAAAACAACAAACCGAATGGAGGCTATAATGGAGCCATAATAGTGGAAAAGTCATGTAACGGCGTTCTTTGGTTGCAAAAAGTTGAAAAGTCGCGAATAGGTATGAAACGGTAAGAGGAGTTTAAGTATCAATAATTAGAATTTTTCGACAATTAGCAGCAAATTGGCCAAAGAAATAAGAATAAGAAGCGCCCTAGTGGCAAAAACATGAACTAAAAGGATGGTAAATAGTACCAATATTTTTTATTGATGTTTTTACGTCATTTGAGATCAGTTCTATGATTTTCCCTTTATTAGAAAACCATCTACTGGAATGCGTTAAACGCCCCCCCCCCCCTGGGAGGGAAGTAGGGGAGGAGCAATAAATGCATAATATGAATAAGTGGTCATAAGGCTTTCCAACGATATATCACATGAGGGGTGTCGGCTAAATTTAGAAAAGTGACCCCCCGCGGGGTCAAAGGGGAGAAGGGCGCGAGGGTATGTACATGAAGTAATAGTCACAGAGCTTTCCAATGATATATCATATGAGGGGGTGACGGCAAAAGATAGAAAAGTGCCCCCAGGATTCTAACTATTGCGCGCCTCGGAATACACCCTCCTCCCTCTCTTTGAAATTTTAATATATTATAAATTATTCATCTGAGGGTTCCGTAACAAAATCTGATCTAAAATGATAAAAACGCTACGATTTCAAAAAGTTCGAAAAGCGCCTCACCCGGGAAGCCAAATAGGGGAGGGGGGGAAAAAGATTCATAATATGAAAGAGTGGTCCGAAAACTTTCCGATGACTTATCACATGACGGGTCCAAAAAGTTTGAAATTTACCCTTCAATCATGGGTTCACTCTTTCTTCCCAGAATACACCCGGAAATCACGCAACCCTCACTTTTAAATTTTTATATTTAATAAATAATATTTACCGGAATAATTTTACCATCAAAAAAACACACTTAAAATTATATTTCTTGTAGAAATCGCAACGATTTAAAACATTCACCCCCTTACTGCTTCCCCCTCCTGAAATTTACTCCAGGAGGAGAAAGGTTCATAATATGAAAGAGTGGTCAAAGGGCTTTCCGATGATATGTCACAAGAGGGGTTCGGTAAAAGTTTGAAAATTAATCCCCCGTCGATCCATTCTCGCGCCTTCCAGAATTCACCCACCTTCCTCTTCTGAAATTTTTATATTTTATAAATAATATTTATCTGAGGGCCCCATGTATGGGACAGCTTGACAGAGCTAAAGTAAGAGAAACATTGAAAATTCGGGGCAAAATGATACTAAATTCAACAGTAATTATTGAAATTAGGACTATACAGAACTGAATAAATAAACCACTATACCTCCTAACCCATATCGGTTAATAACAAAAAGAGATTGGATAAACAAATGCACTCCTTCGAGAAACTATGACTTAAACCAGAAATGCGGTAAGTTGATTCTGAAAGCTTCATTTCTCGCTTTCTCTGGCATTTCCGCAAATCTCATCTCGATGATTTTTCACCGGCATCTCGACTTTTGACTTCCCGATTATTCCTCTCGCGCTTTTCAACATTTCGTATGTTGGCCGAGAATGAGAAATCAATTTTCGATATGTTGTTCTCGATTAGTGTCTTTTCATAGGTTGCCGAGAACGAGAATTCAATTTCTCGTTCTCGGCAGAGAAGAGATGTGAGAAGATTTATCGAGACGAGATAGAGAAAGAGGCATGACAATGAGCTGTGAAATGAAGCCCTAATATTCAAAGTTTCTCTTATTTTAGCCCTATCAAGCTGTCACATACCTGGAACTCTCTGATTAATACTATTTATTAAATATAAAAATTTCAAAGAGGGGGGGTGCGGAGGGGGCGAACAAATCTTTAAAACCGTAGTGATTTCTACAATGAATATAATTTTAGATGTGTTTTTTTTATGGAGTCATCCGGTAGATATTTATTAAATATAAAAAAATAAAAGTGGGACATGCGTGAATTCCGGCCGAAAGAGTGAACAAACCGGGGAGGGGATGATTTTCAACCTTTTTTAAGCCCTTCATGTTATATATCATTGGATAGCCCTCGGATCACTCTTTCATATTATGAGACTTACTTAGATTTTCTGAGATTACGTACAAATTAGAGGCCATGATTAAAGAAGGGGCGCACTAGCGGGAGTAGCCAACTAGTCCTTATTAACCCGACTCATTCCATCTTTCCCGCAGACGATTCTTGATAAAATCGAATCGGGTATGGTATAAAAGCAATTGGCAAACTGGAGTCATCGAGAAAAATTTTGCACAATCAAAAAATATCGAGATGTCCATACAATCGATAAAATCTATAAAAACATCTCGTTTTCGCCCATCACTAGCTGGAAGTCTTTTTCTCTGTACAGGTTGTTTACCTTATACTCTTTTTATGACATACAATACTACTCTTCTAACATCACTAAAATATACTGTACTTAAATCCTAGTTTTCTGAAACTCGTCAAGTAATTTTAGCGTTGTCTCTTCCTCTGAAATGCTTATTTTGTTGTTATTTCTTATCATATCCATCAAGAATGTATTTTTGCACTCGGACTGTACGATTCGACCCTGTCAAACAATATAATAAATTACTTAAGACGCTTCTGGAAAGCTATTCCATTTATCACGTCTTGCGGTCCTAATTGTCTTTCAGAATGTGTTAAACATTTTCCCACCTGTATACCAAGTATTTTTTTTATTCCCGCACTTTCAAAGATATTAAGCTGCAAAATCAGTTCTTATTGCCCTTATCTAGAATTTAAAGAATGAAAAAAACATGACCATTTCTGGAAAATGAATGTTGAAAAGAAGTTAAAAGTGATATTAAAAAAATCAAAAACTTTTTTAATAGTGAAAAAAAAAAAAAAAAGGAAATAGTATTAAGATTTTAAAAATCCCCCCCCAAAATGTACTTTTTCTCTAAATTCCACCCCCCCCAAAAATAAATTTTATGACGCATTTTGCGTCACCAAACCCCTCTCTGGCCACCCCTGATCTTGAGGCACTTTTCCAATTAAGGTCCAACCTAAAAATGTTTCCAGTGCTACTAATCCCGACGAGAGTATTTCTCTACGACCTGTCAGTAATTTTCCCATTACATCAGCTCCAATCAATATTTGAATAGATTCCGGAGTTTCACCAACATCCGTCAAAGTGATGCCTTTTTCCGATAATTCTTTAAACCAGGATCCTTTTCCTACTGGCATAACATTTTCACATATAATGTTTTGATCCAAAACCTCAAAATTACATTTAAAATTTTCTTTCAAATCGCTTAATCTTACCTTGTAGTAATGATGATTATAATCCTTTGTTATGACTCCGCCAAAAAGGGAATGAGAAACTTTTTCTTCTCGAAGAGGTAAATACTTCATTTCTTCGGCTAAATGTTTTAAAATATACGATCTCTGAGAACCTGAGTCCAAAATTAGTCTAACATCTTTCTTTTTGTTTTCGGAAAATATTTTTGCCTTTATCGTCTGAAGGAACACTTTAGGATTTCTATTGAAATTGGCCATATTTACTTCTTTTCCAGGCGACTTTTCTGTGCTTCCTCTTTCTTTTCATTCAGCTTATTCTTATCGAGCGTTTGACACATCACAGACGCATGTCTTTTATCACAAAAGAAACACTTCAAGATAGCTCTACATTGCTTCGTTGTGTGACCTGTTGCCAAACATAAAAAACAACATCTTTTGTCCTTCAATATATTCTGCTTTTCATTAAAACTCATCTTCCGTGCCGAAAAGCATTCTGAACTCAGATGTCTTCCTTTGCAAAAAACGCAATTTTTCCTTAAATCTGGTCTTGAAGAAGTTGTTAATAAAGTAGCAGCAGTTGGTAAATATTTAGTACCATCGTTGTGACTTTTGTTTTATCTAAAGATCGCGTCATCTTTTCTCGCTAAACCAAAACCTGTCACTGCCAAATTAATTCTTTCATCTCCTTCAACTTCAGATTTGAGAAACGCCATTAAATTATCTAGGCGCTCTTTTGCATCAGAACTAACCGAATTCGTATGTGTTCGATTCCACGCTTTGAAAAATTCAGCAGTAAAACAAGATTCTACCATTGGATATAATATTGAAGCACATTTATCCGTTGTGACACCTAACGTCTCAAGAGCTCATAAATACAACTCAAGTTTATCATACAATGATGTAATAGAAAATTTTCCTTTTGATTGCACAGATATAATTAATTTTAATAATTCTCGCACATACACTTCAACCAAAAGATCTTCCCTACCGAAACGAGCCTTAAGACTCTCTATAGCTTTGGCATAGTTAGCGCCAGTTGGCGGAAAACTATCAACAACTTCTCGCGCTCTAGATCCAGTGATAGTTGCTTGGATCAAATACTGGAATTTATTTTCTGGCGCAATATCTTGATCATTGTGAATCTGTTCAAACTGGCTCCAAAATGGCAACCATTCCTTTAAATCACCATCAAATTGGCGAAATTCCAACTTGGGCAACGTAAATTTCTTTTTAGAATTATTAGTTTCGTAATCATTTGAAATGTACTCACATTGCACTTGTCCCTGTGACTGAATCTTTGCTAATTCTAATTGATGATTTAATTCCAACTTTTTAAACTCTACTTCTTGATCTAACTTTTCCTTTAATTCTAGCTTTTTTAACTCTTGTTCCGACTTCTCCTTTAATTCTAGCTTTTAGGTAGCTTTCTTTACAAAAAGCTACCTATTGCAGCCGTTCGGAGGAAAGCGATTTCAAAAAATTTTGGTATATTTTCATCGATCATGACCCCCAGACCCCGAAACCACCCTCCGTTCAAAATTGATATATATATATATATATATATATCAATATATATATATATATATATATATATATATATATATATATATATATATCTGACCTATGTCACACTGTAACTCTCGTATTTATGAACCGATTTGGATGTAATTCGGTGTGTACATAGTACATACCAATGTCTCGACCGAGTTCGTTGGCCAGCTTCATCCGCCATTTTGTTTCAAAATGGCGGCCATTTAAAATTTTTAAAAAAATTTAAAATTTGAAATGTGGTACCAAAAAATTGAAAATGGAAAAATATTTTTTTCTTATGTATTTGACCTTTATACAAAGACTCCGTAGCAGTTTTTGTTTCGTCTATATCTTAAAAAATGGCTGAGTTATAGCATTTTGAATTTCTAGCGAAGCTGACATTTTGAAACGTCCTGAATTTTGTCACGCGATAAAAGGCGTATTTATGAACCGATTTGGATGTAACTTCGTTTATACATAGTAGAGACCAATGTCTCGAACGAGTTCGTTGGCCAGCTTCATCCGCTATCTTGTTTAAAAATGGCGGCCATTTAAAATTTTAAGAAAATTTTAAATTTGAAATGTGGTAGCAAAAAATTGAAAATTGAAAAAATATTTTTTTCGTATGTGTTTGACCTTGATAAAAAGATTCGGGAGCAGTTTTTGTTTCGTCTATATCTTAAAAAATGGCTGAGTTATAGCATTTTGAATTTCTAGCGTGGCTGACATTTTGAAACGTTGTGATTTTTGCCATGTGATAACAGACGTATTTATGAACCGATTTGGATGTACCTTGGTGTGTACATAGTACATACAAATAACTCAACCGAGTTCGTTGACCAGCTTCATGCGCCATCTTGTTTCAAAATGGTGGCCATTTAAAAAAAATTAAAAAAAATAAATTTGAAATGAGATACCAAAAAATTGGAAAATGAAAAAGATTTTTTTTGTATGTGTTTGACCTTAATACAAAGATTCCGGAACAGGTTTTGTTTCGTCTACATCTAAAAAAATGGCTGAGTTATAACATTTTGAATTTCTATTGTGGCTGACATTTTAAAACGACCTAATTTTTGTCACGCGATAACAGGCGTATTTATGAACCGATTTGAATGTAACTTGGTCTGTACATAGTACATACCAATGTCTCGACCGAGTTCGTTGGCCAGCTTCATTTGCCATCTTGTTTCAAAAGGGTTGCCATTTTTTTAAAAAAATGTAATTTAAAATGAGGTATCAAAAAATTGGAAAATGAAAAAGATTTTTTTTATGTGTTTGGCCTTGATACAAAGATTCTGGAGCCGTTTTTGTTTCTGAAAATTTGTTCTTTTGTTTATATCTTAAAAAGTGGTTGAATTATAGCACTTTGAATTTCTATCATGGCTAACACTTTGAAACGATCTTGTATTTGTCACGCGATACCACACTTATTCGCCTATTTCGATGGAAGAAGGCATGTGGATAGTATACATCAATATCTCGACCAAGTTCGCTGGCCAGCTTCATCAGCCATCTTGTTTCAAAATGGCGGCCATTAAATTAAAAAATTTATATTTAAAGTGAGGTGGAAAAAAAATAGAAATTGAAAAGGTTTCTTTCTTAATATTTGACCTTGATATAAGGATTCAGGAGCATTTTTTGTTTGTCTTTATCTTAAAAAATGGCTCAGATATAGCAGTTTCAATTTCTAAAGTGGGTGACATTTTGAAAAATCTAATTTTTTGCCTGTGACAGCACTCGTATATATCAACCGATTCCGATATGAGTGAGCATGTACACAGCAATTACTAAGGTCTCGACCAAGTTCACTGGTTAGCCTCATCCACCATGTTGTCTTAAAATGGCAGGCACTTTAAGAAATCGCCGAATTTGGCAGCCAAATATAAGTGACTTTAAATAAAAGCAGCTTGGATAAAGCTGACTAATTTCGCGAAATTCTCATTCATCATGATTTAGTATTGATAAAAATTAGTATTGAATCTCCTACAGTCGGTTTCCATTTAATTGAGCTTCGTGTGTTTGAATAATATAAGTTGGCTTTTTAAAAATAAGAAATATGAAAGCTACCTCTTCCTCCCGGCACTGGCCGGAAGGACTTTTTTAATTCTTGATCCGACTTCTCCTTTAATTCTAGCTTTTTTAATTCTTGATCCGACTTCTCCTTTAATTCTAGCTTTTTTAATTCTTGATCCGACTTCTCCTTTTCTAACTTCTTAGCCTCGTTTTCTTTTTCCTTTCTCTCAGCAACAGCATTGGATAAAATTTCTTGTACAAAAGCGGGATCCTGTTTATATTCATTACTATTCAAAATAATTTCCTTTAGTGTCCCACCAGGGTGGGTGCTTACTTACTTACTTACAATCTTGCGGGATTGTTTCCCCAAGCTCTTCTACCACGAACTTTAAGTCGACCTTTTTAAAATTTTTAACGGCTTGAAACATTTTGCTTCAAATAAATATTGTAAAATGTCCTGTCGCGCCGGACGCCACAATGTTAATTAAAGCGTTCAAAAAGGATGTTATTTTAACAACCCAGCTTTCAGAATATAATGCGGACGCCAATTATGTATTTATGAACTTAAAATGTACATAAAGAAGTCAATTAACTTCTCAAAACAAAAATAATTTATTTACCGGTAAAGCTTTTTACCTTCTTCCATAAAAATATTCAAACAACAATAAACAATACAATTTCTGATTCACGTTACATCATATATAAAAGGTATCACGAGAATAAAGATGAGAGGATAATAACAAATAAATAAACATGGACAATAGATTTAACATCTATAACTCAGCCATTTTTTAAGATCTAGGCGAAACAAAAATTGCTCCGGAATCTTTGTATCTAGGTCAAACACATAAGATTTTTTTTTTCAATTTTCAATTTTTTGGTATCACATTTCAAATTTTAAATGTTTTAAAAAAATTTAAATGGCCGCCATTTTGAAACAAGATGGCGGATGAAGCTGGCCAACGAACTCGGTGGAGACATTGGTATGTACTATGTATACACCTAGTTACATCCAAATCGGTTCATAAATACAAGAGTTACAGTGTGACAAAGATCAGATATATATATATCAATATTTGAACGGAGGGTGGTTTCGGGATCTGTGGGTCATGATCGATGAAAATATACCAAAATTTTTTGAACTCTCTCTCCTCCGAACGGCTGCAATAAGTAGCTTTTTGTAATGAAAGCTACCTAATAATAGCACAGAAAATTCAAATTAATCTGCAGGTTGGTTGTTTGGTTGAATTTAGTGTTTCGTGGCCATTTTTTGACATTCTTGAAAGGAATATGATTGCAGTCTTTCAAGTCAATATAGTAATTTTTTTCCTCTGAAAATTTGTATACGATTTTTAGAGTTTTTTCTCGTTTCGCGGCGTTCTTTTGAAAGTAGGAAAAGGAACCTCGTTTCAACCTTTTAGCCCAGTGCAGTAAATTTTGACAAATTCGTGATTTTATTATGTGGTCATTTCATGATATTTACAATTTTCCCCCAAAATCGTGTGAAGAAATTCACGTCTTTCTACGCGATTTTTTGTCGAAATCCGCACTTTTCACCACTTACCTTTGACAAAATTCGTGTTTTTTACCGCTATCCTTTGACGAAATTCGCATTTTTTACCGCAATATTTTGACGAAATTGGCATTTCTTTAGCACGGGATCCTTCGATTAAATTCGCGTTTTCTTTCTACGATCTTTCGATGAAATTCGCTTTTTCTTTCCGTAATCTTTTGACGAAATTCGCGCTATCTTTCTGCGATCCGGTGACAAAATTCTCGTTTTTACCGCGATCCTTTGACGAAATTTATTTTCTATTGCGACCGATTGACGAAACTGATATTTTTACAGGGAGATCATTTGTCGAAATTCGGGATAGTATTGAGCGACCGTTCAGAAAAATTCTCGATATCTTTCTGTACCAATTAACAAAATTTTCTACTCCTTTCCGCAACATTTTGACGAAATTTGGAAAAAATTTTCGTCAATCCTTTATCGAAATTCGTATTTTTCGCGCAATCTTTAAACGAAATTGGCGATTACTTTCTGCACTCTTTTATCGAAATTCCCGATGTTTTTCCACAATCTTTTGAAGAAATTCTCAATTTTTTCCGGGACTGATTCACGAATTGATTTTGAGAAATTCCATAAAAGAAATAAAAATCGAGGACCCATTTTCTTTAAAAATGCTTACTGAAGAATCACAGGTCTGTGAAAGAATTTGAAGGGGGAAATGCTGCACAGCATTTTTTATTATGAGAGGCTTTCCTTTTCTGTGCACAAATCGCGCGATCCCGCGCGTTATTTCAAACCCTGTCCCTGAAAGAAAACTTCATTACTAGAAAAGTGGTTGGTTTTTTTAAAACGAACATAGAATTAAACAAATCTAGGATTTTGGGGGGGGGGGGTGACTGCAACGTACTCCCGAGCAAGCCGAACCATCCGTACCATCTTCTTCTGTCTCGAAACAAGCGAATCTTGAATTATTGCGTTTTTTATTTCGAGCAAAATTAAATTTTCAGCTTTCTTATAAGAGCTGATTTGACATGATTCCAATTCGAATTTAATCGCGGCAATTGCAAAAATTACCAGAGAGTTTTTTCTGTTTCAAAAAATGTCAAAAAATCGCCTCAAAGCACGAAAACCCCCGCTAGAAAGTGCATTAAAAATTAGGAAAAGATTATAAAACCATAGGAACGAAATTAACTAATTGGGTAAAAATTTAAACCAGATTCGTTTTAGGAATGTCAAAAAAAAAAAAAAAAAAAAAAAAATCACCGCGAAATGCGAAAAAAAACCTCTATAGATAACATTAAAAAATTGTTAGAAATTGAAAACTCACTGTAAGAATCTCGAAAACACTTTATTGAAAAGAAGACAAAGTTTACTGGGTAAAATATTGAAATAGGATTCTTCTTTACTTATTTGAAAAAATTGCCGCAAAATGCGAAAAAATTAATTGAAAAATTCCAGAAATTGTCTTCCATATGCATGAGTTCAGGCATACAGGTCCTGTCAAATCTTACGGGTGCAGGCTGCATTGTTTTTTCAGAACTCAGCGCGCGCGCGCGTACACACACACAGAGACATACAAGCGCCTATCTTAATTATTACAGTCGCATCATGATAGTATAATTTTTATCATCTTGATAAAATTTAGTGTATATTATCATGACCTGCTTTACCTAATGTATTCGATACACTCTGGGGTAAAAGACCTGAATTACAGTATGGGGTAAAAAACGTGAATTACAGTAATTTCCGGCCTATAATCTGCGGATCAAACCATTAGGTTCAGACCCAGAAATCTTGTTTCATAAAACGTAACTTATTAAATCGCGATAAATAATGAAATAAAATTTCTGGGTCGAAACATGATTGTTTGAGCCGCGGATTATAGGCAGGAAATTACGCTATTAATGAATATTATAATTATTTATAATATTAAAATAATTATTTATATAGACTTTCCTCTAAAATTTCTTGGGTCCCTCCGGTGATCCCTAAGATGTCATGGAGTCACATTCTGAAAAAATTTCGTGCGCATGTACTAATGTACCACATGTATTATCTGGGATTTATCATCCGGCAAAATTTCATCTACAAGACTTTGACTGAGATAATTTTAGATCTCATGCAGTGTTCCCCTGTGCCTATAAGAAGTTTCCAGCATGATTAAAGGCCTTTTTTAATCTTTATAAGAAGTTAAAGTGCCAAAAGGTTTTACAGTTGTGACCACACTTAGTCACTGTCTTATATCGCTACTGCAAGGACATTTACATATCTTTTTTTTTTTTTTACCATTAGATTTAGTTTTAGTGTTTTGAACCCCTTCTCAACCGTCCTCACTCAATCAAAAATCACGTTTGAGCCCCTTTTAAAAGAAATACCACACAATTATACCTTCTAAGATGGAAAACTGTCTAAAACGGAAATTCAATCGGTTTTATGGGATTCGTTTTAGCAGATTTTACTATATAAGATATAGTTTGTATCCAACATGTTCAGGTTAAAAAGTCTGGGCACCCCCCGTTCAAAAGGCTGGTTACGCCTATTTTGAAAAGCATGCCAAAATGGTTCAGGAAAAGGTAGCTTACGGCTTGTGCGAACTTGGCGGACGCACTGCCGTGCTCCCAGATACATACATACAATAAACCCAACTGGAGTGAAAAATTAGCCAGAGCCAGGAATCGAACCCGGGACCACAGTATACAAGACTGCTGCTCTAACCACTGAGCTACTCCGGCCGATACCTGGGTCTGCAATTTCTCACTATTGTCTCACTATATGTCTTAATATTATATATCTCTAATTTCAATTAGTGAGAAATTGCAGACCCAGGTATCGGCCGGAGTACCTCAGTGGTTAGAGCAGCAGTCTTGTATACTGTGTCCCGGGTTTGATTCCTGGCTCTGGCTAATTTTTCACTCCAGTTGGGTTTATTGGGCTTAGATGCCGTATGTTCCCTCCGCCGTTGTTGTTTTGAAATGTTTGGCGATTTTTTGTTGGCGTGTTGGCGTGTTGACGGTGGTTATGGATATGGCAACCTCGATATGTTGAATGTCGTGTGACGTGTTTTTGTGACGTGTCGTTCTGGCAACCGAGAAGTTAATGTTGGAATATTGTGAATGTATTTTGATATCGTATTGTATAGTTCTGCCTTTTTATTTTTATGTGAAATTTATTGAATGTATTTGATTAACTATGTTTTCTGTAGTCCGTTTAAACGCTGTTGTTGAAATAATTAGGAAATATGAGGAAATTTTGACAAGAAAAGAAGGTTTGTTTATAGTTTGTGAATACGTATTGATAAGCCTATTTAGGAAAATGTCGGCGAGAATATTTCGAGCTGGATCGTTCAAGAAAGCAGATGTTTGCTAAGGTATGTTGATATTTTTATGTATTTTACTGCTTCTGAGTTTTTTACATTTTGTGATTGCTAGAAAGCGAGAATTGCTGAATTTTGAGAATTCTATATCGCGAGAAATGCTGAATTCGGCGATGTTTTTTTTTTTCGGAAAATGTGCGCGAAGCGCACATACAACGACTGCTGGTTGCCATTTTAGCGAATTTTGTTTTTTATGTGTATTTTTGCTTTAAAAGTTTTTTATATTTTGAGATTGCTAGAAAGCGAAAACTGCTGAATTTTGAGAATGCTATATCGCGAGAAATGCTGAATTCGGCGATGTTTTTTTTCGGAAAATGTGCGCGAAGCGCACATACAACGATTACTGGTTGCCATTTTAGCGAATTTTGTTTTTTGTGTATTTTTGCTTTAAAAGTTTTTATATTATGAGATTGCTAGAAAGCGAAAACTGCTGAATTTTGAGAATGCTACACCTCGAGAAGTGTTGAATGCAGTGATGTTTTTTTTTCGGAAAATGTGCGCGAAGCCCACATACAAGGATTACTGGTTGCCATTTTAGCGAATTTTGTTTATTATTTACATTTTATTTTCGTTAAGCCAAACATGCGTATAAACCGGTGCTTGGCGACATTTACTACTTGGCGGAAAAAGGGTTTTCACGCCAAGAAAATTCCAAGATGGCGGCCGGGGGGAACTTATGACATCTGTTCCGTTTATTGTATTTATTGTATGTATGTCTGTATAATATTTATATATATATCTATATACAAGGTGTTTACAAACATTTCTATCAATATTAGCCCAAATAGATTTTATATGTGCCTCTAACTAGGCTTTACTTGAAGGAGAATTTTCTTGGAGTTTTTTCTTCGCTATACACAATAAGTTTTCGATAGGATTAAGGTCTGGTGAGTTTGGTGGTCAAGGAAGTACCTTAATGTTGCGTTGGCGGAACTAATTCTTAGTTGACACCGAGGTATGCGGTGACGCTAAATCTTGTTGAAAGATGAAATCATTTTCAAATAAATCTTCTGATGATGGAATCATGTAATATTCCAAAATTTCTTGATATATCTGAGAGTTAACATTTTCTTAGACGATGCATAACTTTCCAGGTCTTTCTGCACTATGCAACCCCAAACGATGACACTAGCAGCAAATTTTACGGAATGTTTAAGGCAATCTTTATAAAATGCTTCTTGCTTCATTCTCCAAACTCGAATACCTTGATTACCATATGAAACACAAAACATACTTTCATCACTAAATAATATATTTTCCAATCTTCTTCCCTCCATAAACATCTTAATTTACACCAATTCAATCTTATACGCTTTTGTTTTGCAGTCATGAGAGGTTTTGTTTTTGGTACATGAGATTCAAACTTAAATTTATGGAGGCGTCTTAATGTTGTCGATGTAGAAACTTCAACTCCTTCTTCTTTCCATTTTCGGTGCAAGAATCGCACACTTTTAAAATGGTTTTTCTTAACTCTTCATATTATACTCTAGTTATACTAGATATTATACTAGAGTTATACTCTTCAGTTTCCTGTCATCTCTAGCAGATGTTTTTGGTTTTCGACCGCCATTTCGGTGATTATTTTCAAATTTTCCTTTTTTTTTTAATATTGTGTCAGTATTTTATTAACGCTTGATTGCGAACAATGTAAATAATCTGCTACAAGATTGATTTTTACCGTGCCGATAAAAATCAACCATACGAAGTTTAATAGATTCGGGAATATTACTCACACGCCCAAGACGAAAAAGCAAACAAACTGCAAAAAGAATACTGGTTTTAAATAAAATCGTCTGAATTTAATCAATGATGCCACCAGTTATGATTTGATGAGAATTAAAGGAGAATTAATGTGAAATATTCTAATATTTTGAACCACTTCAATAAATATTCCAGTATTTTTACTTTTTAAAGTAATTATTTTTTCAATTAATCTTTCCAAAAATGATATCACTTTTAAGATTGTAAATAAGTTTAATCAACAATAAGTTCTTAATAAAAATATCGTTTGCATATTTGCATTAAAAGATATTAAATTACCAAACGATATTTTCAATTTGTAAAAAAAAAGTAATTATTCTAATATTTTGAATATGAGCTGTAGATTGGTTTTTACGCTGGTTTTTGTGTTCTTAGCATTCCATATGAATATTTTCGTGTAACGGGGAAACTATGAATCCCTGAAAAATGGATTTAAATGGAAGAACAATAAGTAAAAATATTATTTTTTCTTTATTGGGAATTCCATTTTTCCGTTGAATTGGCATTGAGAAAAGCCAAATAATAAAATGTGGCTGACCTACACCCAATTTTTCCCTTCTTAAATCGAATAAAAAACAAAGTAGGACTTTTCAGTCTTTCTAGTACAACCAGAACAAATGTCTGTGTTCGTCGTTTTAAAAGTTAAATATATTTGATATATAGCACTTAAATTCAGCGCATTTGCATTAGAGAAAGCTATATCTATATATATCTATGTAAGGAATAACTGGGAGATTAAAGGGAGAAAAGAATTTGATTCGATAACCTCTTTGTGGACCGAACTCGTTTATTTCGTCGCTGCATCTTACAATCCTCTTTGCGAGTTTGATCGGATGTCCACGAGCCCTTATGTCAATTTCGGGACCTACATGGTCGTAGGTTGTGCAGTCATCGCAAATGGGCAAAATCTAATATATTTCGTGCGCGTTCTTGCTAATATGTTGGGGCTTGTAATATTTTCCAGAAGGGGCGAAGGTATCACTTTGGGAGGAGCATTTAATTTAATTCTTTAATTAGATCTTGATTGACATGTGGTCAAGACCCGCACAATTCCCGGGATCTGTGAAGTTTAAGGATTTACCCATAAGCGAAGGAGACTTGTCCAAACGTCATCATTTTCTATCTTAAGTTACTCTCCGATTTTAATGGTAAACGTAATAAATGTTCTGCTGTGAATCAAAGTTGCAAAGGGTAAAATGGATTCCAGAAGTAAACATCCTCTAATCTGGAATCCTAAGGTCCGGTATACTACATAATCCGGCACGATTTTCGAAAAAAAATAGAATTCCGTGTTTAATTACTCCTGGTGTTTATAATAATCTGGTGAAACTTCAGAATGAGGAATGAAAGAAGAAACTTTGAAAAAGTCATGGCGTAAACTTTTAACTGAAGTAATGGATGAAGATGTCAAAGTTACTGAAAGCGATAGGGATGACTATGAAGACTTTTTAGGTTGTTTGCTTTTAGTCACAACTAAATTTAGAAGAAATGAAAGAGTGGGTTGAATCAGATTTTGATGAGCCAACAGAGGAAATTTTGACAAATGAGTCCACATTCAAAGTGTTATTAACCCAACAGCCCCAAAGATGTTGAATCTGACGAAGATGATTTGGACAAAACAAACAACAACGGTTGGAAACAAGCAGTTGATGCGTTGAATACATTTATGAAGTTTTCTGAGTTCAGCAGTTGGTTCAACAATGCGGAAATTACGAAACTCCACATCATATGAAATTACTTCCCAAGAAAAGACGAGAGTAGGGTATTACAAAACAAACAAATATTCGAGATTTGTTTAAAATGGCTTCTACGAGTAAGCCCACTATGCACGCGTTTTCATTTTATAGTCATGTACATTTGTTGTACTTTACATTATTGAGTATTTTTTATTCTGTTCAAGCTGTTTAAAGAATAAAAAACTGGCTTTACTGTTATTTTTTATTTAATTCTAACTTCTACACGTTTTTCCTGAGAATCACCCTGTAATCCAGAAAATTTCGTAATCCGGCATACTTCAAGTTCCGAACTTGCAGGATTAGAGGATGTTTACTGTATAAGATTTAAAATTAGGAAAAAAAAATTAAGGATTTTATTTAAAAATTTTGCTTAAATTTTGAATTTGAAACAGATTTTAATTCTTATCCCTCTCATCTACTCGTATATATATATATTATGTATCTCTCTATATAGCTGTCTGATCACTGTCACTGCGCTCATATTTATAAACCGATTTGGATGTGATTGAGTATATTTTAAGGGTTTATTAAGATATCGAACAAATTCGTTGGACATCTTGATCCGCTATCCTGTTTCAAAACGGTGGCCCTTAAAAATTTCAGACTAAAAAAGTATCCTTCTATATATAAAAAAAAGTTTTGATTTGGAAATGGACCAATGAAAATCTGCGTAGATATTCCGGGTAGATCGGCATCCAATTTGAATGCTTAAGCATGGCCTTTCATCGTTAATATTAAGAAAACTATTGCATACAAAAATATGAAAATCGGTGGTATTATAGAGAAATGTTTGATAAACACGCTGATGCAGACAGTTTTCAAATCGAATAATTATTTTAAGAGACTAGGGGGCTCTGCTCCCTACGAGCTACGCTCGCCAACCCCCGTTCAGGCACACCAAAATCTAAAAAGCACGCTAATTGGATCGGCTTTAAAAATATTGAATTAAAATTTAAAAAAAAAAACAAAACAAAAAAAAAAACAAAAACAAAAAAAACAAAAAAAAAACAAAACAACAAAAAAAAACCAGTAGCGATCTCTCTGTAAACGGGTTTCCATTCGTTTTCCTTGGATTGGGGATGTTTAAGACCAAATCTGCTGATGTTAAGAGATACAATGGCTGTTTTCGTATTTAATTAAAAAAATTAGTTAAACATTTCAAAATAAGCTAATGTAAAATGAATTCAGTAAACAGTGTCATTGTCTCCCGGTATTTTTTAACAGCGCTATAAGATAGTTCTTTTAAATAATTCATTTTAAATGTATCGTTTCAAATCTGACGTAATTTACACCAAAGTTTTATTTCTCTTATTAATATTCACGTGAAAATACTTTTGTTGTTAGAAGGAAATATTATTTGCGCTGCCTTCGAATTCACGATAATAGTTGAAAAGATTATCTCAAAATATCTGGCGCAAATATATTTTTCAATCCAAATTCTTTTGCCATATTTGTTGGCCATTTTAAATATGACGTAATTTCCTCCAATTACAAGTTTTAACGTATAATTATGATTTTTTTTATTTTAAGATTTTGTTTCTCTTTTAAAATTCAAGCGTAAATATGGTTCTTATGACGTAATTTTCCTGCTTTTAACATGTAATCATTTAATTCTAATTTTAAAGTTTTTTTTTCTGTTTGTAATAGTCACGTGTAAATAATTTTTTAATTTGAAGTAAACATTATTGTTTGAGCTGTTTATACAATTGGCAACAATTTAAATTAGTACCATTTTCTAAAATTTGTAAAAAATATCTCTTGAAATGCTGAAAATTTCAATTTAAAAAAGAAATAAAACCTCAAAAAATGTGTCAAATAAGAAAAATAAATGCAATCTGCACAGCGGGAACTTATAACGTATAAAATGATCTAAAAATGATTAAATTCTCATGTATAGTTTTTGCTCCTATAAAACTTTTTTAATGGAACGATTTTGTCTAACTTTAGCATTAAATATCTCTTAAAATTATTCTTCGATTTGAAAACTGTCTGCATCAGCGTGTTTATCAAACATTTCTCTATAATACCACCAATTTTCATATTTTTGTATGCAACAGTTTTTTTAATATTAACGATGAAAGGCCATGCATTCAAATTGGATGCCGATCTACCCGGAATATCTACGCAGATTTTCATTGGTCCATTTCCAAATCAAAACTATTTTTTATATATAGAAGGATATTTAATGCTAAAGTTGGACAAAATCGTTCCAGTAAAAAAGTTTTAATGGAGCAAAAACTATACATGAGAATTTAATCATTTTATACGTTATAAGTTCCCGGTGTGGAGATTGCATTTATTTTTCTTATTTGACTCATTTTTTGTGGTTTTATTTCAATTTTAAATTCAAATTTTCAGCATTTCGAGAGATATTTTTTACAAATTTTAGAAAATGTCATTAATTTAAACTGTTGCCAATTGTATAAACAGCTCAAACAATAATGTTTACTTCAAATTAAAAATTTATTTACACGTGACTATTACGAACAGAAAAAAAAACTTTAAAATTAGAATTAAATGATTTCATGTTAAAAGCAGGAAAATTACGTCATAAGAACCATATTTACACTTGAATTTTACGTCATATTTAAAATGGCCAAAAAATATGGCAAAACAATTTAAATTGAAAAATATATTTGCGCGAGATATTTTGAGATAATCTTTTCAACTATTATCGTGAATTCGAAGACAGCGCAAATAATATTTCCTTCTAACAACAAAAGTATTTTCACGTGAATATTAATAAGAGAAATAAAAGTTTGGTGTAAATTACGTCAGATTTGAAACGATACATTTAAAATGAATTATTTAAAAGAACTATCTTATAGCGCTGCTAAAAAATACCGGGAGACAATGACACTGTTTACTTAATTCATTTTACATTAGCTTATTTTCAAATAACTAATTTTTTTAATTAAATACGTAAACAGCCATTGTATCTCTTAACAGCAACAGATTTGTTCTTAAAAATCCCCAATCCAAGGAAAACGAATGGAAACCCGTTTACAGAGAGATCGCGACTGTTTTTTTTTTTTTTTTTTTTTTTTAATTTAATATTTTTAAAGCCGATCAAATTAGCGTGCTTTTTGGATTTTGGTGTGCCTGAACGGGGGTTGGCGAGCGTAGCTCGTAGGGGGCAGAGCCCCCTAGTATACAAAAAAATTATAAATGCAGATTAATTTTTGCATAATCGATAGGTCTTGATAGAAAGATTTAAAGATCATTTGTTGGTTTCCCCTCTATCTTAAAAATTGAATGATATAGCGATTTTAACCCCTTCGGGACGGGAGCCTTTTACGAAATTTTTAATCTTTTGTCACCGTTTTTTAAAAACAGAAGTTTGTGTCGTCTTGAATCGAGAAAATGCATTGATTAAATAAGGCAAATTTTACAGTAAAATTTTACTGGTGATGAAAAACAAGGATTCTGAGCGCTTCATGCGGCACGTATACGTGTCGCTCGTCCCCAAGGGGTTAAATTGTAGGGTGACTACTGCTTTGAATCAGATTTTTTCCCCATAATCGGACGGAGATTCTACTGGCAATCGAGACGCCAGTACTATTTCAGTATTTTAACGAAAAATTTCCCCCATAAATTCCCGAAAAACGGAAAAATTTCTGTAATTTATGAAAAAAAATTTCCGTAAAAATACGGATTTCTGGAATTTATGGGGAAAAATTTCCGTTAAAATACGAAAATAGTACTGGCGTCTCGATTGCCAGTAGAATCTCCGTTTTTTAGCCCGTTTTTAGGTGCGTTCGTAATTATATAAATACGTAGCACCTATAGTCGTCGTTCAGTCCGTCTGTCCGTCTGTCCGCATATAACAGAGCAAAAACTACCCAACAGAATGGTCTGAAATTTCAAATGTATGATTGGTGTAAAATTTTGTCGAGCCATTTCAAATTTTATAAAAATCGGATGTATAGTTTAATTACAGGGACAGTCAAAAGTTTTTCTTTACATTACGGCCAATGGGAAAAATTATTGCAAGTGCATTTTAATATTGTTACAGCCTTCCGAATCATCTGAAATTTTAAAGATATAATTGTTGCAAAATTTTGTCGAGCTATTTCCATTTTTATGAAAATCGGATGTATAGTTTAATTACAGGGACAGTCAAAGTTTTTCCGTTACATTACGGCCAATGGGAAAAAATTATTGCAAGTTCATTTTAATGATGTTACAGAATACGAATGGTCTGAAATTTTAAATATATAATTGCTGTAAAATTTTGTCTAGCCATTTCAAATTTTATGAAAATCGGATGTATAGTTTAATGACAGGGACAGTCAAAAGTTTTCCGTTGCATTACGGGGAATGGGAAAAAAAAAATGCAAGTGCATTTTAATGATGTTACAGACTATGCACTTATGAAGTGCAAAAAAATATACATTCAGTACAATATGGGGTGCAAAAAATAATTATAAAACTAGTTATAGTACGAACGCACCTCATTTGCCACGTTTGACGAGCAATTTCCAACTTGTTTTTACAGTGTACGCTTAAAACAACAGTCATATGCGAGAACGTTCCGCTAAGTTTTTGAAACTAACATTCAAATTCAGCATTGACAAAAACTAGAAATCTTCTGTAATCGGGCTCCACGCATTTTAGTTTCGTGTGTTTGAGTAAAATTAGCTGAATCCTTAAAAGCAAGGAAGAATGAAGCTGCCTTTTCCTCCCGGTACAAGGCAAAAAGACTTTGGTTTACGTCTTGAGGGAATGATGTGGCTATTTTTACTTTCTTCTATCTTTACAAGAAGAAAGTATTGGATTCATGAAAATTTTCAAATTCCGGTTTTCGACGGATTTACACGTTTTAGGGGTCAGAGATTCCAAAAAACATGTTTTTACAAAATGTCTGTCTGTGTGTATGTGACACAAATTTTGTGGGCGCTCTATCTCAAGAACTAATGCACGGAATTTAATAAAAATTGATATTCAGTTAGTCCCTAATACAAATTGATGCTGATTAGTTTTTGGTGTAAATCGCTCAACAGGTGGCGCTGCTATGCTGCATTTTTCACGATTTTCGCAATAGCTCTATCTCAAGAACTAATGCATGGATTTCGATCAAACTTCAGATTTAGTTAGTCCTTGATATGAATTGATGATGATTACGTTTTGGTGTAAATCGCTCAACAGGTGGCGCTGTTATGATGAATTTTGCAGGATTTACACGATTTCCCCAATAGCTCTATCTTAAGAACTAACGCACGGATTTTCATCAAACTTCAGATTCAGTTAGTCCTTGATATGACTTGCTACTGATTATTTGTTGGTGTAAATCGCCCAACAGGTGGCGCTTCTCTGCTGCCTTTTTCACGATTGCCTCAATAGCTCTATCAATAGAACTAATGGACGAATTTTCATCTAACTTCAGATTTAGTTGTATGTTGACACAAGTTGTTGTTAATTAGGTTTTGGTGTTAATCACCCAATAGGTGGCGCTGCTATGCAGGAATTTTCACGATTTTCGTTATTGCTCTATCTCAAAAACTAATGTACGGATTTTCTCCAAACTTCAGATTCAGTCAGACGTTGACATAAATTGTTGCTGATTAGGATTTGGTATAAATCACCCAATAGGTGGCGCTGCTAGGCAGCATTTTTCTGAATTTAGACGATTTCAGCGATAGTCATATCTCAAGAACTAACACACGGAATTTCATATCGTTAGAATCCTCATGAGATGCATAGATTGCCATTTAATTTTGGCAGTGTGATAGCGGATTTTGAAGTATTAACATGTATGAGATAGAAGAAAGTTTTGGGATTGGTACATCCGACTAGTTTTATTTAGGGTGTGTGGGTGCGTGGTTGGGAGGTGGGAGGGGGGGGGGCGCCAAAAAGCGTAGCTACGCCACTGGTTATACGTTTCGTTTGTGTGTTTATTTATTTTTTTAAATGTATGTCCACGCATAAACTTAAAACATATTTTCTGATTTTCATAATACATTTTAGGTGCGTTCGTAATTATATAAATACGAAGCACATATAGTTGTTGCCTAGTCCGTCCGTCTCTCTGTCTGTCTGCATATATTTACCACGTTTGACGTACAATTTCCGACTTTTATTTTATTTTATTTTTATTTATTTATTTATTTTTTGTTGGAAAGGTACGTTCTAGTGATGGCAACGTATCAATTTCATTAAGATCCAAAAAGTTTTTCTTTTAACTTTCTCTGGCTCTAAGTTTTTAAGAAAATAACTCAACATCAAAGTTTATATATTTTTGAAGGTAGGCAGTACTACTTTATATTTTTAGGTGCGTTCGTAATTATATAAAAAGGAGCCCGGTCGCGGCAATCCCTGAGAATCACAAAATTGGCGTTTGTGCATCTGTAGTAACTGACTTTTTGCAGTAACTGAGTAACTGTAGTTTTGTAGTAACTGTAGTAACTGAGTTCTTGGCTTTCGTCTGCTTTTCGCCATTGAATTTCTAATTCGCGATAGCCGTGTATGCCAGATTTATCGTGATTTCAAATAGCATAGATTAAAGTTTCCAGTAAAAGGAAAAAAAAAAAAAAAGCAATTTAACAAATTACAACGACCATTTGAACTAGTCGGATGTACCAATCCCAAAACTTTCTTCTATCTGATACATGTTAATACGTCAAAATTCGCTATCACACTGCCAAAATTAAATGGCAATCTATGCATCTCATGAGGATTCTAACGATATGAAATTCCGTGCATTAGTTCTTGAGATATGACTATCGCTGAAATCGTCTAAATTCAGAAAAATGCTGCCTAGAAGAGCCACCTATTGGGTGATTTATACCAAATCCTAATCAGCAACAATTTATGTCAACGTCTGACTGAATCTGAAGTTTGGAGAAAATCCGTACATTAGTTTTTGAGATAGAGCAATAGCGAAAATCGTGAAAATTTCTGCATAGCAGCGCCACCTATTGGGTGATTAACACCAAAACCTAATTAACAACAACTTGTGTCAACATACAACTAAATCTGAAGTTAGATGAAAATTGGTCCATTAGTTCTATTGATAGAGCTATTGAGGCAATCGTGGAAAAGGCAGCAGAGAAGCGCCACCTGTTGGGCGATTTACACCAACACCTAATCAGTAGCAAGTCATATCAAGGACTAACTTAATCTGAAGTTTGATGAAAATCCGTGCGTTAGTTCTTAAGATAGAGCTATTGGGGAAATCGTGTAAATCCTGCAAAATTCATCATAACAGCGCCACCTGTTGAGCGATTTACACCAAAACGTAATCATCATCAATTCATATCAAGGACTAACTAAATCTGAAGTTTGATCAAAATCCGTGCATTAGTTCTTGAGATAGTGCTATTGCGAAAATCGTGAAAAATGCAGCATTGCAGCGCCACCTGTTGAGCGATCTACACCAAAAACTAATCAGCATCAGTTTGTATTAGGCACTAACTGAATATCAATTTTTATTAAATTCCGTGCATTAGTTCTTGAGATAGAGCGCCCACAAAATTTGTGTCACATACACACAGACAGACAGACAGACAGACAGACTCACAGAGTTACCGACAGACATTTTGTAAAAACGTGTTTTTTGGAATCTCTGACCCCTAAAACGTGTAAATCCGTCGAAAACCGGAATTCGAAAATTTTCATGAATCCAATACTTTCTTGTAAAGATAGAAGAAAGTAAAAATGATTTTTTCAAAGACTAAAATTTAAGACATAAAAAATCGCACGGAGTTGATCATACATTACGTACGCCATGAATTAAACATTAATAGTGTTATTACATGTAAAAATTGCAAGCGACAAAAATCGCCTGCGACTCCTCAGATTTCCTGAAACTTACGTATTATCCAAGCATTTCATTGGCTGTTCGGGAAAAGGCTTTTCCATCATAGAAATCTGACGACCAATTTTAAATGAAATTTATTTCTTAAACTCCTAAACATCCCACAATATTACTTTTTACGCCTCCGTATAGAGAAAAAAATGTACTTTTAAATGCAATTTGTTTGAAAGCTGTATCTCAATTTGTTTCTGAGTTAAAAAATTTTTTTTGTAGTTTTTATTACTTTTTTGTCATAGTGGCAACATAAGTATCCATCTCTGTTGAAAGTAAAGGGAAATACAGATTACTGTATAGACGAATCATAAAACGAATAAAATGCGGATTAAACCAATAAAAAGCTTCAGATATGCTTTTGATTTTCTACCCTGGCGAGGACAATAACCATTTTTCCAAATGGTTATCGAAAATTTTCAACTTCTTACTTTCAATTATTGGGCAATGTTGATTTTAAATATCGTACTTTTATTCAGTTTATTTTTAATGACACTTAATTTTTAAAAGTTTAAACGTTTTCCCTTTTAAATTGGACGTTGTTTACGGCAGCCAGGATGCGTGCCGGCGGAACGAAATACAGGCAGAAGCAAGAGTTTGGAATAGATATGCCTGTGGTCCGCAGCTTAAGCTATGTTTTCTTCTTTTTCTTCTTCTTTTTTTTAAATGGAGAATACAATTATGAAATAAATTAAACTAAGAATTTTTCGTCTGAACACCCTCTACAAATGTATTTTTAAACAGATCAACATAAAAAAAGCATTGCAGAAATTTAACAATTAAGAGGCTACTTCACTCACGCGAAAACGCCTGCTCTGGCTTGCATTTAAATATTTTAAAGAGATTTTTTGCGTAGGATAGCTGAGGTGCACCCGAAAATTGAAAGTATCCTAGTAAAAAAAAAAAAAAAAAAAAAAAAAAAAAAAAAAAAAAAAACTGCCAACAAAATCAAAAAAGTAACAAGTCTGGAAATCGTACGTCAAACGTGGCAAATGAGGTGCGTTGCGTACTATAACTAGTTTAATAAAAATTCAGATCTTGGTGCAATAGCTATTGCACTCTTATGCAAAAATGCATGAATACAAAATTTATTACGATTCTACACTGGTTATCAAAAATTAAGGAAAAGTCACAAAATGCTAATTTTCAATTACGCGAACACTCAAAGGGAAATAATATAATTCAAGTAATTACTATCTCTACAACACAGCTAGTCCATATAACATATCATTCATGTCACACATGGTCACAAATGTCACAGTCACTACGGTGAAGCAAAAAAATAGGAAATCCCATACATCTCATTATGAGTCTCAAATGATCACTATATGTGACTCCACTGAGACGTCACTGTGACTGCTGCTTTGGGACGAGTCACCGTGTGACTTTAGAATGTAGTTACATTGTGACTTTAATGTGACTGTCATTTGTAAACTCAATTTCAAAGTCATCGTGAACGCTGCATTGTGATAAGTTACCAAATAATGTCACATTAAAGTCACATGATGACTTTCAGGTGACAGAGAGACTACTGTGAAGTCACCATTGTGCTCTTTTGGGAAAAGTCTCTATGTGACTATAATATGATATTATTTGGTGACTTATCATAATGCAACGTTCATGATGACTATGAAATTGAGTCTCAAAATGACAGTCACGTGAGAGTCACAATTTAACTAGATTGTAAAGTCACCTGGTGACTCGTCACAAAGCAGCACTCACATTGACTTCTCAGTGGAGTCACATATAGTGATCATTTAAGACTCATAATGAGATGTATGGAATTTCCTATTTTTTTGCTTCACCATAGTGACTGTGACACTTGTGACCATGTGTAACATGAATGAAATGTTATATGGACTAGCTGTGTTGTAGAGATAGTAATTACTCGAATTATATTATTTCCTTTTGAGTGTTCGCGTATTTGAAAATTAGCCTTTTGTGACTTTTCCTTAATTTTTGATATCCAGTGTATATATTAAATTCAGTCATACGGAAATAATAGAACTCCATCTTAAATAGGACGAAATCACTATGGCAACCTAGAATCATTACCTATCATGGGATATCATTGAATTAATTACGTATAATAGGATTTAACAAAGTGAAGAAAACTTGTCTTAATATCTAGGTAGCTTTCATTATAAAAAGCTACCTATTGCAGCCATTCGGAGGAAAGCGATTTCAAAAAATTTTGATATATTTTCATCGATCATGACCCACAAGCCCCGAAACCATTCTCAGTTCAAATGTTGATATATATATATATATATTTGATCTTTGTCACACTGTAACTCTCGTATTTATGAACCGATTTGGATGCAACTTTGTGTATACATAATGCATACCAATGTCCCGACTGAGTTCGTTGGCCAGCTTCATCCGCCATCTTGTTTAATAAAAATGGTCCTTTAAATTTTTTTTAAAAATTTAAAATTTGAAATGTGGTACCAAAAAATTGAAAATTGAAAAATATTTTTTTCTTATGTGTTTGACCTTGATACAAAGATTCCGGAGCATTTTTTGTTTCGTCTATATCTTAAAAAATGGCTGAGTCATAGCACTTTGAATTTCTTGCTTGGCTGACATTTTGAAACGATCTGATTTTTGTCACACGATAACAGGCGTATTTATGAACCGATTTGGATGTACCTTGGTGTATCATGGAAGACGGTAGTATTCCGAGTGACGCAGCCTTAAGCCTAAAATCGTATCGTATCGTATCGTTAAAATCGTATCGTATCGTATCATAGAATTCGTAGATGGCGGAACTCATATATACAGCTAACTCGACATCAAAGAAAATGCGAAAAGTCGCCTTTTAATAACTCAGCAGATATAGGTCTTATTGTTCTGAATTTTCTAGAACAGTCTTATATCTGCAGTCTAATCGTATACTGAAATTTTTACATTTCTACGTGCAGTATATTTTGAGATCTAAATAGCCATTTTTAAAGTGAAAATGTTGGTATGATATCAAGGAAGTTCCTAATTTGAAAATCTCGAAAACGGTTCTAACGATTATTTTTAAATTGATACATAATATAAATGTGATTAAGGCGAGGTGAATAACACTTTTCTTTTTTCTGGGAAAACTCTCGTTCGTTAAATAATTCGATTTTTTTTTCTCTCGAAAATGACACGGGCGATTTTTTAAAAATCAAATAAATATGTTTCAGATGAACCAAATAACAATTTACTTGTTTCCAGCAAGACTCTTGTTCGTTTTATAATGCGCATGAAAAATCGGACTATATTTCTTCGCCATTCTATGGAAATTTCACCGAAAATGCATGACACTGTATTCATACACATGCTTTCTTTTTAACCACTTTTGGGGAGAAAAAATTTGTCTTCCCACTGGCTGAGTGGTTAAGGGCCATCGTCTACTGGTCTTAAGATAGGCAGTTCAATACTCACTGATACGTGTTTTCACATGTGAATGTTTTTTTTTTTCCTTAAAGTCTGCTAGTTGACCATTATTCTCAGTTCCTTTGTAATTTTTTAATTGCTATTAAGTTAAATAAAATTACAATTATAATGACGCCAATTTGATGATGATTATTTCTTGGCAATTTTTCAACAATAAAAATATTACCATAAATTTTATAAATATATTTAATTTCAATCACTTTACAAAAAATATACATTAATAATTATTATTTGATTATAAATCACACGATCAGAAACGTAAAAAAATAATTCATTTCAGCTCTTCTTTTTATAATATCATTTTTTATTATTATGACGGTCAATCAATATATAATCACTGACATCCATAATATTATTATTATTATAATTATTATTTTCCTTGCATAAAAACTATTGTGATGTAATAATTCTTTTATAATAAATAATTTAGTTGAAATGTTTTATTTATAAATATCAATGAAGTTTGATAACCACGCGACAATTGTTTTTATTTAACTTTGCAATATTTACAGTTTACATAATAAGCATATCAGAATTCTGGTGTCGCCATCTTTTGACGCAATTGCGTACTACATTTTATCTCTTATTCGGAAAAAAAAACTAACGCTCTTCGCCGCTTTGAAAGAATTTCTTGTGACTAGAGGTCTATTTCGCAAATATTAAGAAAATTACTGCATACAAAAATATTAAAATGGGTAGTATTATAGAGAAATGTTTGATAAAAACGTTGAAGTAGACAGTCTTTAAATCGAAGAATTATTTTAAGAGATATTTAATGTTAAATCTGGATAAAATTGTCTCATTAAAAAAGTCTCATAGGAAAAAAATATACATGGGAATTTAATCATTTTCATTCAATTTAATCATTCAATAGAAACTCGAAGTTTGCAGAGTGCATTTATTATTTTTAACTTGCGTAATTTTTTGACGGTTTATTTCAATTTTAAATTAAAATTTTCAGAATTTCCAGAGATATTTTTTACATATTTTAGAAAAGGTTATTTTAAATTGTTGGCAATTGTTAAAACAGCGCAAAGAATAATATATCCTTTAAATTAAAAATTTATTCACACGTGACTATTATAAACAGAAAAAAATCCTTTTAAATTAGAATTAAATGATAACGTGTTAAAAGCAGGAAAATATTAAACATTACGTCATAAAAATTGTTTTTACACATGCTCACTTAAAATGAAAGAAAATTATAAAATAATCAATTATTTTCAAATTAGAATTAAATGATTACGCATTAAAAGCAGGAAAACATTGAAAATTACGTCATAAAAATTATATTTACACGTGAATATTAAAAGAAAAAGAAAATTTTTAAATAATAAATTCATTGATATGTGTTAAAAGTCCTAAATGGAGGAAATTACGTCATATTGGCCAAAGTGGCCAAATAATAATATTGCAAAACAGTTTAAATTAAAAAATATATTTATATGAGAGATTTATTTCAAATTTCGAGATGATATTTTTAACTATAGTTGACAATTTTAAGGTAGCGCAAATAATAATATTATCTTTCTAATAATAAAAATATTTTCAGTTGAATGTTACAAAGAGAAAGGAAAGTTTGGTGAAAATTATGTCAGATTTAAAACGTTACATTTAAAATCTCTTATTTAAAATCATTTTCTTATAGCGTTGTTAAAAAATACCATAAAGCAAAGACTCTGTTGACTTAGTTCCTTTAATATTTGGTAATTTTCAAATGTTTAACTAATCTTATTTAATCAAGCACGGAAACAGCAACTAACATCAGCTGATTCGGTCTTGAAATCCCTCAGTAAAAGGGAAACCCGTTTACAGTAAGATCGCCATTGATTTTTTAATTATACAGAGCAGCCTCGATTATCCGAGCTAATTGGGACTGTTAGTAAATCGGAATCGGAAATCTCTGTTAATAGAAACTGTGTGTAAAAACTCGCTGTGCTTGCGAATTTAACATCTCTTTAAAAAAAATATATAGAACGTTTTTTAAATAATAAAAATAAATATATGTAAAGTTCTGTTTCACAGCTTAACAAATTTAAAAAGAAAATCAACTACCAGTACTAAATTTTAAAATGCAAATTGAAAAATTTACGAAAGTTCACACAGCCACTGGAAACAAAGCATTGTTCGCTATTGACTTCTCAGGGTCCAATGTTTCTTTGGAGTTGAGTGCTTTTGGGGGCAGAAGGGCCTGTATAGCACGGACAGTGAGCTAAAGAGTGTGGTTATTTTTAAGGCTCATTCAAAAGGGGAAAAAAAAATCAGACTTTGTTATCGGCTCGGTTAACAGAAACCTCGATTAATCGAAGCTCGGTTAATCCAGGTTCTACTATAATTCAATCTTCCGTAATCTTTTTAAAGCAGATCAAATTAATGGACTTTAGCACAAGGTCACATAGCTGATAACTGCCATGCTTGTTGGCCAGCTTTTTTTCAAAAAGTTTGCTTCACCTTATTCAATTAATGAGATATCTCCGATAAAATAAGTCACAGTTTCCCGTTCTAAAATACTGGTATCCAAAAATCGTAGCATGTAACTGACACTACAAGTACTCATGGAACTAGACTATTTTAAGTCTGATTTTTATTATAGACTATATAAAATTATTAAAAATATATATTATGATAGGAACTAGCGGGCTTCGTCCGCTATTTACGTTACGGATATAAAAATCATGTTTTTTTTTTAGGGAAAAAGAAATAAAAACCTATTTGACGATATGTTTATAAAGACACATTTTGTATTTGTTATATTTCTGGGGATGAGGAGGGGGGGGGGGGACTATTTTGATTAAATATCGCAATTAGTCCACATGGCAGATATAATTATGATAGACACTAGCGGGCTTCGCCCCTCTATGGCGCCTTATGGGTCCAGCTTCCATAACTCAGAAACTATCTTTCGGACATCAATGCAACAGATTCCAAACGTTATAATTAACTTAATAATCACCCTATATAGCATTAAAGTAAATTTATGAGTACTGCATACTATTTTTTTATCGTAATTTCTGAAGAGAAAAAATTATTTCGGTTCCATTCTTAGGTACTGGTCTGAAAAATTTTCAAAAAGGGGGGAAGGAGGGGACATGAGACTGCTGTTTGTCAAACAACACAACGTGGTCTGGCTTATTCAACTTGGATTTTGATGACTTCAATTGGAAGGTGGTTTGTTTAAAAGAGTGCGTTCCCTGCCCCATGAAAATTGGAACTATTGGTGCACCATCTATGTAAGGATTTAATAATTATAAATTAACATTTTGGATTTATTAATTTAAGGATAAAGTGTTTTTAAAGGAATATCAAATGAAACCCTCTGTGCGATCTGCGATTATACTTACCCACTTGTTTTTATATACAAACTGCTATAAGGAAAATTGTAATAAAATAGTAAAAATTAAATCTGCATTAAATTCCATAAGTATCTTTTTTTTAATCATTTTATCACTAACCTCAAAAAAGTAATGATATCAATGCAAAAACCCTTGACGGGTTAAAAGTTTCTGACGCAGCACTTTATCTTATGCTCTAAGAATTTTAAATATGGAACTTAAAAATACTGATATCAAATTTTGAGTGACTTTATGCTATTTCTTAAAAAATATATTTGTATTTATTTCATCCTTTTATTTCTGTTTTATTTATAATCGCATGTGCAAAAGTTATGTTCAACATGAAAAGCTGCATAAAATTTTATTCGCTGTTGCTTTATCATTTATATCTCTCATAAATTCAAAATATGAGTTTTAAAAGATATGATATAAAATTTAAGTGACGCCTTGATGTGACTTTAAAAGGTTTGTTTTAAAATTCAATTTAAATTATTTTTGACTTGGTTAAAATATTTTTTTACATCTACACAATACTTTTAATTTTCCAATTCACTGTTAAATATATCACTTTCATTGAATCTATACTATGCATTGAAATGTATTTATTCCAATAAATTGATTTATCTTTTGTGTCACGCTATTCAAAATTGTTAGTAAGATTTATGTAAATGGTTTCTTTGCGTCATCGTGTCCAAACTACATGAAATGTATGAAAAAGGATAGTTTGACGCAAATAAACCATTTACATAAATCTTACTCACAATTTTGAATAGCGTGACACAAAAGATAAATCAATTTATTGAAATAAATACATTTCAATGCATAGTATAGATTCAATGAAAGTGATATATTTAACAGTGAATTGGAAAATTAAAAGTATTGTGTAGATGTAAAAAAATATTTTAACCAAGTCAAAAATAATTTAAATTGAATTTTAAAACAAACCTTTTAAAGTCACATCAAGGCGTCACTTAAATTTTATATCATATCTTTTAAAACTCATATTTTGAATTTATGAGAGATGTAAATGATAAAGCAACAGCGAATAAAATTTTATGCAGCTTTTCATGTTGAACATAACTTTTGCACATGCGATTATAAATAAAACAAAAATAAAATGATGAAATAAATACAAATATATTTTTTAAGAAATAGCATAACGTCACTCAAAATTTGATATCAGTATTTTTAAGTTCCATATTTAAAATTCTTAGAGCATAAGATAAAGTGCTGCGTCAGAAACTTTTAACCCGTCAAGGGTTTTTGCATTGATACATAATACGTACCAATGTCTCGACCGAGTTCGTTGGCCAGCTTCATCCGCCCTCTTGTTTCAAAATGGCGGCCATTTAAAATCTTTTCAAAAATTTGAAATGTGGTACCAAAAAATTGAAAATTGAAAAATATTTTTTTCTTATGTGTTTGACCTTGATACAAAGATTTCGGAGCAGTTTTTGTTTCGTGTAATATCTTTAAAAATGGCTGAGATATAGCACTTTGAATTTCGAGCGTGGCTGACATTTTGAAACGACCTGATTTTTGTCACGCGATAACAAGCGTATTTATGAACCGATTTGGATGTACCTTGGTGTATATGTCGTAGGCTAATTGAGAAATCCGGCTCTTTGCAAACAGCCTAGGCTCTTTGCAAAGAGCTCGGCTAATTGGAGAATCCACCCCCTTTTTCCAATTAGCCTGATATTTTTCAGGCTTATTGCAAAGAGCCTAGAAAGCGTTAGGCTAATTGAAAAATGACCACTTATTATCCGATCAGGGTGATATTTTTAGCTCACAGGCTATCAAAGACTGAGAGCTTTAGTGCTCGCCGATTCTGTATGTACGTGTGTACGTACGTACGTACGTATGTACGTAACGCGATAACTCTTGATAGAAATATCCGATTTGCTTCGATTTTTTTTTTCTAGGTTCATTCTGATAAGGTGCTTCCCTGATTATTTTTTGCGATTCAGTGGTTAAGGATAAAGGCGGAAAAGGGAGGCTAGTCACCCCCCTTAATTTATATAAATGTGTTTTTCATACAGAAATATTCGATTTGTTCCAAATTTGGTATGCCGGTTTATCGTGTTGAGGAGCTTCCCTGATTAGATTTGGAAGCTCATTATTAAAGTATAAAGGGGGGAAAGGGGGCTACCCCCCTTAATTTAGATAAATCGGTTTTTCATGAGGAAATATTCGATTTGCTCCAAATTTGGTATACCGGTTTATTAAGTTCAGGAGCTGCCTTGATTAGATTTGGAGGTTCATTAGTTACATATAAAGGGAGGAAAGGGGGGCTGACCCCCACCTCGTAATTTAGATAAATGGGTTTTTCATGCAGAATTATGCGATTTGCTATAAATTTGGTATACCGGTTAATTATGTTAAGCAGCTTCCCTGATTACATTTGGAAGATCATTAATATGTATAAAGGGGGGAAAGGGGGACAATTGCCTCTCCCCTTAATTTAGATAAATGCGTTTTTCATATAGAATTATTCGATTAGCTCAAATTTGGTATACTGGTTTATTATGTTAAAGAGTGGGTTGATTAGAATTGGAGGTTCATTAGTAAAGTATAAAGGGAGTAAAGGGGGCTAGACCCCCCCCCCTCCTTAATTTAGATAAATGGGTTTTTCATGCAGAGTTATTCGATTTGCTCCAAATTTCGTTTACCGGTTTATTATGTTAAGGAGCTGCCTTGATTAGATTTGGAGGTTCATTGGTTAAGTATAAAAGGGGGGAAAGGGGGCAATGGCCCCTCCCCTTAATTTAGATAAATGTGTTTTCATGCAGAATTATCTAATTTAATTTAATTTTTTTTCTAGGTTCTTTTGAATAAAGAGCTTTTCTGATTAGATTTGAAAGTTCATTGGTTCAGCATAAAGGGAGAAATGGGGGAGCTAATATCCCCCCCCCCCTTAATTTAGTGAAATGGTTTTTTCATGCAGAATTATCTGATTTGCTTCAAATTTATTATACCAGTTTATTATGTTAAATAGCTTCCCTGATTAGATTTGGAGGTTCTTTGGTTAAGCAGACAGGAAGGCAACGGGGAGTAATACCTTCATTTATTTTTCGAGGGGCATTATTCTTTGAAATAAGAGTATAGTATACAATTAGTGTGAATAGCCTGTGAGATCAATGTCATTAGTTTAACTGGGCAGTTTTCTTTTTATTAGGTTTATTAACGCATAACCCTACTCAAACCCGAAAAATAAATTATAACAGACCGTACCCCGATCCGAGCAAGACAAAATAATTTCAGTCTACATGCAACCCGACCTGAACCTGAGAGTTCCATTTGAAAAAACCCGAAATCCCGAAACAAATCTGATAACCGACAAAAATATTCCAAAGATCCATAACCGGATCCGAACAAGACAAATTAGTTTCCGTGGACACGTAACGCTACCAGAACCTGAAACCTGTCAACCTGAGTCAACCTGAAACCTGTCCCGAACCAAATCTTAACCGACAAAAATATTCCAAAGAACTATAACTCGATGCAAGCCAGACAAAATAATCTCCGTCCACCGGCAACCCGATCCGAACCTGAAAGTTCTAATTGAACTCAATCCGAAACCTGGTTGTGGTCGGTTTTCGGGTTGACTTCAAATGAAACCTTCAAGTTCGGTTCCGGTTGAAAAAAAATTAAACTAAATCAGATAATTCTGCATGAAAACCCACTTATCTAAATTAAGGGGAGGGGCAGTTGCCCCCCTTTCCCCCCTTTTATACTTAACCAATGAACCTCCAAATCAAATGAAGGAAGCCATATCGTAATAAACTGGTGTATCAAATTTGAAGCAAATCGTATAATTCTGTATGAAAAACCCATTTATCTAAATTAAGGGACACTAGCCCCTGTCCCTCCTTTATACTTAACCAATAAATATCCAAATCTAATCACGGCAGCTCCTTAACATAACAAACCGGTATATGAAATTTGGAGCAAATCGAATAACTCTGCATGAAAAACCCATTTATCTAAATTAAGGGGGGAAGTCTACCCCCCCATTCCTCCCTTTATACTTAACGAATGAACCTCCAAATCTAATCAGGGATGCTCCTTAACATAATAAACCGGTATACGAAATTTGGAGCAGATCGAATAACTCTGCATGAAAAACTCATTTATCTATATTAAGGGAGGTCTAGCCCCCTTTCCTCCCTTTATACTTAACTAATGAACCTCCAAATCTAATCAGGGAAGCTCCTTAACATAATAAACAGGTATACGAAATTTGGAGCAAATCGAATAACTCTGCATGAAAAACCCATTTATCTAAATTAAGGGGGGCTAGCCCCCCCTTTCCTCCCTTTATAATTAAATAATGAACCTCCTAATCTAATCAAGCCATCTCCTTAACATAATAAACCAGTATACCAAATTTGAGCTAATCGAATAATTCTACATGAAAAACGCATTTATCTAAATTAAGGGGGGAGGTAATTGCCCCCCTTTCCCCCCTTTATACATAATAGCGATCTGCCAAATGTAATCAGGGAAGCTGCTTAACATAATTAACCGGTATACCAAATTTATTGCAAATCGCATATTTCTGCAAGAAAAATCCATTTATCTAAATTACGGGGGGATAGCCCCCCCCTTTCCTCCCTTTATATGTAACTAATGAACCTCCAAATCCAATCAAGGCAGCTCCTTAACTTAATAAACCAGTATACCAAATTTGGAGCAAATCGAATAATTCATCATAAAAAACCGATTTATCTAAATTAAGGGGGGTATTCCCCCTTTCCCTACTTTATACTTAAACTAGCAGGCTATGCCCGCTGCGCTGGTCAATATTTCCAAATGAACCTTGGATTAAACTAAATGGTGAATTTGAACTTGTATTTTAAACAATATGGATCTTCAGCTTGACTTTGCACATTACTGAAAACGATGCGAACGCCATTGCGATATAATGTTATCTTAAGCGTTGAATAAAATTTAGCAATTAAGAAGTAATTGTTTTAGTTGATTATAAACAGCGCACTTATGGTCGGGTAATGAGACCGTTATGACAACAGGAATTAATACCTCTGTAACTAATCAACATATAATGAAATCGTATATACTAACACCATTCCTAAAAGTCATGCAACAGGGCCACTTGTAACAAAATATGTTCTGTAGATTTTTTTATAAAAGGCTAAACTTTCATAATCAGGTTCACTTAATTTTTGAACTTTTACTGTTGCTCTATAACTAAGTACCCTTGAACAATATGTATACACTAAAACCTTTCCAAAATTATTACCTAACTAATTGTGGTATATCCTACGAAAGTATTATAAACAATCGGGATGAAATACAAATTTCCGTTGTAAATATATAGTAGATGATGATGATGCGATTTTGTGTAATAGAATTCATAGTAAAGTTTTCGCTTCAAACAAAAACGATGCTTTCAACATTAAAGCTAATACACCAATATGTGAAGTTTCCGATTACGGAAGGTTAACTTGAATTCTCATGAGCAACTACTCAAAGAAAAGTGAATATGTGGCTTTTGTGATACTTTTATGTCAGCCGGGCGCAGGTAATAAATCAATAAAGATTGTTTTCATAGCATATTCTTATTTTATTATTTTCATTTAAAATACAACCTTTCACTCATTTAATTTAAAATGCATGCCTTATACTAATTTCATTTGAAAAGCTGAAAAGATAAACAATAACAGGAAATAATGCCATAATTAAAAGCAAAAAAATATTTTTAATTTACATACGCAAAATGTAACTACTTCTACTGGGAATTTTAAAAATGCTATCAGTGAGATGTGCGCACGGTTGTTATAAATGTACCCATTTTTTCTTCTTATCGAGGAGCAATTTATAAATCGCACAATATTATTCCAATTCCAATTTCTTTCATTGAGGAACCTATGACCGGAAAAAATGAAAAAAGACTCTTGTAGATTCTTCGGATGACGGAATCTGACGCCATAAACCGAGTTTATATATATGAAAATAATTTTTAAGTCGTTACAAACATTGCTTTCATACTTAAATATTTTCATTGGTACTACTTGTTATCCCGTCGACCAATTTCGCCAAATTATATAAATCGCCAAACCATTCGCCAAATTATATAAATTGACATAATCTTTATTTTAAATAACGAAATAACTAATAAATTAGTATAACATTAATAAAAATACAAATAAAACGTCGAAATTAAAATCACTTGATGACGTAAACACGTGTAGTTTGTTTAAATTCAAGTGAATTTGATATTTACGATCAACCATTATTGGCATTTAATCTTATAGTTTGACGATAGATTTTTGGTCGATGGAATATCTAAGTAGTACCTTTTCCATTTTTGTTTTATAACGCTAAATTCTTAGTAATTTTTTCCCTTTTATTTTACATAAAATCACTATTTTTAAAAAAAATTAAGATGCTTGCATTTTTATTTCAAACTCATAGAGCCGTTTTTTTTTTTAGCCAAAAGGGTTGATTTGAATTTTTTCCGTTGCTAGAGTAACGGATGTAATGATAGATATTTTGAGGTTTAGATGCCAAAGACACCGCAAAATTAGAAAAATATGAAATGTGTCATGAACTGTTGGACTTATAAAAATTTATTTGGTAGCATTCGATTCAGCATACAAAACTACATTAAAATATGCTATCATTTGACGCATAATTTTGATATTCGATTTTTTCCCCTCCCCGTACAAAAATCATTAGGGGTGACACTTTAGAAAATCCTTTCTTAGCAGAAGTTTATGTCATAAGAAGTATTTTTACCACGATTTTCAAGATTTTAGGTTCAGTAGTTTGCGCTGTGCGTTAATTAGTCCCCTAATCCAGACTTTATTTTATATACTATATTAGATATGCGATTTTGCGGTGAATCGATGATCGAAAATTAGTCCAATATCATTTGAAATATTACATAACAGAGGAGAAAGTACGAAGAAAGACGAAGAAGAAATGACGAATTACAAAAGACTTGTAATTTTTTTTTTCAAAATGTTGAATTTTTCCATAGTAATAACGTATTAAAGCATAAATTTCCTTAAAAATTATCTTTATTTCCTAGATTTCGAATCTGTGAATTTTCCTATAAATGAAATTGGCGATATGACTTGAGAAAATAGATAATATTTGCTTAAATAAAATGGGTAATATTCGTTGATCTGAGTTCGAGTTTATAAATATCACATGCTTTCGGAATTACGGCGAAAAACATTTTAAAAAGTATGAAATTATTTTACAATATGTATGTGTGGCAGAAATTCACACTGAAATTTAAGTATTCGATTCCATTTTTAAAATATTAACTGATATCTATATAAGTTACAATTGAATATGAAAATGTACTCAAAAAATGATCTCTTTCACCTAAAAAAACACCATTTGTGAGAACATCCTCAAACTAATGTCACGCTTATGCGTTTTTGGCTTAAAATCACATTGTTTGGCGACAAAAGAAAAATAAAAAATTGTAAAGAAACAAATAGTAATTACACATGTGACTCACAATTACATCTGCTTGTTTCTTCTATAAGTCACGTGATGGGACAATTAGATATAAAAAAAAAGAAAAGAACAGAACAGAAAGAAAATGTCGTTAAAATTTCATCTAATCAAATTTTCAGATTCGTTTCCATATCTAACGCAAGCGATAAAGAGCCAAATATTGCGTATCAAGTGTAATATTTCTTATTAAATTAATTTCTAAGCATTACAAATATTTCTTTCAGGTTTTGATTAAATGTTTCCGTTTTTTAATATTATCTCTCATTAAAACGGATTTTCTTCTTCTTTTTTTCTTTTTTTTTTCATTTAAATAAAATTAGTAACAGTTTTTCTTTTATTTTTCGTGGTTTAATAGCCGTTTCAATTTTTTTTTTATCAACGATGAATTTCGCCAAGAAATAAAATGGTAACCTTATCGCCCAAAATAACAGAATTTTCCGTCATAATTCTAAAACTAATATAGGTAGAATAATGTGTTATAAATTAAAACCTTCCCTGAAACAATACCTATCTAACGGTATAGGTTCCGTAAAAATCCATGCAGTAGAACTCGAAATCTAGGCGTTCGGAAAGAAATTTTCGTTTGGATTTTATATATATAATAGATAATAGATTATACATATATATATAATAGAATAGATAATAGATTATGTGTTATGAACTATCTCAAAGTTTAAAACAGATCGCATTGTTAGATTTCCTAATTTTAACAATATCGCGTTATGTTAGTTCCACATTCTACCACCAGGGAGAGCACTCTATTCTTAACGAAAGCGTATCTGAACGAAACTCCTTCATGCAACCTTTCCGTAGATACATGAATCGGGAGGGTGGCGGTCTTAACCAATAATTTAAGATAATTACTGAAATTACTATGAAAAATATTTTAAAGGGGCCCTACGCGGGCCCCTAATAGAGTTAGAGGAAATCGGAAGACGGCAAAATAATCGCGGGGAAAAGTTTGCTTGGGTGCTTCGGAGCTACTTTTGGCGCGAGATCTAAGCTCTACGACCAATAGGAGCCCAGATATTTAAGGAAATATGAAGTAACAAAGTCCAAAATAATAGAATTGCCCGTAATAATTCTATAACTAATCTAGGTAGAATGATGTGTTATAGCTTAAAACCTTCCCTGTAACGATAAGTAACGTTATAAGTTCCGTAAAAATCAATGCGGTAGAACTCAAAATCTCGGCGTTCGGAACGAAATTTTCGTTTGGATTTTATATATATAATAGATAATGAGCTTCCAAATCTAATCAGGGAAGCTCCTTAACACAATAAACCGGTATACCGAATTTGGAGCAAATTGAATATTTCTTCATGAAAAATCCATTTATATAAATTAAGGGGGAGACTAGCCCGTTTTCCCCCTTTAACCTTAACCAATGAACCCCAAAACCTAATTAGGGAAGTACCTTATCAGAATGAACCTAGAAAAAAAATTGAAGCAAATCGGATATTTCTATCAAGAGTTATCGTGTTACGTACATACGTACGTACGTACGAACACACGTACATACAGAATCGGCGGGCATATAAGCTCTCAGGCTTTGATAGCCTGTGAGCTAAAAATATCACCCTGATCGGATAATAAGTGGTCATTTTTCAATTAGCCTAACGCTTTCTAGGCTCTTTGCAATAAGCCTGGAAAATATCAGGCTAATTGGAAAAAGGGAAATGTATTTTCCAATTAGCCCGGCTCTTTGCAAAGAGCCTAGGCTGTTTGCAAAGAGCCGGATTTCTCAATTAGCCTACGACATATACATAATATGTACCAATGTCTCGACCGAGTTCGTTCGCCAGCTTCATCCGTCATCTTGTTTCAAAATGGCGTCATTTAAATTTTTAAAAAAAATTTAAAATTTAAAATGAAGAATTAAAAATTGGAAAATGAAAAAGATTTTTTTTTTGTATGTGTTTAACCTTAATACAAAGACTCCGGAACAATTTTTGTTTCGTCTATATCTAAACAAATGGCTGAGTTATAGCATTTTGAATTTCTATTGTGGCTGACATTTTGAAACGACCTGATTTTTGTCACGCGATAACAGGTGTATTTATGAACCGATTCGGATGTAACTTAGTGTGTACATAGCACATACCAATGTCTCGACCGAGTTCGTTGGCCAGCTTCATTCGCTATCTTTTTTCAAAAGGGCTGCCATTAAAAAAAAAATAATTTTAAATTTAAAATGAGTTATCAAAAAATTGAAAAATGAAAAAGATTTTTTTTTATGTGTTTGACCTTGATACAAAGATTCTGGAGCAGTTTTTGTTTCGTATATATCTTAAAATTGGTTGAATTATAGCACTTTGAATTTCTAGCATAGCTGACATTTTGAAACGATCTGATATTTGTCATGTGATAACACGCGTATTTATTAACCTATTTCGATGTAAGAAGGCATGTGGATAGTATATCATAATATCTCGTCCAAGTTCGCTGGCCAGTTTCATCAGCCATCTTGTTTCAAAATGGAGGCCATTAAATTTAAAAAAAAAAATTATATTTAAAGTAAGGTGCAAAAAGATTAGAAATTGAAAAAGGTTTCTTTCTTGAGTATTTCACCATGATATAAGGATTCCGGAGCATTTTTTGTTTTGTCTTTATCTTAAAAAATGGCTCAGATATAGCAGTTTGAATATCTAATGTGGGTGGCACTTTGAAAAATCTGATTTTTTGCATGCGACAGCACTTGTATATATCCACCGATTCCCATGTGCGTGAGCATGTGCACAAGAATTACTAAGGTCTCGACCAAGTTCACTCGTTAGCATCATCCACCATGCTGTCTTAAAATGGCAGGAACTTCAAGATATCGCCGAATTTGGCAACCAAATATAAGTTACTTTAAATAAAAGCAGCTTGGATAAAGTTGACTAATTTCGCGAAATTTTCATTCATAATGATTTAGTATTGATAAAAATTAGTACCTAATCTCCTATAATCGGTTTCCACTAAATTGAGCTTCGTGTGTTCGAATAATATAAGCTTGCTTTTTAAAAATAAGGAATATAAAAGCTACCTCTTCCTCCCGGCACTGGCCGGAAGGACTTTTTAAGTTTTGATTCGATTTCATAAAATTTGAAATGAATCGACAAAATTCTGCAACGATTCTGTATTTCAAACCATTCCGTTGGGTAGTTTTTGCGCTGTTATATGCGGGCAGAAAGACGGACCAGACGACGACTATACGTGCTAGGTATTTATATATGAACGCACCTAAAAAAATGGCTTCGGTAGCAAGTATTCGATGAACAAAAAATCATTTAAAAGTATTGGAATGCAAATGAGATATTGAAACAATATTTTGTTTTATTCGTCAGGGGAATTCTGGTCTTCCTTCAGAGCCCCGTTTTAAGTTAATTTAAAATGCACGATCGTACAAAAAAAAAAAAAAAAAAAAAAAAAAAAAAAAAGGAAGAATGCATTTTATTTTTTAAATAAAAAGAAAAGTGCTCACTTAAACTAGTGGCATTGAGCTTACCGGCTATTCACTTTAATTGTATATTATACACTTATTTCAAAGAAAAAAAAAAGGACATTCTACAGCCAATCTAGACGCCAGTACTATTTCCGTTTTTTTAAGGAAATTTCCCCCCATAAATTACAGAAAAATTTCCGTTTTTAATCAGAAATACGGAAATTTTTCTGTAATTTATGGGGGAAATTTTCCGTAAAAATACGGAAATAGTACTGGCGTCTAGATTGCCAGTAGAATCTCCGTTTTTTAGTCCGCTTTTTTTTACAGTGAATGCCCCTCGAAAAATAAAGAAATCGACAAAAACCATTTAGCTAAATTAAGGGGCGGGATTAGCTCCCCCATTTCCCCCCTTTATATTTAACCAATGAACCTCCAAATCTAATCAAGGAAGCGCCTTATCACAGTAAACCGGTATATCAAATTTGAAGCAAATCGGATAATTCTGCATGAAAAACCCATATATCTAAATTAAGGGCGGTGGGATTAGCCCCCGTCCTCTTCCCTTTATACTTAACCAATGAACCCCCAAAGCTAATCAGGGAAGCCTCTTATCAGAATGAACCTACATCCAAAAATTGAAGCAAATCGGATATATCTATCAAGAGTTATCGCGTTACGTACTTACAGAGCCTGCGGGCACATTAGCTCTCAGGGTTTTATTGTGAGCTAAAACATCATCAGAGAAAAGTAAAGACAGAGATAATTAAATTTCATAACCCAAGGAGGGGCAATAGGGTTCCTTTCCTCCCTTACTGTTTGTTAAGTGGCCCTTGATGAGGAGAAGGCCATGCACAACTTACTGGGTTTAAATTCTTTTTTTTTTTCTTTTTTCTTTTTTTTAAGTGCAAAGTATTACGTACATTTTTTAAGTTAAAATTTATAACTAGTGTGTGTTTTATTCTTTCTTTTACTTGGTTATTATTATTATTATTATTTATTTATTTTTTTTTTTTTTTTTTTTTTGCAAATTATTTTTATATTTTTTTTTGGGTTTGGAGCTTTTTTGGTTTATTTTTATATTTTTTTTGGCTCAACGGGGGGCGCTGCTCTGCTATGTTGAGGGCGCGGTACTTTCTTCTTTCTTTACTAACACTTAATCAAAACAGGCTCCTGAATAATATCCTGAGAAATTCTTATGTTTATGAAAATTTAAATGTTTAATTTTAAAAATGATAAAACAGGCAATTTTTAATTTTTGGTTCCCCATAAAATGTGAATAAACTAGCGAACAACCGAACCAAGTTTTTCAAACCAACCTTCACCATGGCATGTTCGGAATTAAAAATGAAATGTGTAGTTTTTATAGTTCGTTTACAGGGGCACTCAAAGAAATTCCGTTACATTATGGTCTATAGAGGAAAAATCGTTTCTAATGCATTGTAATGATGTTACACTATTTCAACATATTAAAATTGATAAATGTCAACGAGGTGCACTACGAAATGTTTACTATAGAATAGTGTGAGCATAGCTAGGGGGATAAATGAAAAAAAAACCCGTTACAATACTATGTCTATGAGTAATAATTGCTGGAAGTGTATGTTAAAGTGTGATATGAGTGTTTAAAATGTACTAATTTTTTACGTATTACTTAGCGTGCATAAATTCCATAGATAATATACAGGGATCCGCAAAAGAATTTGAGTACATGTCTGTTTATTGACAGAAATTGCTGAAAGTGAATTTTCCACTGTGTTATGCATTTCTTAAATGAACTAAATGTGAGCATACTATGTAGTATATATAGAAATCTATAGATTATATACAGGGCTGCACACAAAAAAAAAAAAAAAAAAAAAAAAATCGGATTTTTTTTCGACTGCAAATGGTAATTGCTGAAATTGGGTTTTCAAATGTGTTATGCGTTTTCCAAATTGTTTACTTAATTATCATTTTTCACCTGGTGATTTTTTGTTACAGGATTCTGAATATGTTTCATTTGAAAGTGTTTCATAGTCTACGTTTAATGCTAAATTTTTTCTTTCTTTATTAGAACTAAGGGATCGACCCGGACCTCCCGGGTTACAGGATAAAAGGGAAAACCATTTTTAGGTGCGTTCGTATATACACTGCTCAAAACAATTAGGCGAGCACATGGTTTAACGAAATTACGCAAATATTTACACCGATAAGTAACGTAAAATAAAACTTCCATAATTTAAAGTGTTGTAGAAAACAGATAAAGAAAACTTCACATGTAAATTAAAGTTTATGACGTCAAAAACTAGAAAAAGGAGATAAGTGCAGAAATCGGGATTTTGCAGAAACGTCTGTTTCACTGCCTCAGTTGTAAAATTAAATTGCTCAGCTTGTGTTTTGAGAAAAGGTGGCTTGAAAATGTCACAGCAACATGATTTACCGCAATCCATGACTTGGCGTGTTATCGGGACAGTTGAATTTGGGTAAACACAACGAAGTGTAGTGGACGCTGTTGGAGTCTCAAGAAGTGCCCATGAAAGACTGTGGAATCGATTCCAAGACGCACGGAATGATAGTCATCGACAAGTGCAAGGTCGAAAATGTGCTAACACAGAAACTGATGACCGATATATCCTGTTAACAGCTCGTCGAGACGAAACGGACAATGCTACTCAGCTGCAAACACAGTTGTTCTTGGCTAAAGGACGAAGGATGTCCAGCCAAACAGTCCAAAATAGGCTTCATAAGGGTGGTCTCTATGCCCGTAAGCCAATGGACTGTATTCCGTTGACTCAAGCCACTGTGCGACCCAAAGAAGGTGGGGAACTGAACATCGAGTTTGGAGGCAACGTTGTTGGAGTGAAATTCTGTTTACAGACGAGTCCCGATTCAGTCTGGATGTGACATTTGATGTGTTTTGGCATGGAGAGAAAGATGCACTCAAAATAATCCCACATTCGTTCGTGAAAGATCACGTTACAGACGAGGTGGGTTGATGCTATTGACTGGAATCAGCATAGGTGGACGTACGGGCCTGCATATCATTCGGAATGACACTTTGACGATCTGAAGTTATACAGACGAGATACTGAGACCTCATGTCGTATATTTTATGTTGCAGAAATTCGTGATTTCTTTTTTTCCATGCTTCATAATGCCAGACTTCATACAGTTCTTCTTGTGGAAAACATGCTTGAAGCTAAAACAATACAGCGTATGGAATGACCAGCATGCTCTCCTGACCTAAATCCGATCGAGCATGTTTGGGACATACTCAAACGACGCATTGCTGCGAGACCGAGGCCTCCTTTTACTGTCCGGGATTTCGAAATTGCAATTCTTAAGCAGTGGAACAGTCCAAAGTCTTATCGATAACCTCATCGCATCCATGGAAAACAGGTGTGCAGCAGTCTTAGCTGTTAGAGGAGACCACATGCTATATTAAAAATCTTGCATCATTTCTAAACAATACTTTTTTTTTGTCATTTACATGAAAACAAATTGTTGCCCTAAACCCTCTTTTCATGTTCTTTTCATCTTTTCAAAGAATAAAAGCTCCCTAACAATTTAGTTTGCATATTTTTCTGCATTACACTCTGATACACGTGTACTATCCATTTTATGCCCATACATGGTTGTCTTACACTGTTCTCTTCACTTTTTTGCTTGCTCCCCTAATTTTTTTAAGCAGTGTATAAATAAGTACCACCTGTAGTCGTCGTCTGGTCTGTTTATCAAGTTATTAAAAAATTTAAACACATTAATAAATAGAACATAAATTTGTTTTTTATTCTTTTTCCATTTCAAGTTATATATATACATATACATACATATATATATATATACATATATATTATAAAATTAAAAGTTATTTTTTTATTGGAAAAAAATTGGTATTCGGGTTAAAATTTGCACGAATATTCAGCCAAATCACTAATCGGATCTGAAGCAGACGAAAGCCAAGACCTCAGTTACTGCAGATGCGCATGCGCCAATTTTGGGATTCTTAGGGAATGCCGCGACCGAGTTCCACATAAATACGTAGCACCTATAGTCATCGCCTGGTCCGTCCGTCTGTCTGTCTGTACGTTTGTCTGCATATAACAGTTTGTCTGCACATACATAAAATTATCCAACTGAACGGTTTGATGTTTATGAGGACCCCAGAAACCAAGGGATGCGAGTGACAAAATTTAGATTTGGAGTAAATTGAGATCAAAGTTGGAACATCAATAGTAATTGACTGGATTAAAATATGAAACAGTTCCTTATTTCACAGAAGTCTTTGAACTCTTATTTCAATAACTGGCGAAGAAAAGTGGGGTACAATATTTTTTAAAATTCAAGTAGAAATTAAAGAGTTACGTAGTTAAAAGAGCTTAAGTAATCGACCTCTAGAACGCAGCAGACAATTTGAAAATCACTTATATATCTTTCCCTCCAATCAAGTAGCCTTATTTCCAGATAGTCTGTGCTCTCAGCTCAATTTTTTCAATTTTGTCACTTATACCCCTGGGCTTCTGGGGTCCTCATATATAATCGTTGCAGAATTTTGTGGAGTCATTTAAAATTTTATGAAAATTGAATCAAAACTTAAAAAGATATTAATAAAAGTTTTCTTCATTCTATTAAATCCTATCATATGTAATTAATTCAGTGATATCCCATGATAGGTAATGATTCTAGGTTGTCATAGTGTTTACGTCCTATTTAAGATGGAGTCCTATTATTTCCGCATTACTGAATTTAATATAGATAATCGTAATAAATTTTGTATTCATGCGTCTTTGCATGAGTGAAACAGCTATTGCATCAAGATCTGAATATTTATAAAGCTATTAAAAAAGTATGAACGCTCCTCATTTGCCACGCTTAACATACAATTTCCAATTTGTTTAAATAGTTGTCTATCGTAGTTTTTATTTTCCGAACATAGTGTAAGGAAATTGTAATCATTTGTGTGTGAGAGAGAAAGTGAACACGATAATTCCCAATTGGTACTTCCAAATCAACTTTCATTATTCGAATATCTTATGCCGCAACAACTGTATAGATTTTCGTAAAAATTGATAGAATAGAGTAGGTATTTAAGCCATTTCAAAACAATTTTGCGAACGAGTTTATAGAGAAAGCCACCAAGGAAATGTGACAGAGTATAAGGTATAAATATTGCGTGGTGTAATCAAGCATTAGTGGGTCTAAGGTAATGTCTGCGGTTTTATAACTGGAGGTCCAAGGTTCGATTCCATTGTGTGAAGAATTTATAAAAACTCCCTTTTTTCAAAACTTTCTGGAGGCATACACCAGTGTTTGAAAAATCGAGTGGAGGAGCTTCAGATTTTGTTGTAGGAAAGCATCAAAATTTTTAATATATCATCGTCTACTGCATGTCAAAATGAACTGTATTTTCAACAATAGGATTTAAAGGGAATCTGGACAATAAAATAGTGTCTCGAAAATACTCCATCGTGTCAAACCACTCCCACTAAGATACGCGAAATGGCGTGCCATAAGTAAATATCAGTGCGATGAAATAAGAATGTATCTCGCGAAGTTGGTTTTATTTTCTTTCTTCTTAAAAATGACTTTTTTTTCCCCAATTAATGTCGCTTAATGGAACCACAATGTATCTTACACATTTTTATCCCCTAAAGCGGATGGTTACTGATATTACGATATAGAGCGCATAGAGTTGTCACAGCCGATCAGCATTGCGAAAAATCGCGACAGAATACTTCATTTGGCGTTAAAATGAAAGATTGAAAATCGCCAAACTGCGAGAAGTTTATTTCTCTTGGAAGATACTCTCAATGATGTTATTGTACAATTAAAAGTTTTCTATGAAATGTATTGTTTGTGTTTTGATATTTTTTCAGAACTTGTTCACTTTTTTATTTTTCAAATTGTATTTATTTGTTTTCATTTAAGCCATTAACATGCTATCCCGAATCCAGAGTTCATTTGGGTTTTATTTCATAAAACTATTTGGAAATAAACCTTGCTACAACTTTTTTTCTCGACTTTTCAACGCACCAGTAATGCACTTTTTAAAGATTAATTTCTAAACCGATAATTTAATTTAGATAAATAACTATTCTAAAAACAATTATAAAAACAGAATTGAACATAATATTGAAAAGGAAAAGTAGAAAATTTAAAGAACGATTTTAGAATCAGTGTTTCACGATAAATCTATTACTAGTTTTATTTGAATTTGGCTATTGTTTTTCTGTAATGATTAGTCAAATTGCAAAGATTAGTCAAAAGGCAGTTAAAACTAACAATCAATTTTATGTAGTTAAATTCATTGCTGTTTATTAGCGACTGTGGGTATCATTTCCTTCCAACAACTGTTAAAGCGTTGTCACAAAAAATATAGACCACTCATTTTTACGTCAAATCGTTTCTGGATGATTTAAATCGTAATTCTTTTTAATCAATTGGAAACTTTACAAACTTGCCTCATCTGCACATTTCAGGTATTCATGAACGTGGCAAAATTTACTTTCAAAATAACAGTCTTTTAAAATAAAAAGTCATTTATTTGTTTTATTTACTATGTGTGATTCTAAAAAAATAAAAAATAAGGAATTAAATCGATAAATAAAAAGTCGAACCCTTTAACCCCTTTGGGACCGGCGGCTTTTACACAAATTTTATTCAGTTGTCACCACTTAAAAAAGAAAAAAAAAAAAAAAAAAAAAAAAAAAAAACTTTACTTAATCACGGAAATGCTCTAATTAAACAAACTAAATATTTCTTTTCTTTTTTATTGTTGCCTAAAACAAATACCGTATGCTCTTTTTGCGGGTACATATATGTACCCATGGTCCCGAACAGGTTAAAAGAGTTCGAGGTAAAGCTGTTTCATCTTTTGTACACGTTTCAAATATTAAAAATTAAAATTAATAACATTAAAGTTAAAGTCTGCAAAATTTGCAGATTTTATTTATTCGACTCAATACCCAGAGAAAAGCATCAATAAAATTTTAATTTTTATAGAAAATCTGCCAATAGGGCAGTTTATTTTTATTATCTTAATGTGTTTTAACTATGTAGACCCTATATTTATTTTTTAAGTTTTACTAAAATTGCAGAATGACTGTATTTATAATTTAGTATAGCTATTATAATCATACCTTTTAAAACTTGTTTTATCTGAGATAAGAAGCTCTTAATTTAAGAAACAGCATAGAAATGTTTTCATTATGCTGATAAATTAGTCAACTATTTTGCTTTACTTCAATCAATAAAATAATTAAATTAATATAGTTCTACTTCAGTATCTTTATGTACGCATGTATTCAACACCTTGTTATATTTCAAGAGTAAGCATTAAAAAATTAAGAGGAAACACCGGAAACGACTTGGCATATTAAAATTAAAGTGGGGTTGCTATGGTAACAAACCATCCTTTACATTCTACCACTTGAATTTCTGGCATCTTGTACCTGACTTTCGTGACTTAAATTAAAAAAGAACCTCTCGTGTTTATGTAAGTGCGAGTAACGTACAACAGAATTTACTAGATAATTAATTTTCTTTCTTTTTTTAAATAGAACGCAGAATTTCAAAGCTGAGTGAATTCTGTTGTGTTTTTAATAGAAAATTGATTGCTTGAATTCATGCATTTTCTTAAATGAAATTCAGTTAACTCTCTGTTAACTGGTAGTTTAATAAAATATCGCTTTTTTATTACGCCATTTTTGTTACCAGAATATTTTGAAAGTAATCTTTCTCTTATTTAATAGTAGATTTCAACGATTAAATGAAGTGAAGTTTATTGTTGAAAAATTCTGGTTACAAAAAAAGCGTAAAAATTGGAAGCTATGCAAACACGAGTATATTCGTAACCGTTCAATAATGTGTTAAAATTTTTCAATGAACAACTAGGATATTATACTTCGATGCTCGTTAATTCGAAGTTTCAGTGATCGAGAACAGCGTTCGAATTATCCAACTCTAAAAACAAATTTTCCCATCTATCACCGGAGAGAAAGAAAAATAACCGTCTAATATTAAAAAAGTCACCATTCTTATAATTCGAATTGTTTTAAATATAAGTTAAATTGTTAAAAGACACATTACATTCTAAAATTAAAATTATTAAAAGTCTAAAAAGCTATAAATATTTTACTTTTATTGCAACTAGAAGCATCATAATAGAAATTAAGAAAAAAAAAATGAAATATTAATGATTTAAAAAAAAGTACAAACTGCCGCTTCCCCCACCCCCCTCCCCCAATAAAAAAAGACTAGTCAGTTGTGCCAATCTAAATATTTTCTTTTATCTCATACAAGTTAATACTTCAAACTTTGGTATCACAGAATCAGAATTAAATGACAATTTATGCTCATCCAGGGTCCGACTAGCAAGTTTCTATGCCCAGGGCACTTTGAATTTTTCGTGCCCCCTTTGATTGTTTTATTTACTGATGGTAGTTTTTTCTTTCTTTCTTTCTTTCTTTCTTTTTTTTTTATTTTTTTGCATATTATACACGTATTCGAAAAGTGTCAACTCAAAAAATTAAGTTTTCCAGAAAATTGTAAAACTGTTCCAGGAATAAAAATAAAATACTTTTTCTATTATTTATTGAAATGTGCCTTTAACCATATATTGAGATATATTTTTGTCATTTCATCGTATTAATAGCTCAAATATCACATTTTTTTTCACAATTATGATTTTTTTAATGGAAATTTAGATGAAATTATGAAAAATTTAGTGCCCCTTAGAAATTTCGTGACCAGAGCACAGGCTCCGATTGCTCGTGCGATAATCAGGGCCTGTGCTCATCGTGATGATTCGAAAGGTATAGGTTTGTAGAATTGTGGGCAGTTAAAAAGGAGATATCAGTAACTCATTTTTCAAACAAATCATTGAATTTTGGCATCCACCCTCTTAGATATCTGCAGCCAAAATTCCCACCTCAAACAGCATAAACGCAATACTTTTGGGCACTTATACACCCAAGACTAATAAGGATCTGCTTATGTGAAAGTGCAACAGAATATGAAGTGTGATTAAATTCCGTGTATTGGTTTTTGAGTTTAGCTATAGTGAAAATAGTGAAAAAGGCAGCATAGCAGCACCCCTGTTAAATGATTTACACGAAAGCCTAATCAGCACCAACTTACGTCAAGGTTTAACAGAATATGAAGTTTGATGAAAATCCGTGCATTAGTTCCTGAGATAGAGCTATTGCGGAAAACGTGAAAAACGCAGCCTATCAGCGCCACCTGTTGGGCGATTTACATCAAGCACTAATCGGTACCAATTTATATCAAGATCTAACTTAATCTGAAGTTTTATTAAATTCTGTGCATTAGTTCTTGAGATTGATCACCCTCCAAATTTTTGTCATAGACAGGCATTTTCAAAAAATAGTCAAATCGTGTTCAGGACCTTCTAAAACATATAAATTCGTCAAAAGCCCGAAATCGAAATTTTTTACGAATCTAATACTTTCTTCTTGTAAAGTTGAAGAAAGTAAAAAAGTAACGTTCTATGCATTTTAATCTCCAAAACTGCTGTAGAAGAAAAACGGAAATATCCATTCGACTGGAAATTATTTAACATAAGCTTAGTAAGTCGTGTCCATACTGAATTTGCACCAAACTCTGAAATTTTAATTACGAACATCTAATTTGGACATCACGGAAATTTTTACGCTAGGATACATAACGGGAAATCATTAGGTCAAATAGTTTAAGAGTTAAAGATTACAGTTTGGTACGCCTAATGTTAAATTCATTTGTAACTGTTGCAAAATAGATTGCAGTGCGGGTAGATTTTTAGCTTATCTCAAAAGTTACTGGGCGGAATGAGCTGTAATTTTGGATTCACATATTTAAAGGTTCGTATTTAAAGGTTCCTATGAAATTTTTGACTGAAATCAATTTCTAGATGCTTTGACTTTGTGAATCCAAAACTACAACTTATTATGCCAAGCCGTTTTTGACTTATACTTAAAAAACTACCCTTATTGCAATCTATTTTACAACGATTACAAAAGAACTTAACATTAGGCGTTTCAAATGGTAAACCTTCGTAATTCCCAAACAACTTGACCAAATGACTTCCCAAATTCCGGAAATGTTACAAACAAGCCAAATATGATGCTAAAATTAAATGTTCGTATTGAAAATTCCCGAGTTTGGTACAATTTCAGCATGGAGACGACCCCCAAGTTTTTTGTTAACTTAAATGGAAAGAAGATATAATTTCTAGTCGAGTGGTTGTTTCCATTTTGTTCTTGGACAATTTCGTGATTAAAATGCATAGGGTGTTCTCTTTTTTTTCCGACTGTACATTTTAGAAAAAAAATGGCAAGTAATGTTTGTTGTAAGTTGTTATTCTTATATTTTCAACTAATTCTCTTTTTATTTCGAATAAATATTTGAATTATTTGTCTTCTCAAGGCTCTATCTGAATAAAATTTTTGAAAATATTAATCGCATGCATTGCTGATTTTTTATTAAGGCGTTTCAGGAAGTTGGGAGTTCTCATCATCTAACCCATAATCATCTCCCGAACTAATTAGCTATTCTGTCTAATTGCCAGTAATTGTTTCAATAATTTTTCATTACTTAATTTTCCACATATTTCGAAATCCTTATCTACTGAAATTAGATTCAATTTATTTATTTAAAAAATATTACATTTTTGCATTTAAATTTCTTTTTTGAACCTAAGAAATTTTGGCGTTATATTGTTATCATAATATTGTGCATGTGATTTTCAAGCTTACTTGTTAATCCGGCTTGGTGAAAGCCATTTATTATTGTTTCCATTTTCATATCATTTCATGCGGCATACAGATTATTAACAGCGTAATATTATAAGTTTCACTAGGACCCGTTAAAAAATATTATCTGTTCTAAGAGCACTATTGCTACTATTTTTTTTTTCGTTTTTTGGAAAAAAATGAATATATTTCATTTTGCAATTTGAACTACTGTATGTGATAAAAATAAGTTCGAATTAACTAACGTTTCTAAACAGTAGTTCTAAGGCAATATTTTCGGAACTTTATGATTAGTTCGGACTAACAAAAAGTTCGAATTTCTGGTGAGTTCGAATAATTGAGATCTAGCTTTGAATAATTCGAATTTATGAGTTTTCTCTGTAGATTTTAATTTAAATTATTTATGTAATGCATAGCAGATTAATTTTTGCATTTTTTCTTTAGTCGTTCTTGAATTTTGTTTTTTTGTATAATTTTTCTTTTAATCTATAGAAAAGGATAACTATGTTATTTGAATTTATAGCATACACAATTGTGGTGATAAATAGCTTTACGTTTTTACAGGATATACCAAAATAATCATATAAAAATTTAAAATAAGAATTACCAAAACATATAAATTGATTTTTTTATGAATTATTTTAAATGAAATAGAATTATTCTAAATTTTGTGTTTGACCTAGTTTCTTGTACTTGCTATAACCAAATAACTGTTATAACAACATTCTTACATTCTTATAAGATACAATGAAAGATTTTGTAATTGCTTAAATAATATAATAGATTAAATATTAAAATAGTCTAAAAGTATTAATTTTTAGAATACATGTTTTTTCTCTTATTTTTTATTCTTATTCTCATCTGATGTTTATTCAGTACTAGCAAACCCCGCGGCTTTGCTCGCGTAATATTTGAAATATGCCAAGTGATATTTATATGTCTAATTTTTATCAAAAGGTACTAACTAAATTTTTATTTTATTAAAAGGTAATATTTTACTTTATTAAAAGGTACTTATTACTTTTAGGAATAATTCAAAAATTACTATTTAAAACATAGTTTGACTAAACATCATTACTACACTGTATTAGGCAGAAATAAGACTTAAATTAATAAAGAAATAAAACTAAATAAATGATAATTTAGAAAATATTTTGAAACTTTTATGCTCAGTTAATACGCTCATTTCAGTATTCATTTGAAGTTTTGAATTTTTTAGAAACCATCTTCTTACATCTTAAAATTAACCATCATGTCGAATTCCAAGTCCTACCATCTCTCTCAACATAAAGGGCTATATTGAAACAGGAACTATCACCATTAATTTGCCAACATTAATTTTGAAATCGGTCTGTTATTTCCTAATATTCCACAGAAACGTAATTTAAAAAGCTTTTAAAGCCCCTTTTTAGAACGTTTGTTGTTCCTGTGAACCCCAGGTGGTAGAATCACCGGCATAAAATATAGCCTGTGTAGGATCAGAGACTGTTACCACTGATTCGCAACTATTACTTTTATAATCGGTTTATATTCCCTGAAATTGCATAGAATCGTAATTTAGAACTTTTTTAGAATGCTTTTCGCACTTCCCCTTCGCTTCACCACTTTTTAATTCGAATTTATTTTCGACGTTCCTTCGAGGGCATTTATATTTTATAAGTAACTACCATGTCATATTTAAAGTTTCTAGCCTTTTCAGTATCACAGAAATCGCAATTTAGAAAGTTTTTAGCTCCTGCAATCCTCTGGTGATAATGGAACAGACATAAAATATAGCTTATGTTTGAGCAGGTTCTATCACCAAAATTTGTCATCATTATTTTTTTAATCGGTTTGGTAATTTATAAGTTTGCTTAAAAATTGTAATTTATAACGCTTTTCACTCACTTCATTTTTTTAAAATTTGGAATTATCTTTCGACTGTTCTTAGAAAGCAGTTGCATCTTGTAAGTAAATACCATGCCATACTTCAAAGTGTTAGACCCCTCGGTTGTGCAAAAAATGCAAATTGGAACATGTTTTTCTTTTGCAACCCTCAGATGGTAGTGACAGCAACATAAAATATAACCTATGTTATAGCAGGGACTGTCACCATTGATTTGCAACCATTACTTTTGAAATAGCTTTGGTATTTCCTTAGATTGAGTAGAAATCGCAATTTAGAACGTTTTTAGGACGCTTTTCGCGCATTTTCACCCCTTTTTAAATTTCCAATTTTTTCGAAACTGTTCTTAAAGATCATTTATAGCTAATAAATATGTACCTTGCCTAATTTTAAGTTGCTAACCCCTACCGATCACAAAAATCGAAATTTAGAACGCTTTTTTGCTCCTGCAACGTCTTGCTGATAATGATACCGACATAAAATAGCGCCTATGTTAGAGCAGAGGCTGTCAGCATCAATTTTCAACCATTACGTTTGAAATCAGATTCATTCTTCCTGAGATATTGCCGACAAATCGGCATCTAGAACGTTTTTAGAACGCTTTTCGCGCCTTTTGCTCCTGCATCTCCTCTGGGATAGTGGAAACAGATATAAAATATAGCCTATCTTAGAGCAAGATCTGTCACCATCATTTTTACACCATTATATTTGAAATCGGTTCAGTACTTCCTGAGATTGCATAGAAATCGCAATTTAGAAAGTTTTTTATAACGCTTTTTGCGCATTTTGACCCCCTTTTAAATTTCGATTTTTTTAGGAAATGTCCCTAGAGATCATTGATATCTTATAAATAATTACCATTCCAAATTTCACGATTCTAGGCCCTTCCGTAACGCAAAAGCCGCAATTTAGAACGTTTTTTGCTCCTGCACCCCCTTTGGGGTAGTGGCACCGACATAAAACATCGCCTATGTTGGAGCAAGGGTTTCCACCATCATTTTGACGCCATTATTTTTTAGATCGGTTTGGTATTTCCTGAGATTTTGTAGAAACCACCATTAGAACGTTTTTTAGAACGCTTTTCGCGCATTTTCACTCCTTTTAAATTTCGAATTGTTTAAGAACTGTTCTTAGAAATCCTTTATATCTAATAAGTAGCTAATATTTCATATTTCTAGGCCCTTCGGTAACGCAAAAATTGGATTTTTAGAACGTTTTTTTGCTCCTGCACCCCCTTTGGGGTAGTGGCACCGACATAAAACATAGCCTATGTTGGAGAAAGAGTTGTCACCGTCATTTTGACACCCTTATTTTGACACTATTATTTTTTAAATCGGTTTGGTATTTCCTGAGATTGTGTAGAAACCACCATTTAGAACGTTTTTTAGAACGATTTTCGGGCATTTTCACCCCTTTCAAATTTCGAATTGCTTAAGAACTGTTCTTAGAAATCCTTTATATCTAATAAGTAGCTAATATTTCAAATTTCATATTTCTAGGCCCTTCAGTAACACATAAATCGCATTTTTAGAACGTTTTTTGCTCCTACACCCCCTTTGGGGTAGTGGCACCGACATAAAACATAGCCTATCTTGGAGCAAGCGTTGTCACCATCATTTTGACACCAATACTTTTTAAATCGGTTTGGTATTTCCTGAGATTGTGTAGAAACCACCATTTAGAACGTTTTTTAGAACGATTTTCGGGCATTTTCACCCCTTTCAAATTTTGAATTGTTTAAGAACTGTTCTTAGATATCATTTATATCTTATAAGTAACTAATATTCAAAATTTGATATTTCTAGGCCCTTCAGTAACGCTAAAATCGCATTTTTAGAACGTTTTTTGCTCCTACACACCCTTTGGGGTAGTGGCACCGACATAAAACATAGCCTATCTTGGAGCAAGCGTTGTCACCATCATTTTGACACCAATACTTTTTAAATCGGTTTGGTATTTCCTGAGATTGTGTAGAAACTACCATTTAGAACGTTTTTTAGAACACTTTTTGTGCATTTTCAACCCTTTTAAATTTCGAATTGTTTAAGAACTGTTCTTAGACATCATTTATATCTTATAAGTAACTAATATTCAAAAATTCATATTTCTAAGTCCTTCAGTAACGCTAAAATCGCATTTTTAGAACGTTTTTTGTTCCTACACACCCTTTGGGGTAGTGGCACCGACATAAAACATAGCCTATCTTGGAGCAAGCGTTGTCACCATCATTTTGACACCAATACTTTTTAAATCGGTTTGGTATTTCCTGAGATTGTGTAGAAACTACCATTTAGAACGTTTTTTAGAACACTTTTTGTGCATTTTCAACCCTTTTAAATTTCGAATTGTTTAAGAACTGTTCTTAGAGATCATTTATATCTTATAAGTAACTAATATTCAAAAATTCATATTTCTAAGCCCTTCAGTAACGCTAAAATCGCATTTTTAGAACGTTTTTTGCTCCTACACACCCTTTGGGGTAGTGGCACCGACATAAAACATAGCCTATCTTGGAGCAAGCGTTGTCACCATCATTTTGACACCAATACTTTTTAAATCGGTTTGGTATTTCCTGAGATTGTGTAGAAACTACCATTTAGAACGTTTTTTAGAACACTTTTTGTGCATTTTCAACCCTTTTAAATTTCGAATTGTTTAAGAACTGTTCTTAGACATCATTTATATCTTATAAGTAACTAATATTCAAAATTTCATATTTCTAGGCCCTTCAGTAACGCTAAAATCGCATTTTTAGAACGTTTTTTGCTCCTACACACCCTTTGGGGTAGTGGCACCGACATAAAACATAGCCTATCTTGGAGCAAGCGTTGTCACCATCATTTTGACACCAATACTTTTTAAATCGGTTTGGTATTTCCTGAGATTGTGTAGAAACTACCATTTAGAACGTTTTTTAGAACACTTTTTGTGCATTTTCAACCCTTTTAAATTTCGAATTGTTTAAGAACTGTTCTTAGACATCATTTATATCTTATAAGTAACTAATATTCAAAAATTCATATTTCTAAGCCCTTCAGTAACGCTAAAATCGCATTTTTAGAACGTTTTTTGCTCCTACACACCATTTGGGGTAGTGGCACCGACATAAAACATAGCCTATCTTGGAGCAAGCGTTGTCACCATCATTTTGACACCAATACTTTTTAAATCGGTTTGGTATTTCCTGAGATTGTGTAGAAACTACCATTTAGAGCGTTTTTTAGAACACTTTTTGTGCATTTTCAACCCTTTTAAATTTCGAATTGTTTAAGAACTGTTCTTAGACATCATTTATATCTTATAAGTAACTAATATTCAAAAATTCATATTTCTAAGCCCTTCAGTAACGCTAAAATCGCATTTTTAGAACGTTTTTTGCTCCTACACACCATTTGGGGTAGTGGCACCGACATAAAACATAGCCTATCTTGGAGCAAGCGTTGTCACCATCATTTTGACACCAATACTTTTTAAATCGGTTTGGTATTTCCTGAGATTGTGTAGAAACTACCATTTAGAACGTTTTTTAGAACACTTTTTGTGCATTTTCAACCCTTTTAAATTTCGAATTGTTTAAGAACTGTTCTTAGACATCATTTATATCTTATAAGTAACTAATATTCAAAATTTCATATTTCTAGGCCCTTCAGTAACGCTAAAATCGCATTTTTAGAACGTTTTTTGCTCCTACACACCCTTTGGGGTAGTGGCACCGACATAAAACGTAGCCTATCTTGGAGCAAGCGTTGTCACCATCATTTTGACACCAATACTTTTTAAATCGGTTTGGTATTTCCTGAGATTGTGTAGAAACTACCATTTAGAGCGTTTTTTAGAACACTTTTTGTGCATTTTCAACCCTTTTAAATTTCGAATTGTTTAAGAACTGTTCTTAGACATCATTTATATCTTATAAGTAACTAATATTCAAAAATTCATATTTCTAGGCCCTTCAGTAACGCTAAAATCGCATTTTTAGAACGTTTTTTGCTCCTACACACCCTTTGGGGTAGTGGCACCGACATAAAACATAGCCTATCTTGGAGCAAGCGTTGTCACCATCATTTTGACACCAATACTTTTTAAATCGGTTTGGTATTTCCTGAGATTGTGTAGAAACTACCATTTAGAACGTTTTTTAGAACACTTTCTGTGCATTTTCAACCCTTTTAAATTTCGAATTGTTTAAGAACTGTTCCTAGACATCATTTATATCTTATAAGTAACTAATATTCAAAAATTCATATTTCTAAGCCCTTCAGTAACGCTAAAATCGCATTTTTGGAACGTTTTTTGCTCCTACACCCCCTTTGGGGTAGTGGCACCGACATAAGATATAGCCTATGTTCTAAGTTGGACTAACACCATCATTTTGATACCATTACTTTTGGAATCGGTTCGGTAGTTCCAGAGCTTATCTCCGACAAATAAACAATTTTTTCCTCTTTATAATAGTAGTATAGATTAAAATATAAATAATCCTAATGCATGAGTCAGTTTATTAAAGTAACATCATATTATTTCAGTGAAGAATTATTGAGATTATGATACAGTATATAATATTTTGATACACACATGATTGATACTACTAGGTTGAGCAAAAAGTTCTGGGAATTTTGTGAAAGTTGCGTTGTTATGCGCAAATTAACAACAAAAGCAACAAGGACTATTCTTCAAAGTAGAGACCATCATAGTCCACGACTTACTGCCATCATTCTGCCAGATTCCGGTTTGCTGGGAGTACCATGGCGGCTTCTTGGTATACAAAAACGCTTGACATGCTTCTTCAACTTCATTAAAATATACAAATTGACGGCCCTTGAAAAAGTGTTACATTGATCGAAAGAGGCCATAATCGGATGGAGCCACGTCTGGAATATGGGCGGTGTGTGGGAGAATTTCGACGCTGTCCAACTGTGCAAACTTGTCCTTGGTCCTCTGGGCCACGTGCCATTTGGCATTGTCCTGCTGAAACAAAACGCGCTTTCGGCGGACCAACTTCTGCACCAATTTGTCGTAGACGCGATCCATCTGCTGGCAAGAGAGATCGGCATTGATGGCACGACCATCATATACGATAAAAATTCTGGTAACTATTAGATTAAAAATTTCCCAGAACTTGCTCAACCTAATAACAGCATTCGTTACTGAATATTGACATTTTCAAAAATACAATTTGATTTTTAACCCTTTATGCCACGACGGTACTTTAAAGTAGCATTAAAAAAAAAAAAAAAAAACTTGTTATAAAATTCATTTAATACATCAATTAGCAGTAATACCATTTTTAATGAGTTATAGATACTTTATATTGTTCCAAAAGCTTTATTAGTTGTACAATTCAAAAATGTTTTTAAAAGGATGATTTCTCTATTCATTTGCATCTGTTTAGCTTTCTTGATGTCAGATGATTGTCGGTGGAAAGTTTCAGTTCTTAAATGTTTCTATACTTCTATTGTAAAGGCATGATATGTGTACATTTCCTAATTTTATAAAAGACTTTAAAAAATATCTTATATAAAAGATTTGGTTGAAGTTGTAAATATTAAACAAAATCCATATAAATAAATATTTCATTCAATAATTTTAATTGACAATATCCTTCTAAAATTTATTAATAGACTGCGTAAGTCTTTTAATGAATTTCCAAAAATTCAAGAAAAATACCTTAGAAGATGAATTTTTCATTATTTCATAACTTAGGACATAAAGGGTTAAAAGGGTATTTTTACATTTATTATTTTCATTAGGAAGAAGATATAATAAATAAATGAAAGTTTGCTGTATATTTTTCTAAAAATAAAATTTCAATTAAATCTTCTTCTTACAGTAAACTGATGCAATATTTTCAGCAATTTTACCAATTTCAATAAAAGAAAAATCGTCTGAAGTGTCAAGGAAAAGCTGTAATTACTGAAAATGTCCTCCTTGAAAGTATTTAATTACTTTCTCCTTTAATTTGTTTTTGGAAGCAAGTGTTTATTTTTCGTGAAGAACACAAGATACCCCCCCCCCTCCTTTTATTTCTTTGTTTGTTTCAAACTTTTCTTCTTTTAAGAACAGCATTTAGTTAGTAACCTTTGTATAGAACAAAGAATAGTTTAATTTTAGAAAACACCAAAATGAATAGCCAAGATTGTTGCTAATATATAAAAAATGCTAGAATGTAATGGGTGGTATTAATGAATATAATTAGGCAATTCTTTTGCATGTTAAAGTTAATCCTTGTACTGATGAGAATTAATGTATATAAGGAATTTATGGGGCGTGAATAAATTTTCGATTAATAAGGAATGGTATTAATAACGCAGAAGTTTATATTCAGTATTTATGACGTGTACATTTCGTATCTGGAGACCACTGATAGATAGAACAATAATTACGAAAGTACACATTGAAATGCTGATGACTAAAAAAAGAAGCATGCAATTATTTTTCTTTTCAAAAACTGCCAAACCTTGGCTTAGATACAGAATGCTTATAAAAAATACTTTAACAGTTATTGATATGGAGTTTTTTTTTTATAAAAGTATAAAAAATCTATGAAGATAGAGGACGATTCATGAGCAAAATAATCAAAAAGTATTAAAGCAAATCTACAAATAAAGTTTCAACTTCTATTGAAAAATATTATTGTACAAAATACACAGGTATAAACGTACAGTTCAATTAAAATCAGTCACCTTTTTGCAGTTTTCTTTTGTATAGCGCGTTTAAAATTATTTTTGTTATTATTATTATTATTATTATTATTATTGTTATTATTATTATTATTATTATTATTATTATTATTATTATTATTGTTATTGTTATTATTATTATTTTGTATTTACTCATAGCTCTTGAAATGAAGTTTTTGTGAACTTTTTTTTCACCAATATTTTTTCAAAATGCATGTAAAAATTTATTCATGTTGCATCATATTGCTTCCCTAAAGTACTATTGCAGTTATTAACCAGTATAAAATATTTTTGACATTTTCTTTCTTTGGAACTAAAAACATTCGTTCATTGTATTAATATTTTCGAAGATATTGTTTTTTAAAAAGCTTAAATACATTCTAAAAAATAAATGTGCACATTTACACATTAAAACAGGTATACTGATGATACAAAACCGATTTGTCTATATGTGTAAATAGCCAAATCCACGCTCTGATGTGTCTATTTCAAAATGCGCATTTTCCTGTGTATTTTAATAGCACATTAAGCGGCTTAAGTGTGTAAAATGTTTTCAGATAACTGAGAAATGCACAGTTTAACGTGTAAATTGCACATGAGTACACATATATCTGTGTAATATACAAAAACGACGGATTTTGTGTACAAACTACATAACCTTCTGGATTGGGATGTAAATTTTGAACTAAATATTTTTATGGTCGCAAAAAAAATTTGCATGAAGAACAAACACGTGTGCTTGTTCTTTTTCCAGCAGGTGTTTTTAGACCACAAAATAGTGTAACCTTAATTTACAAAACACAGGATCTTCTGAAATTATATTAACTGCATGCCATCTCTTTTAAAGTTGTTTTGAAGTCCTAAAATGGCATAGTCATAATTTATCAATAGAATCTGTTCAATCTGATTAAATACACTGTAAAATAAAATTCTGAAAAATACGGAAATCGTGACGCCTGCGGGTCATTCCATGTCAGTTCAGGCAGGCATGTAACCCACCATCAGAGATTTTTGATGAAACTGCGTGTGTTTGTTCCTTTTATTAAGATATGATTCCCAGTATTTTTTTTTTACTCCTTGGTCAAATAGTTTCTGAGAAAAAAATTGTCAAAATTTTGAAAAACTGCCGTCAGTTGGCATTCTTGACTGCTCGATTTTCAAATGTAGCATGACATAAATATGATCATATTTCAATATCTATTCCACAAATCATCTTCAAATAATTTATGCATAATATATAGGGTACGCAGTTTATGAAAAAAAAATACTGTTACGCTTATAACAGTTTAAGTGTGTCTAAAAAAATGTTTAATCTTTGAAGTCGTGATTTTTTTAATGAAAAATAATGCATTAACTAAAATAGCATTATCAACAAAAGGCGGTATTTTTATTAAATTTATTTTTTGTGGGGGATATACTTAAAGGTGTCCTTTACCTGATTCTGAAATAAAAATAGTGGGATTTTGGGTGTTTTTAGTAGTATTTCCTATTTAAAAATATTTTGAGGCGTATTTCAAATCAAATCAAGCAGAGTCATTCCATGTCAGTTGGCCTAAGACATTTAATTCACTGTCACAAATTTCAATGAAACTGGGTATGTTTATAGCTCATTTTAAGACAGGATCAAGTTAAATTAAAGGTGATTACAAGTAAAATATTTTTTAAGATAAAAAAAATATCTAAATTTTGAAATTTTTAAAAAAAATCTTTTTAATGACAGATCTATATTCAAAGACTGCATAAAAAAAAGTTATTTCAATATAAAATCACTAAATAAGTTTCAAATAATGTATGTGTGACAAATAATGTAGGCAGATTATTATTTATTGTTGTTTGTCATGTTTAAATGCTAAGAGTGTGTTTAATCTTGTGAATTCTTAAAATCAAGAATTTTGTGAAAAATAATGTGTTAATCAAAAATTTATTATTAACCAAAGGCAGGCTGTTATTACTTTTTTTAATTGTACGTAAAAATATCTTTTCAATAGTTATAAAATAAAAATAGGGAAAATATGAGCAATTTTAACAAAATTTTCATAAAATGTGAATGTTTAATGATAAATATTGAAGCTTTTCATGCTAAGATATACTATAATGACTACTACATCCTGTATTGCTACTCTTGCTTAAATATAATACATACAGGAATGACAGGGATGACCGACCCGGGAACCCAGCTTTCGCTTTAGAGTATAAGTGCAATCCCGGGGGGAGACAATATAATACATACAATAATAAAATAACAAATATTATTTACAGCAATAAAAATTAAATTAAATAGTACCAGTTCCTTTACCAACACTACATTGCTCAACAGCCGACTTAAAATCAACAGTCCACTCTTATTGAAAAATACTTTCAACTGTTCAAATAATAAATAAACTGCATTTAAAAATCTTAATATCAACTTATTATCTTAAGGCGATGATAATAACTAAACAACATAATGAATTTATAAATCAGCTTTTAATTGAAAATTCATGAAATGGTACCTTTAAATGTTGTTGTTCATCAAGTCAATCAAAACAAATTATAAAAAAAAAAAAAATAGTGATCCTAATATGCTGACTGCAATGACACTTCTGACAAAACTAATTAATTCATTACCATTTGAATTTAAACCCGAAAGATCAAAAAGAAAAAAAAAATCATCTGTAGTGTGAATGTGACATACTCTGTGGTTGTTGAGATAGGGATGTCTTTGTGACATTTTCACCTGTACTTCAATAAAATATAAACATGTAAGCTTTTCTCATTCATCCAAATTAAGTAAAACAATTATAAAATTTTGTTGCCATTACACCAGATGTTAAATTTCTCGTTACATAGTATTAGATAAGTTCTTTACTTTTAGACATTATTGACATAATATCATAAAATTTACTATATGTATTTTCTATAAGTGTATAAACAATATATATATGCTTTATTAAACATAAATGAATAATTTTTAAATAATTTGTTTGAGAACAGGGATATATATACACACATATATATGTTGAAAATCCATCTTTCAGCAATATTGGGATGAAATAAATCAAATTACCGTAATTTCCGGTGTATAGCCTGCGGATCAAACAATCGTGTTTCGACCCAGAAATTTTAAAAAATAAAATGTAACCCTATTAGATCACAGTAAATATTGGTCTTCAAATACTGAATAAAATTTCTGGGTCTAAACTGAATTGTTTGATCTGCGGGCTATATACCCGAAATTACGGTACATATCATTAGAAACTGAATAAAGTTACAAAAGTGCAACTCATTAAGTTTTAAATAATTTTTTAGATATAGTTATTTGAAAGATATAAATATAATGGATTATGCATTTTTTGCATATATTTAAAGCACAATAAGTCAAAATTTTCTTCAAAAGAGTGAAATTTGGTATTTTTTTCAATATTAGCAGCTCAATGCTAAATTTTCAATATTAACAGCCAAATATGAGTTTAAAGATTAGGACTGTCATTTTGAAAATTTCTATTGGGCGGTGAGGAGCTAGTGATTTTTCTCTTTTTTGGAAAGGGATAATTGCTCTTCCCCCTAGAAGTTTTACTAAAAAAAAAATATTGTTTATTTTTTCCCTTAAGAAACGAACATAAAAGATAATTTGAAAAATAAAATAAATGTATAAATAAAAATACTCCCAGGGATGATACATTGGATAGATTTTACGTCTGAAAATATTGATAATTTTAAATATATTTAAATACTACTAAAACCAACCAAAATCCCACTATTTTTATTTCAGATCCAGTTATAATGTAGTATTATGTACAATTTAAAATTAAAAAATTAGTCATAGAAACTCCGCCTCTGATTGATAAATATTTTTTAATAATTTCATTATTTTTTGTAAAATATTTTTGATTTCAAAGATTATACAATTTTATAAACACATTTAAATATTTTTTAACATTACAGCAATATTTTTTTCATAATCTACATACTTTACTTACTTTGCTTAAATTATTCGAAGAAGATTTCTTTGTTAGTTATTGAAATATGATTTTATATATAAAATGAGACTTTTGAAAATTGAACAATCATTAATGGCAACTCGTGGCGTTTTTCCAAAACTTTGATAATTTTTTCTCATATTTTCACTATTTTTATTTTATAACCATTTAAAAGATATTTTTACGTACAATTAAAAAAAGCAATAACACCCTGCCTTCGGTTAATAATAAATTTTTGATTAACACATTATTTTTGACAAAATTCTTGATTTTAAAAATTCACAAGATAAAAGACACTCTTAGTGTTTAAACATGATAAAAAACAATAAATAATAATCTGCCTACATTATTTGTCACATATACATTATTTGAAACCTATTTAGTGATTTTATATTGAAATGACTTTTTTTTTTTTTTTTTTTTTTTTTTTTTTTTTTTTAAATGCAGTCTTTCAATATCGAACTGTCATTAAAAAAATTTAAAACAATTTTTCAAAATTTTGATATTTTTTATCTTAAAAAATATTTTACTTAGGATCAAGAAAATTGAAGGTGATTACGTCTTAAAATAAGCTATAAACAAACCCAATTTCGTTGAAATTTGTGACAGTGATTAAATGGCCTAGGGGAACTGACATGGAATGATTCTGCTTGATTTGATTTGAAATGCACCTCAAAATATTTTTAAATAGGAAATACTACCAAAAATACCCAAAATCCCACTACTTTTATTTCAGAATCACGTAAAGGACACCTTTAAGTATATCTCCCACAAAAAATAAATTTAATAAAAATACCGCCTTTTGTTGATAATGCTTTTTTTTGTTAATGCATTATTTTTCATAAACAATTCACGACTTCAAAGTTTAAATATTTTTTTAGACACACTAAAAATGTTATAAGCGTAACAATATATTTTTCCATGAGCTGCGTACCCTAAATATTATGCATAAATTATTTGAAGATGATTTGTAGAGTAGATATTGAAATATGATTATATATATATGACATGCTACATTTGAAAACCGAGCTGTCAAGAATGCCAACTGACGGCAGTTTTTCAAAATTTTGACAATTGTTTTCTCAGAAACTCTTTCACCAAGGAGCAAAAAAAATTACTGGTGATCATATCTTAATAGTAAGAACAAACACACGCAGTTTCATTAAAATCTGTGATGGTGGGTTACATATTGATATTTTACTGCCTGATTTGATGTGGCAAATTATGCCCCCTGCACTATTTCAATTATTTGTCGCATTTTTTTTCTATCAATTTCAGGCACAAGTTTTGAAAAATACATCTACATCAAGAGAAATTCTTTATTTAATTCATCTACATTAAACAAGAAATACTTTACCGAAACGGGATTTGAACTCATGATCTCCGGCTTTCTAAACCATTAACTTGACCATTCAGATGCTATTACACAAGTCAAGTTTTCAACTATCGATATTTCTTGTGTTTACATAAGTACACATATTTCAATGTAATATTCTGTTCTTACACATATTTCTGCGCAATATTGTTACACATAATCTTGTGTAGTATTCTGTTCTTAGACATATAGTTGTGTAAAATTCGTACACATACTTCTGTGTAAAATTCGTACACTTACTTCTGTGTAATATTCTGTTCTTACGCATATATGTGTAATATTTTTACACATATTTCGGTGTAATATGCAAAATACACAGATATTTTTGTAATATGCAAGATTTGTAAATTACATTAACACATATTGCAATATAATATTCTGTTCTTACACATATTTTTGAGCAATATTGTTTCACATAATCCTGTGTAATATTCTGTTCTTAGACATATAGCTGTGTAAAATTCGTACACATACTTCTGTGTAAAATTCGTACACTACTTCTATCTAATATTCTGTTCTTATGCATATATCTGTATAATATTTTTACACATATTTCGGTGTAATATGCAAGATTTGTAAATTACACTAACACACCAATTCGGGTAATGCTGTAAAAGTTTCTACCATTTACACACTTGTTTGAATTTTTGAAGGGATAACAAATTACACACTTCTATTAAGCCAATAAAAACGCATAAATACAGGTAAATTTTAACGACAATCGTGTAAATTTTACAGAGGCGTAATTTTACAAATTTACACATATACGTATGTAAAAGTGACTAATTTACACATTTATTTTTTTAGAGTGCACGCGTTTATCATTTCTATTAGAAAGAAATTATGTTAATGAATCGTTAATTGTATTAATATTTTCAAAAATATTATTATTATTTTTAAATTTAAATATTCGTTTATCATTCCAATTAGAAAGAAATTCTGTTAAATGAATGAAAGCTTTCAGCAAGCTTTTTGAAATAATAATATTTTAACTAAGTGTTTTACTTAAGGCTAACCGATAAAATAGTTTAAGAAATCTACCCTACTTGAGTTTAAAAATAAATCCTTTGAACAGTTAAAAAAAAGCTATAATTACTGAACATGTCTTCTTTCTTGAAAGTATTTAATTACTTTCTTATTTATTTTGTTTCAGATCCAAATGTTTATTTTTCGTGAAAGAACATAAGATGAAAGGGAAAAAGGAAAAGGGAAACCCTTTAATTATTTGTCTGCTTCAAACTTTTCTTTTTCTAAGAAGGACATTAGTTAGTACTCTCTGTATTGAACAAATAATTTTAGAAAATGTCAAAATGAATAATCAAGTTTATTGCTAATGTATAAAGCAATGCCAAGATATAATGAGAATTATAAGCGAATATAAGTATGCAGTTCCTTTGCGTGTCAGAATAAATTCTGATACTAATGACATGTAAGGCATTTAGGAAAACATGAATGAATTTTCAATTAATAACGAACGATACTAATAACGCAGAAGCCTATGCACACAGTATTTATGACGTGTACATTTAGAATCTATAGGGACCTTTGGGAAAAGGATTTATTGTAGCAAAGTGAGACCTTTTCCCGTTTCAATAAATATTTTTTCAATATTTAACATAAACAATAAATAATATGTCAAAAGAAAAATAACTTAGTTGAAAGAGGCTCTGTGTTACGGATATAAATGAAGAGCTTTCAACAAGTGGTCACCTATATCTATTTTTTCGGTTCACAGAACTCCTTTCAAAAATTAATTTTTTCTATAGTAAAGTTTTTTAACACAATAAAATGTATAATTATAAAAAAGAGTACAAATTCAATGCTGTGAATTTAATAATCTATACCATTCATTTAATAATATCTGTGCAAATGATTGTCTATATGGTATTATTTTTACGGTCGAATTTTAGACATCTATGAGAACTTTTTTTTATTTCATATCATAACAATGAGGATATTTTGCAATTCTGGGATTGGTATTTTCCAATTCTGAAACTGGTTCTTAATGGATTCCGTAAGCTTTAATTTTTTGATTTATGACATATTGTAGTTATTACTTGTGTTCAGTGAACATACATTTTTCGCAATTATTATTTAAGAGAAACCTTATTGATGCTAATCTAAAAGCTTTTATCGATAATAAATAATAGATCATTTTCTGTGCAGACACAAATATCTACTTAATATAAACAACCCAACAGCTTCATCATTATTGTGAAATATGTTCCTTTAGCAATTAGCAATTTTGAAACTATAAATCATCTGAAATGGTGTTATACTTATAAACATTACCTTTCATTTTCTTAGAGAAATAACTTTGTTTATCATATCAAGATACTTTTCTATTTAGACATTTTCTCAGTTGTTTAAAAATAATTATTGTGATTTATATGTATTGGTCAACGACACTTCCTGGTTTCAGTGATTTTACATTAGAAGAAACAGTTGAAGTGCAACCTTCAGATTAAACGCACGCAGCATTTAACTCTTTAGCTGCGATATTTTTTAATTACGCAACCGGGCATCCCAAAAAGCCTGGCTCTTGTCAACATTAACATACCGCATTCTTGTACCTGCAGGAAGATGTAAATCTATGTTTGTTCCAATATAATTTTATTTTAATCTCTAGTATATTTATTAACTGTTGACACAACATATACAATTCATCGAACATTAAAAGCTGGAGGCACGCGGCGTTATCTTGGATACTTTTTTCAAGCTTGGATTAAGTGTACGCTCATCATATCTTACTGCAGTTTGTTAAATAAAATTTTCACCAGTCTTATGTGGAATTGCAACAGACGACGGAGCACCTCGCATCACATTTATTACAGATAAGTACATTTTATCTTATTATTATTATCGGTTTGGCTTTTGTTTTTTACGCTATTCACCTCATTATTTGAATAATGAGTACCGACTTGGAAGCCGCAAAAAAGGCTGCTGAAGAATTGGAAAAAGCAGCTATAAGTTTACGTGGCAGAGCTAAATCTGCTCCAACAAGGATAAACAACTTCATTAAATCTAAGCAAACGTTTCAAAAGAATGAATTGTACAATAAATTAGAAAAATTAGAGACAGTTTACTCAGACTTTGATAACTATGATGCTCAATTACCAGCTGAAGCATCTGAAATTGAGGAATTTGAAAAGAAATATTATGAAACCAAAGCCAAACTGCAAACGGAACTTGAAAAAGTTACCGTAAATGTGCATGCACAATCTCAATTGATAAATGATCAGATTCCAGTTGTTAGTTCTACTGTTTCTAACAATTTTAAATTGCCAAGGCTCAATATAGAGCAATTTAATGGTCATTTTAAAAACTGGCTGTCATTTAAAGATTTATATTTATCATTAGTTCATAATAACGACAGCATAACTAATATACAGAAGTTTCAGTATTTAAGAGGGTTACTAGGAGAAGAGCCAGCCTCTATAATAAAACATATACCTATTTCTGAAAACAGTTATTCAGAAGCGTGGGAAAAATTGCTGTCGAGATATGATAAGAAAAAACAAATTGTTTCCACTTTAGTTAAAACATTCTTGGACATTTCCCCCATTACTCAAGTGAATGTATTTAGCTTACGCTGTTTATCAGATGTATCAGATGAAGTAATTAGAGGCCTTAAATCAATCGATGAAAAGGCATCTGGCCGTGACTTATGGCTAATTCATATTTTATCACAAAAGGTTGATTCTAAAACAAGGGAGGAATAGGCAAAATTGACCTCAAGCGAAGACTTTCCGTCTTTTGATCAATTTATTCAGTTTATAAGTGATAGATGTTCATCTTTAGAGTTGTATAAAAGTGAAAATGAAGGTTCGCATAAACAAGAGAAACAATATAACGTCAATAGATCTTATTCCAGTGTCATTAGCAAATGTTTACTTTGTAAATTTAATCCCTCACTTTACAAGTGTGTTAAATTTAAGGAATTAAGCACCAGGGATAGGAAACAATTTGTTAAGAAAAACAAATTATATGCAGTAATTGCTTGTCTGACAAGCACACTACCTGGCAATGCAATTCCTCTTACTCTTGTCACAATTGCAAGCTGAAACATCATACTAGTTTATGCGAAAACAAAATGCAAAATTACGCGATATCAACTTCTCGTTCAAATGAAAAACAGAGCCACAAAAACAAACCTGATTCAGAGGTCGGTTTGATTCCCGATGAGAATAAAAAGGAAATTTCTCCTTCCATAAATGCAGTTCAAACACCTTTCGCACTTTTGCCCACTGCTAGTGTATATATTAATGATTGCATGGATCAAAAGCACACTTTAAGAATCATGTGTGATAGTGGATCAGAGTCTATGTTTGTTTCTGAATCCTGCATGAATATGTTAGGAATTAAAAGGAAAAATTCTAGGTTCCCCGTAAAAGGTCTGTCTAATTCAAAGATCGCAGTAACTAAGGGTTACGAAATGTTTGATCTTATATCAATTTATAATGCTGACACTAAGTTGTCTGTGAAGGCATTTATTTTAGATGATTTAACTGCTCCGTTACCTGCAGAAAAAATACATGAGAAGCATTTTTCGCATTTAAAGAATATAAACTTAGCGGATCCACATTTCGAGACACCAACTAAAATAGACATCATTCTAGGATCTGATTATTTCTTTTCTATTTTGCTTCCTGGTCAAGTAACAGATACGCAGAGCAATTTAATTGCTCAAAATTCAACTTTTGGCTTTCTGGTATCAGGGAAAATGCCACATGCTAGTACATCTCCAAATTCGATACATAATTTACATATTTATGAAGTTAATATTGATAAAGAATTAAAGCGTTTTTGGGAAGTAGAAGAAGTATTTAATAAGAATACTCAAATGTTGTCACCTGAAGAGTAATTTGTTGAATCACATTTTCAGGAAAATTATTCAATTATTTTCGAGGGTCGCTTTGTGGTTAAGTTACCTTTTATTCAATCTAAATCAGAATTAGGTAATTCTAAACCTGCCGCAATTTCTCGCTTGCTTGCTATGGAAAAGAAATTTAGAGAAAAACCAGAATTTGAAAATCAGTACAAAGAGTTTATGTACGAATATGAAGAATTGGATCACATAGAATTAGTTGCACAAAATGACATTAATAATTCTGAAAACAAACACTACTTTCTTCCTCATCATGCGGTTATTAAATCTTCTAGTATCACTACTAAATTAAGGGTAGTTTTTGACGCTTCATGCAAAACTTCAAGTGGTGTTTCCTTGAATTCCATTTTCGGTGTAGGCCCTAAGTTACAACGGGACATTTTCGAAATCTTACTTAATTTTCGATTTCCGAAAATAGTCTTTTCTGCGGACATAGAAAAAATGTACCGCCAGATTTTGGTTGCCAAAGAGGATCAAATTTATCAGCAAATAGTTTGGAGGTCTAATCCTAATGAGGAAATAAAAAATTACAAACTAAAAACTGTCACATATGGTTTAGCGCCAGCATCTTTTCTGCCAACTAGATGTATAAAGCAAATCGCTCATGATTATACAAAAAATCCTTGCATTTCGCGCATGTTAGAAGAGGATATGTACATGGATGATTTATTATCCGGTACGAATACCGTTAGGGAAGCAATAGACACTTGCAAAGAAATTACAGATTGTTTAGACGCGCATGGTTTCCACTTGAGGAAGTGGAATTCGAATTCGCAGGCATTTCTTAATGAATTTATAGATTCGTCTAGAACTGAATCAAATTTTGAAATAATATCTAGTGACAACGGAAGATTCAAGGTTCTAGGCTTAAGCTGGAACTCTTCATCAGATAGTTTTATTTTCATAACTGCATTAACACTCACTCCACCTCTTACAAAAGAGACATATTTTAGCTGAGTCTGCACGAATTTTCGACCCACTAGGTCTAACTTCGCCCTGTACTGTAACTTTAAAGGTATTTTATCAAAAACTTTGGCTTACAAAAGGGGACTGGGACTCTATTATACCGCAACATCTTACAGACGAATTGCTGCAATTTCAAATTTCCTTTAACGGACTAAATCAATTGTCTGTTCCTAGATGTGTCACGATTTCATCCGGTAACCCATTTGAATTACACGGATTTTCTGATGCCTCAACATTGGCATATGCTGCCGCAATTTATTGCCGACAAAGTTATAAGGGGAAAATAAACTCTTTTCTCTTAGTTTCTAAAACTAAAGTTGCTCCAATCAAACAGATTTCAGTGCCAAAATTAGAGCTTTGCGCTGCGCACCTACTATCTAAGCTGTTCCGTTCCGTCATGGAAACATTAAAGAGTTACAAGTTCGATATTTTCGCCTGGACGGACTCAAAAGTCGTCCTTTCTTGGCTATCTGCACATCCGCGTAAATGGAAGACTTTTGTCGCGAATAGAACATCTCAAATCACCAAAATTCTACCTACAAAGCACTGGAGACATGTCCCATCCAAAGAGAACCCCGCAGATATCGCTTCACGCGGTATTGATCCAAAATGTCTTCCAGGTTGCGATTTGTGGTGGAAGGGGCCAAGTTGGCTGGTTTTGGACCCATCCAATTGGCCCAAAGACGACTCAAATGCTGAGTAATTTGATGATCAAATCAAAGCCGAACAAAGGTCTGATCCAATTTTTTCCTTTCACGCCCGCACATCAAATGATCTATTTGATAATTTGTTTCAAAAGCACTCTTCGGTTGCAAAAATTATTCGCATTTTGGCATATTGCCAAAGATTTATCAAAAAATGCAAAAAGTCTAACGAAACAGAAATTTCTTCACCACATCTTACTTACAAAGAAACAAAAGCTGCCGAAGAGAATATTGTTCGTTGGATTCAGAATTCTTACTTTCAGGAAGAATTTAAATGTATCCAAGAACAGAAAGCTTTTCCAAAGAAAAGTACGTTACAGTCCCTCCACCCGTTTATTGATGATAAGGGTCTGTTACGAGTGGGAGGACGCTTACAAAATTCACAATTATCATTTAATCACAAACATCCGTTAATCTTGCCCTCACAGCATAAAATGGCTGAGTTATTAATACAGCAATAACACATTGCCCGTTTGCATGCCAGGCCTTCACTGCTATCCCACATCATAAGACAATCTCATTGGATAGTTGGTGGAAAAAAGATCATTAACAAATGCATCAATAGATGCTTGAAATGCTACAGATATAAAAGGTCCATTGCAACCCCTCAACTAATGGGGAATTTGCCAAAGCATCGAGTAACCCTGGAACGTCCCTTTTTCTCCAGCGGTGTTGATTACGCAGGTCCTATATCTATTAAATTTAGTAAGGGTTGGGTTGCAAAAACAACTAAGGGCTATATAGCTTTGTTTATTTGTTTGGCTACAAAAGCTGTGCATATTGAAGCTGTGAGTGATATGACAGCTGAGGCATTTATCGCCGCCCTTCGACGTTTTAGTGCAAGGCGAGGCGCCCCACGGCATCTTTTTAGTGACAACGGCACCAATTTTGTCGGTGCATTCAGAAAGTTGGACAAAATTTATAAATTGTGGCGTTCATTTACAGATAAGGAAATAATGTCACATTATTAAGCTGAAAACTCTCTAGAATGGCATTTCATCCCTCCTTCTGCCCCTCATTTTGGCGGGATTTGGGAGGCTGCCATAAAATCGACAAAGTATCACATCAAGCGAGTCATAGGAGAGACATTGCTCACTTTCGAAGAGCTAGCCACGTTACTCGTCCAGATAGAATCCTTGCTAAACTCGCGGCCGCTTATACATTTAAACGATAATGATGCTGATTCAATAAATGTTCTCACTCCCTCAGATTTTCTTACAGGGGATGTTTTGCATTCCATACCCGATGAGTCAGCAACCCCGACAACGAATCTAAAGAAACGATGGGAACTGATCCAAAACATGAAAGCTGGATTTGCCAAACGGTGGACCAGATAATACCTGGCCTCGCTGCAACCCAGAGTTAAGTGGAAGATCGCCACGCCTAACATAGAGGTGGGTCAGATAGTGTTACTCATGGACGCAAATCAACCGCCTGGAACTTGGCCGTTGGGTCGCATTACGGATGTCCACCCAGGCAGTGATGGACTCAACAGAGTGGTGACTGTGCAACGCGGGTCTTCATTAGTCAAACGTCCAATCAACAAAATAGCATTACTTCCTCAGTATCAAGACTAAGGCCCTGATAGGGGGGGGGGAGGGAGCATGTTCAGTGAACATACATTTTTCGCAATTATTATTTAAGAGAAACCTTATTGATGCTAAAAGCTTTTATCGATAATAAATAATAGATCATTTTCTGTGCAGACACAAATATCTACTTAATATAAACAACCCAACAGCTTCATCATTATTGTGAAATATGTTCCTTTAGCAATTAGCAATTTTGAAACTATAAATCATCTGAAATGGTGTTATACTTATAAACATTACCTTTCATTTTCTTAGAGAAATAACTTTGTTTATCATATCAAGATACTTTTTTATTTAGACATTTTCTCAGTTGTTTAAAAATAATTATTGTGATTTATATGTATTGGTCAAGGACACTTCCTGGTTTCAGTGATTTTACATTAGAAGAAGCAGTTGAAGTGCAACCTTCAGATTAAACGCACGCAGCATTTAACTCTTTAGCTGCGGTATTTTTTAATTACGCAACCGGGCATCCCAAAAAGCCTGGCTCTTGTCAACATTAACATACCGCATTCTTGTACCTGCAGGAAGATGTTAATCTATGTTTGTTTCAATATAATTTTATTTTAATCTCTAGTATATTTATTAACTGTTGACACAACATATACAATTCATCGAACAACTTGTCTTGTGGGCACACTGTAAAATTTTCGTAAAATCACTAAAAAATAATTTAAATAATCTCTAAGTATAATTGCAAGAAATAAAGAAAGGTAAAAATTATTACTGAAAAATATATAGCGCAAATCAATGGCTTGATTAGTATCGTCAATCATCACTACACTGATGCACCGGAAATCGTTTGAAAAACAACATAACAAAAATAAATAAAAAGGAAAAATCCTACTACATACTAAGTGCCAAATACACCAGTGGGAAAAATTAAAAGAACTACTATGAAAAAGGTGCTGTATGTTAATACTATTAAGTGAAGTCCAATGAGAAATAAAAAAATAAATCGTTCGATGTGGAAACTGCAATCAACAGTGAAGTAGAAGAAACGCTGGATTTAGATTCATAAATGCAGAAGTCGATTTTGAGATAGAATGTGACAGTGAAAGTGAATTTATTGCGGAGAGGGAGATTTTTAATGAGGAATTAAAGAATGGATCGAAAAAGATGTTTTGGATATGTAAAAAACGCACCGGTGTAGTACTGAACTGTCGTAGCAGCAAAAAATTAAAATGCCGTTCTTTTTGACCAGTGTAAAATAAATTTAGTACCGTGAAACACGTCTATCATTATGGTATTCTCCGGAAAAACTAATGTGAAAGTTCGGTGATCGCAGACATAAATAAAATCGAAGCTTTTGTATTAGACAAATGTGTGCAGTGTACATGGTTTCAAAACATGAAAATAGGCATGCATAAAATCATCTGACTTAAATAGGAGTTTTAAAGCTTTTAAAACTTGGTTAAATAACTTTAAAAGAAAATATCGAATTGCGAGTAGAAAAAAAAATTTCGCGGCCACATGCATGAAAATTATATTGTTATAAAATCGTCAAAAGCATTCTTAAATGTTGTGCATGTTTTTTTTAAATCTCCAGCTTAATGGTGATCGAAACCGATCAGTTTGGATTTAGAAAAGAAATACGAGAGCTGTTTTTTTTTTCAACCTCCGATGGGCTGTAAAATGAAGACAAGTGTGAATAATAAAATTCTTTTATATTCTGGAGTCAAGTAGAATCAAAGCTACTTTTCTATATAGCCGCAATGAAGATTGAGTCATTTGTTTTATTGGTGGGTGAAAGGGGTATACTTTTTACACAAAAAGTTGCCGACAACGCATTGAGAGAGGTCTCCAAGGCGTCTTTCAGATTTTTGTTGGAATGGAAGTGGAATGAAGTGCTGTTGTCCCAGACCTGTCTTCAGATTTCGAAAAAGGTGACAATCACTCACTTTCATCCGAACTGATAGCTTAACAGCTTCTTTCAGAAATTCGATGGGATGTGTTCGATTTGTCTGGAACCGAGTGGTTGTCACCTTTTTCGAGATCTGAAGACAGGTCTGGGACAACAGCACTCCATTCCACTTCCATTCCAACAAAAATCTTTAAGACGCCTCACAGTGGAGTATTTGACCCGAAATCCTGGCCAAAAATATTTTTCTATGTAAACATAGTCCGATTGTCTTAAAATTCTTAGATGTTATTGGATATTACTATGTCATGTTTGGTATTGTAAATGAAGCCTATAGCATTTACGATTTCATTTACAGAGACACTCAAAAGAATACCCTTTCATTATGGTCTACGGGGAAAAATCGTTTGCTCTATATTTTAATGATATCACACTATTTTAAACGTACTGAAATTTATATACATCACTGAGGTGTACTAAGGCACTTATTGCAGAATATGTTGTGTATAGAATGTATCGTACATTTACAGGGACGCACAAAAGAAGTTGGCTGAAGAATAAATTTAACTATTGAAGTCTATGACCAATAATTGCTGGAAGTGCGTTTGTAGCTGTGATATGCGTTTTTAAATTGAACTATTTTTTTAAATATTACTTGGTGTGGATACATTCTATAGATCATATACAAGGCTGCACAAAAGTTCTCAAGTACATTTCAGTTTATTCACGGAAATGGCTGAATGGAAATTTTTAACTGTGCTATGCGTTTCACTAAACTAACTTTTAGTATACTATATAGCATACATACAAATCTATAGTTTAGTTTAATATTTTATATCTTAAAAGCTGACGAAATGTAAGTAAGATTTTAACATTTCACATAATAAAAGAGACATCAGTTAAGAAGAGCATTTAGAAAAAAGAAATTAAAATATTAATTTACTAAGTAGATATTTTAAAAGTACGAATACATCACATGCTCATAGACTTAACATTACCTAAGGGAGTTTGGAATTTGAGTAACTAGCTGCTTTAAATGGTTACTGTTTATAAAAGTAATTGTTTATAGATTGTTTTAATTACTAGTAATATTTAATTAAATGTATTTAATTTTACTATATATAAAATTTATTATTTACATTTAATTTACTGTAATAATAATTATTACATTTATATTCACATTTGATAAAGTTACATTTAATAATACATTTAGTAAAGCTGAGTCTCTACAGTATAGAAATGCTGGTTTTATAGTGTATTTAATAGATTACCAGTTTCAATCTGATTCTTCAGAACTCAGTTTTTCATCTTATTCGTTACTCTGTTCTTGGCCTTTATCAGGACTACCATCAGACCTAGCTGGCAGAAGAAGTTTTAGGGTCTCGCTATTGTATGGCTTGCTCTTTTCCTCGGTCTTTGTCCAAAGCAGATTATAAAAGGATCACTGCTTAAAAGAAGCCAATTTGGGATATATCTGTTGCAAACTTCTCTATTGCACTTTCTTGAGTACTTTGCACGGTACTGTTTAAAGTGTTTATTTCTGCCATCGGCAGCTTCTTCTGATCGCTGCGTTTGCAAATGGGTACGATTGCTTTCTTAATTACAGGTGCATCATGAATCAAAACCTTGTGCATTGTTGAAATCAGGGGGTGCCAACTGTAGAGGTTCATATACAGTCTTACTGTTTTATCAGCACATGTTTGGAACTTTTCTTCGATAATGCGATGCCCACTTTTTATTATTTCCAGTATTACTTGCAAACTTTTAATCATTTCTGCGTTTACTCCAGGCATCTTTAATTCCCTCTTTTCTGCCCATTTTTTCCACCTATGAGCCCCCGAAACTAATTAGGAAAACTTTTTTCAGTAAATAAGTATTTATAATTTGAAGCCGACTGATATTTCTATCAAGACATATCGAATGAACGTATGTACGTACCTACATACGTACGTACATACATACATACATAACCTGTAGGGGCAAAAGCTCTCAGGTAACATCCTGTAAACTAAAAACCTGTAATACGGCAGTAAAAATATAGTTTTTAGCTCTTCAATTCGGTTGCCGCAAAAATTGGGATTTAAGTAGTCCCTCTGAAAAAAAATTATATAAAAAATGGCAACAATATGCGGAAGATTTTTTTGCAGAAATTGGCACTCAAGACTATAACTAATACGATTATAATTCAAACATGGTTGGGAAAAGCGCGGCACATATTTAAAAAGCTTTCGATATGTTTAAATTAGAGCCTAAAACGCTTTAAAAATAACCCTTTTACACATTTAATGTTTTTTTATTACATTAAAAACTAAACAGTTTAAATTAAAACATTGTTTAACACTAAGCTCTGACCTTTGTTGAACACGTAAGCTCTGTTTAGTTTCAATTCAACAATTCATTGAGCCACAAAAAATTATATTTAAACATAACAACAATGCCAAAAAGCAACAAAAAACCACGTCTTCTCATAAAGAAACTTCCTCTTCAACTGAGGCCAGGAGCCACCGGATATAATTCATGTTACTAAAATAGATATAGATCGACGCACCAATTAGTTAACTATTAAAAAATATGATTTTTACAATTGTTGACGAAATTTTAATTTTTGCATTTTTGGCCAGGTTTTTGGGTCAAATACTCCACTGTGCGCCTTGGAGACCTGTCTCAATACATTGGCGGCAATCTGTGAAAAGGGTATCCTTTCCCCCTTCATCCACCAGTATAACAAATGACTCAATCTTCATTGAGACTATGTCGAAAAGTAGCTTTGATTGTACTTGACTCCAAGATATAAAAAAAAAATATCATTCCCCATAGTCTTTATTTTACGGTCCATCGGAGGTTGAAAAAAAACCAGCCCTCGTATATGTGGGACAAACCATTCCAGTTTCTGGATCAAAATAAATCGAAAGTGTAATGCAATCTTTACATGCGACAACGCATTCATACACCATAATGCCCACGATTAGTGAAGCTATTATCTCCACAGTTCATAGAATATCCTTAACAAAAAGGGGTATTCAGAATATATGTAAGAAGAAAAATGCTTAAAGATAACAATATTTATATAATGCCTTTGAAATCTGGAAAAATGGAATCGACAAAACTTCAAGAATATACTCAAGTTTATCATAAAAATCTATCTGACGAAGCATTGATTTTAGTTGATTAATAGACAATATATAAAACTAGTAATTTAATTAAAAGAGCTACCCTTTATGGAAAGACAGTGCATGTGTTTATTAAGCTCCACAAAACTACATCCCTTATACAGCTGTTGGATAAATATGGTTTTCATATGAGGAAGAATTTTTCTGAATAATTTCTGTTTTGGTCATAAATCAGCAAATTACAGCCGATTTCTGGCAAAAGGACATTTTCAAACTGCAATTCATTGGGTATATTCAATATTCATCACCACGTTATAACAGTATGTGGACATATTCATGGTTTGCATGCTCATACACAAATACACATCCTGGGTATTTCGAAAATTCTAGCAATTTTATATTTAAAACAAATGGTATATTGCGTTGCTCTTTATCGAACTGTTACGGAAGGAAATTTGCAAGATGTAGCTGGTGTAATTTTTGTTTCTGTTACGACTATTTCTTTACCGACCCTCATACGGGGTGTCCTAAAAAGGACTGACCGATTTAAAAATTCAATAATTCGCAAACGGTGACAGATATTAAAAAAATTTTTGCAGGAGGGTTATGTATGATGTCAGAATTTTTTTCCGTGATTTTTGAATCTAGTTCGAATTACAAACAATAGATGGCTCTGCAAGCAATAGGCGCTAAATTCAAGGTGGATTTTTCGGTCATTCTCTTCTCCAATGCCAAAAATGTATTCAGTGGGTCCCGAAGTACCAAATATCGGGCCTGGACTCAGGGCCTGGATTTAGCGCATATTGCTCGCAGAGCCATCTATTAGTTGTTATTAGAACTAAATTCAAGGATCACAGTAAAAGAGACTCTTGATATTATGCATAACGCTCTTGCAAGATTTTTTAAAATATCTGTCGCCGTTTGCAAGTTATTGAATTTAAAAATCACTCAGTCCTTTTTAGGACACCCGGTATATTACGTAATAAATTTATTCTATAATTAATATATTTTGCAACTCTAATGCTGGTTAACTTTTACTTCCATTGAAAATGTAATGTTTTCTCTTATATACAAGCATCTATTTCATTTGAGATTTATTCCCTTAATCGCAGTATGCACCCTATTCCCCCCCCCCCCCCCTGAGACCTAAAAAATAAAAAAAGTGCCATTGTTGAAAGTAAGTGTTATTTAAATGGCCATAAAACAACAACAAAAAATCTTCTGTGAGAATTACCTTTAAAATTTAAACATTTTTAGTTGGGAGAAGCAGATGCCACTATGATACACCATCTTTTTTCGTTCAGTACACGAACTTTATTACAATATGACTATTGTAAGTTTAACATTGTCATACAGAAAGCCACTAGTTTCAATTTAACCCTTAACAGCTGTTAACGATCTCACATATCGCTGCTTTTTGGAATTTTCATAGTTAAACTTGTAATTTTCCGTTAACTATAGATGCTAGTGAAATTTTACTTCATTTTGAGCCCTAGTGCTATCGCTAGACACTTCTGAATCAGTATTACAATAGCTTACACACACATGTACATTACGTACACAAAGCTATGTACATAAACAATATCCTATGAGTTAATCGAACCTTTTATTCATACTTCGATCAACTGGTCTCGGAGACCATTCACAGAATCTGTGCGATAGTTTTTTTCCACAACAGTTAAGGTTTAAAGGAGCTGAGTCGTAACCAAAGAAGCCAATCAACTAGCTCTTATTTAAAAATTGACACCCTAAAATACTGTGGATTTTTAAGTATTTTCCATTCTTTTCGAGAATGCAGCCTAGTCTTCCGAGTGCCTACCAGAGCATAAAATAACATACAATGTAGACGACATTAGTGTCGCCCAGGACCAAGCTTTTATCGCCCAGTGACAGGAGATGCTGCCGGAAATTTTTGAATATAAAACACGTGAATAACATAAGCTGACTCTGTGACTAAGGATATGATAAGAATGGGAACAGTCGTCATAGCAGTAAAAGAAAACACAATAGCACAGTTACAAGCTGCTGATTGTTTAGCTATCTAAGTAGATGGTTATGTTGACTAATAGTGAGTTTACAACAAGTTTGTTACAGCACGATTTTTTTTCTTTACATAAGAACCAGAAATGAAATAAGTTTTTCTAGGTGAATGTAAATCAAGCAAATGAGGTGCAGTAAGCCTCATGGATTCAGCCAAGATTGTATTTGATAATTTGGTCATCGAGAATGACGCAAAAAGTAAGTTGGCAGGCTTAACTACAAATGAGGGAAGTGACACAGGCAAGAACGGCGGCTTCTAGGTTCGTATGCAACAGTACTTGGGTAGAGACTTGCTTTGGGTGTGGTGCTTTGCTCAGTTTTCTTAAATGCAAGAAGACAAACAGAGGTTGTTAGTGTAGCCCGTCTTGATGTTTCGAACCTTTTTGGTAAAGTGCAAGTCATCGAATTTATTGACTATGTAATGACTTTGTATGCAACTGAAAAACGACTCCTTCTCATCGACAGCAAGACTATAGCGCCGAGAATATATAGCGTGGAAATCGGCTATCCCTGTAATACTTAAAAAAGAGCTAAAATATTGTATCCCTTAAATGTGCAATGATACTGCTGTCATATGCAGATCGCAGCGACATCTGCAGGATATATTCTACAACTGCAAGAAATTGCTAGTTTATGCAATGTAATACTAGTAATACGAAAATCTCGCAGATGTCGCTGCGATCGACACTTGAAATTTTAGCAGTATCGTCGCACATTTAAGGGATACAAATTTTTAGTACTGTTTGGATAGCATATTTCCACACTAGGTATTCTAGGCGCTGTAGCAAGACTGTATTACTACTTTAAGGAGTCTCGACGGTACTATTTCACTAAAAAATATTTAATGATTCAGGCCGAATTTACTTTTCAGAATTTATTCTAGACTCTAATTTCTTAATTTGTCTGATATATTATATTAGCAATAGCCAAATGTACAAACTAATAAAAGGTAAGTAACGTTTTAACATGAATTTAGATGATAATTTTTCCCTTAAAATTTTAATTAGGCACACGAATTTAGCATATTGGAAATTATGTTTTGTCAATTACTAATACAGTGATTAATAATTTGTCTGAACTGACAAGGGAATCACTTTTGTGTTGCTCGCACCTAGCATCGAGGAGTGGTTCCTTTTGTAGCCCTATACATAAAAGTTAGAGAACCGATAAAAATTTCTCTGTTAAAATCATATTATATATATATATACTTTTATTGTTTTATTATTGGATTTGTATTTGTTTATTTCATACCAAAAGTGAGTTACGTCGTCAAATTTTTCGCCCGCTTTATCCCTGGAGAATTTGTACGGTACGTATTAGAATTAAATCAGATTGTGATTTGTTTTATAATTGATAGTATAAGAAACAAGAATTAAGTTTTTCTCTTCTATGCAGACGATAAATGTATAAATAGTAAATATGTTTCTATTGAAAACTTTAAAGATCATTGAGAACTATTTTTTTTTAGTGAAATACAAAATAAGCAAAATATTTTCTTTTGATGATTGATGGAATAAAATTTCGAATGTTTAAAATGAAATGTTGTTGCATTAAATGTTGTGTCTTTTGGTAAAAGTAATCATAAAATACATTAATATTTTTACACAATTTAGAAAATTTACTGTGCCTAATTAGGTTGGACATTAGAATTTCTAGTGAAGTCCAAACCACTGCTGACACACGACAAGCAGCTATGACATTCGGCTAGGGTTGCCGAAAAGCTCTTCTTTTGGAAAAAAAATTCAAACTTTTTTCCCCGCCAAAAAATGAATATAATATTGTAATTTTTCAAAATCAAGTTCGTAGGTTCTTGAAGGAATTTTAAACTTTTTTCAATATTTTATACTTATTATTGACTAATTTGTATTTCTAAATGTTTTTTTCTTTAAAAAAATTCTATGTTAATAGACCGATAAGTGGTTTCGAAAATTGCATTTTCAGAAAGTTAAATCTAAAATTAAGATTTTAACAGAAAAATTTTATCGATTCTCAAACTTCGTAATATAGGACTTTAAAATGCGCCAGGTCTTAATGATAGGTGCGAGCAGCACCAAAAGTGGTTCTCTTGTGAGAATGTAGCCTTTCTTTAACAGGCTACTTCAGTCAAGTGAGAAGACCCGTTCGCTAATGCTAATCCTATGGAAGAAATTTATAACGATATCTCGGTTGCATTTCAATATTTTTAAATGTTTTTTTTTGCACTGGATAGCTGAGATCGATCTGTACAAAGGCCGTTTTTTACATTTTCTATTTTGTTCGCAAATATTTTTAATGAGGATACTTTCATTTTCGGAACCGGCTTTGAAACTGAAAGCATCCTCATAAAAATTTTTTGTAATCAAAATCGAACAAGTAAAAAACGACCTGCATACAAATCGATCTCAGCTATCCAATGCAAAAAAAATCATTTAAAAATATTGAAATGCTACCGAGATATCGTTATAAATTTCTTCCATAGGATTAGCATTAGCGAACGGGTCTTTTCATTTGACTGAAGTAGCCTCTTAATGTTACCTACCTATAAATGGCGAGGTTTACATGATTCAGTGAAGGTTATGTAGTTTACTAACCAGCAACAGAAGTAAATAGACATAACTAATAATGTATAGTGTCAATATTCTTATAATTTGATTTTTTGTTATCAGGAGAGAGAGTGTGTGGTGTGTAATTTATGAACATTTGTTTGGGGCAAAAGACCAAACCTGTTGTCTCTCCTTAAAATATGCTCTGGTGCCGACTACTAATTGTGGTTGGTAAAGTTAAAGTCATATATGTTTATTGCATACTAATGTTCCAAATTCCCCCCAAAACATGGCAATACAAATTTTCACCAATTCTGAACGACTAAGTACAAATTATTCAAAATGAAAAAATCCATGTTAAAGAAAAACATATTTATTAAAACAGAATTTAAGCAATAATTCATGTAATTTTTTTAAACTTTTTGTATTATATAATACTTTGTAAAATTCCAAACATAACACGCATTATAGCTGGAAAAAAAAATGCATATTTTTCTCAGTATTATCTAATTTTATCAAGTCTGTAAGCACAATAGGAAGACAAGCTCTACCAGACCCCTCCCTTACTTCCACCTCTCAAATAAGTGGGAATGGATCTACTTAATTCTTTTATTTAAGAGCATTGTAGCTGAAAACAAACTTATAAGATCTCGAATATAGAGTAAGGGAAAAAAATAGTTATGGTTTTTTAGTTGAAACACTTTTATTGTTTAATATTATCTGTCTAGAAAATTGAAGACATTCAATTGTTATGATAAGCTATGTTAGTAAATAATAAGTTGGAAATTGTACGTCAAACGTGGCAAATGAGGAGCGTTCGATCTATAAATAATTTTATAAATATTCAGATCGTGGTGCAATGGCTGTTTCACTCTTATGCAAAAATACATAATTACAAAATTTATTACAGTTATATATATTAAATTCAGTAATACGGAAATAATATGACAAAATCTTAAATAGGACGTAATCAGCATGGCAACTTCCAATCATTACCTATCATGGGATATAACTGAATTAATTACGCATGATAGGATTTAATAGAATGAAGAAAACTTTTATAAATATCTTTTTACGTTTTGATTCGATTTTCATAAAATTTGAAATGAGTTGACACAATTCTGTAACGATTATCTATATTAAATTTCAAAACATTTGGTTGGGTAGTTTTTGCGCTGTTATATGCGGTAGACGGACTGAACGACCACTATAGGTGCTACGTATTTATATAATTACGAACGCACCTAAAAAGGGTCAAACTGAAATAAAATTGTGATTTACACTTGCAATGAAATATAATGCAAAACCTTTATACAAAAATATCATACAATGAAATTGAAATCAGATAAGTATTGTTCAGTGAGAATCACAAACATTTTTTTATGATTCCAGGACGATTGTTCATTCTTTTAGTATACATTTTTTGAAAATTCTTATTAAAAAAAAAAAAAAGACATAAGGAAAAGATGCATTCCCCACATCACGTACGCCTTGTTCCATAGAGCAGAAAATCGATCATAATACACAAGACGAAAACTCCCCTGCCAAATTCATGCATATTACTGACAGGATACAACAGCTGTTTTTTACAGACGTGTTGCTTAATATGAATACAAATGTATTTAACTTAAAATACATTATAGAATTTTTATGCACCTTACATATATAATAAAAAACATAATAATTGTTTATATTTGTAAAAGGTATAACGTAAGCTATTGTTAAAATCCTAATCATGTGTCCATCTAACTTTTCCAGTGGAAGGGAAAATCAATGAAGCAAAAGCAATTTAAAACAAGTTGGAAATTGCATGTCAAACGTGGCAAGTGAGGTGCGTTCGTACTATAAATAGTTTTATAAATATTTTTTGCACCGCATATTTTACTGAATGTATATTTTAGTGCATCTCATAAGTGCATATCAATTTAATTCTGTTCGAAAGGCTGCAACATCATTAAAATGCACTTGAAATAATTTTTTCCCATTGGCTGTAATGCAACGGAGAACTTTTGACTGTCCCTGTAATTAAACTATACATCCGATTTTCATAAAATTTTAAGTGACTCGACACAATTTTGCAACAATTATATATTTAAAATTTCCGACCATTCGGTTGGGTAGTTTTTACTCTGTTATATGCGGACGGACGGACAGACAGACAGACAGATGGACCAAACGACGACTATATAGGTGCTACGTATTTATATAATTACGAACGCACCTAAAAAACGTTAATTTCGATGCAATTGCGATAAATTCAGGTAGAAAAAGAAATGCCTTGAATGTCCAAAAGTGTCTCTGCTTGTCTCTTTTATAGTCAATCTGATCTTAACCACTAAGCCGTTATATAAAATTATTCTTTGTACAAAATAAAACATTCCACTCTCTTATTAAAATTAATATAATTTCAGACAAAAAAATCACCAATAAGCGATGATGTATAATTTCTGGAAATCCGGTGCAGTTATTAAGTAATTTATTAAATTTTAATGGCCTTACAATTTCATTTTAGCAGCTAATTTTAAGATTGTGGCTATATTTAGACATGTTCTTATGCCGGTAAAGTTTTGGACTCAATTCAGAATTTTTCGCGGAAAAACTTTCCTTGTGAGGCGCTGCTTATACCCGAAGTCATCGCCTCGTTAGTGAAAAGTGTGTTCTTTAGATTTTATGGGGAATATGAAGTTTTATAATTTCAATGTTACTTCGTGGTAGGTTTATATAGCAAATGTTGTACAAATATATAGTGAATATTAGTTGCATGGAAATAATAGTGTAAAAAGCTTTTGTGCCATTTTTTTTCTCTTGCCAAACTTTTAGCCCCAATAAATAGTATTAGATATATCTATTTATATAAAATCCAAGTCTCTGTGTGTCCCTCACGATTCCGGTAGAACCGCCTCATTGTAATGACGTTATGAGTAATTGTTGAAAAATACTAATGCGGGGTTACCACAGTAGCACCAAAGGTTGACCAACTTGGCGAAATATCGCCAAATTTGAAAAAATGTCGCCAAATTTGGCGACAGAAATAAGTTGTCATATATGAAGCCAACTTGGCGATAGCTGGCTTTTTTGGTGAAATTCCCATTTAAAACCATTAATCTTTCATAATCGAGGTCACCGCAATATAATTTTAACTCCGTAGTTTTAAGGTTTTTTTTTTTTTTAGAATCTATGGATGAGAATTTAATAGTGTAATATACGAAAATGTACGTCTTTACATCTTCATCCCGATGCTACTAACTAGTAAATCTGCAGATCAAGAGCCTCAACGTTATCTCTGCAACTTATTGTTTTTAGCAAATTTTGCTTAATATTAATCTTTCTACAAAAACAAAATTTAAACTTTTAAATTACACAAACATTTATAGAAGGAGAAAAAAATATTTCGATGGTTTCAGACATTAGAAGCGTTAAATTAAACACGTTGTTATGTAATGATATTCTGAAATTCTCACGAGCTACTTATTCTAGTAATTTTTATATAATAAAGCAAATTTCTTCAGGGGGGTGCCCCCCCCCCCTGAACCCCCCCCCCCCCCCCTTGTGTAATTTATTTTGCATTTGTAATTTTCTATTGATTGAGTTAGTGATTATCCTATATCTTAGATTCACTTTTATACTGCGATTTATAAGGATAAGAAACAATTTGGTCAAGCAATTTACGTTATCCTAATATCCATACAGCAGTATTTACTTGCCTGCTAACCACAAACACCTGTATCTAATGGATAAAGAACTTTTGGAAATGTAAACTGAGACATCTAATTTAGAAATCTAATACCTTTATAATTTTTGTTTCCAAAAAATAATTTTGATTACCATTCTGCAATATTTATATCTAAGATCTAATCTAAATATCTAAAAATGTACTCGATAGCATTAACTTACTAAAATCACCCTAAAGTAGGGGGAGTTCTAAACCTAACGGTTAATAATTCATCATCGTGTCCACTTCCAATTGACTAAATAGATAAATGTGATATGGCGCCGTTAAGTATTTTTTGTGATAGCCTTTTAATAATATCCACATTTAATTTAAAATCGTGATGTTACAAACACCGTTGAAATTTGATGCACACCTGTGTTCAGGTCAAATTACGAAAGGTTAACTGACCTTTTATTTCCCTTAGCTGGGCATTTTGTTTCCTTTTTCGTAATAGGGATTATTTTAATAATTTATTGTACACTCTACAAGCTGTTACACGGGACGTTGTTCACGTAGCATTAAAATAGAGATAAATGCATTAAATAAAACATTTCACACCCCACCAGACATGGCAAGTCTCAGGCTTTTTGCACAACACTATTACCTTACAGAAAACGTTGTTCTTTTAAATCGCGCAAATGTTTCAATTAAATAAAGTAACATTTTTTGTATTAAAATACTGGTATCCAGAACGCCGGAGGCTTGGCAGCTCTGCTCCTCTTAATAGAAACATATATAGTTAACCAACACTTTATCACATTTTATAGGAAACAATACGGAATTTCTTATTTGTAAGGCCTTACATATACCTCAGTCATAAAAATGTAAAATTTTGTGCCAATTAATATACGCAATTGCGAAAATGAAATCGCAACCAATGAGAAAAGGAAGGCCAAGTAAAATCGTGTAAATCGAGGAATCTTTCTTCGTAGTGTGGGAAAATACCACTACAAAAATTATTTTAGGTGGTATTTGGTGTGAAATGTTTATATGTATTCATTCCTGTCCTATTTATCTTTTTTATTATTTGTAATTTGCTGCATTTTCCCTTTGCACGTGAAAATCTTACAAATTAAAATGAACTCTTTGGGAGAAATTGTTATTCCCTTTTTTTGGCAACAATAAAGTTTATAAAGTTTAATAGAATAATGTCAGTTTATTCTGTATGACAATAACGAACTTTTTCCTTTATAATCAAAATAGTTGAATACATAAATAAAAATATTATTCTATATACCGGGTGTCCCAAAAAGGACTGACTGATTTTAAAATTCAATAACTTGCAAACGGTGACAGATATTTAAAAAATTCTTGCAGGAGGGTTATGTATAAGGTCAAAAGTTTTTTTGCAGTGATTTTCAATTTTAGTTCGAATTACAAGCAATAGATGGCGCTGCGATCTACAGACGCTGAATTCAGGCTCGATTTTTGGTAATTCGTGGCCCGGATAATACATTTCCATCTCCTTTTTCAGCATGGAACAAGAGAAAGGACCAGAAATCGAGCCTGTATTTAGCGACTATTGCTTACAGCGCCATCTATTGTTTGTAATTCGAACTAAAATCGAAAATCACTGTAATAAAACTTTTGACCTTATGCATAAACCTCCTGGAAGAATTTTTTAAATATCTGTCACCGTTTGCAAGTTATTGAATTTTAAAATCAGTCAGTCCTTTTTGGGACACCCGGTAGTATATAAATACTATTTTCATTTCTGCGTTTAAATCAATCTATATGCAAATATCTATACAAAGGCATTCATTAATTCATTCCTTTTAACTTTGATTTGACTTAAAAAACCATACATACTTTCACATTTATGATATTTTTAGATGAGATATAGTTGCTACGCAACGGTTAAAAGAAAAAAAATGAAATATAAGTAAATTCATAAAATAAAATGTTTTATATTATTCGAACGCATGTATAAAATTCCATCATAAGTTATACACCTAATTTAAAAGCTCTGACAAATGTTTTGACAAAATTGCAAACTAATAGGAATAATTTACTACTCTTATTTGAAAATTTCAGCATCCAAAATTTACCATTTAAATCCATTTTTTATATGAGCCATTTCTTTTAACAAATGAAAATTTGAAAATCGTCTGACTTGCCATTGAAAAGCATTACAGAGCAAAATAAAATGTTCTATATTTCCCGAACGAATGAACCAAATTTAACCAAAAACCATACAGCTAAGTCCGAATACCTCATCAACATGCCAAATTAATTTCAAGCCGATCGGATGCTTTTTGCGGCAGTTATCGCGGAACAGACAGACAGACAGACAGACAGACAGACAGACAAACGGAAATCAAAACTTTTCGTGTCTCCACAGTAAGCCTTCACTGACGTTTCGGCAATTACATAACCGCCAATAAACGGAGCTGTACTGTCCGAGTTCCTAACTGCCCAATTTTAATGTGCTTTAGGTACTTTTCCAGTATAGGACCTTGGCGAGATAGAGAAAATGAGTACTTTTCCGTTATACGGACACCATGCCAAAATGTATGCTAATGCGCCAATTATTTCAACCCTGATTGTGAAAAGGATTTTTATTGTAAACCAAGCGAAATATTGTGATATGCTATTTATGAAATGTGAATCGCGTGAATTGTTATTATTTAACCTTAAAAGCTATTTAATTTACTATTCGAATTGAAAAAATATTTTTTTTATGAAGTTATAATTTACTTTTACTGCTAACGCTGAGATGGATTTTACCATTTGGCAATTACCAGATGATGAGAAAAGTGCGATAAAACTGTTTCAGGAATTTGGAATTCTGCATAATAAAATGTTGTGTTCAAAAAACCATGAAATGTAATTATGGATGAGTTCTGGAAATCCGAAATGGAGATGTAGCTTACGTTCATGTCGAGAAAGCGTAACGACTGAAAACAAGGTTTGAAAATCCGAAATGGAGATGTAGCTTACGATCATGCCGAGAAAGCGTAGGAATACGACAGAAAACATGGTTTGAGGGATCGCGGTTGTCTTTTCTTACTGCTTTAAGGCTTATATATTTATGGTGCCAAGAGTTGACATCGATTGAGTTTTGTGGGCTGCAACTTCATATGAATCACAACACAACACCTGACTGGAATAGTTATTTGAGAGAAGTTTGTGCAAATGCGTGGTCAAGACCAAACAGAAAAATCGGTGGACCTAATAAAATTACAGAAGTAGATGAAAGTCTTTTTACCAGAAAAAAAGCAACGTAGGATGTTTTCTTCCTCCTAAGTTAGGTGGTTTATGTCGTGAAACACGGGGATGTTTTCTTATTCCTATTCCCGATCGTACAGCTCAAACTTTAATGGCGGCAATGGAAAATAAGGCTTAGATGCTGGGCACAGATGTCATATATGCCCCTTATTGGCGCGATTTTTACCGACCCCATTTTGGCGAAAACCTCTTTACTATATCATCTATATCCGGGTTACCATATGAAGCAAAAAAACGAGACTTTGGCGCAAGTTAAGTACCCGGTGCGTATATGACATTGGCGTCAGAAAAAAATCGCGCCAATATGACATGACATCTGTGCCAGATGCTGTATATTCCCGCGGCCGCCATCTTCGATATTTTGAGATTTCTTGGCAATGTTTTACATTTTATTTTCGTTAATCCTAACAAACGCATAAATCGCTGCGTGACGACATTTACTACTTGACGGAAAAGGGGTTTTCACGCCAAGAAAAAATCCAAGATGGCGGCCGCTGTATTATATGACATCTGTTCTGTTTAGTATGAGTTTTAATTTATTACTCTATTGTATAACAGTTATTTGTTCACTTATTTTAAGTATACACTATGACGCAAAAGTTTAGACAATGACGTCATTCAGCTTTAAAATGTAGAATTATGACATCAGAATTACAAAAACCTGTAAATATATTCAAAAACTGATTTAAAATGCTATGTACAAAAGACAGTCGTTTTATTTGCTATAATACTAATTTTTTTCATAAAAATTCAAATGTGCTTGTCGCAAAAGTTTAGACACTATTCTAAATTTCTTTGAATACTCGCTGGCATATGCAAATTTAGAATCGATGATGTCACAAATTTGGAGTACTTAAGTTCTGCAAACGATTGCGCTTCATAGTCGACATGCCGAGAGCTAAAGAAATTCAAGTGAATGAGGTTTCAAGGATTTGGCAGTTGAAAGGTGAAGGGAAGAGCGTTTCTGAAATTTCTGCTATTATTAATAGGTCAAAAAAATCTATTTATCGAGTTTTATCGAGTGGTTCCGAATATAAAGCAAAATGTCGGTCTGGGAGGCCACGTGTGACAAATGTACGAGAGGATCGCCTGATACAAAGACTAGCGAGTACTCAACAAATGAGCGTAGGTGGAGTTCAAAGCTCATCGGGACTCTCTGTATCAAAGGATACGATTCGTAGACGAATTTTGGAAAAAGGAACAATCGTTTATAGCAAAATGCAGAAGAAACCAGCTCTGAAACCACATCATAACTTACAAAGACTTATGTGGGCTCGAAAGCATATGTCATATGGAGAGAAATGGCAGTCAGTCATATTTAGCGATGAAAAAAAGTGGAATCTGGATGGTCCAGATGGTTGTTTATCGTATTGGCATGACTTGCGGAAGGAACCTCGACGTTTTTTTAGTCGCAGACAAGGAGGGGGCTCGGTGATGGTTTGGGCAGCCTTTTGCTACAATGGACAAGTATCTCTGACCTTCACCAGTGGTCGTCAAACTTCATAGCATTATACACAGACATTAGAAGAAAACCTACTGCCATTTGCTGAGCTTCTAGGGGGTCCTCAGTGGGAATTTCAGCAAGACAATGCTTCAATTCACACTGCAAAACATTCAAAATCTTGGTTTAATCCCCATAATATAAGAGTTCTCGACTGGCCAGCATGTAGCCCAGATCTTAAACCTATAGAAAACCTTTGGAGCATCATGTGTCGCAAAGTTTATAGCAACGCTAGACAATACTCTTCTGAAAAGGAACTTAAGACATCTATTGAGAATGCATGGTACGATATCGATCCACAAACTATGCAAGATTTAGTTTTTTCCATGCAATCTCGTGTATATGACGTAATACATAAGCATGGATGCGCAACCAGGTTTTAAAAATTGTTTATTTCGATTTTATTTAATTTGTGTCTAAACTTTTGAGACAGCAGTTTATTTTTGTTACCATTTAATTTATTGCAATATGCACAATTCCACTTTTCTTTGTTATAAATATTGTTTATATGTACAGCACATTAATTTCAAGCAGTGATTTGAAAATTGAATAAATATTTTTCAAAGTATGTAAGAATTTCTTCATTGTCTAAACTTTTGCGTCATAGTGTATATTTGTGATTTAACAAAATAGTTCGTAAAAGTCTGTAATTTTCAAATGTTATATTTTTTGGTACTTCTTTGTTAGTAATCCCGTCGACCAATTTCGCCAAATTATATAAATCGCCAAACACACTCGCCAAATTATACACATTGACATAATTTTTTATTTTAAATAACGAAATAACAAATAAATTAGTAAAACATTAATAAAAATACAAATAAAACGTCGAATTAATGGTTTTACTGGCCATTATTGGCATTTAATCTTACAATTTATTAATGGCAACCATTATTGGCAATTAATCTTACAATTTGGCGACAGTAATTTGGTCGACGGGATAACTAAGAAGTACCTATTTTTTAAATGCTCACTTTATCTTCATGTTTTTTTTTATTTTTCAAATGTTTCAATTCACATGATTTTTCATTTTGCGCCAACTGTTACGCTTGGCGGCAATGGTGTCCGTATAACGGAAAAGTACCAGAAAATGAAATTTGGCAACATATTTTCTAGCAACTAATTCACTGTTTCATATACTACACAGGCAATTTTTCAATATTTACACAAGTACAATATATACACAGGAGCAACTATATTAACTATTTTTGAATACAAACATAAATAAATTGTATATAAAAAAACAACAATAATATAGATATAAGTAAAATATTTATATATTATATAAATAAACTTAAAAGTTTGTTTATTTGATTTTCATAGCTGTTTATATGATTTGATCACAAATCTCACTTTTTGATGCCCGAATAGCTTCTTAAAAAATCGCCAAGGCCCCTATAGTGGAAAAGTACCAAAATATCTATTATTTTGCACTATCTGCGCTATAATTTGTACAAAAAAAATTAAGAAGAAAATAAGGCATAGATGTCATGTACACATATTGGTGCGATTTTTTTCTGGCACCAATATGATATACGCATCGGGTACTTAACTGGCGCCAAAATGTCGTTATTTTGCTTGATATGGTTACCCGGATATAGATGATATAGTAACGAGGTTTTCACCAAACTGGCGTCGGAAAACAATCGCGCCAATGTGGGTGTATATGACATCTGTGCCTAAAATAAATGTAAAATAAGACTAAAAAAGCGTTGTTTGATTAAAATATTAAAAACAAAATGTATTTTTCTAAATTTTTATTTTTTTATTTTATTTTATTTATTTATTTATTTATTTATTTTTAAAGACATGCTTTTATTAAAATTCGGTACAGATGTCATATTCGCCCCATACTGGCGCGATTTTTTTCGGTTGCCAATTTGGCGAAAACATCAATAGCATAAACAACATAATCCGGGTTACCACATCAAGCAAAATAACGACACTTTGGTGCAAGTTAAGTAACTGTTGCCTATATGATATTGGCGACAGAAAAAAATCGCGCCAATATGGGGCGAATATGACATCTGTGCCTAAAATTCTTCAAAAATGTACAAAAAAATATATATATATGTATATTTTAAATACACTAAAAAGTAGCAAATAATATTTGGACTTTTATTTTCCCATGACCAAGGGGAAAAAAATGAAAGCACGGGCGCCAACTTTATATACATATATATACATAGGTAACGTACATAATATAGTACCATAAAAAAACTTAAACAAAAGTTAAATTGAATTGGCGCCCAAGCTTTCATTTTTTCCCCCCCTTGGACGTAAGAAAATAAAACAATTTCATTTCAATCCCAAAAATTTCCCACTTTTTAGAGCATTAAAAAAATACATTTTTGAGAATATTAATGAAAGTATGTCTTTCAATTTTTTTTTTCTTCTATCTTGAATCACGTCTGTTTAGCACATTTTTCTATAAAAACAGCATGAGTTCAGCATAATTTTTCTATTAGAAAAGTTTAATGTGTTGCGCTATCGTTAAACCATTTAACAAACCGTGTTTAATTTTCCTAATGTAAACAAGCACAGAGCTGTTATGGTGAGTCATTCACATTTTAGAATCGTTCACATAAAAAATTTCGCTCATTGAGTTACTCTTTCGGCTCTCTTTTAATGCAATGTTAATGACGTCACCGCCGGTCGCAGAACCATGAAAATGTCTACGTGAGAAAAGGGAACCGATGTTGGCATTCATCCAACACTGAATTACCTCTATGGTTTTTATAGTGTTTATTTTTTTTCTCACGCAGACGATAATGGCAACTCAAAGCGACAACGGTTTTTTTTTTGTTTTTTTTTTGTTAGGTTTGCTCTGTTCTTTGATTGGAAAATTAATAATGAAGTAGAGATGTAATATAGAATATGTTTTTTAACAAAGAAATACCTTTTTTCAATAATTTATCGTATTTTTCATTTGAAATGAATGAGTAATGAATGAAATGAATTGATATGAATAAAATTTTCATTTATACTGTCATTTACAAATATGATAAATAAGTTAGAAGGATAAACATTTTCTACAGTCGGACTGCATTTAAAAGAACTGGTTTTTTCTCATGGACAACTACATGTAATTAATTCAAGATGCAAAGAGGAAGGACATTTAAAAATATATGTCGAAGATACTGAAAAGCAAGGTCAGTTTTTAAATAATAAAAAAGTTTTTACAAAAAACGTCGTATATCCAGAAGTTTTCCGACCAAATGTTAATTTACACTTCAATTGCATTTTTTATGTATTCATTTTACATAGTTTTTCATAAATGTGTTTCTTTTTAAAAATGTGTTATTTTCATCTATCACTGCGGAACAAGTGAAAAAAACTCATATTTTGCAGATGTGTTGTATATAACAGATCTATATATTACATTTTCCGTCATTTTTGACGGGCTATCTTTCTAGTAATAAATATAAAATGTTATAACATAATGTGGGATTTCTAAAAAAAATCAGATTTTATTTAATAAATCAGTCTTTTGCTTAATACAAAACCTTTTTATTTATTTTTTTAAATTTTGAAATATATAGTATAGATTTAATTAATTTGAAATAATGTTTAATTGGTGTTGATGATTTAGAAACGTATACATCACTATAGCGCAAATAGGACTACATGTAAAAAGAATTTTGACTATGCAAACGACATTTAAGATGTGTTACATAATTTTAAATTAATTAGAAGAAATAGAACAAATTTTATATTTCAATGAAAATATATAAATCAACAGTGAAGGTCTTAAATATTTTTTATACACATCTCAATTAATTTTATAAATATGGATTAATGATTATGTATCTTTGGCCGCACATAAAAGGACGCCGGACCCAGGCCCTGACTTACACCATCTAGGGCACCGGGGTAAGCATAGTTTCTGGGGGACCTCATTTACATACTCATAGAAATTGTTCGTGAATTATCCTTAAGTGACTGGTAATACATTTAATATATATTGTATATCTACATAAATATTGTACAACATACTATTCATATTCTCATGTGTATACAGTCTATAAGAAGAAAGATGATCACAACTTTAAGTAAAATACTAGTTGGAAAATTAGTAGAAAACCAGTAGAAAAAATGATGAAGTGACTGACAGAGTACGTTTACAAATTTTTCCTTTACTAATATACATACGTCATAAGATGTCAAAAGAAAAATGTCTCCATTCGGTATCATAAATAGCTTTAACTACCATCGTTAAGAGCAAAATGTCAGTAATGAATTTCTCTTGAAAACAATGCACTAATAACCCGTTATAATAATATTTTAATCATTAGTTTTCTCATGATGTAGCTTGTTCTTTTTTTTTGGGGGGGGGGGGGGGGCTGAAGTTCGTGAAGCAGAGAGTAGAAGGAGAAGATCGCATTCCCTTCCCAAACCTTTGAAAATATTTTTGGTCCCTCTTAGCCAATTTTAACCATTTGGCACCTCTAACAAAAATCCCGATGATTACTTAGATGGGGCCCCTTGGAATGGGGGGTCTGGGGCAGCTGTCCCACATGTTCCTGCATTCGTCAGGCCCTGGCCGAGTCAAATGCGGGCCTCGGATCGTAGGTTGAGTATGGCTGGTTTAGAATACGATTAAGGTGGCACATCTCAAAAATAAGGTGGTTTAATTTCTAAGAATAAAATCAATATGTGAAACAGTTAAAGGGGCTAAATGCTGCAATTTGTCGTTGAAATGAAGACTTTCTTAAAAGAACATGAATTTGAAGCGTTTTACTTATGACTGCGCAAAAATGAATCATAGTCTCTTAAGTCTAAAAATTTTTACTATAATGTGAGAATTAAAATTATTTTTTTTACTACTTTTTCTTCAAATTTTGACTACAACCATTTAACAACATTTTATAATAATCTAGGATTCAGTGGTGAAAGTGACGTTGCGTTCAGCAAAAAATACGCACTTTTATCCATTATATCAAATATTCTTTGACAATATTGAAAAATAACGTAATTTTCTCTCATTTTTGATACCACATGTGCTTAAATTTGAATTTTCATTTATTAAACGTGTTTTATGCTCATTCTTGGTTGTAATCCTGCAACAGAGCCATATTCCCCTTATCGGTAGTGTTTTGAACTAATTTTTTTTCGCGAATTCTTTATTCCCATGACGTCATTAGTTCCCTTACAAAATTTAGTGCCATTCTGGTTATTAGAAAGAGCCGCAGATAGCTCTGAATAGCGGCAGTTAAAAAAAAAAAAAAAATACACCCTGCATATGAGCCATTCTCACAAAATTTTAACTTTCAGGAATAAAAATTTGGTGAAAATAAATTTAATAAAATAGCATTTTAAACTTATAGACGAATGCCTTAATGATTCAAAATAAAGAAAAAAATGGTCAGTAGCGACGATTTTTTTTTATATTTAACTGAGGCTTAAGTGAAACTTGCGAGTTTAATTTTCCTTATCATTTTGCCTTTCTTTTTATTTTCTTCTAATTTTTTTCTTATGATGAATTTGAATATAGTACCCACAGAACATTCAAATAACAAATAATAACAATGTAGTATTTTTAGTACAAAATTTTGGTAGAACATTGTCTTAAAGGGATGTTAAGGATGGGACGGTAAGAAAAAAAATCCCTGCCGGCTCTGGCCTACAGGCGGAGGTAGATTTCGATGTTAAGTACTAAATTCACGAACAAAACTTAAATCAAGATTAGAGATAAACCCAGTTCCTTCACTAAGAATGAACTCTAAGGAGCTAAACATTTTGTGAAAATTCTAATATATACCAATACACACACGCATGTACATGGGATAGGTTTAAAAATGGCTAAAATAAATTCAGAGAACCTCAAAGTGTTAAAATATGTTAATATTTCCATAGTCGGGTTTTTATCATGTTTTAATACGTTTCTTCAAACTCACATGACGTTACATATTCACCTGCTGAGGTCCATTATATTTCTAATATGACGCAATATATATATATTTTTTTAATTCGTCAAACTATTTATTTCATTTTGAGTTTCCATGCTGAAATCTTGCTCTAGAAAACTTATGACGTAATATTCAATTTGTTTTCAATTCGTCAAACTATTTATTTAATTTATTTTTTCACGTGAAATTCTTGCAATAGAAAAACAATTGTTGTGGTGAAAATTTTATTGTTTTTTTTTAATTGTTGGCAACTGCTATAACGAAAAATATTTATTTTTTCCTGCCGTTGTGTAAGAGCTAGTTTTATCAGAATCTTGTTAAGACGGTATTCAAAATTTTTACGCCCCCCCCCCCTCCATTTCCATTCCCTTGGGCCGATTTTGCCCATTTTCAATTCCCGCCGAGATATTAGCCATCTCAAAGTTGTTGGCGAGTTTGAAAACGATCCGTGCATAATTGCGACTTTTATCGTGCCGACAAAATTTAGTACCTACATACATATATACTATATATATATATATATATGTAAATTTTTTAAGTGGGGGTGGTTTTGGGTTCCTAGGGTCATATAATGAAAAGTTATGAAGGAATTTTTCAAAAGTCGCACCATGGTAACGACTGCAATAGGTAGTATTTCTTACGAAACTACCTAAAAAAGGAGACAGTAAGGGAAAAAAGGGACGCCAAGGGGAAAAAAAGGGACGGTAAGGATGGGACACAAAGAAAATTATCACCTATTTTTAGGCAAATCATGTTAAAACTAAGTGATAGCTACAATGTTCATTGATTTTTAGCAACAGTTATTTACATTGGATTAATCTTTAACTGATGTCACAGAAATTGTCACATAACTAGTGTGAAGCGGTCTGTGAGACCGCTCCATCAAAAGATAAAAAAAGCCGCGATTAACTCATAGGATGGTGTTTTTGTACTAAACGTTTTGTACAGGAGTGTTGTAATTAAAATTTACCTATTCAAAAGTCTTTGGTATTAAGGGTGGTTAGTCAAAATTTCACTTAAGAGCTATTATTTTGAAAATCAGACAAGTGTGATAGTTGTATTTTTTGTTTTGCTTGATTTTTTTTTATGTTGAAATACATCACATTTAATGAATAATGTGCAATTTTGAAGCCCTGAAAAAATTTTCCCTTCCCTGTAGAAAATGTCAAAGTTCAAGGTTGTGGCTGTCATTTTTCATGAAAAGGGAAATGCGAGTATGTTTGCAGTGCTAAAGCATGGGAAAGCAACGACATCCCAAAATTCTTTTGTGATGAAATATTAGTATAACACTACCTGCTTAGTAGACTGTATTCGTTTCCATGGGGCCTTGTTATTTTACATTGTTATGTTGCCTCAAAAGGCAATGAAAATGACGTTTTTGTCCGTTTTCCGCACGTATTTTCTTATTTAAGTAATAGTACCCCAAACTTTTTCTTATACAACCATTAAAGTGTACTACTAGGACAAGCTAAATAATATAAAACTTTACCGGAATATTGCTGCTGTTAGCAGGAATAGTCTGTTAAATATTCAAAAATTTCAAAATAGGCAGCATTTCAATTAGTCTTTTCTCAAAACAGCATCACGGTTCAATAAAACAAAATATATCACACATTAGTTGGAAGTATGTACAAACACATGGAAAAGAAAAAAAAGTGGGGCCTCGTCATATATTTAAATAAAAAATTAACAAAATTTACAAAAATTCACAGTCAAAATATCCCGCTTAAATTTCCCTCTTTTCCATTTAGAACAAGGAAGGGGAAAAAAAAGGGATATTCCATTTTCTCATAGGGAAAAATATAGCAAGCGGAAAGAGAAACGGGATGTTTCGTTTTCTGATAGGGAAAAGTATGATAAATGACAGTCTTTTAGGTAGCTTTCTTTACAAAAAGCTACCTATTGCAGCCGTTCGGAGGAAAGCGATTTCAAAAAATTTTGGTATATTTTCATCGATCATGACCCCCAGACCCCGAAACCACCCTCCGTTCAAAATTGATATATATATATATATATATATATCAATATATATATATATATATATATATATATCTGACCTATGTCACACTGTAACTCTCGTATTTATGAACCGATTTGGATGTAATTCGGTGTGTACATAGTACATACCAATGTCTCGACCGAGTTCGTTGGCCAGCTTCATCCGCCATTTTGTTTCAAAATGGCGGCCATTTAAAAATTTTAAAAAAAATTAAAATTTGAAATGTGGTACCAAAAAATTGAAAATGGAAAAATATTTTTTTCTTATGTATTTGACCTTTATACAAAGACTCCGCAACAGTTTTTGTTTCGTCCATATCTTAAAAAATGGCTGAGTTATAGCATTTTGAATTTCTAGCGAAGCTAACATTTTGAAACGTCCTGAATTTTGTCACGCGATAAAAGGCGTATTTATGAACCGATTTGGATGTAACTTCGTTTATACATAGTACAGACAAATGTCTCGACCGAGTTCGTTGGCCAGCTTCATCCGCCATTTTGTTTAAAAATTGCGGCCATTTAAAATTTTAAGAAAAATTTAAATTTGAAATGTGGTACCAAAAATTTGAAAATTGAAAAAGTATTTTTTTCTTATGTGTTTGACCTCAATAAAAAGATTCCGGAGCAGTTTTTGTTTCGTCTATACCTTAAAAAATGGCTGAGTTATAGCATTTTGAATTTCTAGTGTGGCTGACATTTTGAAACGCCCTGAGTTTTGCCACGTGATAACAGACGTATTTATGAATCGATTTGGATGTACCTTGGTGTGTACATAGTTCATACAAATAACTCAACCGAGTTCGTTGGCCAGCTTCATCCGCCATCTTGTTTCAAAATGGCGGCCATTTAAAAAAATTTAAAAAAAATTAAATTTAAAATGAGATACCAAAAAATTGGAAAATGAAAAAGAGTCTTTTCGTATGTGTTTGATCTTAATACAAAGATTCCGGAACAGGTTTTGTTTCGTCTATATCTAAAAAAATGGCTGAGTTATAACATTTTGAATTTCTATTGTGGCTGACATTTTAAAACGACCTGATTTTTGTCACGCGATAACAGGCGTATTTATGAACCGATTTGAATGTAACTTGGTCTGTACATAGTACATACCAATGTCTCGACCGAGTTCGTTGGCCAGCTTCATTCGCCATCTTGTTTCAAAAGGGTTGCCATTTTTAAAAAAAATGTAATTTAAAATTTAAAATGAGGTATTAAAAAATTGGAAAATGAAAAAGATTTTTTTATGTGTTTGGCCTTGATACAACGATTCTGGAGCAGTTTTTGTTTCTGAAAATTTGTTCTTTTGTTTATATCTTATAAAGTGGTTGAATTATAGCACTTTGAATTTCTATCATGGCTAACACTTTGAAACGATCTTGTATTTGTCTCGCGATACCACACGTATTCGCCTATTTCGATGGAAGAAGGCATGTGGATAGTATACATCAATATCTCGACCAAGTTCGCTGGCCAGCTTCATCAGCCATCTTGTTTCAAAATGGCGGCCATTAAATTAAAAAATATATATATTTAAAGTGAGGTGCAAAAAAATTAGAAATTGAAAAAGGTTTCTTTGTTAAGTATTTGACCTTGATATAAGGATTCAGGAGCATTTTTTGTTTGTCTTTATCTTAAAAAATGTCTCAGATATAGCAGTTTCAATTTCTAACGTGGCTGACATTTTGAAAAATCTGATTTTTTGCCTGCGACAGCACTCGTATATATCAACCGATTCCGATGTGAGTGAGCATGTGCACAGCAATTACTAAGGTCTCGACCAAGTTCACTGGTTAGCATCATCCACCATGTTGTCTTAAAATGGTAGGCACTTTAAGAAATCGCCGAATTTGGCAGCCAAATATAAGTTACTTTAAATAAAAGCAGCTTGGATAAAGCTGACTAATTTCGCGAAATTCTCATTCATAATAATTTAGTATTGATAAAAATTAGTATTGATTGGTTGGTTGTATTTATGTCGGCCAATTATCAGCACGAGGTATAAAGGCCCTACGGGGGTGGGGGAGTGCCTTCCGTGGAGGTCTTTCTAAGGGAACCTAACCCGTATTAACGCTTGGAGAACCCAGGTTCGAAGAAAACCACGAAAACTCCGAACGATTAGGCCGACGGGCGCGATTGGGATCGAACCCAGCACCTCCCGTCTACCAACTTCGAGAGCAGAACCTCTCGGCCACTGGTGGAGCCAAAAATTAGTATTGAATCTCCTACATTCGGTTTCCACTTAATTGAGCTTCGTGTGTTTGAATAATATAAATTGGCTTTTTTAAAATAAGGAATATTAAAGCTACCTCTTCCTCCCGGCACTGGCCGGAAGGACTTTTTTAGGTAGATTTCGTATGAAATACTACCTATTGGGATCGTTCCTATGTTGGAATTTCTGAAAAATTTTTGCAGATCTACACCGATCATGACTCCTAGAACATAAAACCACCCTCAGTAAAAAACTTTATCTATCTATCTATCTGTCTATCTATCTATCAGTGGCGTGGCGTCCGGTCATCGCTGGATGCGGCGATGACCAAGCAATATTTTAAAACTCTTAATAAGCTTTTAAAACTCTACGATCCAGTTTTAGCAGAACATTTGGAGTTCATGTACAAGTGAAGGTAAGATTTAAAGTTTCTTTTTTGAACATTCAACCATTGAATTTTAGAGTTAATAATTTTTCACCACAAACTTAAATAATTGCGATGACCACCGAAAATTTTCACGCCACGCCACTGCTATCTATCTATCTATATATATATATCACTTTCTTCTGGACACGATAACTGTCGTAATTCTGCACCAATCTCTTCCAAACTGATACATAAAATCAAAGGGCATAAAATCTCGGTCAAGTTCGTTAATGGGCAAAATCGGACCAAGGGGATGGAAATAGGGAGGGGTTTTGTGAAAACCGAAAACACCCTATAACTTCTTAATTTTTGTACATATTAAATCAGTTTAAAGTTTTTATTACTTCTAAAAATAGGGCCAAAATTTTATGTATCACAGATTTTTGATAAAGTTAAAAATGGGCTCAAGGGGCGCAAAAAATAGGGTTTTTGGGAGAAAAAAATTCATAACTTCGTCAATTCTCAAGATATCAAATCCAATTAATTTTATTATAAATCTCCTTAATATTATCTACAACTTTTATATTCACAAGTTTTTGATAGGACCAATTCGTACCGCAAAAAAAAATTAAAAACGAAAACAAAAAGGGGGTTTGAAGAAGTAAAAAATCCATAACTCCGTCAATTCAAAAGATATAAAATCCCCATGAATTTATCATATATCTTCTTAATATTGTCTACAACATCTATATAGAAGAGTTTTGGATAGGATCAATTCTTACAGCAAAAACAAATTAAAAATACATAGCGGTTGAAGAAAAAAATCATCTAAGTAAGGGTGTATTCAAATCCAAACTGCGTATTTTCTGCCTCATTTTACAATTCATTTTTGCTCTCAAAGGCTTCCAATTGGTACGTTTTCTTACTCAGAAACTATATAATGTACCGTAATGGACGATTTTTTGATAGAGGCAGAATATATTTAAAAAAATGCTGTTAAAGTGGGCATTTTGAACCGAATTTCCCGAAGCGGATTGTGTTGGAAAAATCATTGCATTAAGGATGCACTCAAATCCAAACTGCTTATTTTCTGACTCATTTTTAAATTCATTTTTGCTCTCAAACGCATTTAATTGGTAGATTCGCTTATTCAGAAACTATATAATGTACCGCAATGATCGATTTTTTGATAGAGTCAGAATATATTTCAAAAAATTATGTCAAAGTGGGCATTTTGAACGTAATTTCCCGAAGCAATTGTGTTATCACTTTCTCCTGGACACGATAACTTCCGCAATTCTGCACAAATCTCTTCCAAACTGATACATAAAATCAAGGTACATAAAATCTCGGTCAAGTTCGTTAATGGGCAAAAGCGAACAAAGGGGATGAAAATAGGGAGGGGTTTTGTGAAAACCGAAAAAATCCCATAACTTCTTAATTTTTGTACATATCAAATCAGTTTAAAGTTTTTATTACTTCCAAAATTAGCGCCAAAAATTCATGCATCACAGATTTTTGATAAAATTTAAAATAAGCTCAAGCGGTGCAAAAAATATGGTTTTTGGGAGAAAAAAAATCCTTATACTTCGTCAATTCTCAAGATATCAAATCCAATAATTCTATTATACATCTCCTTAATATTATCTACAAATTTATATTCACAAGTTTTTGATACGACCAATTCGTACCAAAAAAAAAAAAAAAAAATGGAAAACAAAAAAGGGCGGTTGAAGAAGAAAAATTTTCATAACTCCGTCAATTCACAAGATATAAAATCTCCATGAATTTATCATATATCTTCTTAATATTGTCTTCAACATTTATATAGACATTTTTTAATTCATTTTTGCTCTCAAACGCATCCAATTGCTAGATTCTCTTATTCAGAAACTATATAATGTATAGTAATGATAGATTTTTTGATAGAGGCAGAATATATTTCAAAAAATGATGTCAAAGTAGGCATTTTGAACAGAATTTCCCGAAGCGATTGTGTTAGAAACGAAAAATATTGCCCTAATGAGAAAATAATTGTTTATTAATCAAGTTTTAATTAATTGAAAGAAAAATGAAAACACAGGTCGCTTATAAATCTTTTCAAAAATCACGTCAGCATGTTCCATATATATATATATATATTTTATTAAAAATTAATCCGAAAATGTGCCAGAAAATTTCGAGTTGTTGAGTATGGAAAAATATTTTTTTAATATCGCCTTAACATGATTCTGATAAAACCAGCTATTTTATAAAAAGGAAATAAAAACTCGTCAAAAGCAGACAGATAAAACTGTTAAAGTGAATTTATATCTAATAATGATTTAGTTTTTGTTGGTGAAATTAGTATACTTAACTTCGAAATCTACCTCTGCCTGTAGGCCGGGCCGGCAGGGATTTTTGTGACTTTTGACATTTTTTTTTTTATAAAAATATGACGAGACCCCACTTTTTTTTCTTTTCCATGTGTTTGTACATACTTCCAACTACTACGTGATATATTTTGTTTTATTGAACAGTGATGCTGTTTTGATAAAAGACTAATTGAAATGCTGCCTATTTTGAAATTTTTGAATATTTAACAGACTATTCCTGCAAACAGCAGCAATATTCTGGTAAAGTTTTATATTATTTAGCTTGTCCTAGCAGTACACTTTGTTATTCTATAAGAAAAAGTTTGGAGTACTATTGCTTAAATAAGAAAATACGTGCGGAAAACGGACAAAAACTCATTTTCATTGCATTTTGAGGCAACATAACAATGTAAAATAACAATGCCCCATGGAAACTAATACAGCCTACTAAGCAGGTAGTGTTGAATTTTGAGATGTCGTTGCTTTCCCAAGCTTTAGCACTGCAAACATACTCTGTGCTATTATTAGGTAGCTTTCATTACAAAAAGCTACTTATTGCAGCCGTTCGGAGGAAAGAGAGTTCAAAAAATTTTGGTATATTTTCATCGATCATGACCCACAGATCCCGAAACCACCCTCCGTTCAAATATTGATATATATATATCTGATCTTTGTCACACTGTAACTCTTGTATTTATGAACCGATTTGGATGTAACTAGGTGTATACATAGTACATACCAATGTCTCCACCGAGTTCGTTGGCCAGCTTCATCCGCCATCTTGTTTCAAAATGGCGGCCATTTAAATTTTTTTAAAACATTTAAAATTTGAAATGTGATACCAAAAAATTGAAAATTGAAAAAAAAAATCTTATGTGTTTGACCTAGATACAAAGATTCCGGAGCAATTTTTGTTTCGCCTAGATCTTAAAAAATGGCTGAGTTATAGATGTTAAATCTATTGTCCATGTTTATTTATTTGTTATTATCCTCTCATCTTTATTCTCGTGATACCTTTTATATATGATGTAACGTGAATCAGAAATTGTATTGTTTATTGTTGTTTGAATATTTTTATGGAAGAAGGTAAAAAGCTTTACCGGTAAATAAATTATTTTTGTTTTGAGAAGTTAATTGACTTCTTTATGTACATTTTAAGTTCATAAATACATAATTGGCGTCCGCATTATATTCTGAAAGCTGGGTTGTTAAAATAACATCCTTTTTGAACGCTTTAATTAACATTGTGGCGTCCGGCGCGACAGGACATTTTACAATATTTATTTGAAGCAAAATGTTTCAAGCCGTTAAAAATTTTAAAAAGGTCGACTTAAAGTTCGTGGTAGAAGAGCTTGGGGAAACAATCCCGCAAGATTGTAAGTAAGTAAGTAAGCACCCACCCTGGTGGGACACTAAAGGAAATTATTTTGAATAGTAATGAATATAAACAGGATCCCGCTTTTTTACAAGAAATTTTATCCAATGCTGTTGCTGAGAGAAAGGAAAAAGAAAACGAGGCTAAGAAGTTAGAAAAGGAGAAGTCGGATCAAGAATTAAAAAAGCTAGAATTAAAGGAGAAGTCGGATCAAGAATTAAAAAAGCTAGAATTAAAGGAGAAGTCGGATCAAGAATTAAAAAAGTCCTTCCGGCCAGTGCCGGGAGGAAGAGGTAGCTTTCATATTTCTTATTTTTAAAAAGCCAACTTATATTATTCAAACACACGAAGCTCAATTAAATGGAAACCGACTGTAGGAGATTCAATACTAATTTTTATCAATACTAAATCATGATGAATGAGAATTTCGCGAAATTAGTCAGCTTTATCCAAGCTGCTTTTATTTAAAGTCACTTATATTTGGCTGCCAAATTCGGCGATTTCTTAAAGTGCCTGCCATTTTAAGACAACATGGTGGATGAGGCTAACCAGTGAACTTGGTCGAGACCTTAGTAATTGCTGTGTACATGCTCACTCATATCGGAATCGGTTGATATATACGAGTGCTGTCACAGGCAAAAAATTAGATTTTTCAAAATGTCACCCACTTTAGAAATTGAAACTGCTATATCTGAGCCATTTTTTAAGATAAAGACAAACAAAAAATGCTCCTGAATCCTTATATCAAGGTCAAATATTAAGAAAGAAACCTTTTCAATTTCTATTTTTTTTCCACCTCACTTTAAATATAAATTTTTTAATTTAATGGCCGCCATTTTGAAACAAGATGGCTGATGAAGCTGGCCAGCGAACTTGGTCGAGATATTGATGTATACTATCCACATGCCTTCTTCCATCGAAATAGGCGAATAAGTGTGGTATCGCGTGACAAATACAAGATCGTTTCAAAGTGTTAGCCATGATAGAAATTCAAAGTGCTATAATTCAACCACTTTTTAAGATATAAACAAAAGAACAAATTTTCAGAAACAAAAACGGCTCCAGAATCTTTGTATCAAGGCCAAACACATAAAAAAAATCTTTTTCATTTTCCAATTTTTTGATACCTCATTTTAAATTACATTTTTTTAAAAAAATGGCAACCCTTTTGAAACAAGATGGCAAATGAAGCTGGCCAACGAACTCGGTCGAGACATTGGTATGTACTATGTACAGACCAAGTTACATTCAAATCGGTTCATAAATACGCCTGTTATCGCGTGACAAAAATTAGGTCGTTTTAAAATGTCAGCCACAATAGAAATTCAAAATGTTATAACTCAGCCATTTTTTTAGATGTAGACGAAACAAAACCTGTTCCGGAATCTTTGTATTAAGGTCAAACACATACAAAAAAAAATCTTTTTCATTTTCCAATTTTTTGGTATCTCATTTTAAATTTATTTTTTTTAATTTTTTTTAAATGGCCACCATTTTGAAACAAGATGGCGCATGAAGCTGGTCAACGAACTCGGTTGAGTTATTTGTATGTACTATGTACACACCAAGGTACATCCAAATCGGTTCATAAATACGTCTGTTATCACATGGCAAAAATCACAACGTTTCAAAATGTCAGCCACGCTAGAAATTCAAAATGCTATAACTCAGCCATTTTTTAAGATATAGACGAAACAAAAACTGCTCCCGAATCTTTTTATCAAGGTCAAACACATACGAAAAAAATATTTTTTCAATTTTCAATTTTTTGCTACCACATTTCAAATTTAAAATTTTCTTAAAATTTTAAATGGCCGCCATTTTTAAACAAGATAGCGGATGAAGCTGGCCAACGAACTCGTTCGAGACATTGGTCTCTACTATGTATAAACGAAGTTACATCCAAATCGGTTCATAAATACGCCTTTTATCGCGTGACAAAATTCAGGACGTTTCAAAATGTCAGCTTCGCTAGAAATTCAAAATGCTATAACTCAGCCATTTTTTAAGATATAGACGAAACAAAAACTGCTACGGAGTCTTTGTATAAAGGTCAAATACATAAGAAAAAAATATTTTTCCATTTTCAATTTTTTGGTACCACATTTCAAATTTTAAATTTTTTTAAAAATTTTAAATGGCCGCCATTTTGAAACAAAATGGCGGATGAAGCTGGCCAACGAACTCGGTCGAGACATTGGTATGTACTATGTACACACCGAATTACATCCAAATCGGTTCATAAATACGAGAGTTACAGTGTGACATAGGTCAGATATATATATATATATATATATATATATATATATATATATATATTGATATATATATATATATATATATATCAATTTTGAACGGAGGGTGGTTTCGGGGTCTGGGGGTCATGATCGATGAAAATATACCAAAATTTTTTGAAATCGCTTTCCTCCGAACGGCTGCAATAGGTAGCTTTTTGTAAAGAAAGCTACCTAAAAGCTAGAATTAAAGGAGAAGTCGGAACAAGAGTTAAAAAAGCTAGAATTAAAGGAAAAGTTAGATCAAGAAGTAGAGTTTAAAAAGTTGGAATTAAATCATCAATTAGAATTAGCAAAGATTCAGTCACAGGGACAAGTGCAATGTGAGTACATTTCAAATGATTACGAAACTAATAATTCTAAAAAGAAATTTACGTTGCCCAAGTTGGAATTTCGCCAATTTGATGGTGATTTAAAGGAATGGTTGCCATTTTGGAGCCAGTTTGAACAGATTCACAATGATCAAGATATTGCGCCAGAAAATAAATTCCAGTATTTGATCCAAGCAACTATCACTGGATCTAGAGCGCGAGAAGTTGTTGATAGTTTTCCGCCAACTGGCGCTAACTATGCCAAAGCTATAGAGAGTCTTAAGGCTCGTTTCGGTAGGGAAGATCTTTTGGTTGAAGTGTATGTGCGAGAATTATTAAAATTAATTATATCTGTGCAATCAAAAGGAAAATTTTCTATTACATCATTGTATGATAAACTTGAGTTGTATTTATGAGCTCTTGAGACGTTAGGTGTCACAACGGATAAATGTGCTTCAATATTATATCCAATGGTAGAATCTTGTTTTACTGCTGAATTTTTCAAAGCGTGGAATCGAACACATACGAATTCGGTTAGTTCTGATGCAAAAGAGCGCCTAGATAATTTAATGGCGTTTCTCAAATCTGAAGTTGAAGGAGATGAAAGAATTAATTTGGCAGTGACAGGTTTTGGTTTAGCGAGAAAAGATGACGCGATCTTTAGATAAAACAAAAGTCACAACGATGGTACTAAATATTTACCAACTGCTGCTACTTTATTAACAACTTCTTCAAGACCAGATTTAAGGAAAAATTGCGTTTTTTGCAAAGGAAGACATCTGAGTTCAGAATGCTTTTCGGCACGGAAGATGAGTTTTAATGAAAAGCAGAATATATTGAAGGACAAAAGATGTTGTTTTTTATGTTTGGCAACAGGTCACACAACGAAGCAATGTAGAGCTATCTTGAAGTGTTTCTTTTGTGATAAAAGACATGCGTCTGTGATGTGTCAAACGCTCGATAAGAATAAGCTGAATGAAAAGAAAGAGGAAGCACAGAAAAGTCGCCTGGAAAAGAAGTAAATATGGCCAATTTCAATAGAAATCCTAAAGTGTTCCTTCAGACGATAAAGGCAAAAATATTTTCCGAAAACAAAAAGAAAGATGTTAGACTAATTTTGGACTCAGGTTCTCAGAGATCGTATATTTTAAAACATTTAGCCGAAGAAATGAAGTATTTACCTCTTCGAGAAGAAAAAGTTTCTCATTCCCTTTTTGGCGGAGTCATAACAAAGGATTATAATCATCATTACTACAAGGTAAGATTAAGCGATTTGAAAGAAAATTTTAAATGTAATTTTGAGGTTTTGGATCAAAACATTATATGTGAAAATGTTATGCCAGTAGGAAAAGGATCCTGGTTTAAAGAATTATCGGAAAAAGGCATCACTTTGACGGATGTTGGTGAAACTCCGGAATCTATTCAAATATTGATTGGAGCTGATGTAATGGGAAAATTACTGACAGGTCGTAGAGAAATACTCTCGTCGGGATTAGTAGCACTGGAAACATTTTTAGGTTGGACCTTAATTGGAAAAGTGCCTCAAGATCAGGGGTGGCCAGAGAGGGGTTTGGTGACGCAAAATGCGTCATAAAATTTATTTTTGGGGGGGGTGGAATTTAGAGAAAAAGTACATTTTGGGGGGGGATTTTTAAAATCTTAATACTATTTCCTTTTTTTTTTTTTTTTCACTATTAAAAAAGTTTTTGATTTTTTTAATATCACTTTTAACTTCTTTTCAACATTCATTTTCCAGAAATGGTCATGTTTTTTTCATTCTTTAAATTCTAGATAAGGGCAATAAGAACTGATTTTGCAGCTTAATATCTTTGAAAGTGCGGGAATAAAAAAAATACTTGGTATACAGGTGGGAAAATGTTTAACACATTCTGAAAGACAATTAGGACCGCAAGACGTGATAAATGGAATAGCTTTCCAGAAGCGTCTTAAGTAATTTATTATATTGTTTGACAGGGTCGAATCGTACAGTCCGAGTGCAAAAATACATTCTTGATGGATATGATAAGAAATAACAACAAAATAAGCATTTCAGAGGAAGAGACAACGCTAAAATTACTTGACGAGTTTCAGAAAACTAGGATTTAAGTACAGTATATTTTAGTGATGTTAGAAGAGTAGTATTGTATGTCATAAAAAGAGTATAAGGTAAACAACCTGTACAGAGAAAAAGACTTCCAGCTAGTGATGGGCGAAAACGAGATGTTTTTATAGATTTTATCGATTGTATGGACATCTCGATATTTTTTGATTGTGCAAAATTTTTCTCGATGACTCCAGTTTGCCAATTGCTTTTATACCATACCCGATTCGATTTTATCAAGAATCGTCTGCGGGAAAGATGGAATGAGTCGGGTTAATAAGGACTAGTTGGCTACTCCCGCTAGTGCGCCCCTTCTTTAATCATGGCCTCTAATTTGTACGTAATCTCAGAAAATCTAAGTAAGTCTCATAATATGAAAGAGTGATCCGAGGGCTATCCAATGATATATAACATGAAGGGCTTAAAAAAGGTTGAAAATCATCCCCTCCCCGGTTTGTTCACTCTTTCGGCCGGAATTCACGCATGTCCCACTTTTATTTTTTTATATTTAATAAATATCTACCGGATGACTCCATAAAAAAAACACATCTAAAATTATATTCATTGTAGAAATCACTACGGTTTTAAAGATTTGTTCGCCCCCTCCGCACCCCCCCTCTTTGAAATTTTTATATTTAATAAATAGTATTAATCAGAGAGTTCCAGGTATGTGACAGCTTGATAGGGCTAAAATAAGAGAAACTTTGAATATTAGGGCTTCATTTCACAGCTCATTGTCATGCCTCTTTCTCTATCTCGTCTCGATAAATCTTCTCACATCTCTTCTCTGCCGAGAACGAGAAATTGAATTCTCGTTCTCGGCAACCTATGAAAAGACACTAATCGAGAACAACATATCGAAAATTGATTTCTCATTCTCGGCCAACATACGAAATGTTGAAAAGCGCGAGAGGAATAATCGGGAAGTCAAAAGTCGAGATGCCGGTGAAAAATCATCGAGATGAGATTTGCGGAAATGCCAGAGAAAGCGAGAAATGAAGCTTTCAGAATCAACTTACCGCATTTCTGGTTTAAGTCATAGTTTCTCGAAGGAGTGCATTTGTTTATCCAATCTCTTTTTGTTATTAACCGATATGGGTTAGGAGGTATAGTGGTTTATTTATTCAGTTCTGTATAGTCCTAATTTCAATAATTACTGTTGAATTTAGTATCATTTTGCCCCGAATTTTCAATGTTTCTCTTACTTTAGCTCTGTCAAGCTGTCCCATACCTGGGGCCCTCAGATAAATATTATTTATAAAATATAAAAATTTCAGAAGAGGAAGGTGGGTGAATTCTGGAAGGCGCGAGAATGGATCGACGGGGGATTAATTTTCAAACTTTTACCGAACCCCTCTTGTGACATATCATCGGAAAGCCCTTTGAACACTCTTTCATATTATGAACCTTTCTCCTCCTGGAGTAAATTTCAGGAGGGGGAAGCAGTAAGGGGGTGAATGTTTTAAATCGTTGCGATTTCTACAAGAAATATAATTTTAAGTGTGTTTTTTTGATGGTAAAATTATTCCGGTAAATATTATTTATTAAATATAAAAATTTAAAAGTGAGGGTTGCGTGATTTCCGGGTGTATTCTGGGAAGAAAGAGTGAACCCATGATTGAAGGGTAAATTTCAAACTTTTTGGACCCGTCATGTGATAAGTCATCGGAAAGTTTTCGGACCACTCTTTCATATTATGAATCTTTTTCCCCCCCTCCCCTATTTGGCTTCCCGGGTGAGGCGCTTTTCGAACTTTTTGAAATCGTAGCGTTTTTATCATTTTAGATCAGATTTTGTTACGGAACCCTCAGATGAATAATTTATAATATATTAAAATTTCAAAGAGAGGGGGGAGGGTGTATTCCGGGGCGCGCAATAGTTAGAATCCTGGGGGCACTTTTCTATCTTTTGCCGTCACCCCCTCATATGATATATCATTGGAAAGCTCTGTGACTATTACTTCATGTACATACCCTCGCGCCCTTCTCCCCTTTGACCCCGCGGGGGGTCACTTTTCTAAATTTAGCCGACACCCCTCATGTGATATATCGTTGGAAAGCCTTATGACCACTTATTCATATTATGCATTTATTGCTCCTCCCCTACTTCCCTCCCAGGGGGGGGGGCGTTTAACGCATTCCAGTAGATGGTTTTCTAATAAAGGGAAAATCATAGAACTGATCTCAAATGACGTAAAAACATCAATAAAAAATATTGGTACTATTTACCATCCTTTTAGTTCATGTTTTTGCCACTAGGGCGCTTCTTATTCTTATTTCTTTGGCCAATTTGCTGCTAATTGTCGAAAAATTCTAATTATTGATACTTAAACTCCTCTTACCGTTTCATACCTATTCGCGACTTTTCAACTTTTTGCAACCAAAGAACGCCGTTACATGACTTTTCCACTATTATGGCTCCATTATAGCCTCCATTCGGTTTGTTGTTTTTTAAATCCATCTGTTTTCAGTTACCATGTATTTACTAAATACTGCTTTATAAACACACAAAAACAATGATTTTAATAAACGATTGTAGAACATCTCGATTGTAGGTTCTCGGAAGTAATCGATGACTATATCGATTGTGTTTTTTACGATTACGATTTTTTTTATTGGTCCACGAATTATTTTAGGGGAAGGGAGAAATTTATAGAAAAATTAGATTTTTTGGGGAGGGAAAGGAGGATTAATTACTAGGTAATAAGACTGAAAAATTATAGTGTGAAAGAAAAACATACCTATACAGAATACAGGGGCTTACAATAGATTTAGGACTATGTTTTATTGGTATAATGTCTGCCATTTTATAAGAACCGGTACTTGTATAAGAGTATATTGTATGTTGTTAAAGCAGTATAAAGCAACACTTGTACTGAAATAAACGCTTCAAACCACAGTTTATTTTAGGGTGGGTGGTGATTTAGAGTATTTTTGGGGAGGGTGAGATTAAACTGTATGACTAGATAGTATAAAAAAGATGATTGGGAAATCTTAAGCGTTAAGATTTAATCTTAAACCAGGGCGTATGTACAGGGTGTTTCACAAAGGACCCCTAACTTTAAAAATCAATAACTCGGAAACGGTGATAGATAGAAACATGAAACCAGTGGTATGTTTAATAAAAAAATCGTAAGAATCGTATACATAAATCTCAAAATTTAGTTCAAAATAGCCCCGATAGATGGCGCTGAGAGCGTTAAGAATCGTTGGGCGTGTTCAAGATGAGCGCGCGCCGCACGCGCGAGCTCAGGAGAGAGGAACATGGAGTGGGTCTTTATCGTAGATGGAATAAATGTTCAGTACGTTCAGGAAAGGATCTTGGATTTGATTAATTATTGTGCTAATTATAAAGATAAACTGTTGCAAATGAAAGGTGAGCTAGATAGCTGAATGGTCAGAGCGTTGAACTCGAGACTAGGGGTTATGGGTTCGAATCCTCCGCGCCCCAAATTGTGTTTATGATTTTTTCAATTTATTGGTTGCTTTATATTTTCCATAATAAATAAGGTCTTTTTGAAAAAGATAAATTTTTATGTTAATAATACAGAAGCACATGTGAGTTTTTATCGAGACTAGGATGCAGATCATATTTTTTTTAAATTTATAAACATTCTTGAAAATTTATAAACATTCTAATCATACTTTATTCACTACAAAACTAGACGACAAACCCCATATATTTTATCTCTTCTAGAAAATATGTGTTCAGATATTTTTAGTTAAAATAATGTACTTCTATTTCATTTTATTTTTATAATATTTTCCATGTTTATTTTAACACTGTAATATATGATCTGCAGCCTAGTCTCGAAAAAAATCACATGTGCTTCTCTATTATTAACATAAAAATTTATCTTTATCAAAAATATCTTTTTTCTTATGAAAAATGTAAAGCAACCAATAAATTGAAAAAATCATAAACACAATTTGTGGCGCGGAGGATTCGAACTCATAACCCCTAGTCTCCAGTTCAGTGCTCTGTCGATTCAGCTATCTAGCTCACCTTGCATTTGCAATAGATTACCTTTATAAGGAGCACAATAATTAATCAAATCCAATATCCTTTCCTGAACGTGCTGAATATTTATTCCATCTACGATAGAGAACCATTCCATGTTCCTGTCTCCTGAACTCGTGCACCGTTCATCTCGAACACGACCAAGGATTCTTAACGCTCTCAGCGCCATCTATCTGGGCTATTTTGAACTAAATTTTGAGATTTATGTAAGATTCTTACGATTTTTTTTATTAAACATACCACTGGTTTCATGATTCTATCTATCACCGTTTCAGAGTTATTGATTTTTAAAGTTAGGGGTCCTTTGTGAAACACCCTGTACATGCAAATGTATTTGATATGCGTTTGATATAAACGACTCGTCTTTAATATTTTAGTTTTCTTAAAACGATATGCAATTTTTGTATTTAAGATTTATTTTGTAATAATTTAAAAGATTTATATTTTAAATACTTGTAAGTAAATATTTATTTTCATAAAAAAGTAGCTTTATTTATTAAAACGTATATAGTGAACGTATTAACACGGGCTTGTCAGTCAGGACTTATAAATGTGAAAACAAATCGGATTGCCAATAATAAAAAATGTATCTTTTATTTAAGTATTGCGCGGCAGCGCAATACTTATTTATTTCCAGTGTCACTTCTCAATGTTAATTTAACATGGAAAAGCCTATGGAGATTATAACTTTTTCACTTTTTCTTCCCAACTTTTTGTCCCTGATGCCACTAATTTTTTTATTCTTTACTAATTCTAATGATATAAATTTAAAGTGTAAATATGTTTGCCTGACGTCAGGGTCAAAACGAATGGTATGCCTTTGCATATGGGTGAATTATAACCCAGAGAGAAACATGGACCAATTTTTTTTTTTTTTTTTTGCATTATTCAAATATTTTTCTTAATAATTCCAATTTTCGCTTTTTTCATTCAAATTCAACGGACATTTTTCATAGAAAATGTAACATTTTTACTTCATTGTTGCAAAAATTTCAAAAGCCGTAATAATAATTTATTTCTTTTTAGTTGAAAGATTTTCACGTGAAATATTAAATTGAGCTAGTTTTTTTTTTTTTTTTTCAAAAATTAAAAAGGTGAATATGGCGTCATAGTGGAAATAAAAAGGATATTTTCAGAGTAAGTTTTTGCTTTGGTCAAGTTTATATTTTAGTAAAAAGTTTCTAATGGATAGCTATTTTTACGCAGGTAGCGAACTATGTGGGGAATTACATAACTTAAATTTTAAAATGTATTTTTTTTTCCGAGCTGAGAACTATTTATACCCCAAGTTAAACTTAGGTAATAATTTTATGATGTGTTTACATCACCTCTTGGAAGAGAATATGGCTTAAAAATTTAAGTAAAACTTTTATTTTTTTATTTTTTACACAGCTATAATAATGAGCTATAATAATATCACATAATATTATATATCACATAATAATAATATTATATAAATCACAGCTATAATATTGTTAAATAATAGCAGTAAGGATTCAACACAATTTACATTTACATTCATAGCGTTCCTGAGTGAGAAATAGTGTATCTAAATTTAAGTGAAGTTAATTTTTTATGTTTTGATTATAGATTTTTTACGTTCAGATTGGAAGTTTTTGTCTAAACTACCGCAACCTGCATTACTACAGTGGTGAAACATTTTGAATTACAGATTGGTAAACTGCATCCCACATTGTGATGCAATACCGCATACATCAAAGCCTGATGATGATACTCTCTATTAATTTTGAAATGCGTTCGTCTGAGTGCTGTAGTTATTAAAAAACTTGACATATTAACGAAAAACATAATTTGAAGAACAAATTAGAAAAACAAAATTTATTTCCTACATTGTTTAATCCCGAGAAGGGGCAGATATTAAGTTATTTCATTCAATTAGTTCTACATTAGGGTGGTCACAAGCAACATGGGGAAAATTTTTTTTAACGTTTTCTTCGGGGGGACCCTCCTAAAAGTTGCCAATTAGTTAGAAAAGGAGATTGGCAAAGTTTCAACTGAGATGAATAACATTAACCCGTGCCTCATCGAGGTTGAAGTCTTGAAATTTTGCAGTTTTTTGGCAAAAAATTGTCGTTTTTCTTTCTTTACGTGAAAACTATTTGTCTTAGAAACCTGATTCTTGTTTTATTTCATAGAAACAGTTGTTGCCTGAAACTTTTACTCTCATCAAAACTTATATTTAATGAATATTAGTATTTTTCAGGTCAGCTCGTGAACTATACCCTCTCTGCATTTTTGAAACATAAGTGAAAAATGACAAATTAATAATTTTATTACTTTTGATAATTTTTTTTTGCATTATTTTCATTAATAGGCAAAAATAAATGAGCAATTTTTGCAACTTTAAAAATATTTCACGAAATATAATTGATTATTAGTTATCTAGTTCTGTGTCTAGTAAGAAAGAACTTCTCGATTTGTGTTGCAGTTGAACCTCTGAATTTCTCTTTTTATTACAAGGCTGTTTTTGTTACCTGTTATCGTTATCTATTTTTAGAATTGACGAAACATTCCGTAAAGCCCCCCCCCTCCTTTTGATATGATGGCAGAAATGTAAGATTTTTTTAATTGGCCACTTGTCTGATCATATCATCGACGTAAGCTACCAAGTAATCGTCAAGTTTTATGTATTTTATTTTATGATATTCGCAAAATGAAACTGAACGCCAGAGAAGCTGCTAGATTTAGAGTACATCCACCAGTTAACCACAGACTTTAATTTTAAGTAGAAGTGCAATTGACTCCCTAAATAACTATTTCGTAAACAAAGAACTGAGATCATCAAAAACAGATTTAAAAATTCCGGTTTAGAGAGAACTGTTATTCACTGGGATGGAAAACTGCTTCACCATTTTTTGAATAAAGAAAATGTAGAGAGGATAGAAGTTTTAATTAGTTGTGGGGATGAAGAACAGTTACTACGAGTTCCACAGCTTGAAAATAGTATCGGAGTAATTCAGGCGAAAGCTGTATTTTCAGCAGTTGAAGAGTGGAGGAAGTTGGTAAAATCCAGGCAATATGTTTTATACAACTGCAGTAAACAACGGTCACCTCAGAGGAACCTGCATTCTTCTATAGCAATTGTTAAAGCAAAAGTTTTCTGTATTTAGCATGTCGCCACCCTAATCTAGAAATTATCCTAAAAGTTGGTTTTGATTGTAAAGTGGGAATAATCACTGCTCCTCAGCTAGATATTAAAAAAAGACAATTCTGATTGGGTGGTTTAAATTAAACCACAGTAAATATAAAAATGCTATTGAAGATGAAATAGTAGATATAAATAGTTAATTCAGAAGAAATTTCAAGTTTTCTTACAGGACCTTTTAAAAATTAACAGCGCAGGGATGATTATAAAGGGTTTATAAAACTTTGTTTAATTTTTATAGGGCTCTTTCCTACAAAAGACTTTTTCAGAGCACCTGGTGCTTTTAATCATGTCAGATGCACAAGCAATTTATTCTCTCAAAATATATTGTCATAGATAATCTCTCAATAACAATTTTAGTAAAAGATGGTATTAAAGACCTTTGCTTATTTCTAATCAATATTTATGCAAAATCGTGCTTCAATATTCCCACTCCCACTTTGGACCCCAATCCAAGACCTTCAAATAATAAAATCACTTGTTCACTACAGAAAAATTGATAAATAGGTTGCAGACAAAGCACTCGTTAAATGATAAACCATCTTTGGTATCTTAACTCGGATCAAGTTGCATTTTCATATTTAGATGATACTTTGAAAAAAAAAAGTCAACATAAGCATGGCTGTAAAATTAATGTCATTTGAAGAAGAAATGATGATGATGATAAGAATTTAAAAGCAACAAAAGTTTTCAACGAAGTGGATTATTTATTGAACAAAGAAGTCAATGTTTTTGCTTCATCTCAAACTATAAAAATTTTTAAGAGGTTTTGTATTAATAAGCATTTTTTAAATACTGATCCCAATCTATGGTGTGAAAATAAACCTTATTTGAAAGCAAGAAATCAGTGAATGGTTTTAAAGTTGTCAATGACACAGCTGAAAGGGGATGAAAATTAACTAGAGATTTCAATTCCGGTTTTACAAAAAACGAAAAATAAAAACAGTATATGCTAAGTTGTATGTGAATGTAGAAAAACTTTTCCAGATTCTTCAAAAGCCACCTTATCTAAGCCATTTACCACCTTAATCCTTTCTGGCGCAGTGGTCCCATGTCGAGACTACCTAATTTTAATTCCAAACTTACTTGTTTGTAAATTTAGGTGTAGTCAATCATTTCATTATTTTACGAACAGAACTTTTCTGTACTGGAAAGGGTTAATGTGACAATTGTAAGGGATAATAATTAATTTTCTTTATTATGCTTCATTTCTTGTAACACAACTTTAATAATAAAATGCATTTGAGCATATTTGTTCTAATTTTGATACTTTCTTTGCACCCCCCCCCCCCTTTTTTTTAATTTTTTCAGTTTAAAATTCGATTTTTTTTTCATTTTCTTTGGAATTTTTTTAAAATTAGTACTTTATCATGTGCAAAATGAAAAACAAAAGGGGGAAAGCAGATGAAATGGAATGTTACAATGTTTTTTCACATTTTCATAAAAATCAATTTTTAGGATTTGGGTGAAGTCTGGTCCTGAAAAATGCGCATATGTCTAAATTTATACAGTTTTAGAAATAAAATGGTGTGTGGTTCTTCAAAACGAAGCTTTTTTATATAAAATGAGACCTGAATTATGTTTCTAGGTTTAATTGTATTTATTTTATGAAGGAAAAACAGCATTTTTTTTTCAAAAATCACGTTTTTTTCAAACTTTAACCTCAATGAGGCACGGGTTAATATTATCCAAATGAGCTAAAACTTTGCCATTCTCATTTTCTAGTCTATTGGCAACTTTTTGGGGGGTCCCCCGGAAAAAATTCAAAAATTGATTTCTTGTGACCACCCTATTCTACATTTAATGTTAAATTTTTGTAACAAATTAGTTAAGCCAATTGAAGATTAAAAAATAAAAATAAAATTCATACAATATGATACTTAAATCACCCTAAAAAATTAGATTCCGTTCAAATGAAATCGAAATAAATCTTAGACTTTTTAAAAGTTTTGTATTGTGCATGCATCTTATCATTTTATACACAATTGTCATAAACATAACACAAAATCTGCAATACAAATCTTTTCAATTAAAAATGGAAGAAGTCTAAGATTTATTTCGAATTTTTTTGGAACGGAATCTAATTTTATAGGGTGTTTTAAGTATCATATTGTATGAATTTTATTTTTATTTTTTAATCTTCAGTTGGCTTAACTAATTTGTTACAAAAATGTAATATTAAATGTAGAACGAATTGAATGAAATAACTTAATATCTGTCCCTTCTCCGGCTTAAACAATGTAGGAAATAAATTTTGTTTTTTTAGTTTGTTCTTCAAATTATGTTTTTCTTTAATTATTTATTACGCTGTTAAAACTTTTATTTCATGTTTGTATGACAGTACGTAAGAATACTATTATTAAATAATTTAATAATAAGAATATATTTTACAATTGATTTTCTGTTTAGGGGGGGGGGGGGGGGACTCAGTGTTAATGTATGAAGATTTTTTGGGGGGGAATTTGCGTCATTGGGTTTGGGGGGGATGGTCACCACTGCTCAAGATAATGCGTCTAAAGAAAATTTAGCTTTGTCAGTTACGTCTATGTTTGTAAAGGAAGCAGAGATTGCTGATTTATGGAAATTGGATTTGCTTGGAATAAATGATCCGATTGAAAAACAATCTAAAATGGAGATTGATCGTCAGGTTAAAGAGCATTTTTTACAGACAGTAAAAATGAATGAAGATAACCGTTATGAAGTTTCTTTGCCATGGTCAGAAGATACACCACCTTTACCTGATAATTTGAGTTTAGCCAAGAAAAGATTGAGTAACGTTACAAACAAGTTGCTTTCCGATAACATTTATCAAAGGTATGAAAAAGTACTTTTAGGGTGGCTTGATGATCAAATTATAGAGGAAATTCCACAGGCTGAAATGAACCTTTATGGAAATTATTTACCTCATCGACCAGTAATAAAAGAGAGCAGTACAACTCCCATTCGTCCAGTGTTTGACGCATCAGCTAGAATGCAGAACCATCAATCTTTGAATCAATGTTTGCATTGTGGGCCAAACCTTATTGAATTAATTCCTGACATTCACTTACGATTTAGAAAAAATAAATTTGGTGTTGTAGCTGATATCAAGAAAGCATTTTTACAAATAGCTATTCGTAAAGAAGATCGGGACTATTTGCGTTTCTTGTGGTGGAGTAATAAAGAAGAAAGAAATATTAGAATGTTTCGACATACTAGAGTGGTGTTTGGAGTCAAAAGCTCTCCTTTTCTTCTCGGTTCCGTCATAGAATATCACATTAAAAACGATGAAGAATACGACCCCAATCTTAAACAGCAATTGCTGAGAAGCTTTTATGTTGACAATGTCGTTGCTAGTGTCCACACACAGGAAGAATTGGAAAGGTTTATAACTGATTCTAAATCTCTTATGGCTAAAGGTGGATTTGAGTTGAGAGGATGGGAACAGACAGAAGAAAGAAACAATATCGAAAATAGCGAAGAAACTGCTGTACTGGGATTACAATGGAACAGACTTCTAGACGTTTTAAAAGTTAACGTAAGCTGGACGAAAGATATAAATATAGAAAAAATAACAAAAAGAATCATGCTATCAGTTGCACATAAAGTTTTTGATCCAATTGGTTTTACTGCTCCAGTTATGATATGTCCCAAGATGATGTTACAGAAAACATGGAAAGAAGGAATCACGTGGGATGAAGAAGTTACTAGTGATATAAAAAATGAATTTATTGAATGGTTTCATGAATTAAATTGTTTACAAGAAATTCAGATTCCTAGATATATTCAGTTCACCCCAGATAATTTAAAAGGTTGTACTCTTCACACATTTTGTGATGCAAGTCAGTATGCGTATGCTGCTGTTATATTTTTGAGGATAGCAACTAAAGATCGTGTAGAGTTATTCCTTCTTGCAGCGAAATCCCGCATAGGTCCTTTAAAATGTGGAACTATACCTAGAATGGAACTTTTAGCTGCTTTGATTTGTGCTAGATTGGCTAAATCAGTAACTGACGCTATGGGCTGGGAAGATATAGAAAGATATTTTTGGAGCGATTCCACAACAGTGCTTGCATGGATATCCAGGAAAGAAAACTGGTCTGTTTTTGTTAGAAACATCAAGAAATAAAAAAATTGACTGATCCTGTTTTATGGAAACATATACCTGGTGAAATGAATCCAGCAGATCTGCCATCTAGAGGATGTAAAGCAAGACATCTGGTATCTCTCAAATGGTGAGAGGGTCCATCTTGGCTTAAAGATTCTAAAGAATATTATAAATATATGGATTTCAAGTGCCAAGACATAAACGAAGAAGAAATTGAAAAAGAAAAATTGAAGTCTACAAAATTACTGGTAAATGTTGAAGAAAGTCCAGAGAAAAGCTGGTACTACCAGTATTTTTCCAGTTATGAGAAAATCGTACGTCTTGTTGGTTGGATACTTCGTTTCAGATATAATTCTTCTAATCCAAAGGAACAGATCAAAGGAGAATTGATGAATCTTGAATTTAAGAGAGCAGAAACGAAGATAATTTGGATGATACAAAAGGAATGTTTTTCCCATGAAAGTGAGGGGAGATTGAAAACTCTGGAGACGTTTAAGGATGAACAAGACATAATACGTGTAAAGACTAAGATTACGTATAGACAAGACAATATGAATTTCCTCACACCTATGGTTGTTCCTTCAAATCATGAAGTTGTCAAACGAATAATTTTGCATTACCACCGCAAAAATTGTCATGCAGGTCCTCAGATTCTTCTGAATTTGCTTAGAGAAAAATACTGGATTTTGAATGGAAGAAGAACTGTGAGCTCTGTTCTATCAAAATGTACCATTTGTAAAAGATTTAATTCGAAGAATTTAGAATCTTCTCCAGTTTCTCTGGCAGAAAATCGAGTGAAAGATGCAGCTGTATTTCAAATTATCGGCATTGATCTGGCTGGCCCTTTGTTTCTTAAAAATAAACAGAAGAGTTGGGTTATCTTATTTACATGTGCCATCTACAGAGCTGTGCATTTGGAGCTTGTGACTTCAGCTTCTACAGAGTCATTTTTAATAGCTTTGCGAAGATTTGTATCTCGTAGAGGAAGATGTTCTGTTATATATTGCGACAACGGTTCCAATTTTGTTGGTGCATCCAATTTCTTAAAAAGATTGAACTGGAATCGCATACAGAAGTATGGAGCAATAAATTCTTTCAAATGGAAATTCAACCCTCCGACTGCTGCTTGGTGGGGCGGATGGTGGGAGAGGCTCATCAGATTGATGAAAGATCTATTAAAAAGAGTCTTAGGAAAAGCCTGTTTGAACTATGAAGAGATGATAACTGTATTAGCTGACTGCGAAAGTATTATAAATTCGCGACCACTAACTTACATGTCTGAGAAAGAGTCCATCAAACCCATATCACCGGACATGTTTCTGAAAGATATTCATGAATGTGGTTTACCAGACGTTGATGCGGTTGAGGAAGGTTCTCTCACTAGAAGACTTAAATATAGGCAAGAACTGCAAAAAGAGCTCAGAAATCGATTTAGATTAGAATATTTGGGTCTCCTTATCCAACGACCAAATGGGAGAAGATTGCAACGTTCAATTGCTGTAGGAGATATAGTCTTGGTGGGAGCAGATAACAAGAAAAGAATCAATTGGCCCTTAGGACGGGTTACAGAGCTCATTCGGGGCAAAGACGGAAAAGTTCGTCTTTTGAAGTTACAAACGTCTCATTCGCAGATGATTCGGCCTATTCAAAGAATTTACCCTCTGGAAGTGTCATCAGTGGATTTTACTGAAAACAATTTTCCTAAACCAACTTTGAAGGAAAATCAGGTTGAGCCTGCAAAAGACGAATCGCAAATTAAAAAGACGAGATCTGGTAGAATGATAAAGGTTCCAGAAAGACTCGATTTATGATGTTTATGTAAATGTTGTATTTATTTAATGTGAAGTTTTGATTATAATATATAATCAAAAGGTGGGAGGATGTTAAATCTATTGTCCATGTTTATTTATTTGTTATTATCCTCTCATCTTTATTCTCGTGATACCTTTTATATATGATGTAACGTGAATCAGAAATTGTATTGTTTATTGTTGTTTGAATATTTTTATGGAAGAAGGTAAAAAGCTTTACCGGTAAATAAATTATTTTTGTTTTGAGAAGTTAATTGACTTCTTTATGTACATTTTAAGTTCATAAATACATAATTGGCGTCCGCATTATATTCTGAAAGCTGGGTTGTTAAAATAACATCCTTTTTGAACGCTTTAATTAACAATAGCACTTTGAATCCTAGCGTGGTCAGTTTGAAACGACCCGATTTTTGTCACGCGATAACAGGCGTATTTATGAACCGATTTGGATGTACCTTGGTGTATACATAGTATATACCAATGTCTCGACCGAGTTCGTTCGCCAGCTTCATCCGCCATCTTGTTTCAAAATGGCGGCCATTTAAAAAAAATTTAATTAAAAATGAGGTACCAAAAAATTCGAAAATTAAAGATTTTTTTCGTATGTGTTTGACCTTAATACAAAAATTCCGGAACAGTTTTTGTTTCGTCTGTATCTAAAAAATGGCTGAGTTATAGCATTTTGAATTTCTATTGTGGCTGACATTTTGAAATGACCTGGTTTTGTCAGTCGATAACAGGCGTATTTATGAACCGATTTGGATGTAACTTGGTGTGTACATATTACATACCATTGGCTCGACCGAGTTCGTTGGTCAACTTCATTCGCCATCTTGTTTCAAAAGGACTGCCACTTAAAAAAATTTAAAATTTAAAATGATGTATGAAAAAATTCGAAAATGAAAAAGATTTTTTTTATGTGTTTGATTTTGATACAAAGATTCCGGAGCAGTTTTTGTTTCGTCTATATCTTAAAAAAATGGTTGAAATATAGCACTTTGAATTTCTAGCATGGCTCACATTTTGAAACGATCTGATATTTGTCACGCGATAACACGCGTATTTATTAACCTATTTCGATGTAAGAAGGCATGTGGATAGTATATAGCAATGTCTCGACTAAGTTCGCTCCCCAGCTTCATCAGCCATCGTGTTTCAAAATGTCGGTCATTAAATTAAAAAAAAAAAATTATATTTAAAGTGAGGTGCAAAAAAATTTGAAATTGAAAAAGGTTTCTTTCTTAAGTATTTGACCTTGATATAAGAATTCCGGAGGATTTTTTGTTTTGTCTTTATCTTAAAAAATGGCTCAGATATAGCAGTTTGAATTTCTAATGTGGGTGACATCTTGAAAAATCTGATTTTTTGCCTGCGACAGCACTCGTACATATATCAACCGATTCCAAAGTGAGTGAGCATGCGCACATGAATTACACAGGTCTCGACCAAGTTCACTGGTTAGCCTCATCCACCATGTTGTCTTAAAATGGCAGGAACTTCAAGATATCGCCGAATTTGGCAACCAAATATAAGTTACTTTATTTAAAAGCAGCTTGGATAAAGCTGACTAATTTCGCGAAATTCCCTTTCATAATAATATTTAGTATTGATAAAAATTAGTATTTAATCTCCTATAATCGGTTTTCACTAAATTGAGCTTCGTGTGTTTGAATAATATAAGTTGGCTTTTTAAAAATAAGGAATATGAAAGGCCTTCCGGCCCCTGGCTCTGGCCGGAAGGACTTTTTTCATTGACAAAGGAGATAGGGTATGTGTCCCCCCCCCCCAGCTTTACCTCGGCTAATCGAAATTTGGAATTATCGTTTCACATTTGCATCACCTTTCAATTTTTTTTTTTTGCTTCTTTCTTGACTTTAAACTACCAAAGCAAAGAGACAAATAGTTTCTATCCTCGTCAAGAACTTGCGTTAATTTCTCGTGAAATTGCAGAAACATGCAATAGAAAGGACGGCGTTAAAAACATCTCCCACAGACAAAGGGCGTCAAAGTGGGATTATAAAGCCACCTTTTTGAATTACTATGACTAATACAGATTCTTGCAAATATTCTAGTTTTAAAAAAGATAAACAACATAATTTTCTTTAAAAAAAAGAAAAAAAGAAAGAAAGAAAAAAAGAATGTGGGTTTCTTTTTTTATCACATTTCAAAACTTAGCCGTTTAGTTTTCTGAACTAAACTAATTGAACTCTACTTTCACTTCTTTTTTCTTTTGTAGATTTCGATTTTTTTTTTAATAATTGTGCTTGAGTCTGCGGAAACGGGGGGGGTGCCCGGGCACCCAAGGCACCCCCCTGGTTACGCCTATGTTCACCCCCTCATAACGTCGTTTTAGGGAGAGATATAGAATTTTTTCTTTTATACACATGTTCGTATGATCAAACTGAACTAATGTTCCACGATTTCATGTTTCTGTATTTAGTAGTTTTCGAAAAATTTAATTCCGAAAAAGCGATTTTTTGTCACTGACTCACTTCGCATCATCAAATAACTAAGGTACTTCTAAAAGTCGTAGAATCATGAAATTTCACAAGTAAGTCGGTTTTGTAGCACAATTAACCAGAAAAATCTGAAAACATAGAATTTCCGCCTCTAAACCCTTAAAACAGGGGGTGTTGATTTGGCCGTAAACAGTTCCTTCACATTCAATTGCGCCAATGTTGGTCGCCAATACTCGATTACAGAGTTTTGAAGGGGTCACGTAATTTCAAGCAGAATAAAACTTTATATATATGCTTTTCCAAAGATGTTTGTTAAATAGAAAAAAAATGAATTACCTAAAAATTTTAATCAGTATAGGTTATGATATATTCACGATATTAAAACAATAAAACATTTAACAAAATATAACCTCAATTCGGTATGTTTCCGATATAGTAGCCTTGGCGAAATAGAGAAAATAGCCTTGACGAAAAAAGAAATTTGATAATAACGTATCTTCTGGCAACCTATCTACTGTGTCATATACACAAGCAATTTTTTCCATATGTATACAATTTATTTAATGTAAGGAACCCGTTTATTTATTTTTATATACCAACATAAATAATTTGTATATAAAAAAGAATATTTTATACGTGTATAAATAAAATGTTTATATGTATATAAATAGTACATATATAAATAACATAAAAGTTCATCAGGTTTGTTTTCATAGTTGTTTATATCATTTGGCAACATATCTCAGTTTCTGAAGTTCGAATTGCGCCAAGATTTTTAAAAAACGCCAAGGTCCCTATAGTGGAAAAATATCCTAATTCTCATATGAAAGTTTAAAAATCTGCTTTTAATTAAATGAAATGTGTAACTAATAAACTGTCTTTAACGATGTGCGACAGATGCGGTGTCCGAAGTCCGCTGCTAATGTTATTATATTGTATTATTAGTCTACTTACTGTTAATTTATTGTTAATTTTAAATCTGTAAAAAAAAGATTATAGTTATAGATCAGATATGTTGGTTGCCAAAACTCGATTACAGAAAATTAGCCTGAGTTATAAAGGTGTTACATGATTTCAAGCTGAATGAAATTTTATATGCTTTTACAAAAATCTTAATAAGGCAAATATTTCAGTTTATCTGCCCATATTTCTATCTTTTACTTCCTTAAAACAAATTTTATTAAAGACCGGGAGACGTCTGCACAGATCATCACCTCATCGAATTGACGGCTGAAATTTTAGGACTAGTTAAAAATCGATTAGCGTATTAAAATGTAACTGGTCTGCCAAGTCCTATCTTTGTGGAAACCACCTACAGACCCGATTTTACCGGTTAATTGGTGGATTTTCCATTGTGTTTTCCTGCCCCCATTCCTCCATGTTTCCATACTTTTGGATGCAGGAAAATACAATAGTAAACCTATCAGTCACCCACTAAAATTAGGTCTTCAGGTTGTTTCTACCAATATATGACTTAACAGACCAGTTGCATTTTAATGTACTATTCTAGTTTTAACTAATCCTAAAATTTCAGCTGTAAACTCGATGAGGTGATGGTGTGTGCAGACGCCTCCCGGTCTGTTATAAATGTCGGAATTCTAATCTCAATAGCACTCTGGTCAATCTGGCAAATATCCCTACTATTTATGGAACACTATTCCTTTAAGTGCGTTTTAGTAATGTTAAAGAACTTTATACATATGCATCATACATATTATACATATGCATATAATACGTAATACATTTGCATCATACATATTATAGGTATGTGTATAATAAAGAATACATATGCATCATTATAGACGTCAGAACAAACAAAACATTTTTTGTCGCCAAATTTGAGAATTGACATGATATATTACCAAATTTGGTGACACTTCGCTAAATGTCGCCAAGCTTGGCGAGTATTTGACGTTTGTGGCTATTTTTCAATGAGTTAATTATTAATGCGAGCCATCTATTTATATTTTTCCGCATATCATCTGAATAGTTAAATAATATAACGTACGAATATTTCCAAAGTGCCAGTAGTTTCGTCACTGCACAAAACCTCTGCTATTGTTAATATATTGTACTGTTATTATACTTACTGTGACTATGTTGTTAAGCTTTACTCTGCTGAAACTTTTGTATTATATAAATAGAATTTACGGAAACTATTAAAGCACCGAAACTGACAATTCTCCTTATGATTATTATAATTTTATAATATGTAACCTGTTAATCGATATGTACCGTTAGAAGGAATCTTTTATAATCCGATTCCTCGCATTTTAGTTTTCAGGTTTCGAATAAAATTAGCTAAAAACTTAAAACCATGGCAAATTGGCTAGTTCTTCAACACGATTAGATGAGAAGAATGATAGATTTTCAAATGGATCATAGCAGTGAGCCCGTAGACCTTCTATTCTTCCGTAATCGAGTCTATTGAAAAGGTTAGCATGAAACAAAAAGATATTATAGCATCAATATGGTTGCAGATATTATCAATATTATTATTAAATGCAGATATTATCAAAGGATTTAATAAGAATAATTTCACTTGTACCTAATCGTATCAGTTAAAATACAGTAATAAAATACAATTAGAAAAGATTACTTAATAAGATTAAAAATTTCTGCATTAGAGAACGAATCGTAACTGATAAGGAAACATGCATAAGTGAGTTAAGAGATATTTGTCATGAAAGAATGAAATACATAACAACACAAAATATATGTTGTGCTTCCATGAGCGTAAAGAGTTCTTGATTTCTCTATCAAAAGCTTCCGACTTTTCAAAAGAATGGGCAAGTAAATTAAATTATGAATAACAGTAATATGATGCAACGTTTAATATGCAATTAATAGAGTATATACTGCTTGCTAGAGGCGGCTAGTACTTTAATATAAAAAGAAATAAAATATGAATTTATAAAGCTCAATAAAATAAATTTAGGTATTTTTATGCTAGCCGGGCGCGAAATGGCAAATCGCCAAATACTGTCCCTAACTCTATTGCTCATATTGCATTTATTTCATTTAAAAATATAAACTTTTCAGTCATCTCATTTAAAATAGATGCATTTCCCTCATTTTATTTAATAGAATATTTAACATAGAAATAAATAAATAAATAACAAATAAAAACATAAACCAAAATATTTTATTTGAAAATCAAAGCATTGTTTCTAATTTACACATGTGAAAAATGAAAACTTCTTTTGGCGAAAAAACTAAATGCTAATTAGGAGATTTGCTCCCGGCTAACATAAAAGTACTGAAATTTAAGTTTTTTTTATATTAATATAGCTTAGAAAAAACTAGAAAAAACATACAAAAAGTAGTGATATCCCAACAAAAAGTTTTCGGTAAAAAAAAAAAAAGCGCCAAGTTCTCCTTAATGTTTCTGCCAGAAAAAGTAGTGATATCTGAAGTTCGCACAAAGGCACAAGTTAAAAGCCAAACATCCCAAATCTTTCATTGAAAATGGCTTCCTGCGACTTGGCCGTTAATGCCTTCGAGAGGGTTTTTCAAATTTTAAAGTATGTACAAATGAGCTACATGACAACTACATTTTTTGATTATTTTAGGCATTTTGTGGCACAAAGTACAGAAGTAAAATACACATTTAAAAAAAGTATTTAAACCACTTGAGTCTATTTAAATGCTTAGAAGTTAAATATAACAAAATACTTGTATTCATAAGGTAATATCCCTAATTGCTAAAACATAAATTAGTATCAGCTTTTAACAGTTTATAAATCGAATACCTCTTAATGTATGCAAACAAACTATAATAAATGTTCAACAATGCACAAGATTTCAATATTATACAATAAAATATAATGTAACATATTGTGAGATTTGAAGAAAGTAAATTTTCTTTTATTTCTTAGGTTTTACGTTAATGACTTTAGCTTTAGACCGTACGAAATGGCAATTAAACCACATGTGGACTAAATGATCTGTAATCAAAACTATTGTTTGTTGAAATTGATGATATTTATCAGAAATCTTTTACTTATAATGTCTTTATGTGAATTTGCCTCTTTGCATACTAATATTAATTTTAATATTTAAATAATTCATAAATGCGAAATTTCCAATCATTAATTTTGAAATGCTGTAGAAGACATTAACGGCCAAGTCGCAGGAAGCCATTTTCAATGAAAGATTTGGGATGTTTGACTTTTAACTTGTGCCTTTGTGCGAACTTCAGATATCACTACTTTTTCTGGCCGAAACATTAAGGAGAACTTGGCGCTTTTTTTTTTTTTTACCGAAAACTTTTTGTTGGGATGTATAATATTTATGATACCTTTAACTGTTGAATGCAGGCGTTATGTATTTGTGTTTTAATATATATTGTAGTATGTGTGTTTTATTATACCTTGAATATAGTTTGCAAGATCGATTGTACGCTGTTATAAAAGCTAAAGGGGATGCTACAAAATATTATCCACCATTTACTTCATATTCATAAGGTAATATTGTTGCGTAAAATAAAATATTCTAATATTTTGAACCAATCTAAATTTTATTCTGGTATTTTGATGTGTTTCAGAAAGCTCTATACCTAATTTATTGTACTGTATTTTACATTTTGTAAATGATAAAATCTTATCTAAACAATCCAGATTTAATTTATAAGAAATTTAATTGCATTTACTTCGTATCAAAAATAAATAAATGAAAAATATTTTTTTCTTATTACTTTTTCTCAATTATTCTAATATTTTGAATATGAGTTGCATGTGTGTGTGTGCGTGGCGGAGATAGCTAGTCATGTTTACCGCACGTGCAAGTCTGAAAATTTGGGTGAGGGTAGTCCAAGGCAGGTTCTGATGCACATGAGGCTCAGATTTCTAATATTTTGATAATTAGCCTAGAGAATTAATTAAAAACTAATCAAAAACGCGAGTTTTTTTTTTCGAAAAATAACAAAATCGAGCGCACATTTGAACCTAATTCCACAGCCGATATGAAAGAAATTAAGAAATGTCTCTAATCAACGAAAATTAAGGAAACTAATTAAGATATCGATTTGAAAATTTCAGAGCACATGTAGAAAAATATTTTACACCTGTATATAACATTTTTGAAAATCGGTTGGTAATTTTTCTTATTTATTTTTTCAAATTAATGTTTTCAAAAAACTGACGGCGACAATAAAAATGTTCAGAGAAAGCTCCATACAGGGATGAACATTCGTTAAAAATAAAACTTAAAAGAGATCTTTTCCTAGCCTACCCCTCCATTTAATTTCCGAAAATCGATCGATCAGCGATTATATGATATGTAGGCAATCAAATTATCAAACGTTGCCAAATGCTAAAAATATAATTTAAAAGCATTTATCAATTTTAAAAAGATTATTTGTGTGTTCTGTGGCAAGAGTCCCGTGATATGAGTTAAAAATTCGTCCACGAGGGTTTCTTCCATTTATTCACATTTAAAAGTATGTTTTCCAAAGTATAGATTTCTTTTACCATTATCAAATATTAACCGCGCAATCCTTTCCCAGATTCTATGGGTCAGATTTCAACGAGAATTCATTCATTAGCTTAAGATTTTCTTGCGGGTTTTAGCTCCACTTTCCAGTACAAGGGCGCATTCTTATCTCGGGTTCTTTAGACCCAATTTCAACTGGGTTTTTCTCATTCAACTTTGTTTTCAATTTCTTTACAGTTTTAGTTCTACCTTCCACCGCCAGGGGGTCTTTTTATCTAAGCTTTCATGGGCCCGATTTCTGCGGAATTTTTTTTATTTCAACTCATCTTACAATTATCTTCAGATTTCCTGACGCGTACGTAGCACGCCTGCTATACGTGGACGTAGGCAGCGAAGACCCGTACCGGAGATTCATTTTGAAAGAGATAAATTTGAATAGAAATTTTTGTTGGTTAGAGATGCGACCGTAGCAGGCCCTGTCTACGTTGACGAAGACTGTGGGAACCCATCTCAGAGGTTCATTTTGAGAGATACTTTATATATATATCCATAATATATATATGTGTGGGAAAGCTTTTCCTTTAATAGCTTTCCCTGCATGCCTACTCTTTACAGTGCCATCTATTTTTCTCCCGTAACTGCCGATCAAGGCGCATTCAATCTGTTTGTTTCCTTTCCCGATGAACAGACAGCGCGCGCTGCGCTTGAAGGACAGATTTTCGAACTACAGACGTTCTTTCGCGAGAGTGGGAGCAGGAACTGAAACGAAGTGAGAGATGACGGCGAGGAGAGAGGGAGTTGTGTTTTCGGCGGTAAAACTGTAGAATGATGATCTGTGCTTTATGAGAATGTGCTGTGATCGTTTTCGCAGAATAATGATGTAATTAAAATTACGACACTTTCTTTTGTATATATTTCTGTATATAGTTTAACCTTCAATATAATCTTCTTTAAAAATTTAATGGTGTCAGGCTCAAATTTATAATGGTGTTTAGTGTTATTTAATGAGTAATTACAAGCCCGAGTTCCACATTTATATATATATATATATTATGGATGGAGGTTTTAAACATTCGCTGTTCGTTTGGAAAAATAGACGGGCGGTTCAGCTAGTATAATGTTCTTTTGATACCAGAAATGTGACTCCAAGTCGCCAGAAGGTCTTTTGATCATAAACGGAAAGCTAGACAGTTAGAAACCTCCATCAGCGATTGACAATTACGGATCTCTCCAATCCTCTCCCTCTCCCTCATCCCCCCACCACCACCACCTTCACAAAATATCTTCAAAACATTCACGCACACACACACAAAAGAAAAAGTCAACAATTTTTATTTATTGTCAAAATAGGGGAAATAATTTCGGCTTAAAGACCCTCCAATTTGGCGCCCTTTATTTAATCATTTTGCGCCTCAATTCAGGTACATAATTATATTTTGGTACCAAATGTGTTGTTCCATCCCTATAAACATTTACAGAAGGTTTTTCTTTCTTCATTATTTGGATATAACAAAATATTTTACTAAAGAAAACATTCACACACACACACAAAAAAAATCAAAAAATTTTATACGTTGTCAAAATATGCGAGATAATTTCAGTTTAAACCCCTTTCCATTTGGTGCCCCTTGGTCTCGGCGCCCGAGGCGGCTGCGCTCCTTGCCCCCCGCCCCATCCCTTAGCTACGCCACTGTGTATAACCTACTTTGTTGGAAGTCTGCCAGTTAAAAAAGACCATTGTCTTTGGTTTCTGGATTCATTCTTTCAAAAATAAAGTAATCTGAGTTTAATAACCACGTAGATCTTTCAGCAACTGAAATACTACCTTACGGAAAACTAAACCCCATTCAACAAACGGACAAAACGATTATAACTGTTTGAAAGCCTTTCATCAATATTTCCCTTGAACGTAACCACAGTCATTAGTCTCTAATAAATGAGAATGTTCAAAAAAATGCTGCTCGCTATTTTTTCAGTTTCGTATTTCGATTAACAACTTTGTTAACCCTTTGCGTTCGGCGTCTCTTACACAAATTTTATTCGATCGGCACCACTTTTGTAAAAGAAGTTTCGTTCAAGTACACAATTTCAAAATACTCTGATTAAATAAGGTACATTTTATCTTCCTTTGTTACTGGTGCCAAAAACAAATTTTGCAAAGAAAGATTATGCCACCTCTCCGGAGACCTCGAGCGCAATGGTTTAATCAAATATTAATGTAAAATAATTTAAAATCATAACCAAAACACATTTACAATAAGTTTTTTTTTCCTTGTGTAAAAGGGAAAATCGATGAAAATAGAGAATCTCATATATATTATATGATTTATGTAAAAAAGTTTCATTCATTTATTTTATGTTAAATTTAGTTTGTCGTTACTGCCGAATAAAGTTACAAAAGAATCTTTATTTCAATTTATTGACCTGGGTTTTTTTTTAGCAAAAAGAAAAAAAAAAAATCCCCTCAACATTTTACAATCAGGGACAAAGGGGAAAAAAAGAAAGAAAAGAATGAAGGAAAAAGTTTTCTGTCGAACAAAATTTCCGAACTTGCCTGCGTATATAAATTAATCTATTCCTTTACGTTACTGAAATCTACTGCGATGCTGGAAATTTTTGATGTGGATACACTAAGGTAAATCCGAATGTACCTGGGGTTCAGATTTTTCGTTTTTTAATAATTAGCCCAGATACTAGTTAAAAACTATAATGGTCCGCAAAATGGGGTGCTCGCTTCGTTCCACCGATTATGCCTGACCATCTCTGGGTGTTTCAAAGTTCTTCACGCGGATCGGACGAAAGCGAAAACGTTCGGATTTTTCTGCATTTTTAAATCGCGGGTCCACTGTAGAGTTTATTTTTTTAATTATTTTTTTAAGGAAGAAAAAAGAAAGAAAAAGAAAATTTTTGCCTTAACTTTCCGGTTCTAATGGTACCTTTCGTTAAAAAAATATTGATATTTACTATTTAAAAAAACACTTTTACTGCACCTCGATTCACGGCAATTTTGAAGACTTCAATTTTTCCGCGGTTTGAATTGTCGCACTCGCCTTCCGGGACACACACAAAATATAAATAAATTAAATTAAAAAATTCACTTATTCGGGGTACCTTTTTTTGAATCATACAACTTCTAAAGTTCAGTAACATTCCTTTGGTTTCTTTCCACTTACGAACACGAAAAATAAACTTCCAAATTTGTAATAACGTTTACTAAAGAACTGAAGAGTATGCTAAAATATTTAACAGAAATTATATCAGAATTAATCATATCAGAATGAATCATATTAAACTAGCTCGAATATAAACATGCAGATAAATAAAGTGCTTCAAGAGGCAACTACTATCTCTTTTTTTAAAAATTCTATATATATATATATATATATATACAGTAGAACTCCAATTATCCGAATCAATTGGGACCGGACCCTATTCGGATAATCAAAAATTCGGATAATTGGATTTTTCCAAAAAAATGGTCGGTTTAATTAATTACTGTATGTATGTTGAAAATGGGAGAAAAAAAATATTTTTAAACAAAAAGAGCTTTTAATTAATTAAATGAAAAGGCAACACTTTCTCATGTAAGCGTACTTACAAGTGCTGTATATTAGTACAGTATGTACGTACCGTATTCTAAATGAGAGTCATTGCTTGCTGAACATCTCGGTCAAAGTAAGCTGTTTGACAGTCTTCATCCGTTTTCGGTAGCCAAGTCGCGCATCCACTTGACAGTGAAAAGTTGTATGTGGTCACACTCGGGCTGACGCTCCATCCACTTCAACACAGTTTCAAGGCAGGCAAATGGTTCACTAGCTGATGTCTGCTTCAACTTCGACATTAAGGCAGTGTTGCTAGTACCAAGAAGATTTTTTTTTTTTTTTTTAATTCAGATTTCTTGATTGACCCACTTTTTTTGAAATGGTAAAATTCGCCTTATTTAATGACATATTAATTGATGCAAAAGAAAAGGGAATTTTACCATTTAAAAAGTGGTAACAATCAAGAAATCTGAATTTAAAAAAGTAGCCTACCGGCAACACTGCATTACGGTCATCTTCTTCCTCGACACTTTCAATATTCATAATCATTCTTTTGCGAATCGCAGCACGTTTCCGTTTTTTTTTTCTGAAACTAGGGGGCTCGGCCCCCTACGAGCTACGCTCGCCAACCCCCGTCCAGACACCGTAGACTCTAAATGCACGCTATTTTGATCGGCTTTAAAAAGATTTCGAAAGATTGAATTATAATTTAAAAACCAGTGGCGATCTCTCTATAAGCGTATTTCTATTCATTTCTCTTTGATTGGGGAATTTTAACGCCAAATCCGTTGCGGTACTACTTGATTATCCCGTCGACCAATTTCGCCAAATTATATAAATCGCCAAACCACTCGCCAAATTATACAAATTGACATAATTTTTATTTTAAATAACGAAAAAACAAATAAATTAGTACAACATTAATAAAAATACAAATAAAACGTCGAAATAAAAATAACTTGATGACGTAGACACGTGTAACAACATTTCAAAATAAGCTAATATAAAATGAATTAAGTAAACAGAGTCTTTGTCTCCTGGTATTTTTTAACAAAGTGAAAAGAAAGTTCTTTTAAATGAGACATTTTAAATTAATCGTTTTTAATCTGACGTAATTTTGACCAAACTATTCTTTCTCTTTTTAATATTTACGTGAAAATGCTTGTGTTAGAAATTAAATATTATTTGCGCTTTCCTAACAAAAATAGTTGAAAAGTATCCTCTTAAAATATCAAATAAATGTCTAGCGCAATTTCTAAATTTAAACCGTTTTGCAATATTATTTTGTGTTCATTTTATGTAATAACTGTAATGTGACGTAAATATGACGTAATTTCTCCTATTTAAGACTTCTAACGCATGTTAATAAATTTATTGCTTTACAAATTCCTTTCTCTCTTAAAATTCACGTGTAATTATAGTTTTTATGACATAATTTTTAATAAGTTCCTGCTTTTTGTACATAATTATTTAATTCTAATTCCAAATGTTTTTTTCTGTTTATAATAGTCACGTGTAAATAAATTTTTAATTTATTTACACGTATAAATATTTTTTTTTTTTTTTTTTTTTTTTTTTTTAAGCAAACATTATTGCTTCCGCTGTTTATACAGTTGGCAACAGTTTAAATTAATATCACTTTCTAAAATCTGTTAAAAATATCTCTAGAAATGCTGAAAATTTGAATTTAAAATAGAAATAAAACCTCAAAAAATGAGTCAAAATAAAAAAATTAATGCAATCTGCACTCCGGCAAATTCTAACGCATAAAATGATCTAAAAATGATTAAATTCCTATGAACAGTTTTTGCTCCTATAAAACTTTTTTAGTGGAACGATTTTGTCCAACTTTAGCATTAAATATCTCTTAAAAATAATTCTTCGATCTGAAAACTGTCTGCATCAGCGTGTTTATCAAACATTTCTGTATAATACTACCGATTTTCATATTTTTGTATGCATTATTTTTCTTAATATTAACGAAGAAAGACCTCCGGTCACAAAAAATTCAAAACCGGCGGCGGCGGCGGCGGTGACAGCGGTAGTTACTTTTTTTTAGAATAGAGAGATTCTGCAAGCTATTCGGATAATCAGCGATTCGGATAGTCGGAGCTCGGATAATTGGAGTTCTACTGTATATATATAGAAATTATGAATTTATATATATATATAGAAATTATGATATATATTATGAATTTAGAAAGACAGCTATATATATATATATATATTTTTTTTTTTTTTTTTTAACAGGAATAAATACAAAAGTAAAAACAGGTGGGTACCGAATACGAGTATGGAAAATTTACCGTTTTCCCTTGCGCATGATAGAAAGTACGAGCTAGTGAATTTATTTTAAAAAGGTAAACAATTTTCATTATGTTTCCTTTTATAGACGTGGCAAAACAAAAGAAAGAAAAAGCATCATTTAAACTATATTTTTAGGATTTCTAAATTGACTTCTCAACGTATAATCCTAATTTAATGGATATGGAACTATTAATTAATTAATAATTGCGTACTTTTTTTAAATATATTACAATCTTTATTTTTTATTTATATTTTCTACTTTTTTAATGTGCAAAATATTTCATTATTGCAGTTTCACAGCCAATTGGCCAATTTTGGAGAACGTGCTTCGGCGGATAATTAAATCCATTGTTGTTGTAACTCGTATACAATTGTAACCCTCAAGAATATTTCGCGATTTATCACCTGTTGCGGGCTAACGGAAAAAATGCCTTAAAATTAATGTATTCATTTATAATTTAGTTCTAAAAATATAAAAATGCTGTATTATCATCGGAAACACCCCTGTCAGCATATATTTTGTAAATTTAGTTTATCATGAATTGAGTGAACAATCGATTACAAAACTCGATCCCCTTTACATACAAAAACCAAATTGAGTTAAATAAAAGAGTGCAAGAAAATAGCAAGATGTGGCCATCACAAAACTTTCTTGTATGTAATTCTAATTTATCTATATTATAAAGGACAAACGTGTCTGTGCGTAACGCTAACGTCATTTTGCGAATGCCAACAGCAGACGATTAAATTTAACTTTTATTATCTTTTATTGCAATTTTTTTAATTTCTAAATATCGCATTTTTAAATTTTTATACTGTCGAATAGAGAAAAAATGTTCTTTCAAATGCAATTAGTTTGAAACCTATATCGCAATTGTTTGAAAACTGTATCGCATTTTACGAATTTTTATTGCTTTAAAAATAATTTTCAAGCATGATTTTTTTTTAATCTATGTCTCTATCACTTGTAAACAGACGATTACAAAAGAAACATTTTTGCACTAAAATTAACATAAATAAAATAGTTCAGCATTTATTTCCGGCTTATATTCCATAACGAAATTAAAACTTTATCAATCCATAAATAAAATAATAAAATATAAATAAAACGCAAGTTTAAGACAGGTAATAGAACCACCCTTAAACCACTGAAATTATCAGAATAAAAAAGGCTAGCGATCTTTTGCGATTTTTTCGACTGTTAAACCCTCATAGAGGTCAATATGAAATTAGCGCTTTTAAAAAACTTCAAAATTTTATTTCATATAAAAATGATTTTTGGTATTGTTAGTCAAAAGTCTAAAAAATATATTTATTAAATGTAAAATATCTATTAGAGTTTTCAACTAAAAAAGTATTATGGTTTATATGGTTTTCGCCTATATTCCGTAACCTGGAAAGCCCAGGTTGAAACTGCTTGTTAATTTAATAGCGTAGTTGTACACAAATAGCTGGAAGACGGGGTACAATGAAACAAGGGGTACAATGAAACATTACTTGTAAAATGAATCAAATTTGTCATAGAGAGTTGCAGTTTATATATATGTTATACAACTATATGTTCCAATTACTGATGTGATTTGGATACATTCACACTTCTACAACAGTAGCAATAGAAGATTATTGCTTTTGCACCATTGAAAGTAACTTTCTTTACTAAAAGTAATTTTGTTTCTTTTTCCTTGTTGTTATATGTAATAATTATTTTTTCTATGCATTGTTATCTTTGGGTTGTTGTCTTCATACCTCCAAAACCAAACAAAAAAAAAATAAATATTAGAAGTTTGAAAATAAATTTTTACTTAGTAACCTCGGTGCGGGGTACAATGAAACACTTGCAGACGGGGTACAATGAAACATGTTTTATTATAGTAATAAAAGTAGTAAATATAATATATTAGAAGTAAGAGCATTAAAACAGAAAAAAAAAGAGTTTTGTTCTAATCAGGTCAGTAAAAAATGCTCTTGTTAAGCAATTAAAAAATACAAAGAGAAAAAGCTAAGAAAGGATTGTTTTGAAAACAAACGCTGCCTGCTACAGACTCTGATGATGATCCAGATTTTTTTTTCCAGGCCCAGATGGTCATCGAGGTACTAAGAATGAGATATCCACACACAACATGTATGGTACAAGCAGTATCCGTATAAATGGAAACATAAGGAAATATATACCGTTTGAGAAATCATACATTTGAATGAAGTCAATTTGAAATACTTTATGTAAAACGACTCCAACCCAGTTTTAATTTTTTTTTTTTTAGAAACTTACATTAAAAAAAAAAACTCATTGTGTTGAAACTACCATCCCATATTCCTTCAGGAGCAACTGATATATAAGCAGAAATGCTAATTTTTGAAACTGACTTGAGCCAATTTAATATAAAATGAAAGTTATTTCTTAAACTAATAGAATTTTCTTATTTTTCATCTTAGACTATAATATTTTTATCAAGTTCCTTATTAATCAAGTTTTGTTTTTGTATTTATCTCATTTTTAATCAAATAAACTATACTGGGTGAAAATTGCTTCCGTCATTTGGAGTGTTTCATTGTACCCCGGCATACGGGGTACAATGAAAAACTGTAAGGCATTTATTTTTTGTTATTTTTCAAGCATAAAGATATTGTTTAGAACCTAATAAAAATTTATTTAGATGGGGAAAATACAAGATTAAAAATATGCATTAATTATATTTTTGTGCATGCAAAATTTTGGATAGGAAAAAAAAATTAGTAAATTTTGTTTCATTGTACCCCGTCTTCCCCTAGATATTAAGTACTCGCTGAACCGCTCGCGTCGTTGCCTGGGCCCGTAATATTAACCTTAATTACAGTGAAATCTCGTTACAACGAATGTCAGTTTAATGATTTTTTTTTCAGTTTAACGAATATTATTTGGATTGCTAAAAAATTTTCTATTTTCTTATAATAATATTCATTTTAACGAATTTTTCAGTATAGCGAATTTAATCAGTGTTTTCAAAAATTCGTTGTAACAAGATTTTACTGTATACCTAAAATCCAAAATATGTTAGTTTGACTTTCCACCGCCAGGCGGCGCACTCTGTTCTAAACAAACCTCTATCCGAGCTAAACTGCGCTATTCAAACTATCTGTTAGTTGATTATATAGTTAGGATTATGGAGATATATTAGTTGAGGGAGTGGGGACTCAAATAAGAGAAAAATCTCCTGGGAGCGATGGGGGAAAGGAGATGCGAATGTTTTTTGACAAAAGATTAAGACTACTGGAGTCCTCAGTCAAAAATTCGGACTGGCACATGAGCCAGGAACTTAATTTGAGAGTTTGCTGAAATTACTATTCGGAAGCAGTGGCAACCACTAATAAAATAACTTTAATTCTGTGAGAGGTGATAATTAAGACATGTAACTTCGAATTAGTTTCGGAGAGATGTAGGATTTGTTCTGATAATTGCTTAAAGGTTGGCTTGACTTTTTTATAACAACAAATGAATTCGTCTCTTCTGTTTCTAATTTTGTACAATATTTATCACTTGCTCGAACAATACGATGAGTTGATTACAATTCATATACATAAATTACATAACATAATCGTATGTCTGGCTAATTCTGAAATTAAGGGGAAATTTCACTTTCATAATTTGTAAAAAACAAAAGTTCAAACTGTCACGTTTAAGTTGTGTTTCCAATATTTTCTTAAGGTTTTAGAGATAAATAAATCATGATGAGAGGTCAAGGTTAATTTTTTTTTATTTAACTAGGGGTCTCGGCCCCCTACGAGCTACGCTCGCCAACCCCGTCCAGACACCGCAGATTCTAAATGCACGCTAATTTGATCGGCTTTAAAAAGATTTCGAAAGATTGAATTACAATTTAAAAAACAGTGGCTATCTCCCTATAAACGAATTTCTATTCCTTTCTCTTTGATTGGGGAATTTTAACGCCAAATCCGCTGCGGTACTACTTGATTATCCTGCCGACCAATTTCGTCAAATTATATAAATCGCCAAACCACTCGCCAAATTATACAAAGTGACATAATTTTTATTTTAAATAACGAAAGAACAAATAAATTAGTGCAACATTAATAAAGATACAAATAAAACGTCGAAATAAAAATAACTTGATGACGTAGGCACGTGTAACTTGCTTAAAATCAAGAAATATTATTTGCGCTTTCCTAACAAAAATAGTTGAAAAATATCTTCTCAAAATATCAAATAAATGTCTAGTGCAATTTCTAAATTTAAACCGTTTTGCAATATTATTTTGTGTTCATTTTATGTAATAACTGTAATGTGACGTAAATATGACGTAATTTCTCCTATTTAAGACTTCTAACGCATGTTAATAAATTTATTATTTTACAAATTCCTTTCTCTCTTAAAATTCACGTGTAATTATAGTTTTTATGACGTAATTTTTAATAAGTTCCTGCTTTTTGTACATAATTATTTAATTCTAATTCCAAATGTTTTTTTTTCTGTTTATAACAGTCGCGTGTAAATAAATATTTAATTTATTTACACGTATAAATATTTTTTTTGAAGCAAACATTATTGTTTCCGCTGTTTATACAGTTGGCAACAGTATAAATTAATACCATTTTCTAAAATCTGTAAAAAATATCTCTAGAAATGCTGAAAATTTGAATTTAAAATAGAAATAAAACCTCAAAAAATGAGTCAAAATAAAAAAATTAATGCAATCTGCACTCCGGCAAATTCTAACGCATAAAATGATCTAAAAATGATTACACTGCCATGTGATAGTTTTTGCTGCTATAAAACTTTTTTAGTGGAACGATTTTGTCCAACTTTAGCATTAAATATCTCTTAAAGTAATTCTTCGATTTGAAAACTGTCTGCATCAGCGTGTTTATCAAACATTTCTGTATAAAACCACCGATTTTCCTATTTTTGTATGCATTATTCTTCTTAATATTAACGAAGAAAGACCTCCGGTCACAAAAAATTCAAAACCGGCGGCGGCGGCGGCGTCGGTGACAGCGGTAGTTACTTCTTTTTAGAATAGAGAGAAATTAAATTTCATTTTTCATATAAATATGGTGGTAACACATTATTCCATGGAGATGACAACCTTTAATAGTAATGATGAATATAAGTTTTATTGTCCATTTACTACATTGGAAAACATTTGTGGTTGCGATATTAGTTTTTTTTATTGTTTAAGAGGTATAATATGTTATTTCAATGAAATACAGAAAGTCAAATAACACATCAAAACAAAAACTGGATTACAATACAGGTAAAGAACACTATTCTTGAGTAACATGTTAAAAAAGAACATAGCTCAAATTTAATTTTTTATTAAATAATATTGAAGTTTTTAGGGATTAAATCAAAGATAAGTTGTAACCGATTGTTCACTTTCCGCTGTTTAAACCACACAAATTTATTTTTGAAGTCTTATGATTGCTTCTTGCTCCTTACTGAAAACAAATTTGTTCTTGGATCCCGAGCTTCTTTGCGTAAATTTAACTTCTGCGTAATGTTGAACTGGGGTCACATTTGCTAAACACAGATTAACAGGACCTAACTGAAATCTTGTGCATACTGCGGTACTTCTTTATTATTTTTTCAGAAAGGACAAGTCCAAAGGCTTTCTCTGACTTTTGAGACTTCTCATTTTTTTCAAAATTTTTCTCAATTTGAGTAGTCAATGCTGAACTGAATTCCAGGCATTTTCTGACTTTAGGAGAAACATTTTCACTTTTCAATATTTTCTGTACCTTCTCGTTTGGACTGTTTAAATTTTTTCGTTTACTTCCCTCATAGCATGCATGGTCACGGTGACGTCGTTGTGACGTCACTGTAAGTCACTGTGGTCACGTCACATCTGTGACCAAAATGCCACCACTCAATGATGTCACATTGTGACTGAGATGTGAACTTCTTAGAAAACTTAAAAAAATTACGGAAATTCTTTAAAACATGTTATTTACTGTAAAATTATATTTTTCTGGCAATTAAAAATAATTGTGACGTCACTGTTATGTCACTGCTATGTAACGTACGTCACGTCACATATGTGACAAAAAAACCACCATATTGTAAGTCACAGTGTGACAAAAATATGAACTTCAAAAGTCTTTGAAAATGAAGAGAAATATTTTAAACAGTCACGAGTTACAGCGGCATAAAGAATGAAAATATATTAGTGGATAGCAAATGGTAAATTCTGTCTCTGGGAGGGGGGCATAATAAATAAAGTACACGATACAAGCATTAATAAACTAAATTTTCAGGCTATATTTTATCAATTTGATATCTAAGACAGTGAATGTATACTTTTTCAGGATTTCAATTTTATCTAGCATTTGGATAATATATTTAGAATTAGGAATATTAAATTTATACACTTTACATATTTAGTTTGCTGGGGGGAAATTTATTTCTTTCTTTCTTTTTTTATCGACCAGGATTATTCGAAACACTTCTGTGGTTTCAAACTAAAAATTTCCTATTACAGTTAAATCTGCACCTTTTAGTCATCTATGCATTTCTTGCTTTAGAATATTTTTATAACTTGTATTCAAGTCATAAATTCTACTTCTTTCAGACTTTTTAAATAAAATTAGCATTTTCCGAAAATAAAAGAAATATACAAAATTTGTGCAAAACAAACTTTACTTTTAAAAAAACGGAAAAAAGAGAGGGGGGGGTCGTTATTACTATTAAATTTATTTTTACACCTTTTAAAAATTTAAACAATGTTTTATCTAATAAACTCTAATTATGAATATTATTATTATAATTATTTAGAAAAAAGAAACTTTACAATACATTTTATCTTGAATTATTTGGTACGGATAAAAAGAAAAGGTTAAATACATTGGACATTTCTTCAAATACAAAATTTTAATTAACGATACTTTCAGAAAATTACTGCGCATTCAAGTTCCATATGTCTTGCATACAAAAACAAATAATCTGTAACAGACCATCTGCTTGAAAATCGTCTGCCCACAAAAAAAAAAAAAAATAAAATAAAATAAATATGAGAAGACGCGGGAAATAATTCGCTGTTTTCAGAACATCACCACGTCTACAACACTTTAAGATAAGGAAATGACCATTTTAGGATACACGGATATTAATGGAACGTAATGGAATGTAAGTCTTATTTAATTTAAATATTTTATTCCAGATTTGTATATTATGAGTTAAATAGTTTTATGTTATATTTGTAAGAGACTGATCTTTAACTGTCAGAAGCGATATTTTCCAATTCGATAACTGTAAAGAAAATATCTTAATTTGCGATCGCTTGAAAAAAAAAACTGCGCAGAGACTGTTTCATGCCTACATTCATACTGCAATTAATATAAATATTAATTTACTCTTACTTGAGATTGAAAATGTATGGATCGACAATGATTTGGAATTATTTTATCGGCTTCTTACTATTTTTTGATTACTAACACTTACAGTTATTATTATTTTGGGGTTAAATATGATGTTCGATTATCATGAGATTACGAAACTGTTTCAGATTAGAAATTAACATTACACTGGGAAAAAGTATTTTTACATATTACAGTAGTGAAATTTTTGAAAGAATTTTCTTTTAGTGCTAATAATATTTTAAATTATCTTTTAAAATCCTAAATCTTCAAACCTATGTTTTCAGATTTAACATTTACCAAAATTATAAAATAATAGGAATTCCTTATACCATATGGAAATATTTTTGAGATATTGTTAAATCTAATAATGCATTTAATTTATCTATTGTAGTTTGCTGTTGTTTAATAGTACAATTATAAATACTAATTATTATTTTTAGTGTTTTTCAAATTGGTATATTTATTTTTTTAAATTGTATGTAAGCATTTTTTCTGTTTGTGATTTTAATCAAACATTTAATTATAGACATTCTGAATCGGTTATTAAATTTCCTTCTATTGTAAATTCATTTTCTACATTTATGATACGCGTAATTATTGGCACTAAAAAGTAAAATATGATATTTAAGCATTGAAATAAAGTGTTTTTCATGCCTGATAGGAAGTTATATATTAAACTGCTTTAGTATATATTTTTTTTAAGTTCATATAATACAGGATACATAATATAGGACACAAGTTGAAAGTGCTTATGACTTCGGTTTGTCTGTCCGTCTGTCCGCCTAGCAGTCTGTCCGCACTCTAACTCTCGAAAATATACTCGGATTGCCCTGAAATGTTTGGATGTTATTGACGTTTACCATAACACGGTACCTATTTGTAATGAAGTTTGTAGCATGCTTTGTTCATTTACATGGACAGCCAAAAGTTTTCCGTTACATTACGGCCTATGGGAAAAAATCGTTTCAAATGATTTTTAATGATTTTACGCACGCTTTCAAACAATAAAATTTATATGCATTTATGAAGTGCACTAAAATATGCATTCTGTTGACTATGCGATGCAAAGAATAGTTATTGTTCATTTACAGGGCTAAAAAAGGAATTCAAATACATAATGATATAGGGGTGGAGGGAATTGTTTGCGGCATACTTTAATTATGTTAATCTATTTCATATATAATGAAATTGATATATGTCGCTGAGGTTTACATACTATAAATTATTTCATGTATAATACGAATAATACGTATATAGCATTTACAGGGACACACGAAATATTTCAGATACTATATTGTATCCGAAGTACTGTTCATTAGCGATGATTGCTGGAAATGTACTTTTAATTATGATATGCGCTTTTATGATTCACTATATTTATGCATAGTATATGGTGTACATAAATGCTATAATTCCTATACAAGGCTACACAAAAGTATTCGTAAGGATTACTGGGTATGGGCGCAAATTGCTTAAAGGTGTTTTTTAAATGAGTTATGCTTTTTTTCGCTGAACTGCATTTAATTTACCAAGAAATGTTTGTAGAATATAGATAAAATGATGTACAGGGTCACGTAAAGAATTGGATACATGGCCGTCTATGTATTATAATTTCTGGAAATGTGATTTCAGTAGTTTTAAGAGTGTCTTAGTTTGAATTAAATTTTAACTAAATAGTGGCGTGTAATAAAGATTCTAGGTGAACTACAGGGTTGTACAAAAGTATTCAAGTATGTTTCCATACATTAGTATAAAGTGCTGAAAAAGAATTTCAATCTGTTAGGCGTTTTCTTGCTAAACTAAGTTTTCCCATTATATAGTATATATACACTTAAAAAAATGAGTACTCAAAATTGAGTAAAAAGTACTCAATTTTAAATGCGTCACATACTCAAAATAGCTCCGATCCAAATGCACTCAAAGTTGAGAAACACATGTACTCATTTTTTATTCCATGGTTGTGATCAAATATGAATCGTTATGTACTGCCCCCCCCCCCCCAAAAAAAAACCTAAAATTTAAAGTAAAAATGTACTGACATTTATTTCCCGTTCAAAGTTCTTAACAAGAAATGTTTAATTGATTATTTATTAAGAAAAATAGCAAAATTCTTAACAAGATACTCAAATCGAATATTTTTATGACAAGAGTATTATTTCCAAGCACTTTTAAATTATTTTTAAAATGCTGGGCATAATTTAATATTTACATTAATAAACATCATTTATGCCGCCATAAATGAAGTGAACCATTACAGGGTACAAAACTATTCGTTTGTTTGGGTTTGATAACATGTGATGTTTCAAAATAGAGAAAGCATAGTTTCATTTTTGATCCAAAAATATTCAATTCGATATGAGTACGTCGGTTTACTCATTTTTGAGTACTTCATTTTTTTCAGTGTATCAACCTACAGATCAAATACAGGGCTGTTCAAAAGAATTGGAAACATATTTGGCTATGGACGGTAACTGCTGAAATCAGTTTTTCAAATGTTTTATGTGTTTTCTAAAATGTTTACTTAGTTATCTTATTTACGTCATTTCCCTAAATTACGATGTCTTGTTAAAGCATTCATAAAGTGTTGGAAAGTATTTTATAATCTATGCTTAACGCATGATTTTTCTTACTCGTTTTTTTTCTATTTCCCAGATCAGTCTTTTCCTATAAAACATACCAAATCTATTTAGCTCATATTCACAAAATACAATATACACGGGAATAAAAAATTTAAATAAATATCGCTTATCATGCCGCTCTATAAATAATAATTGTATTAATATCCGTTAGTCTCAATGTTCGTATTTAATAAAGCAATGACAAATCACAACAAATTAAAAAACTTACACATTCTAAATATCAAGCTTGAACTCAATATCAAGCATAGAACTTAATAAAAAAAATATGTCAGTTGATAAGCATTGTTTTTTAAGAGGAAAATTTTAAAATGTTTTAGAAGAACAGGACTCCAAAATAGCGATATTTTGCTAAAAAGTACAGTAAAAAGATAAGATTTTATATTTACAGCAAAAGTTTATTTCAAAATTCATCACTGTATTAATACTTAGAAAATTTTCCAGAGAGAATCATTCGCCTTATATACAATATTTCAAATGAAAATCAAATATCAAATTAATTGCTTAAAAGGCGCAAAGGCCAACATAGTGAAAAAGATTCCATGCCGGGACTCGAACCCGGGCCATCAGTATAGCACACTGACATTCTACCGACTAAACCAGATGGAACGACGCCCAGCCTGTAAAATATTTCACTATTACATGTTGGCAAGGCTACAAACGCAGCACAAGATGGAATTTTATCGTGAGCCACCGACATGGGGTAAACAAGAAGCTTAAATAAATCCAGCATCGATTGAAACTATATTAATAATTGGAAATTTTTCCAGGGAGAAATATTCGCCTTGCATACAACATTTCAAATTAAAATTGCCTTTTAAGCAATTAATTTGAAATTTGATTTTCATTTAAAATATTGTATGCAAGGCGAATGGTTCTCTCAGGAAAAATTTCCAAGTATTAATATAATTTCAATCGATGCTGGATTTAATTAAGTTTCGTGTTTGCATCATGTTGGTGGCTCATGTTAAATATTCCATCTTGTGCTGCGTTTGTAGCCTTGCCAACATGTAATAGTGAGAAATTTTCCAGCCTGGGTATCGTTCCATGTGATTTAGTCGGTAGAATGTCAGTGCGCTGTACTGATGGCCCGGGTTCGAGTCCCAGCATGGAATCTTTTTCACTATTTGCGTCTTTTAAGCAATTAATTTGAAATTTGGTTTTCATTTGAAATCACAGTGTTTATGACAAGTTCATCACAAATGACACATATTTCACAAATTGGTCACAGTGTGACTTCAAAGCATTGTCGCTTTCGTCACAGGTTCGTCACAAAGTTAATGCCAAAATAGTCACAAATGACACACTTTTCACAAATTTGTCACACCGTGACTTCACAGAGTGGTCACAATGTGACGTCACAAACGACCTCTAAAACGGCCATAACGACCTCGCATTCTAGTCACTATGACGTCACATAGACGGTCACAAAATCACAGTGTGACTTCACAATGACGTCGCCGTGACGTCACCATGCCTTACGGGTTATGACGCGTTGATATCTTTTCTTATAATAATCTTTTTTTCTATTTCCACTTTTCATAACATTTTTAAGATCTTTTTCAACCAATTTTATTCTTTAGTATGCCTTTGTTTTGTTTCTGTTAACAATTTTCGACTACTTTTTACCGAACTAGTACCTGCTCTTCCTATCACATCTTTAACATTCGCAATAGGATCGTTTATAATTTCTGGATCATCATCTATTTCTGGTGTAGTAGAATTTAAAAGAACTTGCTGTAATTTTTCTTTATTTGCTGTCTTCTCTCCACTTTTTCTTGTCTTTTGTACCCAATTCTTTCTTTGTGCACGCTTCTGTTGTTCACACAATTGGGAAATATCTTTCATTTTTCCTTCTTTTGTCTTCTTGTAATAACTTTTGCATTCCTTTTTCTTACATTCTTCACACAATTCTGGATTTTCTTTAATTTTATCCCGTCTTTTCTGCTCTGCTTCTCGTCTGAGTTTTCTTTTCTTCTCTACAGAATTCTTTTTACTTTTTGCCCGAGCCATGATAACTAAAAATATTTTTAAATATTAACGTGCAATTAGATAAAAATAAGTAGATTAATATATAAATAGAAAATATAGCATTTTAAATATACGATTGCAAAGTACTCTAGTGTGGCCATATTATTTAAATATATTAAATATTAAACAAATATATATATATTTTTTCTTTTATTTATCAAATTGGCTAGCATAGAAAAACTGAAAATTTAAATTTAGTTCTGCTGTTTTTTTTTTTTTTTTTTTTTTTTTTTAGGTTTAGGAGATCAGGAAATTCAATAAGAGGCTTTAAAATAAAATTTAATTAAATCTAAAGTTTAACTTGTGTTGAAAGAAATACTGAAAGGCATTAAAAAATCAAACTTATACAAAATTAAATATTTTAGAATTAAACATTTTCAGTTTAAAAAAATATTTTTTTATATATATAAAATTATCCTCAAAATAAAAATATAATTAAAAATATACTTTAAGACCCTTAAAATACTGTTTACATCAATATATGCCACATCCATGGGTCAATAACACCTCCATGATACAACAATGGCATGGAGGTGACATATCTGAGATTAGGCCTAATGTTTCCTAAACTATGCACAACATGAACATAATGCTACTTGGATACAAAATTTAATAAAACAATTTAACGCTACTTATCAACAGAATTCTGCTATTTTTAAAACTGACAAAATTAACGAGGCCATGGAGTTGACACCCAATTAAAGTACACTATGGTAATTAAAAGTTTTTTAATTAAAACTAGATGAAGTAACAACTCACCATGCTTCAGAAATATTCCATCCAATAAGTAGCTGCCTGTAGTTAATTTCTATTCCAAGTTCTAGATTATGCTGCCATCTAGTAGATTTTTATGTAACTATAACTGATATGTTATGAAAGTACCTCTAATTCAGGGGACTGAAGTGTCTTGGTCTGTAATATTTATTAAATATAAATTTTCAAAATTTTCTTTTAAAAAGTAAGCAAAGTATATCCATTTTTTAACTTAACACATTTTATATGGTTCTTTTCGTTTATCTTATGGGATACATTCATGTTGTAAAGTAAAAACAAGCATGGAGGGACATACCATGGAGGTGACATTTAGCATGATTTTAATGTTATTAAAATAGTTTTAAATTTCAAATTCATTCTAAAGTATTTTATAATGCAAGTTTTAGATGTGCCTCCATAGATTATCTATTTAGTTTAGCAATTATTTGCAAAAAAGTACAAAAAAATTGATTGGGACTCAAATTTCCGCTTAATTTCAGAACTACCCATCTATGCATACTTGAATTCACCTCGAATTCTGGCGGCGTTACAATGTTAAGTGAATAAAATAATTAACTACAGCTACAATGTTCATCTCAAAAAGAATCATCATTGCAGAGTCTGTTGCTGAGTGATCACAACAAAAAATTTAAAGGGTCTTACACATTAAGTTAGGTGCAATTCCATCTCATAAATGCCAAAATATAGCTTTCACGGAAATCGTGAAAAACACGATATAGCAGTGGGATCTGTTGGGCGAGGTACACCAAAATCTAATCAGCACGACTTTATGTAAAAATCACTAAATATGAAATTTTATGAAATTTCATGCTTTAGTTTCAAGTATCATAACCTCAAGATTTGTATAACGCACACAGACGCATCAATACAAAAATAGAGTCAAATCGCATTCAAGACACAAACGTGTAAATCATCAAAAAAACTTAAGTCGGAAATTTTTATACGCATTCAGAACTTTCTTATGAATACAGAAGAAAGTGAAAATATGATAAAGCTTTTATTTTCAATATCTAGTCATTCACTTTGTCAAATAATTTTAAATTTTTTCGTAAGTATTTGCTTTTGAAATATTTGAATATGTGAGATTTAAGATTGCATATTTCCGTTCAAAACAACGTGCTTTGGTTCACAAGAAGCAAAAAAAAAACGGAATAAATTTTGTTTCTGAATTGGAATCTTTCTTTGCAATGCAAAAGATGTATTTTTCGAACGTTTGATTCAAAAAGCAGAAATATTCACATAAATTTATAGATAAAATGAAATGCTTATAGATAAAAACGCTCCCTGAATTGATAACTATCATTTAGACAGAGAAAAGCTGTTTAGTACAATTTCAAATAAATAAATAAATATATATATATATATATATATTCATAAAATCTTTCAAATTCATGGAAAAGATTTTAAATTTCTTTTTAACGCTGAAATAAAGATAAAGCCTAGATCAGGACTGTAACGCAGTGCTCGAGGGCGTCATGATACACTTTCGAGTTTTTTTTTTTTTTTTTTTTTTGTGCCGTTTTCGGTCTGTTCTGTTACTTACTATATATTCTTTATTTAAGGATGCTTTTATTAAAATCAATAACATTTTCGTGTTTTTTTACTATAGGCCAGAGCTCGAAATTAAAAAATCCACGAAACGGATCGCTTTTTCGAAATTATTATTGACTAAACAATTTTTTTTGGAAGTAAAGATAAGTTTATTTGTAACCATACAAAAACTAGTTTGGATGTGCCAATCCCAAAATTTTCTTCTATCTCATGTATTTTAATATTTCAAAATGTCGTTACAAATGTCAATATTTCATTTATTAGTTCAATGCTATATAAACTTTGACTTTCATCTTAAATTTCTGCTTCAGTCAATTAATCGGAGTAAAAACGAGTTCATCTCCATCATGACATTTATTAAAATCGATAGTTTTCCGTTATTCTGTTATATATCAACTGTTCGCGAATAGCCGGTTTATCAGGACAGGAAGTTCTCGTCACTTCACAAACCGCCGGTGTAGAACAGAACTACGAAAAATCAAGAATATTACACAAAAATCGCTATGTGCCCCCTTTCGGCGGAATATTTCCTAATTCAGAGAGGACCTAAAAATTTGGTTCAATTCAATGCATAACTTCATCCACTTTTCGGTGGTGCAATATTAAAAATGGCACAAAAATCGCTATTACAGCGCCTCCTTTCGGTGGAGTTTTTCCAAATGCAGGGACAACCTTCTTGCCTTGGCCAAAAATATACACAAAAAATTTGGTTCAATTATATGCATAACTTTATACACTTTTCGATGGTAAAATATTCAAAATCGCACAAAAATCGCTATTACAACGCCCGCTTCCGGCGGAATTTTTTCAAATTCAGGGAGGACCTTATCTTCCCTCGGCCAGAAAATATGGTTCAATTCTATGCATAATTCCATACACTTTTTGATGGTACAATGGCGACAGACAAACGGACAGACGGACATTTTCTATAAACATGTTTTTTGGGATCATTGACCCCTAAAACGTGTAAATCCGTCGAAAAAAAATTTCGATTACAATACTTTCTTCTGTTGAAGATAGAAGAAAGTAACAATTGTTTAAATGCATTTCAAAAAAGTCACAGCACAATAAGCTGCATATATAAAACTTTAACAATATTTTTTAATTATTGCACGAACCGGAACTATATTTAATACAGTTTCACGAACCGGAATAATATTTGTTATAATTTCACGAACCGGAAAATTGCTCAGGTTTGCTCAGATACATTTCGAACCCTGTTATATGAGCGATTAACGTTTCTGGCTCCTTCTGTTACAAAAATTTTTACCACTACTATAGCGTAGTGTTGCCAATTTAGCGGGAGTTTTATTTAAAAATCTGCCATTTCTTTCATTAGTATCTTATTTGCCATTAAATAACACAAATGTTATTACGGTAGAGCGCCGATTATCCGAACAAGTCGGGACCGACACTAGTTCGGATAAATGGACAGACAATAGAAGGGGTGTTCCTGACTACACTAAAACCATCACTCTTTATCCAGGCTTAGGACTGGTAGCACCAGTTAGTGTTAGTTTGCTTAAAAACTGGGGGTTTTTTTTGTTGTTGTTGTTGTTCGTTTGTTTTTTTTTACTTTTTTATCATTTAAAATTTATTTTCTCTTTTTATCATTTTCTGAATTCTAGAAGATTATAAATTAAGCAAAAAAGCTTTCGATAGTTGCTTGCTTCAAAGAAGACATTCTTTCCAATATTGCCATATCTCGAATTCTTCTTAATACGTTAGTTGAATAGGATCAGAGTTCTTCTGCCGTTCGAGCCATTTCATAGCTGTTTCCAAGCATTCAAAGGCTTAGTTATGTGATGGACCTGGTCACTTTCAGAGCATTCGTTTTCATTTCTGCAATTACTTTTTCATCTTAAATCTCATCATCACTAAAAAAATTTTTGAGAGAAAGGCTGTTCGGATAAATGGAAGTTCGGTTAAGAATTTTTTTTTTTTTTTTTTGAGAAAAATAGGCTGTTTTGGATAATTGGAGTTTCGATAATCGGCGCTCTACTGTATTTAGAAATTGTAGTAGATATGCGAATAAAAATAAATCCGCTAAATTAACTACACTGCTGTAGTGAAACAGGATTGTTACGTGCTTCCATTCATGTCAATAATGCGACCATTTTTATTTTGCACTAGATGAGATGCGTCCCTGCTTATTGAAAGGTTGGACATGCCTGATTTATATAATGTTACTGTAAACTAGGCTGTAAAAAAATAAAAAAAATCGGATTTTTTTTATTTTTTTCCCAGCGTTCAAATACTGAATAGTTACCAAGACTTTTGGGTTTCCAAAACAATTAAACCACGAATTGCTAACATAATCTATGTTTTTACACCTTAATTAATAAAAATTATAATTATTAGTTAGTAATTACATAAATTATAAAAATTGCAAATTAGTAGTTTCATTAGGTAGTATCATACAATAATGTTATATACATTAATATTGTAATAATTATGTACTGTATTTTATATTAAATAGTTAACACTACTTCAAATTAATAATTATTAAACAATTAACTCTCTAATTAGGAACATATTATACATTTTTAAGCCTTAATTATTAAAATGATAATAATATAGTATTCATTTTAGAAAGAAAAGGGGACAGGCTGCTAGTTCCAAAAAAGGGCACTATTTCATGAGGAAATATATTAGTAATGTGTTTAGTAATGATATAAGAAAAAAATAATAATTTTTAGTATAATAAATAAAGTGCCCTTAATTTTCAATAATTTTATGAATAACAAATTGAAAAATACAACTAAATAACATATTTTAATAATATCCTGTTTTTTTCTAAAGAAATAAAGTTCTATATTTTTGCAAGATCTTACCACATGAATTTAGAAGTACTGTTGAATGGGGAAGTTTTTTACAAGAAATCTGGCTACAACTACGGGTGAATTTCAACTATTTTTTTTTAAAGGCAGGGTGCATTTTGCCAATTTCAAAAGGGACATGGTGCGGCACCATTAAAAAATGGCCTAGAAGAAACAGTATAATTACAGAATTAATAAAAACTTCAAATAAGTAATTTCATTAGTTAGTAGCTAGCACAAATAACAAAACTAACAAATATTATTTGCAGCTCGTTTTGCATTTGTATTTAGAAAAATTATCGTAAACCACCAAAATCTAAACTTACACATCTGTATGAGTATACTAACCAAAAAAATATATATATATGAAAATGAGTTAAACCCATTCATATAGAATAAATATAAGTTAGCCACTTATATCTGAAATCCTCAAATAATTTAAGTAACAGCATTATTACCTTTCAGTGTGGATTATTAGCTTTCAATGGTTCAATTTTTTTTTTCTTTTTAAGAAAAGTTTGCTGCCTTTTCAATCCCTAATTAATTATTTTTTATTTAGTATATATGAGTTACAAAGTTTAAAAAATATATATATTCTATCTATACCGAAGAGGCTCTTGCTGTGCTTAGCATTTTTATACTAATTTTCTTTTTCTCTTATGCATTTACTTACAACTAACCGCCTCTGGCGACCAGTTTGGTCGCACTTAAATGTTTGCTAAGAATTGCCAGATGTAACTTTTATTTATAATTTAATTTATTTACTTAATCTTTCGCCAAAACGAAAGATTCTGACCGAGAAATGAAAAATTCTTTAAGATCATTGCAGCATTTCGTAATTTTTTGATGTTATGATTCCATCTTTCTTGTCAAAAACCACTTAACTCATTTAGGCATTTTATTTCATGTCCGTCTGCATATAAATTGCAATACGTACACTAATGCGGAGATTTTAACATATTAAGTAATCTTCCGTAATTGGATCCTCTGCCTATTGACGCATTTCGGCTAATACGACACCGAAGGGATTCAGCGTCAGGGTCAACAAAACTACTGTGAATTTATCATTTAAATTACAAAAATTTACTGAGAAATGTTCGTAGCCTGCATCTCATAGAAAATATTTATGTATAATTCCCTGTTACAATTTTGATGCAGCTCTTTCATCATCAAATAAGCGCTAAATTGTAATATCCACCTCAGAATCAACGGGAAATGTAAGTTATAGTGCAAACAAATAGTATATTTTCAAAATATAGCAAATAAATTGGGTACTTTTCGGTTAGCCGGGCGCCAGTGTTATATATACATATGTATGTATACCTATATATGCATATATATATGTATATTTATACATATATAGAAGCTATATGTATACATATATATATGTGTGTATATATACATATACTGTATTTCGGAATATAATACTTAATCATTTATATAGAATAAAATGTTTATGTTCTTCTCCTCTAATTAACAATAATATTAAAAAACTAATTTATGATGCATTAAATCATGGTTTTCCAAAAAAATTCATATATTCATTAATATACAATTAGTACTTTTCTTACATGATCTATAAAAACAAATTAACACATGCGTAAACAAAATTACAAAAAAATTATAAAATAAAAAAATATCTATAAAAAATTAAAAATTGTAAAATAATATAAAAAAAATATTATAGGTTGGTTGGGTGGGTAGATGTTAGAGTACGGAGGAGGGTGGTGTTGTCTGGATAATACGCAATGGTTAATTATAAACAAAAAAAAAATGGGGGCTCTTGTATTATTACTATATTTTTGTTACGTATTTTATATGGATGTTGATTTGATATTTTATATGTAATTGGAGAATTTCATTAATATTATAATTAGCCTCATTATTGATTAATCTAATTTACAATTATTTGTTATTAAATTTTAATTTTACTAAGGACAATATCATATTAATTACTAATAGTATGCCATTCTTATAGTGAATAATATACATATAAGTATGTTTAATATAAATATAGTTATACTGTATGCATTAAAATTGTGTAATTATTTTTATTATTATTACTCTATTCTTTTTAATATTTATTATCGGTTTAATGTTTTTGAATGTCCCACATTCATACTTTATGGTTTTTTATGGATGTCTGAAAATAATCCACACTCTCTATTTGTGCTTTTTAAGTAATGGGTATTTAAGTATCTTTTAACCTTCTATTTACTTCCACATGTTTTTTATTTCCTGTTCATTTTATAAATATCTGATATATAATTCATTAAAAAATAATTTTTATATTCAATAATTATTTATATTAATTATTACTGAATTTATTTTGTTTTATAGCATATAGCTATATGCTATATATTATCAATGTTCTAGAATTATTTAAATTCTTAGTTTAGTTTAAATAAGTTAGCTAATAGAATATATTGTATGCTTTTAAATTTTATTTACAATAGTTTTTAAATACATTGTGTGGTTTATATTCGGTTTATAATTCTCTATATATAAGGATATGTTTGGTTTTGCTGTTTATACAGTTATTTACATTCAAATGCTTACAATTATTTATACAGTTATTTACATTCAAATGCTTAAATATTTATCTTGCGTTAGTTGTTTAATAGAAGTAATACTAGATGGCAGCACTAAATTTGTCTCTTTAAGATAGCTCCTATTTTTAATTTTTCTAGCTCCATTTCAGTTATAATTTAATACACCAGGGGGTATTTTTAGCTAAATTTTGACGATATTGTTAAACTGTTATTAATTAATTTAATAGTGCATTTTAAATAATGTAATTAATATCTATTTATTTTATATTAGATTAAATGTGTTTAACAAGGTATTTCAAATTGTATTAACTGCATCCTTTGGTATCATTTACTGTGATTTCTTAACTGTTTTATTCACCTTAATCTTTTTGTTATACTGGCAGCCATGTGCGCGTGGGTTTTTTGTAAAATACTGAAATATTAATCGGTATGGTGTTTATTATTTATATTTTATATCCTATAAATATTTAAATACGTTTTATTGATTCTTCCATTTCATATTATTTGTTTCTATTCTGCTTTCATTTTTAATCAATTCACTTGATTTTATGGTTGTTTGGGCACAGGGGAAAATAACTTTTAGCTTTAGCTTATTTTTCCCACAGAAAACAACCATTTTGCTTATATCATTGAATTCTGTGCCCTTGATAACGTAATTCAATGTATAAGCTTTTCAATTTTTGTCGGTTTCCACTTTTTTCTTTTTCTTCCATAATAATTCTTATATTAATTTTTTTTTTTTTAATACTTACAGCTTTAATTCATAATAATTGTCGGTGGATGGTTATGTTTAATTAATGGTTATATATACATATATATGTATATATAGATATACATACATATGTATATATAACACTGGCGCCCGGCTTACCGAAAAGTACCATATATTTACATGTATATACAATATATGTATATATATGTATATTTACATAAATGTATGTATATAGATATGTATGTATAACACTGGCGCCCGGCTAACCGAAAAGTACCATAAATTGTTTTAATACGATTAAATAATAATAATAATAATAAATGATTCACGTTCAATTAATAGCGAGCTCAATTTTAAATCTAAAATTTATTGCGTTGGTTCATAGGCGAATGACGTCACGAACAAAGCTGCATTCTGCCTCCTGATTTGACAGTTTTAAAAATCACAATCTGGTTAATTACTTAAAATTCCTCTCTCAAGAACTCGCTTTACGAATAATTACCTTCATTGGCTTAATACTTTTAATCGCCAAAATGAAAGAATCGCTATTGTTTGTTTACTTTGGTGGAATGAGATATTGAGTTGTCAGCCTAATTTCAATTGATGTTGTCTCAGAATATATCCATATTTGAATATAATTTTTCGCTTAAACATCAATTCTTTTTTATACTACTTAAGTTATCAAGTTGATCCATTTCGCTAAATTATATAAATCGCCAAACCACTCGCCGCCAAATTATACAAAAATGGCATATTTTTATTTTTAAATAACGAAAGAACAAATAAATTAGTATAACATTAATAAAAATACAACTAAAACGTCGAAATAAAAATCAGTTGATGACATAAATACGTGTAACTTGAATGTGAATGTGACATTTACGATCAACCATTATTGGCATTTATAGTTTGGCGATAGATTTTTGGTCGACGGGGTAACCAAGTAGTAGTAATTTAAACTTAAACGATCTTTCGAAAAATTTAACTTTTGTGCAGTTTTATTGGAAAAAATAATTTTGATTAAAAATGGTTGCTTATCATATGGAAAGCGAAGCTGTCAGCCCGTATTTGGAGATAACAGTGGCACAGATGTCATATACAGATATTGGCGCGATTTTTTTCTGACGCCAATGTTATATACGCAACGGGTTCTTAACTGGCGTCAAAGTGTCGTTATTTTGTTTGATATGGTAACCCGGATGTTGTTGTTTATGCCGTTGATTTTTCACCAAATTGGTGTCGGGAAAAAATCGCGATATGACATCTGTGCCATAACAGTCACATGAGTTAAACTTTTATTATTAGAGATGAAAGAAATGTAGTTTAAATTAGTTTGATATATGTGTTTTAAATGTAAGTTATGTATTTTAAATGAAATGAGTGATAAGTTTATATTTTAAATGAAATGATGGCGATGGAACAATATTTGGCGATTTTTCGCCTGCGTCCTTTTAACATAAAAGTACCGAAATGGCCGTTTGGCATATAAGAAGTGAAGCGGTCATCCCGAAACTATTGATGACAGTCAAATGCTTTGCGCTTTTATTTAAGTATTGCGCGGCAGCGCAATACTTATTTATTTCCAGTGTCACTTCTCAATGTTAATTTAACATAGAAAATCCTACGGAGATCATAATTTTTAACTTTTTTCTTCCCACATTTTTGTCCCTGATGCCACTCATTTTTTATTTTTTACTAATTCTACTGATATTATAAATTTAAAGTGTAAAAACGTTTGCCTAACGTCAGGGTCAAAACAAATGGTAAAATGCCTTTGCATATGGGTGAATTATAACTCAGAGAGTAACATGGGCCAATTTGTTTTTACATTATTCAAATATGTTTCTTAATAATTCCAAATTTCGCTTTTTTCCATTGAGAATCAACGGACATTTTCTAATAAAATTTAACATTTTTCCTTCATTGTTGTACATAATTCAAAAGCCGTAATAATAATTTTCCTATTTTTAGTTGAATGATTTTCACGTGAAATATGAAACTGAAGAAACTTAAATAGTTTTTTTTTTTTTTTTAAGAATTAAAAAGAAGATGAATATGACGTCATAGTGGAAAAAAATGACACTTTCAAGCAGATTTTTTAAGTTCAGGTTGTAATTTTTTGACCAAACTACAACAACCTGCATTACTGCACTGGTGAAACATTTTGAATTATACATAGGTAAATTGCATCACAAAGTGTGATGCGATATCGCACAAATGAAAGCCTGATGGTGATACCCTCCATTAATTTTGAAATGTGTTTGTCTGAATGTAATAGTTATTAAAAAAACTTGACATATTAAACGAAAACCTAATTTGCAGAACAAATTAAAAAAAAAAAATTATTTCCTAAATTGTTTAAGCCCGAGAAGGGGCAGATATTAAGATATTTCATTCAATTCGTTCTACATTTAATGTTGAATTTTTGTAACAAATAAGCTAAACCAATTGAACATTAAAAAATAAAAATGAAATTCATAATGCTTTAAACACCTATATATACTTAGATTCCGTTCAAATGAAATCGAAATAAATCTTAGACTTTTTCCATTTTTAAGTTGTAAATATTTGTACTGCAGATTCTGCATTATGTTTATGACGATTGTACATAGTATGATAAGGTACATGCAAAATACAAAACTTTAAAAGATGTCTAAGATTTATTTCGATTTCATTTGAACGGAATCTAAGTATATAGGTGTTTTAAAGCATTATATTATATGAATTTCATTTTTATTTTTTAATGTTCAATTGGTTTAGCTTATTTGTTACAAAAATTCAACATTAAATGTAGAACGAATTGAATGAGATATCTTAATATCTGCCCCTTCTCGGTCTTAAACAATTTAGGAAATAAATTTTGTTTTTTTTATTTGTTCTGCAAATTAGGTTTTTGTTTAATTATATAGAATTAGCTGTTGAGCAAATGTCATTCTTTCATTCTTCTTTAACTTGAGATTGCTATTAATTACTATTTATTCTTTTACTTGTAGAAATGTACTACACTTGCTATGTGTATTTTATATAAAATAATGCATAAATTGATTATCTAAAGTAAATTATGACATTGCAAATTATATTAGATTTAAATATCATTTTTAAATGAAACTGTTTTAATTTGGAAAAAAACTTAAAAACAATGCTTTTTACGAACTCAACTGTTTTTAATTTTTTACAATACTCATGAATTAAGCATAGAAACAATTATTTAAAGCTCTTTTTTGTTTATTCATAGGTCAAAATACCTGTAGAAACTTTCAAATTATGCTCATATTACATTTTAATACTTTTTTGACATTTTAAACATTTAGAAAATTTTTGATTTAAATCAATGATTTTTTTAAAAAATCGGTTGATTAAAATCATGATTTAATCGTTGATTTATATAAACTGATTAAAATCGTTGACACCCTATTGTAAACAGAAATTTTCATGGATAATTTCTTTCCCGATTTAAGGACACACAAAGGGGGGAAAAAATCTACCTGTTGTTTAGAATATTGGGCTTTTCTTAAACTGTACTACCATTTAAAAAAAAATATATCAATAATGTTTTCTTTTCACCGTTTAACGAAATTAAAGTGCTAACTGAAAAGAAACGCAGCACTTGGGCTGATGTCAGACGAACGTCTTTTTGCACGCCTTTTTCCCTACATATTATCCCTACACAATGCTAGCGGCATTGTTTAGGGATGATATGTAGTAGAGATGAGTTCGGACTCACTTTTCGAAGCCCGGACCCGCCCGAGCACGACGATTTTAAATCCGAGCCCGAAACATTTTTTTGTCATTATAGCCCGATACCGAAAATGTAAACCAAAAAAAAGTTTAATAAAAATTGCATAAAAGTTGTTATAAATGTAATATCTCATTTTTTTAACAACTTCTTACATCACAATAACTGTTAATCCCTAGCACATAATTAATTTTATGACATTTATATTTAATCTCATCAAAAGGTAAGTCCCTAAAAATATTCTCATATTTTTCTCTCGCAAGAAGCAAATCTGACGGAAACATTCACGAAGTGCATTTTAGAAATAAATGAATGAATGAAATTTACAGAAATTACGATTTATATGACGAAGAATCGAACAACGTTTTTCTATTTCCTATAAAATGTGAACATCTTTCGTAATTTTCGTGTTCTTGAAAATCAGCTTAAATGAAAAGTTCAACAAGGTTATCTGAAAGATCCGATGCTTTTTATAGAAAAAGAGAAAACACTGATCGATTGTAACGCTCATTGACTAATAACAGGAAAGATTACTTTTTTCGCCTAGATTGTCAAATCTATATATATAAAAGCCGTTCTCTGTGTGTATGTCCTTTATACAAATCTTCAATTTTTGACCGATTGCACGAAACTTCATGTACATACGTTTTAGACCGTGGAAAAGATCGCTGTCTACTTTAAAAAACCATCAGACCAGTATTTATCCCTTTTTTCTACCACTTTCCATAATTTAACATTATAGAAATATCTGCTTTTTTAATTTTATAATTCAATCGTTTCTTTCCTGTTGCCACACATCTAAATAACTGCTCAATAATTTAAAAAAAATTGATAACTCGAGTATTTTGTTTTATTAGCCAATAAAAATTCAGATTGTCTCACTATATTTTTGCTGTTTTTGAAATTGACGTCATTCAAAGAAGAAAATGCACATTTTTCATATATTTATGTAAAAACTTTAACTAAGCATGTATTAAAAGGACGTACTAGCCTATATCTTTATTTGAATGTTTTTAAAGTTAAAAAATCTATTTTAATACAGGAGTTTTAATTCCAAGAAAACAATTTATGAAAAGATATTAATAAAAAAAATCGTTTGCTAGATATGACGTCAATTTCTGTATAAATGACAACACTTTCTAATGATGTTTTATTCTGATGAGAGACTCTTGATCTTCTGAAATTATTCCTTATTATCATGCATAAAGCGAAAGATTTATTTTTAAACCAGGCGAATTTAAAATTTCGGCAAATGCTAGGTCATTTAGATGTATTTATTGCTTTTTTCCGCGCATTGTGAGGGAAATTGTATATATCAGTTATGCTTGCTGGCTGAAGAAAACAAGAATTCTGATTTTAAAATCTGAAACACTTTACTATAATTACGTCAAAATGGCGTGTCTTTTCCTAAAACTCAATTTCGCGTGTTTCAAAATAAGGTTTTAAAAAAAATGGGGATTTTCATGAACGTCAGGTTAATCATTATTGCATGTTAATATTCTGTAATCGAGTTACATATCAAGAATTCGTTAAAAATATTAATGATGTTATATTTTTGTAAGGAATATGCTCCATAAAAGGTATCAATCGCATTTGTTAAAGTACGCCAAATAGCGTATAGCCTGATTATCGAAGATTAACCCCTCTTGCACTTACAAAGATAAAGTTAGTTCAGCATTTTTTTTTTATTGTTGTTTATTATTGAAATTATGTTGTTTATTATTGTTAGCCAAAATACAAAAAAAACTCAAGATTAATATTTGAACTACTGATTTTTTTTATATTTAAAATAAAACTTTAACGCTAAGTGCTTTGAATAGACGTAAAAACTTCCTATAAATATATTTTGAAGTTAAAATGTTTATGCATAGTTAGTTAAAAAGTAGGAATTTCTATTTGAGGAAAAAATATCAGGAAACAATTCGCTGAATATGGCGTCACTCTCTATAAATATGTTGTCAGTTTCAATAAATATACTGTCAAACAGATTTAAAAAAAAACTGTTGCCACGTTTTCTTAATCCACCGTGGGATATACGTGGTTAAAGATGATCCATATAGCGGCCGTTCACGTAATAGAAAAAAATAGATTGTTTTTAATTTAAAATACTAAAAGATTTTTTACATTTACTATATTTTTTAGAATCCCCAATAGCTACATTTAAAGCATTTTTGGTACTTTCGTATTAACAAGCGGTCAATCGTGATATTTTTTACTATTTAGAGCAACTTCATTAATGTGATAATTTTAAATTGTTCGATTTGAAGTCTGTTAAATTCGTATTTTATTTTTTTTATGGGGTTTGAATTTCGTTTGCCGATTTCTTTATGGAATGTTGCACGAAAAATCTCCCAAATGATGAATTATTTACATTGTTTTAGGAGCAATCGGATTCATCTTTTCAAATTGGGGTTGCACGAATATATAAAAAATATTCTTACTTAAAAATTACTTTAAAATACATAAAAATTAGTAGATTGAGAATCATTTTTCAAACAAATAGCATTGAATTTACTTTCTGTTTTCCATTGGATGTTGAAAAAATCGAATGTGTGATGTTTAGAGGTTAAACAAATTGCAATAAAAGCAAAATTTATGGGTTAGGTCATTGCCACCAAAAACATGATGCCAGCGTTACTCATGGACATGTCTTTTCCTTATAATATTGCATTCAGAGCAAATGGGTTCATCTTTCCCAATTTTGGTTTCAAATTAAAAAAAGATCCATGCTTGAAAATTAATTTAAAATCCATTAAATTCAAAAAACCGTATCTCAGTTTTATGATTTTTAATGATTAGTATTAAAATCAGAACCAATTAAAATCTGAAAATTGAGATATAATTTTCAAATAAAGTTCATTTGAAAGTAAGTTTTTCTATTCAGTGTAAAAGCTAAAATTGTGCATGTTTAGACGTTAAGAAAAATTAGAATAAAGGCACAATTTATGTGTTATGTCGTTGATATCATCAGTATGATGTCAGAGATACTCACTAACATATTTTTCCTTTATAATGTATATGTATGCTATACCATCGAGAATTTTTACTAAATACTACGCGAATCAGTTATTTTTTTTCTTCGTATTATCAGGAAAATCATATACAGTCGAAGCTCGTTAAGACGAAAACGCTTTACACGAAATTTCGCTTAAGACGAAGGAAAATAATTTACCCATCACGTTATCTTGGAAAACAATAATAATTGCATCGTTTAAGGGTGTATTCCGATCCAAACTGCTTATTTTCTGATTCATTTTTAAATTCATTTTTGCCCTCAAACGCATCAAACTGAGAAATTCTCTTATTTAGAAACTATATAATGTGCCGTGCTTCTCGATTTTTTGATAAATGCAGAAAATATTGTAAAAAATGCTGTCAAAATCGGCGTTTTGAACCGAAATTTCCGGAAGCGGGAGATCTGGGGATGAAAAAGATGGTCATACTGAGAAAATAATTGCTTAAAAATCAAATTCTAATTAATTGAGCGAAAAATGAAATCACACGGCACCTTATACAACTCTTCAAAAATCACCCCAGCAAGTTTCATGTTTTTACTTTTAAAAATGAGTCTGAAAATGTCTCAGAAAATTTCGAGCTACTGAGGGTGAAAAAATATTTTTTCGAATACACCCTTAACACGAACATGAAGAAAAACTTCTTCCGTTTAAGACGAAGTAAGTATTGCACCTGATAAAAAAAAATTTCCTCTTATCGACCTTCCACCTTGAAACAAGTTTATAGTTTTTCCAGAAGTGAAAGAGGGATGGTTTTTTTCTTGGAACTGAGCTTAGAGGACTGAGATGGGTGTAGTCATGGATCCCAACATCTCTTAATTATTCGGGAGTCTGAGCCAAGACGAACATGTTTTCAAGAGGAAATTTTATTTAGACAAAAATTTCAAATTGAAATCTAAAATGTATCTTACTGAAAGAGGAAACATTTCCTTATGCATATTTTCCGGTTAAAAACATTTTGTTTTGCATCAGACTCCGGAATAATTAACTAATGTTGGCATCTATGGTGTAGTGGTGAACGGGGGGGGGGGGAGGGGGGAGAGAAAAGAGTTGAATTCTTTCTCTACTGATGTTAAAATTATTTTCTGAGCGATTCATTTCGTTGCTAGCACGCGGTTGATCACTTGATGTGAATAAAGTTCTTTGCTAGAAATATTTTATTGATTGAAGTTCTAGTTGGATTGAAGTTCTAGTTGTGAAAATGAGTGGGGAAAAACACTCTTAGTTTGGAAACTAAGCAGATGATTTTATGTGATGTTAGTAAAGTGATCAGAGATTGCAGCAAAGTACGAAATACCTGCTAGTACTCTTTCGACAGTAATTAAGAATCAAGAACAAATTGAAACGGCTTGTGTTATCAATCAGTTCGAGCCTGCAAGAAAACGAATGAAAAAAATTGAAGTTGCTTTATTAATATGGATAAGAGAAGCTAGGTACCAGAATATCACTTTAACTGTTGCTGTTTTACAAGAAAAAGCAAAGTTTTATGCAGAAGCTCTTGGTTTCGATGATTTTACATGTTCAAATTGATAGCTGTCAAGGTTTAAAGAACACCACGGTATTGTCCTCAGAATATCCAAATTGTCCCCATGTGGTGGAGAGGCTGCAGTTAATCAGGGCAGTGTAGATTAGTTTTTCTCTAAAGAATGGCCGACTATTAAAATAAATTATGCACCCCGCGATACATCCAATGCAGATGAAACTGTGCTTTCTTATAAAGCATAACTTTCATCTACATTAACTTTTAAAGCATAAAAGTGGTCCGGTTGAAAATATAATAAAAAAAAGAGCCACGGTACTGGTAGCTTGCAATATGGATGGTAGTAAAAAATTACCTATTTATGCTATCGAAAAATTCGCAAAACCACGTTGCTTTAAGCGCGTAAATGCACTAGCTGTTCAGTGCACATTCACTAAAAATGCTTGGATAAATAAGGAAATTTTTTGCAAAATGGTTATTAGAATTAGATTCAAGGCTTGAGAATCAAAAGAGATAGATATGCATTTTGTTGGACAATGAATGGTACAGCCCACAAAAATGCAAAAGGGCTAAAATCAATAAAATGCGTTTCCCCCCATCTAAATACTACAGCAAACATTCAACCATGTGACCAAGGTATATTATTCGGTGTTTAAAACTCACTACAGGAAAGAAGCAATCAACAAAACTTATCGACAAACAGACACCATTTTCTATCGATCCCTTAGAAGCAATGTGTTTCCTAAGAAGTGCATGGAACTCCGTTATTCCCACTGTTATCAAAAACAATTTCAAGCATTGTGGTTTTTCAGAGGAAGATGAAACAGAAATGGGTGATCTGATAGAAGTTGAAAAAAGAGGAATAATTTCTCCCCTGTCATTTGAGGATTACATTCGAATTGATGAAAATGTTACGACTTCATCACAACCCATGACAGATGAAGATAATCTGGCCGATTTCACTGAAAAGGAGAATGAAGAGGAAGAGCAGAATAAAATGGAGGCTGATAAAGAGTTCGTAATCCCTTCTGTGTCCTTCAATGAAGCGACAGAGGCTTTAAAACCTGTTCAGTGGTTTCTGTTTCAATAAGGAAATGCTAATTGTGTTTTGGACAATTTAGAAAAAGTGGATGCCTTTATAAACAAATGTAGAATACCAAAATTGAAACAAAAGTCAATAAAAAAAAATTTTTTTTTAAGTCAAATTTGACTTAGATACTTAAATATAGTTAAAGACGTATTCTTATTAAGACGTAAATATATTTTAATATATTGACGTTAATAATTTTAAGGACGTAAATATATTTTTACACTTTATTTTTCCATACTCATCAATTTTTTTTAATAAGAATATCACAGCACTTATCGTACTACTATCGTCATGCGTGTATCTGTGTAAGTATGAGTTTTGTGTTTGTATGATGATGTTAGAAATGTACCTCTTTAGAAGAAAAATACTAATTAACATAAAAATGACTATAAAATATTCCTCTGCAGATATCATTTACACTCTTTGATATCTTTGTGCTAAAGATTTATCTTTTAAATCATCCTAAATGTCTTTTGCTTTTTTATCGGTTACTACGAATTTCGGTTAATACGAAAAGATTTTTGCTGCCCGTCGACTGAAATCTTGTGCATACTGCGGTACTTCTTTATTATTTTTTCAGAAAGGACAAGTCCAAAGGCTTTCTCTGACTTTTGAGACTTCTCATTTTTTTCAAAATTTTTCTCAATTTGAGTAGTCAATGCTGAACTGAATTCCAGGCATTTTCTGACTTTAGGAGAAACATTTTCACTTTTCAATATTTTCTGTACCTTCTCGTTTGGACTGTTTAAATTTTTTCGTTTACTTCCCTCATAGCATGCATGGTCACGGTGACGTCGTTGTGACGTCACTGTAAGTCACTGTGGTCACGTCACATCTGTGACCAAAATGCCACCACTCAATGATGTCACATTGTGACTGAGATGTGAACTTCTTAGAAAACTTAAAAAAATTACGGAAATTCTTTAAAACATGTTATTTACTGTAAAATTATATTTTTCTGGCAATTAAAAATAATTGTGACGTCACTGTTATGTCACTGCTATGTAACGTACGTCACGTCACATATGTGACAAAAAAACCACCATATTGTAAGTCACAGTGTGACAAAAATATGAACTTCAAAAGTCTTTGAAAATGAAGAGAAATATTTTAAACAGTCACGAGTTACAGCGGCATAAAGAATGAAAATATATTAGTGGATAGCAAATGGTAAATTCTGTCTCTGGGAGGGGGGCATAATAAATAAAGTACACGATACAAGCATTAATAAACTAAATTTTCAGGCTATATTTTATCAATTTGATATCTAAGACAGTGAATGTATACTTTTTCAGGATTTCAATTTTATCTAGCATTTGGATAATATATTTAGAATTAGGAATATTAAATTTATACACTTTACATATTTAGTTTGCTGGGGGGAAATTTATTTCTTTCTTTCTTTTTTTATCGACCAGGATTATTCGAAACACTTCTGTGGTTTCAAACTAAAAATTTCCTATTACAGTTAAATCTGCACCTTTTAGTCATCTATGCATTTCTTGCTTTAGAATATTTTTATAACTTGTATTCAAGTCATAAATTCTACTTCTTTCAGACTTTTTAAATAAAATTAGCATTTTCCGAAAATAAAAGAAATATACAAAATTTGTGCAAAACAAACTTTACTTTTAAAAAAACGGAAAAAAGAGAGGGGGGGGTCGTTATTACTATTAAATTTATTTTTACACCTTTTAAAAATTTAAACAATGTTTTATCTAATAAACTCTAATTATGAATATTATTATTATAATTATTTAGAAAAAAGAAACTTTACAATACATTTTATCTTGAATTATTTGGTACGGATAAAAAGAAAAGGTTAAATACATTGGACATTTCTTCAAATACAAAATTTTAATTAACGATACTTTCAGAAAATTACTGCGCATTCAAGTTCCATATGTCTTGCATACAAAAACAAATAATCTGTAACAGACCATCTGTTTGAAAATCGTCTGCCCACAAAAAAAAAAAAAAAAAAAAAAATAAATATGAGAAGACGCGGGAAATAATTCGCTGTTTTCAGAACATCACCACGTCTACAACACTTTAAGATAAGGAAATGACCATTTTAGGATACACGGATATTAATGGAACGTAATGGAATGTAAGTCTTATTTAATTTAAATATTTTATTCCAGATTTGTATATTATGAGTTAAATAGTTTTATGTTATATTTGTAAGAGACTGATCTTTAACTGTCAGAAGCGATATTTTCCAATTCGATAACTGTAAAGAAAATATCTTAATTTGCGATCGCTTGAAAAAAAAAACTGCGCAGAGACTGTTTCATGCCTACATTCATACTGCAATTAATATAAATATTAATTTACTCTTACTTGAGATTGAAAATGTATGGATCGACAATGATTTGGAATTATTTTATCGGCTTCTTACTATTTTTTGATTACTAACACTTACAGTTATTATTATTTTGGGGTTAAATATGATGTTCGATTATCATGAGATTACGAAACTGTTTCAGATTAGAAATTAACATTACACTGGGAAAAAGTATTTTTACATATTACAGTAGTGAAATTTTTGAAAGAATTTTCTTTTAGTGCTAATATTTTAAATTATCTTTTAAAATCCTAAATCTTCAAACCTATGTTTTCAGATTTAACATTTACCAAAATTATAAAATAATAGGAATTCCTTATACCATATGGAAATATTTTTGAGATATTGTTAAATCTAATAATGCATTTAATTTATCTATTGTAGTTTGCTGTTGTTTAATAGTACAATTATAAATACTAATTATTATTTTTAGTGTTTTTCAAATTGGTATATTTATTTTTTTAAATTGTATGTAAGCATTTTTTCTGTTTGTGATTTTAATCAAACATTTAATTATAGACATTCTGAATCGGTTATTAAATTTCCTTCTATTGTAAATTCATTTTCTACATTTATGATACGCGTAATTATTGGCACTAAAAAGTAAAATATGATATTTAAGCATTGAAATAAAGTGTTTTTCATGCCTGATAGGAAGTTATATATTAAACTGCTTTAGTATATATTTTTTTTAAGTTCATATAATACAGGATACATAATATAGGACACAAGTTGAAAGTGCTTATGACTTCGGTTTGTCTGTCCGTCTGTCCGCCTAGCAGTCTGTCCGCACTCTAACTCTCGAAAATATACTCGGATTGCCCTGAAATGTTTGGATGTTATTGACGTTTACCATAACACGGTACCTATTTGTAATGAAGTTTGTAGCATGCTTTGTTCATTTACATGGACAGCCAAAAGTTTTCCGTTACATTACGGCCTATGGGAAAAAATCGTTTCAAATGATTTTTAATGATTTTACGCACGCTTTCAAACAATAAAATTTATATGCATTTATGAAGTGCACTAAAATATGCATTCTGTTGACTATGCGATGCAAAGAATAGTTATTGTTCATTTACAGGGCTAAAAAAGGAATTCAAATACATAATGATATAGGGGTGGAGGGAATTGTTTGCGGCATACTTTAATTATGTTAATCTATTTCATATATAATGAAATTGATATATGTCGCTGAGGTTTACATACTATAAATTATTTCATGTATAATACGAATAATACGTATATAGCATTTACAGGGACACACGAAATATTTCAGATACTATATTGTATCCGAAGTACTGTTCATTAGCGATGATTGCTGGAAATGTACTTTTAATTATGATATGCGCTTTTATGATTCACTATATTTATGCATAGTATATGGTGTACATAAATGCTATAATTCCTATACAAGGCTACACAAAAGTATTCGTAAGGATTACTGGGTATGGGCGCAAATTGCTTAAAGGTGTTTTTTAAATGAGTTATGCTTTTTTTCGCTGAACTGCATTTAATTTACCAAGAAATGTTTGTAGAATATAGATAAAATGATGTACAGGGTCACGTAAAGAATTGGATACATGGCCGTCTATGTATTATAATTTCTGGAAATGTGATTTCAGTAGTTTTAAGAGTGTCTTAGTTTGAATTAAATTTTAACTAAATAGTGGCGTGTAATAAAGATTCTAGGTGAACTACAGGGTTGTACAAAAGTATTCAAGTATGTTTCCATACATTAGTATAAAGTGCTGAAAAAGAATTTCAATCTGTTAGGCGTTTTCTTGCTAAACTAAGTTTTCCCATTATATAGTATATATACACTTAAAAAAATGAGTACTCAAAATTGAGTAAAAAGTACTCAATTTTAAATGCGTCACATACTCAAAATAGCTCCGATCCAAATGCACTCAAAGTTGAGAAACACATGTACTCATTTTTTATTCCATGGTTGTGATCAAATATGAATCGTTATGTACTGCCCCCCCCCCCCCAAAAAAAAAAAAAAAACCTAAAATTTAAAGTAAAAATGTACTGACATTTATTTCCCGTTCAAAGTTCTTAACAAGAAATGTTTAATTGATTATTTATTAAGAAAAATAGCAAAATTCTTAACAAGATACTCAAATCGAATATTTTTATGACAAGAGTATTATTTCCAAGCACTTTTAAATTATTTTTAAAATGCTGGGCATAATTTAATATTTACATTAATAAACATCATTTATGCCGCCATAAATGAAGTGAACCATTACAGGGTACAAAACTATTCGTTTGTTTGGGTTTGATAACATGTGATGTTTCAAAATAGAGAAAGCATAGTTTCATTTTTGATCCAAAAATATTCAATTCGATATGAGTACGTCGGTTTACTCATTTTTGAGTACTTCATTTTTTTCAGTGTATCAACCTACAGATCAAATACAGGGCTGTTCAAAAGAATTGGAAACATATTTGGCTATGGACGGTAACTGCTGAAATCAGTTTTTCAAATGTTTTATGTGTTTTCTAAAATGTTTACTTAGTTATCTTATTTACGTCATTTCCCTAAATTACGATGTCTTGTTAAAGCATTCATAAAGTGTTGGAAAGTATTTTATAATCTATGCTTAACGCATGATTTTTCTTACTCGTTTTTTTTCTATTTCCCAGATCAGTCTTTTCCTATAAAACATACCAAATCTATTTAGCTCATATTCACAAAATACAATATACACGGGAATAAAAAATTTAAATAAATATCGCTTATCATGCCGCTCTATAAATAATAATTGTATTAATATCCGTTAGTCTCAATGTTCGTATTTAATAAAGCAATGACAAATCACAACAAATTAAAAAACTTACACATTCTAAATATCAAGCTTGAACTCAATATCAAGCATAGAACTTAATAAAAAAAATATGTCAGTTGATAAGCATTGTTTTTTAAGAGGAAAATTTTAAAATGTTTTAGAAGAACAGGACTCCAAAATAGCGATATTTTGCTAAAAAGTACAGTAAAAAGATAAGATTTTATATTTACAGCAAAAGTTTATTTCAAAATTCATCACTGTATTAATACTTAGAAAATTTTCCAGAGAGAATCATTCGCTTTATATACAATATTTCAAATGAAAATCAAATATCAAATTAATTGCTTAAAAGGCGCAAAGGCCAACATAGTGAAAAAGATTCCATGCCGGGACTCGAACCCGGGCCATCAGTATAGCACACTGACATTCTACCGACTAAACCAGATGGAACGACGCCCAGCCTGTAAAATATTTCACTATTACATGTTGGCAAGGCTACAAACGCAGCACAAGATGGAATTTTATCGTGAGCCACCGACATGGGGTAAACAAGAAGCTTAAATAAATCCAGCATCGATTGAAACTATATTAATAATTGGAAATTTTTCCAGGGAGAAATATTCGCCTTGCATACAACATTTCAAATTAAAATTGCCTTTTAAGCAATTAATTTGAAATTTGATTTTCATTTAAAATATTGTATGCAAGGCGAATGGTTCTCTCAGGAAAAATTTCCAAGTATTAATATAATTTCAATCGATGCTGGATTTAATTAAGTTTCGTGTTTGCATCATGTTGGTGGCTCATGTTAAATATTCCATCTTGTGCTGCGTTTGTAGCCTTGCCAACATGTAATAGTGAGAAATTTTCCAGCCTGGGTATCGTTCCATGTGATTTAGTCGGTAGAATGTCAGTGCGCTGTACTGATGGCCCGGGTTCGAGTCCCAGCATGGAATCTTTTTCACTATTTGCGTCTTTTAAGCAATTAATTTGAAATTTGGTTTTCATTTGAAATCACAGTGTTTATGACAAGTTCATCACAAATGACACATATTTCACAAATTGGTCACAGTGTGACTTCAAAGCATTGTCGCTTTCGTCACAGGTTCGTCACAAAGTTAATGCCAAAATAGTCACAAATGACACACTTTTCACAAATTTGTCACACCGTGACTTCACAGAGTGGTCACAATGTGACGTCACAAACGACCTCTAAAACGGCCATAACGACCTCGCATTCTAGTCACTATGACGTCACATAGACGGTCACAAAATCACAGTGTGACTTCACAATGACGTCGCCGTGACGTCACCATGCCTTACGGGTTATGACGCGTTGATATCTTTTCTTATAATAATCTTTTTTTCTATTTCCACTTTTCATAACATTTTTAAGATCTTTTTCAACCAATTTTATTCTTTAGTATGCCTTTGTTTTGTTTCTGTTAACAATTTTCGACTACTTTTTACCGAACTAGTACCTGCTCTTCCTATCACATCTTTAACATTCGCAATAGGATCGTTTATAATTTCTGGATCATCATCTATTTCTGGTGTAGTAGAATTTAAAAGAACTTGCTGTAATTTTTCTTTATTTGCTGTCTTCTCTCCACTTTTTCTTGTCTTTTGTACCCAATTCTTTCTTTGTGCACGCTTCTGTTGTTCACACAATTGGGAAATATCTTTCATTTTTCCTTCTTTTGTCTTCTTGTAATAACTTTTGCATTCCTTTTTCTTACATTCTTCACACAATTCTGGATTTTCTTTAATTTTATCCCGTCTTTTCTGCTCTGCTTCTCGTCTGAGTTTTCTTTTCTTCTCTACAGAATTCTTTTTACTTTTTGCCCGAGCCATGATAACTAAAAATATTTTTAAATATTAACGTGCAATTAGATAAAAATAAGTAGATTAATATATAAATAGAAAATATAGCATTTTAAATATACGATTGCAAAGTACTCTAGTGTGGCCATATTATTTAAATATATTAAATATTAAACAAATATATATATATATTTTCTTTTATTTATCAAATTGGCTAGCATAGAAAAACTGAAAATTTAAATTTAGTTCTGCTGTTTTTTTTTTTTTTTTTTTTTTTTTTTTTTTTTTTAGGTTTAGGAGATCAGGAAATTCAATAAGAGGCTTTAAAATAAAATTTAATTAAATCTAAAGTTTAACTTGTGTTGAAAGAAATACTGAAAAGCATTAAAAAATCAAACTTATACAAAATTAAATATTTTAGAATTAAACATTTTCAGTTTAAAAAAATATTTTTTTATATATATAAAATTATCCTCAAAATAAAAATATAATTAAAAATATACTTTAAGACCCTTAAAATACTGTTTACATCAATATATGCCACATCCATGGGTCAATAACACCTCCATGATACAACAATGGCATGGAGGTGACATATCTGAGATTAGGCCTAATGTTTCCTAAACTATGCACAACATGAACATAATGCTACTTGGATACAAAATTTAATAAAACAATTTAACGCTACTTATCAACAGAATTCTGCTATTTTTAAAACTGACAAAATTAACGAGGCCATGGAGTTGACACCCAATTAAAGTACACTATGGTAATTAAAAGTTTTTTAATTAAAACTAGATGAAGTAACAACTCACCATGCTTCAGAAATATTCCATCCAATAAGTAGCTGCCTGTAGTTAATTTCTATTCCAAGTTCTAGATTATGCTGCCATCTAGTAGATTTTTATGTAACTATAACTGATATGTTATGAAAGTACCTCTAATTCAGGGGACTGAAGTGTCTTGGTCTGTAATATTTATTAAATATAAATTTTCAAAATTTTCTTTTAAAAAGTAAGCAAAGTATATCCATTTTTTAACTTAACACATTTTATATGGTTCTTTTCGTTTATCTTATGGGATACATTCATGTTGTAAAGTAAAAACAAGCATGGAGGGACATACCATGGAGGTGACATTTAGCATGATTTTAATGTTATTAAAATAGTTTTAAATTTCAAATTCATTCTAAAGTATTTTATAATGCAAGTTTTAGATGTGCCTCCATAGATTATCTATTTAGTTTAGCAATTATTTGCAAAAAAGTACAAAAAAATTGATTGGGACTCAAATTTCCGCTTAATTTCAGAACTACCCATCTATGCATACTTGAATTCACCTCGAATTCTGGCGGCGTTACAATGTTAAGTGAATAAAATAATTAACTACAGCTACAATGTTCATCTCAAAAAGAATCATCATTGCAGAGTCTGTTGCTGAGTGATCACAACAAAAAATTTAAAGGGTCTTACACATTAAGTTAGGTGCAATTCCATCTCATAAATGCCAAAATATAGCTTTCACGGAAATCGTGAAAAACACGATATAGCAGTGGGATCTGTTGGGCGAGGTACACCAAAATCTAATCAGCACGACTTTATGTAAAAATCACTAAATATGAAATTTTATGAAATTTCATGCTTTAGTTTCAAGTATCATAACCTCAAGATTTGTATAACGCACACAGACGCATCAATACAAAAATAGAGTCAAATCGCATTCAAGACACAAACGTGTAAATCATCAAAAAAACTTAAGTCGGAAATTTTTTTACGCATTCAGAACTTTCTTATGAATACAGAAGAAAGTGAAAATATGATAAAGCTTTTATTTTCAATATCTAGTCATTCACTTTGTCAAATAATTTTAAATTTTTTCGTAAGTATTTGCTTTTGAAATATTTGAATATGTGAGATTTAAGATTGCATATTTCCGTTCAAAACAACGTGCTTTGGTTCACAAGAAGCAAAAAAAAACGGAATAAATTTTGTTTCTGAATTGGAATCTTTCTTTGCAATGCAAAAGATGTATTTTTCGAACGTTTGATTCAAAAAGCAGAAATATTCACATAAATTTATAGATAAAATGAAATGCTTATAGATAAAAACGCTCCCTGAATTGATAACTATCATTTAGACAGAGAAAAGCTGTTTAGTACAATTTCAAATAAATAAATAAATATATATATATATATATATATTCATAAAATCTTTCAAATTCATGGAAAAGATTTTAAATTTCTTTTTAACGCTGAAATAAAGATAAAGCCTAGATCAGGACTGTAACGCAGTGCTCGAGGGCGTCATGATACACTTTCGAGTTTTTTTTTTTTTTTTTTTTTTTTGTGCCGTTTTCGGTCTGTTCTGTTACTTACTATATATTCTTTATTTAAGGATGCTTTTATTAAAATCAATAACATTTTCGTGTTTTTTTACTATAGGCCAGAGCTCGAAATTAAAAAATCCACGAAACGGATCGCTTTTTCGAAATTATTATTGACTAAACAATTTTTTTTGGAAGTAAAGATAAGTTTATTTGTAACCATACAAAAACTAGTTTGGATGTGCCAATCCCAAAATTTTCTTCTATCTCATGTATTTTAATATTTCAAAATGTCGTTACAAATGTCAATATTTCATTTATTAGTTCAATGCTATATAAACTTTGACTTTCATCTTAAATTTCTGCTTCAGTCAATTAATCGGAGTAAAAACGAGTTCATCTCCATCATGACATTTATTAAAATCGATAGTTTTCCGTTATTCTGTTATATATCAACTGTTCGCGAATAGCCGGTTTATCAGGACAGGAAGTTCTCGTCACTTCACAAACCGCCGGTGTAGAACAGAACTACGAAAAATCAAGAATATTACACAAAAATCGCTATGTGCCCCCTTTCGGCGGAATATTTCCTAATTCAGAGAGGACCTAAAAATTTGGTTCAATTCAATGCATAACTTCATCCACTTTTCGGTGGTGCAATATTAAAAATGGCACAAAAATCGCTATTACAGCGCCTCCTTTCGGTGGAGTTTTTCCAAATGCAGGGACAACCTTCTTGCCTTGGCCAAAAATATACACAAAAAATTTGGTTCAATTATATGCATAACTTTATACACTTTTCGATGGTAAAATATTCAAAATCGCACAAAAATCGCTATTACAACGCCCGCTTCCGGCGGAATTTTTTCAAATTCAGGGAGGACCTTATCTTCCCTCGGCCAGAAAATATGGTTCAATTCTATGCATAATTCCATACACTTTTTGATGGTACAATGGCGACAGACAAACGGACAGACGGACATTTTCTATAAACATGTTTTTTGGGATCATTGACCCCTAAAACGTGTAAATCCGTCGAAAAAAAATTTCGATTACAATACTTTCTTCTGTTGAAGATAGAAGAAAGTAACAATTGTTTAAATGCATTTCAAAAAAGTCACAGCACAATAAGCTGCATATATAAAACTTTAACAATATTTTTTAATTATTGCACGAACCGGAACTATATTTAATACAGTTTCACGAACCGGAATAATATTTGTTATAATTTCACGAACCGGAAAATTGCTCAGGTTTGCTCAGATACATTTCGAACCCTGTTATATGAGCGATTAACGTTTCTGGCTCCTTCTGTTACAAAAATTTTTACCACTACTATAGCGTAGTGTTGCCAATTTAGCGGGAGTTTTATTTAAAAATCTGCCATTTCTTTCATTAGTATCTTATTTGCCATTAAATAACACAAATGTTATTACGGTAGAGCGCCGATTATCCGAACAAGTCGGGACCGACACTAGTTCGGATAAATGGACAGACAATAGAAGGGGTGTTCCTGACTACACTAAAACCATCACTCTTTATCCAGGCTTAGGACTGGTAGCACCAGTTAGTGTTAGTTTGCTTAAAAACTGGGGGTTTTTTTTGTTGTTGTTGTTGTTCGTTTGTTTTTTTTTACTTTTTTATCATTTAAAATTTATTTTCTCTTTTTATCATTTTCTGAACTCTAGAAGATTATAAATTAAGCAAAAAAGCTTTCGATAGTTGCTTGCTTCAAAGAAGACATTCTTTCCAATATTGCCATATCTCGAATTCTTCTTAATACGTTAGTTGAATAGGATCAGAGTTCTTCTGCCGTTCGAGCCATTTCATAGCTGTTTCCAAGCATTCAAAGGCTTAGTTATGTGATGGACCTGGTCACTTTCAGAGCATTCGTTTTCATTTCTGCAATTACTTTTTCATCTTAAATCTCATCATCACTAAAAAAATTTTTGAGAGAAAGGCTGTTCGGATAAATGGAAGTTCGGTTAAGAAATTTTTTTTTTTTTTTGAGAAAAATAGGCTGTTTTGGATAATTGGAGTTTCGATAATCGGCGCTCTACTGTATTTAGAAATTGTAGTAGATATGCGAATAAAAATAAATCCGCTAAATTAACTACACTGCTGTAGTGAAACAGGATTGTTACGTGCTTCCATTCATGTCAATAATGCGACCATTTTTATTTTGCACTAGATGAGATGCGTCCCTGCTTATTGAAAGGTTGGACATGCCTGATTTATATAATGTTACTGTAAACTAGGCTGTAAAAAAATAAAAAAAATCGGATTTTTTTTATTTTTTTCCCAGCGTTCAAATACTGAATAGTTACCAAGACTTTTGGGTTTCCAAAACAATTAAACCACGAATTGCTAACATAATCTATGTTTTTACACCTTAATTAATAAAAATTATAATTATTAGTTAGTAATTACATAAATTATAAAAATTGCAAATTAGTAGTTTCATTAGGTAGTATCATAGAATAATGTTATATACATTAATATTGTAATAATTATGTACTGTATTTTATATTAAATAGTTAACACTACTTCAAATTAATAATTATTAAACAATTAACTCTCTAATTAGGAACATATTATACATTTTTAAGCCTTAATTATTAAAATGATAATAATATAGTATTCATTTTAGAAAGAAAAGGGGACAGGCTGCTAGTTCCAAAAAAGGGCACTATTTCATGAGGAAATATATTAGTAATGTGTTTAGTAATGATATAAGAAAAAAATAATAATTTTTAGTATAATAAATAAAGTGCCCTTAATTTTCAATAATTTTATGAATAACAAATTGAAAAATACAACTAAATAACATATTTTAATAATATCCTGTTTTTTTCTAAAGAAATAAAGTTCTATATTTTTGCAAGATCTTACCACATGAATTTAGAAGTACTGTTGAATGGGGAAGTTTTTTACAAGAAATCTGGCTACAACTACGGGTGAATTTCAACTATTTTTTTTTAAAGGCAGGGTGCATTTTGCCAATTTCAAAAGGGACATGGTGCGGCACCATTAAAAAATGGCCTAGAAGAAACAGTATAATTACAGAATTAATAAAAACTTCAAATAAGTAATTTCATTAGTTAGTAGCTAGCACAAATAACAAAACTAACAAATATTATTTGCAGCTCGTTTTGCATTTGTATTTAGAAAAATTATCGTAAACCACCAAAATCTAAACTTACACATCTGTATGAGTATACTAACCAAAAAAATATATATATATGAAAATGAGTTAAACCCATTCATATAGAATAAATATAAGTTAGCCACTTATATCTGAAATCCTCAAATAATTTAAGTAACAGCATTATTACCTTTCAGTGTGGATTATTAGCTTTCAATGGTTCAATTTTTTTTTTCTTTTTAAGAAAAGTTTGCTGCCTTTTCAATCCCTAATTAATTATTTTTTATTTAGTATATATGAGTTACAAAGTTTAAAAAATATATATATTCTATCTATACCGAAGAGGCTCTTGCTGTGCTTAGCATTTTTATACTAATTTTCTTTTTCTCTTATGCATTTACTTACAACTAACCGCCTCTGGCGACCAGTTTGGTCGCACTTAAATGTTTGCTAAGAATTGCCAGATGTAACTTTTATTTATAATTTAATTTATTTACTTAATCTTTCGCCAAAACGAAAGATTCTGACCGAGAAATGAAAAATTCTTTAAGATCATTGCAGCATTTCGTAATTTTTTGATGTTATGATTCCATCTTTCTTGTCAAAAACCACTTAACTCATTTAGGCATTTTATTTCATGTCCGTCTGCATATAAATTGCAATACGTACACTAATGCGGAGATTTTAACATATTAAGTAATCTTCCGTAATTGGATCCTCTGCCTATTGACGCATTTCGGCTAATACGACACCGAAGGGATTCAGCGTCAGGGTCAACAAAACTACTGTGAATTTATCATTTAAATTACAAAAATTTACTGAGAAATGTTCGTAGCCTGCATCTCATAGAAAATATTTATGTATAATTCCCTGTTACAATTTTGATGCAGCTCTTTCATCATCAAATAAGCGCTAAATTGTAATATCCACCTCAGAATCAACGGGAAATGTAAGTTATAGTGCAAACAAATAGTATATTTTCAAAATATAGCAAATAAATTGGGTACTTTTCGGTTAGCCGGGCGCCAGTGTTATATATACATATGTATGTATACCTATATATGCATATATATATGTATATTTATACATATATAGAAGCTATATGTATACATATATATATGTGTGTATATATACATATACTGTATTTCGGAATATAATACTTAATCATTTATATAGAATAAAATGTTTATGTTCTTCTCCTCTAATTAACAATAATATTAAAAAACTAATTTATGATGCATTAAATCATGGTTTTCCAAAAAAATTCATATATTCATTAATATACAATTAGTACTTTTCTTACATGATCTATAAAAACAAATTAACACATGCGTAAACAAAATTACAAAAAAATTATAAAATAAAAAAATATCTATAAAAAATTAAAAATTGTAAAATAATATTAAAAAAATATTATAGGTTGGTTGGGTGGGTAGATGTTAGAGTACGGAGGAGGGTGGTGTTGTCTGGATAATACGCAATGGTTAATTATAAACAAAAAAAAAATGGGGGCTCTTGTATTATTACTATATTTTTGTTACGTATTTTATATGGATGTTGATTTGATATTTTATATGTAATTGGAGAATTTCATTAATATTATAATTAGCCTCATTATTGATTAATCTAATTTACAATTATTTGTTATTAAATTTTAATTTTACTAAGGACAATATCATATTAATTACTAATAGTATGCCATTCTTATAGTGAATAATATACATATAAGTATGTTTAATATAAATATAGTTATACTGTATGCATTAAAATTGTGTAATTATTTTTATTATTATTACTCTATTCTTTTTAATATTTATTATCGGTTTAATGTTTTTGAATGTCCCACATTCATACTTTATGGTTTTTTATGGATGTCTGAAAATAATCCACACTCTCTATTTGTGCTTTTTAAGTAATGGGTATTTAAGTATCTTTTAACCTTCTATTTACTTCCACATGTTTTTTATTTCCTGTTCATTTTATAAATATCTGATATATAATTCATTAAAAAATAATTTTTATATTCAATAATTATTTATATTAATTATTACTGAATTTATTTTGTTTTATAGCATATAGCTATATGCTATATATTATCAATGTTCTAGAATTATTTAAATTCTTAGTTTAGTTTAAATAAGTTAGCTAATAGAATATATTGTATGCTTTTAAATTTTATTTACAATAGTTTTTAAATACATTGTGTGGTTTATATTCGGTTTATAATTCTCTATATATAAGGATATGTTTGGTTTTGCTGTTTATACAGTTATTTACATTCAAATGCTTACAATTATTTATACAGTTATTTACATTCAAATGCTTAAATATTTATCTTGCGTTAGTTGTTTAATAGAAGTAATACTAGATGGCAGCACTAAATTTGTCTCTTTAAGATAGCTCCTATTTTTAATTTTTCTAGCTCCATTTCAGTTATAATTTAATACACCAGGGGGTATTTTTAGCTAAATTTTGACGATATTGTTAAACTGTTATTAATTAATTTAATAGTGCATTTTAAATAATGTAATTAATATCTATTTATTTTATATTAGATTAAATGTGTTTAACAAGGTATTTCAAATTGTATTAACTGCATCCTTTGGTATCATTTACTGTGATTTCTTAACTGTTTTATTCACCTTAATCTTTTTGTTATACTGGCAGCCATGTGCGCGTGGGTTTTTTGTAAAATACTGAAATATTAATCGGTATGGTGTTTATTATTTATATTTTATATCCTATAAATATTTAAATACGTTTTATTGATTCTTCCATTTCATATTATTTGTTTCTATTCTGCTTTCATTTTTAATCAATTCACTTGATTTTATGGTTGTTTGGGCACAGGGGAAAATAACTTTTAGCTTTAGCTTATTTTTCCCACAGAAAACAACCATTTTGCTTATATCATTGAATTCTGTGCCCTTGATAACGTAATTCAATGTATAAGCTTTTCAATTTTTGTCGGTTTCCACTTTTTTCTTTTTCTTCCATAATAATTCTTATATTAATTTTTTTTTTTTAATACTTACAGCTTTAATTCATAATAATTGTCGGTGGATGGTTATGTTTAATTAATGGTTATATATACATATATATGTATATATAGATATACATACATATGTATATATAACACTGGCGCCCGGCTTACCGAAAAGTACCATATATTTACATGTATATACAATATATGTATATATATGTATATTTACATAAATGTATGTATATAGATATGTATGTATAACACTGGCGCCCGGCTAACCGAAAAGTACCATAAATTGTTTTAATACGATTAAATAATAATAATAATAATAAATGATTCACGTTCAATTAATAGCGAGCTCAATTTTAAATCTAAAATTTATTGCGTTGGTTCATAGGCGAATGACGTCACGAACAAAGCTGCATTCTGCCTCCTGATTTGACAGTTTTAAAAATCACAATCTGGTTAATTACTTAAAATTCCTCTCTCAAGAACTCGCTTTACGAATAATTACCTTCATTGGCTTAATACTTTTAATCGCCAAAATGAAAGAATCGCTATTGTTTGTTTACTTTGGTGGAATGAGATATTGAGTTGTCAGCCTAATTTCAATTGATGTTGTCTCAGAATATATCCATATTTGAATATAATTTTTCGCTTAAACATCAATTCTTTTTTATACTACTTAAGTTATCAAGTTGATCCATTTCGCTAAATTATATAAATCGCCAAACCACTCGCCGCCAAATTATACAAAAATGGCATATTTTTATTTTTAAATAACGAAAGAACAAATAAATTAGTATAACATTAATAAAAATACAACTAAAACGTCGAAATAAAAATCAGTTGATGACATAAATACGTGTAACTTGAATGTGAATGTGACATTTACGATCAACCATTATTGGCATTTATAGTTTGGCGATAGATTTTTGGTCGACGGGGTAACCAAGTAGTAGTAATTTAAACTTAAACGATCTTTCGAAAAATTTAACTTTTGTGCAGTTTTATTGGAAAAAATAATTTTGATTAAAAATGGTTGCTTATCATATGGAAAGCGAAGCTGTCAGCCCGTATTTGGAGATAACAGTGGCACAGATGTCATATACAGATATTGGCGCGATTTTTTTCTGACGCCAATGTTATATACGCAACGGGTTCTTAACTGGCGTCAAAGTGTCGTTATTTTGTTTGATATGGTAACCCGGATGTTGTTGTTTATGCCGTTGATTTTTCACCAAATTGGTGTCGGGAAAAAATCGCGATATGACATCTGTGCCATAACAGTCACATGAGTTAAACTTTTATTATTAGAGATGAAAGAAATGTAGTTTAAATTAGTTTGATATATGTGTTTTAAATGTAAGTTATGTATTTTAAATGAAATGAGTGATAAGTTTATATTTTAAATGAAATGATGGCGATGGAACAATATTTGGCGATTTTTCGCCTGCGTCCTTTTAACATAAAAGTACCGAAATGGCCGTTTGGCATATAAGAAGTGAAGCGGTCATCCCGAAACTATTGATGACAGTCAAATGCTTTGCGCTTTTATTTAAGTATTGCGCGGCAGCGCAATACTTATTTATTTCCAGTGTCACTTCTCAATGTTAATTTAACATAGAAAATCCTACGGAGATCATAATTTTTAACTTTTTTCTTCCCACATTTTTGTCCCTGATGCCACTCATTTTTTATTTTTTACTAATTCTACTGATATTATAAATTTAAAGTGTAAAAACGTTTGCCTAACGTCAGGGTCAAAACAAATGGTAAAATGCCTTTGCATATGGGTGAATTATAACTCAGAGAGTAACATGGGCCAATTTGTTTTTACATTATTCAAATATGTTTCTTAATAATTCCAAATTTCGCTTTTTTCCATTGAGAATCAACGGACATTTTCTAATAAAATTTAACATTTTTCCTTCATTGTTGTACATAATTCAAAAGCCGTAATAATAATTTTCCTATTTTTAGTTGAATGATTTTCACGTGAAATATGAAACTGAAGAAACTTAAATAGTTTTTTTTTTTTTTTTTAAGAATTAAAAAGAAGATGAATATGACGTCATAGTGGAAAAAAATGACACTTTCAAGCAGATTTTTTAAGTTCAGGTTGTAATTTTTTGACCAAACTACAACAACCTGCATTACTGCACTGGTGAAACATTTTGAATTATACATAGGTAAATTGCATCACAAAGTGTGATGCGATATCGCACAAATGAAAGCCTGATGGTGATACCCTCCATTAATTTTGAAATGTGTTTGTCTGAATGTAATAGTTATTAAAAAAACTTGACATATTAAACGAAAACCTAATTTGCAGAACAAATTAAAAAAAAAAAATTATTTCCTAAATTGTTTAAGCCCGAGAAGGGGCAGATATTAAGATATTTCATTCAATTCGTTCTACATTTAATGTTGAATTTTTGTAACAAATAAGCTAAACCAATTGAACATTAAAAAATAAAAATGAAATTCATAATGCTTTAAACACCTATATATACTTAGATTCCGTTCAAATGAAATCGAAATAAATCTTAGACTTTTTCCATTTTTAAGTTGTAAATATTTGTACTGCAGATTCTGCATTATGTTTATGACGATTGTACATAGTATGATAAGGTACATGCAAAATACAAAACTTTAAAAGATGTCTAAGATTTATTTCGATTTCATTTGAACGGAATCTAAGTATATAGGTGTTTTAAAGCATTATATTATATGAATTTCATTTTTATTTTTTAATGTTCAATTGGTTTAGCTTATTTGTTACAAAAATTCAACATTAAATGTAGAACGAATTGAATGAGATATCTTAATATCTGCCCCTTCTCGGTCTTAAACAATTTAGGAAATAAATTTTGTTTTTTTTATTTGTTCTGCAAATTAGGTTTTTGTTTAATTATATAGAATTAGCTGTTGAGCAAATGTCATTCTTTCATTCTTCTTTAACTTGAGATTGCTATTAATTACTATTTATTCTTTTACTTGTAGAAATGTACTACACTTGCTATGTGTATTTTATATAAAATAATGCATAAATTGATTATCTAAAGTAAATTATGACATTGCAAATTATATTAGATTTAAATATCATTTTTAAATGAAACTGTTTTAATTTGGAAAAAAACTTAAAAACAATGCTTTTTACGAACTCAACTGTTTTTAATTTTTTACAATACTCATGAATTAAGCATAGAAACAATTATTTAAAGCTCTTTTTTGTTTATTCATAGGTCAAAATACCTGTAGAAACTTTCAAATTATGCTCATGTTACATTTTAATACTTTTTTGACATTTTAAACATTTAGAAAATTTTTGATTTAAATCAATGATTTTTTTAAAAAATCGGTTGATTAAAATCATGATTTAATCGTTGATTTATATAAACTGATTAAAATCGTTGACACCCTATTGTAAACAGAAATTTTCATGGATAATTTCTTTCCCGATTTAAGGACACACAAAGGGGGGAAAAAATCTACCTGTTGTTTAGAATATTGGGCTTTTCTTAAACTGTACTACCATTTAAAAAAAAATATATCAATAATGTTTTCTTTTCACCGTTTAACGAAATTAAAGTGCTAACTGAAAAGAAACGCAGCACTTGGGCTGATGTCAGACGAACGTCTTTTTGCACGCCTTTTTCCCTACATATTATCCCTACACAATGCTAGCGGCATTGTTTAGGGATGATATGTAGTAGAGATGAGTTCGGACTCACTTTTCGAAGCCCGGACCCGCCCGAGCACGACGATTTTAAATCCGAGCCCGAAACATTTTTTTGTCATTATAGCCCGATACCGAAAATGTAAACCAAAAAAAAGTTTAATAAAAATTGCATAAAAGTTGTTATAAATGTAATATCTCATTTTTTTAACAACTTCTTACATCACAATAACTGTTAATCCCTAGCACATAATTAATTTTATGACATTTATATTTAATCTCATCAAAAGGTAAGTCCCTAAAAATATTCTCATATTTTTCTCTCGCAAGAAGCAAATCTGACGGAAACATTCACGAAGTGCATTTTAGAAATAAATGAATGAATGAAATTTACAGAAATTACGATTTATATGACGAAGAATCGAACAACGTTTTTCTATTTCCTATAAAATGTGAACATCTTTCGTAATTTTCGTGTTCTTGAAAATCAGCTTAAATGAAAAGTTCAACAAGGTTATCTGAAAGATCCGATGCTTTTTATAGAAAAAGAGAAAACACTGATCGATTGTAACGCTCATTGACTAATAACAGGAAAGATTACTTTTTTCGCCTAGATTGTCAAATCTATATATATAAAAGCCGTTCTCTGTGTGTATGTCCTTTATACAAATCTTCAATTTTTGACCGATTGCACGAAACTTCATGTACATACGTTTTAGACCGTGGAAAAGATCGCTGTCTACTTTAAAAAACCATCAGACCAGTATTTATCCCTTTTTTCTACCACTTTCCATAATTTAACATTATAGAAATATCTGCTTTTTTAATTTTATAATTCAATCGTTTCTTTCCTGTTGCCACACATCTAAATAACTGCTCAATAATTTAAAAAAAATTGATAACTCGAGTATTTTGTTTTATTAGCCAATAAAAATTCAGATTGTCTCACTATATTTTTGCTGTTTTTGAAATTGACGTCATTCAAAGAAGAAAATGCACATTTTTCATATATTTATGTAAAAACTTTAACTAAGCATGTATTAAAAGGACGTACTAGCCTATATCTTTATTTGAATGTTTTTAAAGTTAAAAAATCTATTTTAATACAGGAGTTTTAATTCCAAGAAAACAATTTATGAAAAGATATTAATAAAAAAAATCGTTTGCTAGATATGACGTCAATTTCTGTATAAATGACAACACTTTCTAATGATGTTTTATTCTGATGAGAGACTCTTGATCTTCTGAAATTATTCCTTATTATCATGCATAAAGCGAAAGATTTATTTTTAAGCCAGGCGAATTTAAAATTTCGGCAAATGCTAGGTCATTTAGATGTATTTATTGCTTTTTTCCGCGCATTGTGAGGGAAATTGTATATATCAGTTATGCTTGCTGGCTGAAGAAAACAAGAATTCTGATTTTAAAATCTGAAACACTTTACTATAATTACGTCAAAATGGCGTGTCTTTTCCTAAAACTCAATTTCGCGTGTTTCAAAATAAGGTTTTAAAAAAAATGGGGATTTTCATGAACGTCAGGTTAATCATTATTGCATGTTAATATTCTGTAATCGAGTTACATATCAAGAATTCGTTAAAAATATTAATGATGTTATATTTTTGTAAGGAATATGCTCCATAAAAGGTATCAATCGCATTTGTTAAAGTACGCCAAATAGCGTATAGCCTGATTATCGAAGATTAACCCCTCTTGCACTTACAAAGATAAAGTTAGTTCAGCATTTTTTTTTTATTGTTGTTTATTATTGAAATTATGTTGTTTATTATTGTTAGCCAAAATACAAAAAAAACTCAAGATTAATATTTGAACTACTGATTTTTTTTATATTTAAAATAAAACTTTAACGCTAAGTGCTTTGAATAGACGTAAAAACTTCCTATAAATATATTTTGAAGTTAAAATGTTTATGCATAGTTAGTTAAAAAGTAGGAATTTCTATTTGAGGAAAAAATATCAGGAAACAATTCGCTGAATATGGCGTCACTCTCTATAAATATGTTGTCAGTTTCAATAAATATACTGTCAAACAGATTTAAAAAAAAACTGTTGCCACGTTTTCTTAATCCACCGTGGGATATACGTGGTTAAAGATGATCCATATAGCGGCCGTTCACGTAATAGAAAAAAATAGATTGTTTTTAATTTAAAATACTAAAAGATTTTTTACATTTACTATATTTTTTAGAATCCCCAATAGCTACATTTAAAGCATTTTTGGTACTTTCGTATTAACAAGCGGTCAATCGTGATATTTTTTACTATTTAGAGCAACTTCATTAATGTGATAATTTTAAATTGTTCGATTTGAAGTCTGTTAAATTCGTATTTTATTTTTTTTATGGGGTTTGAATTTCGTTTGCCGATTTCTTTATGGAATGTTGCACGAAAAATCTCCCAAATGATGAATTATTTACATTGTTTTAGGAGCAATCGGATTCATCTTTTCAAATTGGGGTTGCACGAATATATAAAAAATATTCTTACTTAAAAATTACTTTAAAATACATAAAAATTAGTAGATTGAGAATCATTTTTCAAACAAATAGCATTGAATTTACTTTCTGTTTTCCATTGGATGTTGAAAAAATCGAATGTGTGATGTTTAGAGGTTAAACAAATTGCAATAAAAGCAAAATTTATGGGTTAGGTCATTGCCACCAAAAACATGATGCCAGCGTTACTCATGGACATGTCTTTTCCTTATAATATTGCATTCAGAGCAAATGGGTTCATCTTTCCCAATTTTGGTTTCAAATTAAAAAAAGATCCATGCTTGAAAATTAATTTAAAATCCATTAAATTCAAAAAACCGTATCTCAGTTTTATGATTTTTAATGATTAGTATTAAAATCAGAACCAATTAAAATCTGAAAATTGAGATATAATTTTCAAATAAAGTTCATTTGAAAGTAAGTTTTTCTATTCAGTGTAAAAGCTAAAATTGTGCATGTTTAGACGTTAAGAAAAATTAGAATAAAGGCACAATTTATGTGTTATGTCGTTGATATCATCAGTATGATGTCAGAGATACTCACTAACATATTTTTCCTTTATAATGTATATGTATGCTATACCATCGAGAATTTTTACTAAATACTACGCGAATCAGTTATTTTTTTTCTTCGTATTATCAGGAAAATCATATACAGTCGAAGCTCGTTAAGACGAAAACGCTTTACACGAAATTTCGCTTAAGACGAAGGAAAATAGTTTACCCATCACGTTATCTTGGAAAACAATAATAATTGCATCGTTTAAGGGTGTATTCCGATCCAAACTGCTTATTTTCTGATTCATTTTTAAATTCATTTTTGCCCTCAAACGCATCAAACTGAGAAATTCTCTTATTTAGAAACTATATAATGTGCCGTGCTTCTCGATTTTTTGATAAATGCAGAAAATATTGTAAAAAATGCTGTCAAAATCGGCGTTTTGAACCGAAATTTCCGGAAGCGGGAGATCTGGGGATGAAAAAGATGGTCATACTGAGAAAATAATTGCTTAAAAATCAAATTCTAATTAATTGAGCGAAAAATGAAATCACACGGCACCTTATACAACTCTTCAAAAATCACCCCAGCAAGTTTCATGTTTTTACTTTTAAAAATGAGTCTGAAAATGTCTCAGAAAATTTCGAGCTACTGAGGGTGAAAAAATATTTTTTCGAATACACCCTTAACACGAACATGAAGAAAAACTTCTTCCGTTTAAGACGAAGTAAGTATTGCACCTGATAAAAAAAAATTTCCTCTTATCGACCTTCCACCTTGAAACAAGTTTATAGTTTTTCCAGAAGTGAAAGAGGGATGGTTTTTTTCTTGGAACTGAGCTTAGAGGACTGAGATGGGTGTAGTCATGGATCCCAACATCTCTTAATTATTCGGGAGTCTGAGCCAAGACGAACATGTTTTCAAGAGGAAATTTTATTTAGACAAAAATTTCAAATTGAAATCTAAAATGTATCTTACTGAAAGAGGAAACATTTCCTTATGCATATTTTCCGGTTAAAAACATTTTGTTTTGCATCAGACTCCGGAATAATTAACTAATGTTGGCATCTATGGTGTAGTGGTGAACGGGGGGGGGGAGGGGGGAGAGAAAAGAGTTGAATTCTTTCTCTACTGATGTTAAAATTATTTTCTGAGCGATTCATTTCGTTGCTAGCACGCGGTTGATCACTTGATGTGAATAAAGTTCTTTGCTAGAAATATTTTATTGATTGAAGTTCTAGTTGGATTGAAGTTCTAGTTGGATTGAAGTTCTAGTTGTGAAAATGAGTGGGGAAAAACACTCTTAGTTTGGAAACTAAGCAGATGATTTTATGTGATGTTAGTAAAGTGATCAGAGATTGCAGCAAAGTACGAAATACCTGCTAGTACTCTTTCGACAGTAATTAAGAATCAAGAACAAATTGAAACGGCTTGTGTTATCAATCAGTTCGAGCCTGCAAGAAAACGAATGAAAAAAATTGAAGTTGCTTTATTAATATGGATAAGAGAAGCTAGGTACCAGAATATCACTTTAACTGTTGCTGTTTTACAAGAAAAAGCAAAGTTTTATGCAGAAGCTCTTGGTTTCGATGATTTTACATGTTCAAATTGATAGCTGTCAAGGTTTAAAGAACACCACGGTATTGTCCTCAGAATATCCAAATTGTCCCCATGTGGTGGAGAGGCTGCAGTTAATCAGGGCAGTGTAGATTAGTTTTTCTCTAAAGAATGGCCGACTATTAAAATAAATTATGCACCCCGCGATACATCCAATGCAGATGAAACTGTGCTTTCTTATAAAGCATAACTTTCATCTACATTAACTTTTAAAGCATAAAAGTGGTCCGGTTGAAAATATAATAAAAAAAAGAGCCACGGTACTGGTAGCTTGCAATATGGATGGTAGTAAAAAATTACCTATTTATGCTATCGAAAAATTCGCAAAACCACGTTGCTTTAAGCGCGTAAATGCACTAGCTGTTCAGTGCACATTCACTAAAAATGCTTGGATAAATAAGGAAATTTTTTGCAAAATGGTTATTAGAATTAGATTCAAGGCTTGAGAATCAAAAGAGATAGATATGCATTTTGTTGGACAATGAATGGTACAGCCCACAAAAATGCAAAAGGGCTAAAATCAATAAAATGCGTTTCCCCCCATCTAAATACTACAGCAAACATTCAACCATGTGACCAAGGTATATTATTCGGTGTTTAAAACTCACTACAGGAAAGAAGCAATCAACAAAACTTATCGACAAACAGACACCATTTTCTATCGATCCCTTAGAAGCAATGTGTTTCCTAAGAAGTGCATGGAACTCCGTTATTCCCACTGTTATCAAAAACAATTTCAAGCATTGTGGTTTTTCAGAGGAAGATGAAACAGAAATGGGTGATCTGATAGAAGTTGAAAAAAGAGGAATAATTTCTCCCCTGTCATTTGAGGATTACATTCGAATTGATGAAAATGTTACGACTTCATCACAACCCATGACAGATGAAGATAATCTGGCCGATTTCACTGAAAAGGAGAATGAAGAGGAAGAGCAGAATAAAATGGAGGCTGATAAAGAGTTCGTAATCCCTTCTGTGTCCTTCAATGAAGCGACAGAGGCTTTAAAACCTGTTCAGTGGTTTCTGTTTCAATAAGGAAATGCTAATTGTGTTTTGGACAATTTAGAAAAAGTGGATGCCTTTATAAACAAATGTAGAATACCAAAATTGAAACAAAAGTCAATAAAAAAAAAATTTTTTTTTAAGTCAAATTTGACTTAGATACTTAAATATAGTTAAAGACGTATTCTTATTAAGACGTAAATATATTTTAATATATTGACGTTAATAATTTTAAGGACGTAAATATATTTTTACACTTTATTTTTCCATACTCATCAATTTTTTTTTAATAAGAATATCACAGCACTTATCGTACTACTATCGTCATGCGTGTATCTGTGTAAGTATGAGTTTTGTGTTTGTATGATGATGTTAGAAATGTACCTCTTTAGAAGAAAAATACTAATTAACATAAAAATGACTATAAAATATTCCTCTGCAGATATCATTTACACTCTTTGATATCTTTGTGCTAAAGATTTATCTTTTAAATCATCCTAAATGTCTTTTGCTTTTTTATCGGTTACTACGAATTTCGGTTAATACGAAAAGATTTTTGCTGCCCGTCGACTGAAATCTTGTGCATACTGCGGTACTTCTTTATTATTTTTTCAGAAAGGACAAGTCCAAAGGCTTTCTCTGACTTTTGAGACTTCTCATTTTTTTCAAAATTTTTCTCAATTTGAGTAGTCAATGCTGAACTGAATTCCAGGCATTTTCTGACTTTAGGAGAAACATTTTCACTTTTCAATATTTTCTGTACCTTCTCGTTTGGACTGTTTAAATTTTTTCGTTTACTTCCCTCATAGCATGCATGGTCACGGTGACGTCGTTGTGACGTCACTGTAAGTCACTGTGGTCACGTCACATCTGTGACCAAAATGCCACCACTCAATGATGTCACATTGTGACTGAGATGTGAACTTCTTAGAAAACTTAAAAAAATTACGGAAATTCTTTAAAACATGTTATTTACTGTAAAATTATATTTTTCTGGCAATTAAAAATAATTGTGACGTCACTGTTATGTCACTGCTATGTAACGTACGTCACGTCACATATGTGACAAAAAAACCACCATATTGTAAGTCACAGTGTGACAAAAATATGAACTTCAAAAGTCTTTGAAAATGAAGAGAAATATTTTAAACAGTCACGAGTTACAGCGGCATAAAGAATGAAAATATATTAGTGGATAGCAAATGGTAAATTCTGTCTCTGGGAGGGGGGCATAATAAATAAAGTACACGATACAAGCATTAATAAACTAAATTTTCAGGCTATATTTTATCAATTTGATATCTAAGACAGTGAATGTATACTTTTTCAGGATTTCAATTTTATCTAGCATTTGGATAATATATTTAGAATTAGGAATATTAAATTTATACACTTTACATATTTAGTTTGCTGGGGGGAAATTTATTTCTTTCTTTCTTTTTTTATCGACCAGGATTATTCGAAACACTTCTGTGGTTTCAAACTAAAAATTTCCTATTACAGTTAAATCTGCACCTTTTAGTCATCTATGCATTTCTTGCTTTAGAATATTTTTATAACTTGTATTCAAGTCATAAATTCTACTTCTTTCAGACTTTTTAAATAAAATTAGCATTTTCCGAAAATAAAAGAAATATACAAAATTTGTGCAAAACAAACTTTACTTTTAAAAAAACGGAAAAAAGAGAGGGGGGGGTCGTTATTACTATTAAATTTATTTTTACACCTTTTAAAAATTTAAACAATGTTTTATCTAATAAACTCTAATTATGAATATTATTATTATAATTATTTAGAAAAAAGAAACTTTACAATACATTTTATCTTGAATTATTTGGTACGGATAAAAAGAAAAGGTTAAATACATTGGACATTTCTTCAAATACAAAATTTTAATTAACGATACTTTCAGAAAATTACTGCGCATTCAAGTTCCATATGTCTTGCATACAAAAACAAATAATCTGTAACAGACCATCTGCTTGAAAATCGTCTGCCCACAAAAAAAAAAAAAAATAAAAAATAAATATGAGAAGACGCGGGAAATAATTCGCTGTTTTCAGAACATCACCACGTCTACAACACTTTAAGATAAGGAAATGACCATTTTAGGATACACGGATATTAATGGAACGTAATGGAATGTAAGTCTTATTTAATTTAAATATTTTATTCCAGATTTGTATATTATGAGTTAAATAGTTTTATGTTATATTTGTAAGAGACTGATCTTTAACTGTCAGAAGCGATATTTTCCAATTCGATAACTGTAAAGAAAATATCTTAATTTGCGATCGCTTGAAAAAAAAAACTGCGCAGAGACTGTTTCATGCCTACATTCATACTGCAATTAATATAAATATTAATTTACTCTTACTTGAGATTGAAAATGTATGGATCGACAATGATTTGGAATTATTTTATCGGCTTCTTACTATTTTTTGATTACTAACACTTACAGTTATTATTATTTTGGGGTTAAATATGATGTTCGATTATCATGAGATTACGAAACTGTTTCAGATTAGAAATTAACATTACACTGGGAAAAAGTATTTTTACATATTACAGTAGTGAAATTTTTGAAAGAATTTTCTTTTAGTGCTAATAATATTTTAAATTATCTTTTAAAATCCTAAATCTTCAAACCTATGTTTTCAGATTTAACATTTACCAAAATTATAAAATAATAGGAATTCCTTATACCATATGGAAATATTTTTGAGATATTGTTAAATCTAATAATGCATTTAATTTATCTATTGTAGTTTGCTGTTGTTTAATAGTACAATTATAAATACTAATTATTATTTTTAGTGTTTTTCAAATTGGTATATTTATTTTTTTAAATTGTATGTAAGCATTTTTTCTGTTTGTGATTTTAATCAAACATTTAATTATAGACATTCTGAATCGGTTATTAAATTTCCTTCTATTGTAAATTCATTTTCTACATTTATGATACGCGTAATTATTGGCACTAAAAAGTAAAATATGATATTTAAGCATTGAAATAAAGTGTTTTTCATGCCTGATAGGAAGTTATATATTAAACTGCTTTAGTATATATTTTTTTTAAGTTCATATAATACAGGATACATAATATAGGACACAAGTTGAAAGTGCTTATGACTTCGGTTTGTCTGTCCGTCTGTCCGCCTAGCAGTCTGTCCGCACTCTAACTCTCGAAAATATACTCGGATTGCCCTGAAATGTTTGGATGTTATTGACGTTTACCATAACACGGTACCTATTTGTAATGAAGTTTGTAGCATGCTTTGTTCATTTACATGGACAGCCAAAAGTTTTCCGTTACATTACGGCCTATGGGAAAAAATCGTTTCAAATGATTTTTAATGATTTTACGCACGCTTTCAAACAATAAAATTTATATGCATTTATGAAGTGCACCAAAATATGCATTCTGTTGACTATGCGATGCAAAGAATAGTTATTGTTCATTTACAGGGCTAAAAAAGGAATTCAAATACATAATGATATAGGGGTGGAGGGAATTGTTTGCGGCATACTTTAATTATGTTAATCTATTTCATATATAATGAAATTGATATATGTCGCTGAGGTTTACATACTATAAATTATTTCATGTATAATACGAATAATACGTATATAGCATTTACAGGGACACACGAAATATTTCAGATACTATATTGTATCCGAAGTACTGTTCATTAGCGATGATTGCTGGAAATGTACTTTTAATTATGATATGCGCTTTTATGATTCACTATATTTATGCATAGTATATGGTGTACATAAATGCTATAATTCCTATACAAGGCTACACAAAAGTATTCGTAAGGATTACTGGGTATGGGCGCAAATTGCTTAAAGGTGTTTTTTAAATGAGTTATGCTTTTTTTCGCTGAACTGCATTTAATTTACCAAGAAATGTTTGTAGAATATAGATAAAATGATGTACAGGGTCACGTAAAGAATTGGATACATGGCCGTCTATGTATTATAATTTCTGGAAATGTGATTTCAGTAGTTTTAAGAGTGTCTTAGTTTGAATTAAATTTTAACTAAATAGTGGCGTGTAATAAAGATTCTAGGTGAACTACAGGGTTGTACAAAAGTATTCAAGTATGTTTCCATACATTAGTATAAAGTGCTGAAAAAGAATTTCAATCTGTTAGGCGTTTTCTTGCTAAACTAAGTTTTCCCATTATATAGTATATATACACTTAAAAAAATGAGTACTCAAAATTGAGTAAAAAGTACTCAATTTTAAATGCGTCACATACTCAAAATAGCTCCGATCCAAATGCACTCAAAGTTGAGAAACACATGTACTCATTTTTTATTCCATGGTTGTGATCAAATATGAATCGTTATGTACTGCCCCCCCCCCCAAAAAAAAAAAAACCTAAAATTTAAAGTAAAAATGTACTGACATTTATTTCCCGTTCAAAGTTCTTAACAAGAAATGTTTAATTGATTATTTATTAAGAAAAATAGCAAAATTCTTAACAAGATACTCAAATCGAATATTTTTATGACAAGAGTATTATTTCCAAGCACTTTTAAATTATTTTTAAAATGCTGGGCATAATTTAATATTTACATTAATAAACATCATTTATGCCGCCATAAATGAAGTGAACCATTACAGGGTACAAAACTATTCGTTTGTTTGGGTTTGATAACATGTGATGTTTCAAAATAGAGAAAGCATAGTTTCATTTTTGATCCAAAAATATTCAATTCGATATGAGTACGTCGGTTTACTCATTTTTGAGTACTTCATTTTTTTCAGTGTATCAACCTACAGATCAAATACAGGGCTGTTCAAAAGAATTGGAAACATATTTGGCTATGGACGGTAACTGCTGAAATCAGTTTTTCAAATGTTTTATGTGTTGGTGGCTCATGTTAAATATTCCATCTTGTGCTGCGTTTGTAGCCTTGCCAACATGTAATAGTGAGAAATTTTCCAGCCTGGGTATCGTTCCATGTGATTTAGTCGGTAGAATGTCAGTGCGCTGTACTGATGGCCCGGGTTCGAGTCCCAGCATGGAATCTTTTTCACTATTTGCGTCTTTTAAGCAATTAATTTGAAATTTGGTTTTCATTTGAAATCACAGTGTTTATGACAAGTTCATCACAAATGACACATATTTCACAAATTGGTCACAGTGTGACTTCAAAGCATTGTCGCTTTCGTCACAGGTTCGTCACAAAGTTAATGCCAAAATAGTCACAAATGACACACTTTTCACAAATTTGTCACACCGTGACTTCACAGAGTGGTCACAATGTGACGTCACAAACGACCTCTAAAACGGCCATAACGACCTCGCATTCTAGTCACTATGACGTCACATAGACGGTCACAAAATCACAGTGTGACTTCACAATGACGTCGCCGTGACGTCACCATGCCTTACGGGTTATGACGCGTTGATATCTTTTCTTATAATAATCTTTTTTTCTATTTCCACTTTTCATAACATTTTTAAGATCTTTTTCAACCAATTTTATTCTTTAGTATGCCTTTGTTTTGTTTCTGTTAACAATTTTCGACTACTTTTTACCGAACTAGTACCTGCTCTTCCTATCACATCTTTAACATTCGCAATAGGATCGTTTATAATTTCTGGATCATCATCTATTTCTGGTGTAGTAGAATTTAAAAGAACTTGCTGTAATTTTTCTTTATTTGCTGTCTTCTCTCCACTTTTTCTTGTCTTTTGTACCCAATTCTTTCTTTGTGCACGCTTCTGTTGTTCACACAATTGGGAAATATCTTTCATTTTTCCTTCTTTTGTCTTCTTGTAATAACTTTTGCATTCCTTTTTCTTACATTCTTCACACAATTCTGGATTTTCTTTAATTTTATCCCGTCTTTTCTGCTCTGCTTCTCGTCTGAGTTTTCTTTTCTTCTCTACAGAATTCTTTTTACTTTTTGCCCGAGCCATGATAACTAAAAATATTTTTAAATATTAACGTGCAATTAGATAAAAATAAGTAGATTAATATATAAATAGAAAATATAGCATTTTAAATATACGATTGCAAAGTACTCTAGTGTGGCCATATTATTTAAATATATTAAATATTAAACAAATATATATATATTTTTTCTTTTATTTATCAAATTGGCTAGCATAGAAAAACTGAAAATTTAAATTTAGTTCTGCTGTTTTTTTTTTTTTTTTTTTTTTTTTTTTTTTTTTTTTTTTTTAGGTTTAGGAGATCAGGAAATTCAATAAGAGGCTTTAAAATAAAATTTAATTAAATCTAAAGTTTAACTTGTGTTGAAAGAAATACTGAAAGGCATTAAAAAATCAAACTTATACAAAATTAAATATTTTAGAATTAAACATTTTCAGTTTAAAAAAATATTTTTTTATATATATAAAATTATCCTCAAAATAAAAATATAATTAAAAATATACTTTAAGACCCTTAAAATACTGTTTACATCAATATATGCCACATCCATGGGTCAATAACACCTCCATGATACAACAATGGCATGGAGGTGACATATCTGAGATTAGGCCTAATGTTTCCTAAACTATGCACAACATGAACATAATGCTACTTGGATACAAAATTTAATAAAACAATTTAACGCTACTTATCAACAGAATTCTGCTATTTTTAAAACTGACAAAATTAACGAGGCCATGGAGTTGACACCCAATTAAAGTACACTATGGTAATTAAAAGTTTTTTAATTAAAACTAGATGAAGTAACAACTCACCATGCTTCAGAAATATTCCATCCAATAAGTAGCTGCCTGTAGTTAATTTCTATTCCAAGTTCTAGATTATGCTGCCATCTAGTAGATTTTTATGTAACTATAACTGATATGTTATGAAAGTACCTCTAATTCAGGGGACTGAAGTGTCTTGGTCTGTAATATTTATTAAATATAAATTTTCAAAATTTTCTTTTAAAAAGTAAGCAAAGTATATCCATTTTTTAACTTAACACATTTTATATGGTTCTTTTCGTTTATCTTATGGGATACATTCATGTTGTAAAGTAAAAACAAGCATGGAGGGACATACCATGGAGGTGACATTTAGCATGATTTTAATGTTATTAAAATAGTTTTAAATTTCAAATTCATTCTAAAGTATTTTATAATGCAAGTTTTAGATGTGCCTCCATAGATTATCTATTTAGTTTAGCAATTATTTGCAAAAAAGTACAAAAAAATTGATTGGGACTCAAATTTCCGCTTAATTTCAGAACTACCCATCTATGCATACTTGAATTCACCTCGAATTCTGGCGGCGTTACAATGTTAAGTGAATAAAATAATTAACTACAGCTACAATGTTCATCTCAAAAAGAATCATCATTGCAGAGTCTGTTGCTGAGTGATCACAACAAAAAATTTAAAGGGTCTTACACATTAAGTTAGGTGCAATTCCATCTCATAAATGCCAAAATATAGCTTTCACGGAAATCGTGAAAAACACGATATAGCAGTGGGATCTGTTGGGCGAGGTACACCAAAATCTAATCAGCACGACTTTATGTAAAAATCACTAAATATGAAATTTTATGAAATTTCATGCTTTAGTTTCAAGTATCATAACCTCAAGATTTGTATAACGCACACAGACGCATCAATACAAAAATAGAGTCAAATCGCATTCAAGACACAAACGTGTAAATCATCAAAAAAACTTAAGTCGGAAATTTTTTTACGCATTCAGAACTTTCTTATGAATACAGAAGAAAGTGAAAATATGATAAAGCTTTTATTTTCAATATCTAGTCATTCACTTTGTCAAATAATTTTAAATTTTTTCGTAAGTATTTGCTTTTGAAATATTTGAATATGTGAGATTTAAGATTGCATATTTCCGTTCAAAACAACGTGCTTTGGTTCACAAGAAGCAAAAAAAAACGGAATAAATTTTGTTTCTGAATTGGAATCTTTCTTTGCAATGCAAAAGATGTATTTTTCGAACGTTTGATTCAAAAAGCAGAAATATTCACATAAATTTATAGATAAAATGAAATGCTTATAGATAAAAACGCTCCCTGAATTGATAACTATCATTTAGACAGAGAAAAGCTGTTTAGTACAATTTCAAATAAATAAATAAATATATATATATATATATATTCATAAAATCTTTCAAATTCATGGAAAAGATTTTAAATTTCTTTTTAACGCTGAAATAAAGATAAAGCCTAGATCAGGACTGTAACGCAGTGCTCGAGGGCGTCATGATACACTTTCGAGTTTTTTTTTTTTTTTTTTTTTTGTGCCGTTTTCGGTCTGTTCTGTTACTTACTATATATTCTTTATTTAAGGATGCTTTTATTAAAATCAATAACATTTTCGTGTTTTTTTACTATAGGCCAGAGCTCGAAATTAAAAAATCCACGAAACGGATCGCTTTTTCGAAATTATTATTGACTAAACAATTTTTTTTGGAAGTAAAGATAAGTTTATTTGTAACCATACAAAAACTAGTTTGGATGTGCCAATCCCAAAATTTTCTTCTATCTCATGTATTTTAATATTTCAAAATGTCGTTACAAATGTCAATATTTCATTTATTAGTTCGATGCTATATAAACTTTGACTTTCATCTTAAATTTCTGCTTCAGTCAATTAATCGGAGTAAAAACGAGTTCATCTCCATCATGACATTTATTAAAATCGATAGTTTTCCGTTATTCTGTTATATATCAACTGTTCGCGAATAGCCGGTTTATCAGGACAGGAAGTTCTCGTCACTTCACAAACCGCCGGTGTAGAACAGAACTACGAAAAATCAAGAATATTACACAAAAATCGCTATGTGCCCCCTTTCGGCGGAATATTTCCTAATTCAGAGAGGACCTAAAAATTTGGTTCAATTCAATGCATAACTTCATCCACTTTTCGGTGGTGCAATATTAAAAATGGCACAAAAATCGCTATTACAGCGCCTCCTTTCGGTGGAGTTTTTCCAAATGCAGGGACAACCTTCTTGCCTTGGCCAAAAATATACACAAAAAATTTGGTTCAATTATATGCATAACTTTATACACTTTTCGATGGTAAAATATTCAAAATCGCACAAAAATCGCTATTACAACGCCCGCTTCCGGCGGAATTTTTTCAAATTCAGGGAGGACCTTATCTTCCCTCGGCCAGAAAATATGGTTCAATTCTATGCATAATTCCATACACTTTTTGATGGTACAATGGCGACAGACAAACGGACAGACGGACATTTTCTATAAACATGTTTTTTGGGATCATTGACCCCTAAAACGTGTAAATCCGTCGAAAAAAAATTTCGATTACAATACTTTCTTCTGTTGATGATAGAAGAAAGTAACAATTGTTTAAATGCATTTCAAAAAAGTCACAGCACAATAAGCTGCATATATAAAACTTTAACAATATTTTTTAATTATTGCACGAACCGGAACTATATTTAATACAGTTTCACGAACCGGAATAATATTTGTTATAATTTCACGAACCGGAAAATTGCTCAGGTTTGCTCAGATACATTTCGAACCCTGTTATATGAGCGATTAACGTTTCTGGCTCCTTCTGTTACAAAAATTTTTACCACTACTATAGCGTAGTGTTGCCAATTTAGCGGGAGTTTTATTTAAAAATCTGCCATTTCTTTCATTAGTATCTTATTTGCCATTAAATAACACAAATGTTATTACGGTAGAGCGCCGATTATCCGAACAAGTCGGGACCGACACTAGTTCGGATAAATGGACAGACAATAGAAGGGGTGTTCCTGACTACACTAAAACCATCACTCTTTATCCAGGCTTAGGACTGGTAGCACCAGTTAGTGTTAGTTTGCTTAAAAACTGGGGGTTTTTTTTGTTGTTGTTGTTGTTCGTTTGTTTTTTTTTACTTTTTTATCATTTAAAATTTATTTTCTCTTTTTATCATTTTCTGAACTCTAGAAGATTATAAATTAAGCAAAAAAGCTTTCGATAGTTGCTTGCTTCAAAGAAGACATTCTTTCCAATATTGCCATATCTCGAATTCTTCTTAATACGTTAGTTGAATAGGATCAGAGTTCTTCTGCCGTTCGAGCCATTTCATAGCTGTTTCCAAGCATTCAAAGGCTTAGTTATGTGATGGACCTGGTCACTTTCAGAGCATTCGTTTTCATTTCTGCAATTACTTTTTCATCTTAAATCTCATCATCACTAAAAAAATTTTTGAGAGAAAGGCTGTTCGGATAAATGGAAGTTCGGTTAAGAAATTTTTTTTTTTTTTTTTGAGAAAAATAGGCTGTTTTGGATAATTGGAGTTTCGATAATCGGCGCTCTACTGTATTTAGAAATTGTAGTAGATATGCGAATAAAAATAAATCCGCTAAATTAACTACACTGCTGTAGTGAAACAGGATTGTTACGTGCTTCCATTCATGTCAATAATGCGACCATTTTTATTTTGCACTAGATGAGATGCGTCCCTGCTTATTGAAAGGTTGGACATGCCTGATTTATATAATGTTACTGTAAACTAGGCTGTAAAAAAATAAAAAAAATCGGATTTTTTTTATTTTTTTCCCAGCGTTCAAATACTGAATAGTTACCAAGACTTTTGGGTTTCCAAAACAATTAAACCACGAATTGCTAACATAATCTATGTTTTTACACCTTAATTAATAAAAATTATAATTATTAGTTAGTAATTACATAAATTATAAAAATTGCAAATTAGTAGTTTCATTAGGTAGTATCATACAATAATGTTATATACATTAATATTGTAATAATTATGTACTGTATTTTATATTAAATAGTTAACACTACTTCAAATTAATAATTATTAAACAATTAACTCTCTAATTAGGAACATATTATACATTTTTAAGCCTTATTAAAATGATAATAATATAGTATTCATTTTAGAAAGAAAAGGGGACAGGCTGCTAGTTCCAAAAAAGGGCACTATTTCATGAGGAAATATATTAGTAATGTGTTTAGTAATGATATAAGAAAAAAATAATAATTTTTAGTATAATAAATAAAGTGCCCTTAATTTTCAATAATTTTATGAATAACAAATTGAAAAATACAACTAAATAACATATTTTAATAATATCCTGTTTTTTTCTAAAGAAATAAAGTTCTATATTTTTGCAAGATCTTACCACATGAATTTAGAAGTACTGTTGAATGGGGAAGTTTTTTACAAGAAATCTGGCTACAACTACGGGTGAATTTCAACTATTTTTTTTTAAAGGCAGGGTGCATTTTGCCAATTTCAAAAGGGACATGGTGCGGCACCATTAAAAAATGGCCTAGAAGAAACAGTATAATTACAGAATTAATAAAAACTTCAAATAAGTAATTTCATTAGTTAGTAGCTAGCACAAATAACAAAACTAACAAATATTATTTGCAGCTCGTTTTGCATTTGTATTTAGAAAAATTATCGTAAACCACCAAAATCTAAACTTACACATCTGTATGAGTATACTAACCAAAAAAATATATATATATGAAAATGAGTTAAACCCATTCATACAGAATAAATATAAGTTAGCCACTTATATCTGAAATCCTCAAATAATTTAAGTAACAGCATTATTACCTTTCAGTGTGGATTATTAGCTTTCAATGGTTCAATTTTTTTTTTTCTTTTTAAGAAAAGTTTGCTGCCTTTTCAATCCCTAATTAATTATTTTTTATTTAGTATATATGAGTTACAAAGTTTAAAAAATATATATATTCTATCTATACCGAAGAGGCTCTTGCTGTGCTTAGCATTTTTATACTAATTTTCTTTTTCTCTTATGCATTTACTTACAACTAACCGCCTCTGGCGACCAGTTTGGTCGCACTTAAATGTTTGCTAAGAATTGCCAGATGTAACTTTTATTTATAATTTAATTTATTTACTTAATCTTTCGCCAAAACGAAAGATTCTGACCGAGAAATGAAAAATTCTTTAAGATCATTGCAGCATTTCGTAATTTTTTGATGTTATGATTCCATCTTTCTTGTCAAAAACCACTTAACTCATTTAGGCATTTTATTTCATGTCCGTCTGCATATAAATTGCAATACGTACACTAATGCGGAGATTTTAACATATTAAGTAATCTTCCGTAATTGGATCCTCTGCCTATTGACGCATTTCGGCTAATACGACACCGAAGGGATTCAGCGTCAGGGTCAACAAAACTACTGTGAATTTATCATTTAAATTACAAAAATTTACTGAGAAATGTTCGTAGCCTGCATCTCATAGAAAATATTTATGTATAATTCCCTGTTACAATTTTGATGCAGCTCTTTCATCATCAAATAAGCGCTAAATTGTAATATCCACCTCAGAATCAACGGGAAATGTAAGTTATAGTGCAAACAAATAGTATATTTTCAAAATATAGCAAATAAATTGGGTACTTTTCGGTTAGCCGGGCGCCAGTGTTATATATACATATGTATGTATACCTATATATGCATATATATATGTATATTTATACATATATAGAAGCTATATGTATACATATATATATGTGTGTATATATACATATACTGTATTTCGGAATATAATACTTAATCATTTATATAGAATAAAATGTTTATGTTCTTCTCCTCTAATTAACAATAATATTAAAAAACTAATTTATGATGCATTAAATCATGGTTTTCCAAAAAAATTCATATATTCATTAATATACAATTAGTACTTTTCTTACATGATCTATAAAAACAAATTAACACATGCGTAAACAAAATTACAAAAAAATTATAAAATAAAAAAATATCTATAAAAAATTAAAAATTGTAAAATAATATAAAAAAAATATTATAGGTTGGTTGGGTGGGTAGATGTTAGAGTACGGAGGAGGGTGGTGTTGTCTGGATAATACGCAATGGTTAATTATAAACAAAAAAAAATGGGGGCTCTTGTATTATTACTATATTTTTGTTACGTATTTTATATGGATGTTGATTTGATATTTTATATGTAATTGGAGAATTTCATTAATATTATAATTAGCCTCATTATTGATTAATCTAATTTACAATTATTTGTTATTAAATTTTAATTTTACTAAGGACAATATCATATTAATTACTAATAGTATGCCATTCTTATAGTGAATAATATACATATAAGTATGTTTAATATAAATATAGTTATACTGTATGCATTAAAATTGTGTAATTATTTTTATTATTATTACTCTATTCTTTTTAATATTTATTATCGGTTTAATGTTTTTGAATGTCCCACATTCATACTTTATGGTTTTTTATGGATGTCTGAAAATAATCCACACTCTCTATTTGTGCTTTTTAAGTAATGGGTATTTAAGTATCTTTTAACCTTCTATTTACTTCCACATGTTTTTTATTTCCTGTTCATTTTATAAATATCTGATATATAATTCATTAAAAAATAATTTTTATATTCAATAATTATTTATATTAATTATTACTGAATTTATTTTGTTTTATAGCATATAGCTATATGCTATATATTATCAATGTTCTAGAATTATTTAAATTCTTAGTTTAGTTTAAATAAGTTAGCTAATAGAATATATTGTATGCTTTTAAATTTTATTTACAATAGTTTTTAAATACATTGTGTGGTTTATATTCGGTTTATAATTCTCTATATATAAGGATATGTTTGGTTTTGCTGTTTATACAGTTATTTACATTCAAATGCTTACAATTATTTATACAGTTATTTACATTCAAATGCTTAAATATTTATCTTGCGTTAGTTGTTTAATAGAAGTAATACTAGATGGCAGCACTAAATTTGTCTCTTTAAGATAGCTCCTATTTTTAATTTTTCTAGCTCCATTTCAGTTATAATTTAATACACCAGGGGGTATTTTTAGCTAAATTTTGACGATATTGTTAAACTGTTATTAATTAATTTAATAGTGCATTTTAAATAATGTAATTAATATCTATTTATTTTATATTAGATTAAATGTGTTTAACAAGGTATTTCAAATTGTATTAACTGCATCCTTTGGTATCATTTACTGTGATTTCTTAACTGTTTTATTCACCTTAATCTTTTTGTTATACTGGCAGCCATGTGCGCGTGGGTTTTTTGTAAAATACTGAAATATTAATCGGTATGGTGTTTATTATTTATATTTTATATCCTATAAATATTTAAATACGTTTTATTGATTCTTCCATTTCATATTATTTGTTTCTATTCTGCTTTCATTTTTAATCAATTCACTTGATTTTATGGTTGTTTGGGCACAGGGGAAAATAACTTTTAGCTTTAGCTTATTTTTCCCACAGAAAACAACCATTTTGCTTATATCATTGAATTCTGTGCCCTTGATAACGTAATTCAATGTATAAGCTTTTCAATTTTTGTCGGTTTCCACTTTTTTCTTTTTCTTCCATAATAATTCTTATATTAATTTTTTTTTTTTTAATACTTACAGCTTTAATTCATAATAATTGTCGGTGGATGGTTATGTTTAATTAATGGTTATATATACATATATATGTATATATAGATATACATACATATGTATATATAACACTGGCGCCCGGCTTACCGAAAAGTACCATATATTTACATGTATATACAATATATGTATATATATGTATATTTACATAAATGTATGTATATAGATATGTATGTATAACACTGGCGCCCGGCTAACCGAAAAGTACCATAAATTGTTTTAATACGATTAAATAATAATAATAATAATAAATGATTCACGTTCAATTAATAGCGAGCTCAATTTTAAATCTAAAATTTATTGCGTTGGTTCATAGGCGAATGACGTCACGAACAAAGCTGCATTCTGCCTCCTGATTTGACAGTTTTAAAAATCACAATCTGGTTAATTACTTAAAATTCCTCTCTCAAGAACTCGCTTTACGAATAATTACCTTCATTGGCTTAATACTTTTAATCGCCAAAATGAAAGAATCGCTATTGTTTGTTTACTTTGGTGGAATGAGATATTGAGTTGTCAGCCTAATTTCAATTGATGTTGTCTCAGAATATATCCATATTTGAATATAATTTTTCGCTTAAACATCAATTCTTTTTTATACTACTTAAGTTATCAAGTTGATCCATTTCGCTAAATTATATAAATCGCCAAACCACTCGCCGCCAAATTATACAAAAATGGCATATTTTTATTTTTAAATAACGAAAGAACAAATAAATTAGTATAACATTAATAAAAATACAACTAAAACGTCGAAATAAAAATCAGTTGATGACATAAATACGTGTAACTTGAATGTGAATGTGACATTTACGATCAACCATTATTGGCATTTATAGTTTGGCGATAGATTTTTGGTCGACGGGGTAACCAAGTAGTAGTAATTTAAACTTAAACGATCTTTCGAAAAATTTAACTTTTGTGCAGTTTTATTGGAAAAAATAATTTTGATTAAAAATGGTTGCTTATCATATGGAAAGCGAAGCTGTCAGCCCGTATTTGGAGATAACAGTGGCACAGATGTCATATACAGATATTGGCGCGATTTTTTTCTGACGCCAATGTTATATACGCAACGGGTTCTTAACTGGCGTCAAAGTGTCGTTATTTTGTTTGATATGGTAACCCGGATGTTGTTGTTTATGCCGTTGATTTTTCACCAAATTGGTGTCGGGAAAAAATCGCGATATGACATCTGTGCCATAACAGTCACATGAGTTAAACTTTTATTATTAGAGATGAAAGAAATGTAGTTTAAATTAGTTTGATATATGTGTTTTAAATGTAAGTTATGTATTTTAAATGAAATGAGTGATAAGTTTATATTTTAAATGAAATGATGGCGATGGAACAATATTTGGCGATTTTTCGCCTGCGTCCTTTTAACATAAAAGTACCGAAATGGCCGTTTGGCATATAAGAAGTGAAGCGGTCATCCCGAAACTATTGATGACAGTCAAATGCTTTGCGCTTTTATTTAAGTATTGCGCGGCAGCGCAATACTTATTTATTTCCAGTGTCACTTCTCAATGTTAATTTAACATAGAAAATCCTACGGAGATCATAATTTTTAACTTTTTTCTTCCCACATTTTTGTCCCTGATGCCACTCATTTTTTATTTTTTACTAATTCTACTGATATTATAAATTTAAAGTGTAAAAACGTTTGCCTAACGTCAGGGTCAAAACAAATGGTAAAATGCCTTTGCATATGGGTGAATTATAACTCAGAGAGTAACATGGGCCAATTTGTTTTTACATTATTCAAATATGTTTCTTAATAATTCCAAATTTCGCTTTTTTCCATTGAGAATCAACGGACATTTTCTAATAAAATTTAACATTTTTCCTTCATTGTTGTACATAATTCAAAAGCCGTAATAATAATTTTCCTATTTTTAGTTGAATGATTTTCACGTGAAATATGAAACTGAAGAAACTTAAATAGTTTTTTTTTTTTTTTTTAAGAATTAAAAAGAAGATGAATATGACGTCATAGTGGAAAAAAATGACACTTTCAAGCAGATTTTTTAAGTTCAGGTTGTAATTTTTTGACCAAACTACAACAACCTGCATTACTGCACTGGTGAAACATTTTGAATTATACATAGGTAAATTGCATCACAAAGTGTGATGCGATATCGCACAAATGAAAGCCTGATGGTGATACCCTCCATTAATTTTGAAATGTGTTTGTCTGAATGTAATAGTTATTAAAAAAACTTGACATATTAAACGAAAACCTAATTTGCAGAACAAATTAAAAAAAAAAAATTATTTCCTAAATTGTTTAAGCCCGAGAAGGGGCAGATATTAAGATATTTCATTCAATTCGTTCTACATTTAATGTTGAATTTTTGTAACAAATAAGCTAAACCAATTGAACATTAAAAAATAAAAATGAAATTCATAATGCTTTAAACACCTATATATACTTAGATTCCGTTCAAATGAAATCGAAATAAATCTTAGACTTTTTCCATTTTTAAGTTGTAAATATTTGTACTGCAGATTCTGCATTATGTTTATGACGATTGTACATAGTATGATAAGGTACATGCAAAATACAAAACTTTAAAAGATGTCTAAGATTTATTTCGATTTCATTTGAACGGAATCTAAGTATATAGGTGTTTTAAAGCATTATATTATATGAATTTCATTTTTATTTTTTAATGTTCAATTGGTTTAGCTTATTTGTTACAAAAATTCAACATTAAATGTAGAACGAATTGAATGAGATATCTTAATATCTGCCCCTTCTCGGTCTTAAACAATTTAGGAAATAAATTTTGTTTTTTTTATTTGTTCTGCAAATTAGGTTTTTGTTTAATTATATAGAATTAGCTGTTGAGCAAATGTCATTCTTTCATTCTTCTTTAACTTGAGATTGCTATTAATTACTATTTATTCTTTTACTTGTAGAAATGTACTACACTTGCTATGTGTATTTTATATAAAATAATGCATAAATTGATTATCTAAAGTAAATTATGACATTGCAAATTATATTAGATTTAAATATCATTTTTAAATGAAACTGTTTTAATTTGGAAAAAAACTTAAAAACAATGCTTTTTACGAACTCAACTGTTTTTAATTTTTTACAATACTCATGAATTAAGCATAGAAACAATTATTTAAAGCTCTTTTTTGTTTATTCATAGGTCAAAATACCTGTAGAAACTTTCAAATTATGCTCATGTTACATTTTAATACTTTTTTGACATTTTAAACATTTAGAAAATTTTTGATTTAAATCAATGATTTTTTTAAAAAATCGGTTGATTAAAATCATGATTTAATCGTTGATTTATATAAACTGATTAAAATCGTTGACACCCTATTGTAAACAGAAATTTTCATGGATAATTTCTTTCCCGATTTAAGGACACACAAAGGGGGGAAAAAATCTACCTGTTGTTTAGAATATTGGGCTTTTCTTAAACTGTACTACCATTTAAAAAAAAATATATCAATAATGTTTTCTTTTCACCGTTTAACGAAATTAAAGTGCTAACTGAAAAGAAACGCAGCACTTGGGCTGATGTCAGACGAACGTCTTTTTGCACGCCTTTTTCCCTACATATTATCCCTACACAATGCTAGCGGCATTGTTTAGGGATGATATGTAGTAGAGATGAGTTCGGACTCACTTTTCGAAGCCCGGACCCGCCCGAGCACGACGATTTTAAATCCGAGCCCGAAACATTTTTTTGTCATTATAGCCCGATACCGAAAATGTAAACCAAAAAAAAGTTTAATAAAAATTGCATAAAAGTTGTTATAAATGTAATATCTCATTTTTTTAACAACTTCTTACATCACAATAACTGTTAATCCCTAGCACATAATTAATTTTATGACATTTATATTTAATCTCATCAAAAGGTAAGTCCCTAAAAATATTCTCATATTTTTCTCTCGCAAGAAGCAAATCTGACGGAAACATTCACGAAGTGCATTTTAGAAATAAATGAATGAATGAAATTTACAGAAATTACGATTTATATGACGAAGAATCGAACAACGTTTTTCTATTTCCTATAAAATGTGAACATCTTTCGTAATTTTCGTGTTCTTGAAAATCAGCTTAAATGAAAAGTTCAACAAGGTTATCTGAAAGATCCGATGCTTTTTATAGAAAAAGAGAAAACACTGATCGATTGTAACGCTCATTGACTAATAACAGGAAAGATTACTTTTTTCGCCTAGATTGTCAAATCTATATATATAAAAGCCGTTCTCTGTGTGTATGTCCTTTATACAAATCTTCAATTTTTGACCGATTGCACGAAACTTCATGTACATACGTTTTAGACCGTGGAAAAGATCGCTGTCTACTTTAAAAAACCATCAGACCAGTATTTATCCCTTTTTTCTACCACTTTCCATAATTTAACATTATAGAAATATCTGCTTTTTTAATTTTATAATTCAATCGTTTCTTTCCTGTTGCCACACATCTAAATAACTGCTCAATAATTTAAAAAAAATTGATAACTCGAGTATTTTGTTTTATTAGCCAATAAAAATTCAGATTGTCTCACTATATTTTTGCTGTTTTTGAAATTGACGTCATTCAAAGAAGAAAATGCACATTTTTCATATATTTATGTAAAAACTTTAACTAAGCATGTATTAAAAGGACGTACTAGCCTATATCTTTATTTGAATGTTTTTAAAGTTAAAAAATCTATTTTAATACAGGAGTTTTAATTCCAAGAAAACAATTTATGAAAAGATATTAATAAAAAAAATCGTTTGCTAGATATGACGTCAATTTCTGTATAAATGACAACACTTTCTAATGATGTTTTATTCTGATGAGAGACTCTTGATCTTCTGAAATTATTCCTTATTATCATGCATAAAGCGAAAGATTTATTTTTAAGCCAGGCGAATTTAAAATTTCGGCAAATGCTAGGTCATTTAGATGTATTTATTGCTTTTTTCCGCGCATTGTGAGGGAAATTGTATATATCAGTTATGCTTGCTGGCTGAAGAAAACAAGAATTCTGATTTTAAAATCTGAAACACTTTACTATAATTACGTCAAAATGGCGTGTCTTTTCCTAAAACTCAATTTCGCGTGTTTCAAAATAAGGTTTTAAAAAAAATGGGGATTTTCATGAACGTCAGGTTAATCATTATTGCATGTTAATATTCTGTAATCGAGTTACATATCAAGAATTCGTTAAAAATATTAATGATGTTATATTTTTGTAAGGAATATGCTCCATAAAAGGTATCAATCGCATTTGTTAAAGTACGCCAAATAGCGTATAGCCTGATTATCGAAGATTAACCCCTCTTGCACTTACAAAGATAAAGTTAGTTCAGCATTTTTTTTTTATTGTTGTTTATTATTGAAATTATGTTGTTTATTATTGTTAGCCAAAATACAAAAAAAACTCAAGATTAATATTTGAACTACTGATTTTTTTTATATTTAAAATAAAACTTTAACGCTAAGTGCTTTGAATAGACGTAAAAACTTCCTATAAATATATTTTGAAGTTAAAATGTTTATGCATAGTTAGTTAAAAAGTAGGAATTTCTATTTGAGGAAAAAATATCAGGAAACAATTCGCTGAATATGGCGTCACTCTCTATAAATATGTTGTCAGTTTCAATAAATATACTGTCAAACAGATTTAAAAAAAAACTGTTGCCACGTTTTCTTAATCCACCGTGGGATATACGTGGTTAAAGATGATCCATATAGCGGCCGTTCACGTAATAGAAAAAAATAGATTGTTTTTAATTTAAAATACTAAAAGATTTTTTACATTTACTATATTTTTTAGAATCCCCAATAGCTACATTTAAAGCATTTTTGGTACTTTCGTATTAACAAGCGGTCAATCGTGATATTTTTTACTATTTAGAGCAACTTCATTAATGTGATAATTTTAAATTGTTCGATTTGAAGTCTGTTAAATTCGTATTTTATTTTTTTTATGGGGTTTGAATTTCGTTTGCCGATTTCTTTATGGAATGTTGCACGAAAAATCTCCCAAATGATGAATTATTTACATTGTTTTAGGAGCAATCGGATTCATCTTTTCAAATTGGGGTTGCACGAATATATAAAAAATATTCTTACTTAAAAATTACTTTAAAATACATAAAAATTAGTAGATTGAGAATCATTTTTCAAACAAATAGCATTGAATTTACTTTCTGTTTTCCATTGGATGTTGAAAAAATCGAATGTGTGATGTTTAGAGGTTAAACAAATTGCAATAAAAGCAAAATTTATGGGTTAGGTCATTGCCACCAAAAACATGATGCCAGCGTTACTCATGGACATGTCTTTTCCTTATAATATTGCATTCAGAGCAAATGGGTTCATCTTTCCCAATTTTGGTTTCAAATTAAAAAAAGATCCATGCTTGAAAATTAATTTAAAATCCATTAAATTCAAAAAACCGTATCTCAGTTTTATGATTTTTAATGATTAGTATTAAAATCAGAACCAATTAAAATCTGAAAATTGAGATATAATTTTCAAATAAAGTTCATTTGAAAGTAAGTTTTTCTATTCAGTGTAAAAGCTAAAATTGTGCATGTTTAGACGTTAAGAAAAATTAGAATAAAGGCACAATTTATGTGTTATGTCGTTGATATCATCAGTATGATGTCAGAGATACTCACTAACATATTTTTCCTTTATAATGTATATGTATGCTATACCATCGAGAATTTTTACTAAATACTACGCGAATCAGTTATTTTTTTTCTTCGTATTATCAGGAAAATCATATACAGTCGAAGCTCGTTAAGACGAAAACGCTTTACACGAAATTTCGCTTAAGACGAAGGAAAATAGTTTACCCATCACGTTATCTTGGAAAACAATAATAATTGCATCGTTTAAGGGTGTATTCCGATCCAAACTGCTTATTTTCTGATTCATTTTTAAATTCATTTTTGCCCTCAAACGCATCAAACTGAGAAATTCTCTTATTTAGAAACTATATAATGTGCCGTGCTTCTCGATTTTTTGATAAATGCAGAAAATATTGTAAAAAATGCTGTCAAAATCGGCGTTTTGAACCGAAATTTCCGGAAGCGGGAGATCTGGGGATGAAAAAGATGGTCATACTGAGAAAATAATTGCTTAAAAATCAAATTCTAATTAATTGAGCGAAAAATGAAATCACACGGCACCTTATACAACTCTTCAAAAATCACCCCAGCAAGTTTCATGTTTTTACTTTTAAAAATGAGTCTGAAAATGTCTCAGAAAATTTCGAGCTACTGAGGGTGAAAAAATATTTTTTCGAATACACCCTTAACACGAACATGAAGAAAAACTTCTTCCGTTTAAGACGAAGTAAGTATTGCACCTGATAAAAAAAAATTTCCTCTTATCGACCTTCCACCTTGATACAAGTTTATAGTTTTTCCAGAAGTGAAAGAGGGATGGTTTTTTTCTTGGAACTGAGCTTAGAGGACTGAGATGGGTGTAGTCATGGATCCCAACATCTCTTAATTATTCGGGAGTCTGAGCCAAGACGAACATGTTTTCAAGAGGAAATTTTATTTAGACAAAAATTTCAAATTGAAATCTAAAATGTATCTTACTGAAAGAGGAAACATTTCCTTATGCATATTTTCCGGTTAAAAACATTTTGTTTTGCATCAGACTCCGGAATAATTAACTAATGTTGGCATCTATGGTGTAGTGGTGAACGGGGGGGGGGAGGGGGGAGAGAAAAGAGTTGAATTCTTTCTCTACTGATGTTAAAATTATTTTCTGAGCGATTCATTTCGTTGCTAGCACGCGGTTGATCACTTGATGTGAATAAAGTTCTTTGCTAGAAATATTTTATTGATTGAAGTTCTAGTTGGATTGAAGTTCTAGTTGTGAAAATGAGTGGGGAAAAACACTCTTAGTTTGGAAACTAAGCAGATGATTTTATGTGATGTTAGTAAAGTGATCAGAGATTGCAGCAAAGTACGAAATACCTGCTAGTACTCTTTCGACAGTAATTAAGAATCAAGAACAAATTGAAACGGCTTGTGTTATCAATCAGTTCGAGCCTGCAAGAAAACGAATGAAAAAAATTGAAGTTGCTTTATTAATATGGATAAGAGAAGCTAGGTACCAGAATATCACTTTAACTGTTGCTGTTTTACAAGAAAAAGCAAAGTTTTATGCAGAAGCTCTTGGTTTCGATGATTTTACATGTTCAAATTGATAGCTGTCAAGGTTTAAAGAACACCACGGTATTGTCCTCAGAATATCCAAATTGTCCCCATGTGGTGGAGAGGCTGCAGTTAATCAGGGCAGTGTAGATTAGTTTTTCTCTAAAGAATGGCCGACTATTAAAATAAATTATGCACCCCGCGATACATCCAATGCAGATGAAACTGTGCTTTCTTATAAAGCATAACTTTCATCTACATTAACTTTTAAAGCATAAAAGTGGTCCGGTTGAAAATATAATAAAAAAAAAGAGCCACGGTACTGGTAGCTTGCAATATGGATGGTAGTAAAAAATTACCTATTTATGCTATCGAAAAATTCGCAAAACCACGTTGCTTTAAGCGCGTAAATGCACTAGCTGTTCAGTGCACATTCACTAAAAATGCTTGGATAAATAAGGAAATTTTTTGCAAAATGGTTATTAGAATTAGATTCAAGGCTTGAGAATCAAAAGAGATAGATATGCATTTTGTTGGACAATGAATGGTACAGCCCACAAAAATGCAAAAGGGCTAAAATCAATAAAATGCGTTTCCCCCCATCTAAATACTACAGCAAACATTCAACCATGTGACCAAGGTATATTATTCGGTGTTTAAAACTCACTACAGGAAAGAAGCAATCAACAAAACTTATCGACAAACAGACACCATTTTCTATCGATCCCTTAGAAGCAATGTGTTTCCTAAGAAGTGCATGGAACTCCGTTATTCCCACTGTTATCAAAAACAATTTCAAGCATTGTGGTTTTTCAGAGGAAGATGAAACAGAAATGGGTGATCTGATAGAAGTTGAAAAAAGAGGAATAATTTCTCCCCTGTCATTTGAGGATTACATTCGAATTGATGAAAATGTTACGACTTCATCACAACCCATGACAGATGAAGATAATCTGGCCGATTTCACTGAAAAGGAGAATGAAGAGGAAGAGCAGAATAAAATGGAGGCTGATAAAGAGTTCGTAATCCCTTCTGTGTCCTTCAATGAAGCGACAGAGGCTTTAAAACCTGTTCAGTGGTTTCTGTTTCAATAAGGAAATGCTAATTGTGTTTTGGACAATTTAGAAAAAGTGGATGCCTTTATAAACAAATGTAGAATACCAAAATTGAAACAAAAGTCAATAAAAAAAAATTTTTTTTTAAGTCAAATTTGACTTAGATACTTAAATATAGTTAAAGACGTATTCTTATTAAGACGTAAATATATTTTAATATATTGACGTTAATAATTTTAAGGACGTAAATATATTTTTACACTTTATTTTTCCATACTCATCAATTTTTTTTAATAAGAATATCACAGCACTTATCGTACTACTATCGTCATGCGTGTATCTGTGTAAGTATGAGTTTTGTGTTTGTATGATGATGTTAGAAATGTACCTCTTTAGAAGAAAAATACTAATTAACATAAAAATGACTATAAAATATTCCTCTGCAGATATCATTTACACTCTTTGATATCTTTGTGCTAAAGATTTATCTTTTAAATCATCCTAAATGTCTTTTGCTTTTTTATCGGTTACTACGAATTTCGGTTAATACGAAAAGATTTTTGCTGCCCGTCGACTGAAATCTTGTGCATACTGCGGTACTTCTTTATTATTTTTTCAGAAAGGACAAGTCCAAAGGCTTTCTCTGACTTTTGAGACTTCTCATTTTTTTCAAAATTTTTCTCAATTTGAGTAGTCAATGCTGAACTGAATTCCAGGCATTTTCTGACTTTAGGAGAAACATTTTCACTTTTCAATATTTTCTGTACCTTCTCGTTTGGACTGTTTAAATTTTTTCGTTTACTTCCCTCATAGCATGCATGGTCACGGTGACGTCGTTGTGACGTCACTGTAAGTCACTGTGGTCACGTCACATCTGTGACCAAAATGCCACCACTCAATGATGTCACATTGTGACTGAGATGTGAACTTCTTAGAAAACTTAAAAAAATTACGGAAATTCTTTAAAACATGTTATTTACTGTAAAATTATATTTTTCTGGCAATTAAAAATAATTGTGACGTCACTGTTATGTCACTGCTATGTAACGTACGTCACGTCACATATGTGACAAAAAAACCACCATATTGTAAGTCACAGTGTGACAAAAATATGAACTTCAAAAGTCTTTGAAAATGAAGAGAAATATTTTAAACAGTCACGAGTTACAGCGGCATAAAGAATGAAAATATATTAGTGGATTCCAAATGGTAAATTCTGTCTCTGGGAGGGGGGCATAATAAATAAAGTACACGATACAAGCATTAATAAACTAAATTTTCAGGCTATATTTTATCAATTTGATATCTAAGACAGTGAATGTATACTTTTTCAGGATTTCAATTTTATCTAGCATTTGGATAATATATTTAGAATTAGGAATATTAAATTTATACACTTTACATATTTAGTTTGCTGGGGGGAAATTTATTTCTTTCTTTCTTTTTTTATCGACCAGGATTATTCGAAACACTTCTGTGGTTTCAAACTAAAAATTTCCTATTACAGTTAAATCTGCACCTTTTAGTCATCTATGCATTTCTTGCTTTAGAATATTTTTATAACTTGTATTCAAGTCATAAATTCTACTTCTTTCAGACTTTTTAAATAAAATTAGCATTTTCCGAAAATAAAAGAAATATACAAAATTTGTGCAAAACAAACTTTACTTTTAAAAAAACGGAAAAAAGAGAGGGGGGGGTCGTTATTACTATTAAATTTATTTTTACACCTTTTAAAAATTTAAACAATGTTTTATCTAATAAACTCTAATTATGAATATTATTATTATAATTATTTAGAAAAAAGAAACTTTACAATACATTTTATCTTGAATTATTTGGTACGGATAAAAAGAAAAGGTTAAATACATTGGACATTTCTTCAAATACAAAATTTTAATTAACGATACTTTCAGAAAATTACTGCGCATTCAAGTTCCATATGTCTTGCATACAAAAACAAATAATCTGTAACAGACCATCTGCTTGAAAATCGTCTGCCCACAAAAAAAAAAAAAATAAATAAATAAATATGAGAAGACGCGGGAAATAATTCGCTGTTTTCAGAACATCACCACGTCTACAACACTTTAAGATAAGGAAATGACCATTTTAGGATACACGGATATTAATGGAACGTAATGGAATGTAAGTCTTATTTAATTTAAATATTTTATTCCAGATTTGTATATTATGAGTTAAATAGTTTTATGTTATATTTGTAAGAGACTGATCTTTAACTGTCAGAAGCGATATTTTCCAATTCGATAACTGTAAAGAAAATATCTTAATTTGCGATCGCTTGAAAAAAAAAACTGCGCAGAGACTGTTTCATGCCTACATTCATACTGCAATTAATATAAATATTAATTTACTCTTACTTGAGATTGAAAATGTATGGATCGACAATGATTTGGAATTATTTTATCGGCTTCTTACTATTTTTTGATTACTAACACTTACAGTTATTATTATTTTGGGGTTAAATATGATGTTCGATTATCATGAGATTACGAAACTGTTTCAGATTAGAAATTAACATTACACTGGGAAAAAGTATTTTTACATATTACAGTAGTGAAATTTTTGAAAGAATTTTCTTTTAGTGCTAATAATATTTTAAATTATCTTTTAAAATCCCAAATCTTCAAACCTATGTTTTCAGATTTAACATTTACCAAAATTATAAAATAATAGGAATTCCTTATACCATATGGAAATATTTTTGAGATATTGTTAAATCTAATAATGCATTTAATTTATCTATTGTAGTTTGCTGTTGTTTAATAGTACAATTATAAATACTAATTATTATTTTTAGTGTTTTTCAAATTGGTATATTTATTTTTTTAAATTGTATGTAAGCATTTTTTCTGTTTGTGATTTTAATCAAACATTTAATTATAGACATTCTGAATCGGTTATTAAATTTCCTTCTATTGTAAATTCATTTTCTACATTTATGATACGCGTAATTATTGGCACTAAAAAGTAAAATATGATATTTAAGCATTGAAATAAAGTGTTTTTCATGCCTGATAGGAAGTTATATATTAAACTGCTTTAGTATATATTTTTTTTAAGTTCATATAATACAGGATACATAATATAGGACACAAGTTGAAAGTGCTTATGACTTCGGTTTGTCTGTCCGTCTGTCCGCCTAGCAGTCTGTCCGCACTCTAACTCTCGAAAATATACTCGGATTGCCCTGAAATGTTTGGATGTTATTGACGTTTACCATAACACGGTACCTATTTGTAATGAAGTTTGTAGCATGCTTTGTTCATTTACATGGACAGCCAAAAGTTTTCCGTTACATTACGGCCTATGGGAAAAAATCGTTTCAAATGATTTTTAATGATTTTACGCACGCTTTCAAACAATAAAATTTATATGCATTTATGAAGTGCACTAAAATATGCATTCTGTTGACTATGCGATGCAAAGAATAGTTATTGTTCATTTACAGGGCTAAAAAAGGAATTCAAATACATAATGATATAGGGGTGGAGGGAATTGTTTGCGGCATACTTTAATTATGTTAATCTATTTCATATATAATGAAATTGATATATGTCGCTGAGGTTTACATACTATAAATTATTTCATGTATAATACGAATAATACGTATATAGCATTTACAGGGACACACGAAATATTTCAGATACTATATTGTATCCGAAGTACTGTTCATTAGCGATGATTGCTGGAAATGTACTTTTAATTATGATATGCGCTTTTATGATTCACTATATTTATGCATAGTATATGGTGTACATAAATGCTATAATTCCTATACAAGGCTACACAAAAGTATTCGTAAGGATTACTGGGTATGGGCGCAAATTGCTTAAAGGTGTTTTTTAAATGAGTTATGCTTTTTTTCGCTGAACTGCATTTAATTTACCAAGAAATGTTTGTAGAATATAGATAAAATGATGTACAGGGTCACGTAAAGAATTGGATACATGGCCGTCTATGTATTATAATTTCTGGAAATGTGATTTCAGTAGTTTTAAGAGTGTCTTAGTTTGAATTAAATTTTAACTAAATAGTGGCGTGTAATAAAGATTCTAGGTGAACTACAGGGTTGTACAAAAGTATTCAAGTATGTTTCCATACATTAGTATAAAGTGCTGAAAAAGAATTTCAATCTGTTAGGCGTTTTCTTGCTAAACTAAGTTTTCCCATTATATAGTATATATACACTTAAAAAAATGAGTACTCAAAATTGAGTAAAAAGTACTCAATTTTAAATGCGTCACATACTCAAAATAGCTCCGATCCAAATGCACTCAAAGTTGAGAAACACATGTACTCATTTTTTATTCCATGGTTGTGATCAAATATGAATCGTTATGTACTGCCCCCCCCCCCAAAAAAAAAAAAACCTAAAATTTAAAGTAAAAATGTACTGACATTTATTTCCCGTTCAAAGTTCTTAACAAGAAATGTTTAATTGATTATTTATTAAGAAAAATAGCAAAATTCTTAACAAGATACTCAAATCGAATATTTTTATGACAAGAGTATTATTTCCAAGCACTTTTAAATTATTTTTAAAATGCTGGGCATAATTTAATATTTACATTAATAAACATCATTTATGCCGCCATAAATGAAGTGAACCATTACAGGGTACAAAACTATTCGTTTGTTTGGGTTTGATAACATGTGATGTTTCAAAATAGAGAAAGCATAGTTTCATTTTTGATCCAAAAATATTCAATTCGATATGAGTACGTCGGTTTACTCATTTTTGAGTACTTCATTTTTTTCAGTGTATCAACCTACAGATCAAATACAGGGCTGTTCAAAAGAATTGGAAACATATTTGGCTATGGACGGTAACTGCTGAAATCAGTTTTTCAAATGTTTTATGTGTTTTCTAAAATGTTTACTTAGTTATCTTATTTACGTCATTTCCCTAAATTACGATGTCTTGTTAAAGCATTCATAAAGTGTTGGAAAGTATTTTATAATCTATGCTTAACGCATGATTTTTCTTACTCGTTTTTTTTCTATTTCCCAGATCAGTCTTTTCCTATAAAACATACCAAATCTATTTAGCTCATATTCACAAAATACAATATACACGGGAATAAAAAATTTAAATAAATATCGCTTATCATGCCGCTCTATAAATAATAATTGTATTAATATCCGTTAGTCTCAATGTTCGTATTTAATAAAGCAATGACAAATCACAACAAATTAAAAAACTTACACATTCTAAATATCAAGCTTGAACTCAATATCAAGCATAGAACTTAATAAAAAAAATATGTCAGTTGATAAGCATTGTTTTTTAAGAGGAAAATTTTAAAATGTTTTAGAAGAACAGGACTCCAAAATAGCGATATTTTGCTAAAAAGTACAGTAAAAAGATAAGATTTTATATTTACAGCAAAAGTTTATTTCAAAATTCATCACTGTATTAATACTTAGAAAATTTTCCAGAGAGAATCATTCGCTTTATATACAATATTTCAAATGAAAATCAAATATCAAATTAATTGCTTAAAAGGCGCAAAGGCCAACATAGTGAAAAAGATTCCATGCCGGGACTCGAACCCGGGCCATCAGTATAGCACACTGACATTCTACCGACTAAACCAGATGGAACGACGCCCAGCCTGTAAAATATTTCACTATTACATGTTGGCAAGGCTACAAACGCAGCACAAGATGGAATTTTATCGTGAGCCACCGACATGGGGTAAACAAGAAGCTTAAATAAATCCAGCATCGATTGAAACTATATTAATAATTGGAAATTTTTCCAGGGAGAAATATTCGCCTTGCATACAACATTTCAAATTAAAATTGCCTTTTAAGCAATTAATTTGAAATTTGATTTTCATTTAAAATATTGTATGCAAGGCGAATGGTTCTCTCAGGAAAAATTTCCAAGTATTAATATAATTTCAATCGATGCTGGATTTAATTAAGTTTCGTGTTTGCATCATGTTGGTGGCTCATGTTAAATATTCCATCTTGTGCTGCGTTTGTAGCCTTGCCAACATGTAATAGTGAGAAATTTTCCAGCCTGGGTATCGTTCCATGTGATTTAGTCGGTAGAATGTCAGTGCGCTGTACTGATGGCCCGGGTTCGAGTCCCAGCATGGAATCTTTTTCACTATTTGCGTCTTTTAAGCAATTAATTTGAAATTTGGTTTTCATTTGAAATCACAGTGTTTATGACAAGTTCATCACAAATGACACATATTTCACAAATTGGTCACAGTGTGACTTCAAAGCATTGTCGCTTTCGTCACAGGTTCGTCACAAAGTTAATGCCAAAATAGTCACAAATGACACACTTTTCACAAATTTGTCACACCGTGACTTCACAGAGTGGTCACAATGTGACGTCACAAACGACCTCTAAAACGGCCATAACGACCTCGCATTCTAGTCACTATGACGTCACATAGACGGTCACAAAATCACAGTGTGACTTCACAATGACGTCGCCGTGACGTCACCATGCCTTACGGGTTATGACGCGTTGATATCTTTTCTTATAATAATCTTTTTTTCTATTTCCACTTTTCATAACATTTTTAAGATCTTTTTCAACCAATTTTATTCTTTAGTATGCCTTTGTTTTGTTTCTGTTAACAATTTTCGACTACTTTTTACCGAACTAGTACCTGCTCTTCCTATCACATCTTTAACATTCGCAATAGGATCGTTTATAATTTCTGGATCATCATCTATTTCTGGTGTAGTAGAATTTAAAAGAACTTGCTGTAATTTTTCTTTATTTGCTGTCTTCTCTCCACTTTTTCTTGTCTTTTGTACCCAATTCTTTCTTTGTGCACGCTTCTGTTGTTCACACAATTGGGAAATATCTTTCATTTTTCCTTCTTTTGTCTTCTTGTAATAACTTTTGCATTCCTTTTTCTTACATTCTTCACACAATTCTGGATTTTCTTTAATTTTATCCCGTCTTTTCTGCTCTGCTTCTCGTCTGAGTTTTCTTTTCTTCTCTACAGAATTCTTTTTACTTTTTGCCCGAGCCATGATAACTAAAAATATTTTTAAATATTAACGTGCAATTAGATAAAAATAAGTAGATTAATATATAAATAGAAAATATAGCATTTTAAATATACGATTGCAAAGTACTCTAGTGTGGCCATATTATTTAAATATATTAAATATTAAACAAATATATATATATATTTTCTTTTATTTATCAAATTGGCTAGCATAGAAAAACTGAAAATTTAAATTTAGTTCTGCTGTTTTTTTTTTTTTTTTTTTTTTTTTTTTTTTTTAGGTTTAGGAGATCAGGAAATTCAATAAGAGGCTTTAAAATAAAATTTAATTAAATCTAAAGTTTAACTTGTGTTGAAAGAAATACTGAAAGGCATTAAAAAATCAAACTTATACAAAATTAAATATTTTAGAATTAAACATTTTCAGTTTAAAAAAATATTTTTTTATATATATAAAATTATCCTCAAAATAAAAATATAATTAAAAATATACTTTAAGACCCTTAAAATACTGTTTACATCAATATATGCCACATCCATGGGTCAATAACACCTCCATGATACAACAATGGCATGGAGGTGACATATCTGAGATTAGGCCTAATGTTTCCTAAACTATGCACAACATGAACATAATGCTACTTGGATACAAAATTTAATAAAACAATTTAACGCTACTTATCAACAGAATTCTGCTATTTTTAAAACTGACAAAATTAACGAGGCCATGGAGTTGACACCCAATTAAAGTACACTATGGTAATTAAAAGTTTTTTAATTAAAACTAGATGAAGTAACAACTCACCATGCTTCAGAAATATTCCATCCAATAAGTAGCTGCCTGTAGTTAATTTCTATTCCAAGTTCTAGATTATGCTGCCATCTAGTAGATTTTTATGTAACTATAACTGATATGTTATGAAAGTACCTCTAATTCAGGGGACTGAAGTGTCTTGGTCTGTAATATTTATTAAATATAAATTTTCAAAATTTTCTTTTAAAAAGTAAGCAAAGTATATCCATTTTTTAACTTAACACATTTTATATGGTTCTTTTCGTTTATCTTATGGGATACATTCATGTTGTAAAGTAAAAACAAGCATGGAGGGACATACCATGGAGGTGACATTTAGCATGATTTTAATGTTATTAAAATAGTTTTAAATTTCAAATTCATTCTAAAGTATTTTATAATGCAAGTTTTAGATGTGCCTCCATAGATTATCTATTTAGTTTAGCAATTATTTGCAAAAAAGTACAAAAAAATTGATTGGGACTCAAATTTCCGCTTAATTTCAGAACTACCCATCTATGCATACTTGAATTCACCTCGAATTCTGGCGGCGTTACAATGTTAAGTGAATAAAATAATTAACTACAGCTACAATGTTCATCTCAAAAAGAATCATCATTGCAGAGTCTGTTGCTGAGTGATCACAACAAAAAATTTAAAGGGTCTTACACATTAAGTTAGGTGCAATTCCATCTCATAAATGCCAAAATATAGCTTTCACGGAAATCGTGAAAAACACGATATAGCAGTGGGATCTGTTGGGCGAGGTACACCAAAATCTAATCAGCACGACTTTATGTAAAAATCACTAAATATGAAATTTTATGAAATTTCATGCTTTAGTTTCAAGTATCATAACCTCAAGATTTGTATAACGCACACAGACGCATCAATACAAAAATAGAGTCAAATCGCATTCAAGACACAAACGTGTAAATCATCAAAAAAACTTAAGTCGGAAATTTTTTTACGCATTCAGAACTTTCTTATGAATACAGAAGAAAGTGAAAATATGATAAAGCTTTTATTTTCAATATCTAGTCATTCACTTTGTCAAATAATTTTAAATTTTTTCGTAAGTATTTGCTTTTGAAATATTTGAATATGTGAGATTTAAGATTGCATATTTCCGTTCAAAACAACGTGCTTTGGTTCACAAGAAGCAAAAAAAAACGGAATAAATTTTGTTTCTGAATTGGAATCTTTCTTTGCAATGCAAAAGATGTATTTTTCGAACGTTTGATTCAAAAAGCAGAAATATTCACATAAATTTATAGATAAAATGAAATGCTTATAGATAAAAACGCTCCCTGAATTGATAACTATCATTTAGACAGAGAAAAGCTGTTTAGTACAATTTCAAATAAATAAATAAATATATATATATATATATATATTCATAAAATCTTTCAAATTCATGGAAAAGATTTTAAATTTCTTTTTAACGCTGAAATAAAGATAAAGCCTAGATCAGGACTGTAACGCAGTGCTCGAGGGCGTCATGATACACTTTCGAGTTTTTTTTTTTTTTTTTTTTTTGTGCCGTTTTCGGTCTGTTCTGTTACTTACTATATATTCTTTATTTAAGGATGCTTTTATTAAAATCAATAACATTTTCGTGTTTTTTTACTATAGGCCAGAGCTCGAAATTAAAAAATCCACGAAACGGATCGCTTTTTCGAAATTATTATTGACTAAACAATTTTTTTTGGAAGTAAAGATAAGTTTATTTGTAACCATACAAAAACTAGTTTGGATGTGCCAATCCCAAAATTTTCTTCTATCTCATGTATTTTAATATTTCAAAATGTCGTTACAAATGTCAATATTTCATTTATTAGTTCAATGCTATATAAACTTTGACTTTCATCTTAAATTTCTGCTTCAGTCAATTAATCGGAGTAAAAACGAGTTCATCTCCATCATGACATTTATTAAAATCGATAGTTTTCCGTTATTCTGTTATATATCAACTGTTCGCGAATAGCCGGTTTATCAGGACAGGAAGTTCTCGTCACTTCACAAACCGCCGGTGTAGAACAGAACTACGAAAAATCAAGAATATTACACAAAAATCGCTATGTGCCCCCTTTCGGCGGAATATTTCCTAATTCAGAGAGGACCTAAAAATTTGGTTCAATTCAATGCATAACTTCATCCACTTTTCGGTGGTGCAATATTAAAAATGGCACAAAAATCGCTATTACAGCGCCTCCTTTCGGTGGAGTTTTTCCAAATGCAGGGACAACCTTCTTGCCTTGGCCAAAAATATACACAAAAAATTTGGTTCAATTATATGCATAACTTTATACACTTTTCGATGGTAAAATATTCAAAATCGCACAAAAATCGCTATTACAACGCCCGCTTCCGGCGGAATTTTTTCAAATTCAGGGAGGACCTTATCTTCCCTCGGCCAGAAAATATGGTTCAATTCTATGCATAATTCCATACACTTTTTGATGGTACAATGGCGACAGACAAACGGACAGACGGACATTTTCTATAAACATGTTTTTTGGGATCATTGACCCCTAAAACGTGTAAATCCGTCGAAAAAAAATTTCGATTACAATACTTTCTTCTGTTGAAGATAGAAGAAAGTAACAATTGTTTAAATGCATTTCAAAAAAGTCACAGCACAATAAGCTGCATATATAAAACTTTAACAATATTTTTTAATTATTGCACGAACCGGAACTATATTTAATACAGTTTCACGAACCGGAATAATATTTGTTATAATTTCACGAACCGGAAAATTGCTCAGGTTTGCTCAGATACATTTCGAACCCTGTTATATGAGCGATTAACGTTTCTGGCTCCTTCTGTTACAAAAATTTTTACCACTACTATAGCGTAGTGTTGCCAATTTAGCGGGAGTTTTATTTAAAAATCTGCCATTTCTTTCATTAGTATCTTATTTGCCATTAAATAACACAAATGTTATTACGGTAGAGCGCCGATTATCCGAACAAGTCGGGACCGACACTAGTTCGGATAAATGGACAGACAATAGAAGGGGTGTTCCTGACTACACTAAAACCATCACTCTTTATCCAGGCTTAGGACTGGTAGCACCAGTTAGTGTTAGTTTGCTTAAAAACTGGGGGTTTTTTTTGTTGTTGTTGTTGTTCGTTTGTTTTTTTTTACTTTTTTATCATTTAAAATTTATTTTCTCTTTTTATCATTTTCTGAACTCTAGAAGATTATAAATTAAGCAAAAAAGCTTTCGATAGTTGCTTGCTTCAAAGAAGACATTCTTTCCAATATTGCCATATCTCGAATTCTTCTTAATACGTTAGTTGAATAGGATCAGAGTTCTTCTGCCGTTCGAGCCATTTCATAGCTGTTTCCAAGCATTCAAAGGCTTAGTTATGTGATGGACCTGGTCACTTTCAGAGCATTCGTTTTCATTTCTGCAATTACTTTTTCATCTTAAATCTCATCATCACTAAAAAAATTTTTGAGAGAAAGGCTGTTCGGATAAATGGAAGTTCGGTTAAGAATTTTTTTTTTTTTTTTGAGAAAAATAGGCTGTTTTGGATAATTGGAGTTTCGATAATCGGCGCTCTACTGTATTTAGAAATTGTAGTAGATATGCGAATAAAAATAAATCCGCTAAATTAACTACACTGCTGTAGTGAAACAGGATTGTTACGTGCTTCCATTCATGTCAATAATGCGACCATTTTTATTTTGCACTAGATGAGATGCGTCCCTGCTTATTGAAAGGTTGGACATGCCTGATTTATATAATGTTACTGTAAACTAGGCTGTAAAAAAATAAAAAAAATCGGATTTTTTTTATTTTTTTCCCAGCGTTCAAATACTGAATAGTTACCAAGACTTTTGGGTTTCCAAAACAATTAAACCACGAATTGCTAACATAATCTATGTTTTTACACCTTAATTAATAAAAATTATAATTATTAGTTAGTAATTACATAAATTATAAAAATTGCAAATTAGTAGTTTCATTAGGTAGTATCATACAATAATGTTATATACATTAATATTGTAATAATTATGTACTGTATTTTATATTAAATAGTTAACACTACTTCAAATTAATAATTATTAAACAATTAACTCTCTAATTAGGAACATATTATACATTTTTAAGCCTTAATTATTAAAATGATAATAATATAGTATTCATTTTAGAAAGAAAAGGGGACAGGCTGCTAGTTCCAAAAAAGGGCACTATTTCATGAGGAAATATATTAGTAATGTGTTTAGTAATGATATAAGAAAAAAATAATAATTTTTAGTATAATAAATAAAGTGCCCTTAATTTTCAATAATTTTATGAATAACAAATTGAAAAATACAACTAAATAACATATTTTAATAATATCCTGTTTTTTTCTAAAGAAATAAAGTTCTATATTTTTGCAAGATCTTACCACATGAATTTAGAAGTACTGTTGAATGGGGAAGTTTTTTACAAGAAATCTGGCTACAACTACGGGTGAATTTCAACTATTTTTTTTTAAAGGCAGGGTGCATTTTGCCAATTTCAAAAGGGACATGGTGCGGCACCATTAAAAAATGGCCTAGAAGAAACAGTATAATTACAGAATTAATAAAAACTTCAAATAAGTAATTTCATTAGTTAGTAGCTAGCACAAATAACAAAACTAACAAATATTATTTGCAGCTCGTTTTGCATTTGTATTTAGAAAAATTATCGTAAACCACCAAAATCTAAACTTACACATCTGTATGAGTATACTAACCAAAAAAATATATATATATGAAAATGAGTTAAACCCATTCATATAGAATAAATATAAGTTAGCCACTTATATCTGAAATCCTCAAATAATTTAAGTAACAGCATTATTACCTTTCAGTGTGGATTATTAGCTTTCAATGGTTCAATTTTTTTTTTCTTTTTAAGAAAAGTTTGCTGCCTTTTCAATCCCTAATTAATTATTTTTTATTTAGTATATATGAGTTACAAAGTTTAAAAAATATATATATTCTATCTATACCGAAGAGGCTCTTGCTGTGCTTAGCATTTTTATACTAATTTTCTTTTTCTCTTATGCATTTACTTACAACTAACCGCCTCTGGCGACCAGTTTGGTCGCACTTAAATGTTTGCTAAGAATTGCCAGATGTAACTTTTATTTATAATTTAATTTATTTACTTAATCTTTCGCCAAAACGAAAGATTCTGACCGAGAAATGAAAAATTCTTTAAGATCATTGCAGCATTTCGTAATTTTTTGATGTTATGATTCCATCTTTCTTGTCAAAAACCACTTAACTCATTTAGGCATTTTATTTCATGTCCGTCTGCATATAAATTGCAATACGTACACTAATGCGGAGATTTTAACATATTAAGTAATCTTCCGTAATTGGATCCTCTGCCTATTGACGCATTTCGGCTAATACGACACCGAAGGGATTCAGCGTCAGGGTCAACAAAACTACTGTGAATTTATCATTTAAATTACAAAAATTTACTGAGAAATGTTCGTAGCCTGCATCTCAAAGAAAATATTTATGTATAATCCCCTGTTACAATTTTGATGCAGCTCTTTCATCATCAAATAAGCACTAAATTGTAATATCCACCTCAGAATCAACGGGAAATGTAAGTTATAGTGCAAACAAATAGTATATTTTCAAAATATAGCAAATAAATTGGGTACTTTTCGGTTAGCCGGGCGCCAGTGTTATATATACATTTATATTTATATATATACATGTATGTATATATACATATATATTTGGTACTTTTCGGTTAGCCGGGCGCCAGTGTTATATATACATAGGTATGTATACCTATATATGCATATATATATGTATATTTATACATATATAGAAGCTATATGTATACATATATATATATGTGTGTATATATACATATATATGTATATATAGATATACATACATATGTATATATAACACTGGCGCCCGGCTTACCGAAAAGTACCATATATTTACATGTATATACAATATATGTATATATATCTAGACACACGGCAGTGTGTCAGCCAAGTTCGCCTGACATAGCCGTGTGTTATTTACACGAACCATTTCGAGCTGTTTTCGTCAAATTTCGATGCTCTACTACTAAAAATCGACGAGACCTACGTACTTGTTATACGAAATGTGTAGTAAGGCCACCCTAATTACCTAAAATCCAAAATTTTATAAATAACGCATAATTAGTTTCCGAGATAATGACATTTGAAAATGCCTGATAATCGATAATTTTACCACTGACTGACTGACTGACTGACTGACTCACTCACTCATCAAAAAGATCTCGTATATCTACTGCAGCTACAGACTTCAAATTTCGTGCGAAGTTCGTTTACACTATAAAACTAAAGAAAAAAATAAAAAAATTGAGAAAATCGATGAATTACCCACCTAGGGGTGCCCATTTTTACTTTAACATTACGTCTATTAGGCGAAATTTTAATTTGCCTTAGGAGGGGACGCTGTTCTGTCGCCAAATACCGCCAAGTTTCTCGCCAACATGGCGATATCTCGCCAAATTTGGCAACCAAAATTAGTCGCCAAAAGTGACGCCACCTTGGCGATATCTCTAATATTTCGCCAAATTCCAATAGACTTGCATTGTAAACCTATCTACTTACTGGGAGTTTATCTGGATTTACTTGCTTACAGAAAATCAACAAATTGATATATTTTAAAAATTGAGATATTTTAAACAATTCTTTCTAAGTGAGCCCCTAATTAGGTTGGAGGAGTGAAATTTTGCATACTGATAGCTGAACACCTCACATCAAATGACAAACCATAAAATTTTGAAAAAGTCGTACATTTAACTCTTTGCACTCCCACATGTGTATTTTAAACAATTCTTTCTAAGTGAGCCTCTAATTAAGTAGGAGGCGTGAAATTTTGCATACTTATAGCTGAACACCTCACATCAAACGACAAATCATAAAATTTTGAAAAAGTCGTACATTTAACCCTTTGCCCTCACACATGTGCATTTTAAACAATTCTTTCTAAGTGAGCCCTAATTAAGTAGGAGGCGTGAAATTTTGCATACTTATAGCTGAACACCTCACATCAAACGACAAATCATAAAATTTTGAAAAAGTCGTACATTTAACCCTTTGCCCTCACACATGTGCATTTTAAACAATTCTTTCTAAGTGAGCCCTAATTAAGTAGGAGGCGTGAAATTTTGCATACTTATAGCTGAACACCTCACATCAAACGACAAATCATAAAATTTTGAAAAAGTCGTACATTTAACCCTTTGCCCTCACACATGTGTATTTTAAACAATTCTTTCTAAGTGAGCCTCTAATTAAGTAGGAGGCGTGAAATTTTGCATACTGATAGCTGAACACCTCACATCAAATGACAAACCATAAAATTTTGAAAAAGTCGTACATTTAACTCTTTGCACTCCCACATGTGTATTTTAAACAATTCTTTCTAAGTGAGCCTCTAATTAAGTAGGAGGCGTGAAATTTTGCATACTTATAGCTGAACACCTCACATCAAACGACAAATTATAAAATTTTGATAAAGTCGTACATTTAACCCTTTGCCCTCACACATGTGCATTTTAAACAATTCTTTCTAAGTGAGCCCTAATTAAGTAGGAGGCATGAAATTTTGCATACTTATAGCTGAACACCTCACATCAAACGACAAATCATAAAATTTTGAAAAAGTCGTACATTTAAAACCCTTTGCCCTCCCACATGTGCATTTTAAACAATTCTTTCTAAGTGAGCCTCTAATTAAGTAGGAGGCGTGAAATTTTGCATACTTATAGCTGAACACCTCACATGAAACGAGAAATCTTAAAATTTTGAAAAAGTCGTACATTTAATCCTTTGCGCTCCGCTATGTGTATTTTAAACAATTCTTTCAAAGTGAGCCTCTAATTAGGTTGGAGGCATGAAATTTTGCATATTTATAGCTGAACACCTCACATCAAATGACAAACCATAAAATTTTGAAAAAGTCGTACATTTAACACTTTGGGCTCTCGCATGTGTATCTTAAACAATATTTTCTAAGTGAGCCCCTAATTAGGTTGGAGGCATGAAAATTGGCATACTTATAGCTGAACACACATCAAATGAAAAATCATAAAATATTGAAAAAGTCATACATTTAACCCTTTGGGATCCCACATGCGTATTTTAAAAATTCTTTCTAAGTGACCCCTAATTAGGTTGGAGGAGAAAAATTTTGCATACTTATAGCTGAACGCCTCACATCAAATGACAAATCATAAAATTTTGAAAAAGTCGTACATTTAATCCTTTGGGCTTCCACATGCGTATTTTAAGCAATTCTTTCTAAGTGACCCCCTATTTAGGTTGGAGGTGTAAAATTTTGCATACTTATAGCTGAACACCTCACATCAAATGACAAATCATAAATTTTGAAAAAGTCGTACATTTAACCCTTTGGGCTACCACATGCGTATTTTACGCAATTCTTTCTAAGTGAGATCCTATTTAGGTTGGAGGCGTGAAATTTTGCATACTTATAGCTGAACACCATCATGCGACAAATCATAAAATTATGAAAAAAGTCGTGCATTTAACCCTTTGGGCTTCCACATGCGTATTTTATGCAATTCTTTCTAACTGAGCCCCTTATTAAAAGGCAAATTTGAAATTTTGCATATTTATAGCAAAACACCTGTGGCCAGGCGACAAATCATAAAATCTTGAAAAAGTCTTACGCTTAACCCTTTGAGGTACCACATATGTACTTTAAGCAATTCTTTCTAAGGGAGCCCCTAATTAAGTTGGAGACATGACTTTTTGCATACGTATAGCTGAATACCTCAGACCACACGACTAATCATAAAATTTTCAAAAAGTCTTATACTATTTACTCCCCCGGGCTCTAACTTGTGTATTTTAAGCAATTTTTCTAACCTCCGCCCTTTTCCAACTTTTGCCGACACCCCTTTGACCATTCTTTCATATTATGCACCATAGCCTTACATATTTTAGTTCCACTTTCTACCGCCAGGGGCACCTACTTATCTCGGGTGCTATGGGCTCAATCCCCTCGACTAATATATCTACGGATAGTATGTAAAACGGAGTTTCGTTCGGATAGAGGTTTGTTTAGAATAGAGTGCGCCCCTGGTTGCGAAATGTGGAACTAACAGATTTTTCAAAAGGATAAAGTGTTTTTAAAGGAATATTAAACGAAACCCTCGGTGCAATCTGTGATCACACTTACCACTTGTTATTTTCAAAATCATCAGAGAAAAGGATATTTAGTTAATTAAATTTGAAAATCCAGGGAGGAGCAATGTCCTTCCTCTGCACTGCCTCTTTGCCGGCAACCATGGATGAATGATACATACTGTGTGGCATAAGCACATAACTTTATTTTTCACTTTCAGTACAAAAAAGCAGGCCCAGCTATAGGATATTTAATTGGAAAATTTATTAGGAAAATTTAATATAGAAATTTAATAGGAATTGTTGTTTCAGAAATAATAAAAATTTCGAATCAATACATTTCGTTTCAAAACATGCATTCAATGTAGCAGTATTAAAATATAGATTTCTGCCACAAATTGACAGCCAAATAGTTTGTTGTAGGAAATTAAAATTAAAATTGAATGTTGCTTGGTGAATAAAATAGTCACATGTAAACACATTAAAAAGCATTAAGTAAAGTGTCTAAATATATTGTAACTTTACAAAAAGTAATGATATCTAACAAAAACATAGCTGTGAAAAAAGGGAGCCAAGTTCTGTAAAGACAATGGCAAGAAAAGAAGTGATATCTAAGTGGGTGCCAAGTTCAAATAAAATTCACTCAAACTTACCTACTGAAGTATTATAGCATTTTTTAAATTGTTTAGAAATAAAAATTATTGATAGCATATTAATAATAAATCTAGAACTTGGCAAGTTTTTGATAAATGTTATGCCTATCAATTTCATGTCTTAATAAAATGGTGATGTTAATATTAATTTCAATGACATTACAAAAAAAAAATTAATGTAGTTTTATAAACAAATGACTCGTGTTAAAGATTTGATAAACCAATAAATACACAGATACACTCCCGCTTGTCTTTGGATATCACTCTAGCACCCACCCTCCAGAAACCTCAATGCAAACAGACTAAGATACTTGACAAAGAGACAGATATACTTACGCTTGTTCTTGGTCATCACTCTAGAGACTGCTCCTCTTTAATCCTTTCAGGGGCAAATATCTTTTATTCGTGAAATGCTGGGAAGGAGCTCACTCAATTTAAGGCTTCCAATCATGAAATAACAAGATTTGATATAATAATGTCATTATTAAAAATAAATTACTCGTAGGTAAAAACTTGCCAAGTTCTAGATTTATTATTAATATGCTATCAATAGTTTTTATTTCTAAACAATTTAAAAAATGCTATAATACTTCAGTAGGTAAGTTTGAGTGAATTTTATTTGAACTTGGCACCCACTTAGATATCACTTCTTTTCTTGTCATTGTCTTTACAGAACTTGGCTCCCTTTTTTCACAGCTATGTTTTTGTTAGATGTATATTTACATAAATGTATGTATATAGATATGTATGTATAACACTGGCGCCCGGCTAACCGAAAAGTACCATAAATTGTTTTAATACGATTAAATAGTAATAATAATAATAAATGATTCACGTTCAATTAATAGCGAGCTCAATTTTAAATCTAAAATTTATTGCGTTGGTTCATAGGCGAATGACGTCACGAACAAAGCTGCATTCTGCCTCCTGATTTGACAGTTTTAAAAATCACAATCTGGTTAATTATTTAAAATTCCTCTCTCGAGAACTCGCTTTACGAATAATTACCTTCATGGCTTAATACTTTTAATCGCCAGAATGAACGAATCGCTATTGTTTGTTTACTTTGGTGGAATAAGATATTGAGTTGTCAGCCTAATTTCAATTGATGTTGTCTCAAAATATATCCATATTTGAATATAATTTTTCGCTTAAACATCAATTCTTTTTGATACTACTTAAGTTATCAAGTTGATCCATTTCGCTAAATTATATAAATCGCCAAACCACTCGCCGCCAAATTATACAAAAATGGCATATTTTTATTTTTAAATAACGAAAGAACAAATAAATTAGTATAACATTAATAAAAATACAACTAAAACGTCGAAATAAAAATCAGTTGATGACATAAATACGTGTAACTTGCTTAAAGTCAAGTGAATGTGACATTTACGATCAACCATTATTGGCATTTATAGTTTGGCGATAGATTTTTGGTCGACGGGGTAACCAAGTAGTAGTAATTTAAACGATCTTTCGAAAAATTTAACTTTTGTGCAGTTTTATTGGAAAAAATAATTTTGATTAAAAATGGTTGCTTATCATATGGAAAGCGAAGCTGTCAGCCCGTATTTGCAGATAACAGTGGCACAGATGTCATATACAGATATTAGCGCGATTTTTTTCTAACGCCAATGTTATATACGCAACGGGTTCTTAACTGGCGTCAAAGTGTCGTTATTTTGTTTGATATGGTAACCCGGATGTTGTTGTTTATGCCGTTGATTTTTCACCAAATTGGTGTCGGAAAAAAATCGCGATATGACATCTGTGCCATAACAGTCACATGAGTTAAACTTTTATTATTAGAGATGAAAGAAATGTAGTTTAAATTAGTTTGATATATGTGTTTTAAATGTAATTTATGTATTTTAAATGAAATGAGTGATAAGTTTATATTTTAAATGAAATGAGTGATAAGTTTATATTTTAAATGAAATGATGGCGATGGAACAATATTTGGCGATTTTTCGCCTGCGTCCTTTTAACATAAAAGTACCGAAATGGCCGTTTGGCATATAAGAAGTGAAGCGGTCATCCCGAAACTATTGATGACAGTCAAATGCTTTGCGCTTTTATTTAAGTATTGCGCGGCAGCGCAATACTTATTTATTTCCAGTGTCACTTCTCAATGTTAATTTAACATAGAAAGCCTACGGAGATCATAATTTTTAACTTTTTTCTTCCCACATTTTTGTCCCTGATGCCACTCATTTTTTATTTTTTACTAATTCTACTGATATTATAAATTTTAAGTGTAAAAACGTTTGCCTAACGTCAGGGTCAAAACAAATGGTAAAATACCTTTGCATATGGGTGAATTATAACTCAGAATAACATGGGCCAATTTGTTTTTACATTATTCAAATATGTTTCTTAATAATTCCAAATTTCGCTTTTTCCATTGAGAATCAACGGACATTTTCTAATAAAATTTAACATTTTTCCTTCATTGTTGTACATAATTCAAAAGTCGTAATAATAATTTTCCTATTTTTAGTTGAATGATTTTCACGTGAAATATGAAACTGAAGAAACTTAAATAGTTTTTTTTTTTTTTAAGAATTAAAAAAAAGATGAATATGACGTCATAGTGGAAAAAAATGACACTTTCAAGCAGATTTTTTAAGTTCAGATTGTAATTTTTTGACCAAACTACAACAACCTGCATTACTGCATTGGTGAAACATTTTGAATTATACATAGGTAAATTGCATCATAAAGTGTGATGCGATATCGCACAAATCACAGCCTGATGGTGATACCCTCCATTAATTTTGAAATGTGTTTGTCTGAATGTAGTAGTTATTAAAAAAACTTGACATATTAAACGAAAACCTAATTTGCAGAACAAATTAAAAAAAAAAAAATTATTTCCTAAATTGTTTAAGCCCGAGAAGGGGCAGATATTAAGATATTTCATTCAATTCGTTCTACATTTAATGTTGAATTTTTGTAACAAATAAGCTAAACCAACTGAACATTAAAAAATAAAAATGAAATTCATACAATATAATGCTTTAAACTCCTATATATACTTAGATTCCGTTCAAATGAAATCGAAATAAATCTTAGACTTTTTCCATTTTTAAGTTGTAAATATTTGTACTGCAGATTCTGCATTATGTTTATGACGATTGTACATAATATGATAAGGTACATGCAAAATACAAAACTTTAAAAGATGTCTAAGATTTATTTCGATTTCATTTGAACGGAATCTAAGTATTATCTAAGTCAATTCCATTTTTAAGTTGTAAATATTTGTACTGCAGATTCTGCATTATGTTTATGACGATTGTAACATAATATGATAAGGTACATGCAAAATACAAAACTTTAAAAGATGTCTAAGATTTATTTCGATTTAATTTGAACGGAATCTAAGTATATAGGTGTTTAAAGCATTATATTGTATGAATTTCATTTTTATTTTTTTATGTTCAATTGGTTTAGCTTATTTGCTACAAAAATTCAACATTAGATGTAGAACGAATTGAATGAGATATCTTAATATCTGCCCCTTCTCGGTCTTAAACAATTTAGGAAATAAATTTTGTTTTTTTTTTATTTGTTCTGCAAATTAGGTTTTTGTTTAATTATATAGAATTAGCTGTTGAGCAAATGTCATTCTTTCATTCTTCTTTAACTTGAGATTGCTATTAATTACTATTTATTCTTTTACTTGTAGAAATGTACTACACTTGCTATGTGTATTTTATATAAAATAATGCATAAATTGATTATCTAAAGTAAATTATGACATTGCAAATTATATTAGATTTAAATATCATTTTTAAATGAAACTGTTTTAATTTGGAAAAAAACTTAAAAACAATGCTTTTTACGAACTCAACTGTTTTTAATTTTTTACAATACTCATGAATTAAGCATAGAAACAATTATTTAAAGCTCTTTTTTGTTTATTCATAGGTCAAAATACCTGTAGAAACTTTCAAATTATGCTCATGTTAGATTTTAATACTTTTTTGACATTTTAAACATTTAGAAAATTTTTGATTTAAATCAATGATTTTTTTAAAAAATCGGTTGATTAAAATCATGATTCAATCGCTCATTGGTGGGTCGCTCGTATAATATAATCACTCACTCAAAAACACTTTACTACCTTTATTCGTAGAACATTGATAAACGTCGATTCTGACACTCATCGTATTCGAACACACAAAAACGCAATGTAAAACATTTTCGTCTGCGCTGCTATGACAACGGCTCTGGCCAGCTGCCATTCCGAACGAAGAATTTTCTCCCTTGCCTTCTGCGGCTGCCACAGAGTATCCCCCCAGTGACGTAGGGTACCGAAGAAACGATATACAAGTGTATACTATTTTTTTTTTTTTTTTTTTTTTTTTTTTTTTTTTGACTATCTGTGTCAGAATCCACGCTTGTGGAGAAAAATTACAAGGATATTTACATGAAATAAAATTGCAATATATAACAAAATATAGGCATAATGTGTAGTATGCAAAATGAACAATTTATCAACAATTTCAGTAAGTAATATAAGATGCCAGTTTTTTAGAAAAATGGACATGTCTGCCCGAACGTGTGACAGTTTTTGTTTGGTCAGGGTTACTGTCCGCTTTAAGAGAGAGTTTTAATTTAGAGTTCTCTGGAACAGTTTTCGTGGACAAGTCTGAAGTAGAAATCAAATGAGCTGGCTTCACTCGATCTATTGATACCGTAGACTTACGACCATTAAGCTCGATTGTTATAGTTTTCCCAGTTCTACTTAGGACTTTGTGAGGACCAGTATATGGTTGACACAATGGAGGTTGTACATGATCCACTCTTAGAAAGATGTGTGAACAAGATGTCAAGGAAGGGTGTATATAGAACTTCTCTTGGCAGTGAGATGATGTAGCAACTGGACTTAACTGTCGCATGGTGTTTCGTAGTTGCGTGACGAAGTTATCGTTGAAAGGTCGGATCTTGTATTCATCCAGCATATCACAGGGCAATCTCAACGTAGTGCCGTAGACAAGCTCAGCGCAAGAAGCTTGTATATCTTCCTTCACTGCTGTGCGAATGCCTAGTAAAACTATCGGTAATATTTCAGTCCACCTACTGGTTTCGTGAGCTTTGATGGATGACTTTAAATGTCGATGAAATCTTTCGATAATGCCATTCGATATCGGATGATATGCCGTTGTGCGGATCTTCTGTGTTCCCATCATTTTCGTAAATTCATCAAATATTGCTGATCGCATTTGTGGGCCTTGATCCGTGGTTATGAGCGAAGGGCAACCAAATCTTGATATCCAATGCTTTAATATGGCACTACAAATTGTTTTAGCTTGTGTATCAGATATAGGTACGGCTTCTGGCCATCTGCTAAATCGGTCAATCATCGTTAAAAGATAGCTGAAACCGTCAGATGGAGGCAAGGGACCTACGATATCTATATGTATTTGGGAAAAACGTGCATCAGGAAGAGAGAACGTGCCAAGAGGTGCTTTGGTGTGCCTCTGTATTTTTGATCTTTGACACTTCTCACAGCCACGAACCCAGTTTTTGATGTCTCGTTTCATATTTGGCCATACGTATCTGGAACAAATTAGTTTTGTGGTAGCTGCTATGCCTGGATGGGCTAGGTTGTGCAAATGTTCATATATCAGCCGACGAAAGAAACTAGGAACTAAGGGTCGAGGCGTACCTGTTGAAGTATCACATAGTAGGCTACAATCAGAAATGAGGCAAGGTTTCAATTCCAATTTGAGCAATGTACTATTATGCAGGTTCTGTAGCTCTGAATCATTTTCCTGAGCTTTTGCGAATTCCTCAAAATTTAAGATTGGAGATTTTGAAATAGAATCAATTTCAATTCTTGAGAGGCAATCTGCAACAATGTTTTCGGAACCTGGTACATGTCTAATGTCAGTGGAATATTGGGAAATGTAATCTAAATGGCGTGATTGCCACGGCGAACATTTATGGGGATTTTGCTTAAATGCATAAATTAGCGGTTTTTGATCAGTATAAATTTGAAAAATTCTCCCCTCTAGCATGTGCCGAAATTTTTTTATTGCCGAATAAATAGAAAATAATTCCCGGTCATATGTTGACCAATTCCGCTGACTGTTGTTTAATTTCATGTAAAAAAATGCTAAAGGTTCATAACGTTCCTGATAAAACTGCATAAGGGTGCCGCCGATCGCGACATCTGAGGCGTCAACCCATATACTCAACTGAGCGCCTGGAATAGGGTGCCGTAAAAGAGCAGCCTGAGATATTGCATTTTTGGCAGCTACGAAAGCTTTTTCAGCATCTTCGTTCCAATTAAGGGGTTCTGTTTTAGGAACACGGGAACGAGATTTCTTTTTGTTTGTATGGCCTTCTAACAATTTCACTAAAGGCGCAAGTATGTGTGCAGCTTGATATATGAAAGACCTATAAAAATTAAACATACCCAAAAATCTTCGAAGTTGAGATAAGGTTGTGGGCTGCGGAAAATCGATTATGCATTTAACTTTATCTGGAAGTGGTTGAATACCATGTTCAGATATTCGAAATCCTAAGAAATCAATGGTAGGTTTACCAAATGTGCACTTGGATACATTTATGCACAAACCATATTCTGCTAATTTGGAAAATAGTGCTTTTAAATGATGATAATGCTCCTCGGCATTTTTAGAGGCTATGAGTATATCATCGACGAAAGCATAGACGCCTGTTAAATCACGTATTACCTCATCTATGAATCTCTGAAATGTTGCAGACGCATTGCATAAGCCAAATTGCATGCGTGTGCTTTCGAACAATCCAAAAGGTGTGCATATCGCTGTTTTGGGAATATCATCAGGATTGATTGGTATTTGATGATATGCTTTGATGAGGTCAAGTCGACTAAAAATTTTAGTGTCACGTAAATTAGCAGTAAAATCAGCTATACATGGTATCGGGTATCTGTCTTTTTTGGTTTGCGCATTCAAGGCACGATAATCACCTACAGGTCTCCATTCCAAAGTTCCCTTTTTTGGAACCATGTGCAAAGGTGATGCATAGTTGCTACGTGAAGGTCTTAAATGTCCGAGTTGTATCATATTTTGAAATTCTGTTTTAGCAATTTTCAGGCGATCCGGAGCCAACCTGCGGGGTTTTGCCACAACTGGAGGTCCTTTTGTTGAAATAAAATGCATTGTGTTGTGTTTGACAGGCTGATTGGGATCTGGTAATTTTGTAATAGATGGGAATTGTTTAAGAAGTTCATTATATATATTATCAATATTGATTGTTTTTACTGAATGAATTAATGCACATTTCATGTGACCTGTTGTTTCAAATTTTGTTTTTAAATCTCTTAGACATTTGTGGCGGAGATCTGGAACCAATTCGAAATTATGGAGAAAATCTGCTCCCAAAATTGGTGTACTAACATTTGCCACTAGAAAAGTCCAATTAAATTTTCGTCTTAACTTAAAATCTAGAGAAAGGGTTTGTTGACCATAAACATTTATAGGGGAAGAATTAGCAGCCAAAAGCGTTTGTACGGGTAGATTCCGTTTTTGTACATTGTTGGCAGGAAGGATTGACACGTCCGAACCGGTGTCGACCAGAAAAGAAACATTTGTAGTCCGGTCTCTAATGAACAGGCGACGTGACTGTTGAGGCAAAGAATAAGTCGCCTCTACTCTTTGCTGGTTTCGTTTCCCGCCCAAGAACACGGCTTTATGCATTTTTCTTCCCTACATTTTTTTCCAAATCGTCTATGATACCAACAGATACTTGAATCCCGATTATCACTATTACTTCGCCCTCGAGGTTTACTCCAGTTTCTGCGGTATGGGGACCGACCACGTGAAACAGCAAGCTGATCGATGCGCTTATTTAATTTTTCGATTTCTTTCAATAATTTACCCTCTATCGCCTGTTCATTCGAGCAGGACACGGCAATTGCAGAAGCTGGGGAAGGGGTAACTTCTGAAATACGATCTGAAATTTCCGCTGCTTTATCAAGGGTTAATTCAGAAACAGCCGCTAAAATTGTCTGAACAGAATTTGGTAATCGTTGCAAAAACAATTCTAACATTAAATTGTCTGGAACATTTAGGGATTCCGCGCGACGTTTCATACTACGTAATAAATCTGAAGGTTTCCGATTTCTTAGTTCTTCTCCAGACAAGAGCTGTCGTATCTCTTGCTGGGATGATTCACCTGAGCGCGCAATTAATTCCTTTTTTAAGACACCATAAGGGTCAGTAGCATCTGGTTGCATTAAAATATCACGAATGATTGATGCAACATCGGGTGGAAGATGCGAAACTACATAATTATATTTTGTAACAGATTCTGATATTGCTTTGGGGGTAGCTAAAGCAAATGTGCTTTCGCACATCACAAACCATAGCGCAGGATCTGATCTGTTATATAATGGAATTTGAACAGCATCGACACTAGACATGATTTATGGTAATAAATATATAAAATAGTACAATCAAACCAAAATAAATTCGCGAGTTAAATTTTTCTAATAAAATAACAGAAAAAATATCAGGAAAATGACTCAGAAGAACTTATCTGCTTTCCATCGAGCCGCATTGTGGTGAGTCGCTGTAGAACGATGTATTCTTTGAAAGATGAAGATGATCGGATAACATTCCAACTCATCTAGGAAGGCTGATGCTCTATATAAGAACAGTCCATGGTCACCATTGTGGTGGGTCGCTCGTATAATATAATCACTCACTCAAAAACACTTTACTACCTTTATTCGTAGAACATTGATAAACGTCGATTCTGACACTCATCGTATTCGAACACACAAAAACGCAATGTAAAACATTTTCGTCTGCGCTGCTATGACAACGGCTCTGGCCAGCTGCCATTCCGAACGAAGAATTTTCTCCCTTGCCTTCTGCGGCTGCCACAATTTATATCAACTGATTAAAATCGTTGACACCCTATTGTAAACAGAAATTTTCATGGATAATTTCTTTCCCGATTTAAGGACACACAAAGGGGGAAAAAATTCTACCTGTTGTTTAGAATATTGGGCTTTTCTTAAACTGTACCTCCATTTTAAAAAAATATATCAATAATGTTTTCTTTTCACCGTTTAACGAAATTAAAGTGCTAACTGAAAAGAAACGCAGCACTTGGGCTGATGTCAGACGAACGTCTTTTGCACGCCTTTTTCCCTACATATCATCCCTACACAATGCTAGCGGCATTGTTTAGGGATGATATGTAGTAGAGATGAGTTCGGACTCACTTTTCGAAGCCCGGACCCGCCCGAGCACGACGATTTTAAATCCGAGCCCGAAACATATTTTTGTCATTATAGCCCGATACCGAAAATGTAAACCAAAAAAAAGTTTAATAAAAATTGCATAAAAGTTGGTATAAATGTAATATCTCATTTTTTTAACAACTTCTTACCTCACAATAACTGTTAATCCCTAGCACATAATTAATTTTATGACATTTATATTTAATCTCATCAAAAGGTAAGTCCCTAAAAATATTCTCATATTTTTCTCTCGCAAGAAGCAAATCTGACGGAAACATGAACGAAGTGCATTTTAGAAATAAATGAATGAATGAAATTTACAGAAATTACGATTTATATGACGAAGAATCAAACAACGTTTTTCTATTTCCTATAAAATGTAAACATCTTTCGTAATTTTCGTGTTCTTGAAAATCAGCTTAAATGAAAAGTTCAACAAGGTTATCTGAAAGATCCGATGCTTTTTATAGGAAAAGAGAAAACACTGATCGATTGTAACGCTCATTGACTAATAACAGGAGAGATTACTTTTTTCGCCTAGATTGTCAAATCTATATATATAAAAGCCGTTCTCTGTGTGTATGTCCTTTATACAAAATCTTCAATTTTTGACCGATTGCACGAAACTTCATGTACATACGTTTTAGACCGTGGAAAAGATCACTGTCTCTTTAAAAAAACCATCAGACCAGTATTTATCCCTTTTTTCTACCACTTTCCATAATTTAACATTATAGAAATATCTGCTTTTTTAATTTTATAATTCAATCGTTTCTTTCCTGTTGCCACACATCTAAATAACTGCTCAATAATTTAAAAAAAATTGATAACTCGAGTATTTTGTTTTATTAGCCAATAAAAATTCAGATTGTCTCACTATATTTTTGCTGTTTTTGAAATTGACGTCATTCAAAGAAGAAAATGCACATTTTTCATATATTTATGTAAACACTTTAACTAAGCATGTATTAAATGACGTACTAGCCTATATCTTTATTTGAATGTTTTTAAAGTTAAAAAATCTATTTTAATACAGGAGTTTTAATTCCAAGAAAACAATTTATGAAAAGATATTAATAAAAAAATCGTTTGCTAGATATGACGTCAATTTCTGTATAAATGACAACACTTTCTAATGATGTTTTATTCTGATGAGAGACTCTTGATCTTCTGAAATTATTCCTTATTATCATGCATAAAGCGAAAGATTTATTTTTAAGCCAGGCGAATTTAAAATTTCGGTAAATGCTAGGTCATTTAGATGTATTTATTGCTTTTTTCCGCGAATTGTGAGGGAAATTGTATCAGTTACGCTTGCTGGCTGAAGAAAACAAGAATTCTGATTTTAAAATCTGAAACACTTTACTATAATTACGTCAAAATGACGTGTCTTTTCCTAAAACTCAATTTCGCGTGTTTCAAAATAAGGTTTTAAAAAAAAATGAGGATTTTCATAAACGTCAGGTTAATCATTATTGCATGTTAATATTCTGTAATCGAGTTACATATCAAGAATTCGTTAAAAATATTAATGATGTTATACTTTTGTAAGGAATATGCTCCATAAAAGGTATCAATCACATTTGTTAAAGTACGCCAAATAGCGTATAGCCTGATTATCGAAGATTAACCCCTCTTGCACTTAGAAAGATAAAATTAGTTCAGCATTTTTTTTATTGTTGTTTATTATTGAAATTATGTTGTTTATTATTGTTAGCCAAAATACAAAAAAACTCAAGATTAGTATTTGAACTACTGAATTTTTTTATATTTAAAATAAAACTTTAACGCTAAGTGCTTTGAATAGACGTAAAAACTTCCTATAAATATATTTTGAAGTTAAAACGTTTATGCATAGTTAGTTAAAAAATAGGAATTTCTATTTGAGGAAAAAATATCAGGAAACAATTCGCTGAATATGGCGTCACTTTCTATAAATATGTTGTCAGTTTCAATAAATATACTGTCAAACAGATTTAAAAAAACGGTTGCCACGTTTTCTTAATCCACCGTGGGATATACGTGGTTAAAGATGATCCATATAGCGGCCGTTCACGTAATAGAAAAAAATAGATTGTTTTTAATTTAAAATACTAAAAGATTTTTTACATTTACTATATTTTTTAGAATCCCCAATAGCTACATTTAAAGCATTTTTGGTACTTTCGTATTAACAAGCGGTCAATCGTGATATTTTTTACTATTTAGAGCAACTTCATTAATGTGATAATTTTAAATTGTTCGATTTGAAGTCTGTTAAATTCGTATTTTATTTTTTTATGGGGTTTGAATTTCGTTTGCCGATTTCTTTATGGAATGTTGCACGAAAAATCTCCCAAATGATGAATTATTAACATTGTTTTAGGAGCAATCGGATTCATCTTTTCAAATTGGGGTTGCATGAATATATAAAAAATATTCTTACTTAAAAATTACTTTAAAATACATAAAAATTAGTAGATTGAGAATCATTTTTCAAACAAATAGCATTGAATTTAGTTTCTGTTTTCCATTGGATGTTGAAAAAATCGAATGTGTGATGTTTAGAGGTTAAACAAATTGCAATAAAAGCAAAATTTATGGGTTAGGTCATTGCCACCAAAAACATAATGCCAGCGTTACTCATGGACATGTCTTTTCCTTATAATATTGCATTCAGAGCAAATGGGTTCATCTTTCCCAATTTTGGTTTCAAATTAAAAAAAGATCCATGCTTGAAAATTAATTTAAAATCCATTAAATTCAAAAAAACGTATCTCAGTTTTATGATTTTTAATGATTAGTATTAAAATCAGAACCAATTAAAATCTGAAAATTGAGATATAATTTTCAAATAAAGTTCATTTGAAAGTAAGTTTTTCTATTCAGTGTAAAAGCTAAAATTGTGCATGTTTAGACGTTAAGAAAAATTAGAATAAAGGCACAATTTATGTGTTATGTCGTTGATATCATCAGTATGATGTCAGAGATACTCACTAACATATTTTTCCTTTATAATGTATATGTATGCTATACCATCGAGAATTTTTACTAAATACTACGCGAATCAGTTATTTTTTTTCTTCGTATTATCAGGAAAATCATATACAGTCGAAGCTCGTTAAGACGAAAACGCTTAACACGAAATTTCGCTTAAGACGAAGGAAAATAGTTTACCCATCACGTTATCTTGGAAAACAATAATAATTGCATCGTTTAACACGAACATGAAGAAAAACTTCTTCCGTTTAAGACGAAGTAAGTATTGCACCTGATAAAAAAAAATTTCCTCTTATCGACCTTTCAACTTGAAACAAGTTTATAGTTTTTCCAGAAGTGAAAGAGGGATGGTTTTTTTCTTGGAACTGAGCTTAGAGGACTGAGATGGGTGTAGTCATGGATCCCAACATCTCTTAATTATTCGGGAGTCTGAGCCAAGAAGAACATGTTTTCAAGAGGAAATTTTATTTAGACAAAAATTTCAAATTGAAATCTAAAATGTATCTTACTGAAAGAGGAAACATTTCCTTATGCATATTTTCCGGTTAAAAACATTTTGTTTTGCATCAGACTCCGGAATAATTAACTAATGTTGGCATCTATGGTGTAGTGGTGAACGTGGGGGAGGGGGAGAGGGGGGAGAGAAAAGAGTTGAATTCTTTCTCTACTGATGTTAAAATTATTTTCTGAGCGATTCATTTCGTTGCTAGCACGCGGTTGATCACTTGATGTGAATAAAGTTCTTTGCTAGAAATATTTTATTGATTGAAGTTCTAGTTGGATTGAAGTTCTAGTTGTGAAAATGAGTGGGGAAAAACACTCTTAGTTTGGAAACTAAGCAGATGATTTTATGTGATGTTATTGAAGTGATCAGAGATTGCAGCAAAGTACGAAATACCTGCTAGTACTCTTTCGACAGTAATTAAGAATCAAGAACAAATTGAAACGGCTTGTGTTATCAATCAGTTCGAGCCTGCAAGAAAACGAATGAAAAAAATTGAAGTTGCTTTATTAATATGGATAAGAGAAGCTAGGTACCAGAATATCACTTTAACTGTTGCTGTTTTACAAGAAAAAGCAAAGTTTTATGCAGAAGCTCTTGGTTTCGATGATTTTACATGTTCAAACTGATGGCTGTCAAGGTTTAAAGAACACCACGGTATTGTCCCCAGAATATCCAAATTGTCCCCATGTGGTGGAGAGGCTGCAGTTAATCAGGGCAGTGTAGATTAGTTTTTCTCTAAAGAATGGCCGACTATTAAAATAAATTATCCACCCCGCGATACATCCAATGCAGATGAAACTGCGCTTTCTTATAAAGCATAACTTTCATCTACATTAACTTTTAAAGCATAAAAGTGGTCCGGTTGAAAATATAATAAAAAAAAAGAGCCACGGTACTGGTAGCTTGCAATATGGATGGTAGTGAAAAAATACCTATTTATACTATCGAAAAATTCGCAAAACCACGTTGCTTTAAGCGCGTAAATGCACTAGCTGTTCAGTGCACATTCACTAAAAATGCTTGGATAAATAAGGAAATTTTTTGCAAAATGGTTATTAGAATTAGATTCAAGGCTTGAGAATCAAAAGAGATAGATATGCATTTTGTTGGACAATGGTACAGCCCACAAAAATGCAAAAGGGCTAAAATCAATAAAATGCGTTTCCCCCCATCTAAATACTACAGCAAACATTCAACCATGTGACCAAGGTATATTATTCGGTGTTTAAAACTCACTACAGGAAAGAAGCAATTAACAAAACTTATCGACAAACAGACACCATTTTCTATCGATCCCTTAGAAGCAATGTGTTTCCTAAGAAGTGCATGGAACTCTGTTATTCCCACTGTTATCAAAAACAATTTCAAGCATTGTGGTTTTTCAGAGGAAGATGAAACAGAAATGGGCGATCTAATAGAAGTTGAAAAAAGAGGAATAATTTCTCCCCTGTCATTTGAGGATTACATTCGAATTGATGAAAATGTTACGACTTCATCACAACCCATGACAGATGAAGATAATCTGGTCGATTTCACTGAAAAGGAGAATGAAGAGGAAGAGCAGAATAAAATGGAGGCTGATAAAGAGTTCGTAATCCCTTCTGTGTCCTTCAATGAAGCGACAGAGGCTTTAAAACCTGTTCAGTGGTTTCTGTTTCAATAAGGAAATGCTAATTGTGTTTTGGACAATTTAGAAAAAGTGGATGCCTTTATAAACAAATGTAGAATACCAAAATTGAAACAAAAGTCAATAAAAGATTTTTTTTTTAAAGTCAAATTTGACTTAGATACATAAATATAGTTAAAGACGTATTCTTATTAAGACGTAAATATATTTTTATATATTGACGTTAATAATTTTAAAGACGTAAATATATTTTTACACTTTATTTTTCCATACTCATCAATTTTTTTTAATAAGAATATCACAGCACTTATCGTACTACTATCGTCATGCTTGTATCTGTGTAAGTATGAGTTTTGTGTTTGTATGATGATGTTAGAAATGTACCTCTTTAGAAGAAAAATACTAATTAACATAAAAATGACTATAAAATATTCCTCTGCAGATATCATTTACACTCTTTGATATCTTTGTGCTAAAGATTTATCTTTTAAATCATCCTAAATGTCTTTTGCTTTTTTATCGGTTACTACGAATTTCGGTTAATACGAAAAGATTTTTGCTGCCCGTCGACTTCATCTTAATGAGGTTCGACTGTATTTCTCTTTTACACCAACCAAGAAAACGAGCATTTTGATATTTAAAGCTGCGGGATTTTACTATGGTTGCGATACAATAACATCATGTTTTCTGATTGCTTTTATAATGATTTGTGAGCGAGAATGCACAAATATCAGTTATTATTGTCGTATTATCTCATTTTAATTTATTATACCCGGAAGGCTCCTAATAATCGACACGGGCGAAGCCGGGTAGTTCTGCTAGTAATAAAATAAAATAAAATAAATGATCCAATTTTAAAATATCGTACTATTTATTTTTCTTGGCGCCTTAGCGTGAATGATATAAATCTGCAAATATTGCAAATTTCTTTTAAAATAGCTGTGATGTTGTAACACTAATCAATCATCACATATAATTAATTATACCCAATTTAAAACAAAAATTCTCCTTTTACAAATATATTTAACTGAAACTTCCTTCCCATTAAAAACATTCTCATTACACGTTAATGTTCGTTTTATCTCTTATATCTTATACTGCTAATAAATATTCCTTTTAACGTTTACCAAATTATCAACTGTTAACAAAGCAAAAAAAAAAAAAAAAAAAAAAAAAAAAAAAAAAATTAACTTTCTCACCTTTATTAACAAACAGTAAAGTTAAATGCTTTTATTTTCGTTCACCAATAAATAAAAATATTTTCTTGATCATTTGCTTTTCTTTTGTGCAATAACCTAAACAGTTACCGATACGTCGCTTTCATCATTCTGATGAAAAAACATCAAAATGATTTCTTATGGAAAATGTAATTTTCAACCCAAGCTTCGCTGTAAGGACGAGAAGTAGGTGATAACAGACAGATGACTCATTTATTTATTGAAACCACAGGAAACTGAAAGATTAATGATTATTACGAACGGAGTAATTAAATTACTTTTACAAGAATAAAAGCTTTTTAACAGAGATAAAAATAAATAATACTGAATTTATTTCAGAAACATAAATAAATTTTAGATATTAACACACCTTAAAAAGGCATTAACAGAATAATATAGAGAACACAAGAAATTTTGATGATTATATATTAACTAGCAAACCCCGCGGCTTTGCTCGCGCAATAGTTGAAATATGGCAAGTGATATTTGCATGACTATTTTTTATTAGAAGAACACTTTTTGGAATAATTCAAAAATTAACAAACTAAGTGACAGTTTGATTAAACTTCATTATAAAAGTGCAATAGACAGAAATGAGGTTTTATTTAATAAGAAGAACTAAAACTAATTCCAATTAAATGATAATTTAGAAATTATTTTGAGAATTTTATGCTCCTTTCATACGCTCATTTCAGTATTCATTTGAAGTTTTGAATTTTTTAGAAACCATTTTAACACATTTACATCTTAAAATTAACCATCATGATAAATTCCAAGCTTCTTGTCTGACCGTCAACCACCTCTCTGGTGTTAGTGGCACCAACATAAAATGCCGAAACAGAGTTGAAATAGAATGTCTCGAAAAATGTTGAAACAGAGAGTGTCACCATTTAATTTGCCAACATTAACCTAGAAATCGGTTGGTATTTCTCAATATTCTATAGAAGACGGAGTTTAGATGTTTTTAAAGACTTTCTTTCATTTCCTCCCAACCAGGTGGTAGTGACACCGGCATAAAATATAGCCCGTATAGGATCAGGAACTATCACTTTTGATTTGCAACCAATAACTTCTGTAATCGGTTTATTATTTCCTGAGATTCCATATAAATCGTAATTTAGGACTCTTTTAGAATGCTTTTCGCTCCTTCCCTTTACTTCACCCTTTTTTAATTTCAAATTTATTTTCGACTGTAATTAGAGGACATTTATATTTTATAAATAACTACCGTGCTATTTTTAAAGTTTCTAGCTTCTTCAGTACCGCAGAAATCGCAATTTAGAAAGTTTTTTGCTCCTTCAGCCCTCACCATAAGATATAGCATATGTTTGAGCAGGTTCTATCAACATCATTTTGCAACCATTATGTTTAAATTTGGTTTCGTATTTCATGCGATTGCATAAAAATTGTAATTTAGAATGCTTATAGAACGCTTTTCGCTCACTTCATCCTTTTAAATTTGGAATTTTTTTCGAAAATTCTTAAAAAGCATTTGCATCTTTAAAGTAATTACCATTCCAAATTTAAAATGTTAGACGTCTCAGTAGCACAAAAACGCAATTTAGAACATTTTTTGTTCATGTAACCCCCAGGTGGTAGTGACAACGTAAAATATAGGCTATGTTGAAGCGGGTACTGTCACCATCAATTTGAAACCATTACTTCTGAAATCGGTTTATATTTAATGAGATTGCGTAGAAATCGCTGTTTAGAACGTTTTTAGAACGCTTTTCGTTCATTTTTACCCCTTTTAACTTTCAAATTTTTAAGTAACTCTTCCCAAAGAGTATTTACATCTCATAAGTAATTACCATGCCAAATTTAAAGTTTCTAGCCCCTTCAGTATCACAAAAATCACAATTTAGAACGTTTTTTAAAATGACATGAAATATAGACCCTATATTGGAGCAAGGGTTGTCATCATCAATGTCCAACCATTACTTTTGAAATCGGTTGGGTACTTTCTGAGATTGCGTAGAAATCGCAATTTAGAACGTTTTTCGTCCATTTTCAACCTTTTTAAATTTCGAATTAATTAGAAAATGTACTTAGAGATCCTTTATGTCTTTATGTCGTTTTTTGCTCCTACACCCCACTTTGGGGTAGTGGAACCGACATGAAATACAGCCTATGTTGGAGCGAGGGCTGTTACCATCGTTTTTATTCCATTATTTTTTTTTTATCGGTTCGGTACTTCCTGAGATTACGTAGAAATCGCAATTTAGAAAGTTTTTTAGAACGTTTTTCGCTCATTTTCACCCTCATTAAATTTCGATTTTTTAGGAAATGTTCTTAGAGATCATTTGTATCTTATAAATAACTGCCCTGCCTAATTTAAGGATTCTAGGCCCTTAAGTAACACAAAAGTCGCAATTTAGAACGTTTTTTGCTTTTGCAGTGCTAGTGACACCGACATGAAATAAAGCCTATGTTGGAGCATAGGCTGTCATCATCAATTTCCAATCATTGCTTTTGAAATAGGTTGGGTACTTTCTGAGATTGCGTAGAAATCGCAATTTAGAACGTTTTTCATCCATTTTCACCCTTTTTAAATTTCGAATTATTTAGAAAATGTTCTTAGAGATCATTTACATCTTATAAGTAACTACCATGCCTAGTTTCAAGTTGCTAGCCCCTGATGTACTACAAAAAACGCAATTTAGATCGTTTTTTGCTCCTACACCCCACTTTGGGGTAGTGGAACCGACATGAAATACAGCCTATGTTGGAGCGAGGGCTGTTACCATCGTTTTTATTCCATTATTTTTTTTTATCGGTTCGGTACTTCCTGAGATTACGTAGAAATCGCAATTTAGAAAGTTTTTTAGAACGCTTTTCGCTCATTTTCACCCTTATTAAATTTCGATTTTCTAGGAAATTTAATACATTACTTTTGAAATAGGTTGGGTAATTTCTGAGATTGCGTAGAAATCGCCATTTAGAACGTTTTTTAGAACTATTTTCTGCGCATTTTCACCCCTTTTAAATTTCGAATTTTTAAAAAAATGTTCTTAGAGATCATTTATATCTTATAGATAACTACCATTCCAAATTCCATGTATCTGGGCCCTTCAGTGACACAAAAATCGCAATTTCGAACGTTTTTCTGCTCCTGCACCCCCTTTAGGGGTAGTGGCACAGCAATAAAATGTTACCTATATTGGAGCAAGGATTGTCACCATCATTTTGGCACAATTATTTTTTGAATCGGTTTGGTACTTCTTGAGATTGCGTAAAAATCGCTATTTAGAACATTTTTAGAACGCTTTTCGTTTATTTTCACCTCATTTAAATTTCAAAATTTTAAGGAACTCTTTTGAGAGAGCATTTACATCTCATAAGTAATTACCATGCCAAATTTCAAGTTGCTAGCCTCTTCAGTATACAAAAATCACAAACCCTATAGGGGTTTTAGCACCGACATAAAATATAGCTTATGATGTTTGAGCACGTTCTATCACGATCAATTTGCAACGATTATGTTTGAATTCGGTTTCGCATTTCATACGATTGCATAAAAACCGTAATTTAGAACGCTTATAGAACGCTTTTCGCTCACTTCATTCTTTTAAATTTGGAATTTTCTTTCGACTATTCTTAAGAAGCATTTGCATCATTGAAGTAATTACCATTCCAAATTTAAAATGTTAGACCCCCTCTTTAACACAAAAAACGCAATTTAGAACATTTTTTGCTCCTGTAACCCCCAGGTGCTAGTGACAACAGCGTAAAATATAGGCTATGTTGGAGCGGGGATTGTCACTATCAATTTGAAACCATTATTTCTGAAATCGGTTTATATTTCCTGAGATTGCGTAGAAATCGCTATTTAGAACGTTTTTAGAACACTTTTCGTTTATTTTCACCCCATTTAAATTTCAAAATTTTAAGGAACTCTTCTGAGAGAGCATTTACATCTCATAAGTAATTACCATGCCAAATTTCAAGTTGCTAGCCCCTTCAGTATCACAAAAATCACAATTTTGAACGTTTTTTAAAATGCAGCCGCAAGGTGGTAGTGACGCCGACATGAAGTAGATCCTATATTGGAGCAATATTGGCCAATTTGACGGTCATCATCAATTTCCAAGCATTACTTCTGAAATAGGTTGGGTACTTTCTGAGATTGCGTAGAAATCGCCATTTAGAACTTTTTTAGTATTCTTTACGCGCATTTTCACCGCGTTTAAATTTAGAATTTTTTTAAGAAATGTTCTTGAGATCATATATAACTTATAAGTAACTACCATTCCAAATTCCATGTATCTTGGCCTTTCAGTAACACAAAAATTGCAATTTCGAACCTTTTTTTGCTCCTGCACCCCCCCTTTAGGGGTAGTGGCACCGACATAAAATGTAGCCTGTATTAGAGCAAGGGTCGTCACCATCATTTTGACACCATTATTTTTGAAATCGGCTTAGTACTTCTTGAGATTGCATAAAAATCGCCATTTAGAACGTTTTTTAGAACGCTTTTTGTGCATTTTCACCCCTTTTAAATTTCGATTTCTTTTAAGAAATGTTCTTAGAGATCATTTATATCTAATAAGTAACTACCACTCATGCAAAATTCCATGTATCTGGACCCTTCAGTAACACAAAAATCGCAATTTCAAACGTTTTTTGCTCCTGCACCCTCTTTAGGGTGTAGTGGCACCGACATAAAATGTAGCCTATGTTGGAGCAAGGGTTGTCACCATCCTTTTGACACCATTATTTTTTTAAATCGGTTTGATACTTCCTGAAATTGAGTAAAAATCGCCATTTAGAATGTTTTTTTGAACGCTTTTCGCACATTTTCACCCCTTTTTAATTTCTATTTTTTTAAGAAATGTCCTTAGAGATCATTAGTATCTTATAAGTAACTGCCATTCAAAATTTCATGTTTCTAGGCCCTTCAGTAACACAAAAATCGCCTTTTTAGAACGTTTTTTGCTCCTGCACCCCCTTTTAGCCAGTGGCACGGACATAAGATATAGCCTATGTTCTAAGTTGGACTAATACCATCATTTTGATACCATTACTTTTGGAATCGGTTTGGTAGTTCCAGAGCTTACCTCCTACAAATAATCAATTTTTACCTCTTTATAATATTGGTATAGATATATCACTTATATTTTTTAAAAAGTTTTTTTTTTTCCATACGGGTATAAATAAAATTTTCAGGTTAAAAAAAATGAGCCCGAGTACATCCAAGCCCGTCTCATCTGTAATATTTAGGGGGGGAAACGCGCAAAAAGAGGTTCATGACATTTAGCGACATTGTGTAGGGATACGTAGGGGAAAACGCATGAAAAAAGACGTTCGTCTGACATTAGCCAAAGACGTTGCAATACCACAAAGTAGCATGATTGTGAGGCTAATGTCAGACGAACGTCTTTTTGCATGCTTTTTTCCCTACATATCATCCCCCGGCATTGTGTAATGATGATATGTAAGGAAAAAAGCGTGCAGAAAGATGTTCGTCTGACATTAGCCTGAAAAAATCTTAATATCATATTGACAATGTTTTAACATAAACTATCATACTGAAAAAAAGAATGGGGGGAAAAGAAAGAAAAAGAAAACTGTGTATTGCAGGATACGGCTGGAATGATGGAAGTGCTAACACTAATTCAGTAAGGTCAGGTAGAAGAAAAAAGTGGTGGAATGGTGGTACATTGAAAAAAGATTTACACTTTTGATTAAAATAATGTAGCATCAGTCATGTTTTAAGCAAATACTTGGCAAGCAACCCGATTGCGGAAGATTAATCTACAATAATGCTTAGCCTTATGTTTTTAAGTCTTAATTTAAGCTGGTGAAATTAAAATTTTAAACAAATTACGCTATTTTAACACAATCATAGTAAAATTTTTCAGCTTTTAAAATTAGAATGCGCGTTTTCTTTGGCGCATGTAACAAAAGAATATATTTTTTCTCAAACAATATAGGGGAAAATGCAATAAATGCACCCAAGTGATACAGCATTTACTAAAATTTTATTTTGTGTGGCTTAAAAAAAAAGCCTTTACTTAATAAGTAATAATAGCCGTCAATTTCAGAAGAACAAGAGGTTTCTACTGATAATAAAACATTATTTTAAAATGAAAAATTGGATTTTTATAGATAAAAATTAAATATATAAAAATTACGTGAAAATGATGTCATTTTCTAGATGCTAGAAATACTAGTCGTGGCATCGGTCATAAAGTCTTGTTTGAAAAGAGAAAGAACCTACTCTCTATTTAATATATATTATAAAAAGTGTTACGACTGCATTCTAAAACAATAAATCACTTAGCTTTAAGGTGTAGATGTGGCATACAAACGAAATAGGTAATAAAACATAGTAACCATTTATTTAGAGTCAGTTTGATGTCCCACGGAAAGGGTCTCATAGAAAGTGACATTTATTATTTTTATTTTTTATTCTGTATTTTTTCTTGAAATTATTATAAAAGATGTTGAAACTCCAAATATATTTACATGAAGGTAGTATCTCATTTTAAGGCACTTACAGTAAATTTTATATATGAAAAATTCTCATTATCTGCTCAGAATGGCATCAATTTCAGATTTGAAAATATAGCACATAGATCTGAATTTTTATTGGCATATAAAAACAAAGGACATGCGATCTATTTTTTTTTTCTTTTTGTACCATTTCTTAGAGTGTGAAACTGTGTCAGTAAAGAAAATATTGCATTAAAAAAACATTTGTAAAGAATGAACTATGGCAGGTGCTTGAAATAAGGGGTAAAAAGTTGTCTGAGAAGTTTTTAAAGTAGCCAGTAGTTTACCCTTTTTCTAAAATACATGCATATCAAGCGCAGTGCAAATCAGTCAAAAATTGTAGATTTGTATGAGTAACATACACTCAAATACTGTATACATAATATATATAAATATAATATAATAATGTGTAATAATATATATATATATAAACAATATATAGACAAAATATATATGTATAAATTTCTATTCTTATCTATTTCTTACAAAACTTAATTTCTTTTATCAACCTGTTTTCCCTCATTAAATGTTATTGCAAAAAATTTTTTAAAAAAGAAGGAAAGAAAGGAGAAAGAAAAAAGTAAAGGTCTTATTTGAAGTCATAATTTTGAAAGTTTTCTGCAAAGGAAATTCTAATGGAATCTTTTAAATATAATTTGATACAGAAACATGCAATATTTGCAAAATTATAGCTACATCTCAGTTAAAAATAATGATTTATGTATATATATATATATATATATATTTAGAATAGCATTATTGAAATCCCTCTAAAAAATCATAGTAAATCACAGTCCTTGTTTTTGAAACTTCAAATAAAATGATGTATTTTTTCCCCCTTTCCATGTTCGATAAGGGCACATAGGTGAAAGAAGTCTTTAAAAAGGTTGGGTTAAAAGGGCAAGAATTTTCACCTTTTACAGCGGTCATCAAATCAAGTGATCCATCAATTTGTCAACAAAATCATTAGGCAGAGGAACAAGCAAACCCAGGATTTTTAGATCATGGGCACTTTTGAAATAACAAAATCAAGGCAAGAATTTTACATTTGAAACTTTCTTTTTGAAGATAACTACAGATGTTGGGTGAATACATACCTGGTGCTTTTCCAGCATGTTTAAAGATATGGAATTTTACATTACCATCACTTAGTAGGTTAAACATATTTCCAAATATACAATAAGATGAGTGGCTTTATTTCATACATTGTATCAACATTTTTTTATTATTATTGTTATTATCATTTAAATATATCGTTAATTTAGTACTATTTTCCTTTTCTGGGAAGTGGGGGGGGGGGGGGGCAAAAGGAGTTATCAATACTTGAATATTAAAATGTAATGTAACACAGTTTGGGTTTTAAAACAAGAGAGTAGTCCTAAATTTTTTTTCAAAATTCTGACCCAAACATTCAAAAATTTTTTGAACTAGAAAACAATATGAAAAATGAAATTCAAACTTATGTTATTCTGCAGTCTCCTGAAGACTCTTTACAATATGATTTAGAGATTTGAAACAAACTTAGTTAGAAAGAAGGCAATTTTTCTTATAGTCGAGTAATCATTTTTGTTTTCTGTTACATAGAATGGATGCTATCAGCCAGTAAAAACAATATAAAAATCATTTATTTCATAATAATTGAATATGAAAGTAAGGAGAAAAAAAGAGGAAAATACATGTAAATTGGCTTTTATGTGTCATAGGACCTCGGCCCCTTGAATTTTCTACATAAGTGTTCTGCAACAAATTTGGATCACCTAACTATTTTTTCACAATAAAATCACATTCAATCATGAATATATTTTTTTTAAAAAAAGAGGAGAAAAGAATAATTAAAATTACCATGATTAGCTTTGATTGTGCCCAATAAAATATACTAAAATTCTTGTAAATTCTAAAAATAAGAATTAAATTACTAAAGAATTTGATAATTTTTTATAGCATAAGAGTTTTTGCTTAAAAAATCATGAAAAATAATTTTTAAAAAATCTTAAAATCAGGAAATACATGACGTAAACTCACAAGAAAATCCTGCAAACAATTCCTGCATTCAGTACTGACTATTATATTTTAAAAAATCGTTTCTAAAATTTTTTTTAACTTAATAAATATTTTTCATTTCACATGAATAAAAATTTCTAATTTATTGCTTTTTTTTATGTTTAAAATTTAGGAAAATAATTTTTGAAAAAGTAACAAATCGGCATTAGGGATAAACTTTGATGCATATCTAGATTAAAATTTAATTGCCTTCAAGTTTAACTCAGGGTTTGTTTTAATAGGACACACTGAAATAATAACTGAAAAATATAGAAATTGCAATATGACTTTCTTGTCCATTAATGTCTTGATCGATTATGTGTCGATTATATGTCGACTGCGTCTTTATTTTTTAAAATGATACATAATATTGTTTCTGAAGTGTTTATTGATTTTGTGAATGCTTTTTTTTTCACTTGCCCTCCATGCTCTTCAGAGTCATATTTTATATAATGTCCAATTTATCAGACACAGATAGTGCCTTGCTTTTGATTCTATGACTATTCTCTATATTTACACAAAATTTGCCAAAACTTGACAAAATAATAAGAGACGGGTTGGTTTCACTCCATGAAACTCGTGGTGAAAATAACTCAGCGGACATGAATAGAACAGGAATAGGCACTTATTAGAAGAAAGTAACAAAGAAATAAAATTGAAAATGAAAGAATGCTTCCCTTTCTCTTCAAATACACAAGTATAGCATAATGAAGGAAGAAAAAGTAACAGGAAAAGATACAAAAATTTGCCTATCTTTTTCTACTTCAATAAAACCAAAACACAAAGCAGAGTTCAAAGAATATTAGGAGGCGGAATCAAAGAAGAGTTGCAATGTTGCCAAATCAGCAGGATTTTTTATTCAAATGTCTGCCATTATTTTTTATTTATAACATTCGTCTTGATTAATTTGTCATTAAATTAGGCGAATATTACTATTCGGAAACTGTAGCACCTGAATCAACTAAATACGAATATTGGTCTATGAATTTGCATATTAAGTGACATTTTTTGCCTCGATGAAGCAAAATTTAGCATGTATTATGCGGGATCTAACCGTTCCCATATTAAGCGGGATATTTTTGCATTCATCTTATGGCCGATGTAGAAGGTGTGTATTAACCATGAGTCTCTTAAGCGGGTTCGACTGTATTGGTATTGGGTAATCCATAATCCTGTTTTTAAAATTCTCCATAGGTTAATATGAGGTTTTCCATTCTGCGAGGGAGAAGCCTGCTTTTCTAAAATATTCACTTAATTTGTGTTAAATAATTTCCGTAAATAATACTTCCTATATTTTACATTATTTGTTTATATAATCTTGGGATTATTATTTAATTATTGTTATCTTATTTTTTGTAAAAGAACGGAGGTAAATTTCTTAATTTGCATTCTGATCAAACCATTAAAAAAGGAAAAGTAAATACAGTTATTAGCAGATTTTATTTATGCACTGAATTGGTTAAGATTAATAGATATTTTCTTTAGTTTAAAATTACCTCCATTTATAGTTTAATACTTTATATCTCTAGACTTAATATGTTGCTGCTATACATATATATTTGTATACATACCTCTTACAACATGCATACATAAACTAAATACAATTTATATGTCATAATACAACAATGCTTTTTCAATTAAACAAAAACATAATTTGCAGAACAAATTAAAAAAGAAAACAATTTATTTCCTACATTGTTTAAGCCCGAGAAGGGACAGATATTAAGATGTTTCATTCAGTTAGCTCTATGTTTAATGTTGCATTTTTGTAACAAATAAGTTAAACCAATTGAACATTAAAAAATAAAAATAAAATTCAAACAATTTGATACTTTAAACACCCTAAAAACTTGGGTTCCGTTCAAATGAAAGCGAAATAAATCTTAGGCTTTTTTTAAAAGTTTGTATTTTAGACGTGCCTTATGATTTTATGTACAATCATCATAAACCTAATACAAAATCTGCAGTACAAATATTTACAACTAATAAATGGAAAAAGTCTAAGATTTATTTCACTTTCATTTGAACTGAACCCAAGTCTTTTAGAGTGTTTAAAGTATAATATTGTTTGAATTTTATTTTTATTTTTTAATGTTCAATTGGTTTAACTTATTTGTTACAAAAATGTAACATTAAACGTAGAGCTAACTGAATGAAACATCTTAATATCTGTCCCTTCTCGGGCTTAAACAATGTAGGAAATAAATTGTTTTCTTTTTTAATTTGTTCTGCAAATTATGTTTTTGTTTAATATGTCAAGTTTTTTAATAACTACTGCATTCTGACAAACTCTCAGATGAACTCATTTCAAAATTAACGGAATGTACCATCATTAAGGTTTGATTATCGCATCACAATCTGTGGTGTAATTTACCAGTGATTAATCCAAAATGGTTCATGAAAGCAATAATACAGGTTGTCGTTGTTTGAACAAAAACTTCCAATCTGAGCATAAAAAATAAAAATTTACTTAAGTTTAGTCACCCCTATTTTCCACTTTCGAACGCTATGCATGCAAAAATAGCGTTATATCTATAATGCTAATATTTAAGAACAGTATAGCTGTTATACGGTAAGACATTTAAAAAAAAAAAAAAAAAAAAAAAAAAAAAAACGCCAGTTTTACTTCAAAAAAATTTTTACACGTTTTTCTCGCAGGGAACGATGTAAACATAAAAGGAAATTATTACCAAAGTTAAACTTTGGGTATTTATTTTGCGGCAACAATAGTCGTTTCTGTGATAGGCAAAAAAAAAAAATGACAAATGACCTTGAGGGAAAATTTTAGATAAAAAATGCCATAGACATAACGTTAAAAGTCCCCATCTTTTTAAAATTTACAAATAATGGACCCCATCAGTGGTGATGTCAAAGGCAATTCAATTCCGTGTACCAACTAGAGATGTGTCATTTGTTGAGGAACGACTCCAAAGGAACGATTCCGGCAGTGAAACTGAAGGAACGATTCCATTCTGTAAAAAGGAATCGGTCCTTTTCGGATTCGGTCCTTTTTGGAACGACTCCTCGGATTCGGTCCTTTTTGGAACGGTTCCTCGGATTCGGTCCTTTTTGGAACGGTTCCTCGGATTCGGTCCTTTTTGGAACGGTTCCTCGGAATAGGTCCTTTTTGGAACGATTCCGAAAAGGAACGACTCCACGGAATCGGTCCTTTTCGGAACGATTCCTCGGAATCGGTCCAAAATGTACCGACTCCGAAAAGGACCGATTCCTCGGAGTCGTTCCGAAAAGGACCGATTCCTCGGAGTCGGTCCATTTCGGAATCGTTCCAAAAAGGACCGAATCCGAGGAACCGTTCCAAAAAGGACCGAATCCGAGGAACCGTTCCGAAAAGGACCGATTCCTCGGAGTCGTTCCGAAAAGGACCGATTCCTCGGAGTCGGTCCATTTCGGAATCGTTCCAAAAAGGACCGAATCCGAGGAACCGTTCCAAAAAGGACCGAATCCGAGGAACCGTTCCGAAAAGGACCGATTCCTCGGGAATCGGTTCTTTTCTTGTAGACTGGCCAGTTTTAATAAATTAAAATACGCTATTTTATTTCAAAATAACAGATTTTGATTCTATTAAAGCTGACTTTATTGCCAAAATATCCTTCTAATGTGTGTGCCACTCCCCCCCCCCCCCCCCCCTCTCAAAAAAAAAAAGAAAAGAAAAGTAAAGAAAGAAAGAAAAAAGAAATTGAAGTGCGGGGCGGAGTAGGGCGTTTAATAAACATTACTATTTCATCTTCTTGTGCTAAATTAATCTGAAAGAAATAATTAAAAAAAATATTTTATACGAATTGGATTTTTTACACCTGAGAGAAAAAGTGCCCGAGATGGGATTCGAACCCAGAAACTTTACGTGCTTTGCCGATTTAGTACCTGGACTCCGAGGGTAATGGAACACCATGTGTACTTTAATACACTAATACATTTTCTAATTGGTAAATGTATCATACGAAATGAATTTTTTCTAAATGAATTCTTAAGGCTGTTCTCAAATCCAAAAGGATAAATTTGTGACAAAAGTTTTAATTTATTTTTATTCGGAAATGCATGAAACGAACAGGTGTTGTTGTTCAGAAACTATGTAATCGAGCTGTTTTTTCCGTTTTTTTGCAAACGCAATAGGCCTTTCAGAAAATAGTGTCAAAGTGGGCGTTTTGAACCGAATTTCCGCGCGAAAGAGGCATAATTTCTCAAAAATGGGTGAAAAACATGTTTGTCACGTGATCAAAATTGATTATAACTCAATAGGTAATTTACTGATCAAAAGATGGAAAACACAGTTCGATTCCAAATCGCTTCCATGGTCAAACATTCCAATTTTATATCTTTCCGTTAAAAAATGAATTTGTAAATGTGTCAAAACGTTTTACGCTTGTTGAGCAGATCACTTAAGAACAGCCTTAAGAAAAACAAAGAAAATGCTTGTTTAATTACTAGTGAAAAATATTTTTTTAAATCTCACTAGAAACAGGTAAGAAATATATCACTAGGCCATAAAAATTGCATTTTAATAGGATAATAATAACTGATTTTCAATTATTTTAATAATTGTAGAGTTACGCACTTTCATGCATATTTCACTATTTCATGTTTTTTCCTCAAACATAATTTCAATTTGAGAATCCTCTTTGTCAAAATAAATATATGACCAGCTACGAGCGCTCGAGTACCACTTTATTTCCACAGTTTGGCGTCTTGTTTTTATCTCCTGAAGAAGATGATTAAAAAAATCTCGAAACTCCCTAAGATTGTTGTTTTAATCAACTTACATTGAGGTTTATTACATAGAGTAAAATCTGTTAGAACAAGGAATTTTTGTAAAACGTTTCTTTCTTTCTTAAGATAATGAATATTTCAAAAAGCATAATGTCTAATAATAATAATAAGATAACAGTAACAGTGGTGGGTGGGATTGAAATAATTTAACCGCGGTTCGCTCTCTTAATGGCCGTTTTGAGTATAAAAACGGGAAAAAAAATCACGTGCTACATATAGATTATCGGACTTTCTCCAACACTGCGAAATATATAAAGCTGCATATTTTATGCTTGTTTCGGTTTAATAGATTTATGTTAACCCTCCGCCTACCAGAGGGGTTCAATGGCCCCGACAGGTACATTTATAATGATATTTCTAATTTATTTTAAAAACTGAAATTTCTGTAAATATAGGTTTTTTCTGGGATGTTCTATTCTTTTGAGTAGAACATTCCAGAAAAAGTCACATATTTACAAAATTTTCATTTTTTAAAATGTGAAAAATCAATTTGAATGTATCGATCGGGTCCTGTTGCACCGGTCTGGTATGCGGAAGGTTAATATTGCATTTAAAATTTTTACAATATACGAATTTAATTATTGGCTTCCAAAGAATGCACGTTGTGATTTTGTACAGTTTTTTCAATTGTTATTTTACTTCTATTTCTTGCTAAATAATTAGAATTTAAATAACTGTGACTTTGTTTTAATTCAACGTAAAATAAAAGCAAAAAAAATCGTTTATCGTAATAATTTCTTATAATAATTCAGATTTCTTGATCGTTATTGATACTCGTAAATCCCGAGTTCAATGCCTCGATTAATGCCTGTTACTGTGGTGATGGATAATACATATCTGAGTTTAATTTCGAGCAAATCAAGGCTTCCTTCATGCTAAACTAAATTTAATGTTTCAAGCCTAATACCAAATTTCCGTTTTTATTGAGGTAAAACTTACTGCAAATACGATACTAAATTTTATGTATTTTCCTTTCTTATTGTTATTCTTTTCACTTAGAAGATTTATTTATTTATTTTCTTTTTTTTTCTTAAATTACATAAAGTTTTCAAAAAAGTTCGAATTTAACAAAATGTTTTATCTATTTTAAATAGTTTTGACAATAAAAAGTTTAACTCCGAATAAAAAATAGTTAAATTCTCAAAAAATTAAGATTGGTATTATCTATAATACGTTTACAACAGATATCTTTCATTCAACGGCCGAAACATCGTCAAAAGGATAGTTCTTTATATAGTACTACACTCTGTAATAATAATGGACATACTTTTAATTTGTTTAATTTAATTAAACCAATAAACCGTTTTTCAGTTAAAATGTTAGCAAATTTCAAATTTAAAGAAATAGAACTTTGAAGTTTAGTGAATCACTATATCTTTTGGCGGAGATAATATGTACTATATATGAATAAAATCATATATATTACTATATATATATATATATTATAATATTAATGCATATAATAGTATCTTATAAATATCACTAGCCATAGCCCTGCTAATGAATCTGTTTACAAATCATCTGAAGGAACTTCTACCCTTTCGTGTAACACAAGTGTTCCATGACTTCATGAGTTATGAAGCTCCAAAGATCCCAATCCAAACAAACATATTAGCATTGCAATTCACTCACACCGAACTGAGGTTCTGTATCATATAAGTGAAGAGAGGGTGACGGCGGATGAGGGTGTGAAATTAGAGAAATTCCGGTAGGTTCTCGTAAAATTGGAGATTCAAAAAGAGTTGTAAGTTTATTGAAATTCTACGTAGTTAACAGCAGTTCACAAATAGCGATATTAGGGTAAAAGACAAGACATACATCAGTCACTCAGGAAAGACAGTGTGCAAAAACGTGCTTTACTTTTTAACTCTTTCCAATAAAGTTAGTGTTTATGAATGCGGTTTGTCTGTCCGTCAGACCGTCTGTTCACGCTCTAAGGCAAGTCACACACTAAGGCGACACATAAGACATGTCGCTTGAATTAGCTAGAAAAACTGGTTTAAAACAAGTTTGCAACTACTTCGTTCTTTGTTTCGACCGGTTTTTGCACTTCATGTTGCGCTTTGTGTCGTTGTGTGGTCTCAGTGTGTAATATACCTAACTCCCGTAAATATACTCGGATTCCCATGCAATTGATATATGTTAATGATGTTTACCATGGGATGTTTGGTATTCAATATGAAGAGTGTAGCATTAATAGTTTATTTACAGGGGCACTCAAAAGTATTTCGTTACATTATGGTCAACGGGAAAAAATCGTTTGCAGTGCATTTTAATGACATTAAGCTATTTCAAATGCATTAAAATTGATATATATCACTGAATTGCACTACAAGATGATTGCTATAGAATAGGGTGTTTCACTTCTGAACCAGATCCTGAAGGCGGTAATAATAATGTTGATGAATTATGCGAAATATCCTGTGTGCGTAAAGTTAGGAAGCTGAGGAGAAAGACGATAAAGGGCATAAAGTTATTGAAAGTACGGACACTGGAACAAAAATGTAATCTGCTTTAACTAGTTACATATCCAAACCAGTAGGGCCATCCAAATGAAAAATGAGATTCAGAATGAAAAATGAAATTAAGATTACCTAGAGGTAGATTTTGAAGAGGAATCTATGAGACTAAAAATTCCTAGACCCTGGTGACAAATATCAGAGCAATAATAAAATTTCCTATACAGGATGTCCACCCTCAACGATGTCCAATAGCTAATTCCTAAACCGTTAGTCATAGCCATATAGTTCCAATTACAAAAATGTTTTAAATGGGGGTAAAGAAGTATTTAAAAAGTGATTTGGGTCAATAGAATCATTTCTTGAAAAATTATGAAATTTAATTTTTTATACGATCCCCCGGTCCTTCAAGTTATAGTTAGTAAAACTTTCCTATTACACTTACAAGTAAGACAAATAAAAGTCCTATTATTCTACGACTAAAACTGACCGAAGTAATGGCTGTTTCAACTTGGAGCATATTTTTTGCTGCGAAATAGGGGTCATTTACAAATTTACTAGAAATATAAATAATCTTCAGATATATAAAAAATATAGTTGATAGTAAAATTAACATTGCATTATAAATTTGAAATCTATAATCATTCTGAAATATTAATGCAAAATATACAGCTTGTACTAAACATATAACAGGAAAAAAAATAATAGAATTTTCGTTAAATAAAATGTTGAAAAGCAACAGCCTCGATTCTTTACACACTGAATCCAGAAATGGCCTTCATTTTTTATCACAAAGTACAGATTTTTTGCAAATCGTAAATTTGAAAGCTAAAAAGTGATTCGGAAATCTGATTCTGATAGTATAAAATAGATGTGATTGTTATTTCTTTAACTTTTGATAATTGATTTTTATGTATTTTTTACTATTGAATCCGAAAATGACCTTCATTAGTTTTTGGTGTAAATCGCCCTGCAGGTGGCGCTGCTATGTAGCATTTTGCAGGATTTCCGCAAAAGCTCTATCTCAAGAACTAATGCACGGATTTTTATAAAACTTTCAGATTCCGTTAATCCTTGATATGAATTAGTGCTGGTAAAGTTTTGGTGCAAATCGCCCAACAGATGGCGCTGCTATGCTGCATTTTGCAGCATTTACACGATTTTCGTAATAGCTCAATCTCAAGAAATAATGCACGGATTTTCATCAAACTTCAGATTTAGTTAGTGCTTGACATGAATTGACGTTTTGCTCCTTGTGGCGTAAATCGCTCAACAGGTGGCGCTGCTATGCTGCGTTTTTTGAGACTTTCGCAATAGCTCTATCTGAAGAACTAATGCTTGGGTTTTCAACAAGCGTCAGATTTAGGTATACTGGATATGAATTAGTGCTGTTTATGTTTTGGTGTAAATCTCTCAATAGGTGGCGCTGGTATGCAGCATTTTTCACGATTTCCACAATAGCTCAATTTCCAGAACTAATGCACGGATTTTCATCAAACTTCAGATTCTGTTAGTCCTTGACATGAATTGATGTTTTGTACCTTTTCGTGTAAATCGCTCAACATGTGGCGCTGCTGTGCTGCATTTTTGTGATTTCCACAATAGCTCTAGCTCCAGAACTAATGCACCGATTTTCATCAAACTTCAGATTCCGGTATACCTTAATATGAATTAGTGCTGTTTGTGTTTTGGTGCAAATCGCTCAACAGGTGGCGCTGCTATGCTGCATTTGTTAGAATTTCCCCTACAGCTCTATCTCAATAAGTAATGCACGAATTTTCATCAAACTTCAAATTCAGGTATACTTTAATACGAATTGGTTCTAAATTGATGTAATTTCTTTTACTATTTAAATGATTTAATTGACGTGATTTATTTAGAAGAAAGTTTTGTGATGGCCACAACATACTAGTTTAACTTTGAAATTTGCCATTTACAAAAAAAGTCTAACATGATGGTTAAATATGAAGGTAATTTTTACATTCAGTGCTAAAAAAGCACATACAAATCAATCGTAAAAGTTAAAAAATACAACCATCGACTCTATTTTATAGTATTAGCTATTTTTTCAATTTTGAAATTTACTATTTTGAAATTTACTAGTTGCGAAAAATTCTGACATGATGGTTAAAAATGAAGATAATTTTCGGATTCAGTGCTAAAAAATACATAAAAATCATAATTTTAAAAATACATAATTTTAAAAATAAAAAAACACAACCATCGCAGTCTTGTGTTATCTAATCTAAAACTTTTTAGAAAACTTGTTGGCAGTAATCTATCCGAAATTTTTTGTGTTACCCTGTAAAATAAGTACATAATGGTAAGCACTGAAAATCATAATAATATTACATTGTCATCTGATTTACGTCAATATGTAAAATTTAACCTCGATCGCATATTTTAAAGTGAGTTGAATTTCGAGTACAAATTTTGAACTGAAACATACGATCGTTTCAAGTTAACCCGTTACCCGCTGGTGTTGCGTTCACGCAACGGTCAAAATAATTGCTCATGCTTACATTAATTACTTTGTCACCACTATTTTACAATTAAAAAAATTGCCTTATTTATTGGCAGAAATTTTGATATTTTAATAAAGCGGAAATTCCCTTTCTGAATTTGTCAAGCGACTTTCAACAAGAAATTTGAAAATTCCTACTTATAGTTTTGGCGGTTAATAGGTTAAATAAAAGCTTATAAAAATAGCATAGTTTTTGTTAAAAAAAATCATGAAAAGAAACAGCTTCAAATCCTTACAAAAATCTGTCGTAATACGATTTCTTTCAAAGCGCAGCTACACATGAAATAAATCCTTCAAATACTTTAAGCACTTTGTTTACGACCCCTAGAAGCATGGCTAAACTCATGTGTATTCGGATGCAGAAAAGTGGCATAAGTCTTGCATTTCAAAGTTTCGTATAACTTCATGAATTTTAGTGTTAGATGAATGGGACTTTTTTTTGTCTTTCTTTTAAGAGAACAGGAAATTTTTACTAAATATCTCTTATAGGGCGGAGGACCGTATAAAAAATTAAATTTCGTAACTTTTTTAGAAATATTTTTATTGATCCAAACGACTTTCAGAATAATTTTTTACCTTATTTAAAACATTTTTGTAATTGGAACTATAGGTCTATGACTAACGGTTTAGGACTTAGCCACTGAACATCGTTGAGAGTAAAGACACACTATATAAAATAATAATATAAATGGACGGTCATTTGACGACATATTTTCAAGAGAAACCAATGATTACACTGAAAATCGAATAGACCTTGCACCGCCCTTAAATTTCCAAGAGGAATTATGCTTTATACCATAAATCATAAAGTTAGAAATAACTGCAAATTAATTGCACACGCTGATCAATGAAATGAACTCTTAAAAACAAAATCATCTGTCCAAAACATTACAAAATTAAAGCGACTGGATGCCTAAGAAAATGGATGGGTACATAAGAAAATAAATTAGTAAAAAATATTATGGATTGCATGTGGTTCTCTTTATCTCGGAAGTGTTTTTTTCCCCTTGGAATCCTTTATTTTTCAAAATCGATCTTTTTTTCTCGGAATCGTTCCTTTTTTCTCGGAATCGTTCCTTTTTCTCGGATTCGTTCCTTTTTTTTCGGAACGATTCCGAAAGGAACGACTCCAATGAACTCGTTCCTTTCTGTGAACGATTCCGGCTGGAACGATTCCTTAAAAGGAACGATGTTGCCCATCTCTAGTACCAACCATAAATCGGATCCAAATAAACCACAGAGTTCAGAGACAGATAGGGAGGAAACGTAATGGTTCGACATGACGCTAAAAATGTAACCTTAAAATCAATTAAAATCTGTCACAATTCGGTCCAAACAATTGCGCGTAGCTTTGAAAACCTCTCCCATTCCAAATAATTCAACCCTGGTTCTACGTGCTCGTTTTGTTTGGGCCGAATGATTTGAGCGATATCTAGCTTCATATGGCAAGCTGTTTTGACGCACGTCTTATACACTCTGAAGCAGGCTTTGCTCTGAACTTTCTGGGTTTGTTTGGATCCAATTTGCGGTTCATACACAGAGTTGAGTTGCCTGTGACGCCACACTGGCGGGGTCCATTATTTTTTATTTCTTGTTGATACAAAAGAAATTTCCTATAAACAATACATATATTAAGCAGCGAAAATGTCCTTGTGCAACGCTGACGTCATATTGACGAAGTGACCGGCAAAATAAATTTAACTTATTTGAACATTTAACTTCTAAACGTCGGAAAAATTCAATTTTTACGCCGTCTTAAAACAATAGAAACCGTTCAGAATTGGTTTCCAGCTAATATATCTTAACGAAATTAAAACTTCATCTATAAATAAATAAAAAGTCAACACCTTTTTAATCGAACTACGCTCTCATCTGTATGTAACTTAAAGTCACGCTTAAAAATCAGTATCGGAAAAATTTATTTACAATTTTTGACGTCATATTCAGACCTGCCAACCTTTGAAAATGAGAAATCGTAGCACACAAAATTAAAATTAATCTGGAGGTTGGTTGGTTGGTTTTCTGCATTTCGCAGCCATCTTTTGACATTCGTAAAAGGAATAAGGTTTCAGTCTTTTAAAACTCAACTAGGGGATCGTACCGGGCTTCCCGGGTTAAAGAATATAGGTGAAAACATTTATTTTAATTGAAAGCTAATATTTTTTTTTTATATGCAATAAATTTTTTTGATTGCCCACTTACATTAAAAAAGAATTTTCATATGGGAAATAAGAATTATACCATCAAATGAATTTTTGAAATTTATCAAAAGCGATATTTTCTTATTAGCCGCATGCTAAGAGTTATTTGACCGAGATTTTGCTACTTATGGCATCCTTTTATATTCTGATAATTTCCGAGCTGATACATGTCTGTTAAATTTGCGTTTTATTTATATTATTTTATTTATTTATTCATAGGGAAGTTTTTTTTTTTATGTATATTAGCCGTAAAAAAATGATGAACTCTTTATTTTGTTTTAAGGACAAACGGAATAATTTTTCGTAATCGAGCTCCGCGTGATATAGATAAATTAAAAAATATTTCATGCTTTAAAATTGTTTTTAAAACCGTAGACAATCAGTAAACTGAGATGAACTTTGCAAAAAATTCCATTAGAAAAAGAAAATCCTATTTGGTGATCTAAATATTTAAATTGTACGATTACAAATAAGTTAGATTTGTGTTTTTTCAACATTATTCTTTTATTTATTGATAAAAGAAATATTGATGTCGTTAATTTGTCTTTCACAAATATGTTAAATTTGTGGTTTTTTAATATTATTCTTTTTTTTTTTTTTTTTTTTAATAAAGGAAGTATTAATTTCGTTATGCAAAAATAGTCAAAAACAAATGCTGAAAAATGTTTGTTGCTTTATGTGTAAAATGTTTATTATTATTATGTATTGAAACGGGAACGTGATAAGATAAAATTAAAAAAATCATGCTTAAAAATTATTTTAGAAAATATAATACATCAGTCAATTAAGATACAGTTTTTAAACAAATTGCATTTGAAAGTAAATTTTTTTCCTATGCGACGAAAATTGAAAATGCACGATGGTCAGACGATTAAAAAATTGCAGTAGCGAAAATTTCACGACGTAATGTGATCCTGAAGTGTTGTCATTCGCAAAATGATGTCAGCGTTACGCACAGATACGTTTGTTCTTTATAATATAGATACTTAATTAGTAAAATATAATAAAGATCAGTTATTAGGATGTGGTTATCAATTGAGGCTCTTATGCTTGGTATTCCGGAATGATAAACAGCAATTTTCACCTTCTCAAAATTTGCACACACATTTCTCACATCCATATTCATCATGTTATTAAAAAGTTGTATTGATCATTTAACTTGAAAAACATTTAACATTTAAAACTTGAAGTCACGATTGTTAATAACATCTTTTATGTGAACAGACGCACTCTTTACTTGAGATTCTAATCTCAATTCCGGAGAGTAAAAATTTCCGTAATTTGTGTTTTTAGACGCATTTGCGTTAAAATGTTTAGTTTTATCTAAGAAAATAATCTTTTTCTTTTAAATATGACTTAATTTTCACTTAAATAAGCATTTCGCCTAGTGTCTGAAACTTAGTATCAGTACACATGCAGAAGGAAAAACAACTATTATGCCCCTAATATAATATTCTGCTCCTAATGGGATTTTGCGACACTAAACCCTATACAACAGTTTTTATCAACAATTTTGAATTTTTATCAGAAAATAGCATGAATAAAGATAAAAATACCTCATTAATTCTCAAACATAATTCAGGTTTAAGAATTAAAATATACGCTTTTTTATAAAATCACGCCATTTGCATCCGCTAAAGCAATCTACTTTTACAATCCAGTCTTAAACTTTGTCTATAGAAAAGTATGCATATGACGTCATTGTCACGGAATAACAGACACTATTCTTGACATAGCCCATATTTTAATTTCAACTTTTTTTTCATGTTTTATGAGAAAATTGCAACAAAAAGATACAGTATCTCCTATTTTCGACTATTTTCCATTTACTTTCAATGACTTTTAATAGAAATGGGTTACTTTTGTTGCCACGATAAGAAAAATGGTATTAAAAACTACAAAAAAATTAATATCTCAAAAATAAATTGAGATACAGCTTTCAAACAAATTGCATTTAAAAGAGCATTTTTTTCATACACGACTGTGTAAAAATTTAAAATGTGCGATGTTTAGAAGTTTAAAAATTTGCAGTAGAGAAAATTGCAAAACCAAAATTTTATTTCAAATTTCAAAGTGTTGCCATTCGCAAAATGACATATGCGTTACGCACAGATATGTTTGTCCTTTATAATATAGATATATACTACCTTATATATACTAGTAAATTTTTTCCTCTGAAAATTTTTATACGATTTTTAGAGTTTCTTCTCATTTCGAAGCGTTTTTTTTTTTTTTGCATTTGTAAAAGGGGCCCGATTCTAATTTTTCAGCCCAGTGCAGTAAATTTTGACAAAAGTAGCGATTTTTTTCCTGTGACATTCAAGGATATTCACAGCTTTTTTTTCTCACAATCATAATTCACATTTTTCTATCACGATTCTTTGTTGAAAACCGCACTTTTTACCACGAACTTTTGACGAAATTCGCATGTTTTACTGCGATCCTTTGACGAATTTTGCGTTTTTTACCACGATACTTTGACGAAATTAGTGTTTTCTTTACGCGATCTTTCGGTGAAATTTGCGTTTTCTTACTGATCTTTCGATGAAATTTGCATTTTCTTACTGATCTTTTGACGAAATTAGCGTTTTCTTTCTGTGATATTTTAACAAAATTCACATTTTTACCACGATCCTTTCACGAAATTTATTTTCTTCTGCGTCTAATTAACGAAATTGATTTTTTTTACGCGGTCATTTGTCGAAATTCGCGATATTTCATTGCAACCGATCGGCAAAATTTTCGATATCTTTTCGCGACCAATTAACAAAATTCACTACTCGTTCCCGTGACCTTTGGACGAAATTTGCAATATTTTTCCCTCGATAGTTTATCGAAATTCGTGATTTTTTGGACAATCTTTTGACGAAATTCGCAATTTCTTTCTGAACTCTTAATGAAATTAGAGATTTTATTCAGCAACCACTATTTGTTTCTGAGATCTTTCCACGAAATACCCAATACTTTTACACGATCATTTAAAGAAATTCTCAGTTTTTTTCTGCTATTGATTCACGAATTAATTTGGGGAAATCCCATTAAAGAAAAAAAAATTCGCGGACTTCCAAGAATTTTCAAAATATACCCGCAAAAGAATCATAGGTCTGTGGAAGAATTTGGAGGGGGGAAATACTGCACAGCATTTTTCATTATGCAGGACTTTTCCGTATGCAAATCGTGCGATTTTGCGCACTATTTCAAACCTTGCCCCTCAAAGAACCACCTCCCCACCCCCTCCAGAAATTCTTAAAATGGCACCCCTGTTTCCAAGGAAGGGAATTCTTGTATAAACATTTACAGAAACACGATTCACTCGTGGTCCATATCCATATACATAAAGAGGGTTTTATGTTAAGAAGTTTGTTTTGAAGCCCAGATTTTTTTCCCATGAGTCTTTTTTAATGTCCAAATTTTCGGACTAATGACCAATTTTTTAAAACTTTCGAAAATGAATACTTTGAAATTTTGAAACAGAATCACCCCTGAAAAATATGTTGCGCGGTATAAAAATCGCAACTAGAAACAAAAAATGCATTTGTGTTTTTTGAAAAAAAAAAAAAAAAAAATCGTAGTTCAAGAACGATTTTTGTAGCATCGTAGTTTATAGGTCCAAATCGTAGCAACTACAATTTTTTCGTAGTAGTTGGCAGGTCTGGTCATATTCACCTACTTGCTGTATTTACTCATATTAATGTTTCTTGTATTACTTTTATTTCCACTATGACGCCATATTCATCTTACTTTTAATTCTTTAAAAAAAAATTATTTTAATTCCCTTTTTCACGTGGAAATCTTTCAACTGAAAATTAATTGTTGCTGGAGACAAAAATTTATCACGGCTGTTGAATTTTTTGCAACAGTAAGAAATAATGTTAAATTTTGTGGGAAAATGTCCATTGATTCTCAATGAAAATAGCAAAATTTGTAATTATTAAAAAAAATATTTGAATAATTTAAATAAAACATAGCCTGTGCTACTTTCGGGGTTATAATCCACCCATATGCAAAGGCATTTTATCATAAGTTTTCTGTCTGATATCAGGAAAATGTTTTTACACATTAAATTTATAATATTATTAAAATTAACAAAAAATAAAAAATGAGTGGCATCAGGGACAAAAAGGTGGGAAGAAAAAATGAAAAAGTTACGATCTCCATAGGCTTTTCTATGTTAAATTAACATTGAGAAGTGACACTGGAAATAAATAAGTATTGCGCTGCCGCGCAATACTTAAATAAAAGTGCAAAGCATTTGACTGTCATCAATAGTTTCGGGATGACCACTTCACTTCTTATATGCCAAACGGCCATTTCGGTACTTTTATGTTAAAAGGACGCAGGCGAAAAATTGCCAAATATTGTTCAATCGCCATCATTTCATTTAAAATATAAACTTATCACTCATTTCATTTAAAATACATAACTTACATTTAAAACACATATATCAAACTAATTTAAACTACATTTCTTTCATCTCTAATAATAAAAGTTTAACTCATGTGACTGTTATGGCACAGATGTCATATTGCGATTTTTTTCCGACACCAATTTGGTGAAAAATCAACGGCATAAACAACAACATCCGGGTTACCATATCAAACAAATTAACATTGAGAAGTGACACTGGAAATAAATAAGTATTGTGCTGCCGCACAATACTTAAATAAAGGAAAGTAATAGTATTTACTTTATTTCTAATGAGGAAACTTCCATCATTCCTATTCAACAAAGTCCCAATAATAGGAATATTCCTTAGCATTGTATACTATGTTTTTTAATAAAAATATTTTTTCAAAAACGAAAACAAAAGCTACTCTGTCATTAAAAGAAAGATCAAGGAACTTTTCTATGATTGGGTTGATTTTATCATAAATGCAATGCTATTTTCCCCCAGTGATTGAAAACAAAATTATTCCATCCCTAATAAGAAGTAAATGCAAAGTAATAAATAAATAAAAATAACAGAAAATAATACTAAACCAATCAAAAATTATATTTAATTTATTTTCAGAGTTTTATATACATACAATAAGAAAACCAATTTTCAGATTGAAAATCATGTTATCTGTTGGACATGAAAATATTCAGGAGAAAAAAATATAAATAAAAAACATTTTATTTAAAATTATTTGATTTGGTAATGAATATTCCTTTGGAGACACAGACATAAGAATGAACAAAATAAACTTAATCTGGCAAATAGGATTCAAAGAGATTGACAATAAATACAAATTCTCTTTTGTAAAGATGTAAAACATTTTCAACAAATTATACTATTAAAACTTGTAACAGTAACATGTCACAAATATATATTAGATTCCATAAAATGATTTAACTTACTTCATTGATTCAAGGAAGAGATATGTTAGACAATTTCAGCAAAAGAAATATAGAATATCCTTCAGGGGAAAACAGAAGAAAATTTTATGCATATAGCAAATGCAGTTTCTGATTATTTCAATTTTACATGAAAACCATTAAACTGTAGTATCAATAATATCGCAGTTGCGAAATATATTGGGTTAAAGTGCTTATAATCTATTTACAATACTTCAATCTTAGTGATACAATATGAACAATGGAAATAAGGAACCTCTGAAGGACCGAAAATAAAAATGCATCATATATAAATGCAATCACTTCTGTAAACGATAAAGACAAAATGAACATGTTTAATTTTTTGAATAAATTTCACTCATATATTAAGCTGAATCACTCTAATTCAAAAATTTCAACAGCACAGGGCATTCAAGAAAACAAAACAATAGGAATGAGTGACAATTATACTTATGTTTAATAAGCAGCTGCTATATTTATTTTCATCTAGAAATTAAACTAAATTTCACAGACAAGTTGAAAATGCAGAACTTTTGCTTGACTTTACTCTGACAAAGCAAAAAGCATAGAATATATATTTTTTTTTTTTTCAAGAGAAAGGCAAAAATTTTATAGGCTTTCAATGTATATATGCTAACATGTATATATAGCAATTTAAAGTAATCAAAAATATATAAAACTGAATTCTTTTCATGAATGAAAAAGTAAATGATTTTTAAATTAAAATGTTTTATATGTTTAACTTTTTTTTTTTTTTTTTTTTTTTTTGCATTTGAAAACTACTGTTAGTGTAAAAATTTTTACACCAAAAAAAGAAAAAGTACTAAAAACAAAAAACAGCTGTTTTTATATATAATATAAATATATATATATATATATATTTCAAAATGTACTTGAACCTCTTTTCAAATATCATTCCATAAAATTTATCCCAGAATAATATCAACACCACAGCCTTAATAAATATGCATACAAACATTGTACTTGCTACATATTAACTAAACAAATTAAAATTAAAATATAGGCACAATTACTTCTTTTGACAAAAAAAGATACAGGTAAAATTTTACAAAATGCTTTAAAGCAAACTTAAACGTCAAAAATAAAATTTATTATCAATACATTATAAAGAATACCAAACACATGACACATTTTAAATCACGATTGAAAACTCGTCATTTAACTAGATGTATATACACTAGAGTATTTTAAAGCATGAGATAATTAAAAATACAAAAATGAGTTTAATTTAATTAAGTTTTAAAACATGTATACAAAAATATGCAATTCTTATGAAGTGAAAACAAACTGAAAATGACTTGTGACAATATTATGAAAGAAAAAAATATTTTTCATATATGATACCAAACATAATTTTAAGACTTTTATATCAAGTAGACTATACTGCAAGATGAGAACTAGAATCCAGATTAACCCCTCCTCACACCTTGATAAATAAAAAAAACATTTCCCCATATGAGCATAAAGCTATATTAGATACACAAATGTAATAAAAATAGAAAAATTTCCCGCTATATATAGTTGACTTTTTTTCTGTTCTTGGCATATTACTTGGAGTTAGTTTAGGGCATATAGATTAGATTAGTATTAGTATATAGGTTATACACAAAGTTTGTAGATGTTTAAAAACAATCAACTCTGAAAAGATTTTCCACGTAAGAGAAAATTTTAAGTTCAAATTTAATTTCTTGTGATTATTCCAAACAGGAAAGAAATATTTTCTTATAAAAATAGAGCAGTGCAACAACCAATTAAAAAATATATAAAAATGTTATCTAAAATTTTAATTGCTATGGCCAAAGTAAGCAATTTTACTAGTTTTAGAAATTAATTAGAGAAATATTTTGGTTGCATCAATCAAATATTAAAAAATAACTGTTATGGCTGCAGAAAGCAGAAGTTTGGCTTATTTCATCATCTGTCAAATCGATTTTCATAAATATGTTATGTATTTTTTTTGTTGTTGTTGTTGTTAAAACTGCACAATATTACTTTTTTTAGTCAGATTTTAGTTTTATTGTACTTACTTATTTTATTAAAACTGTCATACTTAAAGAAAACATGTATCTTCAAAACTTTAACACATAATGGCTGCTAAAGAATATTTCATTTAAAATGAAGAAGAAAAAGAAAAAGAGAAAAAATAACAGTAATTTCATATACAATTACAGGCTATATATATATAGATATACAGTAGAACCTCGATTATCCAAAGTAATTGGGATCGACCATCTTTCGGAAAATCGAAATTTTCAGATAATCGAGAATGCTTCAATTTTAAGATTAAGGAGAAATATATGCAATATTTCTTATTATGGTAACAAGTGCTTAATAAAAATAAAACAATAGTAAAATAGAAACAAGAATAAATTACCTGAAATTTAATTTTGAAATTAAGTACCTCTTATATATATCACAAGAGTTTGAAAAAATGTTTTGTTTGTCGCAGTTTCAATTGCCTTTCCTCTGAAGCTCTATCAAAGTTTTTTAATATTATTAGTTCACCAGTATCGATGTCTTCCTGCTGGTTCAACCATGCCAAACCTTTTGCAAAACATTTAAAAGCTTCGGAATTGCTAATTTGTTCATTTTCTTCGGTCCACTCTGCAGCTTATGGGAGCTCAAGCTAAATTCAAAGGAACTCTAAGAAAGGAGATTGAAAATATTTATATGTACTCATAGTTTGAAAAGGACAGCGTTGCACGCAAGGAATATGATGGTTTAAAAAAAAAAAAAAAGACCTTTCAAAATGGATTTTGCACACAATAAACGTGATAGTTAAAAAAAAAAGCTTCAAAAATGGATTTTGGTTAACTGAGAGTTTCGCATAAAAGAGATTCTACTGTATATATAAAATACCTTTGAATCAAAATTTATCTGACAAGTTCATATAACAATGCTAACCATTTATTTAATATAAAGAAGCCATTTATCTATTTTTCTTCACAAATAGAAGTAATTTATCTAATTCATGCAATCAGTGGCAATTTTTCAAACAGATATATAAAGAAGAATAAAAGTTCATCAGATTTGTTTTCATAGCTGTTTATATCATTTGCCAACAAATCTAACTTTCTGAAATCCAAATTCAACCAAGCTAAAAAAGAAGAAAAAAAAAAAAAAAAAGCGGGGGGGGGGGGGAATCCAAGGCATAACAAATAATAACTATTTTTATTTTTCCATTACAGCAATTTTCTACATTTACATAACATATTATAATTCACCTTTTCAGTACAGATAAAAAACTTAAAATGATTATTTTAATTGAATAATGCAAGATTGTTGCATGATTGTTTTATTTCGTGATAAGATATCCTAATTAAAATAAATTAATAAAAATTTACATATAGAGAAAAATGATTTACTTAAATTTATGCATATGAAAATACCGGATTTATATTCTTAAAATATTTGTTTTTCTGCAATTTATTATTACAATTTGCATATACATTATTTTTTGATACATTTATATTTTCTTGTTATTTAAAGTTTTTACTTTTTTAGTTCAGATGAAAACAAGAAAATGAGTTTTCAACGTATTAATTAAAAATCAAATAAGGGTAAAACATAAACAGAATAATAAAAACACATCATTTCAATATGATAACAAAAGTGAGATCAACAGAAACATAAACTCTAAAAATTAAGAAATAGTACAGAGATTTTGAAGCATTCAGAAATAAAAGTACTAATTTTCACAATATTTTTATAAACAAAAAATTTACTGTGCAACTGGCAAGTCCTTTTGAATAATTATATGCAAATTAAGGCAAATTTTAAATAACTTTATAAAGTGCACACCTGGCAAGTACGCCTTTGAATAATTATATGCGAGTTAAGGCATATTTTAAATAACGTTGTAAAAGTAAACATACAATGAAATAAAAATGAACAAAATACTAAAAACGAGGAAAATGGACTAAATATTATAAGAAATGCATAGAGAGAGAAGAATGGTAGTAAGAAAATGCACACACAAAAAAAAGCAACAAAGGGCTTTAAAAAGGAAAAATTAGAAAGTCCAAGAAAAAGACACAGACACACACACACAAAAAAAAAGGGGGAAGAAAGAAAATTGTAGCTACCTCGATAATTTTCTCATTTAATAACATTAAAGAAAATATATTAAAATTCTAGTTAAGAAAATGGCATAAAATTTCTTTAAACATCTTTTAAATTCAGGTTACTTAAAAAAGCACTTTTTAAAATTTTAGAAATTTAAAGATAAAAAAATCATAAGAATTTTTGTTTCATAAGCCTATCAATCATTGCATTTTATATAAGTAAAATAGAAAATTTTCACTGATGTGTTTGATGCCTTTCATAACACTTGTGAACATCAAATAAATAACAATTTGAATAACAAAAGGCTTTTGAAATTTATACTAAATTAATTCATTTTAACAATTGTTTAAAGTTTGACAGTTTCTTAATCTAGAAAAAAAAATAACATTGATTTTATCTATATTTTTAAAAAGTACATTTAAAAGTTAATTTTTGTAAGACAAGAGAAAATCAAGTAAAGCTACAGATGCATGACTTATCTTTAAAAAAAAAATGCTTTTCTTTTAGTCAGAATACATGAAAAATGAAGGTGTAAATTTAAGCAAGACATTTAAATAAATTAATGAAAAAAAAAACTGTCTTTTAATAAACTATAATTCACAACTAATAATACTTTAATAGAAAAATTTCAAAAATTGCTTTTTATAATTTATATGCCAAAATTATTGCGAAAAGAAACTGCTTTTTAAAGGGAGTAAAAGCCACCAATTCAAATCCTGTTAATTAATTTAAAATATTTAAATCATAAAAAGTATACATATGCTTAAAATTACACGATTAATTAGAAAAACTGAAAGATACATTTTGAAGATTATATCAAGGGTTATTTATTTAGAAAAATAATTTAAGGACTATTTTTATGCTTAAAATAAAATATTTTTACTGAAAATATCCTTAAAAAGTCTTATATGTACAACACAATCTAATCCAAAAGATGGAAGCAACTATTGCAATAAGCATTATAATTCCATAAATAATAATTAGACAATACAGGGAAAAAAAAAAAAAAGAAGAAAGAAAGCAATAAAAGCAACATAGAATTTAAATTTACATCTTTTTTATGATAAATATTTTAAAAACATTTACGCATTCATGACACTGAATTACAATATTATTGTTTTAATAAGTTTGCTGCATGCTACAGACATGCTTTTAATAAAAGGCTTTTTAACCTACCATTTTTTTTTACAGAAATCAAAATCGCTGGAATAAGACAATTTCACTTTTCCTTTCCACAATATACATAAGAATATGGGTCAATCAACTACTTTTTGTACCAAGAACAAACTAGTTTTTTTTGTTTTGTTGTTTTGGTTCTGTGCTCTTTTAAACTACATAAATAAACAATTCAAAATGCTATTTCACATGTGTACTAGATTAATAAATGAAGCTGTAAATACGCTAAGTAACATTGTACTTTTTTCCTCCCTAAGACTATTTTTTCACTACATTCAATTTACACTAAGGGTTATATTTGTCTTTCATGTTATCGAGTTCATAAAAATTCCCCACACACCACGGAAATACACAGTCTCCTGAATATAAGAGACAACATCTCAAATTTCTTCACAGAATATGAAAATTATAATATAAAACTTCAGCTAATGCTTTTTATTAAGTTCAAATTTATCCTAAATTACATATTTGTAATATGCTTTAACAGCCAGAAAATTAATGATTAATTTGAATTTGCTTTATTCCAGATTTTAATTTTTGGGACACTTTGGTAATGGAAGAGACATTTTGGTGCAGACATATGTATAGGTACAAATAATAGTTTTAAACCCATAAAGATATATTTATATAGATAATCAGCTTTTAAACACAATATCAAGGAATATAAAACCTGGATCCTAAATTCAAAATGATTTAAATGAACAGAGGAAAAGGAATAACAATAATAGAATCATAAAACTCAAATTCAAATAACTAAGCAACAACAAACATTCAAAAATGAAATTTAAATAATATATTCCTTCACTGAACTAATGACACATTTAAATATTTACACACTAACCATTTAAGTACAAGTTAGTTTCATTTGTGCAGAATCACAAATGCAGAATAAGCCATATTTATCAGCAGACTTAAATCAATATTTTACAAAACACAACCAAATGTAACAGAATTTTGTATATCTTTAACTTTCCAAAGTTTCTATTTTTTATTTAAAAACTTGGTGCATGTTTTGAGAAAATCTTGTATAAAATGATGAATCTTCATAAAATATTAATAGCAGAAATTCAGAAGCAGTATAATTGTCAAATTCTATTTCATTCAGAGCAAAATCTTCAAAACATTGCTTTAATTTTGCTAAACAGGTGAAGGTGATATTCTGTGGAAGGATGAAAAGCTGTGATGAGCCTACGTTGACACTTTTATCAAAATTGATCTCAACAAAAATTACAATTTTAGGGGTACAATTTTAGTAGCTACTGGCAGAAATGTGTTAGTTAAACTACATTGATAAGACCACAATATATTACTGTTATGATTTAATATTGAATTATTTGCAAAGTCTACTTAATAGAAATAAATTTTTATGCAAACCCTAGTCAATTTATAACTTCAATTTATAAAGATAACAAACTAAATTTAGAAAAATATATATTATGATTAATTGAGTACTCAAGTGGTTAAGATATATTTCATAAATAATAGGCTTTTTAGCCCCCAGTACAATATGCTATTTCTTTCTCTCAGCTTATTTTGTGTAGTCACAGAAGCCAGCTGTAAAACAAAGCAGTACAATTAAATACTCTATAGCAATTTTTTAAACTTCTAACCATCGTACATTGTCAATTTTTATACCATCGTATTAGAAAAAAAAGTACAGGCAAAGTTCTTTAATCCGCACAAGTTGGGACCAAAGGTTGTGCAGATTAGGGAATATTGCGGATTATGGAGTATATGTCTTTTTCTTATTTCTGGACACTATTTTAAATATGATATATAATAAATAATTTAATATGCTATCTCAAAAATTGCATTTTTCAAATTCTTGTATTAAAAAATTGATTGTATTCACTTTTATATTTAAATTTTTCAGATATTTCTTTTAAAAAATCATTTTTGGATCAAGAATTTGTAAATTTGTTTAATTGTTTACATTCATTAAGCAATGCGAATTATAGGAAATTGCGGATTACGGGAGTGCGGATTATAGATCCTTGACTGTACTTTTAAATGCAATTTGTTTCAAAACTGCATCTCCATTTATTTTTGAAATATTAATTTTTTTGTAGTTTTTGGTGCCATTTGCTTAATATTGGCAACGAAAGTACTCTATTCCATTAGAAAGTGAAAGAAAAATAGCAATTATATCTTTTTGTTGCCATTTTCCCATAAAACTGAAAAAAAAAATTAATTAAATACGTGCTATTTTGAAAAAATATGAATGAATGATTTCTGATTAAACAGGGAGCTATTATAAACAAAATTTAATTTTAAATATCTATATTAATAATACAAACAAATGAAGGGCTGTGAATCTTTAGATTGCCGATTTTTTTGAATGACGAAATCTCTTTTTTTGGATTTGTGTATTATTCAGCGATAGTAATGTCCCAAGCGTACTTTACTGTAGATGTTGTTTAACACTGGATCGCAAATGGTGAATTCTTCAGCGGATGTGGATGACGTTACTTTATGTAAAATAAAATCACGTGTTATAAGTCTTAAAACTGAACTACAGTAGAGTCCCGATTATCGGAGTTTCCACTTTCACCGAGTTATTTTCTTCTGATGGACTGATAGCTTCCATTATTATGAAACAGTCATTATAAATTAAGTGCTAGATGAAGATGAAAGAGCAGTCGTAAAAAGGTAGAACTCTGAATTTCCTGTCAGAATGGAAAAAAAATGGCCATTTTTTTTTTTTTAAATTAAGGAAAAAAATATTTAAAATATATACGTAAAAAATGGCAAAAATTTAAAAAAAAAAAAAAATTATGGCCATTTTTTTTCCCCATTCTGACCAAAAAATCAGAGTTCTAACTTTTTACGGCTGCTCTTTCATCTTCACCTAATACTTCATTTATTATGACTGTTTCATAATAATGGAAGCCATTAATCCATCAGAAGAGTATGATCCATTCCAAAGGTATAAGTTCAATTAACTCGGATAATCGGGACTCTATCTTTATATACATTTCTTTTTTTTTTTTTTTTTTTTTTTTTGTCATCGGGGACGACACCAAATTCTGAAAAAGCAGAATTCCTATTTTCTAGTTTTTAAGTTATTTTATACTGCATGAAAATATTGAAGATGCTTTAATTAGAAAATTTTTACTCTCTCTCAACAATTCTTTCAGAAAAAAAGGTGGCATATTTGCAGTTAAGACATTTTATTCGATTACTTCAAAAGGAAAAGCGTTACATATATACATAAATAGCATATAAAATGCAGTATTAGACAATTTATATTTCACAATTTATATTTTATATTTACATCAAGAACTGTTAAAATACTTAATTTTAAAAGTAAATTATGTGTTTATTTTGGTAGCAATTCTTAATTCAATTCAAACATACAAATATTTTCTAATAGAAACTGTAAAACAAAATTAGAAATTTTCAGTATAATTTAGGACATTCTTTTTTTTTTTTTTTAATAAGAAATGAGACAACTAAAAAAGCAACAATGAGTTTTACGCTTTAACTAAAAACAGAAATAATATTGAAATAATACTAATAAAATAGGACAAAACTTAATACTGCCGTTAAATAACAAAGGAAAAGAAAACATTACAAGGTAAAGAAAAGAAAAGTAAAGAGATTCGGAATGTACTAAATATGACTAGATCATTTTCCCCCTTTTTTTGATAAATTTAAATGAACAAAATAAAATAATTTCTTTGGCTAAAATTAGGCATTAAGCCAAAAAACATTTTTGAAAATATTGAAATTATATTAATGTAAAAGACGAGCTGCAAAAATTTTCTTCTTCGCAGTCAGGAAAATCTGAAAACTATCAATATCACATATTCAGTAACTGATCATCTCTTTCATCTTCCATTTTCAAATGATCATCGATGCCTCTATATGCTTGTGATTCTTGCCTAGGTCCACATCGACAGACAAAGTCACAACCATCCTAAAATGAAACAAGGAAATCCAATAATTATTTTACAGTAAAATTTAATAATACAAAATAAACTAACTATGTCAACTAATTATTATAAAGACAGAAATTACATGTGGTTACAGTGAAATCCCTTTTAACAGTCATTTTATAATCTTTGTGATTAAATTATAGTTCATAAAATTAATATCATTATCAGTATTTTTCACAGAATTTAAATCTACGAAGAAAAAATCATTAATTATAATAAAACATTTACAATTTACTTCTGTTTCTAAATATTCTACAATATTTGTGATTAAATTAGATTTCTTTGATTAAATTCATAACTTTTTCTTAGATTAAAAATGTTACAAACCTTTAAGATCTACTTGTTTTAACAGTTTTGGAGCAAGCATTCCATTACATAGCAATGAAATTGCCATAATTTATGGGGAACTTAACTATAAGCTCATTTGTGTACACACACTATGAGTCTATCTGACATATAAATTATATGCTTATTACTGCTTTATCCCACTTTTGCAGGAAGAATGTTAAATTAATGAATTTATTTACAGTATTAATTATCATCATTATCCAAAAGTTTTCATAACATGGAGTGTGATAATTTGAGATCAACCAGGTATTCAGTTTCATTTTGTTTTCAGTCCAAAATCTGAGTTTCGCCAGAAACGAATTTTCGGCGGAAATGCTGCCAAAAATTTGGCTTGACCAAAACTATCTGTATTTCAAAAATATCATTTCTTCTTTCAGAAATTTTCAGCATGACTCATTGATTTGAAATGTATTGGCTCAAATGAGACACTCTTTATTTATTGCTATGAACTTCACTGTTTATAATTATCAGTCCATCACTGACTCAAACTGTGAGTTCGAATTGAACCACCAATTGGAAGAAGGGAATAAACGCCACTTTTTAAAAATTTCATTTTTCTACACTTTTACATTCTTTAGACGTAGCACTTAGTTGTGAATTCGAAGAAAATAAAAAAAACATACGAAGCGAATGGTTTTTGTTATTTTCTTCGAACTCACAATTAAACGCTACACGTCTAAATAATTTAAAAATGTAGAAAAATGAATGTGTCAAAAAGTGGCGTTTATTCCCTTCTTCCAATTGGTGGTTCAATTATAAAGCAAAAAATGCATACATAACTAAACTTTGAAGGCACTATAAACATGCTCATTAAAAGCTTCAGATTTAACAGTAATAGAAAAATTTTAATTTTGAAACTGCAGAAGTGTTCTTTATTCTATCGAAGAAAAGTGTAATAAACAGATGAAGATCATTTACAAAAATCATTATAAAAGATATCTTGATAATTGATACCTAAAATTGTATGTATATCTAAAACTTTTTTTAATTAAATGAAATTTGTATAATTAGTAAATCATTCTGTGTTGTTGATAAATTAATTACATTTTATTTTATATGGGAAAAAAAATTAGTCAGAGGCACAGAGAGTCAATTTGGGCCCCAGAGATAAAATTTCCAGACAGGTGTGCCATTTCAAAACTTTCTTAGGGGGTGACGAGAGGATCTACATCAGCTTAAAATAAATATGGATCTGGACAATCAAAGAAACAATTGAAAAAAAAACCTTAATAATAAAAAAAAATCAGGGTTTTAAATCAAAATTTTAAAATACCATTAAATTTATATTTCAATTACATTTTCTTTATTTTTTTCCATGTTTCGTACTTAGCATGTTGTGCATATTTAGGATATGTTTTGCATTTTATATTTTTGTATATACTTTGTATCTTATACATATTTTTTTTTTTTTTTTTTTTATAATATATAAATGACTAGATAACCAAGATAAAATCACTGTCCAGGGAAATTGACACACCAAATACCATAAATAGAAGGTATCACAGTTGAAAGACCACAGGACGTGATTATCATTAAAAAAAATATATAATAAAGGAAAAAAATGAGAGAGAGATTTAAACAGGATGCAGAGATGAGGATGGGTTTCTCTCATCCTCCCCAAAATACACTTTCCTGTATAATAATGATGAACTAACCCTTCAGCCAACAAGAAGCACAGTGTTAATAAATGCACGCAGGGTGACAAAGGTCATCCAATGAAAGGAAAAAAATAAAAATTTGCATATAGGTCAAAGTGCGACCAATGGCAATTCGATAGAAAAAGTAGCATTTGCATATAAAGCCACGCCCTAAGGAGCCGGGGTTGATGAAAAAGAATGCGTCTAAAATTCATTCTTGTGGCAGCAGAGAAGCTGAGAAGCCTTTACTTTTTACCTAGCAAGACAGCCTTTTTGCCTGTTGAGGCAACTCTGCGAAATTTACTAGACAGCTCCTGAGAAAGCAGTAAAACATTCCAGAAAGGGCCCGGTCTAATGCTTCATCCAGAAAGTGCTCTGAAAAGTGTATCATTGTGATAAAATTCTGGAGAAAATCACAGAATATGTGCTGGCTGTGAATACAAAAAAATAAAGAATTTACGACTTCATGCTGATTGAATCTACTAAATCTACAATGGGTGAGCTGCATATTTTCATCTTAAATTTCCCTGGATAATCAAGAAATGTTTAATATAGATTTTATTCGATTAATACAAATTTTAAAATAATAAAATACAAGTGATAATTTAAAAATTATATTGGGGCATAAATGAGAGTGCAGCATATTTTCCTTTATGATATGTAAATCATGTGCTGTGATGTTTAAGATCATAATTTTTTTAAAGTTATTAAATAAAATTTAAATGTTTAATAACAGTTTAATAACAATAATGTTAGAAAAAAATATATATATGATCAATCAATAATCTGAATAAATATATACATATGCTTATAATTATTATCCTTTTCATAAAGCAAATAAACAAGTATTAAGATTAAAATGTATCTATTGCGTTTCTTGTTTGTTACAATATATTTTTATTTTATTTTCTAGCAAAATGCCTCAGTAAATTCAAGATTTAAATTTCTAACTAATTTTGCAGACTAATTTTATCTATACTCTAACTAATTTTGTCTGGTTCAATTGTTAATATTCGAACCTACCTATCTCTTTTAATCAGTGTTTCACAATGCTACGGTTGAGTTAGGGAATTTTGTACTATCCATTGGGACGGTTCATTTTTGGCCCATCAGGGGGCAAAGTTTTTTTAGGGGAGGGGGGGGGGGGAGGCGAGCACGTTTGAGAAAAAAAAGGAAACATTTTTATTCTTACATATATTTTTAAAATATTAGGGGAAAACAATATGAGTGAGAAAAGCTTACCCTCTGCTCAAATTTAAGTGTGAACAAAACTTTTACAAAATTAATTTTTGAAAAAATTAATTTTTGAATGTAATAGCAAGAAACAGAGTTATCCATAAACCAGTGGTTCCCAACGTGGGGCATACGCCCCTCTGGGGGGCAGTTTGCCTTCCTAGGAGGGCAATTTCAAATTTTTTGCTCACTCTGTCCTTTTTTTCAAAGTATTGTTGTAGCCTAAAATTAATGAAATGCAAACAAAATTTAAAAAATCAGTTTTTTTTTAAATGTTCCCAGTGAAAACTTCAAAATACATTTAATGTCAGAATAATTATACGAATAACTTTTTAAAAATATCTTAACATAATTTTATTAATTTCATTATAATTTTTCTGGGACACATTTTATAATTTTTCGTAACGCTTTCGATTATTTATTGAGAGAGATTTCTATTTCTATTTGCTTTGCTATATATCACTCGAAGATTCTTTTGATACTTGAAACTACTTAAAAGTATGTATAACTTTGACTGTCTCGATCATATTTAACCTAAAAATATATTTGAAGTATCTGAATGACGTACTACCAACTTTATAAAACCTATAAATCTTAAATAGCATTAGAAAAGGAAATGGGTAAATGGAAGACAACGATATTGGGAAAGGGAAACAGAAAAAAAAAAGTGTTGTGACGGGAATAAAATAATGGCTACTCAATTTTCATAAGATTAGAGTTTTGAAATGCCTTTTGTGTGTTGTGTTATCATTTTTAAAAAAGTTAGTGTTGAAAGCTCTTCCACCAACTCTTAATAAGTCACAAAATGAATTATAAAATGTGTGAATGCTATCACTTCCAACATTAAATGTAAGCTTCTCTTCAAGATATTTTGTGAAGATAAAAAGGCAGAATGTATAACACCTTTTTTTTTAACATTGAGGTAAGTTACAAAGTACAACAAAACTCTTTTTGACACAAAGGCGAAGATGTATAACATCATTGCATTGGTAAAATGATGTTAAAAACACATTTGCCAAAGAAGATTTACCTCTTTGATGAGTTAAAAAAGGTGAAATTAAGAGGTATTGTTAAGGTTTAATTATGCTTCACCTGTGTGAACAGATTTTACTTTTTAGAAAATAAGAGACATAATTTACAGATTAAGGAAAGGGGGAGGGGCCATAGTGACTTTACTGACGTTTTGGTGGGGCGTGGCCGATAAAAGGTTGCGAACCACTGCCATAAACAAATACAAATTACTGACACTGTTTATTTTTATGCTATCTAAATATATTTTCCCCCATACCATATAGAAAGTTTTACTGTGAATCTGTAATAATACTTTTTATTCTCTTTTGAGAGCTGAAAGATCTTTTAACAGATGCAGAGCTTACATGTATAATGAATTATATGTTGTATCTCACAATTTATTTCTCAAAAAAACTTCTACCAGTGCAGCAAGATTTAGACCTCTGTAATGTTTCTTTAATAAATAATCCTGTGAATGATTGTAACTGAAGAAATTTTTTAAGCTCTTTTGCGCCTTGGATATCATGGGCTATTGTGAACCTTCACTACCCCAGATAAGACTTTAAAATAGTCGCTGAGAAGATGCATAAATATCAATTTTAAAACCTGACCATATCCTATACCAATGTTTTTCACACTTTTTCAAGTGATTATATGTTGTATGTCTCAATTTTTTCTCAAAAAAACTTCTGCCAGCTCAGCAAGATTTAGACTTTTGTAACGTTTCTTTAATAAAACACTCTGTGAATGATTGTATCTGAAGAAACTTAAACTCTTTTGTGCCTCTGACATCATGGGCTATTGTGAACCTTCACTAACCCAGATAAGACTTTAAAATAGTCGCTGAGAAGATGCATAAATATTGATTTTATAACCTGACCATACCCTAGACCGATGTTTTTCACACTTTTTCAAGTGGGGGCAACTTTTTTATGTCTGAATGTTTTGCAAACCGTATTATTTTTGTTCTCTCCAAAAGAAAATTTATATATATATATATATTTTTCTTTTAACACACATTAATGCCAGTATAGTTTACATTTTAAAAATAGAAATAATTAAAATTCATTTTTTTTCATTTAATGTTACGTTGATTTTAAATACAGTCGAACCCGGTTAAGACGCTCACGGTTAATACGCGAACCTGCTTAATACGCGGATTTTTTCTGTCTTTTGAACATCGTCCATAAGACTAATGCAAAAATATCACGTTTAATACGCGAACGGTTATTACGCGATCCCGCTTAATACGCGATATATTTTCGGTCCTTTCAGGAAAAAAAATCACACTTAAGACGCGAAACCATTGATCAAGCTACGAATTCATTTTCTCTTCTCGAGTGTTGCCAATTTAGCGGATTTTTTTATTCAGATATGAAACACTGTTTCTGAATATTATTATTTACTGTATTTAATAACAGATTAATTAAAGCAAAAATTACTAATTGGAAATAGTGATAGACATTTGAATAAAACAAAAACCCGTTAAATTAGCAACACTGCAATTCTTCATTGATCCCGCCTTCTAAGATTCTTTGTTTCTTGCTTCGTGTATGTTTTTACCGTATTAGAGAGATATAGACAAATTCAGGTTACTCAAACACGTCATAAAAATTATTAGGATTAAAGATGATCATGCCATTTGTTAGTGAGATTTCAAATGAACGTTATATCACTACTACGTTTTATAATGCATATTATAGGCAGACCTGCCAACCTTTAAAAATGAGAAATCGTAGCACATAAAATTAATCTAGAGGTTGGTTGGTTGTTTTTCGTGTTTCGCAGCCATCTTTTGATATTCGTAAAAGGAATAAGGTTTCAGTCTTTCAACTCAATATAGTAATTTTTTCCCTCAGAAAATTTTTATACGATTTTTAGAATTTCTTCTCGTTTCACAGCGTTTTTTGGCAGTTGTAAAGGGAGCCTGGTTTCATGAAATTCACGATTTTTTTCCCCAATTGGGGAAATTCCTTTATTCCTTAAAAAATCGCGAACTTCCAAGAAATTTCAATATATACTTGCAGAAGAATCATAGGTTTGTGGAAGAATTTAAAGGGGAAAATACTGCACAATATTTTTCATTATGCAGGACTTTCCTTTTCCGTGCGCAAATCATGCGATTTTGCACACAATTTCAAACCTTGCCCCTCAAAGACCCCCCCCCCCCCCTCCACTACAAAGTAAATTTACAAAAACAATTTTACGAAGTATCTAAAAGACAACTTATTTTTAAATTTAAAATATATAAAACTGAACTACGTAATCAGCTTTGCCAAACATTGATTCATTAAAACCTTGATGACGGAATCAAAAGGAATTTTTTTGTATAGGCCTAAATGAGGTCGACATCTTGCTGTACGTTTGTATTTTTTCATCATAGTAGGTTTATTGTGTAATAGATGTGTTACCTGCTATGATAAAAAATGTTTAAAGCGGAATTTTTCCCGATTCTTGTGATTCCCTCTTAGAAACTTCTACTACACCTCAGCCCCCTCAGAAATGATGAGGTTAGATACGCCACTGCAGGGTGGCAAAACACCTAGAAGTGCCAGAAAGACGAGAAAAAAAATCATTTTGGGCGATAAAGGCGGGGGGCTTTGCTTTACTAGATATGACTCCCTGTGCAAGATTTTTTACTGTACCACTACAAATGCTGTACTCTTAAAAAAAAACGGTTTTACTAAGAATTTTACTTTGTGCATTTCCCCTTCTGTTTGTTTTTATTTTCCGGGCAGTCATCGCCCATAGCAAGAGGAAAAAAAAAAAAAAAAAAAAAGAAAAAATAAACTCAACGCTGCTCAGCGGAAAAACAACAAACAGCTTTCATGGAATTTTTTTATCTAATAGAAAACTCAGATTATGAGGGGTCGCTTCGCACTTGGTAGTTATCAGTAGTGGACAGAAAGACAATAGAGATTGACCTTGAAAAATGGTAGTGATTTTCCTGCACAGGAAGTGAAAGATAGAAGGCAAAGGCGAAAGGCACAGACATGATACTTTTGGAATGGGAGAATAAAAAAAGCCTTTTTTCTTATTCTTTTGCAATTTTGTATTGTAGATGAATCTTTTTATCTATTTGTAAAGTTTAATGCATTTGATTAAGTTTTCCTTTAAATTTTCAGGCTGCGAGACATTTTTATACAAATTTCGTATATATATACATTCTTGTATCAAACGTCAAACAAAATCTTCATTCTGGCGCCCCCTTCACCTTCAGTTAAAGCGGCGCCCGGGGCACGTGCCCCCTCTGCCCCCCCCACCCCTTCCAGAGACTCTTAAAATGGCACTCCTGTTTTTAAGGAAGGGAATTCCTGTACTATAAATATTTACAGAAACACGATTCACTCATGGTTAATATACATAAAGAGTGTTTTATGTTAAAAAGTTTGTTTTGTAGCCCAGATTTTTTCCCCCATGAGCATTTTTTAATGTCCGAATTTTCGGGCTAATGGTCAATTAATTTAAACTTTCGGAAATGAATACTTTGAAATTTTGGAACAGAACCACTCTTGAAAAATATACTGCGTGGGATAAAAATCGCAACTAGAAACAAAAAAATGTATTTGTGTTTTTTGCAAAAAATCGTAGTTTAAGACCGATTTTTGTAGCATCGTAGTTTACAGGTCCAAATCGTAGCAACTACGATTTTTTCATAGCATTTGTAAAGAATAAACAAATATGACTGTGGTTAGGTAATTCTTTTATGTTTTCTTTACTTTTTCCTATGCTAACAATAATTTTTACACAAAGATTTATGAGCATAGATTTTTCTTATGTTAAAAAGGACAGATTATAATGATATTTATTATTAAAAGTACTAAATATATTTTAAAAACTGGGCTGAGCTTTAAAGATTTATTTTTTTTCTTTCTGTTAAAAAAAAATTAATTTCGTAGAAAAATTATTTATTTTTGATTGCAGCGTATTAATCGAAAATAAAGCCATTATTGAATCCATATTTATTTTTGTTTCAGCAGCTCCTGTAAAAAGAAACAATTATTCAGAATTGAATATTTTTAATTTTTAATATAAATACACGTAAAATACACAATTTTCGACCGTAAATATATAAATGAAAGCTGTGAAGTTCATTTAAACGATTAAAGGTGTAAATAAATCCAGTTCCTGCAACATTATACTAATTCCACTTAATACGCAATCCCGCTTAATACGCGACTTTTGTCCACTCCCTTGAAACGCGTCTTAACCGGGTTCGACTGTAATTAAGTTAATAAAAGAAAATTCACATTCAATTTTATTAAACATTACACAATCTTTAAGTGCATGGTATTAACTAATCAGAATGAGCAATGGTTCGAGAAATTTTTTTTTCTTTTTTTGGCTAACAATCTACTATAAGAATCTGAGGATTAAAAGAAAAAGAGTAATAACCTAACTTTATGGTTTGCAACTATAGTGTGAGATATGCAATTTAATTTTTTCTGTCTCTTTTGGAAATATAGGAGGAACTTGAGCGCCACAAGGACAGACCTCTGGGTCTATGGGATGTCAATGGACCACAGTTTGAAAAATGCTGCCTTAGACCAAAAGAATAAAATAAAATAAATAGATTCATCAATGAAATGAAATTACAGAGGGAAATTCTTAAAACATGCTGTTAGTGATGTAACATAAGATGAGTAATAAAAATGCTTCCTCTCAGTGAAAATCTCCACTACATACTTTCATCAACCTCTTGAAGGACAGAATTATTTTTCAGTCTAAAACATTTGTTATTTTCTTATTGATAGAATTCTAACAAAGATTTCAACATTTATACAACTGTAACAATTAAGTTTACACAACAAAATTTCATTCTAACATTTTTGCCAACTAATGAAATTAAATATTCACAGCATGAAAACATAAATTGTGAAGAAATATAAATGTAGGAAAATTCATTACAAATACATACAGTATTCCCTTAACATTCGGGAATTAAAAAATGAGCAACATTTCAACATTCGCGAATACTTAACTTGGTTATTCGCGAATTTTGCTTTATAAAGAATTATTTTATATAAAGAATATCTGATAACATCCCATGACAATGGACATACTGAAGAAGAACTTCTAGAAATGCTCAAAGAAAAAATTACTGAACTAAAAAACAACACTGACATTGAGAGCAGGAATTCTAAAACTGCAGGTAAACATTTTTCTTTCTTTTTTTATGCAATTTTCTTTTAGCTCCTAAATTTTCTAAAATTCATAACTTTTATTGCAGGTTAAATATTTTCTGTAAAGACTATCAGGGAAAAAATTTTAGAACTTCAAAAACAATTTGTTGAGAAAGCAATAGAATGTGATTATTCACTGTTGAATAATCTTAAATTTAAAAGAGAAATCAAAACTGCAACTTTTCTTTATATGGAATTTCATAAACAAAAAATCTCTTCAACCAAACAATCGCATATTGATAAACTTTATATAATATGTTTATAATTATTAAAATTTATTTACAACATGCACTTTTTAATGCTTAATAAATATACTTTTTACTTTCAATTGCTTTTTTCCATTAAAAAAAAAAAAAAAAAAAAAAAAAAATCATAAAACCTAACCCCATTTTATGCATGGGAAGATAGTCTCAGAGGTTTCCACGAGCCTAACACTCACAAATGTTGAGGGATTACTGTATTTGTCACACATAAAAGAAAAACAAAGTTAACATACATTTGTCATACATAAAAGGAAAATAAAGTAAACATGGTTTCAATTTATTCAAGAGCTATAATTATTATAATCAACTTGAGAATAATCAAAGAAAGCATTAACATACAATTTAATGAAATCTGCAAATCTTGAATTTCTTATTTCAAATTTATTTAAAAAATTCTGTTAACCAGTGATTTTTTTTTTTTTTTTTTTTTTTTTTTTTTTTGAAAATGTTCAGATCAAAGTGACAACTAGAGTATAAGCAAAAAGATTCCCTTTAATGAATGAATTAGAATTAATTTATGGTACTTACATCTTATGCATGGCAGGAAGATACAGCAACAAAAATGGTTGTCAGTGGTTTTCAGAACAGTAAATTAATGTGCATTTTTTTATTAAGTACACAGCATTATGTTGGTGGCTTGCTTTTAGCAATAAAAGTTATTTACGGTGGTATTTTTATTTCCAGTGGAGTGTTATGCTCACTAGAATGAATATAGTATTATGTATATCCTATATAGATACTATAATAATAAATATAATACAGGCAAAGTTCTTTAATCCACACAAGTTGGGACCAAAGATTGGGCAGATTATGGAATATTGCAGATTATAGAGTATTATGGATGTCATTTTCTTATTTCTGGACACTATTTTAATTCCATATTCGGTATAACATGAAAAGAAAAATATGAAACATAATAATTCATTTAATATGATATCTCAAAAAATGCATTTTTAAAATTCTTTTTTAAAAAAATTGATTATATTTACTTTTATATTTAAAATTTTCAGATATTTCTTTTAAAAAATCATTTTTGGATCAAGAATTTGTAAATTTGTTTAATTGTTTACATTCATTAAGCAATGTGAATTATAGAAATTTGCAGATTATGGGTGTGTGGATTATGGATCCTTGACTTGTATATATATATCTGTGGGAAGGTAATTCCTTTCCACTAAGTCAGGTCTATTTTGTTCTTGAGAACGCCGCTCTGCTTTAAAGCCACTCTGAAGACTGCCTGAATTCTGGAGACGTGGCTAGAGAGCTAGCGATTGAAATGAACTGGTAAGATGAAAGAAGGTAGAAACGAACATGATGTTGCTGATTTATTTTACTGAACAAAAGTTCTTTAATTGAACAAAAAAGAGAAGATCTATCTTTCAAATTCTAGTGGGGTCATATCCCTTAAAAAAGCATTATATATATATATATATATATATATTAAAGTGTTTTTCCATAGATAAAATTAACTGCTTCATTTTGCAGAATATTTTTTTTTTTCTCACAGAGATCATGTCATCTGATTGCCCCCACATACAGAGGCACACACCTTGGAATGATAATTTTTTTTAGCAAGATCAATTATTTTAAAGGAATCAGTTCTTGGAATCAAGCACTAATTCTTTGTCCATCTCTAATCAGGAGATATTTTCAAAATTTTGACAACTTACCGCTTGAAGATTTCCAAACTCTTTCCAAAAGGAATAGTTAGGAATCTGTTCTAAGCCTTTAGCACCAACCACGAATCTTTTATACAGAAAACCTAATATAAGGTAAAATGATCCAAAAGTGAAAAATCTGAAAAAAAGAAAGAAATTTCATATAAAAAATTTATTTTCACTATAATGAAACAATCAACAGACAGGGATTGAGTAGGTTTTTATACTTTCTTCTATATTAATTAATAAGAAGAAAACATTAGATTTGTAAAAATTTTTGACTTTCCATTTTGATTGACACATTTTGGGATGTCCTGAATATGATTTGACTACTTTATAAACAATATTTGATTGTGTGTTACACAACTTCAACTCCCATTGACACCTGAATTTTCAAATTATTTATTTCAATAAACATCCGCAAATTTAATTAGGCTGTAAATTTTAATATCATTACGGATTACATACAATACAGTAGCAGGTAATAGTAAAATAAACTAGAAAAATAAAATGAAATAAATGTATCTTTTATTAAAATCTTAAATATATGCATTTGTATATAGAATTATATCAGAAAAAAATTACTTATTATCATTAAAACAAAATATATTTATAGGCTAAAAGTGATTACAGTAAATATAAAAAAGGCTTAAAACTTTTTAACATACAAACCGACTAATTTTGAATGCTCATAAAAAAAAGATAGTATAAAATTAATCACATTTATAGAAGATCATGATATATATTAAAATGCAAAGTTAAAATTTAAGTAGATCAAAATCGACACATTTGCACATGCATAAACTTTTCTTTGAAGCTCTTCAGTTTAGAGGAAAGTAGAACAAGTTCCTACTGGCACAGCAATTTACAGCTCTGAATTTTTGTAGAGGATGCAGGTTTGAGCTCAACGCTCGGTAAAATGATTTCTGTAATATTTTTGGCAATAATTCATTTCAATAATGACAATTTATTAGGAGGAGAAGTTACAGTGAAACCTCCCTGTGTAACCACCTCCATTAAGAGACCACCTCCCTGAACGACCATTTTTTCATGGAACAAAATTTATCCCCATAGGCTCAATAGTAATTTTACGTCTATTCAGAGACCACCCTAGTTGAACTCCCTCCATGAGCGACCCATTTCTTTGAAGAAAATGAAACAAATTCCGTTTTTTCCTGGACACTTGAAGAAGGTTTTATTAGAAAAATAATTCCGAAGAGCGCATTATTCAGCAAACTTCTAAACTAAGGTTAGAATTTTTTTTTTTTTTTTTTTCGGTAACTTTTAAGTGTTTAAACAACTTTATGCCTTTTTAGGCAATGAATTGAACTCTGATGACAAATTAAGAATGGCGGTCAATACACTCCCCTGCCCTATTCTGTCAGGAAACGCGCAAAGAAATAGATAAATTATTGAAATCGTCATTATTTGTTCCCGTCCAAAAAAAATTGCATTTATTTACTGAACTTCGAAATAAAAGTTATAAAAGATAAAACCATAAAATCAAAGCAAACATCAATGTATTCATTTTTTAAACTCTGCAGCAATTAACTTATGTAATTAACTTTTGTTTTGATACTTAAATTTCCATATTTTTTCCTAATGTGAAAAATAAATTTTAGTAACATTGTTACCTTTTTTAAACAATTAAGATCTAGATTTAAACATGATCTCCATTAAGAGACCACCTCTCGGAGCGACCATTTTTTATTGGAACGAAACATGGTCACTTTAGGGAGGTTTTACTGCATATGATTTTTATTTTATAATAATAATTATTATTATTATTTGAATACTTTATAATTAAATAAAATTTAACACTCAAAAATATTTAAAAAAAAAAAAATTATATTTAAAATATTTAAGCTAAAATATTTTGCATGAAATTATCAATTAAATAAATTGATATAATATACAATTTTTGTTATATTTTTCACCATTATAAAAGAATATATATATATGTGTGTGTGTCAGAAAGAAAAGCTTGCCATTCTTTTCCATAAAAAAATAAAACAAAAAGAAAGATTAATCTATATTATTAAAGCGCAAGGCATTTGACTGTCATCAACCGTTCCAGGCTGACCACTTCACTTTGTAAATGCCAAGTGGCCATTTCGCTACTTTTATGTTAAGAGGGCACAGGTGATAAATCGCCAAATATTGTTCCATCGCCATCATTTCATTTGCATTCCTTTACTTTAAAATACATAACTTTAATTTAAAACACATAAACTTAAAATACATCTATCAGTTTAATTTAAAATACACTTCTTTCATCTCTAATAAAAGAAGCCTTACCCATGTGACTGTTGTAACTAAATACGGGCTGACAGCTTTATATGTTATATACCTTATGTTATATGTACCTTATGTTATATGGCATATATATGTTTATATGCCTTTCATATGTTAAATGGCCATTTTTAATCAAAATTACTTTTTCAAATAAAACTGCATAAAAATTCAATTTTTCAAAAGATCATTCAAAAATAATCAATGTTTAAGCGATAAATTACATTCAAATATGGATATATTCTGAGACAACTTCAGTTGAAATTAGGCTGGCAACTCAATATCTCATTCCATCAAAGTAAACAAACAATAGAGAATCGTCCATTTTGGCGATTAAAAATATTAAGCCATGAAGGTAATCATTTTTAAAGTGAGATCTCCAGAGAGTAATTAAGAATAATTAACCTGATTGTGATTTTTATAGCTGTCAAACCAGGAGTCAAAATGAAACTTTGTTCGTGATGTCCTTTAGCTATGAACCAACGAAATAAATTTTAGCTTTAAAATTGAGCTCACTATTCATTGAATGCAAATCATTTATTATTATTATTATTTAATCATATCAGAACAACTTATTTGGTATACTTTGAAAAGATAATATTTGTTTACGCTATAACTTGCATTTTCCGTTGATGCTGAGGCGGTTATTACGATTTAGCACTTATTTAATGATGAAATAGCTGCATCAAAATTATAACATGGAATTATACATACATATATATATATATATATATATATATATATATATTAAAAAGATGCAGGCTACGAACATTTCTCAGTAATTTTTTGTAATTTAAATGTTAAATTCACGGTAATTTTGTTGACCCTGACACTGTATCTCTTAGGTGCCGTATTATCTAAATTGAATCAATAGCAGAGCATACAATTACAGAAGATTACTTAATATGTTAAAATCTCCACGTTAGCGAACATATTACAACTGATAAGCAGACAGACATAAATCAAAATGCCTAAGTGAGTTAAGCGGTTTTTGACAACAAAGAGGAACTACATAACATAAAAAAATATATGAAATGTAGCCATGATCTTAAAAAATTTTTCATTTCTCCATCAGAATCTTATGATTTGGGAAAGGATTAAGCAAATAAATTAAATTATAAATAAAAGTAACATGTTGCAACGCTTAGCATATATTTAAGGGCAACCAAATTGGTCGCCAGAGGTGGCTAGTTTTTATATAAGAACTATAAAAGAAATTACCTTGATATTCATGGTTTAATATTTTAAAAATGTATACAAATGTAAAATAAAATTCAAATAATAAAAAATATATATTATAAATCATTAGCTGCATCAAGTTTCAAATTTAGGTTTCTAGAGAATGAGATTGATAAAAATAAAATTCATGGCAGGTTTTAATGATCATGTAGTTAAAAAAAAGTAAATAAATAAAATAAAAGTAAATATTGTAATTATTATTTTTTTTTTATGAGACCGTAGTAAGTAAAATTAAATGCTCTACCCAATATTTTTAGGTAAATTTCTGATAAAAAGCAAGCATAATTGGTTGTAAATTATAAACTTAAAATTCTTTCACTTTATTGAACAGGTTAGACTGATAGCACCATCTATCGCCTTAAAGAAATAGGAATATTTTATATGCAATATAGAAATTTGTCATCATTTCAATAATTAATTTAAAAGCAACTAATTAAAAAAATCAAGAATTTTTCTAATGAAACATTCAAGTTATTTACCATCAAATTTTGACGGGTATATATCTAGTTTTTGTTAAAGCATAATGACTTTTTAGATGATGCCTTGCTATATTGTGATATATGTTTATCAAGTACACAGATCAACTTTTATGCGAATATTGTTTGCTTATCATTACAGAGCTTGAGAATGTCAACCTTTCTGAGTATACTAAAATAATTAGTTTGTTTATTAAAAGATATTTTAAGCTTTTTGTATTTACTGTAATCAAACTCGTTAGCTTAGCATATAATCAAACTCATTTAATATGAGCACTACAAGGACACAACTACAACGAGTAATTTGCACATTAAGAAAGGTTCATCATTTAAGCTATATTAAGATTTTCATGCTTATTATGAGCTAGAAAAGTAGGATAATGGCTAATACGAGAAAAACACCTAAATATTTCAATGTTAATTTCGGTGAAAAGTAGGCTAGAATTAATAAAAGAAACACGTCTCGTGGTTACAGGATCAACAGCATGCCAAACTATTCACTGACTTTCTGTGTCACAATTGTAACTTAAGGTTTTTATAGCAAAAATGAAAACAGAAAGTTGCCAAGAAAACAATCATCACCAAAAGAAAGTCATTTTGCATAATCAATATGACATTTGCATAATATATGACATCACTCTATTCCCTCCTGAACAATGGAATACAGCTCCTACACTTACAATTTCTGCTTTATGGTTGCATTGTCATCATGTCCTACTAGAGGTTAGTAGTTGGGAAGCTTAGCTTGCAAGCAACCAATTAGAGATCACTAACAGTAAATACTTCACCGGTAGAAACTTTTTGAGAAAATTGTTTAATATGTTTTAATTAGCACAGAGCTGGATTTTTGTTATTAGGCTGCACAGCACATTGACAAAGCTTCTACGCTCATCCACTGTGATTGGCTGCTCTGCTCACAAGCTGAGTGTCCCAGCTACTAATGTCTAGTATTCTTTAGAGACTTTGGAATCAGAACTGTGATGTTGTCTTTAGTTGTTTTTGACTGCAAATTAAAACACTCGTCAAAATGTTTAATTTTAATTGTTTCAAAATTTATAATGTCGAGTTTAAAAAGAAAAGCATTATTAATTAGTGAGAAAATAGACATTATTAATGAATTAGAGCATGGAGAGAAAAGTACTGCATTGAGCAAAAAATATGGACTATCCTCATCAAAAGTATCTACACTGTGAGGGAAAAAAACAATTCAATCCACTTTCAAAAAGAATCTTTTGAATGCTAATTTTTTTTTTAAAATGTGATAAAGATGACATTGTCAAAGCATTATTATTGTGGTTTAAAACCCAGTGTAATGTTGATTTTCCTATTAGTGGACCAATTTTAAAATTACAAGTTGAAAATTTTGCAGAGAAATTAGGTATGCTGATTTCACGTGCAGTAATGGATAGCTGGATTGTTGCAAAAACAGACATAATATTGTTTATACTCAGTTATATGGAGAAAAGATGTCTGTAGATATGGAAATTGCAAATGATTGCGCAAAGAGTGTGGCCAAAATTACAGTGGCTGATTACAGAAAAGATCACATCTTCAATTTAGATGAAGCTAGGATTTTTTACAAATTAACACCTAACAAAACTTATTTTAAAGATGAAAATTGCGAAGGTGGAAAAATTGTTCAAACAACAAATCTCTGAATTAGTATGTGCTAACATGTCAGGAACAGAAAAGCAAAAATTAGAAATTATTGGAAAAGCATTTAAACTTTGATGTTTTTTTAATGTAAATAACCTCCCTCTAACTTACACAGTGAATCAAAAATGTTGTATGACTTCTCAAATTTTTTTGGATGAATTAAAAAAACAGGAAGTGGAATTACAAAAAGAAATAGAAAAGTTTTTTTTGGTGGTGGATATTTGCCCCACTCATCCAACTGTACCAAAGTCATGAACGGAATTACAAAAGTTTTTTTGTTGGTGGAAAATTGTCCAAACAATGGATTACTGTGGAAAATTGTCCAAACAACGGATTACTCTATTACTGTGTGCTAACATGACAGAAACAGAAAAGCAAAAACTAGTACCAATTATTGGAAAAGCACTTAAACCTCAAGGTTTTCTAAATGTAAATAACCTCCCTGTAACTTACACAGCAAATCAGAAATAAAGAATATTTGGCCATTTATCACCTGCAGTTGGCTAATAGAAAAGTGGCTTCAAATTAATTTAAAATTAAGTTCTAAAAATATTCAAATGCTGTATTGCCATTGGAAACAGACATGTGTACATAAATTTTATAATTCTAGTCTATCAGAAAGTGGGTGAAAAATCAATTACAAAATTCCATCTTTACTATACAAAAACCAAGTTAAGTTAAATAAAGATGTGTAAAAAGCAAATTGCAGAAATTGAGGAAATAAAAAAATATATATATCTTCACAATATAATGTGTTCCAAATATGACAGATCTTTAAAATACATATTTATTACAATAGTAACAGTTGCTTCAATAAATATTAAAAATCCTAAAGATTCATCCACTTTAATGACACTGGAAACAAAAGATAGTCAAACAATTTTCTTTTATTTGCAGAAAAAGATAAAAGAAAGAAAACAAAAAACCTTTTAGCCTTAAAATAAATATATACAGATACTATTAATATCCATATATTTAACTACCTCATTAAATTAAAGTACATGCTATTTTTTTAAATGCAATTTTAAATTTATTATTGAGAATAAAAAGCAATAGATTTAATTAATTCAAAATTGAATTTTATTACTCATTTAACATGACAAGAAGGATTAAAAGATGCTATAAAAATCATAAAATAAAACCTAAATAAAATATTACAATTCTAAAACAGGATGTAAGGTTTATTTTAAATTGAAGATTCTAATGAAGTAAATTGAATATGATTATTTACATTCCTATTACGTTTCTTTTTTTGTTGTTGTTTTTTTTTTTTTTTAAGAGTAAAATACCAGAAAATCTGACACAATAGTGGCCAGCAGGTCATTTGCAAACAATGGCTGACTTACCTACAGAACAACAATTCATAAACAATAGTTGAAAACTGCAACTTTTGGTCCACTGCCAAAATTATCAGGATTTTTTCCTTCATCAGTTTTTTTTTTTTTTTTTTTTTTTCAAATGTATTATTCATGGTATTATATTTTGACATTTCATGATTTTATGACTTTTGAAAGCAGTAGATATTCTCAAAATGAGTAAAAGGAAAAAGAGTAACAAAATACACAGAAAAATGCAGAAAATCGGGAATATAAACAGGGTTCATAAAAAACATGATTTAAAAAAAAAAAAAAAAACATTCATTTGATTTAAATCAGGTTTTTTTTTTTTTTCAATTCCTACTATTAGTTCACACTCTCTCTATATTTATTTATTTATATATTTATATATCTTGTTCAAATTTTCAATCGTTAATAAAATACTCATTATTCATCCTATCCAGTTGAAATAAATTTTTTTGAACTTGTACTGGATGACAATTGATGTTAATACAGTTTTTTCAAATATTAATTAATTAATTAATTTTAGTTTTGGATGGGAAACAAAATGGCGGCCATTGGTCATTGAAGGTCAATGAAAGTATTTTCAATAAGGGGTTACCATAGGAGGGACCCTGTTCTGCCGCCAAATACCACCAAGTTTGTCACCAACTTGGCGATATATCGCCAAATTTGGCAGCCAAAATAAATCACCAAAAGTGACACCAACTTGGCGATATTTCTAATATTTCGCCAAATTCCCATAGAATTCCCTTGTAAACCTACTTGCTTATAGAAAATCAACAAATTGAGATATTTTAATGCAACAAAAACTAATATTAGCTTAAGGGATTATATTAAATTTTTCTTTGATGATCTAAGTAGGAATTGACTTTAAAAACAAAATTTTTATATTACTTGTTTTAAATTAATATTGTGTATTGTGCATGCATTTATTTACTTTCTCTGTACTGATTTACACATTTTTATTAATTTTAATACAATTCCTAGATAAGAAATCAAGATTTTTTAAATAAAAATGTAAAATTATTTCAAACAAATTCAGATCACTTAAAACTTAAAATTATATTATTGTACTATTAAATTTAAATTGTTATATGTATACCTATGTGTGTTGATGTCGAATGTATGAATTTCTAGTTAAAGTTATTCAATTTTTCATTAATGCATTACTTCAATAATATATATGAATTATATATAATCACATAATAATGCAGCAACAAATGCTACATGTACAGATGTGTATTTCAACTGATTCAGATTCACTATTGTTATCTTTAAAAAGTAGACTGGAAGTTTATTTCTGTTTTTTTCATTCTTGCCCAATCATTTCTACACTACATGATTTACATATTGCTATCACACCTTTTTCAGAAATAGGGTTTTTCTTTTCTGTAAAATAAAGCCATATTGAATCTTTTTTTCTACCAGCCTTTTTCTTATGTATCAACAAATCCAATAGCTCTCTATACTGCACGTAGTCTTAGTAATATGGTATTCTTGTCCCAAATTGGGATTCACACTATGCTATACTAATAATTCACAAAACAGTTACCAGGTGCAAGGTAATCACTTAACTAAAAGTGTGAGGTTATCAATTGTCAGTGTTATCTGGTTCTCGACCCTTGACAATGTCAGCAATTAATCATGTTTAAAATAATAAAATTTTATATAAATCACCATAAAATCAAAGCAATTCACAGTCCAAATATTTATTATGGTATAATTAGTCTAAGTATTGATCAGATTATACATATGATCATTACATCAATCATCAACATATGGAATACTGTAATTTTCAAGTTTAAGCAACTAAACATAAAACAAACTTGTGAATTGTGTATAATGTGCTTTAGAGGAAGTAACTCTTTACTGAAAATACTTATAATATTAAATACTTTTATATTAAATAGATTCAACTTTAGCTTCAGCATCTAACTTGCAAAAATGAAGTGATCATTTAGGAAAAGAAAAGTTAAAAAATTAGAGAGTATTTATCAGTATTTTTTGGACTTGCACTTTGGATAGATAATAATTTTAATGCAGTGTTGCATTTACTTTCATAAAATAAGAGTATTTTCAATTTATAAAAGATTTATTTAACATTATTAAAAGGTAATTTATAAGCTGACATGATTGATGATTTTTATTTTAACATGAATGTTGAATTTTATTCTTATTCAAACTGTACAAGTCAATGTAAAAAAAAAAAAAAAAAAAAAAAAAAAAACTGAATTAAATCAAAAATTTTTTTAAAGAATCATCTGATTTAAAATTTTAAATCAAACAACCCTGAATATTAGTGGACTAAAAGACAAAGATCCCCCAAAATATTTCATTCCAGTATCTGTGACTGTGAAAATTTTTGAATGAAACAAGTAAAAAATAACCATAATTTTAAGACAATAAGGAAAAATCAGGAACAGGATTACTCCTGTGTTTAATCTGAATGATACAAGATCACAGAAATAACACTATTATGTGCAGAACAAGAAAAAAAAAAAAAGCAATTTATCAAATTACAACGACCATTTGGAAAACGATTTTTTCGAAGACTAAAATTTAAGACATAAAAAATCGCACGGAGTTTATCATACATTACGTACGCCATGAATTAAACATAAATAGTGTTATTACACGTAAAAATTGCAAGCCAAAATAATTGCCTGCGACCCGTCAGATTTCATGAAACTTAAGTATTATCCACTTGAAACTTACGTAAATATCCAAGCATTTCATTGGCTGTTCGGGAAAAGGTTTTTCCATCGTCAGATTTCCAAGAAATCTGACGGCCAATTTTAAATGAAATTTCATTCTTTAACTTCTAAACATCTGACAATATTACTTTTTACACCGTCGGATAGAGAAAAATATGTATTTTTAAATGCAATTTGTTTGAAAGCTGTATCTCAATTTGTTTCTGAGTTATTAAATTTTTTTGTAATTTTTATTACTTTTTTGTCATAGTGGCAACAGAAGGTATCCATCATTGTTGAAATTAAAGGGAAATACAGATTAGTGTATAGACCAATCATAAAACGAATAAAATGTGGATTAAACTAATGAAAACCTTCAGATATGCTTTTGATTTCCCCTCCTGACAAGAACAATAACCATTTTTCCAAATGGTTAATAAAAAGTTAATATAATATTTCAAGATAAAATTTATAACAATTTTTTAATATAAAATTACTTACAATATGCAAAATACACTTCCAAAGGTTGTATGATTTCTGTCTCCATTTTTTGAATAACTAGTACAGCTTACATTGCTTTCCAATTCAAAGAGGTAATAACATCTTGACATATTTGAATGTTTTTCTTCTAATATTTCAAGTCTTCCCTAAAGGAAATAGTCAATCATTAGTATAAATATCATACAGATACCATTATATATTACATAATACTAATATTTAATTAACAATTTATAATTCTATTGCTCAGCATTCATGATTTATTCTTAACAAAAAGCTCTGCACAGTTGTAATTGCTCAACTAAAAAGTGTATAAGGCACACAATTTTCTAAAACAGTTAAGGACATTTCTCGATTGTTTCTAAGCATGTAATTAAATAAGTATAAAAGTAAAAATGGTTTAAAAAAAACACTCTTTTATAAGCATTCAATGTTTATCTTAAAAATAACACCTAATTTCAACACTGCAATTCATGTTCTTCAAAAAAATTTCCATTACAATAGCTAAAGTTGGCATGAATCCTAACTATGGGAAATTCAGCACTTGGTAGAAAGTGCAAAACTATTGAATTTATTAAAATATATATAATTTTTGCTCTGATTCTTATTTAAGATATAACAACAGGAAAGAAATAAAAAGCATTATTTAAACTATCAATTCGGGATTTCTAATTGCTTTTTCAATGAATAATCATAATTTAATTAATAGTAAACCATTAACTGATAAAAGTGTATTTAAAAAAAAATACATATTACACTTTATTTTCTACTTCTATTTTATTATCTACTCTGGAGAGTTTAAAATAGTTCATTGTTGCAGTTTTATAGCCGAATGGCATATTTTAATTTAAGTGGTTTGGCATATAATTAACTCGTATACAACTGTAACCATAAAGAATATTTTGTAATTTATTACCTGTGCCCAGTTAATGGAAAAATGCCTCAAAATTAGTTATAAATTTATAATTCATATCTAAAAACATTAAAATGCTGCACTGTCTTTGGAAACAGAAATGTGCACATATTTTTTATAATCCTAGCATATCAGGAAGTGAATGAAAAATCAATTACAAAATTATGTCTTTTACATGAATAAAGTTAAGATAAATAAAAGAGTGTAAAAAAATATACTTTTATTCAGAATAGAAAGTAAAACGTACAGTTGATCAAAAAAAAAAAAAAAAAAAAAAAAAGAAAACCACATATTATTTTATCGCCAAATGGATGCATAGAAAAACAAAAATAACCATTTGATTGGAAATTATGTCTCTTAACTGAATGTTTAAAAACAGGTTAAAAGCTATCTTCATATTGAAACTATAACTAACTTTGAAATTTTCAATTACTGTGATAGTTGAGCAGGTCACTTTTAGTTTTAAACCCCAGGAATATAACTTTTATCTTTAATCGTTATGTTTTAATCTCCTATTCAAAATAATCTGTTTACTTTTCATATCTTTTCTCCCCACACTACCAATCGGTACTTTGTTATGAGGAGATACAGCAGTTAGGTGATAAATGGCATTGCCTAACTGTTTTCACCTGCATTCTCTCCCGTGACATATCGCCACAAGCTCATGTTTCCAAGGAAAATTTTGGATGGCAGATATTTTGGCAGGTTAAAAACTTAAACACTGAAAATGCTATCAAAAGTGATACGAATGATTTTCACAAAACTTAGCTCTTATACTAATTCAAGAACAAAAAAATGATCTAGCTAAGTACCGAGTTAAAAAAAAAAATTGTTTTGACAGGATAAAACAAACTCAGTACTGAAAATGATGTAAATTCAAAATATTTCCAGCAATTTTCATGAAATAAACATCATTCAAATAAGAGAATAACGTCCAATTAAGTCCCGATTTTGGAAAAATTTGTTAAAATAAGTTTAAGCTAAGTTTTAATAATATAATTATTCTTACATAAACAGAATTTTCAGTAATATTATTGGTCATTAATCATCAGCACGATTAAGGATAATCTCGAAGACAACGCTAACAATTTGTCTTCTATACTAAACTGAACATAAGAACACAGTCTAGCTAGATCCTGAATGCAGTAAAATTTGTTTAAACAGACTAGAACAAGCTCAGAACTGAAATTGTTACTATAAAACATAAAATGTTTGGGCAATTTTCAAGACAAAAGCATTATATACTAATTTGAGCATGGGAAAAACATTTAAGTGGGTCTCAATTTTGAAAACATACACTTTGATGGATTGAAGCTTTTTTTTTTTTTTTTTGGTCATTAATCTTCCACAATTGAAGTTCTTGCCAATACTATTTATCATCGATCAGCACCAAAATTACAGAAGATTTCTACTGCATGGGAGATGTAATGTAAGTCGAATTTTGGGAGGCTGTGCCATAGTTTTAGGCACACAGCCAGATTACCCGTTTTGTTTTGCAAAAAACAACATTGTCTTTCAAATGCTTGAAGATTTAGATTTTTTTTGTGGTCACCTTTCAATCTAATATAGTCTATGTTATAAAGCAAAAACATGTCCAGGAATAACGCCAATATCATAAAGACCATGGTAATGACATTGAGTCAACAATTAATTTTTATTGAATACTTTTTAACTTCTAAACCTTGCATAATTTCACTTTTTGCACCGTCTTAATAGAAATTTTGTAAGTAATTTAAATTATATCTCAAAAATGAACATGAAACCCAATTAACGAAGATTAACCAGCTTGCACTTAAAACAATGTAAATAATTCAACATTTGTTTGTTTCTGTGTAATATTCCATAAATAAATTGCCAAACAAAATTAAAACTTCACAAATAATAAATAAAACACAAATTTAAAGACATGTACTCGAAATATGCTTTTAAATACTGAAATAATGAAAATTTAAATGTTTGTAAATGGTGAAATCTTTCAAGATTAAATGCTGGCATGCAGCTGGCAAGAAAGTAACAAAAAATGTTTTTTGATGTATCGGTGGACAATCTAAGGAAATGTATGCTGAATTGCAAAAAATCAATTAGAGTCATTAATTAAAAATTATTTTCACTTATGTTCTGAAAATCAGGCAAAAGCTGTATATAAAGTTTCACTTTAAGGTTTAAGGGGACAGTTTACACCGAAATTGGTCAAAATGTTGATTTTCTTTTTTAAATATTAAATGAAAGCTTGTTTAATTGTGAATATTTTGACATGTCAATTTTACCCATACGGCAATTATATCCCGAGATACTGTAAATTTTGTTAATACATCCCATACAACTTAAAACTTTAAATGGCTTTTTCTCCATATTCATATTTTCTTCACATTCCTGTTTAAAAAATGCTAAGGCTATTTTTGTATTTGAGATAGAGATTTAAACTTTTTTTATGTATGTTCTTTATTATATATGTGATAAATGTACATATGGAATTAACCTTCAGGTTTTTTGTTATTTTCTTTAAATAAAAGTACATAAAGATGTGTTAGATTTCATCGTTTTTTACTATATATAGATCAGTAAAAAAATTACATTAAATGTGGTATTAGATGCACAGTATAGGTGCAGATTTCCAAAATCTGGAAGGAGCCAATGGCTCCTAAACCCCAAAAATCCAGTGACCACATTGTGAAACAAACCCATAAAAACAATAGTGTTTATAGGATGGAGAACTAAACAAACAAACAAAAAAAAACCTCATTAATCCAAAGTGAAAAATAACACAAGTCTGCAAAATTTGGCTTGTGTCATATTGTTTAGCTTTTGTTAATTGATTCTTAAACGCTGAATCCAAAAAAGGCCTTCATTTTTTACCATCACGTTATAATTTTTTTGCAAAATTTTTAAGTTTGAAATTTATGATTTACGAAAATTTCTGACGTGATGGTTAAAAATGAAGGTTATTTTCAGATTTAGTGCAAAAAAGTACATAAAAATCAATTATCAAAATTTAAAAAACACAACCATCACATCTATTTTATAGTATCAGAAATTTGCTATTTTTTTACTTTGAAATTTACGATTTGCAAAAAATCCTAACTTGATGGTTAAAAATGAAGGTCATTTTTGAATTCAGCGCTTAAAAAATATATAAAAATCAGTTATCAAAAGTTAAGAAACACAACCATTTCCTATATCTTTCAGTATCAGATGTTCTCTATTTTTTTACTTTTTACCATTAAAATTTACAATTTATTTGCAAAAACTCTTGATGTGATGGTTAAAAATGAAGGTCATTTTCGGATTCAGCACTAAAAAATACATAAAAATTAACTATCAAAAATTGAACAACAAAACCATCGCAGGCTTGTGTAATTTATTTAATATATACACATGTACAATAAAACAGAATAATTACATCAAATGTGTGCATTTAATTTAATCATAAAATTCTTGAAATTTGAAAATTAAGAATAATATGAATCTTAAACTATCTATAGTTAGAAGATAAAGTTGGGCAAGATACAGTTAAGCAATCAATGATAGTGAATATTGGAAAACAATATTTCTTATTTGATTTTGTTATACAAAAGTGTGTGAATGTGCAAGATTATTTTGCACTATAAAATTCAAAATACACTTAAAATATTTGTTTTTCTATAAGAAAAAATTATCTGTAAAAAAAAAAAAAGTGCATGGTGACTTAGACATCGAAAGTTAGTGGCCACAGCAAAACATTTAGTTGCCACGTGGCAACTGGTAACATGAATCTGCACCTATAATGTACAGTCAACTCTGTGAAATCTGCACACTTAGGGACCAAGGATTTTGTGGATCATACATTTTTAAGGATTATAGATCATTCTTTGTTTACATTTTATTTTTTAAGTCTGACCATAAATTAGGAACAACTGCACAAAAATTATAATTACAATGGAAAAGAAAAACATAGTGCAACATTGGTTTAATATGTTTAATAACTAAGTTAATTTTTAAAAAATCTTTGTGATACAAATTTTGCTGATTATTCTTTTTAAGTGACACAACAAAATGGTACTTTCAGTTTTGGTTTGTTTGTCAATAATTTTTTTTTTTAGTCTATGAACACTTGTTACTTCTTGCTCAATATAAAATTTTGTTGCTCAAGGAAATTTAAATGTTTATATCTAATTTAAATTTAAATATTTATTCATTGGAAAATTGATAATTCATGAAAAAAAAAGAAATCAAATTTAACTTTATGAGTTTAACTGTTGATAACAATTGTCATTGTTTATATTCCAATGTGTAGTGCCGATAATAGATGTTTGCGGATTATACAGGGTTAATCTAAATGATGGACCCATTTTCAAAAAATTGTATTTATTAAAGTACAAATCCAAAATGAACAATCTTTATACCAATGAAAAGAGGAAGTTTCAAAAAAGTTTTTAAGACATTATAAATGTTCAATGTGTCCACCGTTAATTACGAAATGACTACTGCACTGCAATTTGCAACTCACTTCTTGTGAACTCAAGAATGCAAAAAACCTTGTGCTCCACAGTAGCCATCTCACTCACAACTGACAGTGAAACGAAATTGCGGCCTATTGCCATGCTACATCTACCGGCCGCTTCTGAACCATCACCACTTTGAAAGCCGTGCACTCAGTAACAGCAGATATGCTTTCTCATGTTCTCATGTGTAGGACGAGTTTGGCTATTGCGTAGATGTTTGCCATGCAGCAAACGGTGGACACATTGAACTTTTATAATGTCTTAAAAAAAAACTTTGAAATTTCCTTTTTTGATTGGTATAAAGATCGTTCATTTTGGATTTGTATTTTAATAAATACAATTTTTTGAAAATGGGTCCATCATTTAGAATAACCCTGTACATCGGTGGATTTCACAGAGTTGACGGTATCTAAAAATTCATACGCAGTCTTGTTTAACACACATTAGAGAATCTTAAAAAGAACATTGGGCAAAAATATCAGTATTTAAAATACAGTAAACTCTGTCTAAGGCGGAATCGATCGGGACCGAGAAAATTTTCCGTAGTAGACAATATTCCGCCTTAGACAAATTTTACTCTATGTCTGTGGATTCGCAGGGACTTGAAAATCTTTCCGAGTTAGACAGATTTCCGTCTTACACAGAGTCCGCCTTACAGAGAGTTTACTGTAGTAGGGATTTTTAAAAATGCATTTTTTTTAACTTCTTTAAAATTTTAATTAAATATGCAGTTAAAAAAAATTTTTTTTTCAAAATTCACTGTTTTTTTAACATTGATATGCAGTGAGTTCACCATTTGAACCATATTTTTAAAAAATAAACAAAATTGTTGTAAAGGTAAACTGTCCCTTAACTTTATATGTGAGTCTTTGCACTGAGTAGTACGTTCTTATGGTTTGCATTACATATTTTTCTAATTTATTTTTGGATTATCTGGTATCTGAATGTAAAATATTCTATAACGTGTTACGAAAATCGAATGGAGTCACTCCATTTTTTTTTTCTTTTTATAAAAATGAATTTCAGTAAGCACTGCATAGGTTAAATAAAATTTTATTCTGATACTGCTATCATTTGTTTACTAGGAAATAGCCTGTCAGAGAATGACGTGTTTGCATTTTTAAAAGAATGACATAGCACTGCATTATAAAAAGAATTATGAAATAATAAATTTTATCTTATCTGACTAATAGGGTCAGGTGGGGTAAAAAAGTTATAAATACAGCCCCTTTTTCATTCAGACTTAATTTGCAAGAAAATTATTAATTAAATTGGTAAAATAATGACATAGAATATGCAAATGAACTTCACTCACAAAATTTAAAGAACTATTTCACAAAAAAACATGCAAATTAGTACTAATAATGCTATTTTAAAACAAATTATCAATTAACTAAATTTTATCCCATGGTATGGGGTAAAATATTGGGTGAGTGCAAAAGTTCTACCCGTTTTTTAGTGAAAACAGAAAGGCGACGAACACAAAAAGTTAAGCACCTATGAATTCACGCAAGCACCAGCATTATGCATGAACTCTTGCCATCTGTCTGGCAGTAAGTGAATCCCACGCAGATAAAACTCCTCGGTTTTAGAATCAAAATACTGTTATAACGCCGTTTTTACAGTCTCCACATCATTGAAAGTTCAGTGAGTGAAGGCATTGTGTAACAATAAAAAAAGGTGATAAATCGAAAGTGTAAGGTCAGGGCTATACGCCAGGTAAGGTAAAACTTACCAACCAAAGTCCAGTAATTTCTGCCAAGTCCTTGAAGCAACATGAAGCCTGGCTTTATTGTGATGAAAGAGAACCCCTCTGTGATTGATGAGTTCTGGCCGCTTAGATGCGAGTTTTACTCACAGTCTGTCCAATTGTTGGCAGAAGAGGTCTGCATTGATCGTTTGGTTTGGTGCAAGGATCTCCTAGTTGGTTATTCCCTTGGCATCCCAACCTACACTGAGCAAAACCTTTTCGGGATGGAGTCCTGATGGTTAGGTTGATGGAGTACCCTCTGCAACATTGACACATGGTCCTTCGACGCTTGACATTACAGTACAGTATACACTTCTCACCATCCGTTACAATTCGGTTCAAAAATGGTTCCCTACTATTACAGGAAAGCAAAAATAAACACAAATGCTTATCCTCTCTTCTCATTGCCTTACTGTAAGATGGTGTGGAACTCATTGATTGATCTTGGTGATGAAGCAAAGCGCATGCATCCGTCTTTCGACTGTTGTTCTGTGTACCAAGAAGGTTCCTGCAAATTTTGCTACTGTTAGATGTAAGGAATGTGTTACGGCTGTGTCCAGATCCTCATCATAAACCGCTGATGAGTGTCCAGAACGGGCATGATCTTTACAGCTCCTGTGTCCGTTCTGGAATTTTCAAACCAACGGCAGCAGGTGCTATCATCCATGGCATCCTCCCGATACACTTGACAAATGCTGTGGCAAGCTACGGCTTTATCATACTCGTACAGTAAACGATGTGTGATGTGGTTTTTCTTGCTTGCCTTGTTGTTTCCCATTCGTCCTGAGTTCTCCTGACAAATGCTGTGCCTATACATACTCTACTGCTCCACGCGTTATTGGCCACTTTTCTTTCCTCGAAACGTCAACTGTAACGTCCGTACTCCACTTGACATTTACATATCTTCAAAATGGGTAGGAACTTTTGCATTCACCCAATAGGTATACTCAGTTAAAGTATCTATAATTAAGGGGTCACTCAGCTTCTGATTTCCCCTCAATAATATAAAGTCTATGAGCATTTGATGCATTTGTATATTTAAAATATCTCCTCGGAAAATTAATATTTTTAACTTCTATTTTTCAATTCCTATTGTTAGTTCACACTTTCCCTATATTTATTTATATATATATTTATTTATATATCTTGTTCAAATTTTTAATTTGTTATAAAATACTCATTATTCATCCTATCAAGTTGAAATAATTTTTTTAAAACTTGTACTAGATGACAATTGATGTTAATACAGTTTTTTCAAATATTCATTAAATTTGAATTAATTAATTTTAGTTTTGCATGGGAAACAAAATAGCGGACATTGGTTATTGAAGATCAATGAAAGTATTTTCAATAAGGGGTTACCATAGGGGGGACCCTGTTCTGTCACCAAATACCGGCAAGTTTATTGCCAACTTGGCGATATATCGCCAAATTTGGCGACCAAAATGAGTCGCCAAAAGTGACACCAACATAGCGATATCTCTAATATTTTGCCAAATTCCCATAGACTTCCATTGTAAACCTACTTGCTTATAGAAAATCAACAAATTGAGATATTTTAATGCAATAAAAACAAATATTAGCTTAAGGGATTATATTAAATTTTTCTTTGATGACCTAAGTAGGAATTGACTTTAAAAACAAAATTTTTATATTACTTGTCTGTGTACACTTCCTAAAAGATGTCTCTTTTTTTCTTAGTTCTCAAAATATTTCTAAAGTATAGGCTTAATTTTATATGAAGTGTTAAAATCTTACTCACAGTTCGCCCGCTTTTAATACGTAAAATATTGAATTCAGCATAAATTTTAGAAATATTTTGAAAACTAAGAAAAAAAGAGACATCCTTTATAAAGAGTACACAGAAAAAATATGTTAAAAATATGAATTTCCCGAGAAGATATTTTAAATATACGAATGCATCAAAAGTCCATACACTTAACATTATGGAGGAGAATTCCGAAGCTGAGTGACCAGCCCCCTTAAGATAATAATTAAACATTAATCAAACAAAAAATGTATTTTAAAATTACCTCTCTACTGTATTATATAGTAGATTAAAATGTTTATGTCTTTGTTTGTTGCATTTAAAAAAATCTATAACCTTCAATTTCTTATAAACCAAAAAAAAAAAAAAAAAAACTGTAAGACACATTCCTAATAAATTTTCTAGCTAATAGTAAAAAAGAAAAAAACGTTATATGATTGAAAAATCAAATCTAAACAGTAAACATTCACTCATGATGCCACTTGAAATAATAAATTTTTTAGGAATAACGATGGAGTCATTCACAGCTGTGAAAAAATTAAAACAGCCCAAATATAAAAATTCTAACAATATTGCATTTAATACACACTTTCGCTTGCCTTAAGTTGGCATTTTTAAAGAAAGTTTTAATGCATGGAGTAAGTTCAGAGCACTATATTGCCAATGAGCTCCAAGGTCTATATTTTAATTGGAAACATTCATAATTAAACATTATTTTTGAAATCGTGAAATATCAAAAAGCAGTAAAATGTTTTTAATTTTGTACGTCTTATATTGCTATTGTATCCATGGTCTATATTTTAATGAATCTCAAAGGAATGAATCGCATATTGTTTATAATCTCTGATTGCTGGGTGACACAATTTTCAACGCAAGATGTATCGAAAAACGTGCATATTTCGATGTAGCTCATCACTCAAGTTGATTTTGTTTTTCACAATCTCTCTAAAAAAGTTAATCTTACACAGTTTTACTGAAAAAATCAAATCTCTGAAAATTAAAATAAAATGCCTGATTTTAACGAAAGATTATCGGGATCCGGATGAGTTCACTTCAGAAGTGTTATACACTTAGCACTATTATATATGTGGTGACAGAGTTTGAACTCTGCACTGCAAAGCCTAGCACATTCTTAGATGAGGCTCGGGATGATCCACCCCAACCTCTGAGTCATAGTTAAAAAAACTGCTGAACTGACACAAACTATTGTGAAAAGATAGAGTTGACTGTTGGCTGCTCGTGAGAGCAGACGTGTTGAAACGTCGCTGTTCGACCGAATACCGGGTCACGGACCTGAGTAAGGCGGAATATCGCCACCCAGTTATAGTTATTATGTTTAATCTAAATGTAAATACCCCATCTGTAAATACTTCACCCACATAATCAAGAGCATTAAAGTTTAAGATTCCATCAAGAATCGGCCTGGACTTTACTTCTAGACACCGACCACAGTGTACACTTATTCGTTAAAATAAATGTGCATTAAATTTCTACAGATTGGGGGCTCGGCCGGGATTTACATGCAAAGTGTGGATGTGTGGATTTAACGTGTACGAAATTTTTTCTGATGTCTAAAGAAATTCTGATGTTCTTAAGTTGAATGATGTTCTGAAAAGGAAAGGAAAAAAGTTGCTTTCATCGAATGTTCCGTGAATTACTGGAAAGAGAAAAAAGAAAAAGGAAAATTCTCATGCAGGAGGAAAGATAAAAAGAGTGTTTTCTATCTGTGCGCGTTGAAGTTTCAACTACGTGTTCATCTTTTTGAAAAGATCTGTTCCTGTGATGAATCATTTGTGTTAGGTGTTTCTGAGCTCCAGCGTTGATAAAGTTCGAAATTTCAACTAAGTGTTTTGCATCTTCTCGTAAAATTTCGTTTATTTCTACTGATAAAAGTGTGTTTCAAGTCTCGGTGACCGGGTGACCTACTTACTCGTCTCAATATGTTCTTCTTTTCTTGTGATAAAATGAGAAAGTGTTTTTTTTATTTTTCCCCATAAGTGCTTGAATTGTGTTAATAAAAGGTGTACAGTAAGTTTCTGTTGTGTACGCCAGAAGAAAAAGAATATATTGTAATTTATGCAGAAGTGGATTTTTTTGTTCTGCACTTTTTTTTTAATAAAAGAAATAAGGCACTTGCTTAGACGTGTCTGCGAAGAGGAAATATAGGAAGGTGGTTTCCTAATGATATACATGATCTTAGATTCATAATACATGATTATTTTTTGCTTCTTTTAGAGAAAAGTGTTTTAACGATATCATTTTTTTTTTATCTTGTTACTTTTTTTATGTGAAAAGAAAGAAATATATATTATGTGAGAATATTTAGAGGGAAGCAAGTTTTTATAAAACAGCTGTTAAATAATTATTTTTTTTTTTTTTTGTATTGTTATATTGTGAAGAAAATATATATATTTATTTTTTTTGTGTGGAAAAATCGGGTACAAAGTAAGTCTGTTTTAGAAAACTGTTAATATTATTATATATATAGACATATTTGATTTATCGGGTGCTTATATATTATTGATTTATATTAAGATATTTTATTTATGTGTTAATTGGTTAGATATAATTATGGCACATTTAATAAGGTCTAAAAAGATCGATCTGGTTACAATGGTAATCGAGTTAGGTTTAAGTCCTCCAGATGGTGCTAATAAAAGTCAACTGACTGAATTAATTGTAAAATCTGAAGGGTATAATGAGGATTTAGTAAAAAATTTGCTAGCGGGGATTATAAGCGAGAGGGAAGAGAAAGAGAAATTGCTGCAACAAAAAGAAATCGAAAATCGTGAATTTGAATTGAAAAAATTACAATTGGAAAATACACAAAATACCCAATTGCATAATCCAATATCTACAATCGCCGGAAAGGGTTCCGATGTTCTAAAATTGTTACATAGATATAATAAGGAGGAAGAAATTAGCATTTACTTAACCCTTTTCGAACGGCAAGCAAAGCGTCTTGGGATAGGAAAAGATGAATGGGTTACATATCTGTTGGCACTGTTACCGCTTGATATTGTTAGTCTCATAAATCGTGAAAGTGAAGAACTATCCAGTGATTACGACTGTGTAAAGAAAATACTTTTAAGACGTTTCAAACTTACACCAGAGCAATTCAGGCAAAAAATTCTTTTTACATAGAAAACAAAATTCAGCGTCATGGAAAGATTTCTCATTTGAAATCGCAAATTTTCTGAATGAATGGTTATTGGGATTACACATATCAACGTTCGAAGAGTTAAAAAATATTTTAATCATTGACCAGATTAGGCGAAAATTGTCCCTAGAAATGAAGGAGCACTTTTGTGACGAATTGCCAAAAATTACGGGTGTAGAAGATTTGACCAATAAATTGGATGATTTTGAAACCGCCAGAATTAACTTACGGAAAACTGAAATTAAGCCCCCAAACACGGAATTTAGGAAACGTCAAGGTAGTGAAAATAATAGAGCGTTCCATCGAAATGACATTAGTTGCGTACCATATGAAAGAAACTACACACCTACCCCCCAAAAGAATTTAAATACAAAAATCCGTTGTTTCAATTGCAATGACTTTTCCCACCGTTTTAGGGATTGCCCCCGAAAAAAAGAAAGTCCAGTCTGCTGGAAGTGTAACATTCCTGGCCACATGTCTGACCAGTGTACAAATAATTCTCCTAAAAATGCAAATGCTGCTGTAAGCAATAACTCAAATCCGGTTGATAAAATAATAAAAAGCGTGGGGATTTTAGGGAAAAATATGGATGCTTTAATAGATACAGGAAGTGGCGTCAATATGTGTAGCAACAATACTTATACAGCCCTGGGATGTCCTAAATTGCATGAAAATGACTTGGTTTTATCAGGTATTGGTGGTAGTCAAATTACACACATAGGATTTACGACCATAAAAATTGAAATAGATGGTTACACAGTGAATGCAGATTTATACGTCGTAAAAAATTTGAGCCATTCTATAATTTTAGGGAATAACTTTTTGAAACAGGTAAATTTCAATATGTCGGAAAAAGGATTGCAAATTACAGGGAAATGGATGTTGAAGGAAGTTAGGGTGAATTACGTCACTGCTTTCCCGCAAGAAACAATCATGACAAAAACCAGACGCGTCATCTATGTCACACCCAGATTTCATGTGATGTTGCGGTCAGAAAAGAAAAACAATCCCACGATAGGAAAAACGATTGAGACAGCTGAATTGGTGAGAAAGGAACAAACTAGTCAAAATGAAACAGCTTGCAACTTTAGTGAAAAAATAAACATGCAATTAAGCTCTGATAAAAATTGTTTGTTGGAAAGTGAACAGTGTTCTGTCCCACAGTTAGACTCACTGAAAACCACAGATATTTATTTAGCTGAGACAGCTAATTCTATTAATTTTCAGGAAGGTGAGCTAAACCATATTACAAGCAACACTATTAAGAAAGAGTTAACGGAATTGATCCCTAATTATAAGCCAAACAAGGTTAAGGACACAAAGTTAAAAGTAAATATAATATTAAGTGATGATATTCCGATTGTGCAACGACTGCGTAGATTAGCATATCCAGAACAGGAATTTGTTGATAAACAAATACAAGAATGGTTGGAAATGGGAATTATAATGGAGAGTAATTCTAATTATGCATCGCCTATTGTGTTAGTGAAAAAGAAAGATAATTCCTGGAGATTGTGTGTTGACTATAGACCCCTTAATAAAAAAATAATTAGAGATAATTTTCCTTTGCCAAGAATAGAGGACGTTTTAGATAGCATTGAGGAAGCGAAGGTTTTCACTACATTGGATTTAAAAAATGGTTTTTTTTCATGTAGACGTAGCAGAGGAGAGTAGGAAATATACAGCATTTGTCACGCATAACTCCCAGTACGAATATTTAAAGCTTCCATTCGGATTATCGATTGGCCCGCAGAATTTTCAGAGATATATTCAAGCTGTTTTTAAACAGTTAATTAAAGAAAAAGTAATATTAATTTACTTAGACGATGTCATAGTACTTGCGAAGACTGAAGAAGAAGCACTTTTAAAACTGAAATGCATCCTAGAAGTTGCATCGGATTACGGACTTGAATTTAATTTTGCAAAATGCCAATTCCTTAAAAGGAAAATTGAATTTTTAGGCTATATTATCGAAAACGGAACTACTAGACCCTCGGAAGCCAAAACTTTGGCAGTAAAGAATTTTCCTGAACCCCGCACCCTTAAACAATTACACAGTTTTCTGGGTTTAACTTCTTATTTCAGAAAATACATCCCACATTATGCAACTATAGCGAGACCTTTAAGTGATTTATTAAAAGCGGGAAATACATTTAAATTCGGAATCCTCGAAAAACAAGGTTTTGAGACTCTTAAAGAAAAATTAGTTAACCCCCCGGTATTGCATACATTCTGAAGAGGCGCTAGACTAGAATTTCACACTAATGCAAGCGCCATAGGTTTTGGTAGTGTCCTACTACAAGAAGATGAAAACAAAAACTTACATCCTATTCATTACATGAGCCGTAAAACTACACCTACTCAAGGAAAATACTCGAGTTACGAATTGGAAACACTCGTGGTAATAGAATCGGTTAAAAAATTCCGAAACTATTTATTAGGCACGAAATTTAAAATTGTGACAGATTGTTCTGCGTTTCAAAAAACAATGGACAAAAAAGACATTACGGCAAAAGTAGCCAGATGGGCTCTATTCTTACAGGAATTTGATTATGAAATTGCCCACCGATCAGGGTCCCAAATGAAACATCTAGATGCATTGAGTAGAAATACAGTTCTAATAGTTACCCGATCGCATGATGAATTAACTTTAAAAATAAAGAATGCACAACAAGAAGACGAACACATGCAAGTGATAAAAAAATTAATTGAAAAAAATGAAAGTTCAGAATATTTTATAAGAAACGACATCGTATACAAATATGAAAATGATAGAGAACTTTTGATGATTTCTACCAATATGCAAAAGGAAATAATACGCGATGTTCATAACAAAGGTCATTACGCAGTGGCTAAAACTGAAATTATTTTAAAAGAAAATTATTTTATACCCCAATTAAGAAAGCAAATTGAAAGTGTCATTGCCAACTGCATAGAGTGTATACTTTGCAATAAAAAGCAAGGAAAAGGAGAAGGTCTGTTAAACCCGATCCCCAAACAAAATATGCCCCTCGAGACGTATCATATAGATCACATTGGACCCATGCCTTCTACAAATAAAAATTACAATCACATTTTTACTGTTGTGGGTGCATTTACTAAATTTGTTTGGCCATACCCCGTTAAAACTACAGCCGCTAAAGAAGTCATCGATAAATTGACCCGACAACATGATATTTTCGGAAATCCATCGCGAATCATTACCGATAAAGGACCAGCATTTACCTCGGCTGATTTTGAGAAATATTGTAAGGAAGAGAACATTGAGCATATTACCATAACAACAGGGATACCCAGAGGAAACGGTCAAATAGAGAGAATGCACAGAATTCTTATCCCAATTTTAGCAAAACTTAGCATAGAAGACCCCACTAAATGGTACAAATTTGTCGCGCCCGTGCAACGTATCATGAATAGTACCGTATCGAGGAGTACAAAATTTACACCTTTTGAATTGCTGACAGGAACGAAATAGCGGCAGAAAACTGACCTGCAAATCAAAACACTGCTAGATGATGAGGAATTAAATTCGTTCATATCGGAAAGAAATTCGAATAGAGAAATAGCTAACAAAACATACTAAAAGTACAACAGGAAAACGTATAACAAAAAGCGAAAAAAGGCCAACACATATAAACTCGGTGATTTGGTGGCCATTCAAAAAACACAGTTTAGAACAGGTACCAAACTAAAGCCTAAGTTTCTTGGTCCCTATGAGATTACTGCAGTAAAAAGAAACGATCGCTACAACGTAAGTAAAGTTGGACACCATGAGGGTCCAAATACGACCTCGACGGCTGCAGATCACATGAAGCCTTGGATTTCTACTGTCTAAGACGAAATATTTGAGCTTTAAGTGATTTTTGTGTTTTTTATTTTTTTTTAACTGTGTGTTATTGATTTTTTTTTTACTATTATGAACAAACTGTGAAAAGAACTGCTTCCAAGTGACAAGCAGAAAAACTTTATTATTTTTTTAACTCTAAAAATATTGGTCAAGGACTGAAAACTTTTAAAAAGCAGTATTTAGTGATTGATTTTACTATTATTTTGTTTTATATATTGTTTGTGAATTTTTTGTGTGTATATTATACGTTCTGGAAAAAGTAGTCCAGTACCAGTCAGGTATATAGAGTAGATGGGTGACTGGGAGGACCCAGCCCTGTCAGGTAGGCCGAATTGTGGTAACAGAGTTTGAACTCTGCACTGCAAAGCCTAGCACATTCTTAGATGAGGCTCAGGATGATCCACCCCAACCTCTGAGTCATAGTTAAAAAAACTGCTGAACTGACACAAACTATTGTGAAAAGATAGAGTTGACTGTTGGTTGCTCGTGAGAGCAGACGTGTTGAAACGTCGCTGTTCGACCGAATACCGGGTCACGGACCTGAGTTAGGCGGAATATCACCACCCAGTTATAGTTATCATGTTTAATCTAAATGTAAATACCCCATCTGTAAATACTTCACCCACATAATCAAGAGCATTAAAGTTTAAGATTCCATCAAGAATCGGCCTGGACTTTACTTCTAGACACCGACCACAGTGTACACTTATTCGTTAAAATAAATGTGCATTAAATTTCTACATATATATAATAATAAGTTTTGCTTTAACCACTTCACTGGCAGCAGGTATAAGAAAACAGTGCTTTAACCCATGGCTAATCTCGCGGCAAACGTTGAAGTGGTTAAACAAGTGTGATCACATTAAACATTGATCAAACTGTAAATAAAGGCAGTTAAGATACAATATGAAACAAAAAATAGAAGGTACTTACAAAAAGTACATCAGGAATACAAGAAATCATAATTGTAGTAACTCTTTCTGATTGATTGCAGTGATGCTTATACAAATCTCCTCCATAGTAAGTTAGGAACATCCAATTATCTGTAAGTGTATACATGGAATGACTATTATTATTGTACATTTATTTCTCTCTTAGACGAATGACAGGGAGTTTAATTCATTGGAGGGGGAAAATTAGGGTGATTTTGAAAGTAAAACCATTAAATTTAAATACTGGGAATAAGAAAAAAATGTATTAATAACTGTTATACTTAGATAGTTAGGTGCTTTTATGTTAGCCAAGTGGAGGTGATAAATATTGTTCCTGTCACTATCATTCATATTTTAGGGGAGAGTGGGGTGGAATTGGACAGTAGGCTTTTCTTGTTATGTATCTCCTAAACATTTCATCAATCACACGCTAGATGAAGCAGTTGTAGCCCAATCTTCTGTTGAAAAAAGTTGCTGATCTGCATAAGCTTACAATTTGTATAAAGAAAAAAGCTTATTTCAAGAACAAAAAGTAAATTTGCTTCATATAGGGGAGAGTGGTAATGAATGGGCCATTAACAAAATATGAAAAAGTATTTGCATAAAATTATTTTAGATGCCACCAATAGATGAAGTTATTTGTTCTACCAAACTCATCAAATTTTCCATTGTTTGGGAGAAGTCATTTTCCCACTAGAGTAGGATGGTCAAGAATCTGACTGCAAAGTAATTTTTTTTCCCTTTTCACTAAAATAAATAAGTTGAAAAGTATCTATTATTTCATTGCAGATATGTGTATTAGCAAGTCTTTGTATATCTGTAAACTAATTTTAGGATGTATTTAGATGTTATTTGAATCTAATGTACTAAAAAAACCTGAACATATTCCAGAAGTACAGGTGGGGCTGAATGGGCCACTATATCATGGTCATGTATGGGCCACCTTTGCCCTGATCATGGAAATAGGGTTTCCTTACTTTTTCTTTCTGATTTTCTCTTTAATATGAAACATAACTGGCTGTTATAGATTTAGATTAAATTACTGTCTAATTAAAATAGGTTTATAGTGATGTCTAAAAAATAATTTGCTCATTTTCACCTTAAGAAATATTGGTTATTAATTAGAAATATAAGTCAAATTAGGGATGCACAACCTGTGGCCCGCGGGCCAAAAGTGGCCTGCAATGGGTTTTCGTGTGGCCCGCGAATCTTATCAATTTATAACTGGAAAAAAATTGCAATTTCTCTCCATAGGTCGCAGGAAAAAAATCGTGAATTGCGTCAATTTGCAGCGGGAAAAATTGAAAATTTTGTCAGCCATTTAAGAATCGCGAATTTTGTCGACTAGGAGTACGAAAATCGCAAATTTCATCTATTAGGCTCTGAAAAATTGTAAATTCGTCGATCGATCATAAAAAATTGTGAGTTTTGACGATCTGGCTCCAAAAAATCGCAAATTTTGTGGATCAGACGCGGAAAATTGATAATTTCGTCGATGATGTGCGGAAAAATTAAATATTTCGTTGATCGGCAGCGGAAAAATTGCGTTCTTCAGTTTATCGCCAGAAAAAACAAACAAAAAACACGAATTTTGTCAATTTGCCGCGGAAAAAAATTTCAAAATTCGTCAGTCAGTTAAGAATTGCGATTTTTGTTGATCGGGCGCAGACTAATCACCAATTTCTTCCATCAGAAGCGAAAAAATCGCAAATTTCGCTGATTGGGCACATAAAAAAAAACGAGTTTTTCTGATCGGACTCCAACAATACTGGATTTCGTTGTCGGGCACGAAAAAATCGCGAATTTTCCCGATTTAGTGCAGAAAAATAGCGAATTTTGTAGATCAGGCGCGTAAATATCGCACATCGGCCGTGGAAAAAATCGTGAGTTTTGTTGATTTGGCTCAGAAAAATGGCGAATTTAGTTGGTCGTGCACGGAAAAATCGCGAATTTCGTCAATATGCTGCGTGAAAAAATTGCAAATTTCGTGAATTTGCTGCGCGAAAAAAATATTTCGTCAGAGCCAGTTAAGAATCGCGAATTTCATTGATTGAGCGCTGAAACTCGCAAATTCAACGATCAGGCACGGAAAAACGCGAGTTTTATCAATCGGGCTCCAAAAAATTGCAACTTTCGTAGGTCGGACACGAAACAATCGCGAATTTTGTCGATCAGGAGAGTAAAAATCGCAAATTTCGTTGATCGGGCACGGAAAAATCAGGAATTTTGTCGATGATGCGCGGAAAAATTGCAAATTTCAATGATCGGCAGCGAAAAAAATCGTTAGTTTCGTCATTTTATCGCGAGAAAGAAACGCGAATTTTGTAAATCTGCCATGAGAAAAAATTGCAAATTTCGTCAGAGTCAGCCAAGAATTGCAAATTTCGTTGGTCAGGCACGAAAAATCGCGAATTTTGTGAATCAAGCGCGGAAAAAAGAGAATTTTGTTGATCGGGCGCAGAAAAATGCGAATTTTGTCGATCGGGTGCGTAAAAATCTTGAATTTTGTCGATCGGCTGCGGAAAAATTGAGAGCTTTGTCGATCAGGTGCGTAAAAATCGCAAAGATTTTTGTTCGGGCACGGGAAAATCGTGAATTACATCGACCAGGCTTGAAATAAATCTGAAATTTCGTTGATTGGCTCCTTCTCTCCTCTTCGTTCATAAAGTTCGTATTTTTTCTGCACTAGCCATTTTCATGCCTATGTTTGTTTTTTAGCACTTATAATTAAAAAAAAAAAATTACTCCCCCAAATAAGAATTCTATCACACCTTGATAACAATACTTGCTATATCTGTGTTATATATACAAACGTAAACTGTTGATATATCCTTGCCAACTGAATTGGATATGCTGACTGGGTAGGGGAACCTGGGGGGGGGGGGGGAAGGGAGGTAACCCAACCCCGTCTGAAACCATATTTTTTATCTGACTGTAGGCCACAGATCACCTCCTTCCCGAAATAGAATTCTGTCCGTCCGCATAATTTATGTGGCCCCCGACAACCCAGACATTTTTGTAAGTGGCCCTTCTGTAAAAAAGGTTGTGCACCCCTAAGTTGAATTATATAAATTATTAAGGTGAACTGTCTAATTGTTGATCATACCTACCAGTATTTTCCCATTTGATATAAAACTAGAATAATTGTTTATATTTTGAATCTGATGGGTACAATAAATAATACCAGAAATTTACACTAAATAGTCAATAGGCAGTTCAACCTTGTTACAACCATGACGTTTAATATTAATTTTGAAAAATATAAATTTCGTTAAATCATAATGTATATTATCTATTATTTTTATGCATATTTTATGTTCTTTCTTTCTTATAATCTCATTATTTTGTCATTTTTCTGCAACAATAATGTGATTTAATAATATCACTTTTGATGTTTATAAATTTTGATAAGCATTGTGTATTACTTACTATTTCAGTATGCTTTTGATCATATCATGTCAAGTACCATTCATTTTGTGATATTTGGTGAATAAAAGATTAATTTCACATTTTTTCATTGATTCATTTAGTGGCCCATTCAGCCCCTTGAGTCGGGATGAATGGACCAAATTTCTGTATTTTTATTTTCTATTATCATTCATTATAGATATTTTCTAATCCAATTTTTATGACTTTTTTATATAACCAAATAAGTAAAGTAACTGAAGAGACCATTCTGAGCCAAAAAAAAATATTAGAAAAAATTACAAATTAAAAACCAAAAATTGGTCCATTCATTACCACTCCCCCCTACTTTTTATGCTTGCTATATATTAATGACTTGCTTGTGTGTAGATGTAATAGTTTCCCTACCTATTTATAGAACATTATACTGTATATTATCAATAATTTAAACTAAGATTAAAAGCAGCATTGTTTCCTAATAAAGAAACATTAAAATGCATATGATGTATAATGTATTTTTCTTATGAATTGTACATTAAATTGTCCTCTACAGCTTCAATTATTCCTGCATAATTTTGCCTGCTTTCTTGCTATAATACTTAACATAACAATGATAATGCATATTTGTATATGCATTATCATTATGTGTTTGCATAAATATGATTTTGTTGTTAAAAGCGGCATTGGACAATTCTCAAATAAGCACAAAGAAAATAATAACACATTTAAATCCTACTGAAGATGGCCTTGTAATGGTTGAAAATATTCTAGGTCAGGGTTGGCGAACCTATGGCATGCGTGCCACTTTTGGCACGCGAAAGAATGATTTTGGCACAGCATTGCTTGTGGCTCTAAATCAAAATAAAGTGAGATTACACAACATCGCGACTAATCTTTTCTAAATTTGATTAAATAGAAATTGAAAATTTTTAATTGCGGGATATTACATTCCAATGGTCTTAAAATTTTTTCAAACAAAGACGATATTTGAAAACTATCGACAAGAATTGATTATTAGACATTACTAAATTTCGATGGTAAATTTCTGACTATACAAAGAAACTGCCGTTTGCTACTTTAAGTTTTTCAGCCTGCTTTCGAGTCACTCTTTTCACAAATGAATAATAACAAAATTCAAACTAAAAGCACTTGACAGATAAATCCGGTTCATTCTGCATTAAAATTAACCTGATTTTAAGATGCAACAAAATAAATTAAGTTATATTGCATTAATTTGTTTTTATTAATTTCAAAATTTGTTTCCATAATTATCATAGTGTAATACCTAGATGCATGTTCCTCATATTTTTTAAATCTTAATAGAAAATTTTAAGTAATTTTAATCCATTATTTTTCTGTCTATTACATTTGTTTTTTAGTTGGCACGTCATAGTCACGTAAATGTCACATTTTTGATCAAATTTGGCACGTGACAACAAAAAGGTTCGCCAACCCTGTTCTAGGTTTTTCTCATGTATTTTGAGATATTTTAAATATCTTTATATTATACTAGGGGGCTCGGCCCCCTACGAGCTACGCTCGCCAACCCCCATTCAGACACCGCATTTTCCAAAAGCACGCTAATTTGATTGGCTTTAAAAAGATTTTAAAAGATTGAATTATAATTTAAAAAACAGTGGCGATCTTCCTATAAATGGATTTCTATTCATTTCTCTTTGATTGGGGAATTTTAAGAAAAAATCAGGTGCTGTTAAAAGATACAATGCCTGTTTTCGTCTTTGAATAAATAAAATCATTAAACATTTCAAAATAAGCTAATATAAAATGAATTAAGCAAACAGAGTCTTTGTGTCCCGGTATTTTTTAACAAAGCGAAAAGAAAGTTCTTTCTGACGTAATTTTCACCAAACTTTTCTTTCTCTTTTTAATATTAACGTGAAAATACTTTTGTTAGAAATGAAATATTATTTGCGCTGTCCCAGCAAAAATAGTGGAAAAGATCATCTCGAAATATCAAATAAATCTCTCGCGCAATTTTTAAATTTAAATTTTTCTTTCTTGTTTTTTATTCCCTCAGAACATTTTTGATTAGCTGAAGTTTGTTGCAGAACATTGCAAAGTATTCTACTTTGAGACTTCACAGATTTTCTGCTTCACAGATTTTTCTCTTTCAAATCATATTTTTTGTCGATGACACTTCATTTTCAGCTTGTAATCTTTTTTATTTTTATTAAATTACTAAATAGTCACTCGAAAGCAGTCTAAACGCTTTCAATAAAATTAATATTAATCTTATTAATATAATCTCAAAATATCAAAATAATCTCTCGCACAATTTTTAAATTTAAACTGTTTTGCAATATTATTTTTTGTTCATTTTACATAATAAGTGTAATGTGACGTAATTTCTCCTATTTAAGACTTCTAACGCATGTTAATGAATTTATTATTTTACAATATCCTTCCTCTGTTAAACTTCACGTGTAAATGTGGTTCGTATGAAGTAATTTTCAATAAGTTCCTGCTTTTTATACGCAATTATTTAATTTTAATTTGGAAGTATCTTTTCTGTTTATAATAGTCATGTGTAAATAAATTTTTAATTTGAAGCAAACATCATTGTTTCCATTGTTTATACAGTTGGCGACAGGTTAAATTAGTACAATTTTCTAAAATAAGTAAAAAATATCTCTCGAAATGCTGAAAATTTGAATTTAAAATAGAAATAAAACCTCGAAAAATGAGTCAAATTAAAACAATAAATGAATTCTGCACACCGGGAAATTATAACGCATAAAATGATCTAAAAATTATTAAATTCCAATGTATAGTTTTTGCTCCTATAAAACTTTTTTAATGGAACGATTTTGTCCAACTTTAGCATTAAATATCTCTTAAAATAATTCTTCGATTTGAAAACTGTCTGCATCAGCGTGTTTATCAAACATTTCTGTATAATACTACCGATTTTCATATTTTTGTATGCATTATTTTTCTTAATATTAACGAAGAAAGACAGCCGGTCACAAAAAAATTCAAAACCGGCGGCAGCGGTGACAGCGGTAGTTACTTTTTTTTAGAATAGAGAGATTTATGCACCTATAAGTAATTTTTGCACAATTATTTGTGCTTTATGTAAATTTTAATTATTTAACTCAAGGTGAATACAGCATTAGAACTGACTGATTGCCACAGCAGACTCCAAAAGGCTCTCAGATTGATTGCATGTTGGTGCCTCCTACTGGAAACTGTAGATACGCCCTGACAAGTTTCATGCCATAAATCTATCTAGAAAACAAGGTATTGCAACTTCGACTTTAGCGTCAACAGTGGCCTAATTGCTTGGACGGATGAAATAAAACCCCTTGGTTTTTATGTGACAAGACGCGGAGGTTTCCAAAAAAATGTTGATTACTTGCAGAAGAAAACATTAAATAGAATAAATATCCTGAAAGCGCTCTCGCAAACTCAATACGAGGCTCGCTCCTATCATCTCCTCAATCCGAAGTATGATTGAACATGGCGCTGCAATCTTAAACATAGCTAGTTAAACCATGTTCAAGAGGCTGGAAGTTTTACAAACCACTGCTATCAGAACGGCTCTCAAACTATCCACATGGGTTCCTAGCCTCATTCTTCGAAAGCATGCAAACATTCCTTCTCTCTTTGATAGAGTCAGCTCACTTGCTTTTGATTTCTGGATTAAACATTGTGCTCTGAGTAACTGGTCTCCTCAAGGGATTTTTCTAAGGATAACCTCCCGTCCATAGCAGGCAGCATTCCCTGTATAGCGAATGCCTTTGAGGAGATTGATGGACAGCTGGAATATATCATCACTTTCCAGATTCCTCTTCCACGCATTCTTGATAAAATTCAGTTTTCTCTAGATGATCTCCTTTTTCAGTGAAAAGATCTCGACAGTACTGTTATAGTCCCTCTATAAAATTAGTTTATCACAATGCTGCATACATCAAAGCCTGATGATGATACCCTCCATTAATTTTGAAATGAGTATGTCTGAATGCAGTAGTTATTTAAAAACTTGACATATTAAACAAAAACATAATTTGAAGAACAAAAGAAAAAAACAAAATTTATTTCATACATTGTTTAAGCCCAAGAAGGGACAGATATTAAGATATTTCAATCAATCAGTTCTACATTTAATGTTAAATGTTTGTAACAAATAAGCTAAGCCAATTGAAGATTAAAAAATAAAAATAAAATTCAAACAATATGATGCTTAAAACACCATAAAAAATTAGATTCCCTTCAAATGAAATCGAAATAAATCTTAGACTTTTTTTTTAAAGTTTTGTATTTTGCACGCATCTTATCAATTTATGTACAATTGTCATAAAAATAATACAAAATCTGCAATAAAAATGTGCAAGTCTAAGATTTATTTCAATTTCATTTGAAGGTAATCTAATTTTTTAGGGTGTTTTCAGTATCATATTGTATGAATGTTATTTTTATTTTTTAATTTTCAATTGGCTTAACTTATTTGTTACAAACATTTAACATTAAATGTAGAACTAATTGAATGAAATATCTTAATATCTGTCGCTTCTCGGGCTTAAACAATGTAGGAAATAAATTTTGCTTTTTTAATTTGTTCTTCAAATTATGTTTTTGTTTAATAATATTACAAACTAAAACAATTTATTTCAAATTTACACACACACACACACACACACAAAAAAAAAAAAAAAAAAAAAAATACTGCTATTGATGAGAAAAGAAAATGTTGTTGGCAAAATTTTCACCTGGCTAGCATAGGAGTATCAAATAAATAAATAAATAAAAATCATCTCTCTATTCTAAAAAAAAGTAATGCTGTCACCGCCGCCGCCGGTTTTGAATTTTTTGTGACCAGAGGTCTTTCTACGTTAATATTAAGAAAAATACTGCATGCAAAAATGTGAAAACCAACGGTATTATAGAGAAATGTTTGATAAACATGCTGGTGCAGACAGTTTTCAAATCGAGTAATTATTTTAAGAGATATTTAATGCTAAAATTGGACAAAATCGTTCCATTAAAAAAGTTTCATAGGAGCAAAAACTATATATGGGAATTAATTCAGTTTTAGATCATTTTATACGTTAGAATTTCCCGGTGGGCAGACTGCATTCACTTTTTTAATTTGACTCATTTTTTGAGGATTTATTTCTATTTTAAATTCAAATTTTCAGCATTTTGAGAGATATTTTTTACTTATTTTAGAAATTGGTATTAATTTAAACTGTTGCCAACTGTATAAACAGCGCAAATAATAATGTTTGCTTCAAATTAAAAATTTATTTTACAAGTGACTATTATTAACAGAAAAAAAACTTTCAAATTAGGATTAAATAATTACGTATGAAAAGCAGGAACTTATTGAAATACTTCATAAAAACTATACTTACACACTTACACGTGAATTTTAAAAGAGAAAGGATATTGTAAAATAATAAATTCATTAACATACGTTAGAAGTCTTAAATAGGAGAAATTACGTCACATTACACTTATTACGTAAATGAACAAAAAGTAATATTGCAAAACAGTTTAAATTTAAAAATTGCACGAGACATTATTTTGATATTTTGAGATTATATTAATAAGATTAATATAAATTTTATTGAAAGCGTTTAGACTGCTTTCGAGCAACTATTTAGTAATTTAATAAAAATAAAAAAGATTACAAGCTGAAAATGAAGTGTCATCGACAAAAAATATGATTTGAAAGTGAAAAATCTGTGAAGTCTCAAAGTAGAATACTTTGCAATGTTCTGCAACAAACTTCAGCTAATCAAAAATGTTCTGAGGGAATAAAAAACAAGAAAGAAAAATCATGCGTTAAGCATAGATTATGAAACACTTTCCAACACTTCATGAATTCTTTAACAAAACTTCGTTATTTAGGGAAATAAGGTAACTAAGATAACTAAGTAAACATTTTATAAAAACGCATAAAACATTTGAAAAACTAATTTCAGTAGTTACAGTCGATAGCCAAATATGTATTCCAATTCTTTTGAAGAGCCCTGTATTTGATCTGTAGGTTGAAATATATACTATATAAAATTTAGTTTAGTAATAAAATGCATAACAGATTGAAATTCATCTTTCAGCAATTTATACTAATAGATGGAAACATACTTGAATACTTTTGTACAGCCCTGTAGTTTACTTAGTACCTTTATTACATGAAACTATTTAGCTAAAATTTAATTCAAACTAAAAGCACTCTTAAAACTACTGAAATTACATTTTTAGAAATTATCACCCATATATGGCCATGTATCCAACTCTTTGCATGGCCCTGTATATCATTTTATCTATATTCTACAAATATTTCTTAGTAAACTAAATTCAGTTCAGCGTAAAAATGCATAACTCATTTAAAACCCACCTTTAAGCAATTTATGCTCATACTCAGTAACCTTTACGAATTTATTTCTGTAGCACTGTATACGAATTATATAGCATTTATACACACTTTATAGTATGCATAAATATAGTGAAAAAAGCATATATCATAATTAAAAATGCATTTCGAAGAATCATTACTAATATACAGTAATTCTTATACAATATAGTATCTGAAATACTTTTAAATACACTGCAAACATTTCCCCTATACCATTATGAATGAAATTCTTCTGTGTGGCCCTGTAAATGAACAATAACTTTTATTTGCGCCGCATATTCAACAGAATGCATATTTCAGTGAACTTCATAAATGAATATCAATTTTACTATGTTTGAAAGAGTGTAACACCATTAAAAATCATTTGAAGTGATTTTTTTTCCCATTGGCCGTAATGTAACGGAAAACTTTTGACTGTCCCTGTAAATGAACTAAACATGCTACAAACTTCATTTGAAATAGGCAGCGTGCTATGGTAGAGGTCACTAACATCCAAAAATTTCAAAACGATCCAAGCATAATTACGAGAGTTAGAGCGTGGACAGACGGCCAGATAAACCGAAATCATAAACGCTTTTCAACTTTGTTGGAAAGTGTTAAAAAAGACACAGGGAGATTTTATTATATATGAAGAACTGCAATTGCATCTTTTATAGAAATGCAAAACGCTGACATACACACATGAAAGAAACTATTGGCGAATTTTGCAGTTTTATCCTGATCAAATGATGAATTTCACGTTTTTGTCCAACAATCGATTTACGATTATCGCAATATTTCGTATTTTTCCCTCTGTCAACTGCTGAATTTTGCATTTTTTCTTGACCCAATCGTTGAATTTCGCAATTTTTTTCCTGCGACTGATTGAAGAAATTTGAGATATTTTCCACAATTCACTGACGAATTTTGCATTTATTAACTGCGACCGACAGCTGAATTTTGCGATATTTTTCTTCGACCGATTGGTGAAAATCATAGTTTTTTTCACACGACTGATCCACGAAATTCGTGTTTTTTTACCGACGACTGATTTGCGAATGTTACATCTTTTTCCTGTGACAGTCTGGAAAAAAATCATGGATTTTTTCCGCAACTGATTGAAGAATTTTGCGATTTTTCGGACGATCTTCTGGCAATTTTAGAGTTTTTTTTTTACATGCGATTGATAGGCAAATTTTATTATATTTTCTTTTTACCATCTGGCAAATTTTATTACCTGTCGCCGATTGGCCAAAATCGAGAACTTTTTTCAACAACTGTTCATCAAATTTTGTATGTTTTTCCACAACAGGCTGAAGAATTTCACGATTTGTTCTTTATGATTGACTAACGAATTGCGCAAGTTTTTCTCGCAACCAATTGATGAATTTTGCAATCTTTTCAAATGATGGATTAAAGAATTTTGCAATTTTTTTTCCGGCCATTGAGTGACCAATTTCTCGATTTTTTCTTCGATTCAATGATAAATTTTCTTGCAAATGAGAATTTGAAATGCTCTGCACAGAAGTCCGTTGTTTTGCGACGTATGCCGCACTTTTAAGCATATTCTGCTTTGGGGCTGTGAAGCAGAAAATAAAGAAATTGCTTAAATGGTTTAGTTAAGATTCGTTAACCTTCTGTGTTGTTTCCGTCAAAAGAAGGCATTGGTATTTGTGAAATATATTTGCATTTTGATGCAGATTTGCTTATTATATTAGCTTATTTTGAAGTGTTTAACTGATTTTATTTAATCAAAGACGAAAACAACCATTGTATCTTTTAACAGCAGCTGATTTTTCCTTAAAATTCCCCAATCGAAGAGAAATGAATAGAAACCCGCTTATAGGGAGATCGCCACTGTTTTTTAAATTATAATTCAATCTTTCAAAATCTGTTTAAAGCTGATCAAATTAGCTTGCTTTTAGAGACTGCGGTGTTTGAACGGGGGTTGGCGAGTGTAGCTCATAGGGGGTCGAGCCCCCTAGTATTATAAACAAAGATATTTTATTTCAACATCAAATCACTATTTTTAATTTACACATGCAAAAAATAAAAGTTGCTATTAGTGAGATTTGCAGCCGACTAACATACCAAAAATTATTATGTATTTATTACTACCTTTTCTTCTTTTAAAATAAAATTTAATGATGGCAAACTAAAAAAAAAAAAAAAAAAAAAAAAAAACAGTATGTGACAATGATAACACAGCAAGTAGGGGAGAGTGGGGATACTTGATCATATGGGATACTTGAGCCACCCCTATTTTCTCTACAGTAGGTTAAATTTTCTTTCTAAAAGTAACAACATGGTAACATATTTATAGTTCTGCACATGTAAAAAAAATATTGCATAACTTGGTATCATTTTTAAAGTATAGTGATTAATAGTTGCTTTTTCCTTATCTGAAGTAAATATTTAGGTGAGTGTTATTTATATTTTATTTATTTTTTTTTTTTTTTTTGTACTCAAAAATTTGTTTTAAGCTACAACAACATAGATAGATTTAATAAGCATAATTTCAGTTGTATTTTGAATCTAAAATAGTTCAAATATCTGCATGCTTTATTTAGTAAAAGTCTGATAAACAAAAATGGTGGTAATGGGTATACTTGAGGAACTGAGATTGGGGATACATGAGCCATGGCTCAACCATCCCTACTAGGTAATTAGACATATGGGAGAAACAAGAAAAAAAAATGTCCTTTTCATGTTCACAGATAGACTATTGATTATCTTCAATCATATGATTAACTGTTTTTTTTTTTTATTTATTTTTTTTTTTTGGTTACATACCACCTTTATCATGAGAATTCATATACACAGTGTGACTTCAAAAATCCGGCATCAAAACCATCTTTACCCTTCCTTTTTCTTTTACACTTTCAAGATATGGGAGAAGAAAAATAACAATTCTTTATAATTAAAAACTTCAAGATCGAAAGTAAAAATCCAAAAAAGAATATTTGACTTTTTTTTTTTTTTTGCAGAGGTGATTATTTTCTGAACAAATATTCTGGGAACTGCACTGTTGCCTAGTAACGTAAATAACTTTGGCGAATAAATGGCATAATATATGGCTGGAACGAATTTTTTGGCAACAGCGACATCAATGATGAGGATGAATTTTCAGGCTTTCCAATTTGCCGTGAAAAGCCCACCATTTATAAACTGATTGAATATGCAAAGTCTGAAAATGCATTAAATGTCGAAAAAAGGGATACAGAAGATTGGCTAAGCATTGACAAAAATGCATCAACAACAAACAATTTAACGGACAGCGAGATTGCTGACGCTGTGCTAAACAGAGCTGCCGATAATGTCAGAAGCAGCTCAAAAAACGAGGATGAACAATCAGCAGAAGAAAACGTGTCACTAGAAAAATTTATAAATTTGACTGGCGTATTAATATATGCTTTATAGAAACAAGATTGTATTTCCCAAATAGACATTCTTCATTTGTATAAAATACAAAAAAAAAACTTGTTAAAGAACGGCAAAAAATAAATTGAAGCAAACAAAGCTGACATAGGTGTTGCTGAAATTACAAGAGAAGAAGTAATTTCACTCTTTATTAGATTTTTTTTTTTCTGTAACATAGAAAATATCATATAAAGTAACTTTTTAAAATTTTTAATTTTCTCTTTTTCTGACATAATTATCACTTAATAATGAATTAAATTATGGCTAAAGCATCATTAAGAATATAGTACTTCTTTTGGCTTTCATAATTACTACTTTTGATATTCCTTCAAAAATCCGAAATTTTCAAAAATCCGGCATAGTCTCGGTCCCGATGATGCCGGATTTTTGAAGTTATACTGTATTCAGTTTTGTTTGAAAAAACCAAATTGCTTACTGATCATCTATATCAGATGATAATTTAGAAAAATTCTTAATTTTTTAAAATAATATGTGATTTTATAAAAAAAAAAAGTACAGAAAACGGCAAATTTGGGTGGTAGTAGAATAAGATGTAGATTTTTAAAACAGTTTTTGTTATTATTTGTAAGGCCAGTAATACAACATTTTTCTTCCTTTTTTTGAAGTAAAGCTGTAACTATTTTGGCTGCTATTTTTATTTCCATCGAAGGCCATTAAAGCAAATATTTTTGATGACATTAAACGGTGACAGTGCTGTAACAGTGACTTGCAGTCAACATTAAACAAACATTAGCTAAATCAGTGAGATATTGGTATCTTATTTACCCGACTGCCAAGAACTGTTATGTGTTTCATGCGTATCTGTGTGTATGTGGATTTCTTTATACCCTCGAAACATCCCAACGGTTGGATGGATTTTAATGAATGAGGTCTCTATTGATTCGTCTTAACCGTCTGATGGTTATAGGCTAGGTTTTGTTTTTATAAATTCAAAATGGTGGCCGTAAAATACAAAATGGCGGTACAGACGAAAAAAAAAAAATACGCACCCTATTGAGTGGCATGTCATTGGATAGGTCTTTCAAAATGAAGATGATGTTTCATTGACTATTTTACAGTCAGAAGCTCCGTTTAAATATTACACAAACTGGAAGTTGTGTAGGTAGGATCTCTAGCTTTAACGCAATTCTAACCTTCACAGACATCTATAGGCCTCATCAAAACAGTGTTTAAAGATAGGAACTAGCAATTAAACACAACTTAAAAGTCATCAATACAAGTAAATAAAAAAATAGGTAATTAATATAAAAAATAGCTTCACATTGATGAGAAATAATTAATTAGTTCACTTTTTACGCAGTCGGGTTTTTTGATTTTTTAAATTTATTTAATATAATTAAATATTTTGTCAGTCAATTTTAATAATCCTCTGATTGAAATATGTTTTGTCTATTCATTGTATTCCCCCTCCCCCCCCCCCCCCCCAAAGAAAATGTAACTGAATGATTATTTGGGAAGTTATAAAGTTTGTCCCATAAATATTTAACCGTAATATCCTCAAATTTTGACTTCTAACTCTATGAAGATTTAATTAAAAGTATATAAACTATACTTTTTCTAGGATTCCTTGATCCAATAAATTCAAATATGGAGCCAAAAGTAAGTCATCATTTTAAAAAGCAAAGTTGTTGCAGTTTTAAATATGTAGATGAGCTTGTGTGACAAAACAAACTTTATTATAAAGAACTTGCATTCATTTTTTCATTAATTACAACTATTGTTATAGTCATCATTCAGGTATTTTTAAGGCGTAGAGTTTTGTAGTACATTTATTGAATGGTAAAAGTTGTACAAAGTTTTAAGTAATTATTTTTATATAATGGTATGAACCTTTTTGTTATGTTCATCATAGTTTTTTTAATTGCCAACTTCCAAAACCCCAAAGAATAATTATGAATTGCAATGAATTGAATTTCATCCTTTATTTACTTTTGGTTGATAATTTATTTCTTTGACGAAATAAGGGATGGTTCTATTAATTTTGACTTCTTAAATCTAGTTCAAACTATTTGCAAACAAGACATTTATCAATACTATTGCTTTGAGCTCATCTACTTAAGGAAATATGAAATTTGGACATACACATATTTTATAAAAACAACAAATTACAGTAACCTATATAAACTGCTTATTACAATACGCCTTCATGTTTCACAACTGGTTTCAAAGGACTTTGTGTATCTTTATTTATGACTATGTAAAACATTTATAAAACAATAAAAAGAAAAATATTATTTTTATACATATTTTTTAGTATTGGCTCAAGTATCCCTTCACCATGGCTCATGTATGCCTCGCATGGAGATACTTGAGCCACAATGTAAAACAAAAAGTAAAAATTTATTAAACAATGAAAAATATCAATCCTTCCAGTCTTCCGGCCTAATGTGGATGAAGGGCAGACCGGATAACAAAAAAGCCGGATAGGCTGGAGTTCTATAAATATTTACTCACTTCCTGGGACCCCCTGCCCCCCTCCCATGATATTAAAAACACATGTCACACATTTTAAGATAAATTTTATATATACACAGGGCTTGAATTTCAGGGCGGGATGGCGGGATTTGCGCCCAAAGAATATCGTGGGCGGGAGGGTCCCGTCCAAAAAATTCCACCATTTTCCTGAAAATTTTGCATTTTGAAATTATGATCAACTCCTGCGAATGCCTTGCGAATTTCCCGATATTTTCGAGTGACCGATTGACACATTTTGCGTTTTTTTTACCGCGAAAGATCGTTGAAATTCACTTGTTTTTCACGCAATCAACAGACAAATTTCATTATTTTTTTTCTCGAGATCGGTTGACAAGTGTCCGCGACCGATTGGTGAATTTAGGGGGGGGGAATCTGTTCTGAATTTTCTGAAAATTTAAGGCATTAGGTTCCGAAAATTATGAAAAATCAGTCATCAGTTCAAAAGAAAATATTGCGAATTTTGACAAATGGTCGCCGAAAAAATCAATTTCGTCGAAAAACATTAACGTAAAACGTAAGCCTAACTTGTTAAAAAATGAGTAAATCTTATTTTACTACTTATTAATAAATGACTGCACAAATATGAAAAGTTATGCATAAGATAAAAGAGTCAAAGCTTAGTTTTTAGTTTTTGAAAAAATAGTTGATAGATGCTATTGCATTGTGTAATCCCTTCTTGTCGTGTGTTAGCATTTTCCTATAGACAAGAACCTGCCTGTCTCGGCCGCTCGCAACATTCCTCATTTTTTTTACTAGGCCGGATAGTCGGGAGTTTACTGTAGCTCAAAATTAATTGAAAATGATTTTCAGTTGAAGAAAAAATATCAAATTTTCAACTACAATATTTTATTTTGTTCTAAGAAAGCATAAAAGTTTTTAAAAAAATTAAAATTTAAAAAGTGGCTTAACCATCCCTATTTTTTCCTACCTACTATAGAATTTTATTTACTGTTTGTTATTTGCCTAATCCATTGTTATAGGTGTGTCATTCATACTATCTGAAATTACCTTTGTAATTAAAGGATTTAAAACCCAAAACTGTATGTTTTTTTTTTTGTTTTTTGGGGTTTTTTTGGAGGTGTGGGGTGGGGTGGGGGGGTTATTATTAAACCATACATGCAACATATAAAAATTCCTTTTTTATTTTAAATATGAAAATTAGATTTTGGAAAATTGATACTCTGTATTAAGATTTTTGGTACTTTTCGGTTAACCAGGTGCCAATGTTATACAGTAGAACTTCTTTTATCTGAAATTCTTTTAACCAAAATCCCTTTTTAAAGCTTTTTTTTTTTTGTTTTTTTACTATCACATTCCTTGTGTGCAAAATCCATTTTCAAAGCTTTTTAACTATCATATTCCTTGTGTGCAAGCGGTCCTTTCCGAACTACGAGTACATATAAATATTTTCGAGCCCCTTTCTTAGAGTTCCTTTGAATTTAACTTGAGTTCTCATAAGCTGCAGAGAGGAATGAAGAAAACGAACAAATTAGCAATTTTGAAACTTTTGAATGTTTCGCAAAAGGTTTGGGATGGCTGGAGCAGCAGAAAAACTGTGATACTGGTGAACTAATAATATTTAAAAACTCTGTGATAGAGCTTCAAAGCAAAGGCAAACGAAACATTTTTTCAAATCCTTATGATAAATGTAAAAAGTACTTAATTTCAAAATTAAAATTCAGGTAATTTATTCTTGTTTCTATTTTGCTATAGCTTTATTTTTATTAAGCACTTGTTACCATAATACGAAATATTGCATATATTTCTCCTTAATATTAAAATGGAAGCATTCTCAATTATCCAAAAATTTCAGTTTTCCAAAAGAGGGTCGGCCCCAATTACTTCAGATAATCGAGGTTCTACTGTATATACATATATGTGTATAACCAAAAAGTACCAGGTTTTTAATAAAGGTTGTTTAAATAAAAATTATACAGTTTAAAAGTTTTGACTTAAAACCTTTAAGTACACAGCTAATTTAAGTACATGAGTATCACACCTGCAACAATAAATTGGGGAAAAGATAGGATTTTTTTTTTTTTTTTTTTTTTTTTTGAGAGAGAGAGAGAGAGAGAGAATTTTAAAGATTTCTAACTTTTTGTGCTGAGGTGGACAATAAAGGAAAGCAGAAATTTTGTGGTCATTTTAGTTTCAGTAGGTTTAAAATAAAAAACCCTTTTTTAAATATTGATGTATATTTCCACAGTATTATACATTAGTATTATTTATTCTGTTGAAATTATTTTTGGTTCAAGAAGATATCATGATTCACCTTTCTTGGATCCAGTTTCGTAAACAAAAGTTTGTAATTTCAATATATATAGCTTATTTACTTACTTCCTCCTATTATTTCAACTTTATCATATCTTCCTAAAACAAAAATATTATCATTTGCAAACTGTACAGCTCCTACACCATCCTCTTGTCCATCAACTTTATCACAGATATTAATTTTATAACTGTAGTTTGCTGGATTAAGAAGATCCTTAGCTTCAAACCTAAATTTGAACAAATAAAAGAATGAAAATGACTACCAATATTTACAAAATTTAAGTAAATTAGGCACAGATGTCATATATGCACCACATTGGCACGATTTTTTTCTGACGGCAGTCATATACGCACCGGGGTATTTAACTGGCGCTAAAGTGTGATTATTTTGCTTGATATGGTAACCCGGATGTTGTTGTTTATGTATTAATAAATTGTTTATTTACTTTTTTTTTTAAAATTATATAAACTGTTTTGTTCTATAGTTATTAATTAAACTTTTTTTTATTCATTGTTATTCCCTTTTTAAAAATATATATGTAACTGGTATTCAAAAACGTTTTCTCCAAATTGGCGTCAAAAAAAAAAAAAAAAAAAAAAAAAAATCGCGCCAATGTGGAGTGTAGGGTCAGGTGGGGTAAAATGGGTAGTTAAAAAATATTGTTTAATTAAAAAAAAAATTCTTAACAATTTATAATTTTTAAAATTACATATGATTGTTTGATGTTTAAGCTTTTTTCTCCTACTTTATTTTTTTTTGATTTTATGTTTGTTTTATTTGAGTGCAATATGTTAAATGTGGTCTGATTAACCTTCTTCTCGCAACTCATAATATTTGAACTTCTAATACTTTTCCAAATTACAAACAAGAAATTGTCTTTTGTTTTTGTTGTTTTACCTCAAATCTCATAAATGGGGTAAAATGGGTATAGTGTTAGGCTTAACTATTGTTAAGCCCTAACACTAGTTGTAGTATTTTTAAGGTGTTATATAGAACTTTTCTGAATAAAATTGTTTATTTTACTGGAATTAGAATAGAATAAATTTTAAAAATACTTTAAAATGTTTATATAATGCACAGTGTCGTTATTCTCAAGATCAGAAAGACGAAATTCATTGTATACAGGTGTGTAGAATATGTCCGATCTGGAGATTTAGGATCGGGGGAAATTTTTGTCAACTGGGAAATTCTGCATAAAAAATATGCAATTGATTTTGATTTTAACAATGAATTACATAGCAATTCTCTGAGATAGAAAAAATTTCTCTACAAATAAAAAGATCCATATGGTGACCTTCACAAAATCGAACTCAGGATAATATATGTACCATATATACTCGAGTATAAGTTGAGAAAGCATTAGAAAATAAAAAAAAAATCTATACCTACGATAATACAGAATTTATGTAAGCCTATAACATATCGTAAAATTTTGGGGGAAATTTCATATGGATTCGGGGAAATGTTCAGAGTGAAAACATTTTCTGCACCCCTGATTGTACATAATTTAGTCAAATCATTGCCCATTTGTAGATGGCATATCAGGTTTTGAATTGATTTGAAATTTTAAGAAGAGGTGGGAAATAGAAAACCAGAATTGTTGACAAAAGTAAGAGCAGCGTGGCTTTGACACATCCTTGCTTTCTTGGCATATATCAATCTGCCACATCTCCAAATAATCTTAGTAAAAACTTCAAAGCTGAAACATAAGCATGTCCAAGAAAAAGCAGATGAAGTTCTAACAAATGAAGACATTATGAAACAATTAAAAATGAATCTGATAACCAGAATCCCCACAAAGTTAAAATGGACAAGAAGAAGAAAAATGTTAAATGGGGCTCAAATTAGATTATAATGTGTAGAAGATATCCCCGAAGTAAAAATAAATGTATCTGATTGAAAGTCCAGTATTTGGGAAAAAAGACAAACAAAGAATTCATTGGCAAAATTATGGCTATTGAAGAAGATGAAACATACGAATATGAAGTAAAATTCTTGAAAAGTCGAAGATTGGTTGCATTTTATGTTTTCCCTGATGCTGAAGACATAATGGTAAGTCCATTCGTTACTCTTGTGACCATTAGAGCAAATTTTCAAAAATATTTTCAAATATTTTATTATTAGGATAAAAATTGATATGACTAGTTAAGCATCATCGTGTTCCACTCTCATAAAATATATCTAATTTAAAACCAAAAGTATTTTACTTATCTTTATAATAAATCAAAATTTTGTTATAAATTAGATATAGGGTAGATGTGCCAGTAAAGGACACCCTTAAGGAATTTCTTTTAAAATTATTTTTTTATTAATAGTTATAATTTTTATATTCCAGTTTTTCCAATATTATATTAACCTATCAACACTATTTAACCATTCTTATAGTCTCATTTCCCAATATGAATCGAAATTTAATTTTAAATAACAGAAATATATCAAAACACCCAAAAGCACAGTAATGGACACCCACTGGCCCAGTAATGGACACCTTCTGTTCTAGTAATGGACACCCCATAAAAAGTAATAAATATCATTGTTTTTATGACTGTATTTAGAACCAGAATTTAATGAATACATACTAATGAAACAAAATAGTCATTTTCAAATAAATTTAACAATTAGGATGTCATTAATTAATAAAATATTTGTGATAATCATTTACTGTTTGTATCAATTATTGTAATTATTAGAAGATTGATGTTTTAATTATTTTAGATGGATAGTTTATAATACTAAATATCAGGCAGTTAGAGCTATCAAATTATTGAAACACTGGGGGTTTAAAAGGTAATAAAAAAAAAAAAATTGTAAATATTAGTGTTTAGTTTTGTCTCACTATTTTTAACAATTAATCTTCCAGGGACTTCTTGATATATCATTCATAATAATTAATATTACAAATATGAAAGAAATGGGTACTTTTCGGTTAGCCGGGCACCAGTGTTAAGTATACATATATATACTATACACACACACACATGCGTATACGCATATATATATGTATACACATATATATATGTGTCTAAATATCATGGAAGATGGTAGTATTCCGAGTGACGCAGCCTTAAGCCTAAGATCGTATCGTAGAAGGCGGAACTCATATATACGGCTAACTCGACATCAAAGAAAACGTGAAAAGCCGCCTTTTAATAACTCAGCAGATATAGGTCTTCTTGTTCTGATTTTTTTTAGAACAGTCTTATATCTACAGTCTAATCGTATTCTGAAATTTTTACATTTTTACGTGCAGTATATTTTGAGATCTAAATAGCCATTTTTAAAGCGAACGCGATGGAAGAAGTTCCTGATGTCAAAATCTGGAAAATGGCACGGGTGATTTTCTTTAAATTGATATATAATAGGAATCTGTTTTATGTGAAGGGGAATAAGATAATATTTGATTCCGGCAAAACTCTAATTTTCTTTTTAATTCACATTTTTTTTCCTCCGAAAATGATCTTATTAAAATTAATATATAATATGAATCTATTTTAGATGAACCGAATAAGACCATGTGTGTTTCCAGGAAGACTCTTATTCCTTTTATAATAAGCATGAAAAATTGGACTATATTTTTCCACCATTTATGGGAATTTTACCGAAGTTGCGTCTACTGTATTCATGCGCTTAATTTCTTTTGATCAATGTTTAGTGGAAAGTTTACAAACCTTCCGTAGCTCAGTCGGTTAAGTGCGGGCCTCACAATACATAGGTCGCGAGGTCTGTCCTCTTTGAAGCAGTAAGCATATTTTTTTTTTTTAATCAAGGTAAATTTGATTTTATGTTTCTATAAAAATGTATTTATTTATTTTGATTTTTTTCTTTAAGAGTTGCATCTGTTGGTGGTAAAAGAAAATACAAATTAGTAAATGACTTTTTTTTTTTTTTTTATCTCACATGTAAAAATGTATATGTATCTTAAGTAAGCATATACACAGTAGACTACCTCAAATCCGCACAGCTTGGGACCAGAGGTTGTGCGGATTTTAGAATTTTGCAGATTTCTGGTCATTGATTTGTTTACAATTTAGAAACATTAATTTGATTGGTAGTTAAGCAAGGAAAATTATAATGAATGCTTACAATACAGTGAAACATTAAAATAAGTAAAATATTAAAATAATTTATTAGTTTAAAAGTAAGTAATTATTAACATAATTATGTAAAATAAAAATTTAGAAAAATATTAAATTATTACTGATAAAATCGATTCAATTTGATTCCAAAAGTCCTATACTGTCATCTAGTGGTAAAACGATCGTAAGATCGATACGCCATTATTCATTCTTAGCACTAGGTGGACCACAGATTATTATCTTATTAGTAATGTAAATTTATTTAGTTATAAATCAGCTATAACAGCCAAAAGAAAATGATTAACAAAAAATTTAGTAAAAAAAACATTGTGGTAGTCGCTGATTTCGGCACCATCTTGAATTTTGTTCCTGCAACTTAACTGTAAATTTCATTGTTTACATCATCTGAACAAAAATACGCGGATTTTAGGGTAGCGGATTTAAGGAAGTCTACTGTATATATATATTTATTTTGTAAATGCAATATATTGCACCTCAGTGCATTATTTATAAGAAATATTTTTAATGAGTTGCATTACTTTTATAAAAATCATTTCATACTTCAGTAAGATTTGTAAAGCTGAAAACTAATCAAGGGATAATGAAGTATAAAAAATTATTTTAAAAGTCTTTATTATCAAAAATATAGAAGAATTTTTTATCATCGCTAAACTTTTATTGCATTTTAATAATTTGCGAATCATAACAAATGATATATATATATATATATATATATATATCTATATATAATTTTTTTTTCTTTTTTTCTTTTTTGTGAAATAATTAATTTTTAAATAATTAAAAATCACTTATCAGGCAGAAATTTGTTGTTAATTCACTGATTAGTCATTTGAAGACTACCGCTTAAGAGCTTAAGACGTTTATTTAAAAAAACATCTGGTAGACAAAATCTAGTGAATTTTGGAACGTCAATTCAGATTTAACGTGAACTAAAATTATGAATAATATTATAAAAAATGAGATATTGGGGTTGGGATGGATAGTAATTAATTTTGTCTTTGCATTTTCTTATTCATAATTTTACTTTTAAAAAAATGATGAGAATTCTAAAAATATTTTTTTAAGGTAACGAAATTAATGCAATAAAAACTGTTTAAAATCTAAGAACACAGGCTTTTGACGTTTATTTTAATAAATTTTCTGATAGGCAAAATCTAGTGAATTTAGAAACGTCAATTCTGATTTAATGTGATATAAAATTAATAATAATAAAAGGTATTTTGAGAGGGGGGGGGGGGATAATAATTAATTTTGTCATTAAATTTTATTATTCTTAATTTTTTTTATATATATAAGAATACTTAACACTAATGAAATTAATGCGAAAAACCTAGCTCAAGATCTGGAATTTTAACTCTAAAGTAAATAAATGATGGAGGAATAATGTGCTTATTACTGAGTAAAACTGAAGTAGGGGAGAGTGGGGCAAGTTGGAACGTTTTTTACTTTTGTATCCCTAACTTAGTAAATTAAAGGTGTGAGTTAAAAAACTTAGAGTTATATTTTAGTTCCAAATGTTTGCTACAATTTAAAATAAAATATAAAAAACAAACTCATACTGAAACAAAATAATGCATGACAATATAACTATTGACAAACCATTTCAACATGCCCCATAGAGGGGCATGTTGGAACATAGTGTGGGGCAAGTTGGAACGCAATTAAACAAGTTACTAAATTAATTATTAAATATTTAATTTTAATAATATGAAGTTACAGATAATACAAAGTATCAAAATACAAATAATCTCTGTGTTTTGTATTTTTTACAGTCCTTCATAAATTGATAAATCATATGGAAATACCAGTTTTCTGGTACATCTGGAAGTACTACCTACTGTGTTGGGGGGTGGTAGAATGAGGCAAATTTCTTCACAAGAATACCATCCACGATCTTGCTTGTCAGGGAAAACAAAACCCTTTTCACTATTACACTTTTTTAGAAAATTAATTTCTACTTCATCCTCTTTAATTGCCTGTACCATTCCAACAAAATGTAAAATTTTCTTTTTAGTAGGAAGCTTCACAACAACAAAATCATTAATTTGTGGTTTTCTATTCTCATAAATTGGTAAATCAATAGAATCATCATCTCCTGCAGTGGAATCGTACTCAATTTCTTCATCTGTGTCACTTTTGAAGAACATCTCCTTGCTCTTTGTTTTTTTGCTTTTATTTAATTGAACTGGATTTAGAATGTTAAACTTTTTATGGGCTGCAGCAATAGAGCGAAAGGCTTTTATTTCTTTCTGCTGCCTTCGTTTTAATGCATCATGCTTCCGTAAAAATGTGGCAATTCATTGGATATATTCCTGTGACTGAGAATCCAGATATAATATTCGCCTGTGTAAATGCTAGCGGAAAAGCAACTTTTACAATGCCTGGTATATCATAGATTGTCATAGTTAATCCGGGTGGTTAACCATCCATGAACTACTTGCTGCATTTATATAATTCTTGAAGGACCTAAATACAGTTCTATCAAGAGGCTGCAGTTTGTGGGAGCAATGTGGTGGGAAGGATAACATAACAATGCCATTTTCCTTTGCGTAATTAAGAGCTTCAATTGATATATGTGATTCATGATTATCTAACAAAAGTAAAATTTTTTCTGTCTTTCGAGCATCTACTATGTTTCACAAAATGTTGTAGAAATTTAACAAAATTCTTTTCTGTCATCCATCCTGATGGATAAGAGGCACCAGTGCATCCAGGTGGGCCATCACGAACAAAGTGATCTTTGTAGTTCACACGAGGTTTGGTTTGGTTTGTGTTTATGACGGCCAATTATTAACACGTGTGATATGGGCCCTAGTGGGGGGAGTGCCCTCCGTGGGGTCTTTCTAAGGAACCTAACCCGTATTTACGCGTGGGAATCCACGGCTTCGAAGAAAACCACGAAAACTCTGAAACGGTTAGGCCGACGGGCACGATTGGGATCGAACCCAGCACCTCCCGTCTACCAGTTTCGAGAGCAGAACAGTTCACACGAGGAAAAAATCATCATTGGTGGTATTGCTGTGCCAGCTGCATTAACTGCAGTACAGATGGTAACTAAACTTCCTCGTTCTCCAGATATCATACCACCAATTTGTTTAGTTCCTTTTGAAGCAACTATTTTTATAGATTTATGGACAGTAGTGACTCCTGTTTCATCCACATTATATATACTTTCTGGACCGAAGCTATATCTCATCATAACAATTTGAAGATTATTAAAAAAATCCTTTACGAGGGTGAGTCGGAAAATAAGTTTCCCCTGTCAACTGTGGACAGAAGTGTGTATGAAAGACAAAAAAATGTAATGAAACATTAAAGATAAGACGTAACTTTATTTTTTCTACATAAGTGCCAAGTGAGTTGAGACATTTGTCATACCCTTTTATAAGCTTCAAAAAGCGCTCCTTGAAAAAATCAGGGCTTTGCATCATTATGTACCTGGTAGATATGGAGAGAAAGTGCGTTGTGAATTCATGTTCAAAGGAGAAAGTGACAGCGGCTGTCCTCTATGAATGGGCACATGGAGTATCAGGAGCAGAAAATCCATAACTGTCACGTGGGAGTCTATGGGCCAGATGTGATGTCGAAACAAATTGTGCAGAGATAGTGCCGCCAATTCGGTGAGGGTGTCAGCAAGTGTTGGACAGACGTGCCTGGACAGACTTGGACGGACGTGCACGGCCACTACAGAAGAAAGCAATGCTTGACTACTTCTTTGTAAGCAATGCTGAAGTCACACAAGCCGCTTCTTTTGTATGCAGGGCCCTGTTTTTTTCCAGGAGAGCTTTAAGAAGCTTATAAAGGGTATGACAAATGTCTCAAGTCACTTGGCACTTAAGTCGAAAAATAAAGTTACGTCTTATCTTTAATGTTTCATTGTATTTTTTTCTTTTATACACACCTCTGTCCACAGTTGTCTGGGGAAACTTATTTTCCAACTCACCCTCGTACATTTTTTTCATTAAAACTTGTTGCACGAGCTAAAGAAGTACTTTCTGGTACTTGAATACTTATATTAGAATGTCGTTTCATGAAACCATTGAACCAGTCCTTGCTAGCTTCCATTTTAGTAACCCATGATTCATGAATAACTTTGTTATTAGCAACTGCATAGTTGTATGCAGCTTCCTCAATTCTCGTGGACATAAACCATAGTATATTTGAGAAGCATGCATATTATATTGGACAAGTTGTTCCTCTTCTTCAGGATTTAACACCTGACGAGGTTTCTTGTACCCTACCTCAAAATTTATGGGCATTGCAGTGGCAGGGTCTGTGGTGTTTCTTACCATAGAATTAGATGTAGATGAAGCAGCATAGGGCGTAACCAGCCTTTTGAACGGGGGGGGGGGGGGGTGCCCAGACTTTTTAACCTGAACATGTTGGGTGCAAACAATATCTTATATAATAAAACTTTCTAAAACGGAAATCCAGGAAACGGTCGAATTCCGTTTTTAGACAGGTTTTCATCTTAGAAGGTATAATTGTTGTGGTATTTCTTTTCAAAAGGCTGAAACGCGATTTTTGTTTGCGTCAGGAGGGATGAGAAGGAGTTCAAAACATTAAAACTCAATCTAATGGTAAAAAAAAAAGATATGTAAACGTTCTTGCAGCAGTGAGATAAGACAGTGACTAAGTGTGGTCACAAGTGTAAAACCTTTTTGCACCCTAACTTCTTATAAAGATTAAAAAAAGGAATTTAACCATGTTGGAAACTTCTATAGGCACAGGGAACGCTGCATGAAATTTTGCCGGATGATAAATCTCAGATAATACATGCGGTACACCAGTACATACGCACGAAAGTTTTTCAGAATGTGACTCCATCACTTCTTAGGGATCACCGGAGGGACCCAAGGAATTTTGGAGGAAAGTCTATATAAATAATTATTATAATAATATAAATAATTATAATATTCATTAATACCGTAATTTCCGGCCTATAATCCGTGGATCAAACAATCATGTTTCGACCCAGAAATTTTATTTCATTATTGAAGTTAAATATTTATCGCAATTTAACAAGTTACGTTTTATGAAACAAGATTTCTGGGTCCGAACATAATTGTTTGATCCGCGGATTACAGGCCGGAAATTACGATAATTCATATTTTTACTTCAGAATGTGTCGAATATATCAGGTAAAACAGGTCATGATAATATACACTAAATTTTATCAAGATGATACGAATTATACTATCATGATGCGACTACAATAATAAAGATAGGCACTTGTCTGTCTCTCTGTGTGTGTGTACACGCGCGCGTGCCAAACTCTAAAAAAACAATGCATCCCGCACAGCCGTGAGATTTGACAGGATCAGTATGCCTGAACTCATGCATATCGAAGATAATTTCTGGAAGTTTTCAATTAATTTTTTATGCGAATTTTTTCGCATTTTGCGGCATTTTTTTCTTCAAATTAGTAAAAAAGAATCCTATTTTAATATTTTATCCAGTAAACTTTGTCTTCTTTTCAATAAAGTGTTTTCGAGATTCTTACAGCGATTTTTCCATTTTTAACAATTTTTTAGTTATTTTTAGAGGGGTTTTTTCGCATTTCGCAATGATTTTTTTTTCGACATTCCTAAAAGGAATCCAGTTTAAATCTTTTACCCAAATAGTTAATTTCGTTCCCTGTGTTTTTTTTTATCTTTTCCGATTTTTTATGCGATTTTTAGCGGGTGTTTTCGTGCTTTGAGGCGATTTTTTGACTTTTTTTGAAACAGAAAAAATTTTCTGGTAATTTTTGCATTTGCCGTGATTGAATTCGGATTGGAATAATGTCAAATCAGTTCTTATAAGAAAGCTAAAAATTTAATTTTGCTCGAAATAAAAAGCGCAATAGGTCGTAGCTTTCTCGGGAGTACGTTTCTGAAGGCAGCCCCCCCCCCCCCCCCCCAATCCTAGATTTGTTTAATTCTATGTTCATTTAAAAAAAACAACCAAGGAATTTCCTCTAGTAATGAAGTTTTCTTTGAGGTACAGGCTTTCAAATAACGTGCGGGATCGCGCGATTTGTGCACAGAAAAGGAAAGTCCCGCAAAATTAAAAAATGCTGTGCAGTATTTCCCCCCTTCAAATTCTTCACAGACCTGTGATTCTTCAGTGAGTATTTAAAAAAAAAATTTGAAGTCCGTGATTTTTATTTCTTTTATGCCATTTCTTAAAATCAATTCGTGAATCGGTCCCGGAAAAAATTGAGAATTTCTTCAAACGAACGTGGAAAAATATTGGGAATTTCGATAAAAGAGTGCAAAAAGTAATCGCCAGTTTCGTGAAAAGATTGCGCAAAAAATTATGAATTTCGATAAACGATTGATGAAAATTTTTTGCAAATTTCATCAAAATGTCACGGAAAAGAGTAGAGAATTTTCTTAATTGATACGTGAAAATATCGAGAATTTTCCCGATCGGTCGAGTAATACTATCGCGAATTTCGACAAATGATCTCCCTGTAAAAAAATAATTTTTTCAATCAGTCGCAACAGAAAATAAATTTCGTCAAAGGATCGCGGTAAAAACGAGAATTTCGTAAAAGGATCGTAGAAAGAAAGCACGAATTTTGTCCAAAGTTATCGGAAAGAAAAAGCGAATTTCATCGAAGGATCGTGCTAAAAAATGCCAATTTCGTCAAAATATCGCGGTAAAAATGCGAATTTTGTCAAAGGATTGTAGTAAAAAACACGAATTTTGTCAAAGGTTAGCGCTGAAAAGTGCAGATTTCGACAAAAATCGCGTAGAAAGACATGAATTTCGTCAAACAATTTGGGGAAAAAATTGTAAATATCATGAAATGATCGCAGAATAAAATCGCGAATTCGGTCAAAATTTACTGCACTGGGCTAAAAGATTTAAACCGGGTTCCTTTTCCTACTTTCAAAAGAACGCTGCGAAACGAGAAGAGACTCTAAAAATAGTATAAAAATTTTCAGAGGAAAAAAATTACTATATTGACTTGAAAGACAGCAACCATATTCTTTTTACGAATGTCAAAAAATGGCCGCGAAACACGAAATTCAACCAATTTCCAGATTAATTTGAATTTTCTGTGCTATTATTTTTCATTTTCAAAGGAGGCAGGTTCAGTGTACTCCCCCCCCCCCCCCCCATCCCCTTTCCCCCGGCTAATCGCATTTTAGAATTATTGTTTCACAACTGCATTCCCTTTCAAATTTTTTTGCTTCTCTCTAGACTTTAAACTACGAAAGCCAAGAGACAAATAGTTTCTAGTTCGTTAAGAACTTGCGTTAATTTCTCATGAAATTGCAAAAACATGCAATAGAAGGAACTGCTTTAAAAAAAATTTCCAAGAAACAAAAGACGTCAAAGTGGAATTATAAAGCCACCTTTTTGACTTACTAGACTAATACAGATTCTTGTAAATGTTCTAGTTTTAAAAAAGATAAACAACATAATTTTCTTTAAAAAGAAAAGAAAAGAAAGACAAAAAGAACGAGGGTTTCATTTTTTATCACATTTCAAAACTTAGGGTGTTAGTTTTTTGAACTAAACTAATTTGCTAAACTAATTGAACTCTGCTTTCACTTATTTTTTCTTTTGCAGATTTCGAATTTTAAAATGACTGTGCTTGAGTCCGCGGAAGCGGGGGGGGGGGGTGCCCGGGCACCCAGGGCACCCCCCCTGGTTACGCCTATGAGCAGCAGTTGAAGTAGAAGGTTCAGTGGTAGCAGAGGTAGGGACGATTAAGGCATTTGAAGTAGACGGGACATTTACAAATCCAGAAGTGGGAGATGCAAAGTTTATATCAACTTTGACTAATTCCTCTTGCTTTTTTAGTTTCTTTACATATCTGGACAAGGTAAAATTGGGTATCCCATATTTTTTAGCAGTTGCACAACATGCATGTTTATCTTTCATTACTTCAGTTGCTGCTCTTAACATAACATCAGCAGGAGTACTACCCCTTGTGGTTTTGTGAACTCTATTTCGAACCATCTAAAAATGGAATGATAACCACATATTAGTTTATTTTAGTATAATCTCTACATTGTCATTTATATAATACCAAATACTAATAATGGATAATTTAAATATTCTGTAAAAATAAATTAATTTTTTATTGTTGAAGATAAAGCAGTTTAATCTGTGAATAATTATCAATGAATTCTCCCTAAATATTTCATATTAAATACCTATAGGCTATTCAAATTATAAATTTGTTAAAATAATGTTTCTGTAAGTACATGTGGAGAAGATAATAAATTAAAATGATAATTAAAGAATAAGAGCTCATAATTCTAAGTCAAGCTCTAATAATAATTAATATTTAATATCTAAAAATAGAAATCTAATTTAGGTATTTTTTGTTAAATATAATTCTTTTTAAATAATAGTTTTTCTCAAATTTACTAAAATTACCAATCTTTTATCAGTATTATTCTTAAATTCATTATGATTAGGGATGCACCGAATATTCGGTATTCAGCAGGGTTCGCAAAAACCCGGGTTTTTCTGAAAAAACCCAACCCACATGGGTTTTTTGGGTTTTTTCATGAAAAACCCAATTTTCCACGGGGAAAATCAGGTTTTTTCAAAAGTATAATACATGCGTAATTACATTATTGTATACTATATTTTCTATATATTATATACACTATACATAAAAAAATACATTGTTCTCTTATTTACAATATAATTGTAATGCTATTTTACAAGTTATAAATTGCATAAATTATATGAATTTAATTAAATGCCAGTGTTTCTTACAAATTAATTTTAAATATAATAGAAGATATAAAATTGTTAATTTTCTTTAAATCAAATAATGAATAGAATATTAAAATTTAAAATATATAAGTAGGAAGAAAAAAAGGGGTAAACTAGTCGGATGTGCCAATCCCAAAACTTTCTTCTATCTCATAGATTTTAATAATTCAAAATTCGCTATCACAGTGCCAAAATTAAATGGCAATTTATGCCCATCATGAGGATTGTAAAATATAGATTTGTTGAATTGGATGCATTTAACAAGGAGATATAAGTATCACCTGTTGTTCAATTTACAACAAAACTTGATCAGTAACAATTTACGTCAACATCTAATTGAATCTGAAGTTTGATGAAAATCCATGCATTATTAGTTCTTGAGATAAAGCTATTGCAAAAAGTGAGATAAATGCAGCACAATTGCACCGCTTGGGCGATATACACCAAAAACTAATCAGCACCAGTTTATATCAAGGTTTAACTGAATCTAAATTTTTATTCAAATCCGTACATTAGTTCTTGAGATTAGAGTTATTGCTGAAATCGTGAAAAATGCAGCACTACCTGTTGGGCGATATGCACCAAAATTCAATAAGCAACAACTGAACTTGTAACTGAATCTGAAGTTTTATGAAAATCCATGCATTAGTTCTTGAGATAAAGTTATTGCAAAAATTGAGATAAATGCAGCATAGCAGCACCACCTGTTGGGCAGTATACACCAAAAACAAATCAGCATCAGTTTACATCAAGGTCTAACTCAATTTTGTGTTAGTAAAAGTTTTGTGAAATTCTTTGCATTAGTTCTTGAGATAGAGCACCCACAAAATTTTTTTCACATACAGACAGTCATTTTCTAAAATCTATCAAATTGTCTTCAGGACCTTTTTAAAACATATAAATCAATCATGAACTGGAAGTCGAAATTTTTCACGAATCCAATACTTTCTTCTTGTAAAGATAGAAGAAAGTAAAAATACATATTTTTTATTTCCATGAATATAGTTGATTTGAATTTTTTATATAAAGACATACCTATAATTATGTACTATGTGTGTTGCCTACTAGGTTCTATGTTAGTAAAGTAGTTCAATGTGCTGAAATACATTTTTATTTGTATGTAATGGCTTTTATATATTAATATTTTTTCAAAATTAACTGAAATGACTTAAATTCATTAAATTTATATGTTGTTTAAATTTTTAAATTATATCTGAAAATTGAAAAAACCCACTTTATGGGTTTTTCAGTGGGCTTTTTCAAGTGGGCCCATTCTGAAAAAACCCACCGGGTTTTTTCGAACTGGGCCCAGCTTTGCGAACCCTGGTATTCAGCCTATTCGGCTATGTTACCGAATATTCAGTTTGGGCGAATAGCAAACTATTCGGTATGCCGAATATCAAAATATTCGGCTGAGCCGAATACTTAAAAAAAAAATTTTTAACATATTTTTGAAAACCTTATACAACTTCTACATTTAAGAGTCAACTTATAAAGATATTCAGAATAATTAGAAACAAAATCATATTTAAATAAAAGAGAATGTTTTTACATTATTTATTTGCTGTTTGTTAAGTATTATTTAAGAAAATTAACCAATCACGATGCTTTTCAGAGGAAATAATTATGTACAAAGGCAAGTTGCTGAACATTATCCAGTAAATAATCTGTTTTTTGCTAAAAAATTTCAGAACAACGTTTACAATCTCTGAAAATGATTGCCCACTCCAGACACCGATCTAGGATGCATTTAAAAGCTTCTTTGCTTAATCAAAGCTAGTAGAACGGTTATTATTGCTAAGTTGCCACCATATAAAATTTGAATAGATTGTATTATTTATTTACTTTTACTTTAGTCTCTTCCTGACAAACAAATAATATATGATCCTGTACAATTTTTCTTCCATTTTTTTCACAATTTCTCTTTGATTTTAAAATGTTTCTTTTAGAATTCAAGAAAATTTTATTCATCTGTTTTAATTCTCAGAAGAAGCCATAAAATTTAAACATTTTTTAATTAAAAAAGTTTTATAACTATCCTCTTCTTAAATAACTCAAAGCAGATTTTTTTCAGCATAAAGTTTACTTGACAAAAGATCTTAAAATAAAAGTTCCTGTTTTAAATATTATGTAAAATTGTTTTAAAATGTAACATTTTAGTGCCTTTAAACTTTGAAATATAAAAGTATCCGACAAGCCGAATATTCGGTATTCGGCCGAATAGTTACTATTCGACAGGCCGAATATTCGGTATTCGGCCTAGCAGTTACTATTCGGTATTCGGTTCACCTGTAGGCCGAATATTCGGCCAAAATCACTATTCGGTGCATCCCTAATTATGATTAAATCAGAAAGTTATTTGAGAACAAAAAAATATTAGGATTACAACATCTTCTGTGTTGAGAACACAAAATGCAAATTGAATATAAAATCTCTATATTAACTCTATTAGATGGCTACAACCACCAATTATAGTTATAAATAGCCATATTTGGACAATCTGTAGACACAGCTGGTGCTGTTAGCAATTTTTATTATCATGTTCTAACCTACATATGTTTGATTCCAGAACAAAAGAAAAGTTGAAAACATATAAAAAATTATATTGAAACTCACCTTTAAGTCAAGTAAACCATCAAAGTGTCTATAAGTTCACTGGATATGATGGCAGTAGATTTCATGCAATCACTTCTTAGTTGAGTAATCAGTTGATGTTCATACACTAACAATTACTGAGACACATGTGCTTTTATCTAAAACGCCATCTATTGGCAAGAAGTGGCAATTATTTGAACCAATCAGAAATTAGTTTTAAAACTCATTGTTAAACTAGAAGGAACAAGCATTTTAATTGGCCACAACTAGTTCATATATCTTAATATCTTTAAAATCTAGTGAGAGATTTGAACAGGATACGTCTGTTACTTAGTGTGATACGTCCGTTATTGGTGAAAAATGCTACATCTGTTACCACATAAAACATACTTTAATATAAAAATTTTCTTTTTTTTATGTTACTATATCAATCTGTTGTTAATAAATTTAGAAAAATGAGCAAATGAATAAAATTGAATCAGGAATGATTACAGGAAGTGGAATATTAGGTAATTTTAGTAACGGATGTATCAATATTTAACGGTATTTTCGGAACAGATGTCATAAGTTCCCCCGGCCGCCATCTTGGAATTTTTTTGGCGAGAAAACCCCTTTTCTGCCAAATAGCAAATGTCGCTAAGCACAGATTTCTATGCATGTTAGGCTTAACAAAAAAAAAAAAAAATTGTAAACAAACAAAACTCGCTAAAATAGCAACCAGTAATCGTTGTATGAGCGCTATGCGCTCATTAACCGAAAAAAAAAAAACCATCACCGAATTCAGTAGTTCTCGCTGTATAGCTATCTCAAAATTTACCAATTCTCGCTTAGTAGCAATCTCAAAATGTACAAAACTCATAAAGCAAAATATACATAAAAAACAAAACTCACTAAACAGGCAATCAGTAATCGTTGTATGAGTGCAACGCGCTCATTAACCGGAAAAAAAAATCACTGGATCCAGCAAACTCCCTCTGCCGTGATAACAGAAATGCATGAAACTCGTTAAAGTGGCTAACACAAAAATGCACAAAACATATACAATAAACACATAACAGGAAACATTACAATAAAATATAACAAAATATAAATAAAATTATCCACATACCTTAACACACATCTCCTTCCTTTAAACAACTTTCAATATGGCAACTTTCCACATTGAAAAATATTTAGTTTCTTTCACATTATGTATCAAACTTTGAACACTTAAAAAGCAAAATACAATCCATAAAGAGAGTCCTTTTCTTAAAAAAATTAAAAAATATACATAAAATATCCCAACTTCAAAACTTTCCACAAAAACATACATTTCTTATTTCTTTTTAAAAAATGTCCACAAAAACAAACATCCAATTCCAAAAAACAAGCACTTCTTGTTTCTTTTTAAAACTTAACTCAAAAATAAATTTTCTCCAAAACCTTCATGAACTTTCCGTTTTATATTCCTCCCACTTTATCCCCCTTACAATATCTAAAAATTTATTAAAAATTGGTACTTTTTGATCATAACAAGCCCTATTGAAAAGAAACATAGCCAAATAAAAAGCAAAATCACTCTGACGATTATACGTCGGTAAAGTACATTTTACATGCCTCCACATACTTTCAATAGTATTAGTATGGACTTTCGTAATAGGGTCGACAAAATTTATACTATGATTAACCCTCAATGAATGATACCCATCACTCCCCAAATTATCATACGCCTTCCAATAGTCACTATAAACATCCATACCTTTCTCAATCCATTCTTCTATACATTTCCTCAAAGTGACAGCCGACCTATCATGCACAGCAACTAAAAACATCCTACCAGTACCCCTCTCAACACCCCCAAAAACCCACTGGCCATCAACCGCATGACCTTTATTATATTTTCTTTTACCAAATTTCGACTCATCCACTTCCACAATCTTTCTGAATCCTCCTATCTTCTCAGACTTCCCTTCAATATATTCTAACACTTGCTCATTAATAAATTGCCTCCAATCTGCCATCGTATGATTACCAAACTTATACTGCTCACGAATTTTACACGTATTAGTCCCAATAATAATTTCAAATGTCAATAAAAATATCTCTTCAATACTTAACTTACTACACCCACTAAACCAAGAACCATACCGAAACGATAACTCCTTGCCGCAAACTTTCCTCTTCCCATCTGCCATTACTTTCTTATTACGACAAACCCAACTACACCCATCCGAAGTATTACATCTCTTTCTAACTTTCATGTCCCCACCACATTTGCTACAAACAATACTCGATTTTACTAAAACAACATCTTTCAAAAAATTTACAAACATTTCTCTATCTTCTAAAAGTTGAAAAAAAAAAATACCTGCTTCCGTCACCTTCACTTCCTAAAATCTTCCTATTCCCCGAAACTTTAAAAAAAAACCCTTTTAGAAATACTATTTCTTGATACTTTTTCACAACTTCGCTAACATTACACGTACCCATCACTACAGCCATACTAAATCAAATGAAATAAATGCGCCTAGGATAACCGCGCTCTCCCGAAAAACGGTGTTACCAGAACTAGGTTGCCATGTCCGTAAAACACCGCCGACACGCCAACCAAAAATCACCAAACATTTCAAAACAACAACAACGTAGGGAACATACGGCATCTGTTCCGTATTTTCAAATAATCTATTTTAAATTATATTAAATATTATATTAAATTATTTTCAAATAATCTATTTAATAATACATGAAATTATTTTAGTTACATTCAGGGTTGGGTTTTTGACATGACAGTGTTAAAAACCGTGTTTTTACCGGTTTATTCCATCAAAAACCTATCATTTGCGATTTTCCTCCAATTTATAGTGTAAGTGTAGCATACAATACATTTCTAGATTAATTTTTCCTTGTTGTTCTTGTTATTTATTATTCACAATTACTTTGTTAAATTTATTTAAAAGAAGAGCATTTCCTAAATGGGAAAAATTTAAGTATACAAGAGTAAAAAGAAAGAACAATATTTGTCATAATCTCCATTAATATAGATTCTACTAACTGCAATGAATATTAATATTATATGATTATAAAAGGTTATTATAATTATTAAATAACATTCTACATACATTTTTAATAAAATACATTAAAATTATTTTAGAGACGCAAAAATGCTGTTATATGGTATGACAATGGATGCCAAGCATGGACTGTGGCCACTGAATAAATTTGAATATTCTTACATATAATATTTGCAAATGCATATCTTATGTATTTCATAAATTCAATTATTGTGATTTTCATTTTCACTTCAATAAGCAGAATCTTAAAATTTTAAATTAATAATTTTTTTATACAAACATGTAGGGACCTGATTTCAGGTGAAAACTCTTAGACTTAAAATTTAACACATAACAAAACAATATTTAAGAAAAATCAGAATATAATGTCCTGTTCCTGTATACATTTTACTTAAAATTATTTAGGCATTATTTAAAGTGAATTGAAAGAAATAACACATTGCATATTTTTATTACATATACATATGACTGTATGAGTAAAAATCTTTTACCGTTAAAATTATTCTTAAATTATTATTAAATTTAGAGAGATTCTTATTTTCTCGCATTGACAAATTTGATTATAGAAAAAATTGCTATGATTTGCTCAAAATTAACATATATGTCTTTATGGATGTAAAATACTCTCCTGTTGCAGTCATTCACAAAATTTTAATTTAATCTTCTTCATCTGCTTTGTTTAGGATGTGTATTTTTTTTTCTACTTCCTCCAATAAATTTTAGCAAAACATGAACAATTTTATACAATTTGTCAGCAGATATCTTTTCCAAGAACATCCTCAGGCTTTTTATTTACTTCCCTTCTATATAAAATTCACTATCAGTATCGATAAATATTTCCATCTCTGGGGAATATGAATAGATCTTACTGAGGTCATAGTACAAAAAGAGTAATTTTCTCGTCATTATACAGGGTGATTCAAAACTAGAGGGACAAACTTCTTGGAGGGGTGAGGTACATCTAGACAACTCGGAATCACATAGCAATTCAGTACTGGAAATGCAATCCTAACGAGATAGGGAGATTGTTAGGGGCTGAATCATCGTGATCGAAAATCGACATTTAAGGACCATAAGCTTAAATTAAGTCATGAATTTCATGATAATGAAGTTGCACAATGTTTCATAACATAGGCACCTCATGGAATCTCAGATGTTTTGAAATATGCAAGGCATCCTCCAGACTTCACAATAGCAATGAGGATGTGCCATTTCAAAACTCACTTACTACCTCAAACATGCAAAAATATAGATAAGAACCAGGCATGTAGGCAGAAAACTTCATTATCTGTAAAGTCTTGATTTATTTTAAGCTTTGGGTCTTTAAATGTCAATTGCTATCAGAATGATTCAGAGACTAACAACCCCCTGTCTCGTTAGGATTGTGTTTCCAACCCTGCATTACTATATGATTCCGATTCATCTAACAAGGGAACCACTTTAGGTGTTGCTCGCACCTAGTATTGAAACCAGGGTTGGGTTTTTGACATGACAGTGGTAAAAACCGTGTTTTTACCGTCAAAAACCTATAATTTGCGATTTTTCTCGAATTTATAGTGTAAGTGAAGCATACCATACATTTCTAGATTAGTTTTTCCTTGTTGTTCTTGTTATTATTATTCACAATTACTTTATTAAATTTATTTAAAAGAAGAGCATTTCCTAAATGGGAAAAATTTAAAAATACAAGAGTAAAAGGAAAGAATAATATTTGTCATAATCTCCACTAATATAGATTCTACTAACTGCAATGAACATTAATATTATATGATAATAAAAGGTTATTATAATTATTAAATAACATTCTACATACATTTTTAATAAAATACATTAAAATTATTTTAGAGATGCAAAAATGCTGCTATATGGTATGGCAATAGATGTCAAGCATGGACTGTGGCCATTGAATAAATTTGAATATTCTTAGATATAATATTTGCAAATACATATCTTATGTATTTCATAAATGCAATTATTGTGATTTTCATTTTCACTTCAATAAGCAGAATCTTAAAATTTTAAATTAATAATTTTTTTATACAAACATGTAGGACCTGATTTCAGGCGAAAGCTCTTAGACTTAAAATTTAACACATAACAAAACAATATTTAAGAAAAATCAGAATATAATGTCGTGTTCCTGTATACATTTTACTTAAAATTATTTAGGCATTATTTAAAGTGAATTGAAAGAAATAACACATTGCATATTTTTATTACATACTACATATGACTGTATGAGTAAATCTTTTACCGTTAAAATTATTATTAAATTTAGAGAGATTCTTAGATGTTTTATTTATTTTTTAATGCAGTTAACTTTTTAATTAATGGATCTACATTTCTGCTTTAAAGTAATATTTAATTATTTATTTATTTTAAGTAAATAATTAAATTAACAAAAATATATAGTTAAAAATTGAGTTTTCACATAGTTTAAAGTTTAATATGGATTTGTAATTTTAATCTCTACAAGATTTAACTTTGAAGAACAAGTCTTAATCCTTTCTCCCAAAAGATGTATGTAATTCTCAACTATTAAAATATATTTTATTTCATTTATTTATATAAATCAAAATTTTGCTATATAGAAATAAAAATAATCAGTGAACAATTTTGATTTAACACTTTAAGAAATCTTACTTCTGAGTAAATTTCTGAGAAAAAGCTATTTAGTTTTAAAGAGTGTAATAAATTCTGCTGAAATTATACACATTTTTAAATCTTACACTTATGGGTTATAGAATTTCTTTAAACAATCTAATTTTTACAGAATATGCCAAATAGCTTAGTAATATTATTATAGAGATCTGCTAACAGAGATGTACTATATATAGCCAACACTAGACTATTTGTGCCTTATCATAGATTGTTTTATAGCTGCCCCATACCTTCCTGTTAGTGGGGAGGTATGGGACACATTTTGAAATTTACATTTTCTTTATTTATAAATTTGTTTCTGAAAATTATGTTTCCATATTGTTCAAGGACATCAGAAAATGTTTCATTTTGTATTCTATATATCAAAATTTTTGTTTTTGTGTCAAACAAAGTTGATTTTCTTATTTTTGTAAAAAGTGTCCCATTCCTCCCCACTCTCCCCTATATAAAATTCTAAGTTTTCTATTGCTACTCAAACAAAAACATTCAAATTTTGAAATAAAATAAATAATATATAAATTAATTAAACAAAGCCAGCTCTTAGCCTCTTCATTAAGATTTTCACAGAAAAACAGCGAAACTTTGAAACATTATTTTCTGCTTCCTGATTGGTTTGATTAAAAGTGCCAACAATAACCCAGTTTTATAAAACATGCAAGGGATTATAAAAAAAATAATTAAAGCTAAATATTTATTAGTTATTTTTTTTAGGGTTTAATCTGGGAAAAAGAGATTTTTAGCTTTTTGGCTAATTGCAGCCAATAACTTCTAGCCAAATAAAAATAGCTTTAGCCAAGAAAAAAAAAAAGTTTTATTTATACAAAATTTCTATATACATGAATATTATTTTAATTAATTTTTCGACTACTTTTCAGCAGTGAAATTTCACATCATTAATATTCAATGAATATTATTTTTAGTTATGCAATATACAAATAAATACATCACTCTGTAAGATTGACCCTTCAAGATTTGGCTGTATACCACACAGCAAATGCTTTTTTTAATGGAAATTCTTTTCAAAATTTCCCTTCCAAATCATTAAGTTACTTAAATTCTTGATTGTCAGTTTTTGTTACATTCATGAGACTGAATCCCCTTCACAGTCTGCTGTAGGACAACAAAAGTGATGCTACAAATTCATACAACGAAGTCACATTGGGAAATATGCCAGTTTTATGAAAAAAAAAAAAATAAGCTAGTTTCATTTCTTTACATGTTGTAGCCAGAACCCGCTTAAATTCAAGTCTAAAAAGTTTATACGACATGCATCTGGCACATTGATGATTCAAAGCTAGTGCATATCATATCCCATGCTTATACAATCTGCATTTTTCGTTTTCACCATATGCTGGAGTCGTGTCTGATACAAATGACGTTACACCATTTGAAGACGCTTGCATAGAGAGCACCAGACAAATTTTGAAGTGTTGCCGCAGCGCGGATGCAATATGAGATTTTTTTTTCCGCTTTTGTGCAACGGCAGCAGGTTTATGAAATGCAGAACAACAAAATGGGAATGATACAGCATATTTCTTTGACTGTCGCTATTTGGCTAATTCGCTAAATGCTTTGGGGGCAAAAAGCAATTCAAGTTAGCTTTTTGACTATTTGGCTAGCTCTAGATTAAACCCTATTTTATGAACCAAAAACATCAAGGGGTGTCCATTACTGGCACATCTACCCTATTTTATGTGAGTGGAACATGATGATATTTAACTTGTTATATCAATTTTATCCGAATTATATTTTATAGTAAAATAATTGGAAGTTTTTCTGAAAATTTGCTCTAATGGTCACAAGAGTAAGAATGGATGTTCCCATAGATTATGTTGGGGGGAAAAAGCAGATAATGGAAACATTAAATGAACCAACATTTAATAATCTGGGCCATTATGAGTTTGATAAACAGACTTTTAACTAGAGATGCAACGATTATTCGGCTTCGGCTGAATAATCGGCCCATTCGGCCTATCTGCCGAATATCAAGTCCATTATTCGGCCTTGGCCGAATAATACTGTAAGAACTGTTTTTTTTTATTTACACAGTAAAACTTTTTAATTTGGCAATTTATTTTCGTCATGTATAATGAAAATTTTATTTGAAATTAACTAACACTTTTCCCCCTTTAACTTTCCTATCCTGAATGGGTTTTATCTATCCATTTTTATATAACAGAGTAATTTAGGAATCATGTTGAAATTTTTATGCTGTATCAATAAGTACAAAAAGCATCTGTAATAAGCTAACATAATCTATTCAATTTAAAATTAATCTATCCAAAATATTTCTAATAGAGCAATACAAGGAAATTCTAATTTTTAAGGCTAATGGGAAGTTTAATATTTATCCCTTGTTATTGTTACATAAAAAATATTTCTTTCAGTGATATTTTTAATTAGATTTATAAAGAACATAAATATATATGATAGATTAAGTATAGATGTATAACAAATATTTAAGTCGTATATGCTTCAATACATAAGTTTTTTTGGGTCTTTTTTTTTTTTTTAAGTAAAATGCTCTTAAATTTAAATGTAATTTAAGTAATTTTATTAAGTGTGTTACTATTTCTTATTGAATATAATGAAAGAAATGTAAGTACTAAATTCTTTTAATTAGTATATTATATATGTTTTTACATCACTATTTAATTTTGATTTTCTATTACATGAAACTTAAATTTTTGTTCTCTTAGTACTGTTAAAATTTTGTGATTATTTTTAAATGTAACAGCAACAATGTACCTAATATCTATTAAATTGTAACAGTACACTAACTAAGATACTACATAGTCAATATTTTAAAATTTATTTTCCTTACAGATATGTCCTTCCTTTAAATCTGAAATCATTCACTATACACTTCTTAATAGTCTGCTGACATAGCAAAACAATACATGACTTTTTTGTTAATTGAGTGTTTTATAAAGTAATAAAGTCTACACTGATTTCTTTCCATCATTTTTGAGGATAGTCCTTTCTGTCAGTGATTTTTCTTAAGATATTAAGATTTCTTATGTTTATTTTCTTTCATCTGAAAGTTGAAATTTATGTTTCCTAATACTTTTAAAATTTTGTTATTTTTAAATGTAACAACAACATACATAGTATCTACTAAAATGTAACTAGACAGTAACTGATGAGGAACTTTTGCTAAGATTTTTTTTGAGGGGTGGGGGGATTATATTATTGAGACAATTTTTAGACCGAACGTAGCCAAATATTTTTTCAGAATAAAATAATGCTTTAAAAAAATAAATTTGTATATAAATAATTTTTTTAAAAGAAAATAATCTATTTTAATTGTGAAATATACAAGAATTGTGCATAATATATTTTGATTTTAGACAAAAATGAGTTTATTATTCGGCGGCCGAATAAACCGAATATTCAGCCATAACTAGGCTGAATAATTGGTATTCGGTTATTCGGCCAAACCATTATTCGTTGCATCACTACTTTTAACACAACTTATAATGTAAAAGGGTAAGAATATGAGTAAAAAAAAAAAATGTAGCCAGAAAATGTTTTCATTTACACCTAAGCTTGATTCATAGTAATATTTTTTCATTTATCTATTGACTCAAATTTTATATGAAAAAAAAAAAATTTTAATATTTTTTAAGACTTTATATAACATTGTTTTCCATATTAGTACTTCATTATATAATCTCTGGTAATTCTTTTTATACAGTGCTCATTGTTAAACTTTTATATACCCATTTTCACCTGCATGGGGTAAAATGGGTATAGCAAACCTTAAATGTTCCATTATAGACATTCTTTCGTAGCCTAATAGATAAAAATTGCGTATTTTCATTCCAAGAACATGCAATGTAAAGAAAATACCAAAAAAAGTCTTGTTTAACATAACATTTAGGTACCAGAAAATCTTAATTGAACATCTAAAAATAGTGAATTTTATACCCATTTTACCCCACCTGACCTTATATGATATCTGTGCTGTAAATTAATTTTAAGTTTCATGAGCAAATTTAAAACGAGCAATTGTAGCATTTTTTCCCCCCACTAACTACTGATTTTTTTTTTTTTTTTTTTTTTTTTTTTGCATCCCATTACTCACATTACATTTTTTTAAATGTAGTTACACTACAAATTATTAGAAAAAGTAGTAACTATTATCGTTTCACTACTTGTAGCATGCTACTTCTGACTACTGCTCATATATGATATGAACCTGTTTATGGAAGATTCGTGATTTTTGTAACAGAAAAAATATAGTATTTGGTTTTCTATAGCCATGCATATAAGCCTCATTCTTTTTTATTTAGTTAACTGTTAAAAAATTCAAACAGTAGACTTTTTGAATTCTTTTTATAAATTGACTTTACTTTTTAAAATAAAAATTTGCAAGTGCTTCATCATTGATTTGGCTGCTAGAAAAAGCCATAATAATAATTAATGGCAAAAGGGACAGTCAGATGCCAACATATTTTAGCTATTTTAAGTTCTATTTGCTCATGCAAAAATAATTTTGGATACTAATTATTTTTTTAAATGGATGAAATAAAATAAAGATTTACAGGTATTTAACGTTAACTTTTTAGCAGCTATTATTCTGTCTTGTAAATAATCTTTTAATCATTTTACTTTTAACCATATATTTGATAATACATTACATTCGGTAACGCTGTCCAAAATTCTGGTTTCGTTGGGAATATCACATCATATAGCATATATTATTTCCCAAGAAAACGGCATAGAGAACATAGAGCGATGTTACATGAAACATATGGGATTGTAATTTTTTTATTAAAAACTCACGTATGTCCATTAAGAGGTTTCAGTTTTTCTAATAACTGCTTTTCTGTAGGTGATGAATCAACTAGTTTACACGTACTTTCACATTCCAAAATTTGACTAGTAAAGAAAATTACGTAAAAGAGATTTAAACACTGTGTGTAACTAAAAATGCGCTTTAGCAAAAACATTTTGATTATAAATAAAGTTATCACTACAGAAAATTAAAAGCAGTATGAATGTCAATCGAAACGAAAATAAAATCGAAGATAAAAAATATTTTCGATTTTTATTATTTGTACACAAACAGTCACGTGATGTTACGCGACGGTTGGGGTTTGGTGATGAGTTTCAGGATCAGAAAAAAAAAAAAACCCTGTGATCAGGATCAGTGAGCGTGAGTATCACTATTTTCACTGATTTATTTTTTTAATCCGTTGATGCTAAACTTATTCAGCGTTTTCAGTCATATATCTGCATTTTTTTTTAATCCATTTATTTATTTTTTATGTTTGTGGCATGAACATTTTGGAATTTATACTTGATGAATCTGGCAACTAGTTACTCAAGCGGTAGTTTAAAAAGTTGTTTTGTTTTTTCCCGTATGTTTATGTTTTTCTCGTTTCAAATCATTTAGTATTTCTTGCAATTATTTGTCACTTTCAGGAAAATTTTATACAGTTGCATATAGAGAAATTTGTATTTAGTTACAAATCTTACTGATACTTTCATTGCTTATAAAATGTCAAATCATTTGGATGATCCTTTGTTGTGCTGTTCCGTAAAATTAAATTTTTTAGATGCGAAAAATTCCATTACAAGAAGCGTCAATAATGCAAAAAGTGTAATTCAGTTAGGCAGAAACGAATTTCGAGACATAATTTTAAAGTTGGAATGTGGAAAATTTGGATTTTCCTTTGGAATCAAAGATATGACTCTTCACACGAAATTTGTGAAAGAAGGTAAAGCTACTATAACTCTGAAAGAACCCAAAGTACAAATAATGATATCGAATTGCCCCACAGGAAAGCTAAATGTGTTTTTGAAAACTATGTTTGCTAAAGTTGAAAAATTGAAGGAAACTAAACCAGTTGGGTTGAAAGAAAGGTTACTTTCAGCAAAAACATCTAGTTTCGAAGAAATCAGTCCTTTAACAGCTGTTGATGTAAATATTTTAAGCAGTAGACTAAATGTTAAAAAAGCTAATATTCCAGAAACTCCTAAATCACAGAAAAGAAAAAGAGTTTGTTTAGGTCAAGAAATCACCCCAAATCGGGTAAGTCGAAAATCCGAAAAGTCAAAACTCGTAATTATTTTGAGTTGCTTGTTGTATCAACTGAAATTTGAATCTTCTATTTTAAATGTCGAAGTTTCAAATAGCGTGAAAAATAATAGACAAGAGCACCCCTTTTAGAAGTGAGTGCTTGGAGTAGCTTCCATGTTTGCCCTTCCTACAGTTGGGCCAAACCTGCGGTTTTTTATCAAGTTATGAATTAAATCAGTTTGTGAATTTACAAAGATTTTGCATATAATTCTTTGGCAGATTCCCAAAACAGCCGAGACACCCCATTTGGCGACTTTTCTGACAAGCGCCAAATACCCCACATACGCCAATCTAAAATGCAGCAACCTGAAAACTAACGTGATTGGTCCACTTTCCTGAATGCTTCCAGACTGTTTTTTACTACGTCATCACCTTGGAATCATGGGAAATACAACATTTATAAATGACGACGTATTAGAAAACACAGGAAAGCTGATTTTTATGAGATTCAAAATAAAACAAACGATTTCAACATAAGTTTATTGAAAGTGTGAAATTTTTAAATTACCTTTCCAAATCAGAGTAACGATATAATCAATAAAATTTTCATTTCTCAACAACTTTTAGAAGAAATCATGGGGTTATTTAATACTTTAAGTATGTGCCTATATTATAGTAAACATTGAACAATTCATTTCTAATTTAAAGAAGTATGAACGCTTCGCGTTCATAAAAAAATAATATATATCACTGAATACAGCAACCTAGTTCGACAGCAGTCTGAAAAACGCAGGAAACTTGTTAAAGTGGCAATCAGTGAACATGTATGAACGCTTCGCGTTCATTAACCGAAAAAAAAACATCACTGTCACCAGCAGTTCTCGGTGTGTAGCAATCTCAAAATTCAGCAGTTTTCGCTACCTAGCAATCTCAAAATTCAGCAGTTCTCGCTGCATAGCAATATCAAAATTCAGCAGTTCTCACTGCATAGCAATATCAAAATTCAGCAGTTCTCAATGCGTAGCAATATCAAAATTCAACAGTTCTCAATGCGTAGCAATATCAAAATGTACAAAACTCGTAAGGTCAGCATACATGAGAAATATACAATAAACGGCTAATATAAAACATTATAATAAAAAATACATAAAATTATTAACATACCTTAATAAACATCTCCTTTCTTGAAAACCAACTCTATAAAATGTTGAATTGCCATAATTTCGTAAATTTCTAGTCGTCGATAAACTTCATTTAACTTTCCAGCAAAAAAAAAAATGAACAAATACTCGCAATTTCAAACTAAATTACACAGGTACTTTAACTTTCAAATTTTACAACTAAAAACAGCAAAAAATATTAACAATAACAAACTCTTTCCTTACCGTCATTTAATTTTTACAATTACAAAACGCCTTTCTTCTACCACCTCGTTGTACACAAATTACAAAACATGCGGAGTTGAGTTGTCAAAGGTAGGCATAGCCATCCAATACACAAGAAATCAACCAATCCAAATTCAAGATCACACAACTGTAGGCGTGGAAAGAATTTATGAAATGAACTGGTAACAACAAAGATCCATTTATCACCTCGCCAAATTGAACGATGCCAAATGTCTCGGCTGTTTTGGGGTTCAGCCAATTCTTTCTCTAATACCTTTTTTTTTTCCCCATAGAAAGTAATTGCAGTACCAAGACCTTTAGTTCCACGTCTTCTAACTGATGAACAAAAATATGTGATGAATGCAGTTATGGCTGGTAGAAATGTTTTTTTTACTGGCAGTGCAGGAACAGGGAAATCCTTTCTTCTGAAGAGGATTCTTGGGGCATTAGCTCCTGATAGCACATATGCTACTGCAAGTACTGGTGTTGCCGCATGTCAAATTGGTGGAATAACTCTTCATTCCTTTGCTGGTATATATTTTTCTTTTCTAAATCAGGTTATCTCAATTGATTAATACTTTTGGGGTTTTTTATTGAACTTTTTTATTAATAAAGAATTTTTTTAATGACAATAATGGCAGAGTTCATTCTAGTATCAAGGGCAGGCAGGGTGCACTTCACCATAAAAGGGCACTTCAAAGAAAATAAGGGGCACACTCATGAATTATAAAAAAATAGTCTAGTGTTTGTGTGTACGTATATTTGTAAAATACATTTACAAACTTTGATTTTATTGATATATTGAATTTACTATGGACATAGTTTAACCCTTTACTCTCTTATGTTTAGTGGACTTGGACGAACTGATGACCACTTTTTGTACAGGGATTCTCAGTGGCCGCCTTTTTAGCTACTACTATTTCTAAACAATAATCTTCATGGTAATTTACATTGCAAATGCTGTGGAAATTTACCACAGAGATTATTGTTTAGAAATTGTAGTAGCCGAAAAAGGTGACCACTAAATTCACTGTACGGGCCATTACCATGCAAAGTCATACTCAACAAATAAGTGCAAAAGATTAAATATTAGAAATTACAACATATTTGACACACCTTTTATCATTAGCATAAAGATTTTATTCTTAAATCAAATGATTAGTCATTAATCTAGATAATACAGGGTTCATACGCATTTCTTTAAATAAAAATCAAAGAAGTTTAAGGACCTACAAATTGAATAAACTATTTAATATGTATTTTTCATTGAACGGTTTAATTTTTGTAAATACAAGTTTTAATTTTCAAATGGCAAGGGGTGTGGGGATTTTGGCAAGTGGTAGTAGAAAGTTAGAAGACTACAGGGCTGCCACATGCTACTAAAATGCTACTAAAAGCAACTATTTTCAGCATCAGGCTACTATGGCTACTATTTTAGCCCAGAATCCTTCAAAAGCGACTATTTTGGAAAAAAATCAGAAAAAAAGGAGACTATTTTCCAATTCCAGCTACTATTTTGGGGGGAAAACTGATTTTTCATCAGCACAGATCTGCTGACTCTTCTCTTTTTATTATTATTTTTTTTTAACTCAATACCCTGTTGCAATTTATCATGAATAGCTGACCTGCTTGGCTTTTCCCTGGCCCGTGATAATATTCTTAAATGAACAATAAACCTTTAAGACCTGACATACACAACTATGTAAGTGATCCTAAAGAAAATGAAAAACATTTTCCTCTTTTTTAGGTGCGTTCGTAATTATATAAATACGTAGCACCTATAGTCGTCGTTCAGTCCGTCCGTCTGTCTGTCCGCATGTAACAGAGCAAAAACTACCCAACCGAATGGTCTGAAATTTCAAATATATGATTGTTGCAAAATTTTGTCTTGCCATTTCAAATTTTATGAAAATCGGATGTATAGTTTAATTACAGGGTCAGTCAAAAGTTTTTCTTTACATTACGGCCAATGGGAAAAATTATTGCAAGTGGATTTTAATGATATTAGAGCCTTCCGAATGATCTGAAATTTTAAAGATATAATTGTTGCAAAATTTTGTCGAGCCATTTCAAATTTTAGGAAAATCGGATGTATAGTTTAATTACAGGGACAGTCAAAAGTTTTTCTTTACATTACGGCCAATGGGAAAAATTATTGCAAGTGGATTTTAATGATATTAGAACCTTCCGAATGATCTGAAATTTTAAAGACATGATTGTTGCAAAATTTTGTCGAGCCATTTCAAGTTTTAGGAAAATCGGATGTATAGTTTAATTACAGGGACAGTCAAAAGTTTTTCTTTACATTACGGCCAATGGGAAAAATTATTGCAAGTGCATTTTAATGATATTACAGCCTTACGAATGGTCTGAAATTTTAAAGATATAATTGTTGCAAAATTTTGTTGAGCTATTTCAAATTTTAGGAAAATCGGATGTATAGTTTAATTACAGGGACAGTCAAAAATGTTCCATTACATTACGGGCAATGGGAAAAAATTATTGGAAGTGCATTTTAATGATGTATCAGACTATGCACTTTATGAAGTGCAAAAATTTATACATTCAGTACAATATGGGGTGCAAAAAATAATTATAAAACTAGTTATAGTACGAATGCACCTCATTTGCCACGTTTGACGAGCAATTTCCAACTTGTTTGTATATGATTTAAAGTTGAGCCTACAGAATTGTGTAGATCCTTCCTTAGCATAACCTGACATGGGATATTTTTTCTCCTTGAAATATGATCCTATTAATTAGGCAAAACCACCAAAAATTTTCATTTCTACCAAAAACCTTTCAGTATTTAAGGTTTAAATTTGTATTTTATATCTTTAACTTGAAATTGATGTTGTCTCAAATACATGCCCGCTGATTGTGGGAAAAATCGGTTTAAAAATATATAAATAAAATAAATAATAAAAACTCTTATATTTAGCAGTAAAAAGGTTCAAGATAACTGCCATAGGAAACGAAGGGGGGGGGGGGGATGCAGTATGTTTCCGTGACTACATAATTTCTGTGCTAAAATATTGATGCAACTGTAAAAATCAATGACTTATGCATAACCATTTCTTTTTTCACATCGAAATCCTGGGTGAAATTCTTTGATTTTTAAACTTATTATTGCTGGAAAATCTTGTATTTCCGTCACCAGGGGCAGTAATATGTGCTGTATGAACATCTGACACTGGTCCCCACTGCCTTCGGCACCGTACAGCAGGCATGCTGCATACTGTGTAAATCTGTTAGATCTAAATTCCAGGGGACACACTCTATTCTAAACAAACCACTTTCAAAACGAAATGCTGACATGTGTTCAGCTGCTTCTGGCACTGTATAGTAGGCATGTTGTGCACGCTCTGTCAAATCAGTTAGTTTCAAATTCTATTGCCAAGGAATGCACTCTGTTCTAAACAAACCATCTTCAGAACGAAGCCATCAAAAACCAAGTTGAATGAACCAAACCCCATTGTGACCAGGCCAATAGGACCCGAGATAGGAAAACTCACCTGGTGGAAAAAAGAACTAAAATATGTAAGGCTATCGATATCAAATTGAATGAACAAAACCGCATCGTCATTTGGCACATAGGACCTGAGATACTTAAAATTAAATTAAAAAATATCTTGAATTATTAGTCAAAAATAGTGATATGTCCTACTCATAATTTTACTTCAATGGTATAGAGTGTCATTATTAAGTTAATCATCATGTTTGGAATAAGTCTCTATTACAATATCTTAGTCCAGGCATTAGGTGATCAAAAAGGACAAATAGGGGAAATTTTTGGTGTAGTTTTGATATTTTGTGCCTTTATGTTTTGTGGGTCGCTGAACACGAATCTGAAGTTTGCCAATAAAATTTATCCCGGGAAACACGTTTTTTTGGCAAAAAACGGGAAAAAAACAAGATTTTCTTTGTTTTTTTTCCAAATAACTTCAAAATTATACATTTTACGTAAAAGTTTTCAGTACATAAATTAAAGATGATAAAATTTCCTACATTTTACGTATTAAAAGTTTTTTCTCTGATCAATAGTTTAGCCGTGACAATGCCACAAAAATGGGAGTGAAAATCAAAAAATTCAGAGAAAACGGGAATTACGCCGCTGTACGTAGATTTAACATGAAAACTGACCATTTTACACAAGCATTGACTATAAATTATACTAAAGATTATATGAATGACTACATTTTACAATGAAGTTGCTGATAATAAATAAGACGACTCATTATGAATCATTATTTAATTATAAATAAACATGTACATTAGTAAGTACATTTATTTAAAAAACAAAAAAAATTTATTTCCGCTTTCTTTTACTTGAGGGTCCCTGCTTTTCACCGACATCTACAGCATAGAAAATAGACGTATGGAATTAGTGGGTGTTTTTATTACTACCAACAGTATAAAATAAATGTTTATTTAATAAAAAATATTTGATACCTTCTGGCATGACTTTTTCTTGACATTTTAGTTCAAGTACCATTTTTTTTTTTTTTTTTTTTTTTTTTTTAACATCAAAGACAGCAGAATTTAACTTAGTCACATAAATAAACTTTTGCACCGTTATGCAACGGCAACAAGATTTAAAATGTGACGAAAATGTGAATTTGGTTGAAAATATTTTGTTTATAGAGGAAAATTACAATGAAGAGCACATGAAGTTTTGCAAGAGCGAAATGTTTAAATTTATGACCAAATTTGGACAAAAATTGTCAGTTGTATGTAGATATATCTGGATAAAATCATTTAAAATGTATTACTTGGCTGGTTACAAAATTGATCCAGACAAATTCTCTAAATTCAGATTTGATACAATGCAAATGCAAAACATAATGTAGGCATTTTCTCATGATATATTAATCATGATATCTTATGATTCCCTATCTTTACATAAGGTTCCTGTTAGGTTTCCTGTAAGGTTTGTGCAGAAATAAATATGAATATACCACAGAATATGCATCACAGCAATTTTCATTAATGCTGTCCAATGTTTGTCCCCTACCTTAAATTATAGAAAAAGAAATTTTAGAATTTGTTATAATAATAAAAAAAAAAAACAGTTTTATCACTTTAGCTTCCATACCCTTAACACAGGATCATTAAAATTATCAAGAAGAACGCAAAATCATGCATCAATCAGGTTATGGAACATTTTTGAACGCATTCGGGCTACTATAATAAAACTTCATACTTTAATAACTTGAAAAACGATGTCTAAGTAATAATTTGTAAAACATATAACACGTTTGAATACACAATTTCAACCAAAATCAAAAAAATAGCTGAAAATTTTGTACGTCCCTGTATATGAACTATAGATTTATCATATAATTCACAATATGCTGAAATTTAGAACTGTTAATGAACGCATAGCACAGCGTTAGCAATTTCCAGCAATAAGCGGGTATATAGATGTCTTGTGCAGCCCTATATAATATATATGATTTATAGAATTTATACACGCTAAATAGTATGCAATTTTTAAAATTTAAAAAAGTGTTCCACAACTGAAAACGCACTTCCATCTGAAGAATAATCTTCATATATTCCAAGAAATTTCACGTTATCACAGTTTAAATCCAATGTTGGGAGAGCTTAATTATAGACTTCACGATTCAAGATATTTTTATTGGGAGAGCATAGTTATAGACTTCACGATTCGTTTTAAATCATATTTGGGAGAGCTTATTAGATTAAAACTTCACGATTCGTGTAAAATCACGTTAAAATAATAAAACATATTTCACAACTGAAAATGGCGCTGGTGTTGTTCAGTATAAGTCCAAGTCAAGCACAGGATAATTAAAAACTTTGTTAATTCTATTTACACTTATAAATATTTACAGTATTTACAATGAAAACATTTAGATAATATTTCTTTAAAATCATGTAAATATTCCACACTGGGAATTCAAGCTAATTTCTTTTATATGTTCAAGAATATTTATTTCTCCCTTTTCGGAAGATCAAGAAATACACAGCCAGCATGATGCTTTCGAGATTCACATTCAAACTGAACTATAAACAAGAGAAATGCTTTTAAAACATTTAACACTTCAGAAACTATTTCTTCTAACAAGAAGTCAAGCATGATTTCATATTCGGAAATAAATTTCCCCTTTTTTTAAATTAAACATCATTTCTTCTAATAGAAGACCACGATAGAAAACCTATACGCAGCTTATTACGTGCTGCGTTCAAGATTCACATTCACAATAAAAACTAAACTAAAAAAAGGAACAAGAAAGAAAAAATGTTTTTAATATCAATTCTCTAGTCAGACCACGTGACCTGGGATCACTGGCGCCTAATCAGTCTGGCTGAGAAAAGAAGAGATTTGCGAAATTTCACAAACTCCCCCCCCCCCCCCCTGATGAACAAGGGTTCATCAAAATGGGGATTCAAAATAATTAAAGTAGAAATAAAATTATTCTAAAAAAGTATCAGTTACACTATACGTAAATACAATACAAAATCAAAATATATACTTACATACTGGACTTCAAATAAAATAATAAACAATTTAAAAATTTGCCAACAGGTTTCTTCTACTAAAAATAGAAAGAACAATTTAAATCTATACAACCTTTTCTGGAATATTCAATACAAAAAAAAAAAAATAAGAATAAAAATAAACTAAAAATTAGAAATATTATCAAACAAGAAACTTTTTTTTTTTTTTTTTTTTTTAAGTGAAAAAAAATAGTTTTTTTTTTTTTTTTTTTTTTTAAAGTCAATAAACAAAAGAGTTCAAGATTTATTTATTTTTTTTTTTTTTTAAAGTCAAATGTCAAATGAGAGTTTTTGAGTCCCTAATAATATCAGAGTTTTTTTTTTTTTTTTCAGTTCTATTAATAAAAAAGTTCAGAGTTTTTTCACTTCTAAATTATACACAAGAATTAATAGGTCTTTTAATATAATGTTCATATGCTTAAGAATCACATCATATATTTCAAAGTCAGAAGTATTATTCTGGTCCGTGTAATGAGCAGATTGTGAGTTGAGAAGTACTCATTTTTCAAGCGCTTCCAGAAATGATTCAGAAGAGTCTCACGTAAACGGAAGCATTTCACTAAAGATTCTTTGGTTGCTAGTAAAATCAAATCGTTCACTTTTATGGTAGGTAAACACAAGATATGTTTTAGAGGTGCTCTAACTTGTTCACCAGGGCGTGCGTTAGATTTCTTCCAGATTGCACGTTTGTTTAGGACTGATTTTATGCGCTGTCTAGATTTTGAAATCCAAAACTTTTCACAAGTTTGCACTAATGTTCTGGGCACTTCTGAATGAAAAACTTTTTCATGTGCATCTTTCACGATTAATTCAGTCAATTTATGTTTTGCAGGAATCACATCAGGATGTTTTTCATAAAATGAGGAATCAGACTTTTGTAACCGTCCTCGTAGCAACAGCAAAACATCATCTGACAACATAGGATTTAACTGTAGAAGATTCGATTTACTAGGGATACTTTTGTTACATTTCAAGTATTTTGTAACTTCAGGGAAACTTTTTTCCTGCACCAGCTTTAACCAAAAATTTTCAGCATGTAACATTTCCTCAGCTGATAATTCTGAAAATTTTCTTTTTTCTACCTTTAATTTTACATTAGAAATAAATCTAAATATCCATGCAGTTACTCGATACAATTTCTTTAGGGAGCTATACTTTTCAAGAATAAAAATGGGAATTTCATCAGATTTATTTGTTTGAACAACACAAGAGATGGTGGCTGCTTTTTTATACTTCTCTTCAGAAACATCAGGTAATCGAGATGCAGCAATTTTAACACTAGGCCACTGATTTTCAGGCAAGGAAAGAAATTCAGGAACATACACATTAGGGTTAGCATCAGGAAAAACATGCAATTGGAGATGCTCCTTTTCCATGATCAGGTTGCTAAAATACTGCCAGGGAATTTTCAAGTGAGCGAGATCAGGGATTTCTGAAAGCCAATTTTGCCAATCATTTTCTAGTTCACCAGAAACAAAAGGGGCAATAAATCTGGCTGAATCAAAGAACATAGTTGCAATTTTCAAAACATTGCGTTTAGTAGAAGAATCATTATTTAATTTTTCTAACAAGGGTCGTAATTCTAGTCCAAATTTATCTTCTGTATTGTTACAGATCAATCCTAAAATTTTCAAGGAAGTATTTGGGGGTTCGAAACTCGATACAGGAATGTTTCCATCATTTAAAACATTAGAATTCAAGTTAGGGACATGATACAAACATTCGTTTAATGATAGAGAATCATCATATTTGGAAGAAGCATCATAGACTATGCGCATTTTTGTTGTAGTTTTATCGTCACGGATAACAGGTCTGTATGGCATGTAATAGGAATTATTAGAATGTTTCTCGGTGCACAATTCTATTACACCCTCATTAAACTGCTCTAGCAAAATGGAGTTATATTCTTTAAATAAAGAATCGTTTTTCAAGAATTTATTTTCTAAACTAGAAAACCGCTTTTTTGCTACTTCAAGATTATTTCTAAGCAATTCACGAGAATTTTTCCACAATAATTTTGCTTCATAACGCCCATTTACGAATTTTAAATTTTCTTTAAATTCCTTTATTACCTCATGATCGGTAATGTTCTTTTCATTGCTTTCAGCAATGCCAATTGCTTCAAGATCACAAAATGCTTTCAGTTGGGTATTTATATTTTCAACTGAAACACGCAAACAAGCTACTTCTTTTTTATTAGACTCTATTTGCCCTTGCACCGTATGACCGAAAATAGTTTCTGCAACGTATAATTCTTTTGTCAATTTTCCCTCGATTCCCTTTAATATTTTCCACAAAAAGTCAGACCCTAGCAAAATATTTATTTCCTGTTCAAGACCTGTATCAGCAAGCTTAAAGCCTCTTGTTCTCATTATGTCTAGAAGTTCTGGTTCTAGTGTTTTCACAGAAGCTCCAGTTATATTATCAACCACAAGTGCTTCGATATTTATCGAGTTAATAGGTTGCACAACACTGGATAATTCAAGAGAAACTACTTCATTCATAAGGGCGTCTCCGCCCAAAAGGATAAACTAATAAATTTTCTCTTCGCAATGGCTTCAATTTTAATTTTTGTACTAGCGATCTCTTCACGAAGCATTTTTCTGAACCACTATCACATAAAACGCGAGCCAACAAGCATTCCTTACCAGCAGACACAGAAACTGTACAAGTCTGCAATAATGTAGATTTATTTTGTTTATATTTTTGTTCCGACATCATAGATACAATTGCACCTTTCATTTCTTTTTCAGGATTTTCTTTTGCTGTTTCTTTAAAACAAAACAAAGGACCATGGGTAGTGTTACCACATTTGGAACAAGGGTTAATTTTTGTTCTACAGTTTACAGATAAATGTGACTTATTTGTGCATTTGTAACAGCGGCCTTCTTTCTTTAATTTATATCGTTTTTGTTCATCAGTGAATTTCGAACAATTTAGTCCTACATGATCAGAAGATTTGCAAAATATGCAAAACTGTTTTGTAGATGTACAGTCAAGGATCTATAATCCGCACACCCATAATCCGCAATTTTCTATAATTCGCATTGCTTAATGAATGTAAACAATTAAACAAAATTTACAAATTTTTGATTCAAAAATGATTTTTTAAAAGAAATATCTGAAAATTTTTAATATAAATGTGAATATAATCAATTTTTTAATACAAGAATTTGAAAAATGCATTTTTTGAGATAGCATATTAAATTAATTATTATAGTTCACATTTTTCTTTTCATGTTACACTGAATATGGAATTAAAATAGTGTCCAGAAAAATTAATTATTATATTTCATATTTTTCTTTTCATGTTATACTGAATATAGAATTAAAATAGTGTCCAGAAATAAGAAAATGACATATAATCCATAATACTCCATAATCCGCAATATTCCATAATCTGCACAACCTTTGGTCCCAACTTGTGCGGATTAAAGAACTTTGCCTGTATTTAAAGCAGCATCTGAAGGTATATTTTTCTTTTGAGGAAAATTTTGATATTTACTTGAAGAATTTTCATATTTGGTTTTAGGATTTTCATAAGCCTTGGTTTGGGAATTATTTACTAAATTAGTAGCTTCACGACATCTTAATTCCATTTTAATAAAATTTATTAAATCGGTGACTTCACAGTCCTTATCGGGGGCACGTTTTCGATGGAAATCTAGTATCAAATTTTCGGGTAATAATCGTAATAATAAGGGTAGTAATAAATGGCCATAGGAGCCTGATGTTACTCCTAACGTATCAAGATTTCTCATACAAGTTTCGATATTATCATACAACTTTCTTAAAGAAATAACATTGTTAGTGGATTTCACTGGTTCAAGATTCAGAATTTTGTTCATGTAACAGTTTATTATATTTTCCCGCTTCCCATACCTTTCTTCTAACAATTTTAAACAAGTAGAATAATTTTGATCTGTCAGTTCAAAACCAGATACAATATTATATGCAGGACCAGACAACAAGGATTTGAGATATTGGAATTTTTCAATTTTTGATAACGATTCGTTTGAATCTATCGCACTAGTAAATAAATTAAAAAATTCTAAGAACTGGCTTGCATCACCAGAAAATTTTTCTATGTTAAGTTTAGGAAGCTTCACTGCCGAAACTGGTTTACTACCGATTTTTGAACCGTTACTTGATTCTAGTAAAACTTTTGGTTCAGTTTCGATTTTACATTTTTTAAGCCTCATCTTAATTTTAAATTTCAAACTTGATATTTTTTCAGAATATTCTTCTACCGATTTTAGTTCTTTTTCATATTCAGTTTTTTCCTGAATTAGCTCATCCATTTCGGAATCTAACTCCTTTAGTTGAGCTTCCTTTTCATTTACGAGCTCTAACGATTCCATTAAAGAATCGCAATCAGTCTTATCAATATCAACAGATAATAATGTATCACATTTTGTGATTAATTTTGTAACTGCTGCACGAACAGTAGCTCTTTTACTTTTAAGTTTATCTGTCTTATCCATGTTTAAAATTAAATTCAATGTTCAAAATAAATGATCATGAAAAATGTACATTTTCAAGAAATCAGCAGTCATGCAGAATAATAAAGGTATTTCTTACCTTTTTTCCGGGTCTTGAGGCACCAAAACATGAAGAATAATCTTCATATATTCCAAGAAATTTCACGTTATCACAGTTTAAATCCAAGGTTGGGAGAGCTTAATTATAGACTTCACGATTCAAGATATTTTTATTGGGAGAGCATAGTTATAGACTTCACGATTCGTTTTAAATCATATTTGGGAGAACTTATTAGATTAAAACTTCACGATTCATGTAAAATCACATTAAAATAATAAAACATATTTCACAACTGAAAATGGCGCTGGTGTTGTTCAGTATAAGTCCAAGTCAAGCACAGGATAATTAAAAACTTTGTTAATTCTATTTACACTTATAAATATTTACAGTATTTACAATGAAAACATTTAGATAATATTTCTTTAAAATCATGTAAATATTCCACCCTGGGAATTCAAGCTAATTTCTTTTATATGTTCAAGAATATTTATTTCTCCCTTTTCGGAAGATCAAGAAATACACAGCCAGCATGATGCTTTCGAGATTCACATTCAAACTGAACTATAAACAAGAGAAATGCTTTTAAAACATTTAACACTTCAGAAACTATTTCTTCTAACAAGAAGTCAAGCATGATTTCATATTCGGAAATAAATTTCCCCTTTTTTTAAATTAAACATCATTTCTTCTAATAGAAGACCACGATAGAAAACCTATACGCAGCTTATTACGTGCTGCGTTCAAGATTCACATTCACAATAAAAACTAAACTAAAAAAAGGAACAAGAAAGAAAAAATGTTTTTAATATCAATTCTCTAGTCAGACCACGTGACCTGGGATCACTGGCGCCTAATCAGTCTGGCTGAGAAAAGAAGAGATTTGCGAAATTTACACCATCAATTATTGCTCATACAAAGAAAAATATAACTGATTTATTTTGCGTGCCCCTGTATATGAAAGATCAATGGCACATTATATTCAATAGTAAGCATCTTATAGAGCACCTCGGAGATATATATCAATTTAAATACTTTTGAAAAGGTGTAACATGAACAAAATACACTACAAACAATTTTTCTCCATAGACCGTAATGTAACATAATTCTTTTTTAGTGTCCCTGTAAATGATCGATAAATACTACCCATACCATATTCTATAAGAAATCATCTTGTAGTTCACTTCATAGATATGTATATAAATTTCAAAGTGTTTGAAATTATGAAACATTATTAAAAACCTCCATAAACGATTTTCCCCCATAGGCTGTAATATGATGAAATACTTTTGAATGTCCCTGTAACGAAATTATGACTGCTACACGCAACATTTTACAATACCTAACATCCAATAGTGAATATCAATAACATTTTTTAATTTCATGGCGATGCGACTATATCGACACCAAAAATAATTTTGGACAGCTAGAATCGGTAAATCACCCAACGTGCACTGCCGTAATTCCCGTTTTTTCAGATTTTTCTTTTTTTCTTACCAATTTTTGCGGCATTGTCACGGCTAAACCATTGATCAGAGAAAAAAACCTTTAATACGTAAAATGTTGGAAATTTTATCTTCTTTAATTTATGTATTGAGGACTTTTTCGTAAAATGCATAATTTTGAAGTTATTTTGAAAAAACAAAGAAAATGCCGTTTTTTTTTTTTTTTTTTTTCGAGATTTTTGCCAAAAAAACGTGTTTCCCGGAATAAATTTTGTTGGCAAACTTCAGATTCGTATTCAGCGACCCAAAAAACATAAAGGCACCAAATATCAAAACTTTCCCCTATTTTCTACCAAATGACTGGACTATCTGTCATGTGGACTAATTGTGATATTTTTTAATCAAGTCGTTCACTCCCCTCCTCATCCCCACAAATATAACAAATTGGGGAAAAGAGATAATGGAGGTTCATAATGTGAAAGAGTAGACAAAGGGCTTTCCAATGATAGATCACATGAAGAGTTCGTAAAAAGTTTGAAAATTGATCGCTCAAGAGACTAATGTTACGTTCCCGGAATACCCCTCCTCCCATTTTGAAAGTTTTATATTTTATAAATATTTATCGGAGGGCTCTGTAAAATCAGATCTAAAATGATATTTATTGTAGAAAACGTTATAATTTTTAAATTTTTATAACTGTTGTAACTAGGGATGCACCAAATATTCGGTATCTATTCGGTATTCAGCCATGTTACCGAATATTCGGTTTGGCCGAATATCAAACTATTCTGTATACTGAATATTCGGCTTGGCCGAATAGCAAATTATTTGGCATGTCGAATATTCGGTTTGGCCAAATATCGAAATATTCGGCCGAACCGAATACTTAAAAAAAAAACTTTTAAAACATATTTTTTAAAACCTTGTACAACTTCTATGTTTAACAGTCAACTTATAGAGATATTCAGAATAATTAGAAACAGAATCATATTTAATGTTTTTACATTATTTATTTGCTGTTTGTTAAGTATTATTTAAGAAAATTAACCAATCATGAGGATTTTCATAGGAATTAATTATGTACAAATGCAAGTTTCTCAACATTGTCCAGTAAATAATCTGTTTCTTGCTAAGATTTTAAGAGCAACGTTGACAATCTCTGAAAATGATTGCCCGCTCCTGACACCGATCTAGGATGCATTTAAAAACTTCCTTGCTTAATCAAAGGGAGTAGAACAGTTATTCTTAGTAGGTTGTCAGTCAACATATAAAATTTTAATCGATTGTATTATTTATTAACTTTTACTTTAGTCTCTTCCTGACAAGCAAATATATGATCCTGTACAATTTTTTCACAATTTCTCTTTGATTTTAAAATGTTTGTTTTAGAATTTAAGAAAATTTTATTTGTTTTAATTCTCAGAAGAAGCCATGAAATTTAAAATTTTATTAATTAAAATTTTTTTTTATAACTATCCTCTTCTTAAATAACTCAAAGCAGATCTTTTTCATCATAAAGTTTACTTGAAAAAAGCTCTTGTTTATTAGAATAAAAGTTTGTTTTAAATATTATGTAAAATTGTTTTAAAATTTAACATTTTAATGCCTTTAAACTTTTAAATATAAAAATATTCGACAAGCCGAATATTCGGTATTCGGCCCAGCAGTTACTATTCGGCTAGCCGAATATTCAGTATTCGGCCAAAATCACTATTCGGTGCATATCTAGTTGTAACCTAATAGCAAGCTAAGCCCACTAGTCAATATCATAATATATTTTTAATCTTTTTATATATCCTATAATAAAAAATCAGACTTAAAATTTATGATAATTAGTAAAGAAAAATTTAAATAATGTGCTGTGAGAAAGCATTTCTTTTTTCCTTTAAAAAATTGGTTTTTTGATCAAATGAAAAGTTGTTATAGAGTTTTACAAAAAATACATACTTGGATTCAGTGATAAAAAATAAGCAAAGATACATAAATTTCAAATCTATAAATGCAATATTTGTAAAAATTTTATGTACCACAAACAATCCCACTATGAAAAATATTGTTTTTACCACAGACAGACTGTCTCTAATTTTCTGCTGATAAGAAATTGAAAGCATTTATTTTTCATTTTAAAAAATTAACCATTTTAAAGAAAATTGCATACTTGGAATCAGCATAAAATACGCATAGATGCATAAATTTCAAATCTATAAATGCAGTACAGTAAACTCTGTCTAAGGCGGAGTCAATCAGGACCGAGGAAATTTTTCATAGCAGACAATATTCCGCCTTAGACAAATTTTACTCTATTTCTACGGATTCGCAGAGACTTGAAAATCTTTCGGAGTTGGACAGATTTCTGTTTTATACAGACTCCGCTTTACAGAGAGTTTACTGTATTTGTAAGAATTTTATACCCTGCAAAACAATCCTAGTATAAAAATCATCTGTGTTTTTTATCACTTTGGCAACCCTTACTTCTCTTTTGGAGTTTGAAAAAGAATTTTCTTTGCGGTCTGATTAAAATCCATGCTTTAGTTGAATTATGAATACTTTTCCATTCTTTAAATTGTGGTTTTTAACAGGGGCGATTCTGTCCTGAATTTTCTGAAAAATTAAGGCAGTCATTTCAGAAAATAAAAAAAAAGTCGGTCATAAATCCAAAAATTCGGACATAAAATATATTGAAATTTCGACAAATGATTGCTGAAAATTGAAAAAGTTCAATTTCGTCAAACGTTTGAAGAAAAATCGTCAATTTTGTCAAAGCATCGCGGGAAAAACACGAATTTCATCAGAGGATCATGAAAATAATGAAAATTTCGTTAAAGAATCGTGAATTTCGTCCAGGAATCACAGAAGAAAAAGCTAATATCGTCAAAGAATCGCGAAAAAAATGCAAATTCCGTAAAGGATCGCGAAAAAACTTTAACTTTCGTAAAAAAAAATCGTGAAATTTTGTCAGAAGATCGCAAAAATGGCAAATTTCGTCAAAAGATTGTGAATAAACGGCAAATTTCGTCAAAAGATTGTGAATAAACGGCAAATTTCGTCAAAAGATCATGAACAAACAGCAAATTTTGTCAAAGGGACACTGAAAAAAAACACGTGGTTAGTGCCGGGAGTGGATTTCCCCTCCTCCCCCCCTGTTGTAACCTTTCAGAAAATTTGCTGTGAATTTCCGAATTTTTTTTTTTACACAGAATCACCCCCTAGTTTTTAATTAATAACTCACCTAGTTATCAGAAATTTAAAATTCTGAGTCTCAGTGCACCAGGAGAGGATTTCGACTACCATAACAAAAATTTTCAGCTTTGTACGTGCGGTAGATTTCGCTAGCCATTGCAGACACACAAACACACAGAATGAAACTTTCTTTTATTAGTATAGGTTTACAATTTGTTATCATTTCAGTCTCCATTTTTTTTTTTTTTTTTTTTTTTTTTTTTTTTATCTACAAAAACTTCCATTTGAAATGGATAAATTATGCTTTTCAATCCATAAATGTAGCTCAAAGATGCCAATCATCCAAATTTCAGTAGGAAACTATTGATTTTCTGGTTGACTCCCACTCATACATTTTACGGTGTATTTCTTCCAAATTTTTGTTGTTTTTAAAAATATTTAAATTTTTAACTGACACATGAATTTTAGACGATTCATTCTAGATCACTGTGCTGTGTGCGTTTGATTTGTTCCTAGTCTCTTCACTCATTAGCATAAATATATTTCATAACTGAAATTTAGTAACCAATCTGAAATAAATGCCATTTATGAATAAGATATATTTTATTAAATAAAATTTCTAGTTAAAATTGGGATATGAAATGGAAGACTTCAAATTATCAAAAATTGATATTGAATTGATAACAAAATGTAATTTAGAAAAACTCGGATCTCAAATTTTGTGCTAAAAAAATCTGGTGGTCAACATGTTGATCAATCTACTGTTATGCAGATCAACATGGCATGATTTGCTGTGTTCAATCTTTATCCGATCACAACATAAATGTCAACATCCATGTGATAGTTACTTCAATAAAATCTTAAGACCAAAAATAAATAAAATCGCACAATACTTTGAACATATGATTTTTACAGTGATTTTTATGCAGCAAATGTTTTTCTTTTAAATTTATTGTTGAAAAGGTCAAAAAGATGCTAGATTTATTGAATTTGTTGCTGTTCTTTTCCTATCTAAATTTGAAATTTTTATTAAATAAAATTTCTAGTTAAAATTGGCATATGAAATGGAGGATTTTAAAATTATCAAAAATTGATACTAAATTGGTTACAAAATGTAACTTAGCAAGGCTCAGGGATGTAAAAATTTTAAACGTTATAGTGGTCAGCATTTTAATCTTTGCCTATGATCTACCGCCGTGCTGATTGGCATGGCATAATTTGCTGTGTTCAGTGTTTCTCTAATCACAACAAAAATCAAATGTCAACATCCATGGAAGGCTGATTAAGACAAAATGGCAGTCTAGTATTTTTTAGGTCCTTCTTCTTATACCATCACCAAATTTAAAGAAAAAAAAAGTGGGAACATATAGATGCATAGTTAGATAAATATATATATACTAGTGATGCAACGAATAGTGGTTTGGCCAAATAACCGAATACCGAATATTCGGCCAAGTTACAGCCGAATATTCGGCCTATTTGGCCGCCGAATAATGAACTTATTTTTGCCTAAAAACAAAATATAGTATGCACTATATGCACAATTCTTCTATATTTCACAATTAAAATGCATTGTTTTCTTTTAAAAAATTATTTATATAAAAATTTTAAATTTTTTAAAGCATTATTTTACTCTGAAAAAATATTCGGCTATGTTCGGCCTAAAAATTCCCTCAATAATACAATTCAGACCCCTACCCCCCCCCCCCCCCCCCCCCAAAAAAAAAAAAAAAAAAAAAAAATATTCTTAGCAAAAGTTCCTCATCTGGTACTGTCTAGTTTCATTTTAATAGATATTATGTGTGTTGTTGTTACATTTTAAAATAATGACAAAATTTTAAAAGTACTAGGAAACATAAGTTTTAGCTTTCAGATGAAATAAAATAAAAAATAAGAAATCTTAAGAAAAACCACTGATAGAAAGGATGAAAGGAATATCCTCTAAAATGGTAGAAAGAAATCATTGTAGACTTTATAAAGCTCACAATTAACAAAATTTTTATTTATTTATTATTTTTTTTTCTTTGCTGTCAGCAGTGAAGCCCCTATAGAAAGTGCCCCTCAATGTGAAGAAGCACAAGAAATTAGTAATTTTCTTTCCCAGCCACTACTAGAAAGACAACAGTGTCCTTTGGAGTGGTGGGCGAAAAATTCGGAAGATTTTCCAAACCTTTTACAATTAGCCAAGAAGTACATTTCAGATGCAGGTAACATTTAAGGGAAAAAAAAGAAATAGACTATCACCTGAGAATGCCGAATTATTATTATTTCTGCATCACAATCTACGTTTATTGAAAACATTTTAGCTGTTTTTTAATGCATTACAATGCTATTCTTGAAAAAAATACCTAAAACGTAAATGCATACTAATTAAAAGAATTTAGTATTTACATTTCTTTCATTATTTAATAAGAAATAGTAACAAACTTAAAAAAAATCACTTAAATTATATTTAACTTTTAAACGTATTTTACTTAAAAAAACAAAACAAAAAAAACCCTTAAGTATTGCAACATATACGACTTAAATATCTTATACATATAATACATCGATATCTAATCAATCATATATTTATGTTCTTTATAGGTATAATTCAAAATATTATTGAAAGAAATATTTTTTTATGTAACAAGGGTTAAATGTTAAACTTCCCATTATGATAAAAAAAAATTTTGAATTAGCTTGTACAGCTATATTAAAACAATTTTGAATAGATTAATTTTAAATTTAACAGATTATGTTAGCTTATTACAGATACTTTTTGTACTTACTGATATACAGCATGGAAAATTTTTAACCTGATTCCTAAATTAGCTTCTTATATAAAAATGGATAGATAAAACCCATTCAGAGTATGAAAGTTAATGGAAAAAAAGTGTTAATTTCAAATAAAATTTTCATTATATATGATGAATATAAATTGTCAAATTAAAAAGTTATACTGTGTAAATATAAAAACATTTATTACAGTATTATTCGGCCAAGGCTGAATAATGGACTTGATATTCGGCCGAAGCCGAATATTCGGCAGACAGGCCGAATGGCCGAATATTCGTTGCATCTCTAATATATACATCTCTTTTTGTTTTTAACCTCTTCCCATTCTAAAAGTCCAAAATATTGATTATTATAGGATCAAAAACAGATTAAAAGATTACATTAAAAAAACATTAAATTGGTATTCCCAGAAATCAATGAACCCATAACCGTTGACCGATTTCGGCTTGTGTTTTATTAATCAGGCTTTGATAATAAAAGAAAATTGTTGTAGATTTAAAATGTTGATAATAACAATTTGGAATATTGTTTATTTCTTGTTTAACCCATTGGTGGCTATAAAATCCGACTTTATGCCAGTTTTGCTATTTTACATAAATTTCTTGTGAAGGTTAGATCAGTTTTGCACACAAAAGTTGCACATACCTGTTCTTTATCAAATGCATGTTTTCTGATAAAACTATTTTTTATAGACAGATTTCCTGCTTTAATTCCTTAAAATTGCAGCTAACACATTTAAAGTTGTAGCTTATAATAAGATTTTCTTTTAGAATTAAGGCCTGATTAAATCAGAAGTCAATAGGTTTGTGTCTCTGAGCTTATGGGAATGTCAAATTTAGGGTGCTTTTTTTCGAATAATATGTATATTTTTAATAAGTTTTTGATTCTGTACTGATTATAATAAATAACAAAAGTTTTTTTGTTTCCAGTTACTTCACAGTAATGCCAAGCAAATATTCAGTTTAGTTTGTGAAAACAACTGCATTCTAGAGGTCTGCATGGGCCCGGGCCGCCAAAAAAATTGAACTGGCCTGCAGGGCAGGGCCGGGCCGATGGAAAAAATTAATCGGGCCTATCGGCCCAATATACAAATTTGAGAGTAGCAGCTGCTACTCTCATATTCGTATATCGGGATACCGGGTATTTCGTATACCGGGTTTAATGGCCTCATATTTTATCTTGATAAAATACGAGGTCATTTCCAATGAATATGACTTTTTCGAGAAGTATAAATGTGCGTTACCAGCCGATGCGAGTTTAGCAACATCAATACAGAAATGTAATATGTCCATCGTAGAGATCCACATCGTACAGTTACATGATGCCTGATCCCGAGTTTAATTTTTTCGGCAGATTTGTGCCGAGACGAAACTGGTCTTAATCATTCTCAGGATGTGTAGGACAGGCATTATGTTTTGTAAAAGTATTAATAGCGATAATGAACCTTTGTTAACAGTATCTTTGGAAATGTACCTTAAGGTGGTTTTCATATTTACTGCTCAACAATGCAAAACTTTCAGACACATTTTCTGACTCATTTTTAACTATAAAGGCATAAAATTGACAGGCCTGGGTATTGAAGGCATTTGGGATCGAATAGCGTTTCCATTTTTCATAAATTACGTACAGAGACTCTTGTCACGTGACTGTACGTTTTTCTCCTTTCCTGTGCTATCGCTTCCGGAAATTCGATTCAAAGCGCTAACTTTGGCAGTATTTTCTGAAAGATGTATTACTTTTATCTAAGAAAAAAATGGCATTTACTTGGTTTCTGAATAAGAATACCTGCCAATCTCATGCGTTTCCGAAAAGAAATGAATTCATAAATGTATCAAAATGTAGCTCCTTTGGATTTGAGAAAAGCCTTAAAAATGACAGAAATATTTTCACAAATTTACTTTTTATTATAAGCTTCAAAAGTTATCATGTTTTTTAACCCTTTATTCTAAACTACAATAATCTTTTAATAAACCCTTATTTAAATTTTGAAACGTCTGTAGGACGTTGACTAAAACACTGTAAGTAATTGTTAATGTTTACTATTGTGTGTTTTCTATTTTGCGAACACATAGTAATTTAAAATATGCTGTAAAATGTTCCCATAAATATGCATAGTCATTAAAAGAATCTTAATTGTATGTCGAGAAAAAATGGAATTTTTTGTAGAAATTTAGTCGGGGCGGGCCTGTTTTCACTGATCTTTGTACGGGCCGGGCCAAGAACGGTAAAAATGTAAACGGGCCGGGCTCAGGCCGAACTTTCAATTTTTACGCCGGGCCGGGCCCGGGGATTCCGGCCCGTGCAGACCTCTGCTGCATTCTGTTTAAAATAATTGTGTGATTTTATATTAAAAGTACAAAAAGTGGCAAATTAGGAAACACAAAGTGTAGTAAAGTATAAGATGTGAATTTTCATGAAACTGTTTTGGTTATTATTTTGATAACAAATAAGGATTCTTCCCTTATGTCCCCCTTTATTTTAAGTAAGCATGCAACTATTTTGGCTACTATTTTTGTACAAATGCTACTATTTTGGCTACTACTTTTTTCATTGTAGGCTACTAAACATACTATTTTTGATGTCATTTGGCAGTGGCAGCCCTGAGACTATTACTACTTATAACAGACATTCTACCGGCTCAGCAAAAAAAAAAAAAAAAAAAAAAAAAAAAAAAAGAAGAAGCTGAACTTTCATGATCTCGCATGCGAAAAGCATTTTTTCCCAAAACCGTTTGATGAAATTCTCATTTTTTCTGCACTCTTTCACAAAATTGGTGTTTTTTGTGGCATTTTGACGAAATTCGTGCTTTTTCCGCGATCCTTTGGCAAAATATGTTTATTTTTCAACGATCCTATGACAAAATTCGCATTTTTTACACGATCCTCTGACGAAATTTGCTATTTTTTGCAATCCTTTGACGTGAATTCGCTATTTTTCGCGATCCTTTGACGAAATCCATGTTTTTTTCGCGACCATGTTATGAAAATCATGTTTTTTCCGCGATATTGTGACGAAATGTGCCTTTTTTTTTTTCTCTCTCGAGATCCTTTGACGAAATTCGCCTTTTTTTCCGCAATTTTTTGACAAAATTCGCTATTTTTCGCCATCCTTTGACGAAATTTGCTTTTTTTTTTTTTTTTGCGATCCTTTGACGAAATACGTGTTTTTCCGCGACCCTGTTGCGAAAAGTGCGTTTTTTTTTTTTTTTTTTTTTGCGATCCTTTGACGAAATTTAGCTTTTTTCCGCAATTTTTTGATGAAATTCGGCTTTATTCCACGATTTTTGTGACGAAATTCACTATTTTTTCGCAATCCTTTGACGAAAGCCGTTATTTTTTGCGACCCTGTTACAAAAATCGTGTTTTTCTGCGACATTGTGATGAAATGTGATGCTTTTTTTTTTTTTTAGATTCTTTGATGAAATCTGACTTTTTCCGCGATTTTTTAACGAAATTTGCTATTTTTTCGCAATCCTTTGACGAAATCTGCTATTTTTTCGTGCCCTGTTACAAAATTCGTGTTTTTTTTTTTTTTCGCGACCCTGTTATGAAAATCGTGTTTTTTCGGCGATATTGTGACGAAATGTGCCACTTTTTTCGAGATCCTTTGGCAGAATTCGGCTTTTATCTGCGATTTTTTAACGGAATTACGCATCTCACGAGGTGAATAAGAGCTTTTTTTTGCGTGCCGTCTCCGATTTTTCGCGTAGTTTATGCGCTATAGCACGTCCGATACATCGCTGTTGTTTACAAATAGTTGACAGTTTGCTGGAATGAAATTTACTTAGAGGGCTTTTTTTTTGGCTGATTTTTCGAATGATAGGGCTCACAGGGCGGGGCATCGGGGCAGCAAATTTTGCAAAGAAGGGCAGACAGGGCGGCCTGCCCCGCGAAAAACGCCTAGGCTGAACTCTGATAATGGATAAGAAAACTCTGCCTTAGTGATGGGCGATTCTCTAGATTTTACCAATGAAGAAAAATCGTCATTGTAAAAGAATACAATCGATACAGTCATCGATTACTTCCCGGAATCTACAATCGAGATGTTTTACAATCGATTATAAAAATCATTGCTTTTACAGGCTTATACAGTAATTTTAAAGTTTTTAGTAAATATGTGGCAACTAAAGATGGATGGAGTAAAAAAACATACCAAGAAATCGATGTAAATTTAACACTGAGATGCTAGATGACTTTGTATAAAGATCCTCATTTACAATCCTCATTTGAAGCTAAATGAAATGTTCTGAAAAAACAGAAGCAGTAATGTAGTTTGCTGCTATCGTTTTCATTATCTCTTTCATTCAACTTCAATTGATGGAGCGGCACTTGATATGAAGCCTTTAAAAAGCTGTAGCTAACACTTGTTAATAATCTTAATACAACTTGTTATGTCAACTTGTCATTTTATCAGTTTTTAAGCTTTCTGAAAGAAATGTTAATCCCTAAACCTACCCTCTTTTCTGTACTAATGGTTTATGACAATTAACAAATTGTTGGAAATGCGTTTAAGAAATTAACTGTAATGTTACAATATGAGCATATTAATAATAAGTATCATGGATTTTCATATCAAATTTTATTTTATGTATGGCAATGTGTATTATGTATGCAAGTCCAGTAAATTGAGAGTAACTACAGATGAACCAGATGCCAGCAAAATTAGTTGAACACAGTAACCCCCACCCCTCAGAATTTTACAAAACGCTCTTTTCAAACAAGTTTTTTCAAATATAAGATCAATATGTTATCAAGAAATATATTCAAAGTAATGATAAGAACAGTGCTATTTTGGAACGCTAAATAACTTTAAGAAAATACTTTCAGTTCATTTATCTACTTTTAAAAACATTATTTAAGTTTTTTCAAGGATTGTAATATCTTTTTGCTAATTTTGTTTTGAAATAAGTTCCCTTTTATTTTTTATGAAAGTGGGATGTCTAAATCGCGTAACTATGGCGCATTCGATAGAATTGAATAGCTTTTTCACATTTTCGATAAAGGCAAAAATTTGATACAAGTTAAAGTTCCCCTAAATATCTAATGCTGTGAGATTTTCCCTTGGTCGAAAAAAAAAGAGCTTTATCGGAAAAGGGGAAGGAAAACCAGACAAATATACTTGCTAAAAGGAAACCTGTCTAAACCGAAAACTGGTTACCACTCCCTATCGATGCCAAAATGATTCTTTAAATTTGCATTCCAATTAAAAATAGTTACTTTCTGACACATTAACAAACTTATTAGGTAGCTTTCTTTACAAAAAAGCTACCTATTGCAGCCGTTCGGAGGAAAGCGATTTCAAAAAATTTTGGTATATTTTCATCGATCATGACCCCCAGACCCCGAAACCACCCTCCGTTCAAAATTGATATATATATATATATATCTGACCTATGTCACACTGTAACTCCCGTAATTATGAACCGATTTCGATGTAATTCGGTGTGTACATAGTACATACAAATATCTCGACCGAGTTCGTTGGCCAGCTTCATCCGCCATTTTGTTTCAAAATGGCGGCCATTTAAAAATTTTAAAAAAATTTAAAACTTGAAATGTGGTACCAAAAAATTAAAAATGGAAAAATATTTTTTTCTTATGTATTTGACCTTTATACAAAGATTCCGGAGCAGTTTTTGTTTCATCTATATCTTAAAAAATGGCTGAGTTATAGCATTTTGAATTTCTAGCGTGGCTGACATTTTGAAACGTCCTGAAATTTGTCACGCGATAAAAGGCGTATTTATGAACCGATTTGGATGTAATTCGGTGTGTACATAGTACATACCAATCTCTCGACCAAGTTCGTTGTCCAGCTTCATCCGCCATTTTGTTTCAAAATGGCGGCCATTTAAAATTTTTTTAAAAAATTAAAATTTGAAATGTGGTATCAAAAAATTGAAAATGGAAAAATATTTTTTTCTTATGTATTTGACCTTTATACAAAGATTTCGAAGCAGTTTTTGTTTCGTCTATATCTTAAAAAATGGCTGAGTTATAGCATTTTGAATTTCTAGCGTGGCTGACATTTTGAAACGTCCTGAATTTTGTCACGCGATAAAAGGCGTATTTATGAACCGATTTGGATGTAACTTCGTTTATACATAGTACATACCAATGTCTCGACCGGGTTCGTTGGCCAGCTTCACCCGCCATCTTGTTTAAAAATGGCGGCCATTTAAATTTTTAAGAAAAATTTAAATTTGAAATGTGGTACCAAAAATTGAAAATTGAAAAAATATTTGACCTTTATACAAAGATTCCGGAGCAGTTTTTGTTTCATCTATATCTTAAAAAATGGCTGAGTTATAGCATTTTGAATTTCTAGCGTGGCTGACATTTTGAAACGTCCTGAAATTTGTCACGCGATAAAAGGCGTATTTATGAACCGATTTGGATGTAATTCGGTGTGTACATAGTACATACCAATCTCTCGACCAAGTTCGTTGTCCAGCTTCATCCGCCATTTTGTTTCAAAATGGCGGCCATTTAAAATTTTTTTAAAAAATTAAAATTTGAAATGTGGTATCAAAAAATTGAAAATGGAAAAATATTTTTTTCTTATGTATTTGACCTTTATACAAAGATTTCGAAGCAGTTTTTGTTTCGTCTATATCTTAAAAAATGGCTGAGTTATAGCATTTTGAATTTCTAGCGTGGCTGACATTTTGAAACGTCCTGAATTTTGTCACGCGATAAAAGGCGTATTTATGAACCGATTTGGATGTAACTTCGTTTATACATAGTACATACCAATGTCTCGACCGGGTTCGTTGGCCAGCTTCACCCGCCATCTTGTTTAAAAATGGCGGCCATTTAAATTTTTAAGAAAAATTTAAATTTGAAATGTGGTACCAAAAATTGAAAATTGAAAAAATATTTTCTTCTTATGTGTTTGACCTTGATAAAAAGATTCGGGAGCAGTTTTCGTTTCGTCTATATCTTAAGAAATGGCTAAGTTATAGCATTTTGAATTTCTAGCGTGGCTGACATTTTGAAACATCCTGATTTTTCTCACATAATAACAGGCGTATTTATGAACCGACTTGGATGTACCTTGGTGTGTACATAGTACATACAAATATCTCGACCGAGTTCGTTGGCCAGCTTCATCCGCCATCTTGTTTCAAAATGGCGGCCATTTAAAAAAATTAAAAAATAAAAAAATTTAAATGAGATACCAAAAAATTGGAAAATGATAAAGATTTTTTTTGTATGTGTTTGACCTTATTACAAAGATTCCGGAACAGTTTTTCTTTCGTCTATATCTAAAAAAAATGGCTGAGTAATAGCATTTTGAATTTCTCTTGTGGCTGACATTTTAAAACGACCTGATTTTTGTCACGCGATAACAGGCGTATTTATGAACCTATTTGGATGTAACTTGGTCTGTACATAGTACATACCAATGTCTCGACCGAGTTCGTTGGCCAGCTTCATTCGCCATCTTGTTTCAAAAGGGTTGCCATTAAAAAAAAATTAAATTTAAAATTCAAAATGAGGTATTAAATAATTGGAAAATGAAAAAGAATTTTTTTATGGGTTTGACCTTGATACAAAGATTCCGGAGCAGTTTTTGTTTCTGAAAATTTGTTCTTTTGTTGATATCTTAAAAAATGGTTGATTTATAGCACTTTGAATTTCTAGCATGGCTAACATTTTGAAACGATCTTGTATTTGTCACGCGATAACACACGTATTCGCCTATTTCGATCTAAGAAGGCATGTGGATAGTATACATCAACACCTCGACCAAGTTCGCTGGCCAGATTCATCAGCCATCTTGTTTCAAAATGGCGGCCATTAAATTAAAAAATATATATATATTTAAAGTGAGGTGCAAAAAAATTAGAAATTGAAAAAGGTTTCTTTCTTAAGTATTTGATCTTGATATAAGGATTCAGGAGCATTTTTTGTTTGTCTTTACCTTAAAAAATGGCTCAGATATAGCAGTTTCAATTTCTATTGTGGGTGACATTTTGAAAAATCTGATTTTTTGCATGCGACAGCACTCCTATATATTAACCGATTCCGATGTGAGTGAGCATATGCACAGCAATTACTAAGGTCTCGACCAAGTTCACTGCTTAGCCTCATCCACCATGTTGTCTTAAAATGACAGGCACTTTAAGAAATTGCCAAATTTGGCAGCCAAATATAAGTTACTTTAAAGAAAAGCAGCTTGGATAAAGCTGACTAATTTCGCGAAATTCTCATTCATTATATTGATAAAAATTAGTATTGAATCTCCTATATTCGGTTTCCACTGAATTGAGTTTCGTGTGTTTGCATGATATAAGTTGGCTTTTTTTAAATAAGGATTATGAAAGCTACCTCTTCCTCCCGGCACTGGCCGGAAGGACTTTTTTTATTCTCAAGCATATTAGCTAGAATCGAATAGAATTTTTCCTTTTTCATTAAAGGCAAATGTTTGATAATTTTCGTAATTTCATTCAAATTTTCGTAAATGTATGCCTAATATTGAGGAATTTCATCAGTAATTAAAAACAAAAGAACTTTGCCGAAAAACAGAAGGATAACCAGACTCATATACCAGCTAAGTGGGAACCTATCTAAAACGGAAACCAGTTTCCACTCCCTAATGATTCCAAAAAGATTTTTTATGTTTGTACTTAAATCCAAAGTAGTTACTTTTTGATTAATTTAAAAACTCAATTTTATTCTCAGGTGCATTGTATCCAAAAATTAAAGTATAACCGCATAAACATACCAGCTAAGAGAGAAACTGTCTAAAACGGAATTGGTCTTTGGTCCCTAGCGATTGAAACATGACTCTTCGTTGTCTGTACCCAAATCTAAAGTAGTGCCTTTCTAACTCATTTTTATTCTTAGGTGCATTAGCTAGAATCAATTTGCATTTTCACATTTTCGATAAAAGTAAAAGGTTTGATAGGGCAAAAGTTCCTAAATGTTGAATGTGTGTCTAATTCTGTGGAATTTTCTGGTTGGTCAAAAGAAAAAGAGTTTATCAAAAAATGGGAGGATAACTAGACAAACCAGCTAAGACGGAATCTGTCTAAAACGGAATTGATTTCCAGTCCCTAAATGGGCCCCTAACATGACTGTTGCCCATCTGTATCTAAATCCAAAGTAGCTACTTTGTGAGACATTCACAAACTCATTAGAATCGAACAGCCTTTTTCCTTTTTTCGGTAAAGGCAAATGATTTAATACAGATCAAAGCTCCCCTAAATGTCTAATGCTGTAGAATTTCAAAGTTGATCGAAAACAAAAAAGCTTTATCGAGAAATGGAACCAGACAAATATATTTGCAAAGAGTGAACCTGACTAACAAGGAATTGGTTCCAATCTCTAGCAATAGCTTATGAAGTTTGATTAAATTCTGTGCATTAGTTTGTGAAATATAGCAGTGTTATCTGTTGGGCTATTTTCACAACAAACAAATCAACACCAATTTATATCTAGGTCTAGAACTGAATATGAAGTATTAAATTTTGTGCATTACTTCTTGAGATAGAGCATTATCCCAATTTTTGTCACATAAAAGACAGGTATTTTCTAAAAACTGACAAATTATTCATGAATCCAATGCTTTCTTCTTGTAAAGATAGATGAAAGTAAAAATGGAAAAATGCCCCATACAAACTGAATTAAACCCTTTTCAACTGAAGTATATGTATCAAAATCACACGCCTCCTAATCTATATCCTTCTTTGAGAAACTATGACTTAAACCAAAAACACACCAAGTGTCATTCTGACTGTGAAAGTTAAATAAATACCCAAAGAACTTCTAACTCATAAGAAAGGGCTCTATTACTGTTCTTCTAGCAGGGATTTACATCACATTAATTTCAGTGACTTCTAGCATAAGCTAGAAGTCCCTAGCCAACCCAGACTACGTAATCATGACGTAGATGGAATATGCTCATTCATTTCTCTCTCTCTCTCGCACCTCAACATATATCTTCTCGATGAAAACTTCTCACTTACCTCGAGATATCTCTTCTCGATGCAACTTTCTCGCTTTCCTCGAGATACCTCTTTTCACTTCTAACTAAGGCTGAAAATGAGAAGTCAATTTTCTTCCATTCTACATGTTACTCTCGATGATTGTCAAGAAAACTGATTTCTCGGTCAAGAAGCAGGGGTGCCCAGAGAGGGGTTTGGTGATGCAAAGTGCGTCATACAATTTCATTTTTGGGGGGAATTTATAGAAAAAATAAATTTTGAGAGGGATTTTTAAATTTTTAATATTTCCTTTTTTTTTTTCACTATTAAAAAAATTTTTCATTTTTTTTAATATCACTTTTAACTTTTCTTCAACATTCAATTTCCAGAAATGTTCCTGTTTTTTTTTCATTCTTTAAATTCTAGATAAGGGCAATTAGAACCCATTCTGCATCTTGCTATCTTTAAAGGTGCCATAATAAAAAAAAAAAAAATACAGGCATACTGGTGAAAAAATGTTTAACACATGCTGAAAAGCAATTAAGACCACAAGATGTGATAAAAGGAACAGGTTTCCAGAAGTGTCTTAAGTAATTTATTATCTTGTTTGACAGGGTTTTGTAACATCTTCAAAAATGCATTTTTTGACCGAAATGGCGTATAACATAATCCTTGAGCTAATTTTAAATACCGTATATACTCGCGTATAAGTCGAGGGATTTCTGACAATTTTTGGCAAGTAATTTTGGGTGGTCAACTTATATGCGAGTCAATTAAAAAATAAAACTTCGAATACTGCAAAATTATGACTTTTTATGTGTATAAATAATAAAATATTACAGAAAATATACAAATAATAATAATTTATCATTAAAAAATTTTTCAATGATTTATTTTTATTTACTTACTACTTTTTCGGATAGGTAAGTGAAATATTTGGTTTGGTTTTGCACAAAATTGAAGTAAAAAGTTAGGGGGTCAACTTATAAGAGGGTTTTTGATTTTTTGCAGAATTTGCATTCGAAAGTTAGGGGGTTGACCTATATGCGAGTATATACGGTATTTTTGAAATTGAAACTGTTTATCAAAGACTAACGGTTCAGAAATCATCTATTTGTCAATGTTTAGAAGGTACATATTTTATATTTTGTATAATATGTGTAGATTAAAATTTTTGATAAAAAAGTTTTCTTAAAGTTTATATTGTATTTATTTGTTATTAAATTATTTAAAAATGAAGCATTAATTGTAATATATCGAGCTATCATACTGATCTCGAAAAATAAGTACTACTGCCTTGCAAGGGTGATCCTCATGTCCTGCAGAAAACAAGGCACAAGCACTGATGTTCGGACGAATTTAAATTTTCATATCCTCTGGCTAACGAGCAAAATTGTAATGTTGTTTTCTCTGTATTTTATATTAAAGACTAAAAATAATTGATTTTTCTAACATTAAGAAAAAATTGATTACATATATGAGTGTAATCATTAAGAGTATTAATCATCACTTCAGAGTTCATTCTAGGCATTTTTCGCGGGGCGGGCCGCCCTGCCAGCCCTTCTTTACAAAATTTGATGCCCCGATGCCCCCACTGTCCAAAATCCTCACGAGCCCTATCACTCAGAAAATCGACCAAAGGAAAAATAACGCCCTTTAAGTTAATTTCATCGCTTATTTCAAGCAAACTCTAAACTATTTGTAAACATTATAATGTCCTAGCCCCATTTTGCTCCTAATCTGTTCCTTTTCACTCCCCCTCCCCCCAACATCCTCATACAGACACCAATTATTTTCAGCAAAATTCCAGCACCGACGCAATCATAAATTTCTCTCTCTGTCTCTATACCCCGTTTCTCGGCTACCTTGAAAATTCAGCCGAAATAAGAAAGAAAAAAAAACCCGGAAAGGTCCTTTGACGAAATTGGCTTTTTTTCGCGATTCTCTGACGAAATTGGTTTTTTCAGTGAACATTTCTCAAAATTTGTGATATAGTTTGTCCAAATTTTCGGATTTATGACCGATTTTTTTTTTTTTTTAAATTTTCGGAAAAGAATCAACCCATACACTGCAAAATGTCATGAATGGGGTAAAGGGATAGTAGCAAAGACTTTAGGGAGGTGGGGTCAGGTGGGGAAGAGTTATTAGTTGATTATTTATCATTACGTTAATGTGCCCTTTTTTTTTACTTCTGTAATTAATATTGCATTATATCTTTAGAATTACATTAATTGAAATAATGCTTATATTGCAGTGAAACCTAGGGATGCACCGAATAGTAATTTATACCGAATATTCGGCCTACCGACAAAACGAATACCAAATATTCGGCTAGCTGAATAGTAACTATTCAACCAAATACTGAATATTCGGCTTGTTGAATACTTCAATATTTCAAAGTTTAAAGATTAAAATGTTAAATTTAAAATGTTTTATGAAAAAAAATATTTATTGTTTAAAGATTAAAATGTTAAATTTAAAATTTTTAATACATTAAAATGTTAAATTTTAAAACAATTTTACATAATATTTAAAACAGAAACTTTCATTTTGATAAACAAGAGCTTTTATCAAGTAAACTTCATGCTGAAAAAAATCTGCTTTGAGTTATTTAAGAAGAGGATAGTTATAAAAAAAACAAACATTTTAAAATCAAAGAGAAATTGTGAAAAAATTGGAAGAAAAATTGTACAGGATCATATATTATTTGTTTGTCAGGAAGAGACTAAAATAAAAGTAAATAAATAATATAATCTATTCAAATTTTATATGGTGGCAACAGGGGCGAAGCTACTGGGGGGGCGTAGGGGGGCGTCTCGCCCCCCCAATGTCGGCAACCTTGATCACAGTCGGCAAATTCTAGGTAGTCAGTATCGATCGATATAATTCTGAAACAATCGATTTTTTTTTCAATTTTCTACGTTTTTTCTTAAAACATACACTAAAAAACACCAATCCTTAGCATTTATCTTAATTTCTTTCGGAAATCCGAAGTTTGCCCGCCCCTCCTTTCTTCGACTTCGCATGACAGCTGAAAATAAATGGAGAAAGAACCAGGAGACGCTAGTTTCTCAATATGCAATGGGGTCTTTCTGAGAGTCCGCAGTTTTTTAGTAGGGCTCTGAACATCTCGATGATCGACTAGCACTGAAGATGATGACGACTTCGGTGAAGACATTCATATTAATCGTGGTGTATTGACATGTGCTGGACAATTGAATCATTTAGTCGATTGTTCAAATGATTGCAAGCATTTTTGAAAAACTGACCCGATCTGATGAATTAAGTGTTTTCTTGTTCCTTAAGGAGACATTAGATATAATTGAAAGGAAAAAGAAAATTGTACGTCTGTGTCAATCATTTATAGTAAGATCGTGAAAGAAATAGAGCAGAACCGTGGAGAGGTTAGCATTACGGAGAGTGGAAACGATTCCATCATTGAACATGACCCAAGAAAATGGACTAAAATGAAGTCAGACAACCAGAGACATATTTGATCAGTTTAGGTCCGTATCAGCCAAAACTCAGCGTATATAAGTGGTTCCACCCCGCAAGATAGACAGCGACATATAAACACTGCTTGGTACAAAAGAGCATCCGTTTTTGGAGTACAGCACAGAACTCAATGCTATTTCTTTTGCCTATTTCATAAAGGATCTAGGAGAGAAAACATACAAAATGCTTCAGTTGAGAGTGGTGTAAACAAAGGACTCAAAATGAAGAGCTTAAGGAAAAGAAAAGAACAGAAAGTTCGCACAACATTTCGCTTCCAACTCCCACCAAATTTGATGTTTCCTATTTTGTCAGTTCATAATGACGCATAATCACTTACTAGACGAGAGCAAGCGCAAATAGATTAGTCTGGAAGAGTAACAGCAACATCTTGCATTCAGCCCTGAAATTGTAGCAATCTTGTTGGATATTACGCGAATGCGGAGTAGACAAACTCTGGTTTGTGAAAGTGACAAAGACGAAAATGGAAACTTTTGGCAAACTGTGAAACTAATTTCCACACATAACCCCACAACTGAGGAAATGTTTGAGGATACATGTTTAAGGCTACACCACATAACTCACCTTTCCGCTTCATCCCTAAACGAGATGATTGAATTTCTTGCTTCAGCAGTGCGTAAAACGGTAGTCAGAGATATTCAAGAAGCATAATTTTATGGAATTATGACAGATACGACACCAGATGCTTCGCACCATGATCGATCACCTGTTGTGTTGAAATATGTCGACAAAGGTGGGAAAACTCCGATCGGCTTTTGGAAGTTGTAAAAGAAGTCGATAAAACCAATGTCGACCTTACATGCCAGAAATCGCACATCCTTACGAAGAATGAGCTCGAAATAGAACAGGTAGTTTTCCAGTTATACGGTTTTACAAACAGCATGTCTGGGGAATTCAACGGCACTTAGGACTAGGAGACGTTTTCAGAAATCGTAGGTCGAATTGTGCAATATATAATACTCCTTGTCAATATCACAGACTCAGTACTTTCGTTTCGCATATCTGCAATGCCAGCAATATTATAGGTGATGTTTTCGACGTGCTGGAAGATGTTTGTGTTTTTCACAGCAAGTACTAAACGAAAGAAACCATTAGTAGACAAGCTCAAAAAAATAGAAAATGCTCTTCTACTGCGGAATCTTTCTAAAGCGAGATGGACTGCTCGAGCGGAATCATTGAAAGCGGTTTGGATCTCATATTAATCTATCCTACAAATTTTGAAATAATTGATTCCTCCACTTCTGTTAGCAAAGCAAAGATCAAGCCACGAGGTTTAAGAAAGAAAATGTTATCGCTCGACTTCATTGCTTCACTGATGTTTCGCACGAATGTTCAGTAAGTTAGTTACTGAAGAAATGAAGTCGAAGACTCTTAAAATAGACGCTACGAAAATACTGAAGACATCTATCAAATCATTAGGAACAATCAACAATGACAATGAAAATATGAATAGGGAAATATAGAGTGCAGTTCTCTTTTAAACCAAGTAAGGTGTTGATCCGTTAAATGAACTTGCCGTATACACTCATGTCGAAAATTAAGGTCACAAACATAAAATCTGTGAAAACTGATGAACTATTCGCTATGTTGCCACGAAATATAGCACAGACGTATATTACAATGGGAGAAAGAATATGTCAACATAACTGTATGGAAAAAAATTTAATTGTGAATTAAAATACAGGATATATCAAAAAAATGCAAAATCACGAATCAGAGATAAAGCATTTATCTCGGGAAAAGTCTGCCTAAAATGGAGTGTGACTATCGTACACTGCTATAAAAGCCTCACAACGAGCTCTCATACTGTTTATGGGGGTGCCAATAAATGTTCGTAGCAACAAAGCCCATTCTTCCAAAAACGCGGCTTTTAACTCCTGGCGGGTCCTGTGAAGGGGATTACGCTGTGCAATGACTCTTCCTAGACCATCCCAAACATGCTCAATAGGATTGAGGTTCGGAGACTACGAGGGTCAATTCATACGACGAATATCCTCTTCTTCAAGACAATCGTCAACAACGTGAGCTCTGTGTGGCTTGGCATTATCGCCCATAAACATGAAGTCTGAACCTACAGCACCCCGGAACAACTTCACATAGTCTTCAAGGACCTCATCCCTAACGACCGGCGTCCAGTCATGTGTGTCCCTTTCACTGTATGCAACAAGGAGCCCGGTTGTTGTGGAGCCGAAGACATCAGTCTTGGACACAACAAGAATGGGCGTGTTCTTTTCAGTGATGACTCGAGATTCACCACGCAGAGTGATTCTTGTCGAATCTTCATCTGGAGAGAACGTGGAGCTGGCTATCATCCTTCCTGAGTAAAAGAAATCATCAGATTGTTTGGCTAATTAATCCCTGTCTGGGGCGGCAAAATGTTGGTCAGTCGTACACCACTGAACGCCTTCGATATGGATACTATCAACGCACAGCGCCATAGAGATGTGATCCGTGAAGCCTATGTGAGGTTGTTCCGGGGTACTGTAGGCCCGGACTTCATGTTTACGGACGCTAATGCGAAGCCACACAGAGCTCACATTGTTGATGATTTTCTTGAAGAATAGGATATTCGCCGTATGAATTGACCCTCGAGGTCTCCGGGGCTCAGTCTTATTGAACATGTTTGGGATGGCCTAGAAAAAGCCATTGCACAACGTAACCCCCCTTCCAGGACCCGTCAGGAGTTAAAAGCCGCCCTTTTGGAAGAATGGGCTTTGTTGCCACAAACATTTATTGACACCCTCATAAACAGTATGAGAGCTCGTTGTGAGGCTTGTATAGGAATGCACAATGGTCACACTTCATATTAGACAGATTTTTCCCGAGAAAAAGTGCTTTATCTCTAAATCATGATTTAGCACTTTTTATAATACCATGTATCTTAATTCACAATTAAAATCTTTTCCATATTATTATGCTGCTATATTCTTTCTCTCATTGTAATTTAACTCTGTGCCAAATTTCGTAGCAACACAGTGAATAGTACATCAGTTTTCACAGATTTTATGTTTGTGACCTTAATTTTGGACATGAGTGTAGTATCGACGAAGATTGGCACCAAAGAAGTTAGACGGTAATTGAAACAATCTCTTCGCTCCCGAACTTCTAAAATTCTAACGCAGGTGTTCTCAAACTATAGTACACGCACCAATACTGGTACATGAAGCTCTAGTACGCGGAAGTCGGAAACTGCACGTGAAATAAAATAAAAAATACAGCATGTGAAATCAAAAAACAGCTCAATCACCGCCCCCTCCTCTTTACTGATTTAACAGTTCGCCGGTAATGTGGTTTCTGCTCTACTCTCTGTTATACTGCTTTCACAACGTTTTTCTTTCTCTTATTTTTATAATGTATTTCGATTAGAATTTTGATATAAGTGCAACTAATGCTTTGGTAGATATTGAGTTGACCTTTCATCCCCCTGAAAAAAAGAAAAAGTTTTCTTCTTTTACTGTATTGTATGTGTGTATATTACTTATTTCAACAACCTTCATTATCACATTAAAAAGTTTATTTTCACAAGATTTGTGAATTGTTTATGTAAGTTATTCATTTATTAAATTTTCTTAAGAGTAGTTTACTATTTATGTATACATAGTATTCATATAACAAAAAAAATCTCGAAGAAGGCGACTTCAAATGTGTATTTTTTCCCATGTTTAACAAAGCTATGTAGTATTTATGTTCTCTATTATACATCTATATTTGTCACCCAAAAATGATACACTTTATATACGTAACCGAGTTACCGAATACGAGTTACCGAACAACCGCTCCTGCGTCGAGCTTACTATTAGTCTCGATCAGCGGTTGCGGGCGGCTCAACCGCCTTGGGCAGCTGATAAATAAACTGTTTCTGTATAAGATCCAAGTAGCATCTTACTAAAAATTTCAACTTGTTTAATTAATCCAAATTGCAGATTTCCATCTGCACATTCAGCAAAAAATATCAAAATACTTTACGGGAATATTTACAACAATGTAACGTAAATGAAGAGCTGGTATATCCATCTTTAAATCTATTTTATATTCTCCTCAATATTCTAAAGCGTAAAGTATTCGACGTTCTAAAGTGAAAATGTTGATCTCGATGGGTTAACAATGTTGAATTTTATATATAACATACCGAGTGTACTAAAATGGATTAACTGATTTTAAAATTCAATAACTTGCAAATGGTGGCAGCTATTGTAAAAAATTCTTCTGGGTTATGTAAGATGTCAGGAGTTTTTTTTACAGCGATTCTCGATTTTAGTTTAAAACAGCAGCGATACATGGCACTGCTAGCAATAGGTTCTGAATCCGTGCCTGATTTTTTTTCTCTTCTCCCTCAGTATGGACTTTACCCGCGAATGGCAACAGCCATGCCTCTGCGGGGAAAAACGCTCCGTAAAAGACTGTTTATTGGACGAAGGAAAGGGGAGCGTTAAAATGTTCTTCACGCCTATTGGTGTTTTTCTTCTGTTTATCCGCGGCTGACGTCGCATGGGTAAAGTCCATTCATACGAAAGAAGGAGATTAAATATATGAAGTGGTTCTCAGTCACCGATGAAATTGTGTTCTTAGCACACTGTGTTCACCACATATATTTAATCTTCTTTCGCATCAATATTGAGGAAAGAGAGAGGCCAAAAATCAGGCCCCGATTTAGCGCTTATTGCTAGCAGCGCCATCTATTGCCGCTATTATTAACTAAAATTGATAATCGCAGTAAAAAAGTTCCTGACATCTAACATATCCCTGCTGCAAGAATTTAATTTTATAGCTGTCTCCATTTGCAAGTTATTGAATTTTAAAATCAGTTAATCCATTTTAGGACACCGGGTAAATGCATATATACAGACACAGAAACGAACTTTTAAAGCTATATATATTTTTTTAAGTCAGTCGGCAATATAGCTATATACGCCCCCCTAATGAATTCTGCTTAAATACGCCCCTGGGTGGCAACTCAGCAAGAATAACTGTTCTACTCCCTTTGATTAGGCAGGGAAGTTTTTAAATGCATCCTATATTGGTGTCTGGAGTGAGCGATCATTTTCAGAGACTGTAAACGTTGTTCTTAAAATCTTAACAAGAAACAGATTATTTACTGGACAATGTTCAGGAACTTGCATTTGTACATAATTAATTCCTATGAAAATCCTCGTGATTGGTTAATTTTCTTAAATAATACTTAACAAACAGCAAATAAATAATGTAAAAACATTCTCTTTTATTTAAATATGATTCTGTTTCTAATTATTCTGAATATCTTTATAAGTTGACAGTTAAAAGTAGAAATTGTGTAAGGTTTTTAAAATTATGTTTTAAAAGTTTTTTTAAGTATTCGGTCCGGCCGAATATTTCGATATTCGGGCAAACTGAATGCTCAGTAGGCCGAATAGTTTTCTATTCGGCATACCGAGTAGTTTGATATTTGGTAACATGGCCGAATAGCAAATAGATACCGAATATTCGGTGCGTCCCTAGTGAAATCTGGAGCTTAGTGAACGTATTAACACGGGCTTGTCAGTCAGGACTTATAAATGTGGAAACAATCAGATTGCTAATAATGAAATATATATCTTCATTATTTATTACGCTGTTAAAACTTTTATTTCATGTTTGTGTGATAGTACGTAAACGTACTATTATTAAATTATCAGTAGAATATATTTTACAATTGATGTTCAGTTTAGTGTGGGGGGGGGGGGGGGGAGTTGATGTTAATGTGTGAAGATTTTTTTTTTGGGGGGGGGGGGGGGATTTGCGTGATTGGGCTTGGGGGGATGGTCACCACTGTCAAGAAGGGCTGAGAAGAGATATCGAGGGGAGAGCTGGAAAGAGAGATAGGTATGACAATGAGCAGTGAAATGATGGAGCCTTCTGATAAATATGTATTAAATTTTAAAAAATTCAAAGACAGGGATTGGTGAATTTCGGGGGTCAAATTTTTACCGAACACGTCATGTGATGCATCATCAGAATTCTCTTTGACAACCCTTTTATATTATGAACCTTTCTCCCAACCGCAGTTGAATTTCAGGATGTGGAGGGAGGGAGTGTGTGCATGGACAAATTTTTAAAACTGTAGCGATATCTAGAATAATTATCATTTAAATGGGTTTTTTGCCGGAGCCCTCAGAAAAATAATATTTATTAAATATAAAAATAAGAGTTTGGGTATTCAATGGGCGTGAGAGTGGACCCACAGGGGTGCAATTTTCAAACTTTTATGAAACCCCTCATGTGATATATCTTCGGAAATCCCTCTGACCACTCTTTCATACAGGGGTCCCAAATGGTCCCCCTTTTCCCCCCAAAGTCCCCTTTTTGAAAAAAGGTCCCCTTTAGTTCCCTTTTATGCATTTTGGTCCCCCTAGTCCCCTTTCAGTAACTGAAAAAGTCATCGCAAAAAAAAAAAAAAAAACTAAAAATCGCTAAAAGCTTAAAAATCATAGAGGACAAAATTTTTTACAGTGGGCTAAAGCATTATAACTGGAATTCTTTCACGAATGTTAAAAAATCACCATGGAATATGGACAAATTTTAAGAAATTCTTTAAGAAATCTTGTTAAAATCCTAAAAATTAAAAAAATCATAGAACATAAAAGTTACTGTATTAAGCTACTGCTTGACCCGTCTTCAAAGACTGACCTTGATATGCTGTCCAAAAAAATAGAACATTTCGAATGGGAGAAGCATTGAATCAGGAGGAGATAGAAGATTCAAACTAAGAAAAATGAATTTAAAGCTCACAACTGTGAATCGTTTAAAGGAAATGGGTAGAGTAAAATGCCTTTTCGCATATTTTTAATAATTGGAATGAAATTTCTTTCAAACAAGATGCCCTTACAGATGCTTACTTATGTACTTACTTTTTGCCCTTACAGAAAACTTCCTATTGAATCAAGAGTTAAAATATTTCTTCCATTCTCATTATTTATTTTTCAAACATCCAAATTATCATAGCATGTTTCTTTGGCTTAAGGATATTCTTTTCATCAAAGAGAAAGCTAAAATTTGCATGTATACTATTACCCAGGTCCAGTGCAACCATCGGGCAAATGGAGCAACTGCCCAGGACCCCAAGCGTACAGAATTCAAAATAATGTTTCCTCAGTATATTTTTTTATCTACATTTGTTTTTAAATTTTTCTTCATGATAAAAAAAGGAAGTATTAACTTTATTTCTTACAGGCAAAGTTGATATAATTTTCGGAGAATTTATAGATTTGCTGAAAGTAACTGTGAACATAAAAAATAAATATTTAATGTATTGTAAAGTATAGAAGATTTTTTGAAATTAAAATAATTATGCATATCACGTATGAAAGTAGTGGTATTTTGGTACATTTATTATCTATATTATATGAGGACACGAGTTTCAAAACTCACCTATCACAAGTTTAAAATATCGAGTTTTCTCTATAAATTTATTCTATTTAAATTTAATAGAATTTATACTATTTAATTTCTTGCATTGAAAAAACACAACAGTCTGCGAAAAAAGTAGATTTATCTTGTATTTCATCCCTTGTAAAATCTTGATCTACAATGAAAGCCAATAAATGCAGTTAAAGGTTTTTCGCGATTTCCCCTGATTTGATTTTCTGTTAAGGTGAGTTTTGAAACTCATGACCTCATATATTATTCTATGATGTATACAATTTAAAAGTAAATTTTATTAGATCAGTATTGCAGTATACGTTAGGCTGCATTACCTCCTTTGCCAGGGCCCTGTGCAATATTGTGCTGGTCCTGCTTATTACCTCATAAAAAACAAAATCCTTTTTTATGTTCTAGTAAATGCGAAATTGTCTGAATTCTTCTATTTATCCTCCACAAAACAAAAAGTAGTAGGGGGAGACTTCTTTTTTATTACCCACTTTCTATTTATCAAGGATAGGCTTGTCTTAGCCAGACCTGTTACTCACATGACCAGTTTTTTAAACCAAATGTCAAAGAATTATCACAAAATGCACACACAAAAAAAAACTTCAACCTGCATAAAAAAATTCAAAAAATGCTGTACCAATTCCGAACAAATTTTATTCAAAAGATGACAAAATTTATTAAACGTGGCTAAAATATTTAAACTAGATTCCTTTTAAGAATTAAAAAAAATCACATAAAAATTCAAAAATTGCTGCACAGATTCTGAAACCTGATTTATAAGGAGAACAACATGTACTATATTGGGCTAAAACATTGGAACTGGATTCCTTTTACTAATGTGAAAAAATCACTGCAGAATGTGCATATATACATACAAAAGAAAGGAGCTAAAATTCATAAAAAATTGAAATCTAACGAAACGACAAAATTTATTACATTAGGGCATTTTACAAAGTGTGAAACTGAATTCCTTTTATGAATGTCAAAAAATTGCCACAGAATCAAAAAAAAAAAAAAAAGGCTGAAGTTCCCATTAAAAATTTATGAAAGATTTAAAAAATGTTGTACAAATTTCGAATAAACTTTATTGAAAAGAGGGAAAAACGATTATTACATTGGGCTAAAAAATAAAAATCTTATAAAAAAATGTAGTAAAAAAAATCCAAAAACTAATTTAGACAAACAGGTACCTTCCTGCCAAATCTTGTAGCTCTATGTGCAACAATCGCTATCACACTGACAAACTTTCACCTTTATTATTACAGATGTAGTTTTGATGGAGAAGTATCCAATCTATTAAAGGAGATCTTAATTACAATGTATTCTTGCTCTTTTTTTCTTATGCTCTCTTCAGTATATATTTCTATGTTCTTAAAAAAAAAAGTAACTGTTACCGCCACTGCAGTTAATGAAATTTTTTGTGACCAGAGTTTTTTCTTCGCTGATATTAAGAAAACTGTTGCATAAAAAAATGTGAACATTGGTAGTACTCATATTATACAGAAATGATTGATAAACTTGCTGATGCAGACAGCTTTTAAATCAAAGAATTATTTTAAGAGATATTCAATGTTAAAGTTGGTTTCAGTGTTAAAGTTGGTCAGAATTATTCAGTTTAAAAAGTTTTATATCTGAGCAAAAACTGTGCATAGGAATTTAATCCTTTTTTCTAAGGATATACATTACAAGCTTGTGGTGTGCAGACTGCATTTATTTTATTTTTGTTTTGACTAATTTTTTTTTTTTTAGTTTTTTTTTTTTTAAATTTTTTATTTAAATTTTCATCATTTCAATAGATATTTTTATTCACATTTAGAAAAGGTCATTATTTTAAATTGTTGCCAATTGTAAAAAACAGCACAAAAAATACTATTTCCTTTTAACTAAAAATGTATTTGCATGTGACTATTAAAAAGAGAAATAAAACTTTAAAATAAGAATTCAATGATCACGTTTTAAAAGCAGGAAAATATTTAAAATTTCATCACAAAAATTGTATTTACATGTGAATATTAAAAAAGAAAGAAAATTTTTTTAATTAATATTAATATGTGTTAATTAAAAGCAATAAATAGGAGAAATTACATCACATTTTAAATGCCCAAATAATATTGCCAAGAAGTTAAAATTTTAAAAATATATATACACGAGATTTATTTTGTATTTTGTGGTGATCTTTTTAACTATTGTTGTCAATTCTACGACAGCGCAAATAATAAACAATACTTCCTTTCTAACAATAAAAGTATGTTCACCGTGAACAGTAAAAAAAAAAAAAAAAAAAAAGCCCCCAAAGTCCTCTTTTTAAATAAAAATGGTCCCCTTTCCCCCTTTTTGAGGACTAAAATTTGGTTGGGAGCCCTGTTCATATTATGAACCTTTCTTCCCCTAAAATTGAATTTTGGGGGTGTGGAGGGGCGAACAAATATTTAAAACCATAGCAATTTCTATAATAAATATCATTTTAGATGTGGATTTTTTTTATGGAGCCTTCTGGTAATTATTATTTATTAAACATAAAAATTTTGAAAGTGCGGGCTGTGTGAACTCCGGGCGAAAGAGTGAACCCACTGTGGAGAGGGGTTGGAGAACCAATTTTCAAACATTTTTTGAACCCATCATGTGATATATCATCGGAAAGCTCAGATAATTCTTTCATATTATCAGACTTTCATCCTCCCTCCCCAATTTTGCTCCCACTGTGTGTGTGTGGGGGGGGGGGGGGTGTTTTCAAACTTTTTTGCATTTTTATCATTTTAGATCGTATTTTTTTACGGAGCCATCCGGTATTATTTATAATACATGAAATTTCAAAAAGTTGGGTTGTATTCCGGGGAGTGCGGTAGTTGGCCCCTTGGGGGGGGGGGGGGGGGTACTTTCCTAACTTTTACTGACACTCCTCATGTGATATATCCGTAGAAAGTCCACTTATTTATATTAAGCACCTACCTGCCCCTTTCCACACTTTGCCACCGGGACATTTTTCTAAAATTTGCTGACACTCCTCATGTTACATATTGGAAAGGCCTGTGACCACTTATTCATGTTATGCACCCCTCCCACAGGGATTCTTTTCTAAATTTATCCAAGACCCCTCATGTGACATATCATTGGAAAGGTCTGTGACTACTTATTGATATTATTCACCTCTGGTGTCCCCCCCCCCCATCCTCACACACACTTTTCCCCCCATGGGGGTACTTTTTTATATTTAGCCAAGACCCCTCATGTGACATATAATTGGAAAGGCCTAATGTCCCATGACGACTTATTCATATTATGCAGCTGCTGTGCTCCTCCACTCACTTTGACCCCGCCCCCAGGGATCTGGTTCGAGATTATTTTTTTACAAGATTTTGTAGTGCGTGCACACCATGCCTGCTATACGGTGCCTTATATAGTGGGGAACCAGTTTGAGATTTCATATTACAAGATTACGTATAATTTAGAGGCCCCAACTAAAGGATGGGCTCACTAGCGGGTGAAGCCACTTAGTCCTTATTAACGCCGACTCATTCCAGTTTACCTGCAGATGATTCTTGATAAATTTATGATGTATAAAAACAATTGGAAAACTGGAGTCATCGAGAAAATTTTTACACAATCGAAAAATATCGAGATCTCTATACAATCGAGAAAATCGATAAAATCATCTCGTTATCGTCCATCACTATCTCTGCCTCAAATCATTGTATAAAAATTTAACTAGTACCAATCAGTTAGTAGTATAATATTAAATTATACTTCAGGGGTGACCTTCTTATTGAGATAGTTACAAACTTTGAGATTTTCGATACTAACATCTAATTTTGACTTTATATTTGAATTCTTCCTAAAATTTTATCTTCAGATATCAAATAGTAAGTAATTTAGGAATTATGTAGATTAAAAGTTTACCTCCTAATGTTAAATCTTATTTAATCACTGCTAACTGATTGCAATGCGGGTAGTTTTTTAAGCATAACTCGAAAACAACATGGTGGGATGAGGATTTGCATTATTTAAAGCTTCTAGAAATTGATTTCTGTTAAAGTTTCGTTGATACAATACATATATTTTTTTTAATATTAATTTCCTTCTGAAAAAAAATGTATTTTAACCTATAAAAGATTTAACAGAAATCGATTTCTAGAAACTTCAAATGAAGAATATCTCATCCCACCAAGTATTTGTGTTATGCTTAAAATTTATGCATATTGCAATTTGTTTTGTAATGATTAAAAATGATTTAATATTAGGAGTGCAAAATGTTACATCTGCATAATTCCCAAATTGCTTGACCAAATAACTTTCTGTTTAATATCTGAATGTAAAATTTACCCAAGAATTCAAATTTTATAACAAAATTAGATGTTGAAAATTTCAAAGAATGAATCACCAGTATGCACATGAAGTGAACTTAAAAGTAACACCCTCATTTGAGTGTGGGTTTATATATACATAAACCCTATCTTGAACATATAATCATATTTTGGAAAAATAACATCAATTCGAAATTTAATATATTGCGCACCTTTTAAAGACAGTTTGGTGCTTACATATTACCTGTGTCAGGTAGATAAGTCATCAAATATGATTGTCAATTGCAAATTTTGTTTATCATTGTCAATTGCTAATCATATTCAAAATGGTAATTTAATGTAACGTAACGTTGTTACAAATGATAAATAATAGGTATAAAAGCAAGTTAAAATAATACAAAACTGTAATATAGTATACATTTATTAAATACATAACATCAAATTGAAGGCTTTTAGCAATAACCAGTATTAGCAATGATAGTTTTATTTCCAGTCATTTGTTTATGCCCAGCAGAATGAACATATACTATAGATATATGTAATGTACTGTATCAATGATGATATTATATCTCTATATTTATGCTATATCATATTATCTAGTTATAAGAACAGTGAAACTTCCATTTAACGAAGTCTCATCTTTACACTTAAATACTTCATTAAGGAGAAAATTCGTTAAATAGAAATCAACTTAAATTCATAAAATTTGTATAAGGAAAGGGCAGCTGATGTCACTGTGGGTTGAAAAACTGTGGATCAGCGAGACCTGTCTGTTCTCTGTGACTCCTACAATAAACTTCAGTTCGGACATTTTGATTGGTCTACATTTAACAGGTCTATGATATGATTGGCCTACGCTGCAAAGATGATTTCTGTAATAATCGCTATGACAAAAATGTAGTGGTAGATTGGTTGATGGAAGGATTTGTTTGTAAACATGCCCTTTCCTTATAATAAAATAAACATGCATAAAATTAAAAATACACATAAATTGGAAATATTGGGAAAAGTAATTTGGGCAGTAACTTTTCTTTATTCAATGTAGACATATGAGAAACATTTAATTAGAATAATGTCTATGAAAACGTATAATAAAGAGAAATAAACAAAAACAAGCATAAGGTACATAAATCCTGTAAAATTATTTTGTACAAGTTTCTTATTAAAAATGAACTGTTCATAAAAAAGTATCCGAACAATTCATCTGTACCATTTTTGTAAAACTGAAATCCCCTTCTTATTGTATTGAAGCCATTTCTTCTTTTGAAGGTATTTCAATTTCTTCTTCATTATCATCTTCATCGCTCGCTGTAGTTTCTTCACTACATCTTATTGCACTTTGCAATATGTAATCACCAGTAGGATATTCAGTTGTCACAATGTCTTCATCAGTGTTGAGAGAGTTGAAGAGTTCCGCATCTTTTTCAAATCTCCCATGTCTTTCACTTGCTACCATTTTTCTTCAGATCTGACAAAACAGGTATCAGATTCAAAAACATCTAATTCAATATCAGTTTTGAAGCCACATCATTGAAGCTGGTGCCATTGCGCCACTACATCTTTTTGATATTGAATGTAAAAAGGAAGTTTTGACCTTCCCCCCCCCCCCCCCACACACACACACACAAACTGTTAGTGCTGTATCTGTGCGAGAGAGTGGCAATAGTGTTTTTCTCAGTGTAAAAAAAAAAAAAAATTGTTTTGTTTAGCACGAAGAAGAGTGGAAATGATTAAATAAATAATTTCATTTTCATACAATCTGCTGCAATAAATTCATACACAATCGCAACAGCAACTTCTCTGTTTGAATGCTGTATATGTACAAAAGTGGAATAAACTTCGTTATATAGAATATAATTTTCGTAATATAGAGATTAATTTACTTGTTAATGGTGTTTAAAGTCAAGGTTCACAGTGATGCCGCTGTACTTGAAAAAACCTGGGTCCCTTTTTTACAAAAGCGGGTCCCCATCAATAATAATTTATATTTTAAAGGAATAAATGAAAGTTGTTTATTAAGATAAATGAAATGCATTAATTATTGTTTTAACAATAATTAAATAATGAATTAAAACCAGCATTATTTGCACTCAAATAAGATATTTTTAAAAAATATTAAGAGAAATTTTCTTTACTTTTTTAAAAGTAAAAATGCAAGATACAATTTTAATTGTAAAATAATGTTTATTTGAGAGTAGAAGATACCAAGTTCCACTAACAAGTATCACTAATGTTCGCATTCTTTTAAAAAGAGGCAAGGCGGGTTTATTGAAAAAGATATTTTTGCTGAAAAAAAGAACACTTATGTTAAGTAAAGGTGTACTTTTCGTTGAATGAATGGGTGCTTTCATTATTATACTTCCCATTGAATTATTTGTCAGCATAGATCTGTGTTGGAATCAGACATTTTCCTTGGAAGGGAAATTTATATCTAAATCACTAATAAGCATCAAATCTTAAATGTTCTGAAGGCGGGGGACATTTCAATGCAGTAAGAACGAGCGGGGGGGGGGGGGGGGTGATTTTTACTGGTCCACCTAATGAATATAAATATTATCAAAGTACACTGAAATCATGCTGTATTTTTAAGAATCTCATAAAAAAGAAATTAAATCCCATTTTATGAATTTTCTACCTATAAGTTTAGTTTGCACATCTTTTTTGGTGCTTTGACTAAATTCACGTTTTTTCCGCGTTACTTTGACGAAATTCGCGTTTTTCCGCGATCCTTTTGTTGAAATTCGCTATTTTTTCGCGAGTCTGTCACGAAAATCGTGTTTTTTTCCGCGATACTTTGACAAAATTCGGCTTTATTCCGCGATTTTTTGACGAAATTTGCTATTTTTTCGCAATCTTTGTCGAAATACACTATTTTGTCTCAGCCCTTTTACGAAAATAGCGTTTTTTCCGCTATATTTTCACGAAATTTGTGCTTTTTTTCGCGATCCTTTGACGAAAATCGGCTTTTTTACGTTATTTTTTGACGACATTTGCTATTTTGGGGGGATCCTTTGATGAAAAACAACTATTTTTTCGCGATCCTTTGACGAAAATCGGCTTTTTTCCGCAATTTTTTGATGAAATTTGCGCTTTTTTCGCGATCCTTTGACAAAATTCGGCTTTTTTCCGCGATTTTTTTGACGAAATTCGCTATTTTTTCGCGATCTTTTAACGAAATGCGCTAATTTGTCGCGGCCCTTTTACGAAAATCGCGTTTTTCGCAACATTTTGATGAAATTTGCACTTATTTCAGCGATATTTTCATGAAATTTGCGCTTATTTCCGCCATTTTTTGACGAAATTCGCTTTTTATTTCGCGATGCTTTGACGAAATACGCTATTTTTTCGCGGCCCTTTTACGAAAATCGCTGCTTTTGCGCGATATTTTGATGAGATTTACGCTTTTTTCGCGATTCTTTGACGAAAATCGTCTGTTTTCCGCAATTTTTTCACGAAATTACGCGTCCCACGGGACGCGTAAGAGCTATTTTTTTGCGTCCCGTATCCGATTTTTCGCGTAATTTACGCGCTATAGCGCGTCCGCGGCATCCCTGGTTCAGGAGAAAATTTCGTTAATTAGAAAACTTTGTTAAAGGGAAGTTACACTGTATATAAGAACTTGTGCCACTGCCTTTAATATTGCAACTATATAATATTAACTATGCAGTTAAAATGAAGAAAGCAATAAATAAAATAAGGGTTACTGTAATTAATATTTTTGGTGCCATTGTTTGCGTAGTGAACATGACCTGGCCTGGTAAGCAGGTATAAGTAGGTATAGCAACAATTTTTGTGCATTAAAATTTTTTTAAACAGTAGTATTATTTAAAAGTATGCAAAAAAAAATAACACATAAAAAATACAATTAACCAATATGAAATTAAAACTGATTCTTTAACCCATCATTACTCATTATGATACATGAAATCTGTCTATCAAAAATAAGCATTGCTTGCTGTAACAATTCATTGAATAATGCAAAATGCTTCCTATTTGATAACTGTATTTTAGTTTCTTTGATTATAAAAATTATATTGGCTTTACAGTTTCTTTTTATTTTTTTCATATGTACAGCATACAAAGGTGTTATTTTAACTGTGCTTGCCGCAAACACATTTTCCCGAGGCAGGCCAAATTTGCAAGAAAAAAGAAATGTCCTACCTCCTGAAAATTTAGAATGATTGGTCATTGGTGTTTTTGTCCCAAAATTTGCAATATACTTAACAAGTTTAATTATTATTAAATTTTTTTTATTATTCATTTATTGTATTTGTTTCTACAAACTGTTTCTTTGTACAAAATCATGGTCCTTTCTTACACATTTAAAAAAATGACTTATTTTCATTTGTATAAACTATAAACATGTACAACTCAATTTTAATATGCATTAATTTCACATAGGGGTTTTCTTACCTTTTTCTATATTTTGTAGATATATTTTTATATACCAAGTAAATAGTTTTTATGAATTATTGAATATGTTATAATTATATAAGTATTGTGCGGCAGCGCAATACTTATTTATTCCCAGTGTCACTTCTCAATATTAGTTTAACATAAGAAAACTTATGGAGATCATAACTTTTTCATTTTTTCTTCCCACCTTTTTGTCCCTGATGTCACTCATTTTTTATTCTTTACTAATTCTAATGATATTATAAATTTAAAGTGTAAAAACGTTTGCCTGACGTCAGGGTTAAAACGAATGGTAAAATGCCTTTACATATGGGTGAATTATAACACAGAGAGAAACATGGGCCTTTTTTTTTTTACATTATTCAAATATTTTTCTTAACTAGGGGGCTCGGCCCCCTACGAGCTACGCTTGCCAACCCCCGTTCAGACACTGCAGTCTCTAAAAGCACGCTAATTTGATCGGCTTTAAACAGATTTTGAAAAATTGAATTATAATTTAAAAAACAGTGGCAATCTCCCTATAAACGGGTTTCTATTCATTTCTCTCCGATTGGGGAATTTTAAGGAAAAATCAGCTGCTGTTAAAAGATACAATGGCTGTTTTCGTCTTTGATTAAATAAAATCAGTTAAGCATTTCAAAATAAGCTAATATAATAAACAAATCTGCATCAAAATGCAAATATATTTCACAAATACCAATATCTTTTTTTTTTTTACGGAAACGACACAGAAGGTTAACGAATCTTAACTAAACCATTTAAGCAATTTCTTTATTTTCTGCTTCACAGATTTTTCTCTTTCAAATCATATTTTTATTAATCATATCACACTTCATTTTCAGCTTGTAATCTTTTTTATTTTTATTAAATTACTGAATAGACACTCGAAAGCAGTCTAAACGTGTTCAATAAAATTAATATTAATCTTGTTAATATCCTAATCTCAAAATATCAAAATAATGTCTCGCACAACTTTTAAATTTAAACTGTTTTGCAATATTACTTTTAGTTCATTTTACGTAATAAGTGTAATGTGATGTAAATGTGACGTAATTTCTCCTATTAAAGACTTCTAACGCATTTTAATGAATTTATTATTTTACAATATCCTTTCTCTTTTAAAATTCATGTGTAAGTGTGTAAGTATAGTTTTTATGAAGTATTTCAATAAGTTCCTGCTTTTCATACGTAATTATTTAATCCTAATTTGAAAGTTTTTTTTCTGTTAATAATAGTCACGTGTAAAATAAATTTTTAATTTGAAGGAAACATTATTATTTGTGCTGTTTATACAGTTGGCAACAGTTTTAAATTAATACCAATTTCTAAAATAAGTAAATAATATCTCTCGAAATGCTGAAAATTTGAATTTAAAATAGAAATAAAACCTCAAAAAATGAGTCAAATTAAAAAAGTGAATACAGTCTGCACACCGGGTAATTCTAACGTATAAAATTATCTAAAAATGAATTAATTCCCATGTATAGTTTTTGCTCCTTTAAAACTTTTTTAATGAAACGATTTTGTCCAAATTTAGCATTAAATATCTCAAAATAATTCTTCGATTTGAAAACTGTCTGCATCAGCGTGTTTATCAAACATTTCTCTATAATACCGTCGATTTTCATATTTTTGCATGCAGTATTTTTCTTAATTTTAACGGAGAAAGACCTCCAGTCACAAAACATTCAAAACCGGCGGCGGCGGTGACAGTGTAAGTTACTTTTTTTTAGAATAGAGATATTTTAGAAAATTGTACTAATTTAACCTGTTGCCAACTGTATAAACAGTGCAAACAATAATGTTTGCTTCAAATTAAAAATTTATTTACACGTGACTATTATAAACAGAAAAAAAACTTTCAAATTAGAATTAAATAATTATATATAAAAAGCAGGAACTTATTGAAAATTACTTCATAAAAACTGTATTTACACGTGAATTTTAACAGAGAAAGAATATTGTAAAATAATAAATTCATTAACATGCGTTAGAAGTCTTAAATAGGATAAATTATGTCACATTACACGTATTACATAAAATGAACAAAAAATAATATTGCAAAACAGTTTAAACTTAAAAAATTGCGCGAGACATTTATTTGATATTTCAAGATGAACTTTTCAACTATTTTTGTTGGGACAGCGCAAGTAATATTTCATTTCTAACAAAAGTTTGGTGAAAATTGCGTGAGATTAAAAACGATATATTTAAAATGTCTTTCATTTATTTATTTATTTATTGAACAATAAACATGCGACTTGTGTGCTTGACATGAGAGCCCGCTTAAAATGTCTTATTTAAAAGAACTTTCTTTTCGCTTTGTTAAAAAATACCGGGAGACAAAGACTCTGTTTACTTAATTCATTTTATATTAGCTTATTTTGAAATATTTAACAGGTTTTATTTAATCAAAGAGGAAAACAGCCATAGTACTACTGTATTACTGGGGGGGGGGGGGGGCTGAGCCAAAGCACCACGACCAGGTGTCTATTGTGCTATCCCCCAAAAATGAAAGAAGAAAACATCCTCACTTAGTCCTTAAATAACAGCCATAGTATCTTTTAACAGCAGCTGATTTTTCCTTAAAATTCCCCAATCAAAGAGAAATGATAAGAAACCCATTTATAGGGAGATTGCCGCTGTCTTTTAAATTATAATTCAATCTTTTTAAAGCCAATCAAATTAGCGTGCTTTTAGAAACTGCGGTGTCCGAACGGGGGTTGGCGAGCGTAGCTCGTAGAGAGCCAACCCCCGTGGTAATTTAAAAAACAGTGGCGATCTCCCTATAAACGGGTTTCTATTCATTTCTCTTTCAATGGGGAATTTTAAGGAAAAATCAGCTGCTGTTAAAAGATACTATGGCTGTTTTCCTCTTTGATTAAATAAAACCAGTTAAACATTTCAAAATAAACTAATATAAAATGAATTAAGTAAACGGAGTCTTTGTCTCCCGGTATTTTTTTAACAAAGCGAAAAGGAATTTCTTTTAAATAAGACATTTTATGCGGGCCCTCATGTCAAGCACACAAGTCGTATGTTTGTTATTCAATAAATAAATAAATGAAAGACATTTTAAATGCATCGTTTTTAATCTCACGCAATTTTCACCAAACTTTTATTTCTCTTTTTAATATTCACGTGAACATACTTTTGTTAGAAATGAAATATTATTCGCGCTGTCCCAACAAAAATAGTTGAAAAGTTCATCTCGAAATAACAAATAAATGTCTTGCACAATTTTTAAATTTAAACTGTTTTGCAATATTTTTTTTTGTTCATTTTACGCAATAAGTGTAATGTGACGTACTTTCTCCTATTTAAGACTTCTAACGCATGTTAATGAATTTATTATTTTACAATATCCTTTCTCTGTTAAAATTCACGCGTAAATACAGTTTTTATGAAGTAATTTTCAATAAGTTCCTGCTTTTTATTTGTTTAATTCTAATTTGAAAGTTTTTTTTCTGTTTATAATAGTCACGTGTAAATAATTTTTTTATTTGAAGCAAACATTATTGTTTGCGCTATTTATACAGTTGGCAACAGGTTCAATTAGTACAATTTTCTAAAATAAGTAAAAAATATCGCTCGAAATGCTGAAAATTTGAATTTAAAGTAGAAATAAAAGCTCAAAAAATGAGTCAAATTTAAAAAATAAATGCATTCTACACACCGGGAAATTATAACGTATAAAATTATCTAAAAATGATTAAATTCCGATGTATAGTTTTTGCTCCTATAAAACTTTTTTAATGGAATGAATTTGTCCAACTTTAGCATTAAATATCTCTTAAAATAATTCTTCGATTTGAAAACTGTCTGCATCAGTGTGTTTATCAAACATTTCTCTATAATCCCGCCGATTTTCTTTTTTTTGTATGCAATATTTTTCTTAATATTAACGGAGAAAGACCTCCGGTCACAAAAAATCCAAAACCGGTGGCGGTGACAGTATAAGTTACTTTTTTTAGAATAGAAAGATAATTCCAAATTTAGCTTTTTTCATTGAGAATCAACTAACATTTTTCATAGAAAATGTAACATTTTTTCTTCATTGTTGCAAAAATTTCAAAAGCCGTAATAACAATTTATTTCTTTTTAGTTGAAAGATTTCCACGTGAGATATTAAATTGAACTAGCTTTTTTTTTCGAGAATTAAAAAGGTGAACATGGCGTCATAGTGGAAATAAAAAGGATATTTTTAGAATAAGTTTTTGCTTTGGTCAAATTTATGTTTTAGTAAAAAGTTTCAAATGGATAGCTATTTTTATGCAGGTAGCAAACCTAGTGAGGAATTATATAACTTAAATTTTAAATTTTTTTTTTTTTTTCCCGAGTTGAGAACTATTTATACATAGTTAGATAATAATTTTCTGATGTGTTTACATCACCCCTTGAGAGAGAATAGGGTAACAAAATTTAAGTAAAACTTTTATTGTTTTCTGTATCAGCTATAATATTGTTAAATATTACCAGTAAGGATTCAACACAACTTATTTTTGCATTCATAGCGTTCCTGAGTGGGAAATAGGGTATCTAAATTTAAGTGAAATAAATTTTTTATGATTTGATTATAGATTTTTTACATCTAGATTGGAAGTTTTTGTCCGAACTACAGCAACCAGCATTACTACAGTAGTGAAATATTTTGAATTATACATTGGTAAAATGCATCACAATGTGTGATGCATCAATCATCACATCAAAGCCTGATGATGATATCCTCTATTAATTTTGAAATGAGTTCATCTGAATGCAGTAGTTATTAAAAAACTTGACATATTAAATGAAAACATAATTTGAAGAACAAATTTAAAAAAAAAAAAAAAAAATCCTACATTGTTTAATCTTGAGAAGGGACAGATATTAAGATATTTCATTCAATTAGTTCTACATTTAATGTTAAATTTTTGTAACAAATTAGTTAAGTAAAATTCATACAATATGATACTTAAAACACACTAAAAAATTAGATTCCATTCAAATGAAATCGAAATAAATCTTAGACTTTTTTTTAGATTTTACATGCATTTTATGTACAGTTGTCATAAAAATAACACAAAATCTGCAATACAAATATTTTCAATTTAAAATGGAAGAAGTCTAAGATTTATTTCGATTTCATTTTAACGGAATCTAATTTTTAGGGTGTTTTAAGTATCATATCGTATGAATTTTATTTTTTTAATCTTCAATTGGCTTAACTAATTTGTTACAAAAATTTAACATTAAATCAGAACTAATTGAATGAAATATCTTAATATCTGTTTCTTCTCGGGATTAAACAATGTAGGAAAAAAATTTTGTTTTATTTTAATTTGTTCTTCAAATTATGTTTTCATTTAATACATTTATATTCAAATAACTTTTTAGAGATTAGTTATAAATTCCTTTGTCTTCAGGTATGCTTAAAATATGTAATTCTTACAACTACTTTGTATTAGCTGAGTACTCTGTACTGCTCTAATTTCCAGCAAAGTTAGTAGGGAAGTGTCTTTTTTAACATTTCTGTTAACTTTGTTTTTGTATCTAAAGATGAAATTTTATGATTAATTTTTCCCTCAGTTCCGGATATGCTAGAATTATAAAAATTGTATACAGATACACAAACATTTTTGATTACAGTACATTTTAATATTTTTAGAACTTAATTATAAATTAGCAAATTTCTTCTAAGGCATTTTTCCATTAGCCGGCCATAGGTGGTAAATCGTCAAATATTATTTTCTTTAGTATAGTTATAATTGTTTATGAATTACAAACATAGTAGAGGTAATCATGTACCAAACTACTCTTTCTGAAATATGCCAAGAGGCTGTGAAACTGCAACAATGAAATATTTTAAACACAAAAAAATTGAAAATATAAAGAGAAGATGATTATAGAAGATTCAATATCTATTGACAAAAATTTTTACTAAAGTTTTTCTCTTTGCCAAAAAAAAAAAAAAAAAAAAAAAATCCCCCACATGAAAATAATTTTGTCACAAACCACATTCAAATAAACCAAAAGTATTAGCGAATTTATGGGACACCCAGTATATATATATATATAGAGAGAGAATTATAACTGGTTGTTAATTCGAAAAAACATCTTTGCTATTAAAAAGAAACAGATTGTACAACATTTAAATATATTTCTAAGTAAATCTTTCTCTAAACATTTCTCTGATATTTATTTTGACCTAATTATGACTAGGGTTAATCTTTTAAATATTAATTTACAAAAAAAAAAACATAAAATTCAGAACATGAATACTCAAATGATAATTACTTTTTCAAATCACATATTTAATAAAATTAATATCAATTCTATAATTAATGATAAAAATTGTTTTTTTCCTATCAATAATCTTCATATATCAAAAACCTTTAAATATCTGAATACAATTGGTAGAAAGATTTTTAACTACAATACATTTTCAAAAAATACATCTGCTGCAAGTAATTTTCCGTGTAACTGCAATGACCCCACTCTAAAAAAATACATAAACAATGATCATGGACATATAATCACTGGAAATCTTGATATTGTTAATGATTTTAAATTGAAACAACTAATGGGTTATGGTACTAAATATAGACTTCCATCTAAATTTAATGTTAAATCTATTATCAAACAGTTTACATATGATATTGATATTTTTATTTATAAAATTTCTATCTCTTATAATAAGCCTATTGAATATTTTAATCAATGGAAAATATTAGTAATTGAAAAATTAACTATGGCTTTAAAAAATAATATTGCTGATTTGGTTTCTATTAATACAAAGCATTTTTTCCAACAAATTACTAAATTACAAAAAAACTACATTATTACATATGTAGACATATCTCCTAACAATTATGCTATTATATGTAAATCATATTATCACCAACTTCTTACAAATTGTATTTCTTCTAATAAGTCATTTCAAAAAACTAATGAATATGTAATTGTAAATAATCGTAAAATTCGAAGTTATTATAAACTATTAAATATTTTATCTACTAACTTTAATTATCCATATTTAGTTTTTATTCCCAAATTTCATAAAACTCCAATTAAATTTAGGACTGTTACTATTGGTTGCAATACATATAATAATAAAGCCAATAAACTTCTCTTAAAAATTCTTAATCAATTATATGTACTTACTACAAACAATGATAATACACATTGTATAAAAAATAGCTATCAACTTGTCAATATTTTAAAAAATCTTCATTGTGTTTATAATATAACGACATATGACTTCAAAGGTCTTTTTAATAATATAGACCTATTAGATTTACATAAAATTATAAATGCATTATTTAAAAAGTATTATAAAAAACTGGAATTACCATCTAATATAGATATTGCATATTTTAAATCTTTAACTAACTTCATTATCTATAATAATTATATATTGCAAGATAACACTTTATATTTACAGCATGTGGGTATACCACAAGGCGGCTGTACTTCCAGTTTACTCTCAGACTTATACTTATATCATTATGAACGTAATTTTACTAATAATAATCTACATTTATATCGTTATATTGATGACATAATTTTAATTGATACTGATCATTCTGCAATTACTCCATTTCCAGTAGATTATCCCACTAATTTGGAATTAACGGAAAACCTATTATCTAACAATACAATTAACTTCTTAGATCTTAAAATTACAATAAAAGACAACAAAACAATCACAGATTTATATGACAAACGTAAAGAATTTAAATTCAAAGTTAATACATTTACAAATTTTAAATCTTGTCTACATCATTCTGAATTTCGAAATATAATACTTAATCATTTATATAGAATAAAATGTTTATGTTCTTCTCCTCTAATTAACAATAATATTAAAAAACTAATTTATGATGCATTAAATCATGGTTTTCCAAAAAAATTCATATATCCATTAATATACAATTAGTACTTTTCTTACATGATCTTTTAAAACAAATTAACACATGCGTAAACAAAATTACAAAAAAAATTATAAAATAAAAAAATATCTATAAAAAATTAAAAATTGTAAAATAATATAAAAAAATTATTATAGGTTGGTTGGGTGGGTAGATGTTAGAGTACAGAGGAGGGTGGTGTTGTCTGGATAATACGCAATGGTTAATTATATATATAAAAAAAGGGGGGGGTTGTATTATTACTATATTTTTTATATGTATTTTGTATTGATGTTGATTTGATATTTTATATGTAATTGGAGAATTTCATTAATATTATAATTAGCTTAATTATTGATTAATCTCATTTACAATCATTTGTTATTAAATTTTAATTTACTAAGGACAATATCATATTAATTACTAATAGTATGCCATTTTTATAGTGATTAATATACATATAAGTATGTTTAATATAAATATAGTTATACTGTATGTATTAAAATTGGGTAATTATTTTTATTATTATTCCTCTATTCTTTTTAATATTTATCTATTTTCAATTTATTATCGGTTTAATGTTTTTGAATGTCCCACATTCATACTTTTTGGATTTTTATGGATGTATGAAAATAATCCACACTCTCTATTTGTGCTTTTTAAGTAATGGGAATTTAAGTATCATTTAACCTTCTATATACTTCCATATGTTTTTTATTTCCTGTTCATTTTATAATTATCTTATATATAATTGATTTAAAAAATAATTTTTATATTATTTTTAATAATTATTTATATTAATTATTACTGAATTTATTTTGTTTTATAGCATATAGCTATATGCTATATATTATCAATGTTCTAGTATTATTTAAATTCTTAGTTTAGTTTAAATAAGTTAGATAATAGAATATTTTGTATGCTTTTAAATTTTATTAACAATAGTTTTTTTAAATACATTGTGTGGTTTATATTAGGTTTATAATTATCTATATATAAGGATATGTTTGGTTTTGCTGTTTAAACAATTACTTACATTCAAATGCTTACAAATATTTATCTTGTGACAGTTGAATAATAAAAGTAATACTAGATGGCAGCACCAAAATTTGTCTTTTTAAGATAGCTCTAAATTTTAATTTTTCTAGCTCCATTTCAGTTATAATTTACTACACCAGGGGTTATTTTTAGCTAAATTCTGACGATATTGTTAAACAGTTATTAATTAATTTAATAGTGCATTTTAAATAATGTAATTACTATCTATTTATTTTATATTATATTAAATGTATTTAACAAGGTATTTCAAAATTTATTTCAAAATGTATTAACTGCATCCTTTGGTATCAATTACTGTGATTTCTTAACTGCTTTATTCACCTTAATCTTTATGATATTCTGGTAGACATGTGCGCGTGGATATTTGTAAAATACTGAAATATTAATCGGTATGGTGTTTATTATTTATATTTTATATCCTATAAATATTTAAATAGGTTTTATTGATTCTTCCATTTCATATTATTTGTTTCTATTCTGTTTTCATTTTTAATCAATTCACTAGATTTTAATGGTTGTTTGGGCACAGGGGAAAATAATTTTTAGCTTTAGCTTATTTTTCTCACAGAAAACAACCATTTTGCTTATATCATTGAATTCTGTGCCCTTGACAACGTAATTCAATATATAAGCTTTTCCATTTTTTGTCGGTGTCCACTTTTTTCTTTTTCTTCCATAATAATTCTTATAATATATATATATTTTTTTTATACTTACAGCTTTAATTCATAATATTTGACGGTGGTAGGTTATGTTTAATTAATGGTTATATATATATATATATATATATATATATCCTATATATATATATATATATATATATATTTGTCTTGCAATAGCACTCTTATATCTGAATTGATTTCAATGTGACTGAGCATGTGTACTTTTGTGTACATGTGTTGAGAATTTTCAAGGTCTCAACCGAGTTTGTTGCCTTCTTTCAATCACTTTAAAAATTCAAAATTCTATAGCTCAGCCATTTCTAAAGACAGAGGATAAATAAAAAAATGCTCTGGAACCCTTGTATCAAGACTAAATACTAAAGGAAAAATCTTTTGTAATTTCTAAATTTTTTGTACATCTTTTGAATTTAAAATTTTTAAGGGACTGCAATTTTGAAATAAGATGGCAGATGAAGCTGGCCAACAAACTCAGTCGAGACTTGGATAATTGCCATACGCGTACTCTGTCACATGCAAATATATTCATAAATTCTGTTGTCTTATTTCAAAATGTCAGCCATCTTAGAATTTCAAACTGCTATAGCTGAGCTGTTATTTTTATAGAGGCAAAAAAAAAAAAAAAATATCTGGAATCCTTGTATCAAGGTCGAACATAAAGGAAAAAACTTTTTTAATTAATTTTTTTTTTTTTTTTTTGTACATCTTTTTGAATTTGAAATTTTTAAGTGGCTGCCATTTTGAAACAAGATGTCATAATAATTTAATAATGCCATAATAACAAAACATGCTTTATCAGAGATTGTGTTTTAGATTTAAAAAAAAGTAATTAAAGTCAGTTCTGTGTTTTTAAAAGTAATTTTTTTTTTTTTAATCTAATACAGACCTGTCAAATGATTACGAAAAAATCGTAGTTTCTACGATTTGGAGCTAAAAACTACTATGTTACGAAAATCGGTCTAAAACTACGATTTTTTGCAAAAAAACACACACGGCAAAAAAAAAAAATCAATTCCGTCAATCATTCACAGAAAAAGAAGTCAATTTCGTCGTCAAAGGATCACGAAAAAGCACGAATTTCGTGAAAGGATCACAAAAAATATGCAAATTTGTTCAAGGAATCGTGAAAAAATACAAATTTCGTCAAAGGATCGCAGAAAAAACACAAATTTCATCAAAGTATCGCAAAAAACGCACATTTTGCTTAGGGATTGTGAACAAAATGCAAATTTCGTCAAAGGATCATGAAAAAATGCGAATTTCGTAAAGAATCGATGGAGAAAAATCCAAATTTCGTCAAAGGATTGCGAAAAAAAAACCCGCGAATTTATCAAAGAATCGTGGAAAAAACCCCTAGTTTTTTTAAAAATCGCGAAAAAACTCAAGTTCGTCAAAGGATCACAGAAAAGTGCGAATTTTGTTAAAAGATCGTGGGAAAAAAGGCTAATTTTGTCAAAAGATCGTGTGAAAAAGGCGAATTTTGTCAAAAGATCGTGTGAAAAAAGTCGAATTTGGTCAAAGGATCAATCACTGAAAAACATAAATTTTGTCAAAGGATCGCAGAATAAAGCTAATTTCGGCAAAGCATCGTGGAAAAAACGTGAATTGCATGAAAGTGTCGTGAAAAAATGTATAAATAGCGCCGTGAAAAAATCCTCCCACTCCTGTAATCTTTCAGAAAAATTTCTGTGAATTTCTGATTTTTTTAACCCCTGCTCTGTGCTCACTTCAGGAAACATCACGCACAGACAAAAATCTATATTTATTAATATGATACATATAGTTTTTAATCTGGAAGAATATACAGAATTAACTTTTAAAAAATCTGGTTAACCCGAACCCAACCTGCAGGAATCTAAACTCTGCCCGAACCGAAAGCAATCAGAGTTAACCCGATGTGCAGCGTAAAAAACATTAACCAACGAACCAATCTCTAGATTAATTTGAATTTTGGATGCTACTATTTCTTATTTTTAAAGGCTGGCAGGTCTGCTAATATGGCCTATAATTTTTTTGTATAATTTCTTGAAATGTAAAGAAACTTTTTAGATCTTAATTTTATTTTGTGGCTTTATTTATTTATTTTCCCTTAAAGGTATGGGTTCAGGTTCTGCACCTATAAAACAGTGCATTGATTTGGTAGAGAAGAAAGGAAAGTCTGTTTCTTGGAGACAGTGTCAACATCTTATTGTAGATGAAATTTCAATGGTTGATGGTGATTTTTTTCAAAAGCTTGAAGTCATTGCACGTCATGTAAAGAAAAATGATAAACCATTTGGAGGTATCCAACTCATTCTTACTGGAGATTTTTTACAGCTGCCTCCTGTCTGTAAAAAGGATGAAAAGAGGAAGTTTTGCTTTCAAGTAACCATTTATTGAATTTATATTGTAAAATTTATCTTTTATTATAATAGTTATTTATAATTTCTAAATATAAAAGTTTGTTATAAAGTGTGTTCATACTTGTCTGTCAAACATTGTTTTATTGAATTTTCATTATTTTGTAAGGAAAAAATAAATTTGCCTAGTCAGTCTTCATTTTAATATATTATACAGGGTGATTCAAAAAACCATTGACAAAATAAATGGCAAATCAGGCATACAACAAGGATAAAAAACCACATAGGAATATAGGGTTGCAAACCACTTATTGAGTCACAAATACAGGGTGTTTCATCCTAACTAAACTTGAGTTGATGGTCATAATTTCAAGAAAAATTAAAACATTGCAATGAAAATGCAACAATATGGACCTTGTTTTGTGTGAAATGTGATAACATCACGAAAAGTTCTGGGAAAACACGTTGCTCGAGTAATCAATGATACCATATGAATTGATCATCACAGTCCAAAATGAAGGGCGTCCAGTCCATACTGATGGCGCGTATATTGCAAACTTCTACTACTTTTGTTTGGTGTTATCACATTTAAAACAAAGGTGAGAATGTCTGTTAAATGTTTTATTATAATATACTTCAGTTTTCTGAAAGTTATGACCGTCAACCCAAATTGAGTTAGGTTGAAACATCCTGTATTTGTGACTCAATAAGTGATTTCCGACCCTATGTTCCTATGTGATTTTTTATCCTTGTTGTATGCCTGTTTTGCCATGTCATTTTGCCAATGTTTTTTTCAATCAGCCTGTATATATAAATGAGTCATTCCATATCAAATCAACCAAAAAAAACTTTTAGTTTTTAATTTAAGAGGTGTTTTTAAAATTTTTACATTTTTTTATAAAAAATTAAAATTTTAAATATTTTAATCATGTTGTATATCAACAAAATCGGAAATTTTGGTTTTTCTTGTTTACTTGACTGATACTACTACTGCACCAAAAATTATAAATTTGATGTCAGGGTTCAGACCATTGGTTGATTTTACATGTAATGACCCAGATATAATATCTTTGAAAATCAAAAGACATCTAACAATATATAATAAAACTTTTTGTAATAATAAACTATCTTACCCGCCGGCGAAAAGATGGAGCCATGTTAGGCTTGATTTCGATTTGATTGTGAAAACTTATCTGACTAAATACAAATGCCATCTACCACAAATGACCTCTGTTCAACATATTTTTCCATAAAAAATTCAACACAAAAAAAAATTGCAACAATGATTTGCTCAAATCAAAAAACCATTTCAGAAATCATGTTTAAAACAAACGAACAATAAGCTACGTAGTGAGTCATTATTTTTAAAATTCATTAAAAAAATAGTTAAAAAAAAAGCTTTCATGCACTGAGTATGTTAACCATGGCATGCGTAATATGTATGAAAAAGCATAGCCAGGTTCACCACAAACCATGAACCACAAAATTCAGCGAAATAGTTGCATGATCTTTGTTTACAGTTATAACGTGCCCAGATAGCAGATCGCATTTATTTTTTCTCACCAGTAGTCAAAGTTTGAGAAAGATTAATCATTATGTTCAAATTAATAGTTACTTATACCCTTCGATTTTATACGATTTATAAGAATACTTTTTGATAGATTGTAGCACTTTAGTAATACATTAAGAAATTACAAACTTACTGCGCTAAAGTTCCATAAGTGGGTATGTCACCAAGAATGGTAAAATACAATAGTGATGTTGTCAACAATGTGGTGGGGCTTCAAATGTAACAAGATTATGAGATCAATTATCTATCAAAAAATGTTTGCATATTTGCAGAATATTTATTTATCTTTTTGTTATGTATTTTAACTGAAATGCATGTATTTAAATGTATATATATAGTACCGGTCAGTACCGAAGCCGATCCGGTTAATGAAAAATCCAGATAATTGGACAACTTTAAAAAACAGCTATGGCAATGTTTTTTCGGTAACTTCCCTTCACTCTTTTTCCAGGCTTAGGACTGCCAATTGCAGTGGTGCACGTTTTAGCATATTACAAATGGCGTGTTTAGAAGTTTTTATTTTTACTTTTTAAAAATTTTATTTTCTACAAAATTGGTACAAACTTATGCATAGAAGTACATATAGAAATTATTGCACGTGTGTATACATAAACTTTATGAATAAACACGAGTGGAGGGAGAGGGAGTGAGCGGGTTACTTTCCAAAGACACCACCAGGAGCCAAAATAAGCAATTTTTCCAGCACCTTCAGAGAATCTGTAGATATAAAGGGATTTTCGTGAAAAAAAGAATATGCGTGTGACTCTCGCACATTAGAAGTGAAGCTTCTTAGGTTCTAGAAATAGTTGATTGTATGCATTGCTCTCTTTGAATTTATTGGCGAGATTATTATTTCAGGATTAGGGAATGGTTATTTAACGGTTAACTTTCGTGACATCCAGTCAAATTTACCCTACCGCGCTTAAAGAAGTTTCACATCAATAATTTTGGAGAAGGCAGAAAAAAAGTATGGTCCTTTATCATTCTAGTTAATTGGACAATTCGGTTAATCGACGCTCTACTGTGTATGTATTTTAAATGAAAGTTATGTATTTAAAATGAATTGGGTGGCTTATATTTAAAATGAAATTAATGTTAATCCTATGCGAATGATAACTATAGGAACAATATTTGGTGATTTATCACTTGTGCTCGGCTGACATATAAGTACTCTTTTTTATCTTGACAAAAGCAGATTTTATTTTTTGCAAGTGTAAATTAAAAACAATGACTTACACAAAAAAAAAATAACTGAAAAAAAACAACGTTTATTTCCCATTAAAAAAAATTTTTAATTTGTTTTTCATACTTTACAGTAAATTGTTAAATAATGTATAGTATATATTTGACAAATAGCTGATAAGCACTATAAAATAGTGCTTAGGGGTTAAAATGGGTAGCAGAGGATATTAAGTATGTAATGAAGCGTAATGCTGGTTTAAACCCCAAGGAAAATTATCTATTAAGAATTGTATTAAAATTAAGCTAGATAAACTTGAACATCTGAAAAGTAAAAGATAATCCTAAAAATAATGTGGTGGAGAATAACGACAGATATTTTAAAAACACAAATAATTTATTAAACTTAAAAGACAGCTTGTCAATAAATGTAAAAATAGAAAAGACACTTATCTGAAACTTGAAATACAAACATCATGGCAAATAGTAAAGGCTTTTACTTTGAAATATAACAATACTATGCTATATATTAGTCACGACATCCCTATAATCCTAATAGTGTAGCGAGGCCTTGAAAGTGTAAGTATGTCCTTTCGAAGGCATTATGACAAGAGAGTTTTAAGTGACTTCTGTGATCTAAATAATTTTAAATAAAACGTATAGTGGTTCTTAAACAGGTTCTTTGTAAAATTAGGAATTTGATTTTTCGCTGTTGTAACGTCATACTATGGTTTCATGATGCCTTGTGAACTTCGGCCACGTGCTTGCTCCACGTGTAAAAATGGCCGTAAATTTTAAAGTAAAATAGTCTTAAAAACCTTACCTCTATATATTTGTTGAAAAAGACAAAGACGAAAAGCAATAGTAATATCGACAGGCTTGAATGACCGAAGATTTTCTTTATTCGCTGTTAGGGCACGGGAGTCTCCTGGTACGTTCCCACGTGGTAACTGATGGTCTTGAGAGAAAACACTATTTCTTAAAAAATAAACTAGAAAGATGCCCTACTCCTATTAACTAAAATTTTATGTTTAAATAACATAATTTAAACGAAGGAAATTGCCTTCGAAGCCGCGGTGCTTGCATCTACCTTGCAACGCTCGCGACTTAAAAAAAATTCATCGATTAGGTCGATGACAAAAAAAGTACGACGTTACTGCACGGGTCCGTGGATGCTACTGACGAGAAAACGCTCTACAGATCGCTAGGCGGCAACTTGGCGAGAGACGTATCGCACCAACGCCAGAACACGCGCCCGCGAATGAAATCGCTGGGAGCAAGCGCCGTGCATGACGACACAGAGCCACGCCCCGACTCCGAAACATGAATGAACGATCAGGAAGGACGCTGCTCCAAAATAGCGATACGGGAATGAGAAAAAGCCGGCCGCGCGATACTTAAAACATTAAAAAAACGCATTACAAAATAGAAATGTAAAAACGTAATAAACTGGCCGATTTAGATGGGAAACGTGTCAAATTAAAGGTATTAATTTAAAACTGATGATAAGATAAGAATTTTAAGAATAAATTTACTGGAACATTAATTACGATTAAAAAAAACGGGAATAACGATGTCATCTATCATGACATACTCCCCGAAAAAGGGGTAGAAAAAAAAAAACTAACCACACCGTAGGTCAGCACCAGGAGTATACATGGGGATGACATTCATCGACATCCAACATGTCGGAATAAAGTAAACCTATAGAAAAAATAAGTTACATGAATTCCTGCGTACACTTATACAGCTATAACAACTTCCTTCTACAACATAAATAAACAGAAGAATATTTATATACTTTCACAAATTCAGTGAAACTGCAGTTTCATTACCCAATGCTCAATATATTCTGGATTTTACGCTTTAAGTATGATCATACTAAACACTACACTAAATAAGACAATTGCATAAACAAGCAGATTTTGCACTTTTAAACCAGAATTGGAATGTATGTATGCCTGTGTACAACCTGAGACTGAACATTTGTTTTTGGTACCAAAAAAACACATACATAAACGAGGAAAACATAAGAGGTAATGGGAAAGACAAAAAAAGGGGGGGGGAGATTTTGACGTCAAAATGAAAAAAAAAAGGGGAATACGTACAAGAAAAAGGAACTTACATTACTGAAGAATCACAAACTATATACAAATGAAACAAAAAACAGTCAATTCTGTATTATTTCTAGGAATAATACATTGTACCTGGAACATTACTATCTTTACAATTTACACAACTTAAAAATTACAACTTTTGAATGACAAACAAAAACTTTATGCAAACAATCCTAAAATGCCTTACCACACTTTCAACCAATACATAACAGATAATTACAGACAGAATAACAGCATATCACTAACACAGCTTATCTGAAAAAAAGGAATAAAAATTAGAAGAACAGTTTTTATGCAGAAACATGAACTAAGCACTACTGAGCAATTCTGCCTGCAGAAAAGTCCTGTAAATGAGCAGTTCAATGGATAAGACTTCTTAAGGTGGAAAACTGATGCATCATAAATGAAAAAGTCTATCTTCTACACTGTCTGTTCAGAGCTTGGCGGGATCTAAGATTATAATTACTGGTTATGGGAGTCTGGGTTTTAGCAGAAGTGCGCATATTCTTTGTATTATGAACACCTGTTGCAGTCTGGACACCAGCGGTAGCAGGAACCCTCACTGCTGCAGTCTGGACACCAGCGGTAGCAGGAACCCTCACTGCTGCAGTCTGGACACCAGCGGTAGCAGGAACCCTCACTGCTGCAGAAGCATCTGCTGTCGTGGAAGACGGATCATCTGCTTGGGAACTTATCCCAGTTGACTGGTTATCAGGGGACGGTGAATTATCAGGAATACTGGATCTTGTGTCAGGTCTGGTATCAGGTAACGGAGTTGTCTGCGTGTCATTCAGTTCTGTATGCAAAAGGTTTGCTTTTCTCTGTACAGGTACAATAAGTCTATTGATATGTACAGTTTGCATTCGCGCATCAGGATCATGGGCATCTTGGATCTTAAATATTACTTTGGAACATTGTTTAACTATTTTCATTGGATTTTTTTGCACATGTTTAAATCTTCCTCTGTTGAGGAGAAAAACAATATCCCCAACTTGAGGATGACGCATTTTTTCTTTTTGATGCTGTTTGTTGTTTTGCATTCTTTGAAAATTTTGTAAATTGCTGTATACTTTCTCATAAAGATTTTGTAAATTATTCATCAAGACAAAGTAATCATTGTGAACATCGAGTCGACTTTGGTACTGGTCTGACTGGAAAGAATCAAAGATATTGGCAATCTCACGACCAAAATGAACATTGTTTGGGGCTGTTTGGATGGTATTGTGAAAAGTGCTATTGTAGATACTTTCATGTACTTTGACAGCGTTTACGAAGTTGTAACCATCTTCCATCAACGCCTTGACAGTTGCTTTGATAGAAAAGTTTATTCGCTCTGATACTGCGTTGGCTTCCGGGTGAGCTACCGTTGTTTGACGTAGATTCACACCCAACATTCTGTTGAACTCATGAAATATATGGGAGTAAAACTGCATGCCGTGGTCTGCGAGAATCATCTCAGGGCGACCAAAAGTAACCATGTAATCAAACATTGCATTTACGGCGGTCATTGCAGTAATATTTTTCAAAGGATATTCTAACGAAATTAGCATTCTGTGCTCGGGAGAGCCTTCTGGTTGATCAAGGCCCACCCCACTAAATATAGCGATACTGGAATTATCTGCTGTGTGAACCGATGGCTCCAAGGTAAAGCGCTGGACTACAGACCAGCAGGTAGTGAGGTCGATCCCCGTGGAGGCAAGTGTCTTAAAATTCGTTTTGGTTTAAAGATTGCTTTGTGTTTATTTCTAGTTCCTTCGGAAATATGCTAATTGTGATTATGTTAATTATTATGTTAATCGTTATTTGATTTCTAGAACTTTCCAAGCTTGGAATGTTCCATTCGAGAAAGCACCCCTCGAGTGTATTTAAGCTGGTGTAACCTTGAGTTGGGGGAATAAAGCTTTGAGTTGGTTCATGCTTGTTGTATTCACTCGTTCTCAGTCAACACATACGCGACAGTTTGGTAGAGGCGCCGGGTACGATACGAACTACGGAAGAGCCACGCAGATGTTTACGCCTTCAAGGATTGTCTCCTGAATTTGGCCTCTTACCCGATCCAAGGAGAGTTAGAAGAAAGATGCCTGAGAGTAAGGACAGTGTCCCAGAGAATGCTAGTACCGTTCCAACTAACGTTGCTCCTGTACCCATCCTGACATACCAGCTACCTCGGAATCCGTGCATCTTTTCGGGAGAGGACGAACAAGATGTCAGCAGGTGGCTGAAAGATTTCAAACGAATTGCCACCTATAACCGCTGGGATGAACCGATGTGTCTTGCGAATGTTATTTTCTATCTTGCTGGAACAGCTCGACAATGGTTCGACAACAATGAGGAAAGTTTTACTAATTGGACTGCATTTAAAAATTCCTTAGAAAACACGTTCTGCCGAACGGACGACGTAAAGAGACAAGCTGAGAGACTGTTGCTTACACGGGCGCAGAAAACTGGTGAAATGGCCGAATCTTACATCCAAGACGTTCTTGCCCTGTGTCGTAAAGTTAACTCCTCTATGCCAGAAGGAGAGAAAGTGGCTCATCTCATGAAGGGGATTGCAGAAGATTTGTACCAGGTCCTGTTGGTTCAGGATTATCAGACTGTCGATGACTTCGTGAAACGCTGCCGTCAAATAGAAACTCTTCGACGTAAACGTGTCACCCGGCCAACATTCCAGAGACTCCCTAATGTTGCTACAATGTCAGCCGAAACGGACATAGGTGACATAACATCGTTGATACGAATAATTGTGAAAGAAGAGCTTAAAAAGTTCTTGCCGGAAGCAAGTTGCTGCACAAACGATGAATGCGAATCTCCAACGGACGTCGCTTCGTTAATAAGAGAAGAAGTTATGGAGGCATTGGCACCACTCACGGGTCCAAAAAGACGTACCTTCACTCCCCGACGCACAGTTCCGGTCAGGTCTCAACCAAGGTGTGAAGCCAAAAACAGCACCGTTCCACAACGAAAGACAGATATATGGAGAACAACCAATAATGTACCCCTTTGTTACCATTGTGGACGTCCAGGGCACGTGCTCAGGTACTGTAGAGAAAGACGCAGGGTATTCGCGGATGCAAATACCTCTTGGGCATCCAATCCTGGACGAGGTATGGACACTGACTCCCTACGCAGCTCCGACGATAATTATGCGCAGACCATGTCTTCAAGTTTCAGAAGTAGTTCGCCTTATCCCCGTCGCACTTCTAGCCGTCGACAGTCGCAGTCACCTATACGTCGCTCTAGCCGTTCTCCACGCCGAGCTAAAGAGGAAAACTAGCTCTAGCGACCTATGCAGGAGGTGAGGCCGCAATAAAAGAAAATCCTCCAGCGTACATTATAACCAAGTTACAAAAAAACACCACCTATGTTACCGTAAATGGACAGTGTGTAAAAGCCCTCGTCGACTCTGGTGCCGATTATTCGGTTATATCTGAAGCATTTCGCAGGCAGTTGAATGTACCTATGTTTAGTGAAAATGGACCTATATTGAAGACTGCATCTGGAAAGCCGGTGTCCGCCTCAGGACATTGTGTATTAAAAGTCAACTTGAATGGAAATGTGAAACCATTTGACTTTCTTGTGTTTCCACGATGTAGCCATAAAATGATACTTGGATGGGACTTTTTCCGTGCCACTGATGCTGTTATAGATTGTGGGAATGAAGAGCTTCAACTATCGGAAATTCTACCAGACACAGTGGTATGTAAATCTGATTCTCCCTTGCTTGCAGCAACAGATTACGTAATTGAGGCAAATTCAGCTAAGCAAATATGTACCGTTAGTCCAGACATTCAAGAAGCAGATAAAGCTATGGTTGTTGGCAACAAAACTCTCATGTGGGAAAGAGAGCTATTCATACCAGCATCAATCATTACGGTAGAAAATAATTGCTGTAAAATATGGGTAACGAATTTCTCTGGACGAACTCAGATAATACCAAAGAGGATGAATATAGCTTGCTTAACAGTAATCGAAAATAACTCCATCTGTTCGCTGAATGATACTGACAGAGAACATACCAAAAGACGTAAGTCCAGAAAGACACTGATTCGTGGAAAATTTAAAGATATGTTAGATAATGAGCTAACTAGTCAAGAAGTAGACGCACTCTTAAATCTTCTGGAAGAGTATAGTGATATTTTCGACATTAACAGAAAATCGAAGAAATCTAGATGCAATGGTGTAAAGCACAAGATTGACACAGGGAACAGCGCTCCAATTAAACAGAGACCTTATCGTACCTCAGCAACTGAGAAACGACTAATTGAAAATGAAGTACAACGAATGCTAAAAGAAGACGTGATACAGCCCTCAAACAGTCCTTGGTCATCTCCTGTCGTGCTTGTGAAGAAGAAAAACGGTGAATGGCGTTTCTGTGTCGATTATAGAAGATTGAACAAAGTCACTAAAAAAGACGTCTATCCGCTGCCACGCATCGACGATGCTTTAGATTGTCTCGCCGGTGCGACGATTTTCTCTATAATGGACTTGAAGTCAGGCTATTGGCAAATAGAAGTTGATGAAAAAGATCGAGAAAAGACAGCTTTTGTGACATCAGACGGCCTCTATGAGTTTAAAGTCATGCCGTTTGGGCTATGCAATGCTCCCGCTACATTCGAACGAATGATGGATGCAGAACTGCGAGGACTCAAATGGAACATCTGTCTTTGCTATTTAGACGACATCATTGTGTACGCACCAAATTTTCAAGAGCACCAATTACGCCTGAGAAAAGTTTTGCAATGTATTCAAGAGGCAGGGTTGACGCTTAACTCCAACAAATGCTCGTTCGGCAAAAAGAAGCTGACCATATTAGGACACCTAGTAGATCAACATGGGATCTATCCCGATCCACAAAAGACAGCTGCTGTGACAAAGTTCCCTGTTCCAGAAAATGTTGCAGATGTTCGAAGTTTTCTAGGCCTGTGCTCGTATTACAGACGATTCATCAGAAATTTCGCCGATATCGCCAAGCCCTTGCATGAGTTATTAAAGAAAGAAACATCGCAGAGGGAATCTTTCGCAACGCTTAAGAAGTTACTGACCAGTGGACCTGTTTTGGGACATTTTCTGCAAAACGCTGAAACGAAGATACATACAGATGCTAGTGGCTATGGCATTGGTGCAGTATTAGTCCAGGATCAAGATGGTAAGGAAAGACCAATAGCCTACGCCTCCAGATCCCTGACCGCAGCTGAAAAGAACTATTCTACAACCGAAAAAGAATGCCTTGCTGTCATTTGGGCGATCAGTAAATTCAGACCGTACATTTTTGGAAAACCCTTTACTGTAGTGACGGACCACCATTCTTTATGCTGGCTAGCTAATGTTAAAGATCCATCTGGAAGACTTGCACGTTGGGCTTTGAGGTTACAGGAGTACGACATCAACGTCATCTATAAGAGTGGTCGAAAACATTCCGACGCTGACTCACTGTCAAGAAAGCCCCTTGCCGAGACAGCAGTCGACGACAATGGAGAAATCCCTTTCTTTGCTGTCATCGCAGACTACGGAAAAGAACAGCTAAAAGATAAGCAGTTGAAATCCATAATTAAAACTACCCAAAAAGGCGATGGATGCCGAGGTTACCAAATGAGAAGCGGGGTACTCTATAAAAGAAATTACGACCCTATGGGACAGCAATGGCTCTTGGTAGTCCCGAAACAACTCCGTCGCGATATACTAACAAGTCTTCATGATGCTCCAACTGCTGGTCATCTCGGATTCGCCAAAACGTATGATCGGATAAGGAGGAAGTATTATTGGCCAGGACTGTATGGCAGCATACGCCGTTATGTGGCACACTGTCGAGAGTGCCAAAGACGGAAATCTCCACCTGGACTTCCACCTGGACAACTTCATCCAATAAAGCCCCCTGATGCACCATTCGCTAAAATTGGAATAGATTTACTTGGACGCTTCCCAATAACTCGGAACGGGAACCGATGGATTATTGTCTGCACGGATTACCTGACGAGATTCACAGTTACAAAGGCATTACCAACTGCTGAGGCTACTGAAATTGCCCAATTTATAGTTGAAGAAATCATACTCAAGCACGGTGCGCCCAAAGAGATGATAAGTGATCGAGGACGTTCCTTCCTATCCAATATTGTGAAAGACATTAATCAACTATGCCAAACATCTCATCTTCTAACGACAGCCTATCACCCACAAACCAATGGACTGACCGAAAGATTTAACAAAACATTGGCCGACATGCTGTCTATGTATGTTGACGTTGAGCAAAGAAATTGGGATACAGTCTTGCCTTTTGTGACTTTCGCTTACAATTCAGCAAAACAAGATACCACCGGGTTCAGTCCCTTCTTTCTCGTACACGGTAGAGATATACAGACTCCTCTGGATGTGATCTTTCCTCATTTCGCAGAACCATATAACGAAAATTATGCACAACATCTAGTCACCAGGGCAGAGGAAGCTAGACAGCTGGCGAGACTTCACATCCTCGAGTCTCAAGCAAGTGACAAACGAAGATATGACGAAAGACATCGACCACTCAGCTATAATATCGGAGATCTAGTCTGGGTTTTTACTCCCATACGAAAAGTTGGGCTTTCGGAAAAACTTCTAAGACGTTATTTCGGACCGTACCGAATCACACGACGACTATCTGATGTATCATACGAAGTAGAGAGCATGGAAGAGAATAAAAGGCGACGAAGTTTAAAGGACGTAGTCCATATTCTGAGGCTGAAACCCTATTTTGATCCAAACGAGCAAATAGCTGATGAAGAAACGCACAGAAATTCCAAGGGACCTGTCACGAGAAGTCAGACTAGATTGCAGCGGGACACTGCTTCCTCCTAAGGAAGGGGAAATGTAACGAAATTAGCATTCTGTGCTCGGGAGAGCCTTCTGGTTGATCAAGGCCCACCCCACTAAATATAGCGATACTGGAATTATCTGCTGTGTGAACCGATGGCTCCAAGGTAAAGCGCTGGACTACAGACCAGCAGGTAGTGAGGTCGATCCCCGTGGAGGCAAGTGTCCTAAAATTCGTTTTGGTTTAAAGATTGCTTTGTGTTTATTTCTAGTTCCTTCGGAAATATGCTAATTGTGATTATGTTAATTATTATGTTAATCGTTATTTGATTTCTAGAACTTTCCAAGCTTGGAATGTTCCATTCGAGAAAGCACCCCTCGAGTGTATTTAAGCTGGTGTAACCTTGAGTTGGGGGAATAAAGCTTTGAGTTGGTTCATGCTTGTTGTATTCACTCGTTCTCAGTCAACACATATGCGACAATATAATTTTAAGTGCTTGGAGAAGTGGTCAATAGCCGTTAAAATGTGATAACCATTTCTGAATGGGCCTACGAAATCGAGAGATAAAAGTTGGCCAGGTTTTGTAGGGATTATTGTGTCTTGAAATGGAGCTGCTGGGATTCTTTGAGGTTTATTAGTGATACAAGTATGGCACGACTTGACAAAATTTACAACATCAGCATGTAAACCCTTCCAGAAAAATTTTCTACAGATGTTTCTGTATGTCTTATCAATGCCATAATGTGGAATATGGTGAATTCTTATACACTTGGCTTGAAGAGACTGTGGAACTACAATTTTATATTGTGCATATTCCTGACCGAGGTCTGATTTATTGCCGTTATAGTGATAGTGTAAAAGTTGAGATCTATCACATAAAATATAATTCTTGAATTTTGGGATGGGATTATTATTTATATCTTTAATTATCTTAAGAATGTATGGATCTTTACGTTGTTCTTGAAACAGGGTGATTTCTGAAATCTCATTTACGGCATCTTTAGGTGGGATTACATTATTTGGAGGAAGAACTGTACTATTATGATGCATAGCATTTACGTCTTCTTCGATGATTGGCAAAATTTCTTGTGAATTTATTAGATTAGGGTCAGATCTTACATTACTAGAATTATCAGTTATAGGTGTGAGCGATAAGAAGTCAGCCAGAATATTTTGTCGACCAGGAATATGATTGAACGTGAACGTATATTCACCAATATCTAAAAGCCAGCGGGTGACTATGTCAGCCGGTGAAGTTGTACGCTTGTAATGCTTGAGTGGCTTGCTATCGCTTAACAGATAAAAATGCCTGCCATACAAAATGTTGCGGAACGCAGCCATTCCTTTGGCAATTGCCATGAGTTCCAACTGAATGGGTGGATATCTAGTCTCGGCTTTCCTGAGGGCCTTGGAAAAATAAGCAACCGGAAGTAGGTCATTATTATGTTTTTGGAGAATTACAGCACTGATTGCAAACTTGGATGCATCAGTGTTCAGATAAAAGGTATCGTTAAAATTGGGCTGCTGTAAAAAGGGCTTCTTAAAGAAAATCTGTTGTAAGTTCTGGAATGCATTTTCTTCACGCTCAGACCATGAAAATGGTGACTTCGGTGATGTCATTGCAACCAGAGGTTCTGCAACTTCTGCAAACGACGGAATTAAGTGTCTGTAAAAGCCACACAGACCTAAGAAGCTTTTAAGCTGCCGTTTGGATTTTGGCACAGGAAACGAGTTAATCTTTAAAATATTAGCGTTAATTGGATATATCTTGTTGTCTTCAATGTGAAATCCGAGAAAGTTACATGAGGTTTGGTAAAATGAGCATTTATTAAGATTTAACGTAAGGTTATACTTTGTGAATACCTGAAGGAATTTAGATAATTTTTCAGCTGTCTCTTGAAATGAATTGCTACAAATTATTACATCGTCTTGATAACTAAAGATGCCAGGTAGGTTAATCTCTTCAATTACTGCATCAATCATCGCTTGAAACGTACTAGCTGCGGTTTTTAAGCCGAATGGTAGACGTTTGCATCTATATGTACCCCAAGGCGTCGTAAAGCAAATCTTGTCCTGGTACTGTTTAGGTAAATGGACTTGATGGTACGCCGAGGGCATATCGAGCGAAGTGAAATATTTGAAGTTAGCAATGTTGCTAATAAGGTTCTGTATCTTTGGTAATGGATAACTGGAATGCTCAATAATAGTGTTGATTAGCCGAAGATCCAATGCCATTCTATATTTTTGTTGTGATTGCCCATCCGATTTTTTTTTAACGAGCAACATGGGACACGCCCATGAAAACACGTTTTTTTCAATAATATCTGCCTCGATCATTTCATTAATCTGCTTACGGGCTTCTTCCTGTAGGACTTGAGGGATAGGAAAGGGTAGAGCTTTAATTGGATAGTCACTATTAAATTTAATTTGAGGTTTAACTAGATCCGAATGTCCCATGGTCTGGAGAGTGGATGAAAACGCCTGAGAATGGCTACTTAAAATTTGTCTTAAATTTTTCTCTTCCTGTTCATTAAGATGGGATAAATTTATTTTTGCGTTTTTAAATTCTAATTTTCGCTGATTGATTACCTTCTCTGATGGTTGAATTAAATTGACCAACCCTTCACTAGTAGGCGGAGGGCTGCTAACAATATTCTCATCGTTATCAATTGCTGGTTTGTGGTGGTCTATCATATTCAGTGTTCCAGTGCGGGAATTTTTATTTAAATGAATGGTTTGTTCCGATTTATTTTCCATAAAGATATAAAAAATTTGTTCCAGTGAATTGCTGTTTTTTGTGAGTAGCATCTCGGGTTCCCGTGCAGAACCACGGCGAAACGAAATAACAGCATCTTCACAGATACCATTTTGTTTTTGATCTGGAATGAACAGTAAATCCTTTTCAATGAGAGAATTATCCACAAACGTTCTCGTTTTTATGTAAGCACTCTCATTGGGCTGAATAACTGTTTTGTTGAAAAGAGTCACTACAGGTGGGATATTTGACGTAACTTGGATTTGTTTTGATGGAATAAAAGGGGGAACATGCAGTAGTTTAGAGAAGTCAACATCTGATGGTTTACTATTAACTTTAATCTTCTGTTTAACTTTATCTTCCAGATGTTGATTTATATTAAAATTATAGTGAGAGTCTCTGTTAGAGAAGTAGATGAATTCATCTTTAATTTTGCAGACTTCCGTTTCCGGAAATATAATAACATTAAACTTTCTTATGAAATCAAAACCTAATAATCCAGTAAATTTAGATGAAGATGGTAAAGTAAAAAGATAAAGAGGATGTCTGAAATGCATTGATCCAATCTTGAAGGAAAGTTCAACACATCCGTTAAAATTAATCTGAGCATTTATCGTAGAAATTTTGCAATTCCTAGATAGAAATCTATACTTAAAATTGTGTTTGTTTTGGTCAAAAAAAGATTTACATATTAAAGAGATAGAACTACCAGTGTCAATTAAGAAGGGTGATGTAAGGTCATTAACTTTTACTTGAATTACGGGGATAGCTGGTTGTTGAATGTTAACATTGGCAATGATTTTTGAAAATTGTGATGATACATTATTTATGGGATCTATTGCCTGTTGGACCGAATTATTGTCATTTTCTGGAGTATTTAGATCGTGAGAAGTGTGCTCTCCAGGTTGCAACTCCTCACTTAGGCATTTGGGTGATCAATTGCTGGAACAGAATTTTGCCGACAATTTAATGCTGGTGCTATGCGACACTGACGAGCAGAGTGCCCCCAGCATAGGCATAACTGGCATTGAATATTGGCACCCTGATTACCTTGGTCATACTGCCACTGATTGTTTTGATCATTAAAGTTAGTGTTGTGCTCATTAAAATTGCTGTTATGGTCATTGAAATTCCTGTTGTGATCATTAAAATTCCTGTTGTGTGTCCCTCTATTGTAGTTAGAACTTCGTGGTCGGCGAAAGTTTCGTCGGTTTCCACCATGATGAAATTTTACTCTATTTGCATTACAATGACCTCTATTGCTAAAGTTCCTACGTGGAGATCTTTTATTATTAACGTTGGACTGCTTATGTTTACTATCTGGTTTGTTTAAGTTTTCGAGGGTTTCTTGTATACTATGAATCTGTCCGTTAATTTCAGAAAATTTTGCATCACTAGTATCCTCTGATTTACTAATAATTGAACTTTCACTCTCACAGTCTTGGGCAAGAGTTGCCTTTGCTACCGCAGATTTGAAATCCTCAATCTCACTTTGTCGAATGAGGAGTCTGTAACTATGGGGAATTACTTGTAACAACTTGTTGAATTTAATTTGATCGAGTGCCTGTCTGTCTGTAATCTTATTATATGCTTTGTGTACTAAAACTTCTAACCTATGTGAAAGATTTGCAATTTTTTCATCTGTAAACATTTTGAGATTATCTAATTCTTTTGCATGGGCAGCTACGGATCTCTGAAGGAAAAATGTCCTCAATTCATCAAAAATATGTTCGGCTGATTCAAATTTAACAATTTCAGCCCTTTCAAAAAAAAATTTCTTTGCTCTGCCTCTTAAATTCTGGCTGATAAACATCATGAAAGATTCATCAGACCAATTATACATTTTTGCCATTTTGGTTAATTGAGTTATGAAAAAGTTAAGTTCTTCAGCATTTCCATCAAAAGGCTGAATTTGGAGTGATGGACCGTTCATTCGCGAATTATTTACGGGCAACTGAGCCTGCACCGCTTGTGGCGTTAAAATCGGCATTGTTGCAATTGAGCTATCGTTACTGCTTGCCGTATCGGCTCTACGGCCTCTCCTTCTTACCATATTGTACTTTAAATCTTATGTTTTATGCCTTATAAAAATATTACTCTTCTGAATTATTTAGTTAATTATTATCTACAACACATATATTACAAACACAAAAACATTATTACACTATTACTACTTTTCTATTTCATTTACGAACTAATATATTTTCACAAATTAATACACATATAATATATCTTCAAATATTCATTTTTCTTCAATTAATCATATTTTTCATCAGTTATTACTAGAGTTCTTTAGTTATTAGTATGATAAACTTTGTTTGAGAAACCAGGTACTAAAGTACGAATGACGTCACGTGCGAAATGGTAACGGCGCCAAATATGACAAGAGAGTTTTAAGTGACTTCTGTGATCTAAATAATTTTAAATAAAACGTATAGTGGTTCTTAAACAGGTTCTTTGTAAAATTAGGAATTTGATTTTTCTCTGTTGTAACGTCATACTATGGTTTCATGATGCCTTGTTGAACTTCGACCACGTGCTTGCTCCACGTGTAAAAATGGCCGTAAATTTTAAAGTAAAATAGTCTTAAAAACCTTACCTCTATATATTTGTTGAAAAAGACAAAGACGAAAAGCAATAGTAATATCGACAGGCTTGAATGACCGAAGATTTTCTTTATTCGCTGTTAGGGCACGGGAGTCTCCTGGTACGTTCCCACGTGGTAACTGATGGTCTTGAGAGAAAACACTATTTCTTAAAAAATAAACTAGAAAGATGCCCTACTCCTATTAACTAAAATTTTATGTTTAAATAACATAATTTAAACGAAGGAAATTGCCTTCGAAGCCGCGATGCTTGCATCTACCTTGCAACGCTCACGACTTAAAAAAAATTCATCGATTAGGTCGATGACAAAAAAAGTATGACGTTACTGCACGGGTCCGTGGATGCTACTGACGAGAAAACGCTCTACAGATCGCTAGGCGGCAACTTGGCGAGAGACGTATCGCGCCAACGCCAGAACACGCGCCCGCGAATGAAATCGCTGGGAGCAAGCGCCGTGCATGACGACACAGAGCCACGCCCCGACTCCGAAACGTGAATAAACGATCGGGAAGGACGCTGCTCCAAAATAGCGATACGGGAATGAGAAAAAGCCGGCCGCGCGATACTTAAAACATTAAAAAAATGCATTACAAAATAGAAATGTAAAAACGCAATAAACTGGCCGATTTAGATGGGAAACGTGTCAAATTAAAGGTATTAATTTAAAACTGATGATAAGATAAGAATTTTAAGAATAAATTTACTGGAACATTAATTACGATAAAAAAAAACGGGAATAACGATGTCATCTATCATGACAGGCATGACACAAAATCAATTCGTATTTGACATGAAAAAAGTCTCATTTCTCTTACGAAGAAACCATTGTAAAACTGTCGAAAACATCACTAAAAAGACTGGCATTACTTTATTTTAAAACGCCTGAGCTTTAGATGAAAAACACTTATTCCAAGGACGACATCATCAAAAATGTAGAAAGGTAGTTTCTGGAAATACTGCTGCGTTGACACAAGGTCTTGTATATTACAAAGACAACTTTAAAATACGCCATTTCAGCCTGTCGGGAAAACAAACACTCAAATTCAAGATGACTCTCCTCCAAAGCAGATTACTGTTGAAATGGACTATCGTGAAAGCAGATGAATTATACTATTGAAACAGATGATACTATGATGAAGCATTATAAAAAAACCGTTTCCACCTTCCCAGTACAAAGAGCAAATACAACTGGCCAAGATGACTTGAAAGCACAGTGATTTATTCGAAATGAATGAACTGAAATATGGTATCTACGCATGTCAGTTAAACTCCCAACCAGCTTCCAGGAAGAAGCACGTGAAGGCGTAACCATGACAATGATCACCGACACACTGCACATATGACGCCATCTTGTATTCACTGCGAGAAGTCAGAAGCTGAATTTAAGAGACTTTAAAGAAAAGAGGAAAGTAAGTATTAACAAAATAAAGTATTTTGTTAAAATAAATAAAGAAATGAAATAAAGATGAAAGTAGGGTAAAGCATAGTAGAAAAGTGACAATGATGAGAACAGAGGCTTTGTAAAGATATCAATAACCACTAAAATATGTTACGAACTTCTATACTAATAAAAGAAAAGATCGCTCTGTGTGTGTGTGTGTCTGTCTGTCTGTCGGTGATGGCTAGCAAAATCTATGGCACGTACGAGGTTCAAAATTTTTGTGAAGAGAGTTTAAGGCCTTTTCTAATGTACCTGATCCTCAGAATTTTAAAATTCTAATTAGTAGCTCAGTTATTAATTAACGAGCGTAGCTCACTGTCATAAAAAAAGTAGCTATTTCATCCCCGGTCATCAACATGCATGCCCAGTACGCATCCCTATTAAATTGAATGTAAATTTCGAATAATTCCACAAGTCATTTTGGCACGTTTGGTAAAGTGTCAACCTGCCAAAGTGAAGGTCCCTGGTTTGATACTCGATAGGACCAAAGATGAAATCTTCTGTTTATTAAATAAAATAAATTTAATCTTTTTTTCTGAAATTTTATGGGTTTCATTTATATGCAAGCTCATTTTTCCTTCTACAGCGGTAGAATTGATAAAAAAAAGTCACTGGTCCCAAGGACCAGTAAGCATGAAAATTTACTGGTCCCCAGTCATCATCACTGGCCCGCTACATAAAATTCTATTAAGTCCCTTTAACCCTTGAGTGATCTCCCCCCCCCCCCCCCCCTCTTAGAATATAAACCAAACCATAGTAAAATGTAAAATTATAATTTACTAAAAATTAAATAAACAGTATACATAACGAAAAACTATAAAATTATTAATTAGATATTTTATTTATCTGATTATTTATTTCAAATGACTGAGATTTAATGCAATTTTTTTAAATTATTGTGTAATTTGTGTTTGGTTGCGGTTTTCTAGGGGACGGGTAAATTAAGTTTACCTGTGAGAAAGGGGGGGAAAGTTACTGGTCCTGCAGACCACTAAATTTTTCAAATTAGTGGTCCGATTGCATTTTTGGTGGTCTCGGACCAGCGGACCACCAAGGATTTCGAACGCTGCTTCTATATATAAAAAAAAGTTTTGATTTGGAAATGGACCAATGAAAATCTGCATAGATCATCCAGGTATACTCCTACTAGATCGGCATCTATATTTTTTATGGCCGGGAGTCTTTCTTCGTTAATATTAAGAAAACGGTTTCATACAAAAATGTGAAAATCAGTGGTATTATAGAGACATGTTTTATAAACACACTGATGCAGACAGTTTTTAAATCGAATAATTATTTTAAGATATTTTTAATGTTAAAGATGGTCAAAATCCTTCCATTAAAAAAGTTTTATAGGAGAAAAACTATACATAGGAATTTAAACATTTTTAGATCATTTTATACATTGGAAGTTCCCGATGTGCAGACTGCAATTACCTTTTTAATTTGACTCATTTTTTGAGGATTTATTTACATTTTAAATTCAAATTTTTAGCATTTCGAGAGATATTTTTTACACATTTTAGAAAAGGGCAATTATTTTAAACTGTTGCCAATTTTAAAAACAGCGCAAAGAATAATATTTCCTTCAAATAAAAAATTTATTTACACGTGGCTATTATAAACAGAAAAAACTTTCAAATTAGAATTAAGTGATTACGTGTTAAAAATCGGGAAAATATTGAAAATTACATCATAAAAACTACAGTTACACGTGAATTTTAAAAGGAAAAGAAAATTTTTAAATACTAAATTCATTATTATGCGTTAAAAGTCACAAATGAAGGAAATTACGTCATATTTAAAAAGGCCAAATAAATAAAAGTTGGCAAAACACTTTAAATTAAAAAATATATTTGCACGAGACATTTATTTCATATTTTGAGATAATCTTTTCAACTATTATCGTGAATTCTAAGACAGCGCAAATAATATTTCCTTTCTAACAACAAAAGTATTTTCATGTGAATATTAAAAAGAGAAAGGAAACTTTGAAGAAAAAATTACGTCAGATTTAAAACAATACATTTAAAAGAACTTTCTCATAGCATTGTTAAAAAGTACCGAGAGACAAAGACTCTGTGTACTTAATTCATTTTACATTAGCTTAATTTCTAATTTTTAACTAATTTTTAACACTTTCCAACAAAGTTGAAAAGTGTTATTGATTTCGATTTGTCTGTTCGCGCTCTAACTCTTGTAAATATACTCGGATCGCACTGAAACTTTTGGTTATTGACGTTTAGCCTAGCACGAACCCTATTTCAAATGAAGTTTGTAGGGGTCTATGTCATTTAGCAGACAACCAAATAGCCGACAAGACATTTAGCAGACAGCAATTAGACGACAGGACATTTAGCCGACAAGTACATTTAGTCGACACGTACATTTAGTCGACAGGACAATTAGCCGACAGCGACAGGTAGCCGACAAGACAGATAGCCGACAGAGACAATTAGCCGACAGGACAATTAGCCGATAGGACAGTTAGTCGACATGGACAATTAGCCGACAGGACGTTTAGCAGACAGGATGATTAGCCGACAAGACAATTAGCCGACAGGACAATTAGCCGACAAGACAATTAGCCAGCAAGACATTTAGCCGACAAGACAATTAGCCGACAAGACATTTAGCCGACAGGACATTTAGTCGACATGACAATTAGCCGACAGGACATTTAGCCGACAAGACATTTAGCCGACTGGACATTTAGCCGACAGGACATTTAGCCGACAAGACAATTAGCCGACAGGACATTTAGCCGATAGGACAATTAGACGACAGGATATTTAGCCGAGAGGACGATTAACCCAGTTAGGTTTTGGTTTGGATACTGTTAGGTTTCGGATAGGTTACAGTCAGAATACAGTTAGGTTATAATTAGTTTACGGTTACGTTAAACTTAGGTTACAGTTAGATTACTGTTACATCACAATTAGATTAAATTTAGGTAACAATTAGGTTACGTTTAAATTACAAATAGGTTAAGGTTAGGTTACAGATAGGTTACAGTTAGATTAGGGTTAAGTTACGGATAGGTTACAATTAGGTTACGGATAGGTTACAGTTAGATTACGTTTATGCTACGATTAGGTTACAGATAGGATACAGTTACGTTACAGTTTGCTTACAATTAAGATTACGGATAAGTTACAGATAGATTACGGTTAGGTTACGGATAGGTTACAGTACGTTACGAATAGGTTCCAATTAGGTTATGGTTAGGTTACAGTACGTTACGGATAGGTTCTAATTAGGTTACGGTTAGGTTACAGTTAGATTACGGTTAGGTTACAGTTAGATTACGGTTACGTCATAGTTAGATTAAATTTAGGTAACAATTAGGTTACGTTTAAGTTACAAATAGGTTAAGGTTAGGTTACGGATAGGTTACAGTTAGATTAGGGTTAAGTTACGGATAGGTTACAGTTAGATTACGTTTATGCTACAATTAGGTTACAGATAGGATACAGTTACGTTACAGTTTGGTTACAATTAAGATTACGGATAGGTTACAGTTAGATTACAGTTAGGTTACGGATAGGTTACAGTACGTTACTTATAGGTTACAATTAGGTTACTGTTAGGTTACCGCCAGGCTACAGTTAGGTTACATTTAAGTTACAGTTAGGTTATAGTTACATCACAGTTAGGATACGGTTAGGTTATAATTAGTTTACGGTTAGCGTACCGTCATGATGCGTTTATTTTACAGATAGATTACGGTTAGGTTACAGTTATGTTACAGTTAGGTTAGGGTTGGGTTATAAGTAGGTTACGGTTACATTACGGTTAGGTTATAATTAGGTTACGGTTAGGTTACAGTTATGTTCCATTTCCGTTACAGATAGATTACGGTTAGGTTACGGTTATGTTCCATTTCCGTTACAGATAGTTTACGGTTGGGTTATGGACAGGTTACAGGTAGGTTACAGTCACGTTACATTTAGCTTATAATTAGTTTACGTTACGGTTAAGTTACCGATAGTTTATAGTTACGTCACAGTTAGGTTACGGTTATGTTACAGTTAGGTTACAGCTAGGTGATAATTTGTTTATAGTTGGGTTGAAGGTATGTTGCTGTTAGGTTACCGTTAGGTTACGGTTAGGTAACACGTTACAGCTAGTGTACAGTTAGGTAATGTTTATGGTACAGTTAGATTAAGGTTACGTTACAATTAGATTACTGCGCCCAGGTCTTAAATTCTAACAAAAAAAGTTCCGGAGCCCTAATCAGCGCTACCGGTACAACAACTGTACCGTTCCACCCCTCCCCCCCTGCCCCTGTAATCTGCATATTTATATTTGGTACATTAACTGCAAAATTTAAAGCATTTTTTTTTTCTTTAGCAAAATAAAAATTTTAAATATATCTATCTGCATGTTCTTAGCTGTCAACTATTCCACTTTTTAGTTATCACTTCTTCTGAATAGTAAAAATCCGTGCCTATTTTTTATGTTAATTAATTGCAGAATTCTGCGATTAAATAGGGTAAGGATTATGATTAGGAAATTTTTTTAACACAGAAAAGAGATAGTTCGCAGCTATGCATTTTTAAGAAAAAATGAATGAAATTTACAGAAATGAATATTTATATGCTGAAGAATGGAACAATGTTTTACAATTTCCTGAAAAATGTGCATATCTTAAACTATAATAATTTCCTTCCGCATAACAATCTTTTGCGGTGAGTCCCTGAAAATCAGATAAAATTAAAAATTTGACAACATTATCGGAAAGAATCTATGCTTTTATAGAAAAAAGGGAACCACTGTTCGATTGCTTTCTATCAGAATAACAATACATGGTAATTATATCTATTTACAAAGGAAAGTGACTTCGTATAGGTGCAGAGAGCCTTAGCGTGGGTACCGTTCATGATACAAAATAAATAGAAAAATCACTAACGTGATTTTTATACTCGTACGCAATAGAGGACAAAAAACCTCGAACAAACAAACATCAAGCTGATGCTTGTTGGATAAAACAGAAAATATTCTTTTCAGGTTAGATATCGAAATAATAAAAAGAAAACCCAGCCATTAAAAAAATATCCTACTGTCACAAAAGAAAATCGAACTGAAAGCAAATTTATTGTTCAGTCTCTTGAGTGGTGCCGTATCAACACGTCGCCGATATAAATTTGAAATAGTAAATACGATTTCTGTTTCCCCTTCATTCTGATCATAATAGCATTAAAATGATTTGAAGTGGAATATAATACATAATTTTAAAAGAGGATTTTTTTTTCAATACATGAATAAATAAAATTTTAAATGTAATACAGATTGAGCTCGAGTCAGTCTAAGCCTAAAAACTGATATAAAAATTGAGACCGTTTAATCTCCATCTCCTACGTGTGTGACACATTACGTCACATATAAGTGTTTTGTTAAAAAGAATGCAAAAGCTTGGAGATGGGATGGAAAGGTAAAGGTAATTTAAGCTTCGGTTTTTCGGAAGAGCTATTGCACTGGGCTCCGGAACCCTGTATTTATACAGTGTAATTTTATATCACACTAGCTGACCCACCCGGCGTTGTCCAGGCACATCATAATAACCTTAAATAAAACTCAAGTTTGTATGATTTTATATCCTTTGAAAATCTTTTAAATGAACCTAGTTTCGGAAGTCCCATTACTTTCCACAGCCTCTCGTGTGTTCCCAACAAATCTCTTTCCGAACGAACCTGTGAAATGGGTCCCCGCTACCTAAAGCAGTATGTACCGGAAGTGCTCCGCACGTGCCGCAGATAATCGAAAACCAAGTCGAGTGAGCCAAACTTCGTTGTAATCAAGCCCATAGAACCCGAAAAACGAATGCATCATTAATGTTCGAAAATGTTGGTAACTGAAGTCTAAGATAAACTTTCATAATACAGAAAGTAGCTGAATTGTAATCTAACTTAAATGAACCAATTCCCGTTGAAATCGGTCCCCTAGAACCCGAGGAAAGAATACACCCCTAAGCGGTGGAAGGTTCCCCCCCCCCTCTGTAAATTTCACGGACTACTTTTAAAATTAACGCAATATTATTTAATAAACGGATGAAATACCGGGCGGAAAACAACGTAGCTACGCTACTGCACCTATCTAAAATTTTGATATGAATTCGACATTCGTTTTATTCGATGTTAGCATAAATTAGAGGTCCGATGTAATTATGAGCGCGCTAGAGTGCGAAGCCAGCTAGTTTAATAAAATGTTATTATTATTACGCTTATATGTTAAAGCCTCGATAACTCGACATCCTCATAAATAAGTGTATTTAGTTAATATTATTATTTATACCTTTGCTCTAAAAACTGGATAACTTGAAGATTCATTAATCCGTTTTATTTTCTATCGAATACAAGTTATACGGTTAAACCTTGATGAATCCTCAAGCTTATAAATCTATGTTTTTATTTAAACAATTATCATTGGTCATTGTGGTTAAAACCTTGATAACTCTGTATACTCATAAAGCAGTGCTTCTATGCAATAGAATATAATTAATTTTCTTTACATCCGCAATAAAATTAAAATAACAAGTTATCCCCAAACGATCTCTCTAAACGCAAAAACCTAGTTACTTCGCCATCTCTTTAAATTTATATTTTAATCAGTTTGATATAAATTTTGTATGATTTCCAAAAAACCTCGAAAAGTCGTCATCCTTAATCATCTGTGATTTTATTAAGTCGAATGTCATTAATGAATTATATATATCCAATCTTGACAACTTGACATTCTCACAAATTCGTCTTTTTGCGCATCGAATTTATTTAATTTATATATTAAAAGATCAGTGATTCGCCAGCCTTAATAAACCTTTGTTTTTGCTGAAAGAAGTAGTATTTATTTGTTACTGATATGGGGGCACTATAATATCGATAGCTCATCAATTTCATAAATCAGTGCTTTTACTCAATCATCATTAATATTTTATACATATGCATTAAAACCTCAATAACTCGTCAGCTACTAAAAGTGTGTTTGTATTTAACTGTAGAATAAGTTTTCAGCGAGATCGGATTTAACGACAACCCAGTTTTTAGCGAGGAAAATTGAATAAAACGTATACCAATAAAAGAAAGTTTCGCTCTGTCTGTGTGTATGTGAGTGTTTGAGTGTCTGTGTGTCTGCGTTTGATGACTAGCAAAATCTACCGCACGTAGAAGTCTGAACATTTAGGTGAGAACAATCCAAGACATGTCCTGATGAACCTGACAATCAGATTTTTCTTTTTTAGGGTTCCGTACTTAAAAAGTAAAAACGGAAACCATTATAAGATCACTCTTGTGTCTGTCTGTCACAGCCATTTTACTCGTAAACTATGGAACGTGGAAAGTTCAAATTCGGGGAAATAATAAAGACCATTTACCCACATATTTTCATATTAATAAACATTCATAAATATATTTAGTAAAAAAGTAGAGGGGCTAATTATGCTACTTGAAAAAAAAAATCTTTTCATTGTATATCATGTGGGGTATCCTGTGAAAGCTTTTGTAACACTGAACTCAAAAATACATTCCTTTTAATTTTAGGTATTATATTTTCAAAGATATTGTTGAAAATGTAGCGCAAAAATATGTCCCCCCCCCATCTAATTCCGAATCTACTGAAACTAAAATTATGAAAAAATTAGAGGTAGTAGGCATTAATATAAACCTTGCCGGAAAATTATAGCGATTACCCTAGGTCACATAGTTTTTGAGTAATTAGCGTTTTTCTGTTATACACAAATTTCGATTTACGGGCATTCAGAAAAATTGTTGAGCATCGCTGAATATACCTATTGTTGCAGAAGAATAAAAACATTGTTTATAATGATTTTCGAAAAAAATCATCGGTAATTAGCCGAGATATTAACCCTTAAAGGTACGGTCAGTTTAGACATACACAAGGACAGGGCGGCGTACTCTATGCCTAGTTAACAACTTTTAATGATATATATGTGTAATGTAATGTCCAGTAACAGTATAAAAGCAATAAACGTCAAATTGTTAAAACCATACTATTTTAAGGGGTCTCGGGACTCTAAAAAGTGGAAAAAAGACCATTTTCAACATTTAATGTCGTAAAATGTATATGATTTTAAAACACAATTTTAATTGGAATGAAAGAAAGTATGTTCTTTCGTTTCATGCATTTAAAAAATTGCAAGATACAGAATTAGTATTTATAGGGGGCTCGAAACTGTTAGACATTTGCCGAACAAAAAATTGGCATAACAGTTTACGCGCAGGATTACAAAATAAATATTGCAACTAGAATGAAAATTTTGGTGCTTACTTATACTTCAGATTGTAACAATTTCCCTGAACTTAAATAAATTTATATTTAAAGCCTTTTTATATTTTTAATGCAATGTTGTATTTAGCTAATACAAAATTTTGAAAATTTAAACAGTAAAATCACCTAAAAAATATTTTTTTGAACAATAAAAAGGAAATTTTAGGTTCAGTTTATATAGACTAACATGAATTATATGTTTTGAAAATTTCATGAAAAAATATTTAGAAGTTTTTGAGGTATCCTGAGCGTTATGCCCCAAAAACGCCACTTGGATAATAATGACTTTAAAGTTTCGGAAACGCCGCTTCAGCTATTGAGCGGGTATAATTCTAAAAGCCGAAACTTTTGTTCTACTGGGAATTTCAAGGAAACAATTATATCAAAATATTCAGAAAAGATAGGAGTTGAACATCTAAAAAAATTAAAAATTCTTAAATTTTGAAGCTTTAAGAGTCCTGCGACCACTTAATCCTTTCCGGCACGGAGTAATTCTATTTATAAACGTATGAAATAATGAGCTGACACCAGAATTTATATATGAATTTATTAGAAAATGCGAACTTGCTTATTTTCACGTAAAGGTTAAAAGGGAAATTTTAATTAAATATTCTTGGTGCCGTTTGTCTGTTTTGGAATAAAAATTAGGTGTCCGTTTTTTAAGGGCATCGCCCTCGAAAGATTTAATTAGAATGAATCGCATAAATACTGTGGGATTCGCGATAGTTTACATTGATTGTATCTCTCAATGCGCCTCGAGTGACTTTAAAAGTTAATTAAACACCTATCTGGAAAAACGCGGCACTGACCAAGGCGGCGTTGCAACTTTGAGACCTCAATTCGAAGCGCGCTTAGCACAATGCCAAATTTAAACTTTAAACAAAGGTTTTGTTTTAGCTACACTGTAGAAATAAAGGTTATTACTACGCTGAATTTAGTTTCATGAAATGCCAAATGAAGTTTAACTATGCACTGCTTTTATTGTCAGTACCGAATTAAGTTCATCATAAACAGATTAAAATAATATTAAAGAAAGAGTTATACGAACAGCTATGTTTGATATTATTTAGGTTCCATATCTCTTTGAACTTTCATGGTATACCCATTTACACTTTTCTAATATATACAGTTATACTCAACCCTACGTTGTATTGTTTTTTACAAAGTCTTAGTACTCTTTTAGCAACGTTTTTTTTTTCTTTTTCTTTATAATACAATTACAAATTCATATATTTATTCTATGAAACCCTCTGTACGCGAGTAATGCTCGCACTTGACCGTTTATTTAAGGGTCGGGGCCCCTGTGCCTCGTTCAGTTTTTATTCTAAATTGTTAATAACTTACCCCCTTTATATCCGATCTTCTTCGTTCTTGGGGCCAATTCTCCATTTAGTTATTCCCTCATTTCTACATTCCAGTTAAGACCCTGGCAGCCTGGGACCCGGTACAGCACCCCTTGAAGTTTTTGCGCCCTAAATTGTTAATAAATTGCTTCCTTTTAATCCGATCTTCATTTAGGTATCCTTTTTTCATTTAGTTATTCTCCCATTTCTACATCCCAGTTAAGACCCTTGCTCCATTCTCCCCCCTAGGGTTCCGTAGGTCCCTTGAATCTTTTGTGTGCCATACATTTTTCGCCTTCTAATTTTCTCACCTTCTCAGTGCATAATTTTAAAATTGAGTATTGGACTCTTCTCCCAGGACCAACACCCTCATATTAGGTAGCTTTCATTACAAAAAGCTACCTATTGCAGCCGTTCGGAGGAAAGCGATTTCAAAAAATTTTGGTATATTTTCATCGATCATGACCCCCAGACCCCGAAACCACCCTCCGTTCAAAATTGACACACACATATATATATATATATATATATATATATATATATCTGACCTTTGTCACACTGTAACTCTCGTATTTATGAACCGATTTGGATGTAATTCGGTGTGTACATAGTACATACCAAAATCTCGACCGAGTTCGTTGGCCAGCTTCATCCGCCATTTTGTTTCAAAATGGCGGTCATTTAAAATTTTTTAAAAAATTTTAAATTTGAAATGTGGTACCAAAAAATTGAAAATGAAAAAATATTTTTTTCTTATGTGTTTGACATTAATAAAAAGATTCGGGAGCAGTTTTTGTTTCGTCTATATCTTAAAAAATGGCTGAGTTATAGCATTTTGAATTTCTATTGTGGCTTATATTTTAAAACGACCTGATTTTTGTCATGCGATAACAGGCGTATTTATGAACCGATTTGGATGTAACTTGGTCTGTAAATAGTACATAATGTCTCGACCGAATTCGTTGTCCAACTTCATCCGCCATCTTGTTTCAAAATGGCGGCCATTTAAAAAATTAAAATAAAATTTAAATTTAAAATGATATACCAAAAATTGGAAAATGAAAAAGATTTTTTTTGTATGTGTTTGACCTTAATACAAAGATTCCGGAACAGTTTTTGTTTCGTCTGTATCTAAAAAAATGGCTGAGTTATAGCATTTTGAATTTCTATTGTGGCTGATATTTTAAAACGATAACAGGCGTATTTATGAAACGATTTGGATGTAACTTAGTCTGTACATAGTATATACCAATGTCTCGACCGAGTTCGTTGGCCTGCTTCATTCGTCATCTTGTTTCAAATGGGTTGCCATTAAAAAAAAATTTAAATTTAAAATAAGGTATTAAAAAATTGGAAAATGAAAAAGTTTTTTTTATGTGTTTGGCCTGGATACAAAGATTCCGGAGCAGTTTTTGTTTCTGAAAATTTGTTCTTTTGTTTATATCTTAAAAAATGGTTGAATTATAGCACTTTGAATTTCTAGCATGGCTAACATTTTGAAACGATCTTGTATTTGTCACGCGATAACACACGTATTCGCCTATTTCGATGTAAGAAGGCATGTGGATAGTATACATCAATATCTCGACCAAGTTCGCTGGCCAGCTTCATCAACCATCTTGTTTCAAAATGGCGGCCATTAAATTAAAAATATATATATTTAAAGTGAAGTGCAAAAAAAATTAGAAATTGAAAAAGGTTTCTTTCTTAAGTATTTGACCTTGATATAAGGATTCAGGAGCATTTTTTGTTTGTCTTTATCTTCAAAAATGGCTCAGATATAGCAATTTCAATACCTAATGTGGGTGACATTTTGAAAAATCTGATTTTTTGCCTGCGACAGCACTCGTATATATCAATCGATTCCGATGTGAGTGAGCATGTGCACAGCAATTACTAAGGTCTCGACCCAGTTCACTGGTTAGCCTCATGCACCATGTTCTCTTAAAATGGCAGGCACTTTAAGAAATCGCCGAATTTGGCAGCCAAATATAAGTTGCTTTAAATAAAAGCAGCTCGGATAAAGTTGACTAATTTCGCGAAATTCTCATTCATAATGATTTACTATTGATAAAAAATTAGTATTGAATCTCCTATATTCGGTTTCCACTAAATTGAGCTTCGTGTGTTTGAATAATATAAGTTGGCTTTTTTAAAATAAGGAATATGAAAGCTACCTCTTCCTCCCGGCACTGGCCGGAAGGACTTTTTTATTTGGGCCCTAGGACAATCAGTTATCCAGTCCTAGGACAGCATTTGCCCAATTTTAGGCGCATTTCTTTAAATTATTATTCTAAGAAATACTAATTCACAACTCTATGGTTAATTTTGAATAATTGAAGATCTAAGACCTTTTAACATATTTTCATGTTAGGGCCCTGCTCTGAACTATCAGTTGGCCTTTTATGGGCTCTTTATTGTAGCTCCCTTAAAAATGACACGATTCATTAGCTTTTTTTTCTAACAACTTCTTAAATCTTCTACCAACTCCGTGAACGACTAAAAAATTTCTCACTTCAGCTACCACCAATTTTGAATAGTAATCTCCTTCTTGCGGCCTTTGTTGCAGCTTCTTTAAAAACGATCTTACTCTATTACAATTTTCTACTTCATAGTTCTTGCGTCCTACAGCTACTTTAAAACTATTAAAATTTTTTCCTTTACCCAACTACATTCCAGTTTATATCCTGTCCCCTGGGTCCGGTCCTTCTTTATACCCAAGCTACCACCTTTTTTGAATATTAATCTCCTTTTTCGGCAACAACTTACGTTTACTCACTACATCCGTAAATTAAAAATAAAAATCGCGTTACGTTAACCCTTAAATGCGCGATTTTTTATTTTGCTTCGAAAAAATTATATATGATTCTCTGAAAAGTTTATTACACAGGAAAAATAATGAAAAAAAAAATCAGAGATACATTTTTCATATAATACGGCAATCTTTTCTTCTGTTGCGCATCTGCAATAGAAATAATAACTACTATTGTGTGGCTGTTTTACGCTAAAATTTTGCAAATCAATAAATATCCGTTTATTAAATAATACCGCGTTAATTTTAAAAGTAGACCGTGAAATTTATAGAGGAGGAGGGAGGCAACTTCCACCGCGTAAGGATAAATTGTTTCGTCGGGTTATAAGGACCCAATTTCAACGGGAATTGGTTTATTTAACTTAGATTACAATTCAGTTACTTTCTGTGAAAATACTACTTTCTGTGATTATGAAAGTTTATCTTAGACTTCAGTTAACGACATTTTCGAACATTAATGATGCATTCGTTTTTCCGGTTCTATGGGCTTGATTACTACGAAGTTTGGCTCACTAGACTTGGTTTTCGATTGTCTACGATACGTGCGGAGCACTTCCGGCACATGCTGCGTTAGGTAGCAGTGACTCAGATTACAGGTTCGTTCGGAAAGACGTTTGTTGGAAACACACGAGACGCTGTGGAATGCAATGGAACAACCGAAACTAGGTTCATTTAAAAGATTTTCAAAGGATATAAAATCATACAAACTTGAGTTTTATTTAAGGTTATTATGATGGGCCAGGGCAACGCCGGGTGGGTCAGGTAGTGCGATATAAAATTGCATTGTATAAAATTTGGTTGCATCGTAGGGAACTAGAAAAAGCAAGCAAAAAATTCATACCGCACAGTTTGTTTTTTATTTTTAATTCGATATAGATTTCGTTATTCATATGTCTAACTGTTTAATACGTTTAATATAATATGTTGAAACATCACAAAGAGATTATTATTTGTTAAAAAACCTTGTTTATGTGACTTACATTTTTCTACACAAACAAATTGCAGTAGTAATCCTTATCTCAGTTCATAAAATATTTTTTTTTAATGGCAATGGCCCATATCCGTTTATTTTTGAAAAAAATCATGAAAATTCAACAAACTGTCGTATCGGAACATTATTTGTACTATAAAATTTATCAAATAATGATAGTTTTGTGCAAAATGAAAAAAAAAAAAAAAAAAAAAAAGTTAAAATTCTCACCGATAAGCGAAGTTTTAGGAGCCTCATTATAAAACTGTATGACAAACAGGCAGATTATGGATTCTTAAAATAGTTTGACATTAAAATATTGAATTTGATTGTTTAGTATCTGAATGAAAATAGCTGTACATTTTATGCTTGTAAGAAATAAAAATGGTTCTATATGAATGCGTTAGAAAATAGCCAATTTGGATTTGAGAAAATCATTTAAAAAAAAAGAAAAGAAAGAGAAAAAAATCACTCCCGGCTCGGCCTGCAGGCACAGGGAGATTTCGAAGTTAAGTACTAATTTCACCAAAAACCTAAATCAAGATTAGAGATAAACACAGTTTGACAATTTTTTCTGGTCGCTTTTGACGAGTTTTTAATTTTATTTTTCTGAACTGGTTTTATCAGAATCATGTTAAGGCTGTGTTCTCAACTACACTGTTCAACAAGGTTGATATTTTCTGACACAATGACGTACAGATTTTTTAACGTAATTGTATAAAATTGGCAGACCTACTACAAGGGATTTTTCTCCCTTCGTTCAGTGTTTTTTCCCTTTTGTTGGGAAATTTGGTTCAAACTGTGACAGTATTTTCTGAAACATCTATTGTGTTTACAAAAAAAAAAACGGAAAACGTCTTTCAATTACATAGTTTTCGTATAACAACATCTTCCAATTTCATGCGTTTCCGAACAAAAAGGAATTAAAACTTATGTCATAAAGTTGCCCCTATGGATTTGAGAACAGCCTTAATACGATATTTTTTTCCTTTTTTGTGTAAGAGTTGGTTTTATCAAAATCTTGCCAATATAAAAGTTGTAGAAAATATCAAGAAGATTTATAATAAATTTAAGCGGATTTGATAAATTGTGAATTGACGAAGTTATGATTTTTTTTCTTTTTAACACTCTCCCTTTTTTCTGTAAGAGTTGGTACTATCAAAAACTTGTCAATATAAAAGTTGTAGGTAAGATTAAGAAGATTTATAATAAATTTAAGTGGATTTTATATCGTGTGAATTGACGAAGTTATGAATTTTTTTCTTCTTAAAACTCCATTTTTATTGCCCCTTGAGCCCATTTTTAATGATATCAAAAACCTGTTATACATATTTTTTTTTTACCTCTTCCTAGAAGTAATAATAACTTTAAACTGATTTGATATGCATTATAATTAAGAAGTTTTTTTTTTCTGTTTTCACAAAATCCTTCCCTATTTCCATCCCCTTGGTCGATTTTGCCCATTAACGAACTTTACCGAGATTTTCTGCCCCTTGATTGTATGGTATGGCCTTGACCAGTTTGGAAGAGGTTTGTGCAGAATTATGGAAGTTATCGTGTCCATAAAAAAATGATATATATGGATAGATAGTTAGATAAAGTTTTGAACTGGGGGTGGTTTGGTGTTCTATGGTTTCATGATCGGCGTAGATCTGCAAAAATGTTGGAAAAATGTAATATGTAGTATTTCTTATTACGAAATCTACCTAAAAATGTATTACCCTGATTTTATTCCTCTAAATATCTACAATATTCTGCTTAATACTGAATATCGTCCGAAATTCGTTAGATCCCTAGCTGAGGCTGGATACATTCTACGACTACAAATGCAAACTTTATTAACAAGAATGAAAAAAATAATATTAAATAAGAACCAATTTTATTAATATAAAGGAGGACCTAGCTTCAAATTTAAAGAAAAATTCTATATGCTTACCATATATATCTAATTCGATAAATGCTTTTCTTAAATTTTGAATATCAAATTAAATTAGAATTATTTGAAAAAAATATTTTTAATTTTCTCAACATATATTTTTTAACTTTAGAGCATTATTGATTACAAAGAAACCATTATTGAAAAATTAAGTTAATACAAACAAAGGAATGAGGATGAAACGTAAAAAGTTCTCAATAAACTTGAAAATTGGTGAAACAATTAAAATTATATATCACGTTTAAAACAAAATGTTATTAGCCTCCGGTACGGTATGCTATTTCTTTCTCCCAGCTTATTTTGTGTCCAAAAAATAACGTTACCTTACAGAAGCTAGCCGTAAAACAAAGCATTACGATTAAATACTGTTTAGAATTTTTTTAAACTTCTAAGCATCGCACATTTTCAATTTTTATACCGTCGTATTGGAGAAAAAAGTTCTTTTAAATGCATTTTGTAAGAAAACTGTATCTCCATTTATTTTTGGAATATTAATTTTTTTGTAGTTTTTAGAGCCATTTGCTTAATATTGGCAACGGAAGAACTCGATTTCTGTAGAAAGTAAACGAAAAATAGTTTTAAATTAGCAATTATATATTTTTGTTGCCATTTTCTCGCAACAACCGAAAGGAAATGTAATTAAAATACGTGCTATTTTGAAAAAAATATATAAAAGAATGATTTCTGTTAAAACAATGGAGCTATTATATACTATATTTTATTGTAAGTATCTATGAATCATTAGATCGCCTTTTTTTTCTTGAAAGACGGAATATTTTTTGGCATTTTTGCATTATTTCGCGATAGTGATGTGCTATGCATGCTTTACTGCAGATGTTTAAGAGTAGATCGTGAATGTGGAATTCTTAAGCGGATGCGAATGACGTCATTTTACATAAAATAAAACGTGTGCTTTAAGTCTTAAAATTGAAATATGTTTTGTACTGCAGTAGAGTCCCGCTTAACCGAGTTATTTTCTTCTGACGGACTGGTGGCTTCTATTATTATGAAACAGCCATTATAAATGAAGTGTTAGGGGAAGATGAAAAAGCAGTCGTCAAAAAAAAAAATATATATATAGCCATTTTTCCTATATTCCGACCAGAAAATCAGTGTTCAAACTTTTACGGCTGCTCTTTCATCTTCACCAAACACTTCATTTATAATGGCTGTTTCATAATAATAGAAGCCATCAGTCCATCAGAAGAAAATGAAGTAATGGAAATGCAGGGGGCGACACTAAATTCTGAAAAAACAGAATTCCTGTTCTCTAGTTTAATATTATTGTATTAAATTTTCAGTTCATTTGTAAACGTAGGTGTATATGGTCCAACAATGGCATTCATTATACAAATAATAGCTTCTCCAAAATAATTTTTTACATTCCGTGTTTAAATGTTTAAATTTCTTAATTAAATCAGAAAGAGAAACAGTCCTAATATTTTTTATAAAATCATTAACAGTGTTGAATTCATGGGGTGACCCGGGGGAGACATTCTCCCCAGAGAATAAATGTCCCCATGGAAGATTTGAGATTTTGTGTTTTCAATGGTCAAAAAGTGCAAATTCCAACCCCACCCCCATCCCGGAGATCACAGAAATCCCTCACGAAAAAAATGTGTCTAAATTCAACTTGATCAATAAGAGAAAATTAGGAATAATCCAGTTTAATGCCATAATATGCTTTATTTGTATAAAACAGATTTATTAGCACGGCTAAATTGGTGTCAAATAATAGCTCTTTTTCGTTAGTAACCGAAGAAAATGAAATGAATAAAGAAATGTCCAAACATGATGACTGATTTCTCCTTTCAACTGTTGCATCATGCTTCCGCCATATACGCATATGTTGGCGCAACACTGTCTGGAATAAATAATGTTACGGTGGAATAAAAATAAACAGCTCTTAAATTTACGATTATCTAGTCAAAAATAAATAAAAAAATAAATAAATTACTGATAAAAGGAAGTTAAATATAAAGGATTTTATTTTAATGTATTTATGCATAAAAATGTCTCCATGAATATTTTAGAAAGTTTTGGAAACAGGGCCGCCATTTGAGGGGGGCAATACCCCCCCCCCCCCCCCCCCAAGGAATTTGATTTTCGGAAAATTTTCATCAATTGTCAGACAAACAAAAATTAAAAAATTGCTCAAACGCTATGATAATTTATCAGATTTGATTACAATAAAAACATATGCATTAAATAAATGATTTATGCATAGAAATTAATAATTATCCAAAACATTTCCTATTCGAACTTTCTTAAGGTGAGATATATATCGTACTTTGCCTAATTTTAAAAATACATGAGAGAAATTTTCATTTATCAATTGCTTCTCAGCTGTGTACAACTTGCCCCTGATGGCTAGAAATTCAGGTGTAGAGTTTTTTAAGATAGTTTTTTTAGGGGTGGAGGAGGGGCGAGTATAATTCAAGTTCTTAATTATCCGACTTTTTTATTTTTTTGGATTATTAGTGTCACATTATATTTACTGCAATCATTGCAATGTTATCAAATTATTTAATTATTTGCTTTATTAAACTATATTATATATGGTACACTCTAAATAATTTTCAACGCCTAGGAATGGAGTCTGCGAGCACCCAACAAAACAATTTCTTCAACACAAAACCGACAGACTTCCACCAAACCCCAAAGTAAAAGAAATTTGCTCCAATTTTAACACGTTTATAATAAAGTGTTGTATAATTTTATCCCTTAAGTACAAAAATGAACACATGGGTATTACTATGAGCCGCCATTAATAGTCAAATCTATAGTTTTTCATTTGAAAAATATTCAGGACTTCCTTGTTAAAAACCAGATCACACCGGCTCCGACCGAAAGATATAAAGCACAATCCGCAAAACCTAAAGTGTACAGTCGTGGGAAAAAAAAAAATTAAACACCCTTACTAACTCTGAAAAAATTATCGTAGAAGAAAGTTACTGGTACCAAACGATTGGTAATAAAGTCTACTTTTAAATGATGTATATAAAATTTGCTTAGGGGGGCCATCTGAATCTTAAAACGAACCATAACTTTGTTTTTTTCAATAGCAGTACACAATTCTGACAGCATAAATGAACTCTACACCCTTCAATTAGCCTAAAAACAAACTTTTATGATATTCGTACCACAAGTGTCCGATAAATTAAGGAGTGGATTTGCCCCCTTTTCCCCCTTTATTCTTAACTAATGAACCTCCAAATCTAATCAATGCAGCTCCTTAACATAATAAACCGATATAGCAAATTTGGAGTAAATCGAATAACTCAGCATGGAAAACCCATTTATCTAAATAAAGGGGTGGGGGGGAGGGACTAGCTCCCCTATCCTCCTTTATTCTTAACTAACGAACCTCCAAATCTAATTAAGGCAGCTCCTTAACATAGTTAACCGGTATACCAAATTTGGAGCAAATCGAATAATTCTGCATGAAAAACCCATTTTTCTAAATTAATGGGGGTAGCCCCCTTTCCCCCCTTTATTCTTAACTAATGAACCTCCAAATCTAATCAAGGCAGCTCCTTAACATGATAAACCGGTATAGCAAATTTGGAGCAAATCGAATAAGTCTGCATGAAAAACCCTTTTATATAAATTAAGGGGGGGGGGGTTAGCTCCCTTATCCCCCCCTTTATTCTTAACTAATGAACCTCCAAATCTAATCAGGGAAGCTCCTTAACATAATAAACCGGTATACCGAATTTGGAGCAGATCAAATAACTCTACATGAAAAACATATTTACCTAAATTAAGGGGGGGGGGGGGGGGTCTAGCCCTCCTCTCCTCCCTTTAAACTTAACTAATGAGCTTCCAAATCTAATCAGGGAAGCTCCTTAACATAATAAACCAGTATATCAGATTTACAGCAAATCGAATAATTCTGCATGAGAAACTCATTTATCTAAATTAAGGGGAGAGACTAGCCCCCTTTTCCCCCTTTATCTTTAACCAATGAGCCCCGGAAACTAATCAGGAAAGCACCTTTCCAGAAAGAACCTAGACAAAAAAATTGAAGCAAATCGGATGTTTTTATCAAGAGTTACCTCGTTACGTGAATATGTCCGTACATACTTACATACATACAGAACGGCGGGCACATCAGCCAACTGACTTTGATAGCCTGTGAGCTAAAAAGTTGAATTATGATGGTGACGAGTTATTGAGGTTGACATTGTTGGTATATCACCGACCCATATCAATGTGTCTTCTAAATTCTTTCGGCAAAATGTATGTTTTGGATAAATATCATGTCGGCTATTTGACCTGTCGGCTAATTTTCATGTCTCCTAATTGTCCTGTCGGCTATTTGTCCTGTCGGGTAATTGTCAGGTCGGCTATTTGACCTGTCGGTTATTTGACCTGTCGATTAATTCTCCTGTCGGCTAATTGTCATATCGGCTATTTGACCTGTCGGCTAATTGTCATGTCGACTAAATGTCTTGTCGGCTAAATTTCTTGTCGGCTAAACTTCCTGTCGGGTAAATGTACGTTTTGGCTAAATGTACTTGTCGGCTAAACGTCCTATTGGCTAATTGGTGCCTGCTAAATGTCTTGTCGGCTATTTGGTTTTTTGGCTAAATGACATAGACCCCCCGTAACCTAACTGTAACTTATCCATAATCTAACCGTAACCTATCTGTAATGGAAATGGAACATAACCGTAACCAAACCGTAACCTAATTGTAACCTAACCGTAACCTACTTATAACCTAACCATAACCTAACTATAACATAACTGTAACCTAACAGTAATCTATCTGTAAAATAAACGTAACATGACGGTACGCTAACCGTAACCTAATTATTAACTAACCGTATTCTAACTGTGGTGTAACTATAACCTAACTGTAACCTAAATGTAACCTAACCGTAAGTTAACTGTAGCCTGGCGGTAACCTAACCGTAACCTAATTGTAATCTATCCGTAACCTACTGTAACCTATCCGGAACACTAACCGTAATCTAACTGTAACCTATCCGTAATCCTATTTGTAACCAAACTGTAACGTAACTGTATCCTATCCGTAACCTAATCGTAGCAGAAACGTAATCTAACTGTAACCTATCCATAACTTAACCATAATCTAACTTCATCCTAACCGTAACGTAACCGTAACCTACTTATAACCTAACCATAACCTAACTGTAACATAACTGTATCCTAACAGTAATCTATCTGTAAAATAAACGTAACATGATGGTACGCTAACCGTAACCTAATTATAACCTAACCGTATCCTACCTGTGATGCAACTATAACCTAACTGTAACCTAACCGTAACCTAACTGTAGCTTGGCGGTAACCTAACCGTAACCTATTTGTAACCTATCCGGAACCTACTGTAACCTATCCAGAACCTAACCGTAATCTAACTGTAACCTATCCGTAATCCTATTTGTAACCAAACTGTAACGTAACTGTATCCTATCCGTAACCTAATCGTAGCAGAAACGTAATCTAACTGTAACCTATCCATAACTTAACCATAATCTAACTTCATCCTAACCGTAACGTAACCGTAACCTACTTATAACCTAACCATAACCTAACTGTAACATAACTGTATCCTAACAGTAATCTATCTGTAAAATAAACGTAACATGACGGTACGCTAACCGTAACCTAATTATAACCTAACCGTATCCTACCTGTGATGCAACTATAACCTAACTGTAACCTAACCATAACCTAACTGTAGCTTGGCGGTAACCTAACCGTAACCTATTTGTAACCTATCCGGAACCTACTGTAACCTATCCAGAACCTAACCGTAATCTAACTGTAACCTATCCGTAATCCTATTTGTAACCAAACTGTAACGTAACTGTATCCTATCCGTAACCTAATCGTAGCAGAAACGTAACCTATCCGTAACTTAACCGTAATCTAACTGTAACCTATCCGTAACTTAACCGTAATCTAACTGTAACTTAAACGTAACCTAATTGTTATCTGAAAGTAACATAACTGTGACGTAACCGTAATCTAACTGTAACCTAACCGTAACGTAACTGTAACCTAAGTTTAACGTAACCGTAAACTAATTATAATCTATCCGTAACCTAAAAGTATCCTAACCATAACATAACTAGGGTAATCGTCCTCTCAGCTAAATATCCTGTCGTTTAATTTTTCTTGTCGGCTAATCGTCCTGTCGGCTAAATGTCCTGTTGGCCAATCGTCCTGTCGGCTAAATGTACTGTCGGCTAAATGTCATGTCGGCTAATTGTCCTGTCGGCTAATTGTCTTGTCGGCTAATTGTCTTGTCGGCTAATTGTCCTGTCGGCTAATTGTCCTGTCGGCTAATTGTCTTGTCGGCTAATTGTCTTGTCGCCTTATTGTCCTATCGGCTAAATGTCCTGTCGGCTAATTGTCACGTTCGGCCAATTGCCTGTCGTCCAATTGTCTGTCTGCTAAATGTCCGTTTCGGCAAATTGTCCTGTATGCTATACGTACGTTTCGGCTACTGGTCCTGTCGGCTAAATGTACTTGTCGGCTACATGTCCTGTCTGCTAAATGTACGTGTCGACTAAATATACTTGTCGGCTAAACGTCCTGTCGTCTAAATGCTGTCTGCTAAATGTCTTGTCGGCTATTTGGTTTTCGGCTAATCGTCTGCGACCGGTTTGTAGCATGTTTAGTTCATTTACAGCGACGGTCAAAAGTATTCCGTTACATTACGGCCAATGGGAAAAAATCATTTCAAATGAATTTTAAAGATGTTACACCCTTTCAAACATAATAAAAATATATACATTTACGAAGTGCACTAAAATATGCAGAATATTCTGTAGCATATGCAGTGCAACGAATAGTTACAGGGGTTTTTAGTATAGTTACATTTACAGGGCTACACAAAAGAATTCCATTACAAATGATATGGGGGGAAATTGTTTGCGGCGTATTTTCATTATACAAATTCATATATAATAAAATTGATATACGTCGGTGATGCTTACTTAAGTTATTTCATGCATAATACGAAGTGCATATTATTTACAGGAACATACAAAACATTTCAGACAAGTATTTTCTATCTGAAGTACTGTATATTAGCGGCGATGGCAGGAAATGCATTTTTAATTATGATATGCACTTTTAAGTTTCACTATATTTATACATACTATATGGTGTGTGTAAATGTTATAGTTGATATACAGGGCTACGCAAAAGAATTCGTAAAGGTTACTGAGTATGACCGTATATTGTTGAAAGGTGGGTTTAAAATGTGTTATGCTGAACTGCATGTAGTTTTCTATGAAATGTTTGTGGAATATAGATAAAATTATATACAGGGCCACGCAAAGAATTCAGAAAGATACATGGCCGCCTATAGATGATAAATTCTGGAAATGCGATTTCAGTAGTTTTAAGAGTGATTTAGTTTGAATTAAAGTTTAGCAAAATTGTGGCGTGTAATAAAGGTACTAGGTAAACAACAGGGCTGAACAAAAGTATTCAAGTATGTTTCCATCTATTAGTATAAATTGCTGAAAGTGAAATATGCGTTTTCTTGCTAAACTAAATTTTCTATTATATAGTATATATATATCAGCCTACAGATCAAATACAGGGCTGTTCGGAAGAATTGGAATAAATATTTGGCTATGGATGGTAACTGCTGAAATCAGTTTTTTAAATGTTTAGTTAGTTATCTTATTTACCTTATTTCCCTAAATAACGAAGTTTTGTTAAAGCTTTCAGGGAGTGTTGGAAAGTGTTTCATAATCTATGCCGTACGCATGATTTTTCTTTCTTGTTTTTAATCAAAGATGAAAACAGCCATTGTATCTCTTAGCGGCAGCTGATTTAGTCTTAAAAATCTCCAATGAAAGGAAAATGAATGAAAACCCGTTTACAGGGAGACCATCACTGTTTTTTTACATTATAATTCAATCTTTTTAAGGCCGATGAAATTAACATGCTTTTAGAATCTGGGGTGTCTGAATGGGGGTTGGCGAGCGTAGCTCGTAGGGGGCAGGGCCCCCTAGTATATATAAGAAATCTTCTGAAAGGATTGGGTAAATTTCTTATAACAGTAACAGTAACTATGTATATTTTAAGTTTTTAAACACTTATTTGTGTTCGAAAAAATTTAAAATGATTTAAAAAATATTAAATATAGATTTTTTAAAAATCTGCTACAAAAATTATTCTAAATTAAGTAAATTAAACAAAATTAAAACTAATTCAATTTATTAAACAAAATTAAAACTAATTCAATTTAATACTAATATAAACTAAAAATTAAATTTGACTAAATAAAATAGAAAAACATTTAGGATGAATTATAAAATTTAAGAGAAACAAGAAGAAGTTACAATCTTCATGAAGAAACAACATATGAAAGATTTAACAATTCGTACTGCTGTCATCCAGCCATCCAGCGACGAGTTAGAAATACAAAGTTCTATGCGGGCAGTGTCCCTAAAAAAGTCGTCTTAGATAGTTCAAAGAATGACTTTGGAATTTTATACAAAATTATTATTTAATACCACAAGAATATAAAAAAGAAAATGGCCCCTTCATTTTTCAAAAATCGTAATTTTTAAAAACTCAAAAAAATTCAATATTTAAGTCTAGAAATAGAGCAATTTTAAATATAGATTAATACTAGAATAAAAACCTTAAATTTTAGTGCTGCCATCTATTACGGTAAAATAAAACTAATTGCAACTTTTCCAGGAGTTTTTGGAATTTTACTATGGATTTTTTTTTTTTTAGAAAATTTTGAATTTGGTGTCCTTTTTCAGGGCCACCCCACCAGAAAGGTTTTTAAAGGGTTATTCATCACCGGCCCGAGCATCGCCGGGCTTATCAGTTAGATAAATAAAAATAAATTTTCGCGCAGTGATTCAAAAATTAACCACCAGTGTCAAAATTATTAAAATTAGATAAAAAAGTATGCATATAAATTAGACATTTCCTCTTGAAATAAATATTAAGAGTGGAAATAATAATTATAACGTTAAATTTCAGAACTTGCATTCATCTGTGTACTGAAAATTTTGGAAAATCTCATTATTAGGACATACTGATCCTAAATAAATCACTATCCTTACAAAAAAGATTGTTTTGTATAGTGCTGCCATCTTCTGAGTATTTTGCAGACTAAAAGATATACCAATTTTCAAATTTACAGGAAAATTCGGCGAATTGTTCAGCTGTTATAAAATGGATCAACACCCTCATATTTTTATTGGGGCCCTAGGGCCCTTTTTTAATTTAGCATTTCTTTTTTACATTTCTTTAAAATATTATTATAACGAATAATTTATACCCTATGCTTAATTTTGATTAATTGAAGATCTAACGCGCTAAGTAGGGGATAGTGATAATGAATGGCCCATTAACAAAATATGAAAAAGTATTTTAGATGCCACCAATAGATAGAGGTATTTGTTCTATCAAACTCAGGGGGGGCGCCAGAACTTGCCCGACGGGGGGGCACAGTATCCCTGACAGAGGAACCGAATTCAAAATATATATTTGAGGTTTCCACGAGCCCTGCCCTGTTCCGAAGCCCAAACTCGGTAAAAGTTTCTTTCATTAAACTCGGTATTGGCTTAATTTTATCTGAAAACTCGGTACGGGTTCGGACTAAATTTTAGCTTTTGAAAAGTTGGTCCAGGCCTGAACTTCATTATCCCCGGGACACGTCCGGATCTTGCATTTTTTCTGTAGATTCGGGCCGGACCGGGACTGTATTTATACTTCAAGAACTTTTTGGAGCAAATGAACAATAAAACATTTCTTTGTTTCTTTTTTCCCCCTTTTTTAAATAACAGATGGAATATGTTGATCAATCACGTGAAAAATATGAAATTTTCGCATCCGGATTTGGCATAACCCGAAACGCGCAGATCCCTAGCACTCACACTGCTATTTAAATTAGAGATAAATTGCAAAGGGCCAAACGATTTTTACTCGAAACATAAATTTCGAAGCTTGTCAAAGAAAATTTTAGATAAATAAAGTGAAAAAAAAAGCTCTTAAGTTTAAGGTTATTTTTGAAACACCTCATTAGTCACCTAATCTTTATAGGCGGATGAATTCACAACAGAAAGAGTTTCCACACTTTTGAGCATTACCCGAAAGGAAAAACTCTGCTTTGTACTCTTCTTCCACACAGCAACCTCCCAATAAGCAGTCATTCAATATTATAGATTTTACGTGCACATATATGGCACATACGCAGCAGTGTGTGAAAGACAAAGTATGGAGCAGTTCTCCGCTTATGAGTCGAACCAAAGAGTCGCGCATCAGATAAGGTAGGTAACTAATTTTTTTCGAAACGCGGTTCATGTTCTGTCAGGGTTGACCATGTATTTTAATGCCGGAGGTAACTGAAAATGATCAGTTGACAAATCCCTATCAAAAATGCATAAAGTGACCAAAAATTATTTAAAAATAAAATTATTTAAATTTGTCAGTGAAAGTGTCATCGTGAAAACTAGCAGTTAAACGTTACACCTAACTAAGGTCATTCCAGGGTAATAAATAAAATTTGAAGCCCTGTAAATTTTATTTTAAACAAAGCTGCAACCCGAACCGAACCCAACCAAAAATATTCTGTATACTTGCGACCCGATCGAACGCGAAATACTTTATTCCAATCCCAACCTGAAACCCGGAATCAGAGAAAATTTATCCACATCATAATGTAATTATAATATATAGTTTGCAATCATATCTCCAATATTAATGTTATCTTTTATGGTGGAAAAATAAACATGCAAGGAGTCATTCATATTCAAATACGTAGTTTTTCATCTGAAATAGATTCCTGCTCGGTTTGGGTTATACCCGACCCAAACATTCAACTTAAAGTTAATCTGAAACCTAACAAAAAAAATTCCGTTGACGCAAAACCCGACCTGAACCCGACAACAATTTTTTTATTGACCCTAAACCGAAACACTTCAACCCGAACACGACTCGACACAAAAAAGATCTATAATTTTATACAGTTATGAAAAAATAGTCAGCAATCATATCTTTAATATCAATTCTATCTTCAATGTAGAAAATAAACACGTAAAGCGACTCATTCAAATTTAAATATATAATTTTCCATGTCAAACAATAACTTAGACATTCTTTTTGTAAAATTGAGCTAATTCCAGCTTGGCTCGTAAGTAGTGTTGTCAGGTCAAACAGCGGGACAGAGAGAGAATTACATTTAAAAAATCAAAAAACCTGACTGCGTAAAAAGCGAACTAATTAATTATTTCTCATCAATATTAAACTATTTTTTTATATTACTTACCTATTTTTTTTTATTCACTTGTGTTGGTGACTTTCAAGTTGTGTTTGATTGATAGTTCCTATCTATAAACACTGTTTTGATGAGGTCTATAGATGTCTATGATGGTTAGAGTTGCAGTAAAGCTAGAGATCTTACCTACACAACTTCCAGGTTGTATCCTATTTAAACGGAGCTTTTGACTGTAAAATAGTCAATGAAACGTCGTCTTCATTTTGAAAGATCAATCCAATGATATGCCACTCAATATGGTGCATAATTTTTTTTTCATGTCTACCGCCATTTTTAATTTTTAAAATCAAATCTAGCCTATAACCATCGGACGGTTAAGACGAATCGATAGAGACCTTATTCATTAAAATCCATCCAGCCGTTGGGGAGGTTTCGAGGGTATAAAGAAATCCACATACCCAGATACGCGTGAAACACATAAACGTTCTTGGCAGTCGGATAAAAAAAGCCGGACAGACGCTTGAAAATCGAGACATTTAAAGCACTACAATAAAACCTGTTAAAACGGAACCAGTGTAATGGAATAACGCTTTAAACTGAAAATTTTCGCAATATCGGCTAAAACAGGCTAAGATTGTCTAAATTGGAAAGTTCTTCCAATTCTTTGTCGTTCTATCTTAACAGGTTGGTGTATTAAATAGCTTCCTTTCATCGTATTGAATGTAAGTGAATTATACTTTATCCATAAAGGAATGGTGTGAAATTAATTAGTCGAACTAGAGTTTGCTAAATAATTAACAGTAATTTTATGACAATAATGCTCACTTTACAAATACCGCGTTTTATTATTTTTTTTCATTATTTTGCCTTTCAGCCGTTTAAGAAAAATCGCAATTATTACATACACTCCCAAGAAAACATTTCGTCAAACGTAAAAAGCACAGGCAGCAAGTTGCCGGAACGCGCCTGTGGTTAGAACAGATTTTTCTGTTATTTGAAGGAAATTCCGTGTTTTGACTGGAGAACTAAATAAACAATTAAATTTAAAAGATCAAAAAACCTGACTACGTAAAAAGCGAACTAATTAATTATTTCTCATCAATGTGAAACAATTTTTTTTTTCAATTCCTACTGTTAGCTCACACTCTCGCTATTTATATCTTGTTCAAATTTTCAATCGTTAATGAAATACTTATTATTCATTCAATCAAGCTTAAATAAATTTTTTTTAACTTGTACTGGATGACACTTAATGTTAGTCCAGTTTTTTTTTCAAATATTAATTCATTAATTAAATTAAATTAATTAATTTTCAATAATCGAGAGAGCCTCCTTCTTGATCAAGGTTTTTTAAGACCGAGAGAGCCCTCTTCCTGATCAAGGCTTTTTAAGCGCCACTCAAAAGGAAAGAAGAATGGGAGAAAAAAATTCTCTTATAGACCTTAGTAGAAATTGACTTAAAAAATATTTTTTTTTATATTACTTATTTATATTACTTACCTATTTTTTTTTTATTTAATAGTATTGATGACTTTTAAGTTGTGTTTAACTGTTAGTTCCTATCTATAAACACTGTTTTGATGAGGTCTATAGATGTCTATGATGGTTAGAGTTGCAGTAAAGCTAGAGATCCACAATACATACACAACTTCCAGGTTGTATAATATTTTAACGGAGCTTCTGACTGTAAAATAGTCAATGAAACATCGTCTTCATTTTGAAAGACCTATCCAATGATAGGCCACTCAATAGGGTGCGTAATTTTTTTTTCGTCCCTACCGCCATTTTGTATTTTACGGCCGCCATTTTGAATTTATAAAAACAAAACCTAGCCTATAACCATCGGGCCGTTAAGACGAATCGATAGAGACCTCATTCGTTAAAATCCATCCAGCCGTTGGGATGTTTCGAGGGTATAAAGAAATCCACATACACAGATACGCGTGAAGCACATAACCCTTCTTTTCAGTCGGGTAAAAAAAAAAAAAAAAATGAGCTTCAGTTCGCGAACTTTTCGTGTTTTGGAGGAAAAGAGACATGCGTAAAAAATCAGTTTCTGATACAAAAAAGTACCATGTGGCACAGTTACGGGAACACCCCTGTGATTTGACGAAAATGCAACTTCAGATAATTTTTACGTTAAGGCTCAACTGATCTACCTCAACACATTTACAAATTCATTTTTTAACGAAAAGATATAAAAGTGGAAAGCCTGACCAGGGAAGCGATTTAGAATCGAACTGTGTTTTCCATTTTTGAAGCCATCAATTACCTATTGAGTTAGAAGCGATTTGGATCACGTGACAAACACGTTTTTCATCCTTCTTGACTAATTTTTCTCGTTTCGCGCGGAAATTCGGTTCAAAATGCCCACTTTGACACTCTTTTCTGAAAGATCTATCGCGTTTGCAAAAAAAAACCGGATAAAACAGCTCTATGACATAGTTTCGGAACATCAACACCTGCTAGTTTCATGCATTTCCGAACAAAAATAAATTAAAACTTATGTCAGAAAGTTGCCCTTTTGGATTTGAAAACAATGCGCAAATCAAAACTGGAATTTTCGTGTTTTAATAATAATAATAAAAGCAAGTGAAGAAACACCTTCAACTCATGTATTTTTTTAGAATATTGATCGAAACCAGACAGCATGATCCTCTAACTTCTGATAAGATACAGAATTTAAATCTGAGATTAAAACTGAAATACAGAATTCTGAGAAAAAATGTAAGTTAAAGGAAAACTTGTAAAATAGCTTTAGAATGTAAAAGTTCATTAATATCAGATCAATCATAAAAGTCTTGTTGATGCTAAAAAAAAATCTTTAAATTCATGCTTACTTTGAAACAGTCAAAGTTTAGAGGTCTGCACGGGCCGGGCTCGGGCCTATTTTCATTCATGGCACTCGGGCCGGGTCGGGCCTAACTTCTTTTTTTCGTACCGAGATAAGGCAGGTTTCATTCTTCCTAGGTCTTCATAAGCCGATATTTTTAGTCCCGTCTCGATCCAGCCTGTATGAAATCATTGTCTCGGTATGGCCTGGTCCGTGCAAAAATCAGTAAAATTTGGCCCAGGCCAAAAATTTTTGCAAAAAGTGTATATATTTTTAAATCCACATTATTCTACAATTAAACATTAAAATTTATTCATTTTAAAGAATAGTAGATTTCTAGGCAATAATATTAAAATACAGTAAAACGTGTGAAAAAGAACCAGCCTATGACGTAATCCTGTCTTATATGGAAAAAATGTATTGATCCATGCAAAATGAATATAATAATATGTGAGAAAAGAATATAATACATTTACACCTGCTAAGAAGGGAACTTGTTTAAATCGCATTTTTTTTTTTTTTTTTCTGTGCGATGTCTCAGAAGATTTTACTGTATAGCATTTTTCAGATTTTTATGTCTCCAATACATAATTTTTTGATTAATGATATTAATTATAGCTGAAACATTAACATACAAATAGAGATTCATTAAAAAAATGTATATCGCAACCTTCTTTAAAAATGAAAATTATAAACATGAAAAAAGAGCTAAAATAAGTATTTTTGGTCCGAACTCCTTTTAAGAAAATCGACGTAAAATTCCGTCGGACTTGGGCCGAGATTTTAAATTTTTTTCCGGGCCGGTCTCGGACCGAACTTTTATTTTTTATACCGGGTCGGCCCATTACTGTTTTTTGTACGGCAGAACTTTTCTTTCTACGAGTCGGGCTGAGCCCGAACCTAGATATTTCGGCCCATACAGAACTCTACCAAGTATAACTAAGTTATTAATTAAAATTGTTCAGTCTAACAATACAATCAAGTTTAAATTATCAAGTAAGTCGATATTCTGTTTTACACGATTTTTTTTAATTTCTAAATACGAACCTACGACCCTAAACACGAATTGTTAATTACAACACCGCACGATTCGAGTTATGCCCGACCCGAAATCGACAAAATATTTTTTTCAAACCTGCAACTTGATCCTAAGCATAAAATGAAAAAAAAAAAATCAATCCTAAATGTAAAACAATTCTGGAAAATAGTTTGCAATCATATGTCTAAAATCAATTTTATATTTCAAAAAATGAATACATACATTTACTTATTCATATACAAGTATTTTTTTTATCATTTGAAACAATAATCTGGACTTTTCTTTGGGTTGGGTTAATTTTTGACGGCCGATTATCTACTCGAGGGATATAAGCCCGAGGGGGGAGTGCACTTCGTGTGGGGGAGGGGGTTTCTAAGGGAACCTAATCCGTATTTACGCATGGAAATCCAAGGTTCAAAGAAAACCACGAAAACTCCGAACGATTGGGCCGACGGGCGCGATTGGTTTCGAACCCAGCACATCCCGTCTACCAGCTTCGAGAGCACAGAACCTCTCGGCCACTGGTGGGGCGAACTTTTCTTTGGAAAAATTTGGCGTACTCGAATCGACTCCCAAGAAACAAAAACCCTAATCTGAGATAACCCGAAAATGGAAACACTAGTCAACCCGATCCACAGCCAAATTTTAGAGCCAATGGGCAAGACGATCGGGTAGAATCGGGTTAACTGAACCGATGCAAGATTTTAGTATTTGCTATATACACATCTTCCGGTAGTTTACAATGAAGTTATGTATATATATATAATTATTTTCTTATTTATACCTTCCATTTCTCTTTCATATATTAAATAGAGATTAATATCTAAAAATGAGACTCTACTCACTGTATATTGAAATTAATGAACAAAGAAGGAATTTTTAGTTTAATACTAAGTTTGCTTGAATAATTATACAAAATTCGCTTTTTATTTACTCATTCATTTATAAAAAAATACTTACCCACCGCTTTTTAATAAGAAGATCGATGCGAGCAGATGAATTTAAACGTCCTGTCTCTTCTTGAAACCGTATTTCTTAGGTGCGTAAGTTAGCGGTCAATCGAATAAACAACAGGAGTGCACATGAATGAGCTCTAGACAAAATGTATAAAGTTTTCGGTAACATCCGGCCGTTGTGCGACAGCCTTTAACCGACATGTGGTTCAAGCCAATCCGATTTCCGAAGAAAAAAATCAGCGCCATGCTATTCCGTGGATTTTTTTTAAATTATCCTGCACCCGACTCGACACGGCTCGGGTCGTGTGCAGGAAAAATCTGATTACCCGACCCGATGCAGGACTCAAGACTCAAGTCAAAAAAATTTCCCCGACGGGGGGGCATATGCCCCCCCCGTCCCCCCTCTGGCGCCGCCCTTGATCAAACTCATCAAATTTTCCATTGTTTGGGAGAAGCCATTTTCCCACTAGAGAAGGGATGGCCAAGAATCTGATTGAAAAGTAAATTTTTTCCCTTTTCAGTAAAATAAATAATCTAAAAAGTATCTATTATTTCATTGTAGATATGTGTATTAGCAAGTCTTTGCATATCTGTAAACTAATTTTAGGATCTATGTAGATGTTATTTGAATTTAATGTACTAAAATAACCTGAATATATTCCAGAAGTATAGGTGAGGCTGAATGGGCCACTATATCATAGTCATGAATGGGTCACCTTTCCCTGATCATAAAAATATTTCTTTTTTTCTGATTTTCTCTTTAATATGAAACATAACTGACTGTCATGGCTTTAGATTAAATTACTGTCTAGTTAGAATAGGTTCATAGTGAGGTTTATAATTTGTACATTTTCACCCTAAAAAATATTAGTTATTTATTAGAAACATAAGTTAAATTGTATAAATGATTAAGGTGAACTGCCCAGTTGTTGACCACACATACCAGTATTTTCTCATTTGATATAAAACTAGAATAATTGTTTATATTCTGAATATGATGGGTAGAATAAATAATAGCAAAAATGTACACTAAATAGGCAATTAATCGGCAGGCAGTTCAACCCTGTTACAATCATGTCGTCTAATATTATTTTTGAAAAATATAAATTTCGTTAAATCATAATGTGTATTATCTATTATTTTTATGCTTATTTGATGTTCTTTCTTACTTATAATCTCATTATTTTGTCATTTTTCTGCTACAATTATATGATTTAATAATATCACTTTAGATGTTTAGAAATTTTGATAAGCATTGTGTATTACTTACTATTCCAGTATGCTTTTGATCATATCATGTCAAGTGTCATATTGTGTCATATTTGGTGAATAAAAGATTAATTCCACATTTTTTAATTGAATTCCTTTAGTGGCCCATTCATTACCTTCAATGACCCATTCAGCCCCATGGGTGTTGATGAATGGGCCAAATTTCTATATTTTTATTTTCTATTATCATTCATTATAGACATTTTCTAATCCAATTTTTATGACTTTTTTATATAACCAAATAAGTAAAGTAACTGAGGAGCCAATTCTGAGCCAAAAAATTATTAGAAAAAATTACAAAAATTAAAAACCAAAAATTGGCCCATTCATTACCACTCTCCCCTACTAAGTCCATTTTAACGTGTTTTTATGTTAGGGCCCTGTTTTTAACTATCTGTGGGCCCCTTTTGAGACCCCTACTATAGCTCGTTTAAAAATGGTCCGATTCACTAGCTTTTTTATTTTCTAATATCATAGAAACTTCAGTTTTGTTTAAGGTTATTATTTACAGACCCCGGACAACGCCGGGCGGGTCTGCTAGTAAAATGATAAATATTTTATTTTGTGTTTTGTAAACAACAGAAAAACAAACCAGGTTACAATAATGAAATTAAATTTTTGCCAACCTGCGTTCAATAAAATAAGTCAATTGGCCACATAGTCAGACTTCAACCTTGGTTCAGGGTTTCAGCGTCCGCTGGTGAATAGCTTCAGACATTAGAAGCAAATGTGATATGCTTTTTCTCTTATTACATATCGTATGCCATGATTTTAACATCCTTTTGTATGACTTTTTTAATTTTGTGTGTTTTAATAGTTCATGTAAAATTACCGTGTTTAATTTTGCTAACGCAAACAAACAAAAATCGTATCCCCAGTGTTTAGTTCCTAAGCTATTTTAGTACTCATTTTATTGACTCCGTAGGAATAAAAGGTTGGTTGAACCTTTCCTAGTTTGTAATCTGGAATCAATCTTGCCATTGCGGTATTGAACTCTGCACCTGTAGCATCATTGAAATATTAGGGAATAAAATTTTCAGGCATTAGAAAATTTTAGCCCATACTCGTTGTTTTATTATTATTATTATTTATTTTTTACTTTTCAATGTAGCTGAAAAGTTTTTTGGACTTTGATTAGTCTGTCTGCTAGAGTTAGTAATATGTCCATGCTCTAATTCTCATAAATAAACTTGGATTGCTATGTAATTGATATATTTTATTGAAATTTAGTATAACATGTTTACTATCGAAAATGAAGTGTAGCTTTTATAGTTTGTTTACAGGGACACTCAAAATAATTCCGTTACATTATTGTGTTTGGTAGAAAATAGTTTGCAGTGTATTTTAATGATGTTACACTAATTTAAACATAATGAAATTGTATGAATTTGGGAGGTGCACTGAAAAATGCTTTCTGTAAAATATGGAGTGCAAAGTATTTATCATTCATTTACAGGATTACACAAAAGGATTCTGTTATATAATAAATAAAAAAATAAAAAAAAAATCATTTGCAGTGTATTTTAATGATATAGCACTATTTCAAACATAATGAAATTCATATACATTACTGAAATGCAGTACAAGATTCTTACTGTTGAGTATAGTGAGTGTAACATTTATCATTCTACAAGGACACACAAACTAATTTGTTTACTGTACTGTTAATGAGCAATGATTGCTGAGCATACATTTTCAGTTGTGGTAATATGTTTTTAAGTTAATTAATTTTTTTTATATTATGTGGCGTGTATAAATTCTATAGCTCATATACAGAGCTGTACAAAAGAATTCATAAACATTATTGTATATGACATGAATTGTTCAAAGGATGGTTTTTAATTCTGTTACGCATTTCTGAACTTAAGAGATAAATGCAGAATATAAATACATTCATATACAAGTTTAGGCAAAGACTGGAACCGTATACATTGCCATCTATAGATAGTAATTGCTGCAAGATTGTTGCCTGAATTAAATTTTAGTTTAATATGTTGTTTGCATAAAATATGTAGATAGCATGCAGGACTGTGCAAAATAATTTGAGTGCATTTGTATTTATTGGCAGAAATAGCTGGTAGGTGAATTTTCAACTGTGTTTGGGGGGGGGGGGGGGGGGTTCTAACTGAATTAAATTTTAGCATACTTGCAAATCTATAGATCATGCACAGAGCTACACAAAAGAATTTTACTACTTTCTGACTTGGACAATAATTGCTGAAATTGTTTTTATTATATATATGTTAGGAGTTTTCTGACTTCTGTATGTACCTATCTTGTTTCACCTTATTAAATCTATTACAGTATTCTGGAAGAGATTTAGACAGTGTTTCATGATCTATGCTTAATGCCTGATTTTCTTTTTTTTTTTTTCTAGAATATAAACATGCATACAAACAGTGACTTCATAGGTATTGGATAGATTTTTCTGTAAAAGAGATTTTCCATATTTAAGCAATCTATATGATAATATTACATTTAGTAAAGGTTCAATCATTAACTCCTAAAACATTTTTTGATTGAAATGTTAATTGCAAACATATTGTTGCACTGTTTGCTGTATTAGGCTGATGTCAGACAGATGTCTTTTTGCATTCTTTTTTACTTACGTATTATCCCTACACAATGCCGCTAGCATTATGTAGGGATAATACGTAAGTAAAAAAGCGTGCGCAAAAAGATGTCCATCTGACATTAGCCTTAATGTTCACTAGTGGTTTTTATCAAATAAATACAAAAAAAAACTTACATTTTGGAGAATTTAAATGCTCTAATCCAAAACTAAGTTTTGTTATTAACTTCCAGAGTGCTGCCTGGAGTAAATGTATTGATACAAATATAGAGCTCAGCAAAGTTAAAAGGCAGAGTGATCAAGATTTTATCAACATATTGCAAGAAGTTAGAATAGGAAGGTATGTTTTGTCAAAAAAAAATTTTTTTTATCTTTTATAAATTAATCTAAAATGACAGAAATGTTGTGAAGATATTTTTACTTCAATAAGAATTGTGGTAAAAATCTGAATAAAATAATTTTTTAGTTTTATCTTTTATTAGCAGAACCTCACCTGCTTCGCTGATCGTTTTCTCCCAAATGAACCTCGAATTAAACAAACCTAGAATTGGGGGAGCCCACTGCCTTTGGCAGTGTTCACCAGTGTGGAATATATTCCTTCAGGTGTTGAATCAAGTGAACCTTGAATTATTGTGATTTTTTTATTTTGATAACAATTTGGTATTCTTCCAACTTCGTTTGAATCATGATCATAGCAAAAGTTATCTAAAAGTTACAAAAAAGGGGGACGGAGAGGATTGTACTTTGTGCCAATATATTAAAAATGAAACAACGTATAAAAAGCACAAATGTAAGTATATGAAAGGTACATGCAGCAATTTCGGTGCTTCTAAAGCTCCATCATCAGTGCAAAATTCAAAAAATTTAAAAATTAAAGATTAAACCATACAGTGAGCCAAAGAGGTACACTTCACAGCTTGCTGTCAGTGGCAAAATAGCGATGAGCATCACAAAACAACAATGGAGTCAACCTCTCTTGCGCATCCAATTAGACGAATTAGAATTGTTCAGCTATTCTGGAAGTGTTTAAGCAGAAAGGAGATAACAGAGGGGGGGGGGGGAGAGCAAATTAAAGGAAATGAATCCATACTTTTGAAAAATTGAGCGTACTGGACAAATCGTTAGCCAAACTGTTCAAATTCTTCCATATATGATAAGCTTCCCAAAAATCTAGATCATAAATTGATGGGCATTTCTGCCTTTGGAAAATTTAAAAATGTGATTGTTAGACCAGCAGTGGTTAGCAATAACAGAGAGTTTAATGTCATGATTTTTAATACTAGTTTTATGCTCTGCCATGTGAACCTTAAAAAGTCTCTTCGTTTGACCAATGTACATTTTATCGCTTTCGCAAGATATTTTGTAAATTCCCCAATGTGAAAAGTCTATTGGATGTTTGAGATTTGCGAATTGTATTTTGCTAAAAGGTGTATAAACTACCTTAAAATGAAATTTTAACAAGAGTTTAGAAATTTGATGTCTTATTTTCTGAAAATATGGAAGTATAATTAAATTTTCATTGCGGACAGTGTTAACGTTGGAATGGGTATGTTTACTTAGTTTATTATGAATAGAATCTATGATTTCAAATGGAAAACCTCAATCAATGGCAATGGATTTAATATAGTTTAATTGTGCTTTGAGTAAACTCTTGGAAAAGCAGATATTTAAGGCCCAGTGAACATAAGTGTTGAAGGCAGCCAACTTCTGATTAGGGGGATGAGATGAAAGGTATGGGGATAAAGATGCTGCAAATGGCTTACGGTAAACAGCAATAGCAAATAAGTTATTTTTGTGGAAAACCATAACATCAAGGATGGGTAAACGATTGTTATTTTCAAATTCATAGGTAAACTGAATATGATCATCTATTGAGTTGTATTAATCTTACTGAATGGTTGGGCAGGCTTGGTGTATATGAATGTACTAGCAGACCCACCCGGCGTTGCCCGGGGTTTGTAAATAATAACCTTAAACAAAACTTAAGTTTGTATGATTTTATATCTTTGGAAATTCTTTTAAATTAACCTAATTTCGGCAGCCCCATTGCCTTCTGCAGCATCTAATGTGTTCCCATCAAACTTCTTTCCGAACAAACCTGTAATCTAGATCCCCACTACCTATGGCAGCATTTACCGGAAGTGCCCGCACTTGCCGGAGACAATCAAAAACAAGTTGAGTGAGCCAAACCTCGTAGGAATCAAGCCCACAGAACCAAAAAAAAAAAAAAAAAAATTCTACCGTTAATGTTAGAGAACGTTGGTAACTAAAGCCTAAGATAAAATTTCATAATACAGAAAGTATCTGAATTGTAATCTAAATTGAAGGAAGCAAATCCCGTTGAAATTGGGCTTTAAACCAGAGGAAATAATGCGCCACCAAGTGGCGGAAGATGCCTCCTCACCTTCTAAATTTCATGAATTACTGTAATCATTAACACGATATTTAAGAAACGGATGAAATCCCTTATCTAAAGTTACTTTTGAAGTAACTCGATTTTTAATTTATGGCTGTAGTGAGTAGACGTAAGTTGAAGCTGAAAAGGAGATTAATGTTCGAAAAAGGTGGTAGCTGAGGTATAAAGAAAGGCCAGGACCTGGGGGCCAGGGTCTTAACTGGAATATAGTTGGGTATAAAAAAAATTTTAAGGGTTTTAAAGTAGCTGGAAGACGTTAAAACTATGTAAAAAAAAATTGGAATAGAATAGGATAGTTTTTAGAGAAGCTGCTATAAGGGCCCCAAAAAGAAGATTAATATTCAAAATTGGTGGTAGCTGAAGTCTGCAAAACTTTTTTTGTCGTTCATGTAGTAGCTGGAGAACCCAAGAAGTACTTAGAAAAAAAAGTTCGTGAATCGGACCATTTTTAAGGGAGCTAAAACAGGGGACCCAACTGATAGTTGAGAGCAGGACCCTGACATGTGTAAATGTTTGAGACTTAGCGTTTTATCTTCAATTAGTCAAAATTAATCATAGGGTATGAAATAATCATTAGAATAATATTTTAAAGAAATGTGTAAAAATGGGGTAAAAGCTTAAAAAGGGACCCTAGAGCCCCAATAAAAATATGAGGGTGTTGGTCTAGGGGGAACAGTCCAAGACTTAATTTTAAAATTATACAATGAGAAGGTGGGAAAATTAGGGTGTAAAAAATGCATAACACACAAAAAGTCCAAGGAGCCCCGGATTGGGCCCTACAGGACTTTAAGGTGCCCCACATTTTTAACTGGAATATAGAAACTGGAGAATAACTAAATAGAAAATTAGTTCTAAAAATGAAGATCGGATTAAAAGGGGCAATTTATTAATTTATGGTGCAAAAGCTTCAAGGGGCCTTGTACCGTGCCCCAAGGGGGAAGGGACTTAAGTTGCATGTACTTTTGTATAAATACACTTTTTAGTCATTTTTAAATTAATCAGGGGACGCTAGAACAATGGTAAAGAAAATTGCATGGAATTAGAATCCACCAAGGTCCCCTAGAAAACAATTTATGTTCAAAATTGGTGGTAGTTGAAGTCTGAAATATTTTTTTGTCGTTCATGTATTAGCTGGAGAACCTAAGATGAAAAAATAGCTAGTGAATCGGACTATTTTTAAGGGAGTTATAATAGGGGGCCCAAAATGGGCCAACTGATAGTTGAGAACAGGGCCCTAATATGAAAACAGGTTACAACGTTTTAGTACTTAGCGTTTTAGATCTTCAATTCGTCGAGATTATGCATAGGGTATGAATTAATCATTAGAATATAATTTAAAAGAAATGTGCCAAAAATTGGGGAAATGCTTAAAAAAGGGCCCTAGGGCCCTAATAAAAATATGTGAGTGTTGGTCTAAGAAGAAGAGTTCAAGACTCAACTTTAAAATTACATACTGCAAAGGTGAAAAGATTAGGGTGTGAAAAACGCATGGCACACAAAAAATTTAAGGGACCCTGGGCCGGGTCCTACCGGACCCTAGACTGGCCCATAGTCTTAACTGGAATGTAGAAACGAGAGAATAACTAAATGGAGAAAGTATCCCAAAAAGGAAGATCAGATAAAAAGGAAGCAATTTATTAACAATTCAGTGCACTAAAACTTCAAGGGGTCCTGTACCGGGTCCCTTGCAAGGGTGCTAGGGTCTTAACTGAAATGTAGAAATAGGGTAGAAGCTGATAGGAGAATTCACCCCAAAAACGAAGAAGATCGTATAAAAAAGAGGCATGTTATTAACAATTTAGTGCACTAAAACTTCAAGGGGCCCTGTTCTGGGCCCCTTGGCAGGGTCCCGGGGTCTTAACTGAAATGTAGAAATGGGGCAGAAACTGAAAGGAGAATTAACCCAAAAATGAAGAAGATTGGATAGAAAAGAGACATGTTATTAACAATTTAGTGCACTAAAACTTCAAGGGGCCCTTGTACCTGGCCCCTTGCAAGGGTGCCAGGGTCTTAACTGGAACATAGAAATGGGGCAGAAACTGAAAGGAGAATTCACCCCAAAAATGAGGAAGATTCGATAGAAAAGAGGCATGTTATTAACAATTTAGTGCACTAAAACTTCAAGGGGCCCTGTACTAGGCCCCATGCATGGGTACCAGGGTCTTAACTGAAATGTAGAAATGGGGCAGAAACTGAAAGGAGAATTCACCACAAAAACGAAGATGATCGGTTAGAAAAGAGGCATGTTATTAACAATTTAGTGCACTAAAACTTCAAGGGGCCCTGTACCGGGCCCCTTGCAAGGGTGCCAGGGTCTTAACTGAAATGTAGAAATGGTACAGAAACTGAAAGAAGAATTCATCCAAAAATGAAGAAGATCGGATAGAAAAGAGACATATTATTAACAATTTAGTGCACTAAAACTTCAAGGGGCCCTGTACCGGGCCCCTTGCAAGGGTGCCAGGGTCTTAACTGAAATATAGAAATAGGGCAGAAACTGAAAGGAGAATTCACCCCAAAAACGTAGAAGATCGGATAGAAAAGAGGCATGTTATTAACAGTTTAGTGCATAAAAACTTAAAGGGGCCCTGGCCCTTAAAAAATTAAAAATCTGAGCCTCAGGTGCATCAGGACTTGTCTTGAACTCTTCACATCTAAATTTTCAGAATTCTATGTGCAGTAGTTTTCGCTAGCCATCGCACACAGACAGACAGAACGATTTGTTCTTTTATTAGTACGAGTTGCAACCCGTCGAAATTCGACGTACTAAAATGTTTGAAAGCAACTGTCAGATCGAAATTATAATAAACCTGCAAAAATAATTACAACAAAAAAATCATCTTACATTGGTTGTCTCACTCTTAAAACAAATAATATTTTAAACCCAAAATTACCAAAATATTATTTCTACAAACTTCAACTGCTTAAATTATTGAAAAATTAAACTGTATTAGATTACGTAATAAAGATGAGTAATTATGATGAAGTTATCGATGGAGCTCTTATGTTTGTTTTTACGGGAGGAAAAATCAGTAAAAAGGATTTCGCTTTGTCACATTATAAAATTTTCCCTCATAAAATCTAAACTGTACGTTATTTTCACATTCTAGTAATTTACATACGCACCACTCAAATTCACAATTTGAAAATATTTTAACGCGCAAAAGAATAGATTATTAATGAATGCATTTCCAAAGTTAAAGTCACATTTGTCCGATACAACTTTTCATGTGAACATTCGCACAAACCTTAAGTTCTAATCTTAGTACCCGCGAAAAAAAAATTCAGAAATTTGACTTTAGTTGTCATAGTATTCGCCATTTATAGTATTGGTCAAATATTTAGTTTTATCAAAAAAAAGAAAAAATGATCGTCTTGTTTTAAATATATCATTTTTACTCAATGAATCATTTTGCCGAGCGCCTCAAACTCATTTATCAGCGTAATGTAAAAATATTAAAATGTAGCTGATTTATGAAGATGAATGCGTGTTTTATTTAATGTCTGACATCATTTTCTGTTCAAAAATTATAAAAAAGTTACTTTTATTTGTAATGTGAAAATGGCATCAATAAGGATATAATGAATAAAAATAATAAACCATGAATATTTTCCCTTTACTTTCAATATAAATGGAGTACTTCTGTTGCCACAATTACAAAATTTGTATTAAAAACTACAAAAAAATTAATATCTCAAAAACAAATTGAGAAACAGCTTTCAAACAAATAGTATTTAAAAGAAAATTTTTTTCCTTATACGACGGTGTAAAAAGTTAAAATGTGTGATGCATAGAAGTTTAAAAATTTGCAGTAGAGAAAATGCAAAACCAAAATCTTATTTCAAATTTCAAAGTGTTGCCATTCGCAAAATGACGTATGCGTTATGCACAGATATGTTTGTCCTTTATAATATAGATAGATGTGAAGCAGAGCAGCATTTAAAAATATTTATTCATATTTCTGCTTTAGTAAGTTAAATTAGCTGTACATCAGATGTTCAGAGTTTCAATAAATTATAAATTTGAATTTGAATTTGAATTTTTTTTTTTTTTTTTTTTTTTTTTTAAATAATTATTTCAATATATGACAGTTAAGAATAACAGTTATGTAAATTCTGAAAGTTTTTTTACGTTTCACATACTTGGTTAGGTTGAAATTTTAAAAAAGGAACAAAAGTGGGGGAAATGATCTTTCTTTTAAATTGATGCAAAATGTATTTATGCAATACAGTTAAACCTCATAAGTTACTGCAGAGTTTACAAAATTAATGTATTTTCAGATTACTGTTTGCCAAGTAGCCTGTTTCCTCTATTTTTTTTTCTCCTTAAGTGCAGAATACATAATACAGGCATCCTTCTCTTGGTACGATAAATGTGTTTTAGATGCTCCTTCAATTAATGTGCAAAGCACGAAATGTGTGATGTTTTTTACCAGTGCAAAATAAAAATTTCAATTGACTTTTCAGTGTTTCTTAATTGTTACTTATTAAATTAGCTCGCCTTCTTATGTAATGGAAATTCATAAAAATTAGATAAACTTTTCATAAAGTTTTGAATCAAGCTATTTTTTGTTTTAAGTCTTTTATAGAAATTTAATAGACAAATATTTAAAATTTACTTTACGGGATTATAAATTCAGCTTCACGCTTCCATCTTATTTACGCATTCAGCATTGTTTAAATCAACCGCATCAACATTACATTTTGTAATGTTGACAATGTAAATCTTGTCTGCCAAGATGTTCTAGAAAGATTGTTTTGAAATACCATTGTTTAGTTACTTTTAGCATAGAAAAAAATAGCCTTTAGGAGGTGCAAAGTGACCTTCAGTCGAAAATTTTTTCGAAAGGGTTAAAATTCTTATTTTTCAAAACCGTTTGCACCATCGAAGAGAAGAGATCTCAACTTTAAATAGGGATTTTTTGTAAATTGGTACCTGTGAAATCGAGCCCTGGGGGAGTGTCGGTGAAAGAGAGAAAAAGCCAACAGTGAAAACAGTCCTTTTTGAAAAAAATTTGTCAAACAGTCAACAACAATATATTTTTTGAAACTCTTTGAAATGTTTAAAACATAAAAGTACTAAATTTAAGAATTTCTTTTCTTTGTTTTTCCTTATCTCGAGCAGTTCGGCCAATGGGTGTTAAGGCAAATGACAAAAAGTAAAAACAGCATTTGGTTCTTCCCTTCTACGCACTCTGAAAAACAGGGACTGAACATGCATGTACATGTCTCTGCCAATTTGCAAAAAAAGATAGCTTTTTTATGAGTTTTTAATTAATATCTCAGCTAATTATCAAAAAATAAAAAATCTGAGCCTGAGGTGCATCAGAACTGCTTTTGGACTCGAGCAGCGGTTCCCAACCTATGAGTCACGGCAAATGTTTTGGTGGGTCTCGGAACAATCGAGGTTTGTTATAAAAGTTTATCTCTTTAATTCATCTGTTTGAAAAAATATAACAAATACAATGTTTTACAACTGCAATAATCATAAAAGCTATTAACTTAAACTAAAACTTCGTGAGAAGACAGTGTTTTCTTAAACAGTCAGTTGGTGTTATGTTATGATCTTGTTCTGAGATATGTCAATAGTCGCAAATCGTTATCGCAACCCTTGAAAAATCCTTAATTTTCTTCTGGGTGAGCATAGGAGCAAAATATCCAGAAATATCTAAATCAGCTTTGAGGTCATGGATAGAGTTCAACAAGACATACTTGTCTGAAAATGCCTTTCTACTATGCTGTTTTTTAGAAACAAGTACAGAAACAAACTGCATGTAGAAAGTGACTTAAGGTTCAAATTAACCAGTTTTAATTCTGATATGGATATCCTCATTGGTAAACACTGTTAGAAATCTCACTTATTGTAAAGTTGTGTTCTGATAATCATTAAATATATTTTTCCTTATATTCATTGTTTTAATCATTGTTATGCACATTGAAATTATTAATTCTCACTTTTGTTGATAATGCATTCTTTGTACGAAAATTTGCCTTTTTCATAGGACATAGCTCATAGTCGATAGCTTATAGAGGTCATATAAAGTTTCATGTTAAAAATCTATATACAATAAGGACTCCATAATGGACACTCCCAAAAAACAGACACCTCTATTTAAAAAACACTTTTTCAATTCCTAACATTTATGTATTCGTATGCTTATACCTCTAGATGGTGGGCACCTCGCAATGTTAGATGTGTATATATGCATAAACTATCACAAATACAATACAGTAAAACCTCCCTAAAGTGACCACGTTCCGTTCCAATAAAAATTGGTCGCTCCGAGAGGTGGTCTCTTAATGGAGGTCATGTTTAAATCTAGATTTTAATTGTTGAAAAAAGGTAACAATTAATGGTACTAAAATTTATTTTTCACATTAGGAAAAAATATGAAAATTTAAATATAAAAACAAAAGTTAATGACATAAGTTAATCACTATAGAGTTTAAAAAATGAATACATTGACGTTTGTTTTGATTTTACGGTTTTATCTTTTAACTTTTATTTCCAAATTCTTTTGATGTTCGATAAATAAATGCATTTTTTTTTTTTTTTTTTTTTTTTTTTTTTTTTTTTTTTTTTTGGATGGGAACAAATAATGACGATTTCATTAATTTATCTATTTCTTTGAGAGTTTCCCGACAGAATAGGGCAGGGGAGTTTAATGACCGTCATTCTTAATTTGTCACCACAGTTAAATTAAATGCCTAAAAAATAACAAAGGGGTTTAAACACTTAAAAGTTACCGGAATAAAAAAAATTCTAAGCTTAGTTTAGAAGTTTGATGAATGATGCGCTCTCCGGAATTCTTTTTATAATAAAACCGTCTTCAAACGACCAAGAAAAAACGGAATTTGTTTCATTTTCTTCAAAGAAATGGGTTGCTCATGGAGGGAGTTCAACTGGGATGGTCTCTGAATGGAGGTAAAATTAGTATTGAGCCTATGGGAATAAATTTCGTTCCATGAAAAAATGGTCGTTCAGGGAGGTGGTCACACAGGGAGGTTTCACTGTATATGTATTTTTGTGTGTATCAAAAACAAAATGTTGGTAATATTTTTCATATTCCAAGGCATGAATAATGGTTCTTAAAAAAGAATAATTTGTGATCACATTTCTTATATGCAATTTATTTCTCATGCAGTAAATTGAATATATACTCATTCATATTCAAATATGTATTTATTTTCATCTGAATCATAGTTCTGCTCAAAATTTTTGTGAAAATCTCAGCAACCTGATTGGCAAAATTAGATGTCCTGACACAAAAAAAGAAAATTAAGGCCTATCCGTCCCGATGCTAGATTCTATTCAACAATCCCGAGGTGTCTGCATTTCAGAGAGGTTTTACTATATTAAAGAATATACATTTTGCAGTTTTTCTATATAAAACATAAAATTGGTATTAGAGATATACTTGTAGTTTAGTTTTCATATGCATTAAAACTTGATTTAATTTCCTTTCATGTCGGTTTGAGTATTGAAGTACTGTGGGTTTGGGTTGAAATATCTTGGATTGTGGGTCGTGGAATTTTTTTTTTTTTTTTTTTTTTTTTTTTTTTTTTTTTTGTCGTGTTAGGGTCGGTTGTAGGTTGACTTCAAATGGAATTTTCGGGTTCAGGTCGGGTACAATCCAAACCATACAAGACTACATTGGACTATCTTCATACAAATTTTCTGGCTTCTAGGTTCAGTAGATTTCTCTAGCCATCACAGACAGATGCACACAGGGCAAAATTTTCTTTTATTAGTATAGATATAAATTAAGTGTCCAGAGAATGTATAAAGAAAAATTTATTAAAATACCGACATTTAATTTCTTTTAGTCTAATAAAAAAGTCTCAAGGAGTAACAAAGTGACTCCAGTCACTAATTTTTTTTTAAGAGTTAATATTTGTATTTTTTTAGAAAGATTGCACTGCTGTAGAGAAGAAAGTATCCAGATTGAGTATTTTTCGATTTTTCATATCTCTAAAAGGAAGACTGTTGAGGGTTTCGAAAAAAAAAGGGGGGGGGGGGACACAAATTTGAACTATCTTTTAAAAAATTTTCGAAAGGGTTACAATTCATATTTTTTTTTTTTTTTTTTTTTTTTTTTAATGGATTCTAACATTCAAAACTAAAAGTATGGCATTTAAGTATGTAATTTTAGTTTTTCTTATTTTTGAATGGTTTAGCCAATGGAGGGATTCGAAATACATGGTAAAAAGAGCCGTTAACAGCCATTGTGTCTTTACTGCTAACAATCTTCCAGAACTGCCACTGTATGCCATTTTGAGTAAAGCGATTGTCTTTTTTATGAGTGTTTATTGTGATTTTTAATCCCTTTTAATTAACAAAAAAAGGAAAAATCTGAGCCTCTGAACCTGCATTGATCTATCCTCACCTAAATTTTCATACCTCTATATGCGGTTAATTTTCTTAGCGATTGCAAACTGGCGGTTGCACACACACATACAAATATCTTTCTTTTATTAGTATAAAAAGCTTTGATTTCTTCCAATGATTTAGAGCCAGCAAAGAAACTCTTGAAAAGTTAAAGAAAACTGCAAAGCAAGAACTGAATAGAGATGGTATCCTTGCAACCAAGCTAAGTACTCACAAAGATGATGTTGAAATTATAAATCAGTCCCATCTCCAGAAATTAAATGGTAAAATTCATAACTTAAGAGTCTTTTATTTCAACAGACTTTTTGTTAATTTTATATTTTTTTTCCATTTATAATTTTTCTCAAAGCCAACAGAAATAATGTCTATTTTATTTTATTTGTAAAAATATCAGAAATATGTTTTATTACAAAAAGTCTTTGTTTTCCTGAGGGCCTTTTCCCTTATAGTCTAGACTTTTCTTAATGTACAGTAGAATCTGTTTAAAGTAGGGCTGTACCAAGTACTCGGTACTCGACTAAATTTTGGACCGAGTAGCAGAGTTGTATAATATAGACGCACATGCGCACGCCGTGCGTGGAAAATTTTCTGCAAAATTCGGAACTTTGCGGAAAATTTTTAGGAAAAAAACGTAATTTTTGTTCTTGTAATTTTTTTTTTTTTTTTTAAATACCAAAAAATTAAAAATATTCCCCAATTTTATGTACGATTTATTTATTGTTTGCCAGGGGGGATTCTGTTCCGAATTTTCCGAAAATTTAAGGCATTCGATTCCGAAAAAAAAAATCGGGAATCAGTTCGAAAATTCAGACATAAAATAAGTATGACTGAAATATATTGCGAATTTCAACAAATGGTCGCCGAAAATAAGCCAATTTTGTCAATCGTTCGCAGAAAAAAGTCACCAAATTTGTCAGAACATCGCGGAAAAAACGCAAATTTTTTCTAAGAGCAACGTGGAAAAAACGTGAATTTCTTCAAAGAATCGTGAAAAAAAAAAAAAGATTTCGTCAAAGAATCGCAGAAAAAACGCAAATTTCGTCAAAGGAGCGCAGGTAAAAAACAAAATTTCGTAAAAGCATAGTGGGAAAAGCGCGAACTTTATCAAAGAATCGCAAAAAACACGCAAATTTCGTAAAAGAATCTCGGAAAAAATCTAATTTTGTCAAAGGACTGCGGAAAAAGCATAAATTTCGTCAAAGGATCGCAAAAAAAAAAAAAAAGCAAATTTAGTCCAAGGAGCGCAGAAAAAAAAGAATTTCGTAAAAGCATAACGGAAAACGCGCGAATTTTGTCACATCGCGCGAGCTTGCACATAATAAGAAAAGTTTTATTATATTTTCCTCCATTTTAATAGATTGTACGTTTTACTCAGTAACTCTCCTGCTGATAAAAGTTTATATTTATCATATTTGTTTCTGACCTAGTGTTAGTGTCATATTTATTATCCTATTCATTTGCAATCTCATAAAAAAATAGGCTTCTTTCTGATGTCTTCTCATTTAGATCATTTACATTCACATCAGTAGTAGCATTTTCATGCTGTATTTTTCTGTTTTATGTGAATTTTGAAGATTGATCTTCGTGCAGGATGGCTACAGAAATTTTGAAAGAAAAAAAATCTCCTGATTTTTCCCTGACTATCTTTATCAGATTTCCCAGATTTACGATACACACATGGTATATTTTAATGTTTGCGGCTTGCTCCTATAATACGCTTATCGAGCTTGCTAATATCCCATTTGGGAAAAAAAAAAAACACATAAAAATTTCACAATCGCGTCCTATTATTGTGTTAAATATTGCGTGTTTGTTGGTGAATCAGTCTCATTAGCAAGGCAAAAATGCAAATATTTTCACATATAGACAAATTTCTCTGTTTTTAAAATATTTTTATGAAAATCCCTGTTTTTTCCAGATTGATGAACACCTTGATTTTTTCCTGATTTCGAGAATCTATAGCCACCATGTCATATATCAGTTTTACAGCTTTATTTTTTAACCCTAGAAAAAGGACGAGCGGTCATTTTGACCGCTCGATTTATATATTTCGATTCGAACCAAAAATTTCTTTATAAAACTAGCCTAAAAGGTACAAAGAAAAAAAAAAACTAGTTAAATAAGTTAATAATTTAAAATAAAAATTCTGGTGTCAAATATTTTTACAAAATTTGAGTAAAATTCCCCATCTTTCTAGTGTTAATTCCACATTTATATTTTTCAGTGAATGATGACAATTTAAACTGAGGATCAAAAGCAGTTGCGATAAAATAATGAAAATGTTCTTGGATTTCGGTATCAGTAGTATCCTGCTGATTCTCACTTGCCTTGTTTTCGTTTTTGACAAATGTTAATCCTTTTTCAAGTTCACTTTTAAATCCCCCTTTCATTGTATCACAACTAAAATGATTGGAACTTTCTTTTTCCAAAAAATATAGCAATGTTTTAATTGATGGTATTACTTCTAATATGATCTACTCATCAATGTTATCATTACTCTGAATCGCAATAACAATTTTATTACACTTTCCAGTAACTGCCACTGAACTGTGGTTAAATTTTTTATCTCACTTCATGCAATCTTTTCAAGATATTATATTTTGAGTTCCATCTTATGTTTAATTACTCTAATAATTAATTTTTTTTTTCAAATTTGGACAAATGCAACTGGATCTTTGTAAAATTTGAGCTTGCAGCTACAGAGTGGTTAAAGTGTCCCACAATGTTTTTAGCTATAGCTAACATGTCGTAAATGGCATGTTGGGACATTAAACCTGATTTTATTATAAGCTGCACATTGTGAATAGTGCAAGCTACAATTTTAACATCAGCCTTTTGCATTATTCAAAATTACAGCAACTAATAACCATTTTTGATAGACGGATTTCAGGTATCAGTATGAGTTGGGTATAATTTGAAGAATCAGTTTTAATTTCACAATGGTTCATTTTGCTTTTTACGTATCTTTTTTTTTTTTTTTAACTGCTGTTTTAAATTTTCAAAAATTGTCTTTAATTAATTATGCACCTTTTAAGGTGCATAATTAATTTTTGAATGTGATTAGTTAATTTGAATTCTTTTTTAAGTTAATTAAAAAATATATAATTATATGCTCAAGAAGTATGTTTATATGTATTTACACACACAGAGACATGTTACTCTTAAGATCACTTCATGTGTGTATCAATAGTTCCTTCTTATACACAACTACTTGGCCGAGTACTCAGTACCTGGCCAAAGTGCTATTCGGTACACACCTAGTTTAAAGTGGCTAACCTTTTGATAAACTAAAACTGATCTGGTTGCCTTAGTAGGGCAAATTAATATCCTTCCCTTGCATAGAAAAACTTATATATTAGTACGAGTAAAACATAAAAATTGATTATATTTTTATAATTATGAATAGTTCAAGACTCTTCCTACATTGTGGTTATCATTGTGTCATTGGTTACAATTTAAAATAACATCCTAATATATAATAAGAACAAGTGTTTATAAAATAAAAAAATAAAATCTGATAGTTATTGAGTGATAATTAAATTCTAAGTCTCCAACAGTCCCAATTTCTCATAATGGACAATTTTTTGAAAATTTCTTTTAGTTCCATGGTATTTGTTAGTCTGTATTTGGTGGAAGTTAATGCAGTAAAATCTGTGAAAACAGAATTTGTCTGTAATGGAAAATCTTCAAGGTCCCTCCTAATGGAATATTGTGCAAATTTACTTGGTAGGATGGAAACCTATCTAAAACAAAATATTTTCCCAATCTTTAGCATATATGTTTTGGTAGGTACTATTGTGCTTTGTTCAGCAAAATCTGTGAAAACAGAACATGTTTATAACAGTCCATATGGAAGGAATGTGTCCGTGGGACAAGAGATGGCAGTTGGTACCTCCCTCTTCGAAGATTAAACTTCAATCAACCAACCAACCAACCCTCTTCAAAGAATAGTTCATTTCAAAGAAAAATAATGAATTGGGAGGAAGAGTTGTTCTAGGACAAGGAAAATCACCAACCTCACCCAATATTTCTACCTCATCCACTCACTTCGGCAGATAACTTTTTTTTTTTTAAATATATATGCAGTATATTACATTTCTCACCTTTTTATTATTTTTAAACTGTTGTTAATTCGAGTCATAATTCCTTTGAAAATCATCTCTGAAGTCATCCCCTCCCCACTGCTCAATTATACAGTCAAAACACATTATCTCAAATTAGAGTCCTAAACGTCTTTAGTAATACCCGGCCCAAACCCAAATTTTTAATTTGTGAAGTCAACTCGAAAAAATAATTTTCATTGACCAGAAACTCAAAATGAAAGAAAATGCATGCTAAGAAATCTTCTGGTCTTTATTTTTTTTTTAAATGGGAACCCAACCTCAAAAATTTCACTATTCTGCACAGGTCAGGTTACCCGAAAATTCTTTTTAAGTCCCAAAAAGAATTTGAATTTTGAAGTCCGAACAAAAAATTTCATTGACCCAACAAAAAATCCAAAATGAAAGAAAATTAATCCATATTTTAATGTAAGTACAGAAAAATGGTCAACAATTATATTTCTAATATCAATTTTATACTTTATTTAGAAAAATGAACAAATAAATACTCATTCATATTTAAATATTATATAGTTTTTAATTAAAAAAAATTAAAAAAAATATTCTGGGCTTTCTTTTGAAAAATTGGACTAACCCAAAATCGAAACAGTTAAATTCAAGCCAACCTACAACGAAAAAAATTAGTCCTACAGACCTTTATAAAGCTACTAGTTTAAAATTTTAAGTATTTAAAGTTATAGTTTGAAAAAGTTATTGGAATATCTAGATAATACCTCATATTTTGTATGTATTGTTATTCTAAAAAGAATAAAAAAGGATTGAATATTGATATCTCTAATCTCTGTATATCTTTTTCCCCCTTCTGTCTTCCATTGAAATTCGAGATTGACGTTTCGTTGAAATTCGAGATTGACGTTTCATTGAAATTCGAGATTGACATTTCGTTGAAATTCGAGTTTGACATTTCATTGAAATTCGAGTTTGACAGCATTTTTATATGCATTAATAGACACTCATGTTTAATTCAGTCATAAACTATAAGTGTTCTAGTTAAAATGTGTTATATTTAGGGTCTTTAATACCTAAATGTTCAAAGAATTACTGTGAAATTGAGCACCATTAAAACTGTAAATTATAAAAGTTATGTAAATAATGTGAACATTTTTTTATCAATATCCTGCAGCATTTTTTTTTCTCCCTGTGAAATGAATTAAAATAATGCTCTTATAACAAACTAAAAGAATTCAATTTTTGTCTTTGACCATTCCTGTAAAATAGTATAGTTTCATTAAAATCAAGGTTACCAGAAAGTTACCAAATAAAACATTAAAAAAAAATGCTCTGTTACACTGCTCAATTGAAAACCTTTCCAAAACGGAATTTTGTTTTGGTTCTTAGTGATCCCACTTTCTCATATTTTACTGTATAAGATTATATCTACCGATATAGTTGTCAATAATTATCAGCGAACATGGATTTTAATTTACATTTCTCTGGTTATGAACTTGAAACTCATAATACCGAAACTCATGATACCGATAATATATATCTACCGATTTAGTTGTCAATTATCTGCAAACATGGATTTTAATTTGCATTTCTCGGGTTATGAGCTTGAAACTCATAATATCAAGGATCTTGTATCATTGTCTAATCACCACAACATCTGCCTTTACTGAATAATGTCATAGTCATAATTGTATAAATTATAACTGAAAATTAAAACCTAGTTCTTAAGCTTAATGTACACCAATGTCTAGATTAATTATTGTTTTTATTTAATAATGTTTAACCTTTTCTAACAAAGGGAGGGTCCGAGGTTGGTCTCACCGAATGCGATGAACATTTGTGTTTCGATAGAGTATAGTTAGTACAATAGAGGGCCAATTATCCGAACAAGTCGGGACTGACCTTAGTTCAGATAAATGGACAGACAATTTAAGGCTGGACTATACTTAGGACTGGCAGCACCAGTTAAGGCTGGCACGTTTAAAAATTGTTTTCTCTTTTTTTCTTATTTATTTAAAATTTTGTTGTTGTTTACATTTTTATCAGTTTTTTTTTTTTTTTCTCTTTTTATCATTTTCTGAACTACAGAGATTATAATTTAAGGAAAAAAGCTTTTGATTGTTGCTTGGTTCAACGAAGACACTCATTTCAGTGCTGCCATATATCTAATTCTTGTTAAATATCGTTAGTTAAATAGGATCAATGTTCTTCTGCCGTTCGAGCCATTTCATAGCTGTTTCCGAACATTCAAAGGCTTCGTTATGTGATGAATCTGGGTTATTTTCAGAGCATTCGTTTTCATTTTTTTCAATTTCTTTTTCATCATGAATCTCATTCACAATCTCATCATCATTTAAAATCTGATATCCATGGTCATGTATACTTCACTATTTAACCACTCGTTAATTTCATTTTGTTCATAGCTTAGGATTCTTTCCATCTCCTTTATTGCTTTTACATTCCTTATTTTTTGATCCACTATCAGTTTTTTCTTTATTTAAAATTTTATTCCAAGCCAATGGATAATTGGGAATTCAGTTAAAAAAATTTCGGAGAAATAGGCTGTTCGGATAATTGGAAGTTTGGTTAAATTTTTTTTTAATGAGAAATAGGCTGTTCAGATAATTGGAGTTCGGATAATTGGCGCTCTACTGTATATAAATATATGACTGTCATAAAACGCAACCCCCAGGGGGTCTTGAGAAATAAGTCTAAAAGTTTAAGCTACAGTTTATAATCAGATAAATTTCCATCTTTGGCAAGCGTTCCGTGGCGTGATCGGCAGCATGCTGGATTTGAGTTTCTTCTACCCAAGATCAAACCCGGCTCTGACTTGTTTTTCGGAACGAAAATTTTTATCAATAATTTTCGAACCGCAATTGAAAATATATGTATAATAATTGAAATTTACCAAAAATATTAATTATTTGTATGTTTTGTAGCATATAAGTGCTTTTTTAACTACGAAATTTTGCATGTTTAAATATATAATGGAAAAAAAACTGCATATTTATATGTCTATAGAAGAGATTTTTTTTTTTAATTATTTACAGTTATTTCAATGAATATCTACAATTTTTAACAGAGAAATAAAATAAGTGAACAAATATATTATTCTTATTTTGTTTCCTCATTTAAATACTTCAAATATTTCATGGTTTAAAAAATATGCTTTTATGTTTATAATATGATTTTTTAAAGTCTGGGATTCTTGATTTTTAATTAGAATAAGTGTCTATGTAGTAATTTCTTTCGGAAATAATTTTTTTTTTCTTGTTTAATATTTTTATATAATGCAATTTAATTATATAAATACAATTTTAAGTGTGAATCTTTGCATGTTTATATATGTATTTAATGAAAACTAAAGATAAAATAAATAAATAATAATAATAACAAACTTAAAAAAAACTCAATTGGAACTTTTATAGACCATAAAATTAAGTTAATTTAAAAATTTATTTACTGTTATGTACATAAATAACAGTAGAAACTACAGTATCAACTACTTTTCACAGTGAAATAAATGTATCGTTTTTACCAACTAGCTTTTTAACTTTTGAATTTTTTAAATCTTGGATTCTTAGGATTATAGTTAGAATAACTGTCTTTATGCTTAAAAATAAGTTCTAAAAAGATATTGAAATGCTGAAAATAGTTATTATGTAGTTAATAATTACAAAACCAAAAATCCGAAATAAAAAAGTCATATTAAGAATTTAAAAAAGGGTATTAAAATATCATGAAATATTCGAAGTACTTTCATATAGAAACAAAATTAAAGTAATATAATTATTCACGCATTTATATCACGTGTTTTAATTTATTTCTCTGTGAAAAGTAGTAGATTATTCATTGAAATAACTTTAAATAATTTTAAATAACAACAAAAAATTTCTGGTCTATAGACATATAAATATGCGGGGTTTTTTTCATTATATATTTAAGCATGCAAAATTTCATAGTTAAAAAAGCACTTATATGCTACAAAACATACATTTAATTCATGTTTTTGGTATATTTCAATTATTATACATATTTTTTCAGTTGCGGTTCGAAAATTATTGATAAAAATTTTCATTCTAAAAAACAAGTCCCAGCCGGGTTTGATCCCGGGTAGAAAAAACTCAAATCCAGCATGCTGCCGACCACGCCACGAAGCACATGCCAAAGAGCGAAATTTATCTGATTATAAACTGTAGCTTAAACTTTGAGACTTATTTTCTCAAGACCCCCTGGGGGTTGTGCTTTATGGCGGTCATATATTTATATACTAACTATACTCTATCGAAACACAAATGTTCATCGCATTCGGTGAGACCAACCTCGGACCCTCTCCTTGTAAGATGGTATCTCAAGTAACCAGAGAAAAATTCCATTTTAGATAGGTTTCCATCTCAGCAGGTGTATTTTTATTGTATTCATTCCATAGAGATCATGATTTTTTTCTTTAAGAGAGCATTCTGTTATAGACAGGTTCCATTTTCATAGTATTTACTGTATTTTTATGTCCTGATTTAAAAACTGATGTCCCACTTTTTGGTGATAGTAGACCTGACAACAATAGTCATAGTGTCCAGATATTTTTTTTTCTAAAGTTGTATTTCCTATATAGCTCCCAACTGTGTTTTTCGAAATCAAATAAACATGTTTGTAACGGAAAATTTGTTTAATATATGTTTTAAATACATTTTTTGTGTGTGTGTGGTACTTATTGGATTTCATTTATTAAGTAAAACTTCTAGTTTAAAATATGTTTATTTGAGTTGGGAAGAAATGAGAAATTGGCATTAATGTTCTTGTACAGTCGAACTTGGATAATTCAAAGTGCAAAGGACTACGGCAAAACTTCGAATTATCCAAAAAAATTTATTTTTATGTCGTAAAATAATCAATCGCAACAAAAATTGCAAAAAAAAAAAAAATTATTTATTTTAAATAAAAAAACTACAGCTTTTTAAAATATTGAGATATTTCAGATTGCTAAGAGCTTACTTGATTTTTTTTAACAAAATCTTCAAGTGTATCTACAGCTCGCAACACAGTTTCACTCACGTTAGATTGTCCTTCTATATAATGACGATATTCAGCTAGATGAAAGACTGCCTCACTTGAAGTTGGAATCGTTCTCTGTTCTTCTACCTCATCTTCAATATCTTCATCATCTTCTGTTACAATGCTCTTATTGTTTAGAACTTCTGATAGAATATCTGTATCAGACAGCTCTCCACAAATGTCTATGTTTATATCAATGTCGACGTAATCATCAAATGGTACGCTGTCTTCCCATGCAACTGGGGGAGGTAAATTTTCTTTATCTAAAAGATCGCTAGGGACAGTGTTCCTGATGAATCCTGCTTTCTGGAAACAGTTTGCTATTGGTATTTTTTGGCTCACTTTGGACCATGCATTTAAATACATTCTTGATGCATCGAGGAGGGTAATGGGAAGCTTTTGGGAAGTTTCAGTAAGGAGGTGTTGAACGACTAGGCATCTGTAGAAATGCTTCAGATTTTTAATAATGCCTTGATCCATTGGTTGCACCACTGAGGTCATGTTTGATGGAAAAAATTCAACTGTGACATTTTCCATAGCAGGTATAGATTTATGGGCCGTGCAGTTATCAATAAACAAGATGATTTTTCTGTTTTTTCTTTGATACATGGGATTGAGATCTAGCAGCCATTCTTCAAAAAGATTCCCCGTCATCCAGGCTTTCATGTTAGAACGGTATTCTATAGGTTTTGTTTTGACATTGTTAAAACACCTTGGATTTCTTGATTTTCCAATCATCAGTAAAGGTAACTTCTCAGTGCCGTCCATGTTTGCTCCCACAAGTAGGGTTATTCGGTCTTTACTGTGTTTTCCTCCACTACATTTTTCGCCTTTAAAATCCAAAGTCTTTGCAGGGGTACATTTGAAAAAAAGTCCAGTTTTGTCGACATTAAAAATGTCTCTGTCCTGTGTATGCTCAATGATTTGAACAACTTTTTCTTTCCACTCATTTGCTGCATCTTGGTCCATACTTGAACTTTCACCACACATAGACTTAAAGGAAATTTCATTTCTTTCCTTAAAACCGTCTAACCATCCGGAGCGTGCTTTGAAGTTGTTGTTTCCTAAGCTGAAAGCAAATTCTTCCGCTTTTGCACGAACAAGAGTTCCACTGAGAGGGATGTTTTTGTCCCACGCTTGCTTAAACCACTTCAAGACACACTCGTCCACATCAGGATTATCGAGTTCTCTAGCTCGTTTGCGATTTCGATTAGATTTCAAAATTTTTTCTTTATTTTACAAAAAGGTCAAGAGTGTTAGGTGCTATTCCATACGCTTTTGTGATGATGCATTTCTTCTTTATACCCTTTTCTACCTCATGAATCACAGCAATTTTTTCATCGAAAGATAAGGTTTTATACGGGACACGGGGCTTACAAGTAGTTACTCAAGTAAGTTACTCAATGACATGCTTGCACTGAACTCTCACCACAAAAACTAAACGCACAGTGAAGAGAACTCGGGCGACTATAATCCTGGTTTCGAAGGAATTGCAACGCGTGTCATCTATGATTTATCACAGACTTCTAATATATTTCTTATATTAGAAGTCTGTGTGATTTATCGCATTGGCGAGAGTAGCATGTGTCACTTACAAGGGAAAGGGCGTTCGTTCCTCCTCCCTTTATCCCTGCTCTGTTTCCTAGAACAGATAAGAATATTCTCCCATCCCCTTCTCTTCCCTAAAGAATCTTCCACAATAGCTGAAAATAATGCGACCACTTTTCAAATAACTACATTGAAACTAGATTTTGTCATTTTAAAAGGGTAAGAACTTCGAATTAAAGAAGTTGGACTTTGAAATTTCCACAATAACTGAAAATACCCCGGCCACTTTTCAAATAAACTGTATTGAAACTAGATTTTGTCATTTTTGAAAGGGTAAAAACTTTGAATTAAGGTAGTTGGACTTCAAAATAACCAAGATTTAACTGAATACAAGTTTCAAGGGACTGACAAAAAACTTCGAATTATCCAAGTTCGACTGTATTTGTATTTCTTATTTATCTTAGAAGAACTGTAATTTATGTTTCATCTAGGCTTTCAACTGCTTATAAATTCTATTACAGATTTTGAAATGTCTACATACAAATTCTTTAACTGCCTGTTCCTAGCTTCATTTCTTGTTTCCACTTACTACTAAAAAAAATTATATTTTCCTACATTTATTAATATATATCTACCGATTTAGTTGTCAATTATCAGCAAACATGGATTTTAATTTACATTTCTCGGGTTATGAGCTTGAAACTCATAATATCAAGGATCATGTATCATTGTCTAATCACCACAACATCTGCCTTTACTGAATAATGTCATAGTCATAATTGTATAAATTATAACTAAAAATTAAAACCTAGTTCTTAAGCTTAATGTACACCAATGTCTAGATTAATTTTTTTTTTTCTAGACTCTTTATATTTTATAATGCATGAAATGAAAAAGAATATTTTTGAATAAATGGTCTTGAAATTTATCTGATATTTTATTATATGACCACGTTGTGTGTGTTTATTTTATATGTATATTATTTTAAAATGTATCATTTAATAAGATTTTTTTTTTTTCATAACAGGAGAAATGCAGGTATTCTTTGCAAATGACAATAATCCTGGGCTGTTTGAGTTTATGAATAAACATTGCCCAGTTTCTGATAAGCTGGAATTGAAAATCGGAGCCCAAGTTATGTTGACTAAAAATTTGGATGTTCAAAGAGGACTTGTTAATGGTGCTAGAGGAGTTGTTGTAGGTTTTGAAGGCAAGAAAGAAAGTAAGGACATAATTTTTATTTTTTATTCATGAATCATATATCATTTAAAATCATATATCATTTAAAAATCAGAAAAATTATAGAAATATTTAAAATTTAAATATACAATAGGCTGGCAAATTTTTTAAGGTTGTCCATAAAATTATTCTGGTTTAAATTCCATTTTAAACATCTGATTTGGAATTTTTTTAAACTTCAACAAACCAACTCATTTATTTATTTTTGAATGTATTAATTTTATATTTAGTCTAAAACATTATTTTTCCAAAAAAAAAAAAAAAAAAAAAAAAAAAGACAGCTAGTGGATGAGTTACAAATTAGAAATTGCCCTCCCCCTAAAAGGTTGAATTGCTCCCCAGTGGGGCGTAAGTCCCATGTTGGGAATCGCTCTCCTAGACCTAAGTAATCTGTCTGTTTCAAGGCCATTCCATGAAAAACTGACACAATTTCCTGTGTGCTACACTTACATAAATCCCTATATCTATTGACTTATAAGTTGTTAAAATATAAACTATACATAAAAAATAACAAAAAACTGTAGATTATGATATTAGCATAGTTGTTTTAATTTCAGGATATAATAACATTGTTAAAACAGCAGAAATATGTAGAAAAGCTGTCCCACATGTGACATGGAATGATCGATTTCATTTCCAATATGACGTCCTAAATATGTTATTTTTCATTCTTACCAAAAAAAATTTCATTTTTCATGCGGAAATCACCGAAAAAATATTAAATTTTACATGAAATATGTCCATTGAATTTCAATTAAAATAACAAAATTTTGTATTATTAACAAAATTATCTACATAATAAAGGACAAACATATCTGTGCATCAGTGGCGTGGCGTGAAAATTTTCGGTGGTCATCGCAATTATTTAAGTTTGTGGTGAAAAATTATTAACTCTAAAATTCAATGGTTGAATGTTCAAAAAAGAAACTTTAAATCTTACCTTCACTTATACATGAACTCCAAATGTTCTGCTAAAACTGGATCGTAGAGTTTTAAAAGCTTATTAAGAGTTTTAAAATATTGCTTGGTCATCGCCGCATCCAGCGATGACCGGACGCCACGCCGCTGCTGTGCATAATGCATACATCATTCCGCGAATAACAACACTTCAAATTTGAAATGAATTTTCGTTTTGCAATTCTCGCTAAAGAGAAAATAATAGATAACTGTATTCTTTTGTGTGCCATTTCCTGATAAAAATTGAAATTAAAATGCATGCTATGTCAAAAATACTGTCTTATAAAATACAGTAAATTTTGGTTTTAATTTGTTTCTATTCATCAATTAAATGTTTCTTAGTTTATAGCAAAAATATTTTACAAATGATGTAACACTTTCTCTTTACGAAAATGTATTTTAAATAATTGTGACTTTCCTTCATAATTACTTATTTCGTATCAGAAAGCTGAAAGAATGCAATTTTATTTATCCATGTGTAATAATATTTTCCGAATTTTGAAATAATGATTTCTGATAAAACATGGAGATATTATATATAAACAAAAACAAGTGAAGGCATATGTGACATTAAATACCCGTTTTTTTTTTTTTTTTTTTTTTTTTTTTTTTTTTTTTTTGTCGAGCTTCTTGAATGACAATATTGCTTTTTGTTGTGTTTGTGTATTATTCTGCAATAATGACGTCATTTGAATACTTTTCTATAGATGTTAGGACTCTCTACAAAATTTAAGACTTCTAGAAGCTCTATATAGATGTTGTTTAAAACTGGATCATAAAAGTTGAATGCTTTAGGGGATGCAAATGATGTCATTTTATAAAAAAGCGTGTTTTTTTAATTCTTAAAACTGAAATATGTTTTGTACCGTATGTTTTGTTTCATTTCAACCCAGCTGCTTTGAAATTCTTCACAGGTGAAAAAACTTCCTTTAAAAATAATGTAATTAAAATTACAGGCTGATAAAGTGCAATGTTTTACAAAAATTTACAGTGTCTTTATAGAAGAGCAGTGACATGCAATGTGCAAGCTTTTTTGGAAGCCTTTGTTCAAAAAATAGTGTTATATATTAAAGAACTTGATTATTATTGCCTGGATGAATTTGCTTCTTCGAGTTATACAAGCAAACAATGAGGATCTTGATAATAATTTGAGGTCTAAAATAATATCAGGTTCCCTATGGTTTTTGTGCAAAATTCTCTTGACTAACAAAATTTTGCTGCTATTCTTTAAGACATTCTATTAGAGTTGGGTTGGGTTGGGTTGGGTTGATTTTTGACGGCCAATTATCTACACGAGAGATATAGGCCCGGGGGGAGTGCCCTCCGTGGGGGTCTTTCTAAGGGAACCTAATCCGTATTAACGCATGGAAGATCCACGGCTCGACATTCTATTAGAATTTTATTAAAATAACCAAATTTGCTTTTTTTTTTTTTTTTTTTTTTGTAATTTTATATAATCAATATATTTAAAACACAAGGCTGTTTTTTACTCATCTGTCCTGAGCTTTCTACTGAACCAATTTTACTAATATTTTTTTTTTAATTGGAAGCTGTTCATTTGCATATGTGCCTGCACTAGCTGTTTTTTTTTTTTAAATATCCCCACTTAAATATTTTAATTAAAAAAATAATTTATGAAATTTCTTCAAAATGATCGTAATTAGATAGCTTTCATTATTGCAGAATTGAGAGAATAATAAGATTTATCTTTATTCATGCCATTTTTTGATTTAAAAAAAAATCATTCTTTCTATGATTTAAATTTTGTTGTATGGGATTAAGTGGCGCAAAATCCCATTAGAGACATATTGCACCAATATATTTTAAATGGAAAATGACATACTGCTTTTGAAAACACACATTTTTCCTTATAAAGTTTCCATATTCTTTTCTTCTGCATGAGTGCTGATACTAATTTTGAGACACTAGGCAAAAGGCTTAAATACGTGAAAATGACGTCATATTTAAAAGAAAACGATCAATCTCTTAGATAATACTAAAAATTTTAACACAAATGCATCTAGAAAAACATAAGTTACGGCAATTTTTACTCTTTGGTATTGATATTAGTATCTGAAGTTAAGAGTGCGGCTGTTCATATGCAAATATGTTGTTGACAATCGTGACTTCAAGTTTTGAGTTAAAATGAATTTAAAATGATCAAATTAAAATACCATTTTTTTAAACATGGTGAATAGAATATGAGAAGTACATATGTAAATTATAAGATGGTGAAAATGATGTTGGGTTTAGATTTTACAGGGAAAAAAATCTGTTTGTATCAAACTAGAATAAATTTTAACATTTTGATTTTGGAAAACGAAGCACAAGAAACTAAATTGTCAACTTCATCATAATAACTGTTTTTTAGTCTATTTTACTGATTACATATGCAATTAAAGTTTAATTTTAATAATTCTGACAACCAAGGTTCGCATTCCATAGGGGAAATTTTATTGTTCCTACCAAAACTATTAATTAATATTCTTCATATTTTTTTTATTTAAAATATGCTTTGAAAGGTACTATGAAGATTTTATTTTAAAAATAGCCGTAGGAACAATAAAATATTCCCTGTAAAATGCGACCCCTGAACAACTGAGTCTTATAGAAATAGTATTTTGTTTGTTTTATATTAAAATAATATTTGTTGAAGAATTAGACTAACCAATTTAAGATGCATTTTCTATTGTAACTAATTTTATAGGTTCATTATAAATCAATTAAACAGTTCCTCCATAAACATTTTCCTTCGTCGAAGTTCGACGGATTCCACCTAGTTAGAATAAAAGAAATAAAACATAGCCTGTCTTACTTTCTGGGTTATAATAAGCTTATATTCAAAGGCATTTAATCATCCATTCTGTCTCTGATGTCAGCCAAATATTTTAACACTTTCAAATTTACAACATTATTAGAATTAGAATATAGTAGAAATGTTGTGGCACCAGGGCCAAAACAGTGAGAAGAATTCAAAAAAGTTATGCAGTCCATAAGCTTATGCTAAATTAACATTGAGAAGTGACACTGGGCGTTTGGTATGCAGCCTACAAATATGTTATCAACATTTTGATTTTGCTATGCAGTGTTCTGACCGAAACCCACTTCCGCAAATACATGTATTTTTTAAATACATCTTCTGTTCTAAATGCATGGCTGTTTTTTATTATTATTATTATTATTTAACCCACTGCAGATAAAGCCGCAGCCGTTTTTGTTGTTTCAGTATTTTTTATTGTTGTAATTGTTATATTTCATGTTTTCTTGTTTGTTAAGGGGCAGTGTGCTAGTGCAGACCAAATGCTTTTTTTGATAGATTAATATATATTTATCTAAATAATTTATGCTTGGATGAAAAAAAAAATCATCATACAGTCACTATTTAAATATTGAACATGAAATTCATATTGAATGTAAATTATCTGTTAAAAATTTGGTGTAAAACAATCACCATAAGCAACATCTGATTTTGTGATAGTTTTGATTTTTTTTTTTTTTTTTTTTTTTGCCAACAATAAAATTTGCCAATTAAATGCATTACTTACTAATACCAAAATCAAGGCTCGAAATGGAAAAATCCACAAACTGGAACGATATTTCAAAATTATTCTCGACTAATACTTTTTTTTTTTTTTTTTTTTGCCAACAATAAAATTTGCCAATTAAATGCATTACTTACTAATACCAAAATCAAGGCTCGAAATGGAAAAATCCACAAACTGGAACGATATTTCAAAATTATTCTCGACTAATACTTTTTTTTTTTTTTTTGAAAGTACAATAAAGTCTCGATTACCCGAGCTCCGCTTAACCGAGTTATTTTCTTCGGATGGACTGATAGCTTCCATTATGATGAAACAGCCATTATAAATGAAGTGTTAGGTGAAGATGAAAGAGCAGTCATAAAAAGTTAGAACTCTGATTTTCTGGTCAGAATGGGGGGGGAAAAATGGCCATAATTTAAATGTTACTAGTACCATAAAAATGCCGTGTGGTGACCGCCATTAAAGAATAGTCCCAATGTAACCCGTGCATGTCGTAAGAGGCGACTAAAAGGGGTTGGGCGAAAGGCTGACAACCTTTCCCTGGAAAAAAAACCTTGTTGCGAAGCCCTTAAATATAGATGTTAGACGGACTGATCTCATGGTAAAACGGACTGGAACTGGAAAACGGCTTATGAATTTTAGAATTGGAACTTGGAATGTTTTAAGTTTATACAGAGCTGGTGCAGTGAAGCAACTACAGAGTCAGATGGATAGTTATAGACTGGACATATTGGCCATACAGGAAGTAAGATGGAAGAAGAGTGGGATAAGAGATATTGGTGACTTTACAATTTTTAATAGTGCAAGCAGAAGAAGAAACATGCATGGCACTGGATTTATGATCAGAAAATGCCTTAGAGAAAATATTATTGATTTTCACAATGTAAATGAAAGAATGTGTATCTTGAGATTGAGAGCAAAGTTTTTTAACATTTCAATAGTATGTGTCCATGCACCAACGGAAGATACCGAGGACGAACAAAAAGATACTTTTTATGAAACACTACAGATTGAATTTGATAAGATACCAAGACATGATGTTAAAATGGTAATAGGTGATTTTAATGCTAAAATTGGAAAAGAATACACTTTTGTACCAACAATTGGAAAATCTAGTTTACATGATGTGAGTAATGAAAATGGAATAAGAGCTGTGGACTTTGCTGCTTCTAACAACTTAATCATAAGTAGCACATGTTTTGAGCATAAAAACATACATAAAGAAACTTGGATTTCCCCTGATGGAAAGACAAAAAACCAAATTGACCATATTATGATCGACAGAAGACATGCTAGTGATGTTATGGATGTACGAAGTTATAGAGGTGCGGATTTAGATACTGATCATTTCCTTGTTATTATGAAATACAGACAAAGAGTTACAAGATTTCGAGATGCAAAAGGAACTAAACAAGTAAAATTTAAAACAAAAGATTTACTAAACATGCAGAGAAGAAAGGTTTATCAAAGTAAATTAACAGAAAGAATTGCTAGTGAATATGCTGAATTTAATGAGGAAGATATAATCAATAGTAAATGGGCTAAATGCAAAAATATCATATTAAAAACTGCTGAGGAAGTAGTTGGAAAGGAAGAAAGGAGGGAAATTAATGAATGGTTTGATGATGAGTGTTGGCAACTGATTAAGGAAAAGAATAAAGCAAGAGAAAAAATGCTGAAACATAGAACAAGACAGAGTGAAAATCACTTTAAAACAATTAGAAGAAATACTCAAAAGTTGTTACGTATGAAGAAACGAGCTTTAGAGCAGAGTAAAATTCAAGAAATTGAAGACCTATCAGTATTAGGTGATATAAGCCAAATGTATTCAAAGCTTAAAGGCATCAAAAAGGGCTATCAACCACGCACCCTTTTTTGTAAAGACAGACATGATAAACTTATTGGAGGACACGCAAATGTGACAGATAGATGGGCAGAATATTTTGAAGAATTGTTAAACAGGCAGTCAAATGACGAAAGAGAAATACAATCTAATCATAATGATTATGACATGAATGAAGAAAACTGTGAACCACCAACTGTAGAAGAAGTAAGGGATGCTATTGCAAAATTAAGAAATGGAAGAACACCTGGTGAAGATTTGATAAGTGCTGAGCTTTTGAAATATGGTGGAGAGAAGTTGGTACAAATGTTACATGATCTAATAGTAGAGAATTTGGCAGAATGAATATATACCAAATGAATGGAATGGTGCTATTATTATCCCAATTCATAAAAAGGGAAATATCTTAAATTGCCAGAATTATAGAGGCATAGCCTTATTAAATGTTACATATAAAGTGTTGGCAAAGATTATTGCAAAGCGATTAGAACTGTATGCTGAAATGGTGATAGGTGATTATCAGTGTGGTTTTAGGAAAGGAAGATCAACAGTGGATCAAATCTTTAGTATCAGGAACATCCTTGAAAAATTCTATGAACAAAATATTAATTTGCACCAATTGTTTGTTGATTTTAAACAGGCCTATGACAGTATAAGCAGAAATAAGTTATTTGAAATATTAAAGGAATTTAAAATACCTGATAAAATAGTTAAGCTTATAAAATTAACACTGGAAAATACAAAAGCTAAAGTTAAGGTACAGGGAAGACTTTCAAGAGAATTTGCAGTGAATTCAGGTCTAAAGCAAGGTGATGTTCTCTCGACAATTCTTTTTAATTTATGCCTGGAGAAAATAATTAGAAGTATTTACAACAACAGAGGTGGTACTATTATGAATCGCTCCCTCCAAATCCTTGCATTTGCAGATGATGTTGATATAATTGCTAGGAATAAGAAAGTCTTGATTGAAACATACAATAAATTAGACACTGAAGGAAGAAAACTAGGCCTCGTGGTTAATAAAGAAAAAACAAAATACATGAAAATGGACCGAATGAAATCACAGGCAACAGCAGCTTTAACAATAAATAATGAATTACAATTTAATGAAGTAACAGAATTTAAATATTTAGGATCTACGATCACCTGTGATAATATGGTAGAAGCAGAGATTAAAACCCGACTTGCAGCAGGAAATAGATGCTATTTTTCTCTTCGAAACATTCTAAAATCATCTCTAATATCTCGTACATCCAAACTTAAAATTTATAAAACTGTTATAAAACCAATAGTAATTTATGGTAGTGAGACCTGGACCACTACACAAAAAGATGAAAAGCTACTTATCACTTGGGAAAGGAAGATCCTAAGACAAATTTTTGGACCTATTAAAGAAGACAATACATGGTGTATAAGGACAAATATGGAGTTAGAACAGTTATATAATGAAAAAGATATAATAAATACTATAAAAATAAGAAGAATGCAATGGTTAGGCCATCTAATCAGAATGAGGGATGAGCGAAGCACAAAGAAGATTTATAGTGGTAATTTAATTGGAAAAAGAAGTATTGGTAGACTCAGGAAGAGTTGGATAAAAGAGATAGAAAAAGATCTTGCAGAAAACCAAATTATAAATTATAAAGTAAAGGCCAGAGATTGGAAGGTCTGGAGAAGTATATTGAGGGAGGTCAAAATCCTACATGGATTGTAGCACCAAAGTGTAAGTGTAAGTACCATAAAAAGAACTGAATTAAGTGAAAATTTATATTTCATCTCCTTAGTTGGTGACGATTTGTGTAAATTCAGTTTATACGATTTATTTCCTTATCCCAGATGAGCTTGGTTCCTATTAACTCGGATAATCAGGACTTTACTGTATAGCAAATTTATATTTAACCGTAGCAAAACCAATTTTAAAAAATGCATTCAAGATTTTAAATAATTAGAAAAAAAAATGTTACAGAGAGCATAACAGATATATCTATGAAACTGTAATAATATTTTTTAATAATTCCACGAACCGGAACAATATTTTCCATACTTTCATGAGCCGAAACAATATTTGTCACAATTTCACGAATCGGAACACCGTTCCGGTTTGCTCCAGTACATTTCGAGCCCTGACCAAAATAGTTATGATTATTAAATGGTTGCCAGGACTTAAATGGAGTATATTATAAATCTAAAAAGTTGTAAAAAATGTGTTTAAAAAAAAATCAGAATTTTTTTATTCTTAAGTTATTTAGGTACTATTGTCTCCAGTTTTTTGTTTAAAAAAAAAACAAAGACATACATAAAACAAAGGCAAAAACATTTATATTCTCTTTATAATATTGTCTGGTGTTAATTTATTTATTTGTTTTAATTTAGAATTGCCAATTGTGAAATTTGTTTGTGGTGCTAAAGAAATTATCAATTATGAAAAATGGTCCATACGTGCTCATAGTGGAGTTATTCTAACTAGACGGATGTTACCTCTCAAACTAGCTTGGGCCATGTCTATTCATAAATCTCAGGTAATTTTTTCATGCCTTATTTGAATTAAATCTTTAGAGTACTTTCTGTTATTTGATGATGTTAAAAAATATAAAACAACATTTTCATTAATTTATTAACTGATTTTTAATTATTAAAATATAGCTGTGTTCAATTTATACTTTTGTAGAAATGAGTCCCATATACAATTTTTAATCCTTTAGCTTCAGTATTTCCAAATAAAAAATTCTGCCTAACTTTATCACAGAAGTTCTGTGATTATATATGGTGAAAGTTACTATTAAAACATATTGGTAGAAAAATTAAGGATTGTATACATTCTATATGTCATATATACATTAAGGTTAAGATACTTTTTTGTTGTAAATTGTGATAGAGAATAAATATGAAAGTACTAAAAATGGAATTGCATGGTGCTACCAAACTTTTGAACCTTAAAATTTGTCATGAATATCCAGTAAAATAAAATAAAGGTTTCATAATTTTTCAGTTATATATATATATATATTATTTAATGTGTTTGAAAGTTGATATTTATATGCCAAAATTTAATTACATAATTTCCAAGTTATAAAAATCTCTTAATCCAATGAATAAGTTATTTTTCCTGCTTTTAGTTAATTATTATTATTTATTTTTCATTCATTATGTCTTCTAAAATTTATAAATTGTTTAAAAAAAACAAAAAATCTATAATGTTTGCTCAAATCACTAACTTCTATGAAGGATAAAATTTAAAGTATTGCATTTTTCTGTTATTTTTCTTTAATTCATTTTAAACTGATCCAGAAATGGATACAATTATGTCAATTTTATAATGTTTCATTAGATTTTGCTCTAAATAAATGTATTATGTTTAATCTTATTCATTTTTTTTTTTTTTTTTCTAGTCACTTGTATAATTCAAATGTTAACTACCACAATTGACTTCTGTTGCTAGAGACAAAAGTCTAAAATATTTAAATAACATATTTAATGGAAAATAAGAAATATAAAATAGTTCCTACCTGTAGCAAAGTATTCAAGTCAACAACTTAACATTTTTGAATAATAAACTTCAAGGCATCAATCACAATTAAGATAATATGGATAATTAATTGACCCAACTGCTTCTGTGAGGTTTTAAACACATTGTACTATTGCTAAGATAGTGGTTTAATTCAAACACTTATGTCATGAAAAACATTTGGCAACACACTTAACATAACTTAAACATGAAAGATATAAAAGGAAAAGGGAGGGGGGAGCCCACAAGCAATAAATATGAAAGTCAAAGGCTCATAGAAGTTTCTCTGATTGTATAGAAAAAAATAACTCTTTTCTATGTAAAAAGGCACATTGTGTTTTTATTATATATTTTTTTTATGTATAATTAGCATTTTACGGCTTCAGCCCAATTACTAATCAAATTTGATGATAATTTTCAAAACTAAAAATGCCAAAATATTAAAAGTATTTTATACTAAATTATATTATTACTAAAGTATATTCTCAAACTCGATAAACCTCTATTTCATTCAATTTCTTACTATTTATAGAATTAGAGGCATCCCACACTGAGGCAACAAGCGACACGAAGCCGAAACATGTAGCACATAAACCGGTCGAAACAAAGAACGAAGTTGTTTTAAACCAGTTTTTCCAGCGAATTCAAGCGACATGTCTTATGTGTCGCCTTAGTGTGGGATGCGCCTTAAAAGGGATACTGAAGTCAAGAAAATTAATCCGTTTAATGAAAATATTTAGTTTATTGAAAGAAATTAATGCAAAAAAAAAAAAAAGATATTTCATTTTCAAATAAACACCACAAATTAGATAATCGAATGATTAAACAATTTTATTTTTCTTTAACTTCCTCTTTAGTACTTAATAATAATATATATATATTTTTAATGGTTAGTATTATTTCCCTGCTTAATGTTATTTATCTGCTTAATTTTATTTATCTATATAAAGTTATATGAGGACTTTATATCATCATAAAACAAATATTCATAATTAATCTAAATCTCTGCTTAATTTTATCTATATAAAGTTATATGAGGACTGTACATCATCATAAAACAAATCATAATTAATCTAAATATTGTTTTTTAACATTGTTCAAAATATAATTTAATTAATATTTGATGATGTAAATATACATTACATTAAAATGCATTCACCAACATCTTCCAGATAGAGTCAGAGTAATTCTGCATCATTTTTACTAGGGCATACACAACCCTTGTTTCTTTTCGTTACCAATTCCTTATAGGATAAGACATGTTTATTTTTAGCTTTATAATGTTAAGGAAATTATCCAGTACACACTCCAAAAAAGCAAAAGAGGGTTTCTTTAATAAATACGTATCTCATGGTTGCTTGGACAATGAGGTTCACATTTCCAATTATATGAAACCGTCTGAACTCATCAACACACTTTCAACGTCCCACATCTGAAGAAAATAGGCACCTAGAGGCCAATGTTCCTATCACCTGCATGTCATCTAATTCCTAAACATACTTGCTACAAATTCTAATTTTTTTTTTTTTTTTTAATGCTATGAAAGTATTGCTTGATGAGGCTGCTAAGATAGTAACAGTGTCTCCAACATCTAACCTGGATGGCACTGATACGCAATTCACCGGCATTCAAGTTTATTATTACTAGAGTAACATACTCCTAGCCTTTGCCTAATTTCTTTTGCACTGCTCACCATATTACAAACAGGGACATATCGTTTTCTCAAAATCCAGGATCCAGCTTACAACACAGGATTCTGTCTGCTTCAAATCCCTGGTCTTAGCTGAGATCATAAAGGTCATACTCTGGCACTGGCAGTCGACTCTCATTCCACCCTGGAAAAAGAAGCTTCCAAGACTTCTCAAAACAAACTCTCTTGAAAACCTGACTCTGCTTTTTTCTCTTCTTGATTAAAAAAAATTTCAGCAAAAGACAGTTTTTTTTTTTTTTTTTACAAAAAAAAAAAAAAAAAAAAAAAAAAAAAAAAAAAAAAATAGGATACTTCACTTTACTCTGCCATAAATCTATAAGCTAAAATATTACCTATATGTATTAATGCCCGCATAACATTTGAATTTTACAGTAATGCTACCCCTCTGACCTTCTTGCTATTTACTGAGATGACATGACCATCCCTCTTCAAACTTATTGACTGAAACTATATCTATTAACCCTTTGCACTCCAAGCTTTTTTTCTATGGCGAAACTAGCAACTCTGCAACATTTTTAAAGAAAATAAAATATGGTCTTATATAGTCAAATTGAAAATAATTTTTTTATTTGAATGTTTTATAGATTTTTACATGTTAGAAATATAACATTTAAATCTTATGCTTTATAGTTCTGTTGGGTGTGGTATTTTATAAAGCACTCACCAAGGTGCATTGAGGGCTTTTCTTGACAAGTGTCACAAAAGTATGTCGTTTGATGTCTCTTACCTTTTCCTGTTCTGTGAGCAGACTCGACAATCTTTGACTCTACCTGTTAACATTACATGGAGCCCTCTATTTAATCTGTGGGTATCAGTGGATGTTAAAGCCCCATGGATTTCTTGAAAATCTCCTTTCAGTTGATTAATCAATAATTTCACGTATTTTAAATGGCTGAGTGGACCCTCATTTCTCTGCTGTTTTACAAGTTTATACTCAACGAAGATAATTATTATCTATTCAAAAATATATCTCCACATGTTTTTTCTTTAAACAAAATTTATTAATTAATCAGTATGTTCTAATACCATGAGAATATTATACTGAATTATTATGAATTGGGTTAGTCTGTCTGTCATTTTATTTAGATTCATTCAGATTTCATTAGCTCTAACTCACGTAAATATACTCGGATTGCCATGTAACTGATATATGTTATCGAGGTTTACTATGGCATGTTCGACATTGAAATTTAAGTATGTGACATTTATACTTCATTTACATGGACATTCAAAAGTATAAAGTTACATTATGGTCTATGGGAAAAAATCATTTGCGGTGTATTTTAATAATGTTAAACGATTTTAAACGTAATAAAACTTATACATCTTATTGAGGTGCGTTAGAAGGTGGTTTCTATAGAATATGTTATGTTTAGCACTTAATGTACATGTACGAGGGATTCCTTTATATTATGGTCTATGAAGAAAAATCGTTTGTGGCGTATTTTAATGATGTTTTTCTGTTACAAACACAATGAAATTGATATGAATTTATGACGTGTACTAAAACATGCTTTCTGTACGAGTGCAAAGCACTTATCATTTATTTATTGGATCACAAAAAAGAGTTCAGTTTTATTATGATCTGTTACAGGGAAAACTTCTCGTAGCGCATTTTAATTATGTTGCACTATTTCAAACATGATGATGTTAATATACATTACTGAGGTTTATTACAAGATGCTTACTGTAAATTATGATGTGCATCGCATTTAATTGAATTTATAAGGACGCATAAAAGATTTCGGCTACATTACACGAAACATTTTCTATTAGCGATGATTGCTGAAACTGTGTTTCAGCTATGGTATCCGTTTTTAGCTTAACTAAATTTTTGCATGCTTAATGGTGTGATAAATTCTATAGCCCATATACAGGGCTACACAAAAGAAATTGTAAGAATTGCTGAGAATCAGCGTGAATTGCTTAAAGTTTTCTTTTCTTTTCTTTTTTTTTTTTTTTTAATTGAGCTATGCATTTTCAAGCTCAACTAAATTTAGAAAGATATATTTGTAAAATATAAATGTAATAATATACAAGGATAAGCAACGAACTCAATACATGCTCTATGGATAATAATTTCTGGAAATGTGATTTTAGTAGTTTTAAGCAATTTTTTGTCTAAATTAAATTCCATCTTAAAATGCGGCGTGTATAAAAATTTGTTGCTAATGTACAGGGTTATACAAAATAATTCAAGTACATTTCCGTTAAATGGCAGAAATTCCTGAAAGTGAATTTTCAACTGTATTATTCGTTTTCTTACTATACTAAATTTAGCATATACCGGTAATATACCGGTTGCCCTAAAAAGGACTGACTGATTTTAAAATTCAATAACTTGCAAACGGTGACAGATATTTAAAAAATTCTTGCAGGAGGATTATGCATGAGGTCAAAAGATTTTTTTACAGGGATTTTCGATTTTAGTTCAAATTACAAAAAATAGATGGCGCTGCCATCAACAGACGCTAAATTCAGGCTCGATTTTTGGCACTTCGGGACCCACTCAATACATTTTCATATCCTTTTTCCGCATGGAAGAACAAAAAGACCAAAAAATCGAGCCTGTATTTAGCGCCTACTGCTTACAGCGCCATCTATTTTCTGTAATTCGAACTAAAATCGAAAATCACTGTAAAAAAACTTTTGACCTCATGCATGACCCTCCTGCAAGAATTTTTTAAATATCTGTCACCATTTGCAAGTTATTGAATTTTAAAATCAGTCAGTCCTTTTTAGGACACCCGGTAGCTAACAGCCTCCCTATATCTCAGAGTAACCAGGAGAAAAGATTGAATGTGTGTGGGCTTCTCCAGACCTGGATCATTGACCCCCTTCCCAACTTCTCCCACAAAGCTCGGCTGTGCTTATCTCACAAAAGGTTCGGGAAAAACATGCAAACTCCACTTGTTATTGTTTAAAATTATGGAAAATAAAGCTTTAATGAGTTATTAGATAAAGTTGTAAAATTATTTGTAATTGCACTATTTTTTTTTATTATCATTATCATTACCCAGGATGTACTTACTTTCCCATTTTTATTAAAATTTAAAATGATAAACAATTAAATATTGGATTTAATTAAAGGAAACATATTTTTTATCGATGTTAATAATATTACTATTATTTATATTTTTAATGTTAGGTTATTTATTTATGACTTTATTGCTGGCCCTACCACACCTGTAACAATTGTATGTTATATGTATAATTGAGATTTTTTGGGGGGGGAGGGGGGGTAAAAGAGAACTTGGATTTATAATAGAAAATTGTTGTAAAGATCATAAATGAGGTAGTACAGACAATTATGATACAAAAAAAAAAGTATACTTTTGGATTTATTGCTATTTAATATGTGATAAAACTGTTCTTAAAACTTCACTTCAATTTTGAAAAAATATATACTATTGAGTTTTTATAATCCTTTATATGTTTCAAAATTTTTTCATAGGGAATGACATTGGATTGCGTTGAAGTTTCACTTTCCCGTGTATTTGAATGTGGACAAGCATATGTTGCTTTATCCAGAGCTCGTAGTATGGATGGCCTAAAAGTTTTGGACATTGAATCTTCCAGCATTCGAGCAGACCCACTGGTTTTAAAATTTTACAATCAACTGCAGCATAGCAGTATTTTACATTATAGAATGGAAAATGATCTATGACAGTAGTTTAAATTAACTCTTAGCAATTATTTAAGCAGATTATTTTAAAGATCTTATTCCATATCTTGTTATTTATTGACATGTGTAAGTAATACAGTGCATTCACAAAAATCTGCACAGCTTGGAACCAGAAGCTTTGCATATATTATATCACTGCTTCGGTTACATTTTAAAGCCACATCAGAATAATTATATTTCTATAAATATTAAATGCTGATAAAAATGAATACAACTAATGAGAATTTACCTCTTACCAGTGGTAGTTATGGTTCTTTTATATTTGTATTATCTTAACAACGTAGAGATTTAATCATGTATACTTTTAATATCTACAAATTTATAAAAGGATATTATACATTAACATTACTTTCAGTATTTCTATTATTGCCTGCTAATTTCTTTAATATATATATATGTATTTTAATTCTAGCTGCATCTTCACGTTGATAGGAATTTTTAAGACAGATTTCATAAATAAAATAAAATTGCATTTAACATTTTGAAAATAGGGGGGGAAATGTATATTTTACTTATCTTATAAAAGAAGCTAGAAAAGAGTTTCTTCTTTGTTATAGAGGCCTTAGCATAACTCAGTCTTGAGAAAATGTAATTGCATGCCAAATATTATATACAATTACTAAAATAAAGTGGCTACCAGTGAAAAAATTTCTAATGTTATATGGCTTATTTATGTTGTATGTTTTGTATTGCATTATTATAAAAAAAATTTATATATAAATTAAACAAAAATATTCTTAATATATGTATTAAATGGTGTAAATATATTTTTAAAAATTGTATGTGCATTTGATACATTGGTAGTTATTTCACAAAGATATAACAAACTGATAATGTTTTTAAAATGTAAATAAAGGTTGACAGAAAGTGCTTTTGAAAATTTGCTTTTCTCACCAAACTTAACCTCATTGTTTTCTGTCACGCACCAAGACCCATATAACAAAGAAGTGCCCCTAAAAGATTATGATTTCATAAAATCTTTCAGAAATTTTCTATTATGCAAACATATTTTTATAAAACCTTTTAATAAATGATGAAATATCTTTGGGCCATACACTGATTTTTAAATTTTGTTAACTTATATTTTGTTAAAGCTTTTCAAGCTGATTTTATTATCCTTTGTACTGCATATGCAGTATTGAAATTTTGCTCATATCAGTATATGTAGTTGTTTGATGGGGGATTTTTTTTTTTTTTTCTAAACAGAGCTGTAGAACCATTTTTAATTTTAGGTTAATAGATTCTTTAACTTTTAAGGTATTGCCTTTTATGTTTTAATAATGTATATTTAATACATAAAAAGTCATTATATCAAAATATGCATGCTTCTTAAAAATAAAATGACTCTTAATGTTTTATATTTAAACTATCAAATATGTATAAATTTTGATGTTATGAATATTTTTACTATCTTCTATCTTTACAAGAAAAAAGTATTAGATTCGTGAAAATTTTTTAATTCTGGTTTTCGACGGATTTACACGTTTTAGAGATCAGATATCCCGAAATACATGTTTTTATAAAATGTGTATCTGTATGCGACACAAATTTTGTGGGCACTCTATCTCAAGAACTAATGAACAGAATTTAATAAAACTTTAGATTCAGTTAGTCCCTGGTATAAATTGGTGCTGATTACTTTTTATAAATTGTTATTATTGTATAAATTGCCCAGCAGGTGGCGCTGTTATGCTGCATTATTCATGATTTCCACAATAGCTATATCTCAAGAACTAAAGCACAGAATTTCAGAAAACTACAGATTCAGTTAGTCTTTGATATAATTTGGTGCTGATAATTTTTTGGTGTAAATCGCCCAATAGGGAACACTGCTATGCTGCATTATTCATGATTATCGCAATAGCTCTATCTCAAGAACTAATGCAATAACTAATTTTCATCAAACTTCAGATTCATTTAGTCCCTGATATAAATTAGCGCTATTTAGTTTTTTGTGTAAATCGCCCAACAGGTATCGCTACTATACTGCATTTTTCATGATTTCTGCAATAGTTGTATCTCAAGAACTAATGCATGAAGTTTCATCAAACTTTAAATTCAGTATGTCTGTGATATAAATTGATCCTGATAAGTTTTTGGTGTAAATTGACCAACAGGTGCTACTGCTATGCACAACTTTTCGTGATTTCTACAATAGCTCAATCTCAAAAACTAATGCAGGGATTTTCATCAAATTTCAAATTCAATTAGAAGTTGACATAAGTTGTTGCTGTTTAGATTTTGATGTAAATCACCTAACTGGTGGCTCTGCTATGCTGCATTTTTCAGGAAGTATTAACATGTATGAGATAGAAGAAAGTTTTGGAATTGCCACATTATTATGAGATGTTACGAATATTTTCATGAGATGTTGCGAATATATTTTCATATTCTTTTGACCCCTAAATAACACAATATGACATTTTTAAATAACCTAAAGTAGGTTAAATGAAAATTATATTTTTATTTTTGGAATAGATCATAATAAAATACTGATATTCTTAATTAAAATTTTCTAATCACATTAAAAATAATTTATCTATTAAAATTATTAATAAAAAAGAATATTATTAGGTATAATTTTGTATTGTTAGATAAGTCTTTACAGTGTATGCCTCTTTTGTAATATCACCTTCAGTTTTACATGATCATGAATGACTGCATTGATAATTATTTAATGATAGAATCAAATTCTTTTCAAAATTTTACTTTAGTGAATGAGTGATTGTTTAGTAAAATAAGAATGTCAAGAAGTTTTCTTTATATTTCTTTTCTAAATCTGAATGATTTGTTCAAAAAAATTTAATTATATATTTATAGATTTTCTGGCCACAGAACGTTGTGAATAGCATTTATTTATTATACTTACTGTCATGTATTGAGTTACAATAAATTTTGATTACAAATTACTGTTTTCCTAGTTTTTTTTTTTTTTTTTTTTTTTTTTTCCTTAATGAAAACATTTTTAAATAATCTGTAAATTATTCTTTCTTTTCTTTTCTTTTTTCTTGTAATTATGTTTGATTTTTGTGTGTATTTTTCTTCAGTATTATTTATCAAGCTTGTGTTTTAATTATACTTAATTTTCACATGTTGTATTTTATATATGTACATATTTATATTTAAGTATTTCTCCAGTCATTATTTATTTTTATTGTGATATTTTTTTTTTATTTAGGTATGCATTAGATCAAAAGTTACCAACTTTTTTTTTACCTATGGCTTGTATTTCGTTTACTTGCTAAATATATAATTTCCCTTTTGCGCATTGCTACCCCAATAACTAATTTTAATATGTTTCAACTTCTGATTTTTTTTTATTGAAATATATATATGGGGCATTCTCACAATCTTTTGGCTTTCGGGAATAAAAATCTGGTGAAATTAAACTTGCTAAAATAACATTTTAATCTGATAGACGAATGCTTTAATGATTAAAAATAAAGAAAAAATGGTCAGCAGCGAATTTTTTTTTATTTAACTGATGTTTAAGTTAAACTTGCGAGTTTAATTTTACTTACCATTTTACCACTATAACTTTCTATTTTCTTCTAAATTTTTACTTATAATGAATTTGCCTAGTACCCACAGGACATTCAAATAAGAAATCATAAAAATGTAGTATTTTTAGTAAAAAATTTTGGTATAACATTGTCTTAAAGGGGTGTTAAAGAAAGGATGGAAAGAAAAAAAAGGGGATGGTATAGGAAAAAAGGGGCGGTAATGGAAAAAAAGGGATGGTAATGATGGGACAGTAAGGAAAAGTACCACTATTTTTAGGCAATTCATGTTAAGACTAAGTGATAACCACAATGTTCATTGATTTTTAGAAACAGTTATTTACATTGGATTAAATTTAAAAAAAAATTTTATTTACCTCGAAAAGTGCAGTAATGAACCTTGGGGATGGTAAGACTACCAATAAAGCCACAATGCTTGAAATTCATATTTAAATGCTGATTTAAATTCTGCAATAAATTTCCTGTCAAAGAATTTTAGACATTCTTTCTCTAGCATACTTCTGCATGAGAAAAAACTTGAAAAAAATTCTGTGGCTGCATCTGAAGTCGTTCTCTGTATAAGTTTAGTAAGAGGGATGGTAAGGAATCTAAAACCTAGGGACAGACTTCAAAAAATAATATCAACTGTAAAAATGTGTCTGGTATTTGGACACCCAACATCGTCCAAAACTTAAAACACAAGAATATGTACTAAAGTAAAAATTATTATTCAGGGACTTAAATTCAAAAGATTGTGAGAATGCCCCATATATATATATAACCCATAGCAGAAAATTCTCCAAGGGTCTGCAACAGATACTTCAGGGGTAGAAAATAATCTGCAGGTAAAATATTTACATTTGAAGCATTAATTAATCAAACAATCACCTTTGATGTTATTATGCATTTTATTAATTTTACCAATAATAATGTTGTGTTTTTCTATTAAGTAATACAAAGTAAAATTGAGTAAGCTAAACATAACATAAAGTGAAATAAAGGTTCAATGAAAAAATAATCTGCAAAAGAGAAAAGAAAATCTGTGATTCCCATCTCGAACTTTCTGCTACCGGGTATATATATATTTGATATTAAAGATAATATATGTGAATATAAAACTTGAATTTGCTAGCAATATTAGTTGAAGTTAGGAAATCTGTTTTTTTTTTTTTTTTCTGAATTTGGTAAGAATTTTTGATTTGTACCCAGTTTTACTTATTTCACTTAAGGTGCTGTGAAAAAATATAAAAAAGCTATGTGAATGCAGTCTTTACACTCTTATTTAACTTGATTTATGTATGTAAAGATAGAATTTTGTCATTGATTATTTTCACTCACTTCCTGGTGTGCTAAAATTATAAGAATGGTATTGTGATAAATTGCCAAATATTCTTTCAGTCTCATCACACTCATTTAATTTAAAATACATGCATTAAATCCATTTAATTCTTAATCCATAAAAATCCATTCCACTCTTCACTTAAAATGAAAAAAAAAGTTTTAATAAAAAGTAATGGCATAAACCAAACACATTTTATTTTAAAATGAAAACATTGTTTCTAATTTACATACACAAAAGTAAAAGCTGCTATTGGCAAGATGAAAAAATTACAAGAATGGAGTTATGTGCCAAACAATGCTCGCTAAAATGTGCCAACTGACTGTGAAACTGTAACAATCAAATAATTAAAAAAAAAAAAAAAAAAACCTAGCAAAATAAAATAAAAATAAAAAATAATGAATGTGTTATATATTTTTTTTAAATGTACTTTTATTATTATTTTCAATATGTTTATAAATCTATAGTTTATATTTAAACACCTGACAAATACAGCACAGGTATGTGAGGTTTTGTATTTGTCAAGCACCTGACAAATTCTAACTTTAAATTCCCACTAATAGTAAAGATTAGATTAACAACTCCTTCATTAGATATACTACAAAATTTAAAGTGTTTATTGATTGCATAAAATGACTATATTTTCATATCTTTTGCCATTTAAATTATTTCAAAATTTATTATTTTATTTATTTTTAATGAATGATTAATGCTTAAGTGTAGAAAATCTTTCTATTTAAATTTGTTCTATCAATTGAAAATCCATTCATGACCTTTTTTTATGTAGATTAATTTTGAAATTTTATTTAGGTAGCTGTATAATTAAAATGCCTAGCAGTCATACAATAATATATCATTTTTCTTCATTTCTGGTAACTATATTTAATTTCATGAGTGAAACTTCAGAACTTTGCATTCTGTAAAAAAAGTTTTATGAGCAATGCATTTATTAGTACTAAAATATCATATGTTTCTGTGTATGCCACACAGTTGTGTATTAATCTTTTTTTAATAATGATGTATTTAAAAGTGTTGATTAATAAAAGCTTCATATGCAGTTAATGGTTTCTTTTCTCTTTCTATTAAAAAAAAAAAAAAAAAAAAAAAAAAAAAAATCAAAATCAAAATTATACAACAATGCATTGTTTCCATTTATGCTCACACTTAGCTTCCTTTAACATAGGTACACTAACTTTTTTTTTTTAACCTTCTTTTTTTCTTAAACAACTCCCTCATAAATTTTATCAAAATCTTACAACTGTTCCCTGGTGGAAATTAAACTATTGAATTGCTAATTTTCTTCTAATATGTTTTACTGTGATTTTTTTTTTTTTTTTTTTAAGTTTTAAATCATATTTAAGCTAATTTTGTGTTAATCAATAAGTTAATTTGTCTAAACAATTGTATATGAAATATTTCTTGCATCTTCTCAACTTGCATATATATATAGTTCATCTTATTTTACTTAAATAGTGTCCTTCATTTTTTTAAAAAAGGACTAAAATAGATGTAACATATCTTATCGCTAGGATAAGCAGTAGTTTCCTCTTGCATTCCTAAATGGAAAAAGGGATTAAATTTAATTGAAAACTGAGACATGATTCTTTTGATAAATAATTTATTTCTTCTTAAATTAACACTACAGTGTGTGGTCGTAAAATTAACAATTTAGCATTAAAATAATTTCAGAATTCATTTGAAACATTTTTGCAATTTACAACATAGTTAATTTTATAATCAAATGTTTTTCTCCAGCAATACTAAGAACAGATAACATTTTCAATCTAACTTTATTAGAATCTATTTTTATTGTATCATAATATTTTTATTTTTCTGTATGTTATAGAAACTGTATTTTTTAATTTGAAATAATTTAAAATGATTCTATATTGCATGTTTCTAAACTTACTAAAAATTTTATCTTGTCATCTTAATTGTCGGTTTGCTGTTCTTTATTATATTAATTGATCCTTGTAATCCTTGTAAGAAATCTGACCATGCAATCACTTTATCAGGTAAGTCATCATCCATGCTACATAATCTTGTAATGTTTGACTCTGAAAAGTACCTGTTCCATATATTTACCCTGAAGAATGAGATAGTTACAATATTAGCATGTTTAATTTACATATAAAAATAAAATGTTATGTAAATAAATGTCAAAACAAATATAATCAATGTGTATTAATAAAAAAAAGTTGTTGTCTATATGTCGGCAATGGCTGGGGAAATCTATCATACATAGAGGTCGGAAAATTTGGATGGAGTTAGACAAAGGCAAATCTAAATCACCTGAGGCTCAGATTTTTCATTTTTTGATAATTACCCAAGATATTATTATAAACTCTAATAAATATCACAAAATGGCAAATTTCCACTGCACAGCCTATTGTGTCTGTGCTTATGTCCTCGGTTCTTCAACCAGACTAAAGGAAAAGATTCTGTCCTGTATTTTGAAATCCAATCATCTGGTTCTTCATGGAGTTACATAAAAATAAACAATACCCACTTATTCAGGATACCTTTCAGGTTCTAATGCAGTCGAACCTCGACTTCAAGAATTTTCTGATATCTCGAAGAAAAAAAAATCCCTTCAAATTTCCTATACACGCAATGTTGAAAAAACCTTGGTTTGACAAATTTTTTTCGCCCCATCACTCGATAACTTGAATTTTCTTCCATAAAAACTGTAGAATTTTTTTTTCTAAAACAAAAAAAATATTTCAAAATAGAAATTTTTAAAGAATAAAAAAACTATATTCACAAATTACAGTGGTAAACTTTGCATAAATTTTAAAATGAAGGGATATAGTCACACAATATATCAGTCACACAATGAAATCTCTTGACCCCCCACCCCCTCTGCCCAAGATGGGAGTTGAAATTCTTGTTTTATTCTTTCCTTATTTCTTTCCTGTCAGTTGCCATTGCATATGCAGTGACCATCTATCCTTTCTTTGTTCTTTTCTTTTATTCTCCAAGGTTATTTTCTTGAGGGGTTGGGGTGGTTTTAAGGAAACCGGAAATGATAGTAATGAACAAGAATCAAGAGGTAGGTGGCTTGTAAGAAGGATTTAGAATTTCTTATGATTGCAACAAGGGGTGAAAGAAACATGTGAATGCCCTAGTGACGCTCTGAAAAGTTTCCTTTCGTGGTTATTTTAGAAAAAATTAGAGCGTTTGTAGGTGAGATCTTCTGCAAGTCACCTGTTCAAAATGGATAACAAATGGAAAGTGAATACATTTTCTATTGAAGTGAAAAAACAACTCATCGACGAAGTTAAAAAAAAAAAAAAGAAATTGCAAAGCAGTTTAGGATTCCAATCTTTTTCAAATAAAATTGTTAAAAGTGTTTATTAGAATAAAAATTAACTACTTTTTAAAAAGGTTTGTAAAAAAAATCTTTTATCTTTATTCTACTATTGATAGCATGCGATTTTCGAATTTTCGGTACTTCGAAATTTTTTGTCTTTCCCTGCAAGTTCGAGATATCAAGGTTCGACTGTATTAAAAGTAAAGAAAAATTTACTATTTCAAAAAGAAAAATTCTCTAAGTCGATTTCATACAGTACCGGACCTCAAATCCGGAATCCTAAAATCCAGACGACCCAAAATCCGGAATGTAAAAAAGAAACTGAAATTCCGCGATGATCTAGAATAAATATTTCGTAAAAACGTCCATAGATCGCGCTACGCGCGCACGTAACACAGCCGAGTCAAACTAGACTCTGCAATTTTATTTTATTGCAATGTTTTTCATTCATTCATTAGTTTTAATCCAAATTTTCTAACAGAATTATCGTAGTTAGTGTGTGCACACATTTTGAATTTATTTTAAAAAGAAACCCTTTTCTTCATTTATATAGAAAATGTAAAAAGAATAAATAAATAACCACAAGAAAGAATTATTTTTAAAAAGGTTCATAGAATATATTTATAATATTTATATGTAAAAATATTTTACAATGCCCCCCCCCCCCCCCACTTTTAATATGTTCAACAAATTTCATTTTTCGAAAAAATTCTGTTTGTAAGCACCGTACTAAAAAATTCTTTTCTTTAACTCAAAGAAAAAAAAATCTACCCTAAGTTCCTTTCTCCATAACAAAACAAGCTGTCCATCGAAAGCTAATGATCTCATTCTGGTAATGTTGACTTTCCACTTCATGCAGTTAAATAAACATGTTGAATAAGCAAAACAAACAGCAATAGATATGTCGTTTTTCTTTACTTTCTTTTCATCTAGTGGTTTTTTTTTTTTTTTTTTAAGAGGTACACTAGCTTTCTAATAACTTATCATAATTTAATAAAAATTTGTTACACAAGCTAATTCACTATTATTGTAACTTGCTGAAAATTTGAAAGATATTCGTCAATTAGCAACGGAGATAATTATTTTTACTTTCTTCTATCTTTACAAGAAAGTATTGGATTCATGAAAATTTTCGAATTCCGGTTTTTGACGGATTTGCACGTTTTAGGGGCCAGAGAACCCGAAAAAGATGTTTTTACAAAATGTCTGTCTGTGAGTCTGTCTGTCTGTCTGTCCGTCCGTGTATGACACAAATTTTGTGGGCGCTCTATCTCAGAACTAATGCACGGAATTTAATAAAAATTCATATTCAGTTAGTCCCTGATACAAATTGATGCTGATTAGTTTTTGGTGCAAATCGCTCAACAGGTGGCGCTGCTATGCTGCCTTTTTTACGATTTCCGCAATGGCTCTATCTCAAGAACTAATGCACGGATTTTCATGAAACTTCAGATTCAGTTAGTCCTTGACATGAATAGACAATTTATAGATTCTGGTACAAATCGCTCAACAGGTGGCGCTGCTATGCTGCCTTTTTTACGATTTCCGCAATGGCTCTATCTCAAGAACTAATGCACGGATTTTCATGAAACTTCAGATTCAGTTAGTCCTTGACATGAATAGACAATTTATAGATTTTGGTGCAAATCGCTCAACAGGTGGCGCTGCTATGCTGCCTTTTTTACGATTTTCGAAATGGCTCTATCTCAAGAACTAATGCACGGATTTTCATGAAACTTCAAAGTCAGTTAGTCCTTGATATGACTTGATGCTGATTACGTGTTGGTGTAAATCGCTCAACAGGTGGCGCTGCTATGCTGGATTTTTTACGATTTCCGCAATGGCTCTATCTCAAGAACTAATGCACGGATTTTCATGAAACTTCAGATTCAGTTAGTCCTTGACATGAATAGACATTTTATAGATTTTGGTGTAAATCGCTCAACAGGTGGCGCTGCTATTGGGCATTTTTTGCAATTTCCGTAATAGCTCTATCTCAATAACTAATGTATGAATTTTCATCAAACTTCAGATTCAGGTATACCTTGAAATCAATTAGTGCTGTTTATGTTTTGGTGTAAATCGCTCAACAGGTGGCACTGCTATACTACATTTTTCAGAATTTCCGCTATAGCTTATATAGTCTCATACAAGAACTAATGCACGAATTTTCACCAAACTTCAAATTCAGATATATTGTGATATGAATTGGTACTATTTAAACGATTTCATTGACGTGATTTATATAGGAGAAAGTTTTGTGATGGCCACAACATACTAGTTAAGGAAAGAAACCGTGTCGCTGGGAGCTCGTTACTATGGTTTCAGAGCAAACTTAGGGACAAATGGCGGTTAATAAAGAGCCTAATTCGGCTCTCGCAAACAACGATGTATTTTCCTTTTTAAAAATGTTTTTATGTTCCTAATAATGTGATGTACAGGATTAAAAAAAATTCTTATCCTTATTTTAAATTATTTTTTTTTTAATTTATGTTTATGTTTGTTTACTTATACCTCATACGGCAATCCGCGATATAGATTCCTGGGCCTAACTCGCGAGCAACAACGCATTTTCATTTTCTAAAAAATGCTTTAATATTTCTAAGAATATGCAGTAATAGTATTTTTTTTAACTTATTTTTATTTTGAATTACTTTTTGTAATTTGTATTTTTGGCTTTATTTACACTAAGCCTAACATGGCAATTCGCGGTATAGATTGCTCCGTGGAATGTAAAATTTTGCCAAGGGCATGTACTGTATCTGTTTATTTATTTTGGTTGAGGACCTAAAATCCGGAAAATTCAGAAATCCGGAACGGACACGCCCCCGACCAGTCCGGATTTGAGGTCCGGTACTGTATTAGTTTTCATGTTTTCCTTCTCTAGGTATGACACATAGCTATCCCCATTTCTCAGGTAGAAATAGAAAAAATACCATAACCTTCGTGATACTCAAAGTCGTGACACTAAATAAAGGTGTCGGACATTTCCGTCTTATGTTTCGTCAGAAACAGACATGAATATTTCTCTCAAAAAGAAACTTTTATGTAAAATAGCTTTTAATAAGCATATACAGTAGACGCTCGTTTTTACGAACCTCTTTTTCACGAACACTTGCGATTTTACGAACTATAGAGTGGTCCCGAATACACTCCCATAGAAGGAATGTAATTTTTCGCTCCCATTTACGAACTACAGATTATGAAAATCTCTCTTTTGCGAACTCAGTTTTCATACTTCTCCAATTTTTTTTTTTTTTTTTTTAAATATCGGAACAATATGGGAAAATGCACCAACGTCAATTAAACTCTCAACAAGTGCAATGAGACATGAGGTGCATTCCAAGAATGTGTCGTTTTCCCCAATCTCTTTCGGAGGGAGGGGGCATAGCAACAATTTCAAGTAGTGGTTGTCAGGACAAAAGCACTTTTGGGAAAGGAACAATAACTATGAAAGGATTTCAAGCATAGATGAAATGGAAACATATTTTTGCAAAATGTGATTAAAAAAATGGTAAGCGATTATTTCCAGTCCTTATTTTTTATCTATGTTTTCATCTATCTATGTTCATCTACTAAGTACTAATACAGCTGTGTTTTCGTATGTAATGTTTCCAAAGCATGGTAAAGTATGTTTCTGTGTACTAAAATTATTTTGTGAAAAATACACAGGGTTGGTAAAAAACCGGGGTTTTTTAAAAAAAACCCAGTTTTTTTGGTTTAAACCAGGTTTTTAAAAATATATTTTCCTATTACATATGCATGCATATTTAAATTGATAAAAATAAACATTGTTGGATATATAAGTAATATAGCTTCATTTTAAAATAATTTAAATTAAATAATTACAATCGTGTAGAAAATTGAAATCATTTAAAATTTAAACATTTTTAGTAAAAGCTATGTCTTATGTTCCATGAATAAAATGCTTTACATAGTGAAACATTGATACCTTGAAAATCTTAACGAACAATCTTTTGATAATCTTTTAAAGTACTATAAATAAATAGTTTCATATATATAATATACTTTTCCATGGCTATTCAAAATAATTTCTTTGAAATATTTGCAACCTGAGATATCTGATTTTTCTGTTAGAACAGTACATGAACAATTATTATCTGTTATTGAAAATAAAACTTTTTATAAAGAATTCCTGGAATGATTTGAATTTAGAAGTAGGGTCTTTACACGTTTCAAGAAGTATTGTGTATTGTCATTTGACACTTCTCCTCAGAAACTGCCATGTAAAAAAAAAGGCAACAGTAAAATAAACAGAAATACCTATTTACCAGCTTTTTAGACTACTGAAAACATTGATCTTAAAATAAAAAGTAGATTTATAAAAGTTGTCATCCACTAAAACATTTAAACAGCCATCAGACTTAATACACAGGATTTTTTTCTAAGCTATTTTATAATACGTATTACTTTTATGTCTAAACTAAAAATTAATAATATGTATTTTTAAGGCACTTTTATAACTTTTTTCTCTTATGTCTCACGCGAACTGTATCTCGATTTTTACCCATTTTTTTTGTCAGATCTAAATAGTGGATTCGATTATGCAATAGATGATTTAAATATCTTATTGCATATTTTAGTTAAAAGTAAACAGGTGCTTCGCTAGCACCCAATTTTTCAATGTCCTCTTATTTGACTTCATATCTTGAGTTTCTTTTTTATTCTTAAGGCTGTTCTAAAATCTGAAAGGGCAACTTTATGACATAAGTTTTAATTTATTTTTGTTTAAAAATGCATGAAACTAGCAGATGCTGTTGCTCAGAAATTATGTAATGGAACTGTGTTTCCGTTTTTTTTTTTTTTGTTGTTTGTTTGTTTTTTTTTCTTTGCAAATGCAATAGATCTTTCTGAAAATAGTGTCAAAGTGGGCATCCTTAACCGAATTTCCACGGGAAAGAAAAATAACTACTCAATGAAGGTTAAAAATCTTTGTCACGTGATCAAAATTACTTATAACTCAATAGGTAATTTATTTATCAAAAATGGAATACACAGTTCGATTCCAAATCGCTTCCAGTCATGCCTTCCAATTTTATCTTTCCGTTAAAAAATGAATTTTTAAATGTGTCAAAGAATTTTGCACTTGTTGAGTAGAGCAGTTGAGAACACAACAGCCTTAAAAGATAATCTCCCCAATCCCGAAAATTTTCTTTTGCAGTTTGACTGAAATCTTAAAGATCATTTTATGTTATTAATCGTAAATAATCTGCGTTTTCTCAAAAGAAAATATTTTATTCAAAATATTGAATATTTTTAATCTATTTTATCTTTGCTACATTCACATGTTTTAAATTTTATCTTTAGAGCTGCAGATATGTTCATCAACACATGCAATTTGCATTCTACATGCATACAAATATAACCTAGACTCACTATGTCTCACGGTGACTGCTGGGATAAGACTGTTAAAAGTAGAAATTATTTATATCCAATAATTTGAAACACTTAAATTACAAAAATGAGAAAATATTATATTAGATATTTTCTAAAAAACCAGTTGGTTAACCAACTGATTTAAACCGTGCCAATCCTGCTGGTAAAAGAATAAAATCATAATGCAAAACCCCAATCCCAATGTAGGAATGCAATAAAAACAAAAGCTTACTAAACCCAATAGCCTTGATACAGCAAAGAAAACTCACAGGCAATCATTCATTAGCATACAGAACAAAAAGTAACCAATGGAGAGAATTACTTATGATTATGTCATCATTGAGGCATATGTAATTCTTAGTAAATCTTAATTAATCAAGCAATCTAAGTAGTAAAAGTGTATTTTTAGCTCAAATCTGCCATTTTGGCTATTTTTAAAAATAAAAGGCTTTTAAAAAAAGAAGAAAAATAACTAACTACTTATTTTTTTCTTCCCAGCTAATTTTAGAAAAGTTGGTTAGTCTGCTGTGTAGATTTAAAGCTTATAAGAAAAGTTTGATTGATTAAAAATGTTTGTCATCTTTACAAATTTATTAATTCATCGTTTTTCTAAAGCTTTGCTTGTAGCTTCTGCATAACTTGGATTTTACATTTTTCAATAACGTGTAAAATAAAAAAAAAAAAACATTAGGGAAAAAGAGAAAAAAAAACCATTTGGTTTAAACCAAACAACCCTGAAAATACATGTATAACTTTATTAAATAATAAATCATCTTGAAACACTGCTTCATCTATGAAGAGGGGGCAGTTTGACAAAATAAGGCATAAATAATGTATGTATTCATATCATTATTGGTGTTTTTCTATTTTACGAACAGTTTGAGTGTTCCCTGCGAGTTCGTAAAAACGAGCGTTGACTGTAATAACAATAATACATATCTTCAAATATTTTCCTGTATGCTCTTTATGTGTATCCTAATTAACATGCTGAATCAATTTTTTCATACGGTTATAATTTCTTAAGATAACTTTATTTTATTATTATAAAAATTTTCGCTTTTCTTTTTTAATGCAAATTTTATTATATTAAAATAAATGAGAAAGATTTCAGAATGTTCATTAAGTATTTAAGCATTAAAACAGTAAATGAAACAATAACAGCAGACTCATATTTACATGTATGATTTTAAATTTATTTATATTCATTTTGATTTTCACCGAACATTTTCATATCAATGGTTTAAATTTTATACAAACAAAGAATAAATAAAAGGATTTTTTATTTTTAGATATTAATTGGGCAAGTAAAATCATAATAATTAAATTATTTCATGTATGTTTTTAACAATTTTAAACGTTTTCTCAAAATTTTAAAGTAATAATTTCTTGTGATTATTGCAATAATGAGGATTTTCAAAAATATATATTAGAGATTTAAGTATTTAAAAAATATTTTATGTTATATCATTGTTTTGAATATTAAACAAGCAAAGATGTATGTTTTTACCATTAATTTATATACATACTAGGGTGCTCTGCCCCCTGCAAGCTACGCTCGCCAACCCCCGTTCAGACACAGTAGAATCTAAAAGCACACTAATCTGATCGGTTTTAAAAAGATTAGAGAAGATTGAATTATACTGAAAAAACCTGTAGCGATCTCTCTGTAAACGGGTTTCCATTCAATTCCCTTTGATTGCAAAAATTTAAGGTAGAATCAGTTGCTGTTAAGACATCCAATGGTTGTTTTCGTGTTTGGTTAAAGAAGATCAGTTAAACATTTGAAAAGAAGCTAAAATAAAATGAATTAAGTAAACAGAGTCTTTGTCTCTCGGTATTTTTTAACAGCGTTATAAAACGATTGTCATCATACAATTACTAAAATTTGCTGCTTTTAACCCCTTCAAGGGCGGTGGTTCATTTTTGGACCACTTAATTTTAATTCTTAAATGCCACATTAGCATCAGAATATTGGGATGAAATTTCCCCTTTTATTAAGTAAATGAACAAAAGCATTTTTGTATTTCGAAATTTGTTTGTAAATTCTGGTGCCATTCACTGATTTCAAGATTTTATGAATAGAAGTGCCTTGTCCGTGAAAGGGTTAAACGCATATTAATGTATTTATTATTTTAAAGTTTCCTTTCCCTTTTAATATTCACGTGTAAATACAATTTTCAGGACATAATTTTCAATATTTTCCTGCCTTTAACACGTACTCATTTAATAGTAATTTTAAAGTTTTTTTTTTTTCTGTTTTTAATAGTCACGTGAAAATAAATATTTAATCGTAGGAAATATTATTCTTTGCACTGTTTTTAAAATCGAAAACAATCTCTATAATAATAGCCGAAGTCATGTGACTATCATCAGCAGCTCCAGGCGGATCCCTTCGCTTTTTATATTCCAGGCGACCATTTTGGTACTTTAATGTTAGCCAGCCACAGGTGTGATAAGTCGCCGAATATTATTCTATCCCCATTATTTTGTTTATATTATAATAGTCCAAGTCATGTAACTGCCATAAACAACGGGCTGATTCCCTCGCTTTTCATAAGAAAGGTTTCCATTTTGATTAAAGAATCAAAATTATTTTTTCAAATAAAACTACATAAAAGTTGCCATGATCACAAAGAATTCCTGGTACTTCTATGTTAGCCGGTTGAAAATCTCGCCAATAGCTTTTTTTTTACTCGCCAGTTAGCATTTTTTTTATTTTTCGAGTGGTAAATTAAAACGGTGCTACTTGGTTATCCCATCTACCAAAAATCTGTCGCCAAACTATAAGATTAAATGCCAATAATGGGTGATCGTAAATGTCATATTCACTTGACTTTAAGGTAGTTACACATGTTCACGCCATCAAATGATTTTTATTTCAACGTTTTATTTGTATTTTTATTAATGTTATACAGTAGACTCCCTTAAATCCGCGAACGCCTAAAATCCGCATATTTTTTCATATGTAAACAATGAAATTTACAGTTAAGTTGCAGGAAGAAAATTCAAGATGGCGCCGAAATCAGCGACTACCGCAGTGTTTTTTTTACTAAATTTTTTGTTAATCATTCTCTTTTGGCTATTACAGCTTGTTTATTACTAAATAAATTTACATTACTTTTGATTTTGATATAAATTAGCATATCTATATCAAAACTTCAAGGGTTCGAAATGGAAAAATCCGCGAACCGGAACGCTATTTTAATTATTGTTCACGTAATTTTTTTTTTTAAATTATAGACAAATTGATTTCTAAACGTACAAAGCAGTATAAGAAAAGCATTCAAGACTCCAAATAACTATCACGGAGTAAAAGAGGTCTCTTTTACTCCGTGATAACAATGAAAAAAGTTACAGTGAGTGTAATAAGCTATATATACTGATAATAGCATTAACACTGTTCTCCTTGCTATCACTAGATGGCAGCATAGAACTTTTGGAATCGAATTTAATTGATTTCATTCATAATAATTTAATATTTTTCTAAATTTTTATTAATTACTTACTTTTAAACTAATAAATTAATTTATTATTTTACTTATTTGAATATTTCACTTTATTGTAAGCATTCATTATAATTTCCCTTGCTTAACTACCAATAAAATTAATGTTTCAAAAATGTAAACAAATCAATGACCAGAAATCCGCAAAATTCTAAAATCCGCACAACCTCTGGTCCCAAGCTGTGCGGATTTGAGGGAGTCTACTGTACTAATTTATTTGTTCTTTTGTTATTTAAAATAGAAAAATATGTCAATTTCTATAATTTGGCTATTTATATAATTTGGCGAAATTGGTCGACGGGAGAAGTAATAACATTAAAACGTTGCTTTGAAGTGGAAATTAAATCTCATGATTTGTTGCATTGTCACATACGCACCGGGTTTGGCGTGATTTTTTTTTTACGATAATTTGGCGAAAACCTCGTTTTCAAATATCTGTTACATATGTATTTTTTAATTATTTTCTGTTATTTTTAAAATGAAATAACAATAAATAAAAAAAATTAATTAATAACTATAGAACAAAACAATTTATAACATTTTTTGTAAATAAAAAGAAAATAAATTCAAATAAACATTTATTAATAAATAAGCAACTGTATGTGAATACTGTGCGTAACTTTAAGATTGAAGACAAATAGTTTTCTTTTTCACATTTTTATATCACACAGCACACAAATGTTACAAACAATCACAAACACTGAAAAACATGTAGAATGATGAGGTGACTTTGGGGTAATAACCCGCTGTTAGAACAAGTGACGTTCATAAAACATCTTTTGGGGAATACTCCCGCTATAAGCAACAGAATAATTGGGGATAAGACCCACTATAGCATAATGTGCCACAATGGCAGCTCAAGAACAACATACTATACTTGGGGATAAGACCCGCTCGAATACACAATGTGCCGCAATGGCAGCTAAAGAACAACTCTATACTTGGGGATAAGACCCGCTCGAAATACACAACGTGCCGCAATGGCAGCTAAGCAACAACTGACCTGGGTCACATGACCGCAAAGCTACGGAGCTCGTTCGGCATGCGCACAAGGTCCGAACAGCAACAATAGCCGAGTTACCATGTCAGGCAAAATAATGCCATTTTGGCACCAATTAGGTACCCCGTTGCGTATATGACATCTGTGTCTAATATTTTTCTTTTCGTTTCATTTAAAAAAAAGAATGAAGTAAAAGCCATTTATTTTAAAGGTTTCAATTTTAAATGAAAGTTTTGTATTAAATAAAATGATAATGAAATACAAATTGAATTCTGAATAAATGTAACATGATGCATTTCTTAGCATACATTAAAGGTAGGCCAAACTCGTCGGCAAATTAATTTAAAATAACCTTTTCTAAAATATGAAAAAAAATATGATTAAAATTTGAGTTGCCATCATTAGAAAAAAAGTATTTAAAATTAGAAAAAAATTAATATTTCAAAAACTAATACTAATTTTAAAATTCTAATACCAATTTTGAGATCTGTGGATCAATACGGATTTTTGGTGTTAATTTCATCGTAAAGTATTCCATATTTTAGGAGAAATCGCCGTGAAACAAAATCAGTTGTTTAATCAGTCGTTTCATAGAATCGTTACATAAATTCGTTTCAATTCGATTCATTAGGATTTTATATATATAGGGTAGATATATATATATATATATTCTAAATTAAAAAAAAAAAAATCTAGTCATTATTTCTATAATGATTTTTATTTACAAATATAACTATATTACAGTTTTATAAAGCAATTTTTTGAGGCGTTTTATATCATTCATTTGAGTCTTAAATAGACAAAGTACAAATTGAGGATTTATTTTTTCAGTTATTAATGAAGCAAGTAAAATTTTAATAATTAATTTCATGAATGTTTTTAACATTAATTTACATAAATTTTTTGAAAAATTTCAAAGAAATAAATTCTAATGATTATTTCTATAATGATGACTATTATTTAAAAATATAACTATATTGTATTTTTTTTTTTTTTTTTTTTTTTTTAAGCATTTTTTAGTACTTTATATCATATACCTTTGAATCTTAAGCAAGTCAAAGTAGAAGTTGGAAATTTTTCAGATATTAATGAAGCAAATAAAATGATAATAACAATAAAATTTAATCCATTTATACTTTTTTATATTCATTTATATACATTTTTTTTCAAAAATTTTCATTAACTAAATTCTAGGAATTATTTCTATAATGATGTTTTTTAAATACAAATGTAACTGTGTAACATTTTTTTAGGCATATTTTTAAAGATTTATGCCATTCCTTTGGGTCTTAAGCAAGCAAAGTATAAATTAAAGGGGTTTTTTAATATTAAAGAATGAAACTAAACGATAATAATAAAACAATACTTCCCTGCATGCTTTTTACATTCATTTAATTACAATTTCCCAAAATTTCAAAAAAAAAAAATGTTTCAAAGAAATAAATTCCAGTGGCTATTTAAATAAAAATAGAGTATCTTCCCTTGCTGGACACTGGACGGAAAAGCTGCATACTCCCATTGAATTTTGGTGAGTGTCACTGCCTTGAGTATCTCGAAGGTTACTCTTGATTGTAACAGTATCTTTTATTTAAAAACATATTAGCATTTATTATTAAAAAAGTATCTTTCATTAAAAAAATATTATTATTTACTATTTCAAAAAATTTATTTTCTGAAAGTAACACATTCACCAAAGATTTTTTTTTTTTTTTTTTTTTTTTTCCTCCAGTGGATTCCCAGGTACATTTTTCATTTTAAGAGAATTGCACTTTTGATCATTTTTGGATTGGGAAGGTTGCCAGTTTTGTTTTTCAATATATCATTAGAGAAAAATGGGAATTAAGTGGAGGAGTGGGGGAGGGGATATTTTTTTCCCATGTTAAAGTACCGAAAGTAAGTAGCAGACAGGAAATTGTAATGATTTTAAAGGGGACTTATAATTAGAACTTTTGTGACAAGGATAGGAAAATTGGGGGGGGGATATATTTGGAATTTATGAAATATCACAAGATTTATACAATGTGCAAAATAAAATCAGATCAAATTAACATCTCTTAGTTTTAAAATTCCGTTCCATAGAAGCTAAGTAGTTTCCATTAATAAAAATAATAAATTAATGAAACAAATTTACTTAAAATAATTTAGATATGAGAGAAATAAGAACAAAATGTATAAAACGTACACTACGGGGACCTCTGTTCTTTTCCTTATAAAAACTAAAATGTCCGATTTTTTTTTACATGTTCCCATCACTTCTTAATAGCTAAATATTTTTTGCGTTCAAAGCAAACGAATAAATGGCAGCATCTAAGCTGTTTCCCATATAAAATAAATGTTATTTTCATCTGAGTTTGCAAAATGCCCAAAAGACAGTATGACCAAGAAAGTGAGAAATTTTCATAAGTATTTAACTTAAATCTTTTTCAATAAAAAATTTTGAGGATTTGCAGATTTAGAGGAAAAGGTCCAAATACCGGCTACTAGGTGTTCTGAGAACTGAGTGCAGCGCAGCCTAGCCGTGATAGGCAAAGTTTGTAGCTTTAATTGAGAGAAGAAAGTTGCGAAAAGTACGTCACTGAAGTCTGTCTCTTTTACGAATAGTAAATACAAAAGTGTCGAATCAACGTAATCTGGTACGTCAAAAGTTTTTCACATGTGTGTTTCTCATTTTTTAAAAATATACTGATCGTATATTGGCTTGAATTGTTGATGAAGTTATTTTCTAGACATATTTAACTCTCAATTGCCACGCGCACATTATTGGTATTTTATTATATGAATGAGTAATACGGTTTTGACTTAAACATAGTAGTGGTCCGAATACCGGCTACCTAGAGTGGTCTAAATACCGGCTAGCCGGTATTTGGACCTCTCTCGGTTGCTCTGCTTGAAGGGGAGGAAAATAAATTAATTTAAATAGTTCCATAATTAATAAATTATTTAAATGGTTCAAAAATAGTTCCAGTCCCATTTCGCAATATGAAACAAGTTGGAAATTGCTCGTCAAACGTGGCAAATGAGGTGCGTTCGTACTATAACTAGTTTTATAATTATTTTTTGCACCCCATATTGTACTGAATGTATAATTTTTTGCACTTCATAAAGCGCATAGTCTGATACATCATTAAAATGCACTTCCAATATTTTTTTTTCCCATTCCCCGTAATGTAATGGAACACTTTTGACTGTCCCTGTAATTAAACTATACATCCGATTTTCCTAAAATTTGAAATAGCTCAACAAAATTTTGAAACAATTATATCTTTAAAATTTCAGACCATTCGGAAGGCTGTAATATCATTAAAATGCACTTGCAATAATTTTTCCCATTGGCCGTAATGTAAAGAAAAAACTTTTGACTGTCCCTGTAATTAAACTATACATCCGATTTTCTTAAAATTTGAAAGGGCTCGACAAAATTTTGCAACAGTTATATCTTTAAAATTTCAGATCATTCGGAAGGCTCTAATATCATTAAAATCCACTTGCAATAATTTTTCCCATTGGCCGTAATGTAAAGAAAAACTTTTGACTGTCCCTGTAATTAAACTATACATCCGATTTTCCTAAAATTTGAAATAGCTCAACAAAATTTTACAACAATTATATCTTTAAAATTTCAGACCATTCGGAAGGCTGTAACATCATTAAAATGCACTTGCAATAATTTTTCCCATTGGCCGTAATGTAAAGAAAAACTTTTGACTGTCCCTGTAATTAAACTATACATCCGATTTTCCTAAAATTTGAAAGGGCTCGACAAAATTTTGCAACAGTTATATCTTTAAAATTTCAGATAATTCGGAAGGCTCTAATATCATTAAAATCCACTTGCAATAATTTTTCCCATTGGCCGTAATGTAAAGAAAAACTTTTGACTGTCCCTGTAATTAAACTATACATCCGATTTTCATAAAATTTGAAATGGCTCGACAAAATTTTGCAACAATCATATATTTGAAATTTCAGACCATTCGGTTGGGTAGTTTTTGCTCTGTTACATGCGGACAGACGGACGGACTGAACGACGACTATAGGTGCTACGTATTTATATAATTACGAACGCACCTAAAAAGCAACTGTGGCCATAATTCTTCAGGACCGACACTGGTTACCGGATCACTTTCCAAAAAAAGATCTGTTGGATACTCCAAATTTGTTTTTAATAAATAAGAAGAGAAAGAAAAGAAAATGACGGAGTAACCAGGCAAAAGAGGCAGAAAGTGGATTTTAACCCTCTGGCTGCGCAACCCGAGATGTCCTTGAGCAACGTAAAAGTAGCAAAATTTGCACAACCCGAGATTTCCCTGGGGATGCAATTTTTTTCCGTCTAATTAACCCTCCTTGATTATTCCTACCAGTTATTTTTTTATTGTAATTTTTGCCTTATTTAATCGGTGCATTTTCCCGATTAAATTAGACAAAAAAATTTGTTTTGAAAAACAGGTGACAAAAGAATAAAAATTCTTAAAAGACGCTCATCGCGAAGGTGTTAAATACGCAATTTTTGAAGCTATTTTGATAAAACAATTACACAGCGAGAGGATGAAAAGGGAAAATATCCAACAGAGGAAGATGATGCAATTTGTGTCTTCTGCATGGGTGCTTTCTCTGTGGACAAGAATGGGGAAGAGGTTTCTGGGTTCAGTGTTAAGAATGCGATGTGTGGGCTGATAGGGACTGCACCAACGGCAAGAGCGATAGTATGTTTGTGATTTTTTTCGGATAAAATAATTCTCATTTCAATCAGCAAGCTTTTTTTTGTTTTACATGTTAAAAAACAAAACTAGAAACATAATGGGAAGAAGACTGTGAGAGATAGTCGTAAAGAATTTTATAATTTTGACAAAAATACTTGTTTATTAAAAAATGCGTATTTTTTCTGTGCATAAGAAATGTTATTAATCAATAAAATTTATTAAAATAATATTCTTATTGCTTAATAAGTGTCATTAGCTCTATTTGTTTGATCTTTTGGAAAAAAACTTAGGTAGCCGGTATTTAGACCCCATTTTAAAAACTCAAAATTTAAAGACTTTCGGAATTTTGCTTTTTATAAACAGAAAATGCCTTTTAAACTGATTTTTTTTTTTCTCTAAACATGTGTAAGATATGTCAAGGTACTCTGCTGTTACTTTTTATTTTATTAATTTTAAAAATTGTATGATCTAGATTGAAAACAAAAGGGGTTGCCAATATTTGGACCTTTTCCTCTACTTGTGTAAAGCTCTTAAATTTGTGATTGCATTAATTTAGGTTAATGGTTATTATATTGATGTTTTAAGGGGGTTTGTAGTTTTAGATCCATATTTTTTAACCTAAATTACTAAGCGCCTAAAGGATCAATTTCAGAAAAGATATTTTTTCTGTCATTTATGATGTCATTTTGTTTGAAAAAAAAAAACAATGAATAAGCATTTGTATTATTATTTTAGCTTCGGAACTGAAGAGGATAAAGCAAGCGAAACAGAATGTTCAATTACTTAAAAAATAAACATCATTCATCTTCTTCAGAAGAAGAAAGACCATCAATGTCCTCTTCGTTATTTTCATCATCAGAAGTTGGATCCATTATTTCTTTCTCTAACTATTTTGTAGATGGTTTTACAGCATGGAAAAGATTGTCATGGAACTTTCCATTCTCAGAGCAATCAAGAACTGAAGAGATAGCACAGTGTGTGAAAGACACTCTGGTGAGCTCTTCAGATATATTCTCCCAAGCATTAGACACCCACCGCAAAATATCTTGTCTTGATGGTTTCTTTAGTTTGCTCTTGAGTGTCTTTTCTGCTTTCGGCTTAAATTCTTGTCATTGCTTGCTCTCTCGAGTTTTAAATGGTTTATTCCCGACACACCTGCGTATTGTAGAAATTGGGTGCATCCATATAGTATTACTGCCAAATCCATGTCAACTTAATCTAGCACTTGTTTTGCTTCTGCTGATTTGTGGATTAGCGTGTGGTCCAGAATAACTAGATGACGGACATCGTCGGTGATAGCTCCCCATACTCTGGAAGTCCATTCTTCAAACTTATCAGCCGTCATCCAGCCATGTAACTTTTATATTTGACGGAATTTGGAGTTTAGCTCAAACTTTAGGCATAATCCATCCAGGATGCTCCTTCAAAATGCAAAATGTTGGCATCTTGTCCATTTGCATGGGCTGCTAAGGCTACCGTAAAACCTCTTTGCTGAAACCTGTATTTGCAATTTGTATTGTTGTATCCTCTTTCACATTATTTGTTCAATTGCATGGACTGTCAAACCTGACCATTGTTTAATCCATGTTTGCTATAATGTATAATCATAGGAATATTCTAATCCTGCTGGCTGCTTTGAGCCCTCTTTTCTCTGGACAATGGCTTCCATAATTGTCGCCTAATTGCTATGGGAGGAGTGTCAATATCTGAATACTTTGTGTATGCGACCTTGACCCTTATTCAGTGGAAAGAAGCGTACCCATTCCAAGATTCTCCCACATGCTACGACTGCGATTTCACTGGATAGGGGAAACATCGGCCATAACCTTTGAAAGGAATTTCCTTTCAAAGATCTGGTAGTGCGCATAGCGAAGTATGTCATTCTGATACAGTGATATGTAAAGAGATTAGATAAAAATAAATTGCATAAGATGTATTCATTTAGGAGATATGGGAACAAAAAACTTAAGGAATTTGCTGAAAAAACAGAAGGATGGCATCTGAAAGCATCGGAAAATAAAACTTGAAGGAAAGGGCTTATAAATGGCACCTTTTCAAAATAGAAAAAATTCACATATATGAGGGGGTGGGGGGGGGGGGGATTACTTACTTTCAGTACTTTACAATATTTAACAACTCCACAGCTAATTGATCAATTTCGGTAATTTTTTAACCAGTTCTTTTAATTATTACTTAAAGAGAGGAAAATAATAAGATAGGTTACTTTGCATTTAACACTTTCCAACAAAGTTGAAAAGTCTGTACTCTAACTCGCGTAAATATAGTGTGATTACCATGAAATTGATACATGTTATTGGGGTTTACTATGGTATGTTCTTTATTCAAATAGTTTATTTACAGGGACACTCAAAGTAATTCCATTAAATTACGACCTATGGGGAAAAACCGTTTGTGGTGTATTTTAAACATAATACTACATTATTTTAAACTAGGGTGTGAAAAAATCATGATTTTTTAAAATTTAAATCTGATTTTTTATATTTTTTTCCTTGTGTTAAAATATTAAACATCTACTAAGAATTAAGCATTTCAAAAATGAATAACCCACCAATTACTAACATAATCTATGTTTTTTTGCTTTAATTAATAAAATTTTAATTATGTAATTATAGAAATTGCAAAAAACTGCAAATTAAAAATTTCTTTAGTAACATACAACATTATGTGCATTAATATTTTGTAATAATTATGTAAACCAATATTAAATAATGCTTATATTTTTAAGTTATTGATAAATTGCATTTAATTTTAAATTGATGATACAGATTAAATTTTTCATTACACTGGGGAACAATTTTTAACTCAATTTCTGTTGACTTCGACTTTTCAGCTGTTTTTAAGTCAGAAAAGTCAGCTGTTTATAAGTCAGCTGATTTCAAAACTGCAATTAGTTTTCTTCTATCACGTCAGGTTTTTTCTCTACAGCTTACATTAATGTAACCATTCTACACTGAATCGGGCATGAGTCATAGGAAGAAAAAAGCTTCAGAACTCTTAGCATCAAGGCTTCACAAGAAATTTTTGCTTGAAAAGGGAGCTATCCTACTTTTGATCAAGAGAAAGTGAATTTCTTCAATACTTTTGAAGTAAAGTGGATTTGTTTTTTACCATAGCGTACACGGTTTAATGGAGGAGTTAGGAATTTCATCCTATACCGCAACTGAACGGCAACTGTTCATCGATAGCTCAAAGAGGAGCTTGAAATGCGTACTCCTTCACAACGGCAATTTATTTGGAGCAGTCCCAATAAGCCATTCAGTTTATTTGCGCGAAGAATATGAGAACCTAAAGAGGGCCATTGATTTATTTCACTATCACATTCACGAGTGGAATGTGTCAAAATGGTGTGCTTCCTTCTCGGCCAGCAACATGGATATACCAAGTATCCATGTTTTTTTGTATGTGGGACAGCAGAGCTCGTGAGAAGCATTGGTTCCAGTCGAAATTGGCCTCCAATATCTCACCTCAGACTTGGAGATCCAAATATTTTGCATCAGCCACTTGCCAACAGAAAGAAAATAACATCATATTTCCACCTCTGCATATAAAACTGGATCTAATGAAGCAGTTCGTGAAAGCTTTGTCAATTGAAGGAGACTGTTTCGTGAATCTCATTTCGAAATTTCCAAACCTGTCTTTTAAAAAAATAAAGGCAACTATATTTGACGGCCCACAGATTCATCAGCTCATTAGAGATGAACATTTAATAGGAGCAATGACAGAACTCCAAAAAAATGCTTAGTTGGCATTCAAAAACCTTGTGAAAGACTTTCTTAGAAATACGCGAGTAGAAAATTACACCGAAATTGTCCAGCAACTTTTAGAGAGCTTCAAAAGGCTTGGTTGCAACATGAGCATCAGACTTCATTTTCTGCATAGCCATCTTGATGACTTCCCGGAAAATTTTGGTGCAGTCAGTGATGAGCAGGGTAAGCGATTCCACCAAGATTTGAAGCTCATGGAAAAATGGTATAAAGGCAGATGGGATGAACATATGATGGCTGATTATTATTGGAGCATCAAGCGAGATTGTCCATAAATTGAACACTCCAGGAAAAGCTACTACCGAAAATTTTTACCTTAATATGTACTTTTTTTGTTTTGTAAAAGGATTTTGCTACTTGTATGAACACAATGTAGTGTATAGTAAGTATATACGGCCGTTGTATGAATAATATATTTGGTAATTGTTTCTTTATTTTCCTTTGTATCCACATTAAGTATGATTTTGGGGGTATTCTGTAGTTTAAAAAATTGACGTGATAGAAAAGAACTGGGGTCATTTTTGGATTTAGATGCCAACAATTAGCCAAAAACAAGTGCCAGATCTAAGTCAACAAAATGTGTGTTCCCCAGTGTTATTAAACAATTAACTGTTTAATTAAGAACACAATCTACATTTTTGAAAAAGTGTTAAATAATAAATTGATAAAGCAGCTAGTAATTTTACACAGAAATTCTTCTAATTCATTTATCAACAGAAAATAATAGATTGCACTTATTTTATATAGTAAAAGGAATAATTTAACTAATCAAAAGAAGTTATGAAAACATATGTAGAAACTATAAAATATCCACTTAAATAAAATATAGTTTTATGATAAAAACTTTGTCAATTTTTAAAAAAAATAACTTATTTAAAATATTTAAAACAATTTTATTTTCTAAAAGAGCTTTTATTTATTCAGTAATTAAATTATCTTATAAACATTATAAATCATTTTCATTACTGATTATAATGCTTTTTCACGCCATTTTAAAAAATCAGAAAATATGTGATTTATCATCTGATTTAAATCAATTGATTAAAATGATTGACACTCTATTGCTATGTTTATTGTATATAAAAGAATGAATAACTCGATTATTAAAAGGAAATTATGACATTGTAAGTTATATTAGATTTAAATATCATTTTTAAATTAAATGCTTTTTATGTTTGTTAGATAAAAACCATGCTTTTTACAAACTTACTGTACTTAAATTTTTCACAATACTCAGGAATTACGCTTAGAAACAATAATTTAAAGCTTTGTTTTGTGTATTCATAAGTCGCAATACCTGTAGAAACTTTACAAATTATGTTCATCTTAGATTTGAATACTTTTTTATGTCATTTTAAACATTTAGGAAATTTTTGATTTTAATCAATGATTTAAAAAAAAAATCACTTGATTTAAATCGTTGACACTCTATTTTAAACATATTGAAAATTATATCAGTGTAGTGTACTACAAGCACTTACTTTAGAATCTGGTGTGCATATAATTTATCGTTATAAAGGGACAACCGAAAGTATTTTTCTACAGTACTGCCTATGAAGATAATTGCAAGCAGTGCTTTTCAGTTGTGGTACATGCTTTAAAATTTAACCATTTTTTTGCATATTTTTCTGGATTCATTTAATCGATTTTTCAATTTAACCCTTGCTTTTCTCTAAACTATGAATTAACAGTAGTGAAATATATATATTAACTATTTAACAAAATAGTCTTTCATTTCTGAGCAAAAAATTCCATTTTTGCATAACTTTCAAAATTTTTTCTGCAAAAGTACTACTAAAGTACGGAAAAAACATTTACATCAATGTTTCAGAAAATTAAGACATCAGAGATGAACGAGTATTACGATTAATAAATTTAAATACGTATGCTTATTTTATTGTTACGTGTTATTTAATTATGCTTACATCATTTAATTTTATGAATTTTTTTCATTGTTGAACAGATAATTTATTGCAAAAATATTTGATTTCATTACCTTCCTATTTTAACATTCATTAACACGTAGAATGCCAAGTCTATTTTGTCTGTTTTTCCGTTTGGGCCATGAAATAAGATTCCCGTTACGCAATCTATAAGTGTCAGTCACCGATGACTGACGCGGCCTAAACGGAAAGTTCAGTGTCAGTCACCTGTGACAGGCGTGACACTCAACGTGCTAATGCATTACTAATTATGACTCATTTTGTATCTGCAAAAGAAAATGTAAACAATGACCTACAATCGGCACAACCTTTAGTTCTAAGCTTTGCAGGTTAGAGAGAATTGATAGGTATATATCTAATAGTGCATAAAATGTTTTATTTTTTACTCTACTAAGGGGCTCTGCACCCTACGAGCTACGCTCGCCAACCCCCGTTCAGGCACACCAAAATCCAAAAAGCACGCTAATTTGATCGGCTTTAAAAATATTGAATTAAAATTTTAAAAAAACAGTAGCGATCTCTCTGTAAACGGGTTTCCATTCGTTTTCCTTGGATTGGGGATTTTTAAGGCCAAATCTGCTGCTGCTAAGAGATACAATGGCTGTTTTCTTATTTAATTAAAAAAATTAATTAAACATTTGAAAATAAGCTAATGTAAAATGAATTAAGTAAACAGTGTCATTGTCTCCCGGTATTTTTTAACAGCGCTATAAGATAGTTCTTTTAAATAATTCATTTTAAATGTATCGTTTCAAATCTGACGTAATTTACACCAAAGTTTTATTTCTCTTATTAATATTCACGTGAAAATACTTTTGTTGTTAGAAGGAAATATTATTTGCGATGTCTTCGAATTCACGATAATAGTTGAAAAGATTATCTCAAAATATCTCGCGCAAATATAGTTTTCAATTTAAATTGTTTTTCTATATTTTTTACCGTTTTAAATATGACGTAATTTCCTCAAATTATAAGTTTTAATGCATAATAATGATTTTTTTTATTTTAAGATTTTGTTTCTCGTTTAAAATTCAAGTGTAAATATGGTTCGGCACAGATGTCATTGGCACAATTTTTTTTCTGACGCCAATTTCATATACGCAACGGGTACTTAACTGGTGCTAAAGTGTCGTTATTTTGCTTGATATGGTAACCCGGATGTTGTTGTTTATGCTATTGATGTTTTCGCCAAATTGGCGTCGGAAAAAAATTGCGCCAATATGGGGCGTATATGACATCTGCGCCTATGTTTCTTATGACGTAATTTTCCTGCTTTTAACATGTAATCATTTAATTCTAATTTTAAAGTTTTTTTTCTGTTTGTAATAGTCACGTGTAAATAAATTTTAATTTGAAGTAAACATTATTGTTTGCGCTGTTTATACAACTGGCAACAGTTTAAATTAATAACATTTTCTAAAATTTGTAAAAAATATCTCTCGAAATGCTGAAAATTTGAATTTAAAATTGAAATAAAACCTCAAATAATGAGTCAAATAAGGAAAATAAATGCAATCTGCACAGCGGGAACTTATAACGTATAAAATGATCTAAAAAGGATTAAATTCTCATGTATAGTTTTTGCTCCAATAAACTTTTTTAATGGAACGATTTTATCCAACTTAAGCATTAAATATCTCTTAAAATAATTCTTCGATTTGAAAACTGTCTGCATTAGCGTGTTTATCAAACATTTCTCTATAATACCATCGATTTTCATATTTTTGTATGCAACAGTTTTTTTTATATTAACGATGAAAGGTCATGCTTAAGCATTCAAATTGGATGCCGATCTACCCAGAATATCTACGCAGATTTTCATTGGTCCATTTCCAAATCAAAACTTTTTTTTATATATAGAAGGATTTAGCTGTCTGTGCTCTTAACATTCTGCAAAAAATGACATGAATAAGGTAGAAATGTTTATATTTTTCATGCGGAACTTTAAGATATTGGCAAATAAAAGTGACCTGTTTGATTAAATAGTTTTATATTAGGCTTCGCAATAAAAAAAAATTTTAGTATTTCATATATATCAATAACTAGCATAATGTTTTAGTTTTATGTTACATTTTTTCGTTATTAAATTCTTCAGTTTTACTGTTATTTAAAGAATTTTTGTATTTTCAATTATTATTAAAGGGAAGAAAAATTAAGCTTATATCTAATTCATTGCAAAATTTGTGTCTATCATTAAAAATTTTTAAACATAACTTCATAATTTCATTTAGTGCCATGACCTTATATGGATCAAATAAATTTGGTAATTAGTTACCTTGTAATATTCCCTGTAAAAGTTTCTAAAGGACTAAATCCGCCTCCTATTGTATCTTGTTCTTGTCCTATTATCATGTTGCCACCACCATCTATTACTTCATGAGGCTGTAAGTTCATACCCTCTTGTTTTAATTCACCATCTTTGTACAATGCCCATGCACCTATGAAAAAATGGGTTAAAACAAAATATATGAATGATGTATAATTAACATTAATTAGTTAATAAAATGACAAACTTTTTTTATGATATGAAAAACTACATAAATTCACTTTTTTGGCTTTTGTGCTCCTTTCATTATTAATAATTGTGTCTATATGAAACATAAATGTGTCAAAAATAATGCATTTTGAAGGCTTTATCCAACTTCAATTCTTTTTCAATAAGTCAAGTGCCAATTACTGTATGGAAATAGTGATGTTCAAGAATTTTGTGCACTCTTTACGACAAGAATACATGCTGCTAGTCATGAATGGTTTAATGCTACAGTGGAACTTGAACAGTACGAGCCTGGTTAAATTAAACATTTTAAAATTCCCATACCCTGCAAAACACTTTTCTTTATATTGTTACTTTCTTCCTATATATATAAGAAGAAAGTATTGAAATCATAAAAATAAAATGTTCTTTTTTAAATGGATTTACGCATTTTGAGATGTCCTGAACATGATTGTATGTATGTGACACAAATATTGTGAGTGCTGTATCTCAAGAACTAATGCACTGAATTTCATCCAACTTCATATTCTGTTAGACCTTGGCAAAAACTGATCCTGAATGAATTAAAAAATGTGTCAGAAAGTAACCCCTTTGGATTCGAGAACAGCCTTAAAATCTATTTGTTAGTTTCCAAGGTATAAGGGGGCAACCATTGACTCATCTGACATCTTACACATTCATTTTAGTACAGTTAATTTCTGTAAAATATATTTATGGCAGTTCTTGAAAAAAATCTTTCCTCGCTCAAGTGTGTAAAACTTTCTTACTTCAATTTTTGAGGAAATGTTCAATATAGATCCATCCGGCCACATGGCATGCTTGAAGTCAATAACCATTTTCTTTTCATAACTTACATAATATGTCTACGGTCACATTAGCCGTTAGATTCCAGTGGTTGGTGTTTCCAGCCTTCAATTCATCCAAAGTGTTCAGTAGAGAAGGCTTATCTGCTGGAGAAAGAAAATTTCTTCGCGCAATAGTGCGATATTTTCTGACCCATTTTTAAACATAAAAACATGAGACTTGCATGCATGACTATTGAAGTGATTTGTAATCGAATAATAATTTTCAGTTTTCATAAATTAATTTTGAGTTATAAGGGATTGTTATAACGTTATAACAGTTTTTTCCTTTTCGCCATTGTTGCGTCTGGGAATTCGTTTTAAAATGCCAACTTTGACAGCATTTTTCGAAAGATCTGCTTTGACCGAAGAATGGAAAAACAATTTAGTTGCAAAGTTTCTGAATAAGAGCACCTGCCAATTTCGTGCATTTGTGAAACCAAAAAATAAAATAAAAAATGTGTCAGAAAGTTCTCAATTTTGATTTAAGAACAGTCTTAAAATGTTAAAGTCCTAAAACACAATTAAAATTCGGTATAAATTAACATTTTAAAGATGTTCTAGTCTTTTACCTTGGTTTTCTGATGACCAAGTAAAAGCCAAGTGGTGCCACTGTCCATCTGCTAACTGTAGGTCTGTTGCAACTGGTTCGTTATTCACATAAATCTTAACATCGGAGCAATCGCTTATAGTCAAAGCATTGTCAACTACTGTTCCATCTCCACCTGTTGTTCTTGTGGATGCTACCGCATATGATAATGGAGTACCAGAGCGTTCTGTATCATTAGTTTGGATCCACAGAGATATTGTTGCATCTGTGAGGGGTGAATTCATTTTCAACGATGCCATGTTTGCAATTGTAGCTGTAGATTCTGGAAACATCAGAATGAAGTCCGAATCCATTTCTGAAAAATAAGTTAAAAAAAATTTCAAGAGGGTTTTTTTCATTTATTTTAGCTAATGATTTATGAAATCCTTAAAAGCGTACACCTATGAAACAAATTTTATTGCATTTCACATAATTCTGCTCTAATAAAAATGGTGAAATTTCTGCTGCTGCTTTAATTTATTAAATTAAAATTGTGCATCAGAAATTGTATGCTTTTGTCGACAATATAGCCTTCCAACATAATTAGTCTAAAATTATTTAAATAAATGATTATGTTGCTATTTTCATTTTAATGTGAATTATTGATTGAAATGTTTTTAGAGACTCTAATGCCAATGTTTATGGTAACATATTAAGAATTATGGATTTGTCTAGAAAGTTCTGAGTGTTTTTTGCAGATGCAAATTTTAGATATGTATGATGGATCCTTTTATTGTTCAAAAATAATCATTTTTGAGCAGAAGGATAAAGTAGGAAGTCTACGAAAATGTTTGGTTTAGCATTCACTAACAAGGAGAGGGCCAACCTTGTTCATCACAGATTTTGATTATTTTAATATATGTTGTTGGGTAGAGACCCCTTAGTCTCAGGTTGAAGGGTTTTATCCAACACTCCTTAGTTCTTGAGAAACCGGGGGGGGTCTAATAGTAGTACACAACTTAAATACCTACTTTGCAACCGAAATGCTAGGTTGGGCGTAGCTCAGTTGGTATGGCGTTTGCCGGTTGATCCGCGGGCCCGGGTTCGATACTTGAACGCGCTACTTTTGTTTTACTCACTTTTTGTTTTATAAATATACTTGTAAGTATAACTTAATAATCTCATTGTCAATTAAAATTTATAATATTGTATACCAATTATAATTTTAACCTATTTAATTTTTTAATTTTAACTAAATAGTTGTATAAAACATCTTAAAACTGTTAATTTTTTTAAATCACTTTTAAAATGTATTTCATATATTCTTTATCGATGCAATGATATTGAGCAATTGTGCCAATTCGTGATTTTAAAGAAACATCATTTACGCATTGCTTTAACAAAGGAAGTCAATGCGATAATACTATTATTCTGTTTTTAAAATAACGAGCATAATTATATTAAAAATTAGCATCAGAATTAAATTACAACCGATTTTTTGCATATTAAACATTTTTAAATTTGTAATACGTGTGCTTGCGTTTTCAATTATTTTGCTTTCCCCTTTATTTCTGCTTTTATTTTTATTTTATTTGAATATTCTTTTATTTTATCATAAATAAATGGCGCCACAACAAGTTTTGTCTCGATTTTGTAATTTTTATCATTCAATAATAGATGAATTTCTTTTTAAACCTCTTTAAAGGATGAGAAATGATAGTTTAAAAATAAAAAACGATACATTTAAGTTTGTTAACATTATAATTAATGTATGATATTAAAATTTTTAATTAAAATTATTAAATTATAATTACAAGTACATTTTAAATACGGGTTAGGTTCCCTTAGAAAGACGCCCACGGAGGGCACTCCCCTTGGGCCTATATTCCTCGAGTAGATAATCGGCCGTCAAAAATCAACACAACACAATACAAGCCCGGGCGCAGAATCGGCGCAACGCTGCGACGCACGTCGCAGACTCTTGAGAAGGTCTGCAGACTATTTTTCAACTGTTAAAATTTAGGGAAAAAAAGTTTGTTAGAAATTATTTTCCATGTGCCATAATAATACGATGCACGCCACATGCGATTGACGAAGCTCCGATTGCCTTTAAAATATAAATAATTCACGGAGAAAACTCTAGACTCGCGATCGTGAAACTCCGCGAGTCTAGTTAATGAGCCGATCCTCGTAGGGGTGATTTCTTCCGAAATTAAAAAAAAAATCGGTCATTAGTCCTAAAATTCGAACGTAAATATCACGAATTTCGACAAATGTTCGCCGAAGAAACAATTTCGTCAATCGTTTGCAGTTAAAATAGCCAATTTCGTCAAAAGATCGCGAAATAAAAAACGAAATTTTGTCGTAAGATCAAGAAGAAAACGTCAATTTCGTCAAAAGGCTGCGGAAAAATAGCAACTTTCGTAAAAGGATGTCGAAAAAATGCGGCTACTGTCAAGTGATCGCGGAAAAAACACGAACTTCGTCAAAGGGCTACGGAAAAATAGCAACTTTCGTCAAAGAATAGCAGAAAAACGCAAATTTCATCAAAGGATCGCTGAAAAAACACTGATTTCGTCAAATGATCGCGGAAAGAACGCGAATTTTATCGAAGGATCGCTAAAAATGTGATTTTCTTCAAAAGATCGTGGAAAATAGGCGAATTTCGTCAAAAGATGGCGAAAATTTTCTCACAAGATCGAAAAAAAGCCCATTTTGTCAAAGGGCTGCCGCAAAAATAGTAACTTTCCACAAAGGATGGCGGGAAAACGCGAGTTTCGTCAAATGATCGGAAAAAAACGTTAATTTTGACAAATGATCGAGGAAAAAGCGCGAATTCTGTCAAAAGATTGCGGAAGAAACGCGAATTTCGTCGAAAAATCGCGGAGAAAAAGCGAATTTCGCGCAAAGATCGCTAAAAAACGCTGATTCCGCTAAAAGATCGCGAAAAAACACTTGTATCGTCAAAAGATCGCGGAGAAAACGCGAATTTCTTTCAAAGGATCGGCGGAAAAAACGCAAATTTCGTCAAAAGATCGCGAAAAAACGTGAACATCGTGGAAAGATTGCGAAAAAAACGCGATCATCGAGAGATCGCGAAAAAATCGCAAATATCGTCGAAAAATCGCGAAAAAACCGCAAACATCGTCGAAAGATCGCAAAAAACCGCAAAACATCGTCGAAAGATCGCAAAAAACCGCAAACATCGTCGAAAGATCGCGAAAAAAACCGCAAACATCGTCGAAAGATCGCGAAAAAACCACAAACATCGTCGAATGATCGCGGTAAAAAGGGCGGATATCGTCAAAGGATCGCGATAAAAAAAGCGGATATCGTCGAAAGGTCGCGAAAAAAAAAGCGGATATCGTCGAAAGGTTGTGAAAATAAAACGCAAAGATCGCGAAAAAACGCGCATTTCGTCAAAGGGTCGAGGAAAAAAAGGTGAATTCCGTCAAAGAATCGCGGAAAAAATTTGCTGCAACATTGTTGTTTTCACTTGATTTTTTTTTTACAGCTGAGTGGCAGGTTTTGAGTGAAAGTATGTTAAATTTTGAATTGCACAACTAGCTAAGATTGCTAAATAAAACATTGTATTAGAATTACTTATAGTATTTCCATGAATTACTCAAATTTGATTTTCTAAGAAATTCAATCTGTTCCAATAACAGCTTTTATTGCTAAAAATTTAGATTTTTGCTGCTACAAAAATGGATTTTACTGCTACAAAATTAGATTTTTGCTGCTTCAAAGTGGCTTTAGTGCACTTTGATTCCTGTATTATCACATCTATATGTAATTTTTGTTATTATCACATTGTATCAATCTTTTCAAAAATTTTAGAAATTGGTGTTCATATGTTATTTTTACTGTTATTCTGTTTTCTAACTTCACAGAAGTTTTGACAAATTTTATGAAAGATTTTTCAGATAGTGGTGATAAAAATTTTGAGGACAAAGGTAAATTATTTTAAGAAGTACTATCCTTTTATGTTAATCACAAATATTAGGGGGGGGGGGAGTGCATGAGGGATTCGAAAAGGGGCGGTTATCCTTAAGTTCTGCAGACTGTTTTAAAGTTTCTGTTTGTGTTGCAGACTGCAGAAAAAAATTCTGCTCCTGGGAATACAAGTATATTTATAAAGCAAAAAATGAGAAAAACAAATGCAGCTCGTTCGGGTACCGAACCTGGGCCCGCAGATCAGACTGCAAACGCCGTACCAACTGAGCTATAACCAACCTATCCTTTTTGTTACTAAGTAATTATTTAAATTGCGTACTACTATTAGACCCCCGGTTTCTCAAGAACTAAGGAGCGTTGGATAAAATCCGTTGAACTTGAGACTAAGGGGTCTCTATCCTACAACATATATTAAAATAATCAAAATCTTTGATGAACAAGGTTGGCCCCCTTGAAGATTTGTGTAATTATATTGCATTTACAGGGCTCCCATTCGGCCCATTTTTTGAGCACCACTTTTTTTTCAAAGAAAAATTTTCTTTGTGATTTTCGTCGAAACTTATCTCGAAAGGCCTTTTTGTTGCTATTGTTTCAAAAACCTATCACGATTTTTTCTCTTAAAAAATTCTGGTTTTCAGTAAACGGAGCAGTGGGCACCTGCATTTACAGGATGTTCTATGTTGTAAGGAACCACCCTCATAGCATGCATGGTCACTGTGACGTCACTGTGGTCACGTCACATCTGTGACCGAAATGCCACCACTCAGTGATGTCACATTGTGACTGAGATGTGAACTTCTTAGAAAACTTTAAAAAATTACAAAAATTCTTCAAAATATGTTGTTACTGTAAAATTTTATTTTTCTGGCAATAAAAAAGAATTGTTATGTCACTGCATGTAACGTAGGTCGCGCCACACTCACAAAAAAAATCCCCCCATGTTGTAAGTCACAGTGTGGGAAAAATATGAACTTCAAAAATCTTTGAAAATGAAGAGAAATGTTTTAAAAAGGCCCGAGTTACAGCGGCATAAGGAATGAAAATATATTAGTGGATAGCAAATGGTAAATTCAGACACGAAAAGATGGTGGGGTGGGGGGGGGGGGGCATATAAAGGAAAATGCACGGTACAAGTATCAACAAACTAGATTTTCATGGTATATTTTATCAATTTGATATCTAAGAGAGTGAAAGTATACTTTTTTCCTCATTTCAATTTTATCTAGTATTGCAATTTAATATAATAATCCTTCTCTTATTCTTATTATTATAAAAGTGTTTCTCGGAAAAATGGTACGTGCTGGAGCAATTTGATAACATATTTAGAATTAGGAATATTAAATATATACACTTTACATATTTAGTTTGCAGGAAGGAAAAATTTTAATTTATTTTTACCGACCACTGGTATTCGAAACACTTTTGTGGCTTCAAACTAAAAAATTTCTATTATAGTTAAGTCTGCAGCTTTTAATGAGCACGTAGAAAGAGTCTTCAGAGTTTAGTCATACATACATTTCTTGTTTTATAATTTGTATTCAAGTCATATTTTTTCCTGTTAGTGTACCTATTTTAAGTAACTACTTTTTAAAAAAATTCTACTTCTTTCAGACTTTTAAAATAAAATTAGCATTTTCCGAATTAAAAAAAAAATACAAAATTTATGCAAAACCCATGATATAATTTATTATTCGTATTTCAATTTTGTGTTTTAGAGATATGACTCTAAAAAAAGTTATTTTACGAATTATTTTATTCTACAGGAAATTAACATGAAAAGAATGACGATTGACAAAGAAATTTTTTTTATCCTCGATATTTATTTATATCTTATTATTTTTTAGGAAGATATTTTGTATTTATTATGTGTGAAACAATCTTTACTTAGAAAAAGGGAGGGAGGGGGGGGGGGGTTAAAACTGATAAAAAGAAAAGGTAAAATACATTGGAAAATTCTTCAAATACAAAAATTTAAATACAGACAATCTCATAAAATGATTGCACATGTAAGTTCCAAATCTGTTTATATAAAAGCAAATAAACTAACACCTGCCCAAAATCGTCTGCCACGATACCGCAGGGTAAACAAAGAACTTTTTGTTCTAACAGATGCGGTAAGTTACTAGTCTAAAATGTAAGCTTTTGCGTGTGCTTTTTTTAATGGAAGAAAAAGACGTCACCATTTTCGGATACACACGGATATTAATAATTAATTTATGGAGCTTAAAAAGTAGGTCTTATTTAATTTAAATTGTTTATTCCTGTTTTGTATATTTGGTGAGATGAGTTAAATAGTTTTATATTATACCTATAGAAAGAGACTGATCTGAAATTGTTTTTCAGATTAGAAATTAACATTATACTGAATGGGAAATGTCGTTTTACATACTATAGTAGTGAAACTTTTGAAAGACTTTTTTTCATTGCTAATAATATTTTAAATTATTATTTAAAATCCTAAATCTTCATATCAATGTTATCAGATTTAACATTTGCCAAAATTATAAAATAATAGGAATTCCTTGTAACATATGGAGATATTTTTGAGAAATTGTTAAATCTAATTATACATTTAATTCATCTATTGTACTTTGTTGTTGTTTAATAGTACAATTATAAATACTAATTATTTAGTGTTTTTCAAATTGGTATATTTATTTTTTTAATTGTATGTAAGCACGTTTTTACTGTTCGTGATTTTAATCAAACATTTAATTGTAGACATTCAGAATCAGTTATTAAATTTTCTTCGATTGTAAACTCATTTTCTACGTTTTCGATACACGTTCGATACTTCGCATTAAAAAATAAAATATGACATTTAAGCATTGAAATAAAGTGTTTTTTATGCCTGATAACAAGTTTATAGATTAAACTGCTTTATTATACTTTTTAAAATTTGATATTTATAATATTTATAAAAAAATATTTAATAATTTATGATATTTATAAAAGTTGATATTGTACCGTTCATTAGCGATAATTGCTGGAAATGCATTTTTAATTATAATACGCGCTTTTATGATTCTCTATATTTATGCATAGTATATGGCGTATATAAAAGCTATAATTCATATACAGGGCTACACAAAAGTATACGTAAGAGTTAAGGGGTATGGGCGCAAATTGCTTAAAGGTGTTTTTTAGATGAGTTATGGATTTTTATGTTGAACTGCATTTAATTTACTAAGAAATGTTTGTAGAATATGGATAAAATGATACACAGGGTCACGCAAGGAAATGGATATATGGCCGTCTATAAATTATAATTTCTAGAAATGTGATTTCAGCAGTTTAAAGAGTGTTTTAATTTGAATTAAATTTTAACTAAAGAGTGGCGTGTAATAAAGATTCTAGGTAAACTACAGGGTTGTACAAAAGTATTCAAGTATGTTTTCATATATTAGTATAAATTGCTGAATGAGAATTTCAACCTGTTATGCGTTTTCTTGCAAAACTAAATTTTCACATTATATACTAGTATATATCAACCTACAGATTAAATACGGGGCTATTCAAAAGAATTGGAAAACATATTTGGCTATGGACGGTAACTGCTGAAATCAGTTTTTCAAATGTTATATGCGTTTTCTAAAATATTTACTTAGTTATCTTATTTACGTTATTTCCTTAAATTACGATGTCTATTTAAAGCATTCAGGAAGCGTTGGAAAGTGCTTTATAATCTATGCTTAACGCATGATTTTTCTTACTTGTTTTTTATATTTCCCAGATCAGTCATTTCCTATAAATCATACCAAATCTATTTAGCTCATATTAACAAAATACAATATACACGGGAATAAAAAATTTAAATAAATATGGCTTATCTTATTCTTCTTTAAATAGGAAATATATTAATATCCGTTAGACTCCATGTTCGTATTTAATAAAATAATAACAAATCACAACACATAAAAACTTACACATTCTTAATATAAAGCTTGAACTCAAGATCAAGCTTAGAACTTAATAAAAAAGGATGCCAGTTGATAAGCATTGTTTTTTTCAGTGTAAAGATTAAAAGTATTTTAGAAGAATATGACTCCAAAATAGCGATACTTTGCTAATAAGTACAGTAAAAAGATAATATTGTATATTTCAAACAAAACTTTATTTAAAATTCATCACAGTGTTTATAACAAGAATCATCACAGTATTAATGCTTGGAAATTTTTCCAGAGAGAAACATTCGCCTTGCAAACAATATTTCAAATGGAAATCAAATTTCAAATTGATTGCCTAAAAGGCGCAAAAGCCAACATAGTGAAAAAAATTCCATAACGGTACTTGAATCCGGGCCATCAGTATAGCGCACTGACATTCTACCGACTAAACCACATGGAACGAGACCCAGCCTGGAAAATGTCTTACTATTACAAGTTGCCAAGGCTACAAACTCAGCACAAGATGGAATATTTATCATGAGCTACCGACATGGGGCAAACACGAAACTTAATTAAATCCAGCAGCGATTCAAACTATATAAATACTTGGAAATTTTTCCAGAGAGAAACATTCGCCTTGCATATTTCAAATGAAAATCAAATTTCAAATTAAAATTGCATTTTAAGCAATTAATTTGAAATTTGATTTTCATTTGAAATATTGTATGCAAGGCGAATGGTTCTCTATGGAAAAATTTCCAAGTATTTATATACTAGTTTGAATCGATGCTGGATTTAATTAAGTTTCGTGTTTACCCGATGTTGGCGGCTCACGATAAATATTCCATCTTGTGCTGCGTTTGTAGCCTTGCAAACATGTACTAGTAAGAAATTTTCCAGGCTGGGTCTTGTTCCATGTGGTTTAGTCGGTAGAATGTCAGTGCGCTACACTGATGGCCCGGATTCGAGTCCCGGCTTGGAATCTTTTTCTCTATGTTGGCCTTTGCCCTTTTAAGCAATTAATTTGAAATTTGATTTTCATTTGAAATCATCACATTGTTTATGACAAGTTCGTCACAAATGACACATATTTCACAAATTAGTCACAGTGTGACGTCAAAGCATTGTCGCGGTCGTCACAGGTTCGTCACAAAGTTAATGCCAAAATAGTCACAAATAACACACTTTTCACAAATTTGTCACACCGTGACTTCACAGAGTGGTCACAATGTGACGTCACAAACGGCCATAACGACCTCGCATTCTAGTCACTATGACGTCACATCGAAGGTCACAAAATCACAGTGTGACTTCACAACGACGCCGCCGTGACGTCACCATGCCTTACGGGCAGTAACTTTGTTACAGAGGCTCTCTAATGGTTTGAAGGTGAACATGGTGTAAGACGTAACTCTAATATAGAGGCACTCTAATTGTCCGCGGTGCATTTTTAATTAGGAGTTCTCTGTTCCCCGAGTTAGCGAAAACCGTATGCAAATTTATTGGCTCAGTCTGACAGAGTATAAATAGGGGAGCGAAATTATGTTAAGCGTTCAGTAGTTGTTCAATGATTAGTCAGTGCAGTTAGACATTAGAGACACTGTGAGTTGGCGTAAATAGTTTTCGTGTGGAGGAACGGCCATGTACGGCTGGAGCTTAGCCTGGGAACAAGAACAGATTTAAAATGAGATGGAATCTAGACATGGATTTGAAAGGAACCCCGCCGTCGCAGCTCAAGCACACTCCGGAGAAATGAAGTTACGTGAGTTAACTTTTAAGCTTTATATTTAACTAGGGGGCTCTGCCCCCTGCAAGCTACGCTCGCCAACCCCCGTTCAGACACCACAGAATCTAAAATCACGCTAATTTGATCGGTTTTTAAAAGATTAGAGAAGATTAAATTATAATGAAAAAACCTATAGCGATTTCCCTGTAAACGGGTTTCCATTCAATTCCCTTTGATTGCGAAAATTTAAGGCCGAATCAGTTGCTGTTAAGACATCCAATAGTTGTTTTCGTGTTTGATTAAAGAAGATCAGTTAAACATTTGAAAAGAAGCTAAAATAAAATGAATTAAGTAAACAGGGTCTTTGCCGACCGGTATTTTTTAACAGCGTTATAAAATAATTGATATAATACAATTTACTGCTTTAACCCCTTCAAGGACGGTGGTTCATTTTTGGACCACTTAATTTTAATTCTTAAATGCCACATTGGCACCAGAATATTGGAATGAAAAATTTTCTTTTGTTAAGTAAGTGAACAAAAGCATTTTCGTATTTCGAACTTTGTGAATTCCGGTGCCATTCACCGATTTCAACATTTTACGAATAGAAGTACCTTGCCCCTGAAAGGGTTAAACGCATATTAATGTATTTATTATTTTAAAGTTTCCTTTCTCTTTTAATATTCACGTGTAAATACAATTTTCAAGACATAATTTTCAATATTTTCCTGCTTTTAACACGTACTCATTGAATAGTAATTTTAAAGTTTTTTTTTCTGTTTTTTATAGCCATGTGTAAATAAATTTGTAATCGTTAGGAAATATTATTCTTTGCGCTGTTTTTAGAATTGAAAACAATTTCTATAATAATAGCCTAAGTCATGTGACTATCAACAGTTCCTTCGCTTTTCATAAGAAAGGTTTCCATTTTGATTAAAGAATCAAAGTTATTTTTTCGAATTAATCTACATAAAAGTTGCCATGATCGCAAAGAATTCTTGGTACTTTTATGTTAGCCGGGTTCAAATCTCGCCAATAGCTTTTTTTGGTACTTTTCCATTATACGGACACCCTGCCAAAATGTATGCTAATGCACCAATTATTTCAACCCTGATCGTGGAAAGGATTTTTGGTACTACTTAGTTATCCCGTTGACCAAAAATCCATCGCCAAACTATAAGATTAAATGCCAATAATGGTTGATCGTAAATGTCACATTCACTTGACTTTAAGCAAGTTGCACGTATTTACATCATCAAGTGATTTTTATTTCGACGTTTTATTTGTATTTTTATTAATGTTATACTAATTTATTTGTTCTTTCGTTATTTAAAATAAAAATTATATCAATTTGTATAATTTGGCGAGTGGTTTGGCGATTTATATAATTTGGCGAAATTGGTCGACGGGATAACTAAGTAGTACCGGATTTTTATTGTAAACCATGCGAAACATTGTGATTTGCTATGCTTTATTGTATAACAGTTATTTGTTCACTTATTTTAAGTATGTATTTGTGATTTAGTAAAATAGTTCGTAAAAGTATGTAGTTTCCAAATGTTATATTTTTAAAAGGCTCACTTTACTATCGACAGAGTTTTTTCTTTTATTTTTCAAATGTTTCAATTCACGTGATTTTCATTTTGCGCCAACTATTACGCTTGGCGACAATGGTGTCCGTATAACGGAAACGTACAATTTTTTTTTTTTTTTTAACTCGTAAGTTAGCATTTTTTTTATTTTTCGAGTGGTAAATTAAAACGGTACTACTTGGTTACCCCATTGACCAAAAATCTATCGCCAGACTATAAGATTAAATGCCAATAATGGTTGATCGTAAATGTCACATTCACTTGACTGTAAGGAAGTTTTGGCGTGATATTTTTTACGACAATTTGGCGAAAACCTCGTTTTCGAATACCAGTGACATTATTTATTTTAAATTATTTTCCATTGTTTTAAATTATTTTCTATTATTACTTTCTTCTATCTTTACAAGAAGAAAGTATTGGATTCATGAAAATTTTCGAATTCCGGTTTTCGACGGATTTACACGTTTTAGGGGTCAGAGATTCCAAAAAACATGTTTTTACAAAATGTCTGTCTGTGACTCTGTGAGTTTGTCTGTCTGTCTGTCTGTCTGTCTGTCTGTGTGTATGTGACACAAATTTTGTGGGCGCTCTATCTCAAGAACTAATGCACGGAATTTAATAAAAATTCATATTCAGTGAGTCCCTAATACAAATTGATGCTGATTAGTTTTTGGTGTAAATCGCTCAACAGGTGGCGCTGCTATGCTGCATTTTTCACGATTTTCGCAATACCTCTATCTCAAGAACTAATGCACGGATTTTGATCAAACTTCAGATTTAGTTAGTCCTTGATATGAATTGATGCTGATTACGTTTTGGTGTAAATCGCCCAACAGGTGGCGCTGTTATGATGAATTTTGTAGGATTTACAAGATTTCCCCAATAGCTCTATCTTAAGAACTAACGCACGGATTTTCATCAAACTTCCGATTCAGTTAGTCCTTGATATGACTTGCTACTGATTATGTGTTGGTGTAAATCGCCCAGCAGGTGGCGCTTTTGTGCTGCCTTTTTCACGATTGCCTCAATAGCTCTATCTATAGAACTAATGGACGAATTTTCATCTAACTTCAGATTTAGTTGTATATTGACACAAGTTGTTGTTAATTAGGTTTTGGTGTTAATCACCCAATAGGTGGCGCTGCTATGCAGGAATTTTCACGATTTTCGCTATAGCTCTATCTCAAAAACTAATGCACGGATTTTCTCCAAACTTCAGATTCAGTCAGACGCTGACATAAATTGTTGCTGATTAGGATTTGGTATAAATCATCTAATAGATGGCTCTGCTAGGCAGCATTTTGCTGGATTTAGATGATTTCAGCGATAGTCATATCTCAAGAACTAATGCACGGAATTTCATATCTTTAGAATCCTCATGAGATGCATAGATTGCCATTTAATTTTGGCAGTGTGATAGCGAATTTTGAAGCATTAACATGTATGAGATAGAAGAAAGTTTTGGGATTGGTCCATCCGACTAGTTTTTAAAATGAAATAACAATAAATAAAAAAAAATTAATTAATAACTATAGAACAAAACAATTTGTAACTTTTTTTTTAAATAAAAAGAAAATAAATGTAAATAAACATTTATTAATGAATAAGCAACAATAGCCGGGTTACCATGTCAGGCAAAATAACGACATTTTGGCGCCAATTAGGTACCCCGGTGCGTATATGACATCTGAGCTAATATTTTTCTTTTCGTTTCGCTCAAAAAAAAAAGAAAGAAGTGCAAGCCATTAATTTTAAATGTTTCAGTTTTAAAGGAAAGTTTTGTATTAAATAAAATGATAACAAAATAAATATAAAAAAAAAAAAAAAAATAAAAAAAAAAAATAAAAAAAAACATTTTTCTAAGGAAATTTAAGGGAGGCTAAACTGGCCGCCAAATTAATTTAAAATTATAACCTTTTCTGAAATTTGAAAAAAAATATCTGTTATGATTGAAATTTGAGTTGCCATCATTAGAAAAAAGTATTTAAAATTAGAAAAAAAATTAATATTTCGAAAACTAATTCGAATTTAAAAATTCTAATACCAATTTGAGATCTGTGGATCAATACGGATTTTTGGTGTTAATTTCATCGCAAAGTATTCCATATTTTAGGAGAAATCGCCGTGAAACATAATCAGTTGTTTAATCAGTCGTTTCATAGAATCGTTACATAAATTCGTTTCATTAGGATTTTATATATATAGGGTAGATTAAGATTGTTTTATTGCTATCACGGTGTGAGGGCGAAATTTATTAGATCTTGTCTGCCAAACCTTTGCCCGTTGTTAAATAAAATACTATACTTAAAGCTTATAAGACTCCTCATGGACTCCCACCATTTTCATTACGCCATAATGTGAATGATGAGAAGCTATATTTTATATTTTAGACATTCCACAGTTATTCTTTAAAAAAAAATAAAGATATACTGTTGAAAATTTTAGAAACATGTGTAATCTATAAAAATCTTGTTTTTCACAAAATACTAATTTATACACTTACTGTTTTCGCAGTAAGTTCCATTCCATCCTGGCGGACATAAACATTTGTAAGCGCCAACTAGGTCTTCACAAGTTGAGCCACTTACACAGATATTGTTTTCGCACTCGTCGATATCTGTTTCACAGTATGTACCAATAAATCCCGATGGGCAAGCACACGTGAAAGAGTTAATGCCGTCGATGCAACTAAAAACGAAAAAAGACTTCAACATAAAATTAACATTTTATAGATTAAAACTAATTCATCGAAACTTCAGACAACTTTCAACAGATAAGAGAAAAACGTGAAGGATAAATTATGTTCTTCAGATATTTTATTTATCAGTTTTGTTTTATTTCTCAAATACAGTAAAACTTGCTTAGGCAGAATCGTAAGGGACTAGGGGAAATTCCGTTTTATACAGATTTCTAGATACAGCGTCTTATAATCATATTGTATTATTTATTTTCACTGTTATCATAATATCTATTTTCACTATTATTGTATTATTTATTATCCACATACAGCATACATTGGATTAACTTAATAGGTTTTAACTTTGGCTTAGTCATATAAAACTGTTGAAAATAAGCATTAAATTATTTTTCAAAGCCATAAATAGTAATTAAATTTTCCAAGTATGACAGTTATTTGATTCAGGTGATAATTTCAAATTAACTGATTGATTATATTTATACTATACATTTTAATCAAATTTCCTCATATTTGACAGTTATTAGATTTATAGCATTAAATCAGATTAAGTCATTATGTTTAGAAGATAAATTCAAATTAATGTTAAAATAAGTATTTGATGGTTACATTTAAGTCATAAATACTAATTAGCTTTTCTCTAACAAACATTTATTAAATCATAAATATCAATTAATATCAAAGGTGAAAATTGCAATAAGGGATGCAATCAAGCTGAGGATAGACTGGTGTCATCTCAGAAAACCCACCATTAAAAATAGATTAAACCAATAAGATTCGAAGTAACTGCCCACTTTGACACTTAGGCCCCCTGTTGGAAGAAGTTTGAAATACACCAACAAAAGCGAACTGCACAAGCAGGAGAGATCTTTTACCGAATATGAAGTGCTAAAACAAACCTGTTGCTCTGAAGGGCGTTCCTGGCATATGTGACAACAAGCTTCTCTCATACCGGCTTGGCTGGGCGTGATTTTATAAAGGAGACCATATATATTAAAGAAGACTAATAAATCAGATCCTCAACGAAAAAGTCTGGTCGTCTTTGCTTATTTCGGCTACGGACACTACATTGAAAAAGGACGAAACATCGTAAGGCCATTTCCTGTATATGTATATATATATATACAGGGTGATTCATAAATATCGAAACAATAGGCTATTTCCTTAAATATTACCCCTAGACCCATACTTCCAATTGCAAAGTTTCATAAAAAAAGTGCAAAATTTAATGACATAAGTTGCAACTCTATGGGGGGGGCTTATTTGAAAAAATACGAAAATTAAATTTTTATACGGCCCCCGTAGTGTAAAAATTCCAATCAGGAAAATTTTCCTTATCCATTCCTGAATTAAACACAAAAAATCGCATCTTCATATCTGAAAAACTCACAGAGTTATGGCCGTTTAAATAATTCATCAGGTTTTAAGGGATTAGACACAAATTGAAATGCGTGCAATTCAAGAAACAATGTTTCTTTAAGAGTTCTAGGAAACATATAAAAAATATAATTGTTGAATTAGAATTTCGATTTTTTTTCTTTTTTTGTGATGGTTAACCATATAATTTACAAACAAAATCACATCCTAATATTTCTCATAAAGTTTTAAAAAATTTAAATGATTAGCATTTTTTTAAGCGGAGTTAATTTAAAATCTTTATAACTCGAAGCATTATTCATCGGATTTCATTTTTTTTCATTTAATTAAAGAGGAAAGTATAATTTTAGTTTTGTTTCAGTATTTTTTTAAATATTAATTTAAAAAATATTAAAAATATTTATTTAAAAAAATTCTGTAACTTATTTTTTAAAAAACCATATTTTCAAAAGAAAATTTCTTTTTAATTTGCCGAAACAAAATTAATGTAAAATAATCAAAAAAGACATGTTCCAAGTTTGCACCTTTTTTATTTACGATTCATGACTTATAATAATTAAAAAAAAAAAAAAAAATCATGCGGCAAAACGCATTTAAAGTTTTAAACATTGATTGGCTCCAAATAAAATGTTTAAATGCTTTTTTAAAAATTGCACGTGAAAAAGTAACTTCTTTCTGTAGCTTAAACTTCCGATTCAGTTTAACTTTAGCCGTTTTCGCCTCCTTTTTGTACTATTTATATGGTCCATAAATAAATGTTAAATATGCAATTTGAAACAATGCTTTTTCTAACATGCCTATTAAGAGTTTTTCACAACTTTAGCCCACACAAATTCAGGCTTTTTATCGCCCCAGCGAGTCCGTTAAAAAAGTCTGTATTCTGGGGCCAGGCCGAACGTATTTTTTCATACCGAACCGAGTGTTGGTGTGATTTATGACAGCCAATTAACTGCACGGGGATATGGGCCCGAAGGGGAAGAGTGCCTTCTGTGATGGTCTTTCTAAGGGAACCTAACCCATATTTACAAGCAAGGATATCCAAGGTTCGAAGAAAACCACTGAAAACTTCCGACGATTGGGTTCGAACCTAGCACCTCCCGTCTATCAGCTTTAAGAGCAGAACCTCTCGGCCACAGGTTATACTGAACAGGTACTGGCTATCTTATTCTTAGGTCTCAACCTGGGCGAAATTTTCAGTCCCGGTCTCGAGACAAGCTGTATTAAAATTATTATCTCTGACTGACCTAATCCGTGCAAAAATAACTAAATTTTGGCTCAGCCCAAAAACTTTTACAACAAATGCATGTATTTTTAAATGGCCATTATTTTATAATAAAATTTTAAAGTTCCTATTTTTAAAGGGTAGTAGATTTTAAGGCAAAAAAATTAAAATACAGTAAAACTAGCGAAAAAATCTGCCTATGGCGGAATCCTTTCTTAAACGGAAAAATCTGCTGATCCATGGAAAATGAATATAATAATACCTGGGAAAAAATAGACTACATTTACAACTCCTAAGAAGGGAACTTGTCTCTAACGCTTTTTTTTCTTTCCTATGTGATTCCATCTTAAAAGATTTTACTTTATAGCATTTTTCATTGTCTCCAACACATGGAATATGGATTAACGATATTAAAGGAGAAGTGAAACATTTACGTATAAATAGAGATTCATTAATAAAACAAATAATCACAGCTTTTGGCGCTTCTTTAAAAATAATAAAAAGATATAATAAGTATTTTTGGTCAGAACTCCTCCATACGAAACAACTTTTAACCATATGATGTAAAAAACTATGTAGAAATTCAGTCAGGCCGGGCCAGGCTATGATTTGAACTTTTTTCTAGGCAGGGCCGAACTTTTTTTTCCTATGGGTCTGTTCAGGACTGGACCTAGATATTTCGACACGTGCAGACCTCTAGTGAAGACCACCAGTATACTTTGAAAACAGGTTTAACGTAAAATCTATACGCTGCCTATTTTATGTCCGAAGGAGAGGCACTGTTTTATATCGACTTTTAATAATGTACAATTTGTGGATGATCCCTATCTTGCATTCAAAATGAGTCAAAAACTCGTCGCTCAAAGGCATGGATAAATGGTGTAAGTCACGAATTTTGGATTTTGGATATTTCTGCGAATTTTGAAGATATGGAGATGAATTTTTTTGTGTTTAATTCAGGAATGGATAAGGAAAAATTTCCTAATTGGGAATTTTACTCTATCGGGGCCGTATAAAAATTTAATTTTTGTATTTCCTCATGTAGACCCCCCATCGAGTTTAAACTTATCTCATCAAATTTTGAACCTTTTTTCATGAAACTTTGCAATTGGAAGTATGTGCCTACGGGCAATATTTAAGGAGATAGCCTATTATTTCGATATTTATGAATCACCCTGTATATATATATATATATATATACAGTCGGACCTCGATATCTCGAACCTCCTTATCACGAAACCCTCGATATCTCGAAAAAAAGAAATCTCCCCTGCATTTCCATCAAAATTCTTATGTATTTTCCATAGTTATCTCGAAATATATTTTCCAAAACCCTTGATATGTCGAAATTTTTTCCACAGTAATTAGTTTGACTTTTTACTTTTGGCTTTGTCAGCTGTAGAACCAGTGTGATCTGGATGCTGGTTTCACATTCTTTTATCCCTTTGTTGATACAAAGAACTTAAAGAGTAAGAATGGAAGGCTTTTGAAACCAAAAAAAGGGACAACATCGTTTTTTGGAAACTTTGCTGTGGAAGTGCATCGGATTTTTCAGCTACCTGTGAAGAGTGGCTTTCAGAACTTCCTTCTCTTTTAAAAGACTATAACGCAGATGATGTGTTTTTAACGCAGATTAAACTGTATTATTGTACCAATGTTTTACCAACAAAATGCCTGCATTTAATGGTGTAAAAAGTGCATTTAAAGGTATCGAGCCCTTTTATATCGCCGCACTCTTATTATTATTATTAACTAAGGAAGAAGGCATAACTATAAGATTACTTATAGTTTTTATTTACATATGTACAGCAGCTGCTAAACGCAGCTCTCAGAACAAATCATTTCTTACAACTGCGTGGAATACTCTGGTTGCATGCGAAACCTTACAAATCTCAAACTCTCTCTGTATGGTGCTGCCATCTTTTAACAAAGATCGCTACTAATTCTGATTCTTGTTGGTTTGGGATATGACAAGCCCAAATTGTGAGAAACTTCTGAATAATATCGTGAAGGTAAACCTTTTAGCGCACCTATCACCATCTTACAGTTAATGCGAATGGCTGACTATGCATGGAAAAATGTTACAAAAACAACAATCTAGAAATTGTTTTCATAATAGCAGAATTTTTAGAATATGCAACTTCCAGTGAAACTGAGGAAGTTGATTTCATTAAGCAAGCAACTGAAGAACTGAATCCAGAACAGTGGGAATGATACAAAAGGCATGTCACACTGAGATTTCATTCGAAGAATTCTTGATTGTAGACAATGAGCTTGAAACGTGCGCCACTACGACGGATGCGAAGGTTATTTCGAACATTAATGCAGAAATTTTTGATGAAGAATTTAAAGACCTACAAGATCATGAAAAAATTACAGTGAAAGAAGCTGAGACGGCATTTGACCTAGCTGCGGAGATTTCTTGAATCAAATGAAAGTATCAGAACTGAAGCATTTGGTATCATTGCTATGTGTGAGAAGACTGTGCAATTGCAAAAAGATTCTGCGAGACGGCAGATTTCAATTAAGAACTTTTTCTTCTGAAAAAAACTGAATGCATTTCTTTATCACGAATTGGATATTATTTAATCAAAACAAGTTTGTGTGTAGTACAATTTTGAAATTATTAAGACTTTGAGACGTGTAATTTGTTAATTATTAGTAGATTATGTGTAGTTTTTGATTAATCTTATTTTTTACAGCAAAAAGCAGTTTGTGAGATTAGAATTTTAAATTTTGTCAAAATCTTGATAACTCGAAACCTCTATATCTCGAACTTTTTTATATTCCCAACAGATTCGAGATATCGAGGTTGTACTGTATATATATATATAAGCTTTATCTTTATGTTCGAACTGTTATTTCATTTTTCAGTAAAGGCAGAAGATGCTGTGAGTTGACGTCTTCTACCGAATTTTCGAGCCCGACAGCGCGGGAGATGAAAAAACTGCTGTCACGCGACAACAATCTTTTATCTCAAGATGTAATAAGTTTAACGAAAAATGAAAACTCTTCGATTACAAACAACTTAAATATTCATGCCTGCAAGTATCATCCATTTCGTTTAAAAATTAGTCGGAAAATATGTCAGAAAGTTTCGCGTTGCTGAGCGGGGAAAAATATTTTTTTCGAGAATCACATTAACATTCTTATGTAAAAATAAAATATAAACAGCAAAATATCGCGGACTTAATTAAAAATAATTCACAGAAAGTGCAGATTGATAAAAAGTAGAAATCGTGGGAAAATGGCTTTCCTGTATAGTTAACCACCTTGTAATGAAATAAACAATCAACCTTTCGAAAAGTTAAATGAATCAGTATTTTAAATGTTCCTCGAAAAATTTTAATTAGTATAAATCATGAAAAGCATACGCACCTACCGCCATTTTTACACGTTACATTTTCACATTCGTTGATATTATGAGAGCAATCAATGCCAGTAAATCCAGGCTGACAAGCACAAAATGATAAACTTTCATTGTCATCAGACATACAAATACCGTCATTTAAGCATACTACATCTTTGAAACAAAGTTCCCTTTCAGTTTCACAGTTAACGCCTTCGTATCTATTAGAACATACGCATGTAAATCCATTTACCTGAAAAAAAAAGAATTCAATAATACGCATACTATTCTCAAAAATATTACGTGTAAAAAAATGTTAAGTTCATGTTGCCTTTCTTTAATTAAAGACTCTCGACCATTAAGTCATTTAAAGTAACATGCGATTGTTATAGATACTAGGGGATCGTTCCCGGGTTACAGAATATAGGTAAAAACATTTTTTTTTAATTGAAAACTATTTTTTTTATGCAATAAATTTTTTAGATTGCCCACTTACATTAAAAAAACATTTTTCATTTGAAAAATATGAATTATACAATCAAATAAATTTTTGAAATTTATCAAAAGCGATATTTTCTTATTAGCCACATGCTAAGAGTTATTTGACCAAGATTTTGCTACTTACGGCATCCTTTTATATTCTGATAATTTCAAAGCTTATACATGTCTGTTAAATTTGTGTTTTATTTATATTATTTTATTTATTCATAGGGAAGTTTTTTAAAAATGGATATTAGCCGTAAGAAAATGATGAACTCTTTATTTTGTTTTAAGGGCAAACGGATTAATCTTTCGTAATCGAGCTCCGCGCGATATAGATAAATTTAAAAATATTTCATGCTTTAAAATTGTTTTTAAAACCATAGGTAATCAGAAAACGGAGATGAACTTTGCAAACCAATTCCATTTGAAAAAAAAAATCCTATTTGGTGATCTAAAAATTTAAATTGTACGATTACAAGTATGTTAGATTTGTGTTTTTTAATATTATTCTTTTATTTGTTTATAAAGGAAGTATTAATTTCGTTATGCAAAAATAGTCAGAAACAAAAGCTGAACAACGTTTGTTGCTTTATGTACAAAATGTTTATTATTATTATCCATTGAAACTGGCACGTGATAAGATAAACTTAAAAAGAATCATGTTTAAAAATTATTTTAGAAAACATAATACATCAGTCAATTAAGATACAGTTTTAAACAAATTGCATTTGAAAGTAAATTTTTTTCCTATCGACGAAAATTGAAAATGCACGATGATCAGAAGATTAAAAAATTGCAGTAGCGAAAATTTCAAGACCGAAATTTGATCGTGAAGTGTTGCCATTCGCAAAATGGCGTCAGTATTACACACAGATACGTTTGTTCTTTATAATATAGATACTTAATCAGTAAAATATAATAAATATCACTTATTAGGATGTGGTTATCAATTGAGACTCTTATGCTTAGTATTCCGGAATGAAAAACAGTAATTTTCAACTTCTCAAAATTTGCATACGCACTTCTCATATCCATATTCATCATTTTTAACAAATTTGTATTTTGTTTGATCATTTTAAAATCATTTTAACTCAAAACTTGAAGTCACAATTGTCAGCAACATCTTTTATGTGAACAAGCGCACTCTTTATTTGAGATTCTAATCTCAATTCCGGAGAGTAAAAATTTCCGTAATTTATGTTTTTTAGACGCATTTGTGTTAAAATGTTTAGTTTTATCTAAGAAAATGATCGTTTTCTTTTAAATATGACTTCACTTTCACTTAAATCAGCATTTTGCCTAGTGTCTGAAACTTAGTATGAATACACATGCAGAAGGGAAAAACAATATAGAAAATTTATGAGTAAAAATGCGTGTTTTCAAAAGCAGTATGTCATTTTCCGTTATTATGCCCCTAATATAATATTATGCTCCTAATGGGATTTCGCGCCACTAAACCCTATACAACAATTTTCATCAAAAATTTTGAATTTTTATCCGAAAATGGCATGAATAAAGATAAAAATACCTCATTATTTCTCTCTTGTCTGCAATAATGAAAGCTATCTAATTTTCACCATTTTGAAGAAATTTCATAAAACGCTTTTAAAATTAAAATACAAAAGTGGGGATATTAAAAAAAAAACAGATAGTGCGATCACATCTACAAATGAACAGCTTTCAGTCAAAATATATATATATTAGTAAAATTGGTTCAGCAGAAAGATCAGGGCAGATGACTAAAAAACACACTTGTGTTTTAAATATATAGATTATATAAAATTATGAAAAATTAAATTCAGCATATTATGTTATTTTTATAAAATTATTATAGAATGCCCTAAAGAATAGCATTTAAATTTTATTATTCAAGATAATTTTGGACAAAAACCTCAGGAACATGATATTATTTTAAACCTCGAATTATTTGTTTGCTTGTCTAACTCGGCGAAGCAAATCCATCCATCCAGGCAAGAATCATCAATTTCTGTAATATAAATAGCTATTATTTGCATGTCACCTCTCTTTTATAAATGCACTCTAAATTTTTGTAAAACATTCCGCTTTATCAGTGTGTGATTTCGATTACATTATTTTCAAATGTGAAGCGTTTTCACCTGTGAAGAATTTCAAAGCAGCTGGGCTGTGAAAATGACGCACTTCTACAAAACATAATTCAGTTTTAAGAATTAAAATATACTCTTTTTTATAAAATGACGTCATTTGCATCCGCTAAAGCAATCCACCTTTAAAATCCAGTCTTAAACTTCATCGATAGAAAAGTATGCATATGACGTCATTATCACGGAATAACAGACAATATTCTAGATATAACCTGTATTTTAATTTCAAAAAATTTTTTTTTCAGGTTTTATGAGAAAACGGTAAAAAAAGATACAGTAATCTCCTAATTTCGATTATTTTCTGTTTACTTTCAATAGAAATGGGGTACTTTTGTTGGCACGATTAGAAAAATGGTATTAAAAACTACAAAAAAATTAATATCTCAAAATTAAATTGATATACAGCTTTTAAACAAATTGCATTTAAAAGAACATTTTTTTCCCTTATACGACGGTGTAAAAATTTAAAATGTGCGACGTTTAGAAGTTTAAAAATTTGCAGTAGAAAAAATTGCAAAACCAAAATTTTATTTCAAATTTCAAAGTGTTGCCATTCGCAAAATGACGTATACGTTACGCACAGATATGTTTGTCCTTTATAATATAGATTACTTTCATAACAGCACTGGCAATCAATGTGACGTCACAATCGCTACAAATGATCACAGCCACAGTGGAGACCAAACAAAGTGACTCCTTTATTTCATCACATTACGATTTCAAGTGATCGTCACTTCCAAACTCCACTGTAAAATCACCATGACCGATTTTTTAGTCATTCGCAACTTGTTACGCAACAGATATTAACAATTAGACGCAACAATTAGAATGCGGCATCCACGTCACAGAGACGTCAATGCTGGCAGCAAGAGTTGCATTTGTGTCACAGTACTTTCACATTTTGGTCACATTTGGATCACGATGTAATTAGTATTGGCGTAGTATCTACAGGAGGTTTCAAATCACTTATCGAATCTGTAACATTCCACATTAATAAATGCATTTTGTTTTCTATAGAATTTCAACTACACCCAGTACGCATTTCTGAACCAAAGCGTATAAAGTTCTGTTACCCACTTGTTATTGATTTTATGTGTTAAATACAAATTGAATCATTAAGTAAAATAACAGGTTTTAAATATAAGGGTTTTCCTAAATAGCATTCAATTATAGAAAATTATTATTATTATTATTACCTTATCTATGCAAGTCCCATCGTTCTGGCATGGAGAAGAAGCACATTCATCAATTTCATCATCACATAATGCACCAGAAAATCCATCCAAACATTTGCAGTAGAATGATCCCTCTAACACATGCAATAATGTAATAAAATTACTCTAAAAATCATTCGATCTTATTTAAATATATAATAGAAGTGAAAAGATAAAGTCAGCTATTTTATATTTTATTTCTTGAAAAGAAATAGACATTTTATTTATTTTTTAATAACGAATTGTGATACCTGTATTGATGCATTCTCCTTCATTGGCACAAAGCTTTGAGTTGCACTCATCGATGTCTTTCTCACAGTAAACTCCAACGAATCCTTGTATACATTTGCATTTAGCATTTCTACCATCTCTGGTACATGTTCCGTTATTCAAACAAGTATTGTTAACCAAGCATGGATCAATATCTTCAAAAAAGAAAGGAAACATCAAAAGAGGCTGAATTAATTATTTTATTGATTAATTATTATAAATTTTATTAATTTCATTAAAAATGTTGCTATCATATTTACTCGCGTATTTTTCGCACTTTTTTTTTTTGCTAATTCTTAATTTACTCTATACTGATTTTTTCCGGAAGGACAAGACTCTAAAGATATATAGTTTTTAAGATGAATATAATGTTTCAATAAATTATAAGTATTAATAATGAAATGTTCAGATAATGATTTATTTTACATGAATTGTAACTGCTATATGTCGCTTTATATAATGCAACCATCATTTTGATTTTCTTTTGTATATATATATATATATCTATATACTGTTTTTTCGCAATTTCAACCTCTATTTGGTGGATTTGGAACAATAAAATGATCTTACGATTTTACTTACTTCATAGTTCTGTTTGCGCCATTATCGAACGTAAGTGCTTTATTTACGACAAATTCACTTTAAGCGATCCTTGTTACTAATTTTTCAGCAAAGAAAACTGATGTAATTTTAAAATATTTTGTGTTTTTGTAAGCATTATACATTTAGAATCTAAGCAAATTCAGTCAAATCGTAACTCAGGTTGATAAATATTCAACAAAAAGCTTTAATCTATTTCACATTTAATGATGTAATATTATTAGCTAAAAAACTTCCTCCGCACAATTAGCATGCCTAGCATGTGCTAAAAAAATGCCAGGAAACAAAGTTAAATTGGCTCTAAAACAGATTTTCAAATGTATGCATAGCATTGACAAACCCAGTGCGAATAGATCAATGTTGATTCCCGTTTCACCAACTAAAATTATCTCATATTCTTCATTCAGAAATACGTGAATCTTAATTTTTTGCCAAAATACCTTTTCAAAAATAGGAAGTACAAAAACAGCGTAAATTATGCGAGAAAATACAGTATTTAGCATTTAGCATTATCTTTTGAGAAATACCTGGATGAAACCAACAATACCTATACATTCGTAAACTTCTGTGGCTCCAATTTTATCCGTAGAGAGTTGTTCTGGGCATTCTAAGCATTCTGTTTGCCCATAAAAGGGTTGATAAAAATGAAGAGGGCATGGTTTGCAAGGTTCTAAGCCATTTTGTGAAAATGATCCTGGAGGGCATCCATCTGAAGAAAAATTAAAAATATATGAGATTCATATTTTCTAAAATCCTTTAAGGAAAATGAAAACAATTCACCTCCTCCCCCCACACCAAAAAAAAAAAATGTTTTTCCAAAAAGATCTATACCATTTATCATATCTCAAGTAATAATAAAAATATTTTAATGAAGCTTTCTGAGAATGATTCAGAAATTCAGATGCCAGATATTCTAATAAAAAAAAAGTTTCGCTCTGTGTATGTGTGAGTGTGTCTGCGATGGCTAGCAAAATTTACGGTACGTACAAGGTTGAAAATTTGTGTGAGAGTTGTCGAAGGCCTCTCCCTGTGCATCTGAGACTCAGAATTTTAAATTAAATTTCTAATAATTAGCGGAGTTATACTGTCATAAAAAAAATCATCTTTTTTGTTGGAGAGAACTAGGTCCATATAACGGTAACCAGTTTTTAAGAACCCAACATACAGATGTGGTGAAGGGGGGTAATTGGGATTATTAATTGGGGGAAATAATTAGTATTCTTTAAAAGATACAGGTACAAAAATGAAACTAATAATACAAACATAAGAAGAGAGGGGGAGACTCAACAAATACCCAATTCCCAAAACCCCGGAGTAATTAAGCTATCACCCCTTAATTACTCAACCTAAAGAAGTCCATAGTGTTAATTGAAAAAAATCAAACTAAAAATTTGTGATCGTTTAAAACGGTCCTGGCTAGCTTATGGGATAATTGATACATAATTATCCAAAGAAAGGGGAGAGAGCATATCTCCAAAAACATCTCCAATTGCGTTATGTACTTTTTCGTGAAATAAGTAGCGTTTAGACCCAGTAATTAACCCAACTACATTTATAAAATTCACGCATCTAATGAACATTAAGGTTTCGAGTTAAACCTGAAACAAAAGCTAATATTAAATTGAATTAACAAACTCATGGTGTATGAAAGATATAAACCAAAGCTTAACAATTAACAGTATTTTTATTTACACAAAAATATTTACAAGTTAAGAATATTGTGTCATACGACACACATGATTTAGATAATAAAACAAAACCCATCACATTAATTTTCTTTTAATTTAAACTTATTCATTATTTAAATACTTAAATCCTTGAGTACCAATTGATACAATATATATCCTCATCATAAAATTCACAATAAAAATATGGGAACATATATAATAATAACTCATACTTCTTTCATCAAAAATCGCTGACATCACTCTAGAACAGTCACAGATGAATACATCAGGATGTACGAACACTTAAATCCTTTAGGCAATAACAAGTCTCTAAGATTGTCGTTGAATTAAGTACCCTAGCACGGGTAAATGAAATCCGGTGAAAACCAGATTACGATAAATGTATGGGAGCATAATATGAGCTGTCTGTAAGCAGCGCTCCAATTCATACTTCAGTCCTTAAAGACTTAAAGAGTGACATAAACATTTTATGCTACTAGGAGAACTGAACTCCATGAAAACGAGTCGCTTTCCTCCTGTCGAAAACTTGGGAGGTGAAAAGAGGTGATCATTATGAAAACTTAAGGAGAACTCATCATCTCGAGAGCTTAAGAAGAAGTAGTGATACTCGCGAGAGCTCTAGGAGAAGTCATTATTACATGAGAGCTCAAGAAGCAAAGATGCTTACATTACGAACTCTAGAAGCAGAAGTTCTCTCCATGAAAACTAGAGGAATAATGATACAATATCTTTTTCTCTCTTACGTAAGAGACACAGTTGTCACAATGGGGGGGGAGGGGGGGGACCTGAAACTTCTCGTTCAATCCGTGGACAGCAGCAACCCCAAGTACAGCCTGATTCGTAATTGGACCGTATTGGATGGGACGCGCCCCGCCCTTGGCCAGGGGCGCACGGAGAGGAAGAACTCCCTCCCCCATACCCTGGGTGGCCAATTTTATAACCCCTCATAAAATATCCATGAGACTGTTGTAAATATCATTTTGACTGTAGTGTCAAACGTATTGTCAAACTATAGACATTCTGGCGCTGGGTAAAAGATCCTCTTTTGAGATAACTTCATCTGTCTGTACCTTCTTCGTAAACACTATATCTTGCTTACATGAATATATATATCCCAATAAAAAGTTTTCGGTAAAAAAAAAAAAGCGCCAAGTTCTCCTTAATGTTTCGGCCAGAAAAAGTAGTGATATCTGAAGTTCGCACAAGTTAAAAGCCAAACATCCTAAATCTTTCATTGAAAATGGCTTCCTGCGATTTGGCCGTTAATGCCTTCTACAGCATTTCAGAATTAATGATTCGAAATTACGCATTTATGAATTATTTAAATATTAAAAGAAATATTAGAATGCAAAGAGGCAAATTCACATAAAGACATTATAAGCAAAAGATTTCTGATAATTACCATTCAGTTTCAACAAACATTAGTTTTGATTAGCGATCATTTAGTTCACTTGTGGTTTAATTGCCATTTTGTACGGTCTAAAGCTAAAGTCATTAACGTAAAACCCAAGAAATAAATCAAAATTTACTTACTTCAAATCTCACAATATGTTACATTACATTTTATTGTATAATATTGAAATCTTGTGTATTCGATTTATAAACTGTTAAAAGCTGATACTAATTATGTTTTAGCAATTAGGGATATTATCTCCTGAATGCAAGTATTTTGTTATTTTTAACTTCTAAGCATTTAAATAGACAGAAGTTGTTTAAATGCTTTTTTCAAATGTGTATTTTATTTCTGTACTCTGTGTCACAAAATGCGTAAAATAATCAAAAATAGTAGTTGGCATGTAGCTCATCTGTACATATTTTAAATTTTGAAAAACTCTCTCGAAGGCATTAACGGCCAAGTCGCAGGAAGCCATTTTCAATGAAAGATTTGGGATGTTTGGCTTTTAACTTGTGCGAACTTCAGATATCACTATTTTTTCTGGCCGAAACATTAAGGAGAACTTGGCGCTTTTTTTTTTTTTTACCGAAAACTTTTTGTTGGGATATCACTACTTTTTGTATGTTTTGTTATTCTAAACTATTTTAATAAGAAAAAACTTAAATTTCGGTACTTTTATGTTAGCCGGGAGCAAATCTCCTCATTAGCGTTTTGTTTTTTCGCCAATAGCAGTTTTCATATTTCACATGTGTAAATTAGAATCACAAACAATGCTTTGATTTTCAAACAAAATATTTTGGTTTATGTTATTATTTCTTATTCATTTATTTATTTATTTCTATGTTAAATATTCTATTAAATAAAATGAGGGAAATGCATCTATTTTAAATGAGATGACTGAAAAGTATATATCTTTAAATGAAATGAATGCAATATAAACAACGGAGTTGGGAACAGTATTTGGCGATTTGCCACTTGCGAACGGCTAACATAAAAATACCTAAGTTTATTTTATTGAGCTTTACAAATTTATACTTTATTTCTTTTTATATTAAAGTACTAGCCGCCTCTAGCAAGCAGTACTTACCGTATTAATTCCATGTTAAACGTTGCATCATGTTACTGTTATTCATAATTTAATTTACTTGCCCATTCTTTCGCCAAGTCGGAAGCTTTTGATAGAGAAATCAAGAACTCTTTATGATCATAGAAGCACATCATATATTTTGTGTTGTTATGTATTTCATCTTTCGTGACAAATATCTCCTAACTCAGTTATGCATGTTACCTTAGCAGTTACGATTCGTTCTCCAATGCGGAAAATTTTAATCCTATTAAGTAATATTTTCTAATTGGGCTCACTGCCAATTGTTGTATTTTAACTTATACGACTGGGTACAAGTGAAGTGGTTCTTATGAAATCCCTTGACAATATCTGCATTTGCATTAAACCATATTGATGCTAATATAATTTTGTTTCACGTTAACCTTTTCAGTAGGCTCGATTACAGAAGAATAGAAGGTCTACCGGCTCACTGCCATGATCCATTTGAAAATCTATCATTCTTCTCATCTGATCGTGTTGAAGAATTAGTCAATGTGCCATGGTTTTAAGATTCTAGCTAATTTTATTCGAAACCTGAAAACTAAAATGCGAGGAACCGGATTATAGAAGATTCATTCTAACGCGCATATCGATTAACAGGTTACATAATATAGAATTATAATAATCATAAGGAGAACTGGCAGTTTCAATGCTTTATTAGTTTCCGTAAATTCTCTTTATATAATACAGAAGTTTTAGCGGTGTAAAGATTAACAACATAGTCACAGTAAGTATAATAACAGTACAATATAATAACAATAGCAGAAATTTTGGGCAGTGACGAAACTATTAGCACTTTGGAAATATTAGTACGTTATATCATTTAACTATTCAGATGGTATGCGGAAAAATAAAAATAGATGGCTCGCATTAATAATTAACTCATTGAAAAATAGCCACTAGCGTCAAATATTCGCCAAGCTTGGCGACATGTCGCCAAAGTTGGTAATATACCATGTCAATTCTCAAATTTGGCGACGTAAAATGTTATGTTTATTCTGACGTCATAATGATGCATATGTATTATGTATTATATACATATCTATAATATGTATGAATTAAATGTATTACGTATTATATGCATATGTATAATATGTATGATGCATATGCATAAGTTCATTAACATCACTAAAACGTACTGAAAGAAATATTGTTCCATAAATAGTAGGAATAATTGCCAGATTGACCAGAGTGCTATTGAGATTAGAATTCCGACATTTATAATAGACCGGGAGGCGTCTGCACATACCATCACCTCATCGAGTTTACAGTTGAAATTTTAGAATTAGTTAAAACTCGATTAGCATATTTAAATACAACTAGTATGTTAAGTCATATCTTTGTAGAAACCACCTGAAGACCTAATTTTAGTGGTTAACTGATAGGTTTACTATTGTATTTTCCTGCATCCAAAAGTTTGGAAACATGGAGGAATGGGTGCAGGAAAACGCAATGGAAAATCCACCAATTAACCCGTAAAATCGGGTCTGTAGGTGGTTTCCACAAAGATATGACTTGGCAGACCAGTTACATTTCAATACGCTAATCGGTATTTAACTAATCCTAAAATTTCAGCCGTCAACTCGATGAGGTGATGATCTGTGCAGACGCCTCCCGGTCTTTAATAAAATTTGTGGTACTTGTTAGTTACCCCGTCGACCAATTTCGCCAAATTATATAAATTGCCAAACCACTCGCCAAATTGTACAAATTAACATAAATTTTTATTTTAAATAATGAAAGAACAATTAAATTATTATAACATTAATAAAAATACTAATAAAACGTCGAAATAAAATTCACTTGATGACGTAAACACGTATTAGTCAAGTGAATGCGGGATTTACGATCAATCATTATTGGCATTTAATCTTACAATTTGGCGACAGTAATTTGGTCGACGGGATAACTAACAAGCACCAATTTTTTTTTAAGGAAATAAAAGATAGAAAGATAGACAGATAAACTGAATGATTTGCCTTATTAAGATTTTTGTAAAAGCATATAAAAATTCATTCAGCTTGAAATCATGTAACACCTTTATAACTCAGGCTAATTTTCTGTAATCGGGTTTTGGCGACCATCATATCTTATCTATAACTATAGTCTTTCTTTCACAGATTTCAAATTAACAATAAATTAACAGTAAGTAGGCTAATAATACAATATAATAACATTAGAAGCGGACTTCGGACGCCGCATCTGTCACACATCGTTAAAGACAGTTTATTAGTTACACATTTCATTTAATTAAAAGGAGATTTTTAAATTTTCATATGGAATTAGGATATTTTTCCACTATATGGACCTTGGCATTTTTTTAAAATCTTGGCGCAATTCGGGCTTCAGAAACTGAGATATGTTGCCAAATGATATAAACAACTATGAAAACAAACCTGTCGAACTTTTATGTTATTTATATATGTATTAATATACATATAAAAATTTTATTTATACATGTATAAAATATTATTTTTTATATACAAATTATTTATGTTGGTATATAAAAATAAATAAACGGGTTCCTTACATTAAATAATTTGTATGCATATGGAAAAAATTGCTTATGTATATATGACACAGTAAATAGGTTGCCAGTAAATACGTTATTATCAAATTTCTTTTCTCGTCAAGGCTATTTTCTGTATTTCGCCAAGGCTACTATATCGGAAACGTACCGAATTGCGGTTTATATTTTGTTAAATGTTTTATTGTTTTAATATCGTAAATATATCATAACCCATACTGATTAAAACTTTTAGGTATATTCATTTTTTCTACTTAACAAACATCTTTGGAAAAGCATATATATAAAATGTTATTCTGCTTGAAATCACGTGACTCTCTTCAAAACTCTGGAATCGAGTTTTGGCGACCAACATTGGCACAATTGAATGTATTAAGGAACTGTTTACGGCCAAATGAACACCCCCTGTTTGAAGGGTTTAGAGGCGGAAATTCTGTGTTTTCAGATTTTTCTGATTAATTGTGCTACAAACCCGACTTACTTGTGAAATTTCGTTATTCTACGACTTTTAGAAGTACCTTAGTTATTTGATGATGCGAAGTGAGTCAATGACAAAAAAAGCGCTTTTTCGGAATTTAATATTTCGAAAACTGCTAAATATAGAAACATGAAATCGTGGAACCTTAGTTCAGTTTGACCATACGAACATGTGTATAAAAGAAAAAAATCTATATCTCTCCCTAAAACGACGTTATGAGTGGGTGAAAAGTATGCCGAAATGGTTCAGGAAAAGGTAGCTTACGGCTTGTGCGAACTTGGCGGACGCACTGCCGTGCTCCCAGATGAAATCACATATTTTTATTATACAGATTCAAACACATATAAATGATAATAATAATTATAATTATAATTCTAAATAAATTCAGTATAAATATAGTTATATTTTATGCACTAAAAATATATTTTTTTAACCTGCTGAAACGATAATTGTGTTAAGATGATATCGTTGCCAGCATTTTTCATCCCGCTTTCTGTTTGAGGTTCATTTCCAGAATTACTGGGAAACAGATTTCGTGTCTTTCTGCCGTAGTTATATAATGATATTTTAAAGGAATAAGAATTGTTACTTTGGCGGATTTCTGCCAGCGTTTGTGTTATAAATAACAAATTCGCTATTTCATGCAGACTTTCAGGGACCTGAAAATCAGGAAACGTTGTGATGAAAGAGTATTTAGAATTAATACTTATTTCTGTACTAGCGAACTTGCCCGGCGTTGCCCGGGTACGTCAAAAAACAGCAGGAATTACGAAAAACTCTGAAAATCACAATAAGATATCGCGAAAAAATTTTTAATCGCTTCTCAAATTCTGAAAAGAGAATATATATATATATTATGTTCGAAGATTGCAAGTTGATTCCTTTCACTAATGTGGAAAGATAGTAGCAAATCGCTAAAATACACTAAAATTCACATACAAAATTCCCGAAAAATTCGAAAATTGCTATACGAAATCCGAATAAACTTTATCGAAATGAGGGCAGAATGTACTTTAGGTAAAAAATGGAATGTCAAAAAATTGCAGCAGATCGCGAAGAAACGTAAAAATCGCATTAAAAATCACAAAAAGTTCAAGAATCACGAAAGTCAAAATTTACTACAATTGGATAAAAGTTTCAAATCTACTTCCTTTGACCTGTGGGCTCTTTTAAAATTTATGTTTTGGAAATCATGCTCAGCATTAGATCATGTTACTTTTATTCATAAATTAATTTACTTGGGACTCCCTTAAATATAATTAACATAATCCCTTAAGTTAATATTAGTTTTTGTTCCATTAAAATATCTCAATTTGTTGATTTTCTGTAAGCAAGTAAACCCTATTGTTTTACAGTGGAAGTCTATCGGAATTTGGCGAAAAATTAGAGATATCGCCAAGTTGGCGTCACTTTTGGCGACTCATTTTGGTCACCAAATTTGGCGATATACCGCCAAGTTGGCGACAAACTTGGCGTTATTTGGCGACAAAACTGGATCCCCCCCCCCTACGGTAACCCCCTTATATGTATGGACATGCATTACATGCTGTTCAATAATCGCATAAAAAATTCCAAAATCACTGCACGAATTCCGAATAAACTTTTATGAAAAGAGAACAAAATTTACTATATTGAGTTAAAAGAAAGAAACCGCATTCTTTTTCCTAATGTGGAAAAATCGAATTAATATAATCCCTTAAGTTAATATTAGTTTTTGGTCCCGGGTTCGATTCCTGGCTTTGACTAATTTTTCACTTCAGTTGGGTTTATTGTATTTATTATTTGTATGTCTGTATAATATTTATATATACCTTTAACTGTTGAATGCAGGCATTTTTTATGTGTGTATGTGTGTTTTAATATATATTGTAGTATGAGTGTTTTATTATAAATATTAGTTTTTGTTGCATTAAAATATCTCAATTTATTGATTTTCTGTAAGCAAGTAATCCATATTGGTTTACAATGGAAGTCTAAGGGAATTTGGCGAAATATTAGAGATATCGCCAAGTTGGCGTCACTTTTGGCGATTTCATTTTGCTCGCTAAATTTGGTGATATACCGCCAAGTTGGCGGCATTTGGCGACAGAACTGTGTCCCTGTACAGTAACCTCCATATAGGTATGAAAATGCATTAAATGCTGTTCAATAATTGCATAAAAAATTCACTAAAAATTCAAAAATCGCTGCATGAATTCCGAATAAACTTTTTTGAAAAGGGAACAAAATTTACTATATTGTGTTAAAAGAAAGAAACCATATTCTTCTCACTTATATAGAAAAAATCGCCTCAAAACTGAAAAAAGTGCTAAAAATCGCATAAAAAATTGAATAAAAAAGAATCTAATCAAAAAATCGAAAATCGGGCTTCGAGGTACAAAACTTCATATATAGACGTACCTTTTCCCCAAATTTTGTAGCACTACGTGCTGCGGTCTCTTCAGAACACCGTCGACACACTCACTCACTCACTCACTCACACACAAACTTCTTTCTTTATTATTATAGAAAGATAAGAAGATATTTTTAAATCAGAAAATTAATCTTGTAACAAGTTTAAAATGTTACTATTAACAATTTTTTACTACGAACTTTCGGTATCGGACTTGGTCTCTAATAACAGAAATTTTTTCGATCTCGGATTTCAAATAGTCAGTCTCGGTCTCTAATAATACAAAATTTTTCGATCTCGGATTTCAAATAGTCAAGCTCGGGCTCTAATAACACAGAATTTTCAATCTTGGATTTCAAATAGTCGGGCTCTGGCTCGGTCTGCGAGAGAAAAAAAAAATCTCGAACTCATCTCGAATAGAAATCCACAATGTTCTTTCCAATGCATTTTACCTTTGCAATCTTTTATAGATATTGCTCCAACACTTTCAGTGGTTGTGCCATTTGGACAGTCATAACAAACGTTCATGCCGGCAGAGTCTTGGTATTTTCCTAAAGGACATGAAATACAAGTCTCTAATCCTGTAGTAGAATATGTTCCGGGATCACAAATTTCTATAGAGGGAAAAAATATAATATTAAAACGGAATTAGAAAATTTGAATTGATAAAATGTCAAATGTTAAAAATTGTAGGTGTTCCAATAGTTTTCAAAATTTATAACCACAAGAAATGTTGAAACTAGAAACAGGAATTCTGCTTTTTCAGAATTTAGTGTCACCCCTGATGGAAAAAAAATATATATATGTATATGAATTTAAATAGTACAAAACTTATTTCAGTTTTAAAACTTAAAATACACGCTTTTATTTTATATAAAATAATGTCATTTGCATCCTCTGAGGAATTCCACATTTACGAACCAACATCTATATAAAAGTATGCATAGGACGTCACTATCGCGGAATAACACACAAACCCTGCAAAAAGCGATATCGTCATTCAAGAAACTCGACAAAAAAATAGGGTATCTAATGATTCATATGCTTTTATTTGTTTGTGACATTAATATGGATACGCAAAATTAAATATAGTAGTTTATAATAGCTCTATGTGTAATCAGAAATCATACATTTATATTTTTTTCAAAATTCGGAAAATAGTATTACACACGGTTAATAAAATTGCATTTTTTCAGCTGTTTGAAAAAAATTAAGTAAATGCGGAGAAAATAAATCACACAAATATTCTTTAAAATACACATTTAGAGCAGACGATATTCTTGGCATAGCACGCGTATTTTAATTATATTTTTCCCCCCCTGTTTGTATGACAAAATGGCAACAAAAAGATATAGTAATCTACTATTTTCCCTCATGGAGGAAAGAGATAGATGGAGATGCAAGAAGGTGGCTGGGGTGACGCCAAAAAAGTAACCCGAAAAATCCGTTAGGCCCAAACACAAGCACGTTCTTTCACGAAAAAAAGAAAAAAACTTTTAATAATACAGTTTTTAATTCATAATACAATTAAATGCTGCTTTAGAATGCTTAAAAATAAGCAGATCACTTTCATTTAGAGAAAAAAATGCACGGGTGATGTCGAAGAATTCTGTCCCTGTTCCAGGTGCTTGTTTTGTTTGGTTTTCTGTGGACGTTTAAATTTGAGCGATAAATGGTTTTATATTTCAAACCTTTTTTACGGCATACTGCATCTCCATCTATCTCTTTCCTCCATGATTTTCCCTTTACTTTCTACAGAAATAGAACATTTCAGTTGCCACCATTACAGAAATGGCATTAAAAAATACAAAAAAAAAATTAATATCTGAAAAATAAATTGAGATGCAGTTTTCAAACAAATTGCATTTTTAAAAAGTATACCTTTTTCCCTATACGACGGTGTAAAAATTGAAAATGTGCGATGTTTAGAAGTTAAAAAAATTGCAGTAATTTATCAGTATTTAACCGTACGATGATACATCCGCTTCGTTTTACGGGTCGCTTATGGTTATGTGTAACGCTGTTTTTTTAGTGGCAACGCTTTAATTGTTGTCTGAAAAAAATAGCATATGGGGGGCTAATTAAAAGTATATATGTATGATTTATGATCTGTTATTTCTATTTTATAATTCAAAGTGTAACTCTTAAACAATATATATTATGAATAAAAGCTTTATAGGCGATTTTCACATAAATCTGGAGAGCTTTATACATTTGAGGTGAATATTTTAAATAAATTCTCAGCAACGAAAATTTCAAATGCGTTATTTGAAAAATCTGTTACGAAAAAAATTCCATCTTCAAAATTATAATTATATTTATATAAAACTAATCACTCATAAATTATATGAGTGCAATGTTTAAATATCTGAGAATTTTCGGAAATTCTATAGCTATTTTTATAAGTTAACGCATAAAAAAATATATGAAAAATCATCACAGTGATAAGTTGACTGGGTATATCTCTGGATGTTTTTATTTTACGGCTTAGATTATAGTTCATTACACTATTATGTACCAAAAGTATATAAAAATTATAGAAAAGTATAGAAAAAATTAGTATGTTGTGGCGATCACTTTCTTCTTTATTATTCTAATATGTGTGTTTAAATTGCGCTGTTACACACCAACAATTGAAGAGCTGAGTGGATGAACATGTTATGCTACATTTTCTAAAAAAAAAATTTATATTTTGGATGAAAGCGTTATGAGGTATCCTATCACATGGTGAAGCTAAAATACTAAAATTCCATTTAGTTTTGAAGGTTTAAGACATTATTCATTAATATTTAATATTTTAATATTTAATAATGTCAATAATATTAATAATTTTTAATATTTGAAAATTAAATATGAATAAGTTTTTCTGAGAGAATTTAGTACCATACCTGTTAATATTTTAAACACGTGGCATCAAATAGAAAATAAATCATTAAAATTTACAGCAAAACTTTCACTTCAAATTTCTTCAAATGTAATTTTCGTTACTTAACATGTTCTTCCACTTAGCTCTTCCATTACGGAGTAGAATGCACTTCTTTGAATTTAACTTGGAGTTACCAGTAATCAGAGATTTAAAAAAACTCAGCTCAACAACGCTCTTTGCCGGGTGTTCAAATACAAAATTGGACCAACATCTATATTTTATTTATGTATATACACCAAATATATAATTTGGTTAATTTCTACCTAATATAAACTGGGATACAGTTATATTGTTTATCGTAAAACAGCATTTATACACTGTCAGAAAAACTCGTCTGTAAACACTAAATTATTAATCATTTTTTACTTTCTTCTATCTTGACAAGAAGAAAGTATTGGTTTCATGAAAATTTTCGAATTCCAGTTTTCGACGGATTTACACGTTTTATGGGTCAGAGATTCCAAAAAACATGTTTTTACAAAATGTCTGTCTGTCTGTCTGTATGTGACACAAATTTTGTGGGCGCTCTATCTCAAGAACTAATGCACGGAATTTAATAAAAATTTATATTCAGGTAGTCCCTGATATAGATTGGTGCTGATTAGTTTTTGGTGTAAATCGCCCTGCAGGTGGCGCTGCTATGTAGCATTTAGCAGGATTTCCGCAAAAGCTCTATCTCAAGAACTAATGCACGGATTTTTCTAAAACTTCAGATTCCGTTAATCCTTGATATGAATTGGTGCTGGTAACGTTTTGGTGCAAATCGCCCAACAGATGGCGCTGCTATGCTGCATTTACACGATTTTCGTAATAGCTCAATCTCAAGAAATAATGCACGGATTTTCATCAAACTTCAGATTCAGTTAGTTCTTGACATGAATTGATGTTTTGTACCTTTTCGTGTAAATCGCTCAACAGGTGGCGCTGCTATGCTGCATTTTTTTAGATTTCCGCAATAGCTCTATCTCAAGAACTAATGCTTGGGTTTTCAACAAACTTCAGATTCAGGTATACCTGGATATGAATTAGTGCTGTTTATGTTTTGGTGTAAATCGCTCGACAGGTGGCGCTGCTATGCAGCATTTTTCACGATTTCCACAATAGCTCAATGTCCAGAACTAATTGCACGGATTTTCATCAAACTTCAGATTCAGTTAGTTCTTGACATGAATTGATGTTTTGTACTTTTTCGTGTAAATCGCTCAACAGGTGGCGCTGCTGTGCTGCATTTTTTGTGATTTCCAAAATAGCTGTAGCTCCAGAACTAATGCACCGATTTTCATCAAACTTCAGATTCCGGTATACCTTAATATGAGTTAGTGCTGTTTGTGTTTTGGTGCAAATCGCTCAACAGGTGGCGCTGCTATGCTACATTTTTCAGAATTTCCCCTACAGCTCTATCTCAATAACTAATGCGCGAATTTTCATCAAACTTTAAATTCAGGTATACTTTGATACGAATTGGTTCTAAATTGATGTAATTTCTTTTACTATTTAAATGATTTAATTGACGTGATTTATATAGAAGAAAGTTTTGTGATGACCACAACATACTAGTTTTCTTCTTCTTCTGTTAATTACACTGATCGAAATGACCGTACATGATTTGTTTACAACAACATTGTTCTTATATTTTACAAGGTTACTGTTCAAAAAATCATATATTTATTGAATAATCAGTATATTCTTATTATTTCAAGTTTCAAATAATTGGAAAAGATATATTGTTTAATTGCAATAAAAAATTTATAGCAAAGTTTTAAATGATATTGCTGTTTATTACTTTATTAAAAAGAAGAAAAATACTCTTTTTTTTACTTTCTTCTACCTTTACAAGAAGAAAGTATTGGATTCGTGAAAATTTTCGACTTCCGGTTTTCGACGGATTTACACATTTTAGGGGGTCAGAGATCCCAAAAACATGTTTTTACAAAATGTCTGTCTGTGAGTCTGTCTGTCTGTCCGTCTGTCTGTATGTGACACAAATTTTGTGGGCGCTCTATCTCAAGAACTAATGCACAGAATTTAATAAAATTTTATATTCAGGTAGTCCCTGATATACATTGGTGCTGATTAGTTTTTGGTGTAAATCTCCCGACAGGTGGCACTGCTATGCTGCATTTTGTAGGATTTCCGGAATAGCTCTATGTCAAGAACTAATGCACGGATTTTTATTAAACTTCATATGCAGTTAGCTCTTGATATGAGTTGGTGCTGTTAACGTTTTGGTATAAATTGCTCTACAGGTGGCGCTGCTATGCTGCATTTTTTCAGGATTTACACGATTTCCGCATTAGCTCTATCTCAAGAACTAAAGCACACATTTTTATCGAACTTCAGATTCAGTTAGTCCTTGATATGAAATGATGCTGAATGCGTGTTGGTGTAAATCACCCAATAGGTGGCGCTTCTGTGCTGTATTTGCCACGATTTCCTCAGTAGCTCTATCTCACGAACTAATGCACGAATTTTCATCAAACTTCAGATTCAAGTATACCTTGATTAATATTGCTGCTGATTATGTGTTGGTGTAAATCGCTCAACAGGTGGCGCTGTTATGCTGCATTTGTCATGATTTCCGCAATAGCCTTATCTCAAGAACTAATGCACGAATTTTCCCCAAACTTCGTATTCATTTATACATTGGCATAAGTTGATGATGATTACTTCTGGTGTAAGTCACCCTATAGGTGGTGCTGCTGTGCTGCATTTTGCTGGATTTACATGATTTCAGTGATAGTCATATCTCAAGAACTAATGCACATGAATTTCATCTTTTTAGAATCCTCATGATGAGCATAGATTGCCATTTAATTTTGGCACAGTGATGACGAATTTCGAAGTATTGACATGTATGAAATAAAAGAAAGTTTTGGGATTGGTACATCCGACTAGTTAACTAATAATTTCCGTACTCCTGGTAAACATGTTTTATCTGTGAATTCTTCCCGAAAGTCTGAAAAAGAGGGAGAAATTCCGTTCATTCGTATAGCACGCATGAGTGTTTACTTTATTAATAATAAAATCCGAATTTATTTTTTAAATGAAAAACCAAAAATTCTATAAATTAAGATTTCTAATTTAATTAAAAAGAAAAGAAATGTTAGATTGATTTTTAATCTATATATATAAAAGAAAGTCCGGATTTAGTATTAATCAACACGCAGTCCAAACTACTGAACCTAAAATCTTGAAATTTGGGGTAAAAATACTTCTTACGACATAGAGTGCCGCTAAGAAAGGATTTTCTAAAATTCCACCCCTAAGGGGGGGTAAAAAATAGAACGAACTTTAAAAAAATTCCTTAAAAATCAGATTTTATAGTTATTTTTCAACTGATAACATATTTTAGTGTATTTTTGCATGCTGAATCGAATGGTACTAATCAAATTCTTTTAAGTCTAATAGTTCGCGAGATATTTCATATTGTTCTAATTTGTCGCTACCTTTGGCGCCAAAAGCTCAAATTTTCAAGTGATAATTTCTAAAAATACATCTGTTACTATAGCAACTTAAAAATTTAAATTGAGTCATTTTGTTAATAAATTCTTTTGGTTGAATAATTAAAACAGCTATATGAGTTAGAAAAAAAATTACAAGCGCCTCGAAAAGTAAAAATTTAAAAAATTGGTACTTTTTTGCGATACAAACACCACGCCAAAATGTATGCTATTGCGCCATTTATTTCAACCCTAATCGTGCAAAGGATTTTTATTGCAAACCGTGCCAAATATTCATTTGCTATTTATCGAACGTGATTATTTTTTATGAGTATTATTCCGTCGTAGCATCGCAAAACGTCTTAATTTGTTATTTTTCGAAAAAATATTTATTATTAAATTATAACTTGCATTTATTACTGACACTGACATGGATTTTACGATTTGGCAGTTACTTGATGATGAGGAAGCTGTAATAAAATTATTTCAGAACTTAAGAATTATACAAATAAAAATGTTTTGTTAAAAAAACCTGGAACGTCTTCATACAAAAAATGGAATGTTAATGAAATGAGAGACATGCGTATTACGTACGCCACACTGCAATAGTAAGAGACATTTAAAATTTCAGACCGGCAGTTTAAATTAACTTTGTTGTAAAATAATTACCTGTTTTTTTTTTTTTTTTTTTTTTTTTTAAGAACTGATTTGTATTGATTTAAGAAAAATAGTCGGTGAAAGTCTGTAATTTTCAAATGTTATATATTTTAAAGGCTCATTTTTGTATCTACAATTTTTTTTCTCAAATGTTTAGTTTCATTTTGCGATAATTAATATGTTTGGCGACAACGGTATTGGTATAACCCCGTTGTCGCCAAGCAATTACTGATGTTTTTTAAAATACAAAGAAAAAATGTTTAATAAGAAATAAATATTGTAAAACGGAAATATTTAATTTAAATATGAAAGCAATCTTTGTACTGCTTTAAAAAAATCATATTCAAAGGTTTAAATTGAAAAAAATATTTTGCAATTTGTCATTTGCCCCCGGATAAAAAGAAAAAATGGGTAATTTTATATTAGCCATGCACAAATATCGCCAATAGCATTTTTTAAATCGCAAATACCAGCATTTACTTTTTGCTCATCATAATCTACTATTTACGTATATATAAAACGTAAATTCGTATTTCATTCCGATTGACTATAACCCAGGTTCTACTTAACAGAACTTTGTAGAACTTACTCTGTTAGTTAGTTAATTTTTTTTTTTTTTTTTAAGAAGTGTTTTAATGTAAAAAAAAAAAAAAAAAAGTTCTATTTTGCTTAGTGACAGCTTCGGGAGGGAAGCTTTAAATTTAGATGAACCCGATTATGAAAGATTGCCTTTTATTTAAAGTTCTACCGAATGGATTTTGATGCTATGCGGGAAAGTTCTCAGTGGTGTAGTAAAAAAAATAGAGGATGTACGCTATATGCAGAGAGTATATACTAGAGAATATATATGCCGTAGTTATGGAAGTTGTGCAGAGTTTCTTAAAACATCCAGAGGGTATATAAACGTAACCTACCCCTACATCCCTGAGAGTTCTATAATCTGGTTAACGCAATTATGAAAGATATATTTAAATTTAACTATCTATAATATATATGAAATGCAAAGAGAAATTTCTTTCTGGCAGCTTAGAACTTGAGTTCTGCTGAATAGATTTTGATGGAAGTTACATTGTTAGATAATTTTTCAGAAAAAATTTTAGTATATCTTATCGTTCTACGCTACTTAGTTAAATAATTATGGTGGAAATTTTAAAATCAGATGAACACGATTGTGAAAGATTGGCTTTTTAATAGGTCATGCTGAATGGATTTTGAATGGAATTAAACCGTTAATTAGATAATTTTTAGGGACGGTTTTGGTACATTTGCCAGTTTAAAAGATTTTGCTAAGTGTATTTCGATGGAACTTGCTTGATTAATTAATTTTTCAGGGAATGTTTTAGTATAAAACACATATCGTGCTAGGTCGTTTAGTTATAAAAATTTGGCTGAAAGTCTTAGAATAAGGTGAACCCAATTATGAAAGATTAGCCTTTTTAATAGGCTAATTGATTTGTCTAATGGACGGATTCTGATGATAATGGCATTGATAAATTTTCAGAGGAAGGGTTTTAGTGTATTACATATTGTTCTATTGTTCTTTACCAAATTCTACAATAAAGGATCAACTAAAGATTAAAGAAGTTGGTCCTTAACAGCTCAAATTTTGTCTGTCTCAATAACAAATATAATAGCATAATGGCGTCCACATCGTTTGTAGCAATTCGGATGGTCATTCCAGGTAAATGACCATATTGCTTTCAAACACATGATCAAATTCACAGATATATTTCGTTTGATTCAAGGTTTGTTTAGAAAAACCGACCAGCGTAGCGGGCGAAGGCTGCTAGTATATAAATATACGTAACGGATCTGTGCTTTTTTTTTTTTTTTACAGAGAATTAAAGATAAAATTATGTAACTTTATTTTTATCACTCAAAATTTCAAAATAGTTTAAATAGTATTATTCAGAAGAAGGGATTTACTGTTTTGCAGATATGAGAAACTTAAATTAGAAATTGTATGAGAATTCTTAAGTGTTTTCCTTGTATCCAAAGAAGTACACGATGCTGTTGTTTGTCATCAGTCGCAGGTCAGTGTCCGGTCTCTCCCTTCTCAAAGTAAGAACACACCACACAGACATAGGGAGATGTTTAGCGGTACGACTTGGAAACGTGTTCTCTTTATATCGTTACCGTTCACAAGCGGATTGTGTTTCGTAACTTGTGGGGGGAGCTTAATCCCTTTTCTCAAATATATTTCGATTCTGTGATATTGCCTTTAACCTGTGCAGAAATAAAATACTGGGAATGGCACTAGCTATGACATCTGTAATCTCTGTTGCAAACATAAAATTTAGCGATTTTTGGTATGGGTGGCCTGAGTTCAACAAAGTTCAGCGTTGCTTTAATATTACAATTGTGTTTACGTCACAAGGAGGGGAAAATACACAACCAGTAATGGTTGACTTGGTGTTTAGTGATTTGATTAGGGTGTTGTTAGAATACCCCTCCCCACCCCCCTTGTAAATTAGGTGCGAAAAAAAGAGAGAAAGAGAAGTCAGTTATGTTTTAGTTTTTAGAGAGATGAGAAAAAAGAGTTTGTTTTTCTTCTTCTTGACTTCGGCAACTAACACAAAGCTGATCCGATGAATAATGCTGATGTCCAGCGCGGCTCGGAACAGGCTAAAGTCTCAGTGTCGGAAAGCCACTTCTCACAACACAATGCTGAAAACGTTGATGCAGTATTCGCATCATTTTCTTGTGAGATATAGAGATTTTCTCTACTATCCCAGCAATCTCATAAATGAGATTAAAGAAAAATTTAGTGTTGCACCAAAAGGTTGAAGAAAATTCTGCAAAGTTGGGAACTATTTTGAAAGAGGAAATCATAGCACAGAGATGATAAATTGATGGACGAACCAGGGATGACCAGAAGTGATTAATGCGGTTTGCCCGAGTTCCTCATCGAGCGCAGGAGAAAGGAAGGATTGCCGGCTGACCGTTTTTCTGAGGAGGAAGTTGCAGCGGCTGTTCGCAGTGGGAATTTCAGAGGCGAAATTGACTTAAATTAGGAGCCAATCCATTATGCAGATTCTCATTTACTCCTTACAAGAAAATTGGGAAAAGGATACAGAACTAAAAACGCTAGGATTTTACAACGAACAGGTGGATAACTGTGTTTGTTAGGGATACTTTTGTGCCGTATTGACTCAAATTGTGTTGGTTATTCCGTCTGTGCCCCGAAAACTTTATGTCCTTTGGTGAAAGAAAAGGTGGATATAATTGCTTCGACATCCTGAAAACTTGGTGAGTCATTCATGTTTATATATTACTAGCGAACTTGCACGGCGTTGCCCGGGTAGCAAATTCACAAACACTCAACGTCCCAGCGCCCTTAACGCCAACGTCTGCAGCCAAGCGCTTTGGCGAGAAAATGAACTTTTACGTGCATGCATGCATGCTGCAGTCTGTTTTTAGTATCGTAGTTCGAAGTTTGCATGTGCGAATATTGATATCTACTTTATATGAATATTTTAGATACGCTTACAAAGTTCAAAGAGATTTTTTTTTCTTTCGCAGATTAATTCAGTCTACGCAAGTTGTATTATTAATTATACTAAGTCGAATATTGATGCTGTTAGAATAAGATTATCGCTACAAAGTAAGGATGCACATTCTAAATTAATAATATAGCATTGCAATAATCCCACAAATTCAATAATAAAGTAATGAGCATGTTTAGGTTTTTACTTTTTCAAATTCACCCTAATTAAGTAAAAATTTTTATTTGTTTTAAATAAATTTGATAGTCGCTCAGAGAAGAAAACTAATTAAGTGAGCGTTTCATTAATGGATAAATATGGAAAAAAATAATAAAAAGCAGAAATGGATAAAATATCCTAAAATCTTTGAAATAAATGCAATTTTGTAAAGGGCCGTTAGTATATTAAATTCAAAGTTTTCCATTACTAAGAAAAAAAAAGGCAAATTATCTGCTTCTTAAGTGGTTTGATTATGAAGCATGTATGGAAAAGTTAAAATATAAAATAAAAACTAAATTATTATTTGCTATTTGTTTAGGAATCAAAAACTTGTGTGTGTGTGGAAGGGGGGGGGGGGGGTGTCCATTATTGGCCAGGAGTCTATGCAGGACTTATTTTTTGGAGAGGGATGGCATTTTCTGAAAAGTAAAAGTTATTTATGAGAATTATTTATATTTTTGTAAAAAATAAATTTTATAACGAAATCCAGTTACTCAAATTTGAACCAAGTATTAATTAATAAAAACGTCTTTAAGTCATCCTGCTAAAGCTTTGCTTTCTGGTGAATTTGTTTTGTTTACAAAATGCATATTTTACAATAATTAATGAAGGATATTTTTTTATGAAATGAACGTTGTGAAGGGGCCTATTTTATTAAGAAGAATTTTGTGAAGGAGCCAATGTCATTAAAAATAATTTCGTGAAGGGGACTGTTTTATTAAATTGATTTTTTCGAAGGTGCCCAAAATAGGCCTCAAATTTTGTCTGGATCACCTCCTGCTAGCTACTTTTAAATTATTATCAATCAGCAACAAAGCACTTAAATTTGAGCATAGCCTCAGCAATTAACTAAGATCATTATAGTAAATTTCCATTTGTTTATGGTGATCATTTAAAAAGAGTGGATTATATATTATTTATAGAGCATAGCTATAAGATTAAATATTTCATTTATTCACAATATATATTTATATGCATATACATATCATAATTATTCAGAGGATGAAATAAGGACTTATTGTTGTAATGTATTTAGTACTTACGTTGATACTAGATGGCAGCACAAGCTACGTACAACTGCATAAATAAATATTTTAGCTTGGGAGGGAAAAAAAAGATAAAGTTATAGAGCAAGCTGATCTATAAAATTAAATATTTGACTTGTTCACAATATATATATATGCATGCATATATATTACAATTATTCAGAAGGTAACATAATAATTTAGTATTTCGCACCCGTATTTTTTCAAGTATCCACAAACAAGAAATAAGCAGTTGAATGGACAAAATGTCAAAGTAGCTTCTGATTTTTGCAAATTTATTTGTACTGAGAAGACGCGCATGCGCGTCGAAGTTCATTTTCTTGCCAAAGTGCTTGGCTGCACAGGTTGGCGTTAAGGGCACTGGGACGTTGAGTGTTTGTGAATTTGCGCCCGGGTACGTCAAAAAACAGCAGGAATTACGAAAAAGCTCTGAAAATCACAATAAGATATCCCGAAAAATTTTTAAATCGCTTCTCAAATTCTGAAAAGAGAAAAAAAAATATATATATTATGTTCGAAGATTGCAAGTTGATTCCTTTCACTAATGTGGAAAAATAGTAGCAAATCGCTAAAATACACTAAAATTCACATACTAAATTCCCGAAAAATTCGAAAATTGCTATACGAAATCCGAATAAACTTTATTGAAATGAGGGCAGAATGTACTTTAGGTCAAAAATGGAATGTCAAAAAATTGCAGCAGATCGCGAAGAAACGTAAAAAGCGCATTAAAAATCACAAAAAGTTCAAAAATTACGAAAGTCAAAATTTACTATAATTGGATAAAAGTTTAAAATCTAATTCATTTGACCTGTGGGCTCTCTTAAAATTTATCTTTTGGAAATCATGCTAAGCATTAGATCATGTTACTTTTATTCGTAATTAATTTACTTGGACTCCCTTAAATATAATTAATACAATCCCTTAAGTTAATATTAGTTTTTGTTGCATTAAAATATCTCAATTTGTTGTTTTTCTGTAAGCAAGTAAACCCTATTGTTTTACAGTGGAAGTCTATGGGAATTTGGTGAAATATTAGAGATATCGCCAAGTTGGCGACAAACTTGGCGTTATTTGGCGACAGAACTGGACTGGAACTAACACCCCCCCCCCCCCCTTATAGGTATGGACATGCATTACATGCTGTTCAATAATCGCATAAAAAATTTGCTAAAAATTCAAACATTGCTGCACGAATTCCGAATAAACTTTTTTGAAAAGAGAACAAAATTTACTATATTGGGTTAAAAGAAAGAATCTGTATTCTTTTTCCTAATGTGGAAAATTCGAATTAATATAATCTCTTAAGTTAATATTAGTTTTTGTTGCATTAAAATATTTCAGTTTGTTGATTTTCTGTAAGAAAGTAATCCATATTGGTTTACAGTGGAAGTCTACGGGAATTTGGCGAAATATTAGAGATATCGCCAAGTTGGCGTCACTTTTGGCGACTCATTTTGGTCGCCAAATTTGGCGATATACCGCCAAGTTGGCGACAAACTTGGCTGCATTTGGCGACAGAACTATGTCCTCTACGGCAACCTCCTTGTAGGTATGGAATTGCATTAAATGCTGTTCAATAATTGCATAAAAAATTCGCTAAAAATTCAAATATCGCTGCACGAATTCCGAATAAACATTTTTGAAAAGAGAACAAAATTTACTATATTGGGTTAGAAAAAAACCATATTCTTCTCACTTATATGGAAAAATCGCCTCGAAACATAAAAAAACGCTAAAAATCGCATAAAAAATTAAATAAAAATCTAATCAAAAAATCGAAAATCGGGCTTCGAGGTGCAAAACTTCATATATAGACGTACCTTTTCCCCAAATTTTGTAGCTCTACGTGCAGTGGTCTCTTCAGAACACCGTCGACACACTCACTCACTCACACACAAACTTCTTTCTTTATTATTATAGATTACTAGCAGCCTTCGCCCGCTACGCTGGTCGGTTTCTCCAAACGAAATATATCGGTGTATTTGATCTTGTGTTTTATAGCAATATATACATTTATCTCTATTGATCTTCCGCATTGCTGAAAACAATATGAACGCCATTACGGTTTTATATCTTCTAAAGGCTCAGACAAAATTTAGACTGCTAAGAAGCAAATCTTTTAGTTGATTATTTTCAACTGAATATGGAAAAGAACGGAAGAACAATATGTAGCATATTAAAATCATGCCTGAAAATTTAAAAATGCAAATCTCATCAAAATCCATTCAGTAGAACCTTCTAATAAGACTAATTTTTCATAATCGGGATCACCAGATTATAGAACATTCACCTATAATTCTATAGCAAATCAATGTAGAACAATATGTGTTATATTCTAAAACCTTTCCTGAAAAATTATATAACAACCAGTGCTAATTCCATCGAACTTAACTCAGTAGAACTTTTAAAAAGGCTAATCTTTCCAAATAGTGTTCACTGATTAAAGAACTTTCGTACATAATTTTATAACTAAGCAACGCAGAATGATATGTGTCATATGCGAAAGCCTATCTTGAAAATTTAACTAACAATGCAAGTCTTCTCAAAATCCAGTCAAAAGAACTCGAGTTATAAGTGGTCGGATCGAAACTGCTCTTTGTATATTTATGTGGAGTAGATAGTTAAATATAATTTTCATAATAGCGTGATTGTAGAACTTTCAGGAATGTAGCGTTGGCTATACGCCGTAGACCGTCTGGATTTTTTTAGAAACTATACACACCCTCCATAGCTATAACATATATACTCTCTAGTATATACCCTCTGCTTGTAGATATTATCCTACTTTTTTCACAACTACACCACTGAGAACTTTCTTCATAGCTCCATAACAAAAATGTAGAATGATATGGTAAATATTGAAACAATTCCTGAAATATTACATAATTGTGTAACTCCAATTAAAATACGTTCAGTATAACTTTAAATAAAAGGTAATCTTTCGCAATCGGGTTCACCTAGTTTTGGAACTTTCTCTTTTAATGTGATTTTCTGTAATCTGATTTGTTGTCAAATTTGTGCTTAAGAAAAAACAATAACCAGAAGAAAACTTCGCTACAGAGAAGTATCATCCATGCAAGAAGTACCAATCATGCAAGAAGTAGCAACCATCCACAAAAAATTATCTAACTAACAGTGTTAAGTCCTATCAAAATACATCCAGCAAAACTCAAATTATAAACGGGTGGAAGGAAAGACAAATTTGCATTTTATATAATGAAATGTTATATACTAAAACCATTCTTGAAAAGTTATATAACAGTGTCACTTGGAACAAAATCTGTTCAATAGAATTTTTTTTAAAGGCTAACATTTAATAATCAGGTTCACTTAATTTTTTAACTTTTTCCTTTAGCTCTATAACTAAGCAACGTAGAACACTGTGTATACAAAAAACCCGTTCCAAAATTATTACTTAACTAATAGTAGCATATCCTATCAAAATATTATAAACAATAGGAATGAAATGCAAATTTCCGTTTTAAATGAGTAGTAGATGATGATGATACGATTTTCTGTAATAGTGAAGTTTTCGCTTCATACATAAACGATGCTTTCAACATTGTAGCTAATACACCGATTGGCGAGGTCTCCTGTTACGGAAGATCCAGGAATCCCATGAACATTGAACAACTACCCAAAGAAAGGTGAATATATGGCTTTTGTGATACTTTTATGTTAGCCGGGCGCAATTAATAAGTCAACAAATGTTGTTTCCAAACCTTATTCATATTTTATTATTTTCATCCAAAAATAAACGTTTCACTCATTTTATTTAATCATCACTCATTTCATCAAATACATGCCTTGCGCTAATTTCATTGAAAAACTGAAAAGTAAAACAGTATTAGGAAACAATTCCATAACTTAAAACAAATAAAGAATTGTTTTTAATTTACATACGTGAAATGTAACAACTGCTCTTGGCAATTTTTAAAATACATAAAAGTACCCACCAAAGGCTGACATAAAAGTACCCATTTTTTCTTCTTATCCAGGGACAAACGATAAATCACGATGTTTTATTTCAATTCCAATTTCTTCCATTGAAAAAAGCGGTACTTGCGTATTATCTAGACCATGAGATAGATCGCCGGAAATGGTTGACAATTGCCAATCTTGTTTATCGTTTGTCAGTTATGTTCAAAATAATAATTTAACATTCTTAAATACATAACCTTGTTAAAAATGGTAAATTGTTTAAAGTAAATAAATAAATAAAATGTATAGCATAAAGCTACATACTATAAACTATAATTTAAAAAAACTATAATAATAAAATAAATTTAAAACTGCAATAAATAAACTGTCAAATGGACAAAAAATAAGGGTTGCTGTAATTAGTGTAATTGTCTAGTATCTGACATGGCCCGGATGTAAGTACCAAAAAAATTTTTACGTCGTACAAACATTGCTTTCATTTCTTAATATTTCAGTTTTATAATATTAAATTCTTAGTGGGAACGCTTTCTTGTATTTTAAATAAAATCAATATATGTTTTCTTTTTTTCAATGCGTTTGTATTTATTTATTTATTTCAAACTCGTACATCCGTTTTAATTCTTTAACCAACACAATTAACAAAAAGATTTAATTTGAATTTCTTCCGTTGCTACAGCAACGGATGTACAATATGAATGAATATGAATGAATTATCACTTGTAATGTCAGATATTTCGAGGTTTTGGCGCCAAAGACATCCCCAAGTTAGAAAAATATGAAATATCTCACGAACTATTGGACTTAAAAGAATTTGGTTAATACCATTCGATTCAGCATTAAAAAATACACTAAAATATGTTATCAGTTGAAAAATAACTATAAAATCAGATTTTTAAGGAATTTTTTAAAAGTTTGTTCTATTTTTTACCCCCTTTAGGGGTGGAATTTTAGAAAATCCTTTCTTAGCGGCACTCTATGTCATAAGAAGTATTTTTAACCCAAATTTCAAGATTTTAGGTTCAGTAGTTTGGGCTGCGCTTTGATTAATACGAAATATATATATATATATATATATATATATATATATATATATATATATATAAATATATATATATATATATATATATATATATATATATATATCAATGCAAAAACCCTTGACGGGTTAAAAGTTTCTGACGCAGCACTTTATCTTATGCTCTAAGAATTTTAAATATGGAACTTAAAAATACTGATATCAAATTTTGAGTGACGTTATGCTATTTCTTAAAAAATATATTTGTATTTATTTCATCATTTTATTTTTGTTTTATTTATAATCGCATGTGCAAAAGTTATGTTCAACATGAAAAGCTGCATAAAATTTTATTCGCTGTTGCTTTATCATTTACATCTCTCATAAATTCAAAATATGAGTTTTAAAAGATATGATATAAAATTTAAGTGACGCCTTGATGTGACTTTAAAAGGTTTGTTTTAAAATTCAATTTAAATTATTTTTGACTTGGTTAAAATAATTTTTTACATCTACACAATACTTTTAATTTTCCAATTCACTGTTAAATATATCACTTTCATTGAATCTATACTATGCATTGAAATGTATTTATTTCAATAAATTGATTTATCTTTTGTGTCACGCTATTCAAAATTGTGAGTAAGATTTATGTAAATGGTTTATTTGCGTCATTGTGTCCAAACTACATGAAATGTATGAAAAAGGATAGTTTGACGCAAATAAACCATTTACATAAATCTTACTCACAATTTTGAATAGCGTGACACAAAAGATAAATCAATTTATTGAAATAAATACATTTCAATGCATAGTATAGATTCAATGAAAGTGATATATTTAACAGTGAATTGGAAAATTAAAAGTATTGTGTAGATGTAAAAAATTATTTTAACCAAGTCAAAAATAATTTAAATTGAATTTTAAAACAAACCTTTTAAAGTCACATCAAGGCGTCACTTAAATTTTATATCATATCTTTTAAAACTCATATTTTGAATTAATGAGAGATGTAAATGATAAAGCAACAGCGAATAAAATTTTATGCAGCTTTTCATGTTGAACATAACTTTTGCACATGCGATTATAAATAAAACAAAAATAAAATGATGAAATAAATACAAATATATTTTTTAAGAAATAGCATAACGTCACTCAAAATTTGATATCGGTATTTTTAAGTTCCATATTTAAAATTCTTAGAGCATAAGATAAAGTGCTGCGTCAGAAACTTTTAACCCGTCAAGGGTTTTTGCATTGATATCATTACTTTTTTGAGGTTAGTGATAAAATGATTAAAAAAAAGATACTTATGGAATTTAATGCAGATTTAATTTTTACTATTTTATTACAATTTTCCTTATAGCAGTTTGTATATAAAAACAACTGGGTAAGTATAATCTCAGATCGCACAGAGGGTTTCATTTGATATTCCTTTAAAAACACTTTATCCTTAAATTAATAAATCCAAAATGTTAATTTATAATTATTAAATCCTTACATAGATGGTGTTTCATAGATGGATAGTTACATAGATGGATAGACGTTTTTATCAAACATTTCTCTATAATACTACGCAATTGCGTCAAAAGATGGCGACACCAGAAGTCTGATATGCTTATTATGTAAACTGTAATCAAACTTCATTGATATTTATAAATAAAACATTTCAACTAAATTATTTATTATAAAAGAATTATTACATCACAATAGCTTTTATGCAAGGAAAATAATAATAATAATAATAATAATATTATGGATGTCAGTGATTATATATTGATTGACCGTCATAATAATAAAAAATGATATTATAAAAAGAAGAGCTGAAATGAATTGTTTTTTTACGTTTCTGATCGTGTGATTTATATTCAAATAATAATTATTAATGTATATTTTTTGTAAAGTGATTGAAATTAAATATATTTATAAAATTTATGGTAATATTTTTATTGTTGAAAAATTGCCAAGAAATAATCATCATCAAATTGGCGTCATTATAATTGTAATTTTATTTAACTTAATAGCAATTAAAAAAATTACAAAGGAACTGAGAATAATGGTCAACTAGCAGACTTAAAAAAAAAACAAAAAAAAAAAAAAACACATTCACATGTGAAAACACGTATCAGTGAGTATCGAACTGCCTATCTTATGATCAGTAAACGATGGCCCATAGCCACTCAGCCAGTGGTAAGACAAAATTTTTCTCCCCAAAAGTGGTTAAAAAGAAAGCATGTGTATGAATACAGTGTCATCCATTTTCGGTGAAATTTCCATAGAATGGCGAAGAAATATAGTCCGATTTTTCATGCGCATTATAAAACGAACAAGAGTCTTGCTGGAAACAAGTAAATTGTTATTTGGTTCATCTGAAACATATTTATTTGATTTTAAAAAAATCGCCCGTGTCATTTTCGAGAGAAAAAAAAATCGAATTATTTAACGAACGAGCGTTTTCCCAGAAAAAAGAAAAGTGTTATTCACCTGCAGACTGCAGATATAAGACTGTTCTAGAAAATTCAGAACAATAAGACATATATCTGCTGAGTTATTAAAAGGCGGCTTTTCGTGTTTTCTTTGATGTCGAGTTAGCTGTATATATGAGTTCCGCCATCTACGAATTCTATGATACGATACGATACGATTTTAACGATACGATACGATACGATTTTAGGCTTAAGGCTGCGTCACTCGGAATACTACCGTCTTCCATGATATATATACCGGGTGTCCCAAAAAGGACTGACTGATTTTAAAATTCAACAACTTGCAAACGGTGACAGATATTAAAAAAATTCTTGCAGGAGGGTTATGCATAAGGTCAAAAGTTTTATTACAGTGATTTTCAATTTTAGTTCGATTTACAAACAATAGATGGCGCTGTAAGCAATAGTCGCTAAATACAGGCTCGATTTTTGGTCCTTTATCTTGTTCCATGCAGAAAAAGGAGATGAAAATGGGCCACGGTAATCCGGGCCACGAAGTACCAAAAATCGAGCCTGAATTTAGCAACTATTGCTTACAGCGCCATCTATTGTTTGTAAATCGAACTAAAATTTAAAATCACTGTAATAAAACTTTTGACCTTATGCATAACCCTCCTGCAAGCATTTTTTTAATATCTGTCACCGTTTGCAAGTTATTGAATTTTAAAATCAGTCAGTCCTTTTTGGGACACCCGGTATATCATGGAAGACGGTAGTATTCCGAGTGACGCAGCCTTAACCCTAAAATCGTATCGTATCGTATCGTTAAAATCGTATCGTATCGTATCATAAAATTCGTAGATGGCGAAACTCATATATACAGCTAACTCGACATCAAAGAAAACGCGAAAAGCCGCCTTTTAATAACTCAGCAGCTATAGGTCTTATTGTTCTGAATTTTCTAGAACAGTCTTATATCTGCAGTCTAATCGTATACTGAAATTTTTACATTTTTACGTGCAGTATATTTTGAGATCTAAATAGCCATTTTTAAAGTGAAAACGTTGGTATGATATCGAGGAAGTTCCTAATTTGAAAATCTCGAAAACGGTTCTAACGATTATTTTTAAATTGATACATAATATAAATGTGATTAAGGCGAGGTGAATAACACTTTTCTTTTTTTCTGGGAAAACGCTCGTTCGTTAAATAATTCGATTTTTTTTTCTCTCGAAAATGACATGGGCGATTTTTTAAAAATCAAATAAATATGTTTCAGATGAACCAAATAACAATTTACTTGTTTCCAGCAAGACTCTTGTTCGTTTTATAATGCGCATGAAAAATCGGACTATATTTCTTCGCCATTCTATGGAAATTTCCCCGAAAATGCATGACACTGTATTCATACACATGCTTTCTTTTTAACCACTTTTGGGGAGAAAAATTTTGTCTTCCCACTGGCTGAGTGGTTAAGGGCCATCGTCTACTGATCTTAAGATAGGCAGTTCGATACTCACTGATACGTGTTTTTACATGTGAATGTGAAGTCTGCTAGTTGACCATTATTCTCAGTTCCTTTGTAATTTTTTAATTGCTATTAAGTTAAATAAAATTACAATTATAATGACGCCAGTTTGATGATGATTATTTCTTGGCAATTTTTCAACAATAAAAATATTACCATAAATTTTATAAATATATTTAATTTCAATCACTTTACAAAAAATATACATTAATAATTATTATTTGAATATAAATCACACGATCAGAAACGTAAAAAAATAATTCATTTTAGCTCTTCTTTTTATAATATCATTTTTTATTATTATGACGGTCCATCAATATATAATCACTGACATCCATAATATTATTATTATTATAATTATTATTTTCCTTGCATAAAAACTATTGTGATGTAATAATTCTTTTATAATAAATAATTTAGTTGAAATGTTTTATTTATAAATATCAATGAAGTTTGATAACCCCGAGACAATTGTTTTTATTTAACTTTGCAATATTTACAGTTTACATAATAAGCATATGAGGATTCTGGTGTCGCCATCTTTTGACGCAATTGCGTACTACATTTTGTCTCTTATTCGGAAAAAAAACTAACGCTCTTCGCCACTTTGAAAGAATCTCTTGTGACTAGAGGTCTATTTCGCAAATATTAAGAAAATTACTGCATACAAAAATATTAAAATGGGTAGTATTATAGAGAAATGTTTGATAAAAACGTTTAGACAGTTTTTAAATCGAAGAATTATTTTAAGAGATATTTAATGTTAAATCTGGATAAAATTGTCTCATTAAAAAAGTCTCATGGAAAAAAAATATACATGGGAATTTAATCATTTTCATTCAATTTAATCATTCAATAGAAACTCGAAGTTTGCAGAGTGCATTTATTATTTTTAACTTGCCTAATTTTTTGACGGTTTATTTCAATTTTAAATTAAAATTTTCAGAATTTCCAGAGATATTTTTTACATATTTTAGAAAAGGTTATTTTAAATTGTTGCCAATTGTTAAAACAGCGCAAAGAATAATATATCCTTTAAATTAAAAATTTATTCACACGTGACTATTATTAACAGAAAAAAATCCTTTTAAATTAGAATTAAATGATAACTTGTTAAAAGCAGGAAAATATTAAACATTACGTCATAAAAACTGTTTTTACACATGTTTACTTAAAATGAAAGAAAATTATAAAATAATCAATTATTTTCAAATTAGAATTAAATGATTACGCATTAAAAGCAGGAAAACATTGAAAATTACGTCAAAAAATTATATTTACACGTGAATATTAAAAGAAAAAGAAAATTTTTAAATAATAAATTCATTGATATGTGTTAAAAGTCGTAAATGGAGGAAATTACGTCATATTGGCCGAAGTGGCCAAATAATAATATTGCAAAATAGTTTAAATTAAAAAATATATTTATATGAGAGAGTTATTTCAAATTTCGAGATGATATTTTTAACTATAGTTGCCAATTTTAAGGTAGCGCAAATAGTAATATTATCTTTCTAATAATAAAAATATTTTCAGTTGAATGTTACAAAGAGAAAGGAAAGTTTGGTGAAAATTATGTCAGATTTAAAACGTTACATTTAAAATCTCTTATTTAAAATCATTTTCTTATAGCGTTGTTAAAAAATACCATAAAGCAAAGACTCTGTTGACTTAGTTCCTTTTATATTTGGTAATTTTCAAATGTTTAACTAATCTTATTTAATCAAGCACGGAAACAGCAACTAACATCAGCTGATTCGGTCTTGAAATCCCTCAGTAAAAGGGAAACCCGTTTACAGTAAGATCGCCATTGATTTTTTAATTATACAGAGCAGCCTCGATTATCCGAGCTAATTGGGACTGTTAGTAAATCGGAATCGGAAATCTCGGATAATAGAAACTGTGTGTAAAAACTCGCCGTGCTTGCGAATTTAACATCTCTTTTAAAAAAATATATAGAACGTTTTTTAAATAATAAAAATAAATATATGTAAAGTTCTGTTTCACAGCTTAACAAATTTAAAAAGAAAATCAACTACCAGTAGTAAATTTTAAAATGCAAATTGAAAAATTTACGAAAGTTCACACAGCCACTGGAAACAAAGCATTGTTCGCTAATGACTTCTCAGGGTCCAATGTTTCTTTGGAGTTGAGTGCTTTTGGGGGCAGAAGGGCCTGTATAGCACGGGCAGTGAGCTAAAGAGTGTGGTTATTTTTAAGGCTCATTCAAAAGGGGAAAAAAATCAGACTTTGTTATCGGCTCGGTTAACAGAAACCTCGATTAATCGAAGCTCGGTTAATCCAGGTTCTACTATAATTCAATCTTCCGTAATCTTTTTAAAGCAGATCAAATTAATGGACTTTAGCACAAAGTCACATAGCTGATAACTGCCATGCTTGTTGGCCACCTTTTTTTCAAAAAGTTTGCTTCACCTTATTCAATTAATGAGATATCTCCGATAAAATAAGTCACATTTTCCCGTTCTAAAATACTGGTATCCAAAAATCGTAGCATGTAACTGACACTACAAGTACTCATGGAACTAGACTATTTTAAGTCTGATTTTTATTATAGACTATATAAAATTATTAAAAATATATATTATGATAGGAACTAGCGGGCTTCGTCCGCTATTTACGTTACGGATATAAAAATCATATTTTTTTTTAGGAAAAAAGAAATAAAAACCTATTTGACGATAGGTTTATAAAGACACATTTTGTATTTGTTATATTTCCGGGGATGAGGAGGGGGGGGGGGACTATTTTGATTAAATATCGCAATTAGTCCACATGGCAGATATAATTATGATAGACACTAGCGGTCTTCGCCCCTCTATGGCGCCTTATGGGTCCAGCTTCCATAACTCAGAAACTACCTTTCGGACATCAATGCAACAGATTCCAAACGTTATAATTAACTTAATAATCACCCTATATAGCATTAAAGTAAATTTATGAGTACTGCATACTATTTTTTATCGTAATTTCTGAAGAGAAAAAATTATTTCGGTTCCATTCTTAGGTACTGGTCTTAAAAACTTTGAAAAAGGGGGGAAGGAGGGGACATGAGACTGCTGTTTGTCAAACAACACAACGGGGTCTGGCTTATTCAACTTGGTTTTTGATGACTTCAATTGGAAGGTGGTTTGTTTAAAAGAGTGCGTTCCCTGCCCCATGAAAATTGGAACTATTGGTGCACCATCTATGTAAGGATTTAATAATTATAAATTAACATTTTGGATTTATTAATTTAAGGATAAAGTGTTTTTAAAGGAATATCAAATGAAACCCTCTGTGCGATCTGCGATTATACTTACCCACTTGTTTTTATATACAAACTGCTATAAGGAAAATTGTAATAAAATAGTAAAAATTAAATATGCATTAAATTCCATAAGTATCTTTTTTTTAATCATTTTATCACTAACCTCAAAAAAGTAATGATATCAATGCAAAAACCCTTGACGGGTTAAAAGTTTCTGACGCAGCACTTTATCTTATGCTCTAAGAATTTTAAATATGGAACTTAAAAATACTGATATCAAATTTTGAGTGACGTTATGCTATTTCTTAAAAAATATATTTGTATTTATTTCATCATTTTATTTTTGTTTTATTTATAATCGCATGTGCAAAAGTTATGTTCAACATGAAAAGCTGCATAAAATTTTATTCGCTGTTGCTTTATCATTTACATCTCTCATAAATTCAAAATATGAGTTTTAAAAGATATGATATAAAATTTAAGTGACGCCTTGATGTGACTTTAAAAGGTTTGTTTTAAAATTCAATTTAAATTATTTTTGACTTGGTTAAAATATTTTTTTACATCTACACAATACTTTTAATTTTCCAATTCACTGTTAAATATATCACTTTCATTGAATCTATACTATGCATTGAAATGTATTTATTTCAATAAATTGATTTATCTTTTGTATCACGCTATTCAAAATTGTGAGTAAGATTTATGTAAATGGTTTCTTTGCGTCATTGTGTCCAAACTACATGAAATGTATGAAAAAGGATAGTTTGACGCAAATAAACAATTTACATAAATCTTACTCACAATTTTGAATAGCGTGACACAAAAGATAAATCAATTTATTGAAATAAATACATTTCAATGCATAGTATAGATTCAATGAAAGTGATATATTTAACAGTGAATTGGAAAATTAAAAGTATTGTGTAGATGTAAAAAAATATTTTAACCAAGTCAAAAATAATTTAAATTGAATTTTAAAACAAACCTTTTAAAGTCACATCAAGGCGTCAGTTAAATTTTATATCATATCTTTTAAAACTCATATTTTGAATTTATGAGAGATGTAAATGATAAAGCAACAGCGAATAAAATTTTATGCAGCTTTTCATGTTGAACATAACTTTTGCACATGCGATTATAAATAAAACAAAAATAAAATGATGAAATAAATACAAATATATTTTTTAAGAAATAGCATAACGTCACTCAAAATTTGATATCAGTATTTTTAAGTTCCATATTTAAAATTCTTAGAGCATAAGATAAAGTGCTGCGTCAGAAACTTTTAACCCGTCAAGGGTTTTTGCATTGATATATATATATATAAGACTAGCAAACGCCGCGGCTTTGCTCGCGTAATATTTGAAGTATGCCAAGTGATATTTATATGTCTAATTTTTATTAAAAGGTACTAACTAAATTTTCATTTTATTAAAAGGTAATATTTTATTTTATTAAAAGTTTTTTTTTATTTTATTAAAAGGTACTTATTACTTTTAGGAATAATTCAAAAATTATTATTTAAAACACAGTTTGATTAAACATCATTATTACACTGCATTAGGCATAAATGAGACTTAAATTAATAAACTAAATAAAACTAAATAAATGATAATTTAGAAAGTATTTTAAAACTTTTATGCTCAAATAATAAGCTCATTTCAGTATTCATTTGAAGTTTTGTATCTTTTAGAAACCATCTTCTTACATCTTAAAATTAACTATCATGTCAAATTCCAAGTCCTACCACCTCTCTCAACAAAAAGGGATATGTTGAAATAGGAACTGTCCCAATTAATTTGCCAACATTAATTTTGAAATCGGTTTTTTTACCTAATATTCCACAGAAACGTAATTTAGAAATTTTTTAAAGGCCTTTTTTAGAACTTTTGTTGTTCCTGGTGAACCCCAGGTGGTAGAATCATCGGCATAAAATATAGCCTGTGTCGGATCAGAGACTGTTACCATTGATTCGCAACTACTACTTTTATAATCGGTTTATATTCCCTGAAATTGCATAGAAATCGTAATTTAGGACGTTTTTAGAATGCTTTTCGCACCTCCCCCTCGCTTCACCCCTTTTTAATTCAAATTTATTTTCGACAGTCCTTCGAGGACATTTATATTTTATAAGTAAATACAATGCCATATTTAAAGTTTCTAGCCTCTTTAGTATCACAGTATCGCAATTTAGGAAGTTTTGAGCTTCTGCAAACCTCTGGTGGTAGTGGCACAGACATAAAATATAGCTTATGTTTGAGCAGGTTCTATCACCAACAATTTGTCATCATTATTTTTTTAATCGGTTTGGTATTTATAAGATTGCATAAAAATTGTAATTTATAACGCTTTTCACTCACTTCACCTTTTTAAATTTGGAATTTTCTTTCGACTGTTCTTAGAAAGCAGTTGCATCTTATAAGTAAATACCATTCCATACTTCAAAGTGTTAGACACCTCAGTTGTGCAAAAAACGCAAATTAGAACATGTTTTGCTTTTGCAACCCTCAGATGGTAGTGACAACAACATAAAATATAACCTATGTTATAGCAGGGACTGTCACCATTGATTTGCAACATTTACTTTTGAAATAGCTTTGGTATTTCTGAGATTGTGTAGAAATCGCAATTTAGAACGTTTTTAGAACGCTTTTCGCGCATTTTCACCCCTTTTTAAATTTCTAATTTTTTCGAAACTGTTCTTAAAGATCATTTATATCTAATAAATATGTACCTTGCCTAATTTTAAGTTGCTAGCCCCTAACGATCACAAAAATCGAAATTTAGAACGCTTTTTTGCTCCTGCAACGTCTAGGTGATAGTGATACCGACATAAAATAGCGTCTATGTTAGAGCAGAGGCTGTCAGCATCAATATCCTACCATTACTTTTGAAATCAGTTTGATTCTTCCTGAGATATTGCTGACTAATCGGAATTTAGAACGTTTTTAGAACGCTTTACGCGTATTTTGCTCCTGCATCTCCTCTGGGGTAGTGGAAACAGATATAAAATATAGCCTATCTTGGAGGAAGATCTGTCACCATCATTTTTACACCATTATATTTGAAATCGGTTCAGTGCTTCCTGAGATTGCATAGAAATCGCAATTTAGAACGATTTTTACAACGCTTTTTGCGCATTTTGACCCCATTTTAATTTTTTTTTTTTTTTTTTTTTAGGAAATGTCCTTAGAGATCATTGATATCTTATAACTAACTACCATTTCAAATTTCACGATTCTAGGCCCTTCCGTAACGCAAAAACCGCAGTTTAGAACGTTTTTCTCCTGCACCCCCTTTGGGGTAGTGGCACCGACATAAAACATAGCCTATGTTGGAGCAAGGGTTGTCACCATGATTTTGACGTCTTTATTTTTTAAATCGGTTTGGTATTTCCTGAGATTGTGTGGAAACCATCATGTAGAACGTTTTTTAGAATGCTTTTCGCGCATTTTCACACCTTTTAAATTTTGAATTGTTTAAGAACTGTTCTTAGAAATCCTTTATATCTAATAAGTAGCTAATATTTCAAATTTCATTTTTCTAGGTCCTTCAGTAACACATAAATCGCATTTTTAGAACGTTTTTTTGCTCCTGCACCCCCTTTGGGGTAGTGGCACCGACATAAAATATATCCTATCTTGGAGCAAGCGTTGTCACCATCATTTTGACACCAATATTTTTTAAATCGGTTTGGTATTTCTTGAGATTATGTAGAAACTACCATTTAGAACGTTTTTTAATACGCTTTTTGTGCATTTTCATCCCTTTTAAATTTCGAATTGTTTAAGAACTGTTCTTCGAAAACCTTTATATCTAATAAGTAACTAATATTCCAAATTTCATGTTTTAGGCCATCCAGTAACACATAAATCGTATTTTTAGAACGTTTTTTGCTCCTGCACCCCCTTTGGGGTAGTGGCACCGACATAAAATATAGCCTATCTTGGAGCAAGCGTTATCACCATCATTTTGACACCAATATTTTTTAAATCGGTTTGGTATTTCCTGAGATTATGTAGAAACTACCATTTAGAACGTTTTTTAGAACGCTTTTTGTGAATTTTCACCCCTTTTAAATTTCGAATTGTTTAAGAACTGTTCTTAGACATAATTTATATCGTATAAGTAACTAATATTACAAATTTCATGTTTCTAGGCCCTCCAGTATCGCAAAAATTGCATTTTTAGAACGTTTTTTGCTCCTGCACCCCCTTTTGGCCAGTGGCACGGACATAAGATATAGCCTATGTTCTAAGTTGGACTAACACCATCATTTTGATACCATTACTTTTGGAATCGGTTCAGTAGTTCCAGAGCTTACCTCCGACAAATAAACAATTTTTACCTCTTTATAATAGGAAGTAAGTATAGATAAAGGCAATAGTGATTGAATTTGTTTAAAATTTTATGAAACACATTATTTGGAGTATACTGACTGTTTGCTTTTCCGTTTGTTCTACATTGTCACACTTCATCATTATCTAAAGTTGTATACTACTCAATTTAAGCAAGGAGAAATAATTAATACAAATCGAGATAAATTACTTAAAGTTTTTACTATATCATTCTGTTGTTAATGTATGGTGATTAGAGAAGATGCAGAATGTACTAAGTGTCATTAATGTGTTATTTTGCATCAATAAATTGTGTTATTTCTGTTTAATGAGATGATTTTCTTCATTTCAGTGTTTATTTTAATTTTAAATTAAGAGTGAGTAGATGTACTGAAAATAATTCATTTTAAGAGCATTTCTATAATAATAAATTTAACCAACGACTTCATAATATGTTGGGAAAATGAGATTTATAATTGATTATGAAAAGAAATAAATAAGGATAAATTTAATTTATAAGATGATCTCATGCTAAGATTTAAATAAAATTATTATGAATTAAAAATAATTAGTCAAATAAAAACTTTCTTTTAGGAACTTGACTACATTATATGATCAGGCAGTTGGGTCTATTGATCATCTTGATTAACCTTTTATTCAATATTGCCTCTCTTTTATATGTATTCAAAATTATTAACATATTTGCTGTCATTTTGACTTTTGGTGGGAGCTATTATACTACTTATTAAGGGAAGTATTTAAATTTCTAAAGTTGGTTTCTGGCAACAGATAACTTAATCAGGATGGTAGGTTAAAGGCGACATATTGATTTTTTTAAGTAAAATAAAGACCCAGCAGAAACGTTTTCGAAATCCTTCTATACATAAAAAAAAAGTAATGCTTTGGAAATAGACCAATGAAAATCTGCGTAGATACCGTGAAACGAATCTGATTGGTCAGAGCTTTCTGACGCTATAAGGGGGGTTATCAAGGGAGGGATCCCGGCTCTGTCGCCAAACATCTCCAAGTTTGTCGCCAATTTGGCGATATATCGCCAAATTTGGCGACCAAAATGAGTTGCCAAAACTGACACCAACTTGACGCTATTTCCAGTATTTCGCCAAATTTCCATAAACTCCCATTGAAATCCAATAGAGTTTACTTGTTTGCAGAAAATCAACAAATTGAGATATTTCAATGCAACAAAAACTAATATTAGCTTATGAATAAAGCTTAATTGAACTATTTACATTATTTTAAAGCCCAAACACTATTTACAATATTCGTAACACTATATTTATAATTTTTATTTAATTTGTAATTATTCAAATAAATTATAATTTTTACCTTTTTTAATGATTTTATATTTAATAATTTTTTTAATTATGAAACACTGTAAGCTCTAATGATTACCTGCTTCGAGATAAGGAAATAAATCGTCAGGAGTTGGGGAGGAACACGTTTATACCAAGTGGAATCTAAAAATTGAATGCATAGAAAATGAGGAATTGCGAAGCGATCCAGAATGGAAATGCAAAATAATTTCTTCTGGGGTTGGCTAACAAATTGAGATATTTCAATGCAACAAAAACTAATATTAGCTTATGAATAAAGCTTAATTGAACTATTTACATTATTTTTAACCCCAAACACTATTTACAATATCCGTAACACTATATATATAATTTTTATTTAATTTGTAATTATTCAAATAAATTATAATTTTTATCTTTTTTAATGATTTTATATTTAATAATTCTTTTAATTATGAAACACTGCAAGCTCTAATGATTACCTGCTTCGAGATAAGGAAATAAATCATCAGGAGTTGGGGAGGAACGCGTTTATACCAAGTGGAATCTAAAAATTGAATGCATAGAAAATGAGGAATTGCGAAGCGATCCAGAATGGAAACGCGAAACAATTTCTTCTGGGGTTGGCTAGAAAATAGGGTTTGCTTCGCGATACCGAACGGAATCGCGAAGCGATTACTACGCGGGGGGTTGGTGAGCATAGCGAGCAGGGTGGCGGAGTCCTCCTAGTTTAAAATAAATAATTAATTTTTCTTTCTTTTAAAAGTGCTCACAATTTAGTTTTTAAATTTATAAAAAATATTCGCATTTAAAATATTCTTTAAATGAACACATTTAAAATAGATATATTAATTAAAACATTAAATGGAAAAAAAAATCTTCTCGAGTAAAATTATAATATTCATATTTCATGTCTAACAATCTACTTAAAAATATTTATAATTCATACTTTTATCCTATATTAATACTAAATTATTAGAATCCCAGTCACAAACTCATTAACGGCGAAATCTTGCCGAATTTACTTAAAAATTCCCAGCTTTTTAAAGAAATTAATCAAACCATACCCATCTGAAGCAAACATATCTTCTTTAAACAATTTCACTGCTGAACAACTGTAGCCGAGTGGTTAAGATATTCGGCTCATAACAATAAGGTAGCTGGTTCGACTCCAAGGTCAGCAATTTTTATTTTATCACCACTTTCTACAATTGACGAATATTTTACCTCTTCTAACGGAGAAAACAAGCTGGAAATTGCTCGTCAAACGTGGCAAATGAGGTGCGTTCGTACTATAACTACTTTTATAAGTATTTTTTGCATCGCATATTGTACTGAATGTATATTTTAGTGCACTTCATAAGTGCATACCAATTTCATTCTGTTCGGAAGGCTGTAACATCATTAAAATGCACTTGCAACAATTTTTTCTCATTGGCCGTAATGTAACGGAAAACTTTTGACTGTCCCTGTAATTAAACTATTCATTCGATTTTCAAATAATTTAAAATGACTGGACAAAATTTTGCAACAATTATATATTTAAAATTTCAGACCATTCGGTTGGGTAGTTTTTGCTCTGTTACAGGCGGACTGAACGACGACTATAGGCGCTACGCATTTTTATAATTACGAACGCACCTAAAAAGAAAGGGAGATTCTTCAAATAACGGAAATATTCCGGTAGCACTACTGCAAAAAACAATCGTACAATTTCCATGATTTGAACAAACTATTTATGATAATGTAAAAGCGTCCCATGCTGAGTGAACAAAAACAAAATTGAATCAACACAATTTTTAAAAAACATTTTACATATTAAATATCGTGATATTCCATCCCATACATGCGGAGATATAGTTACCACGGAAAGTGAAACACCCCCTCAAGAGCAGCGTCAATTGTTCAGTGATATATTTTCAATTTTAATCAGGACTATTTTATGTCAAAGTCCAACTGAATATGGAGTTCGATGGAATACCATCTCCTAGATACCGTACCGATATATACCTATTGTTGTGTCTTACCACAACAAAACTCAAGATATAAAAAAAGGAAATTAACTGTTATAATTTACAAAGATATCTCTTAACTTAATTCTACTATCCAGTGAAATTAACTAGTAATAAAAATTTCATGAAAAGATATTAAAATCCTGCAATTTATTTTAGCACTTATTAATTAATAAATGATCACACATTGCACTTAATAAAATGAATTAAGAATTATCAATTAAAATTTATATATAAGACTTATAATTAATTCTTAAATAATATTCATAACCAATTAAAGTAAATAAGAGGTGCGTTGTGTCCTGGCCCCCTTTTAAGAAATAATTATTAAACAATAACCCAGAGTCAAGTGAATAAAAAAATAAATTTAATTATAAAAAATATTCCCGAACCACGTACTCACATGATTCCTTAAATTCCCTTATCAATTAGATTAATGTTCCTGAACCATGTACTCCACATGATTCCTTAAAATTCCCTTCCCTAATAAAATTATTATTATTATTTCCTTAATCCCTCTTAATTATTTGCTCATTCTACAGAAAATCATTAGATTGCTGGCTAAGATCAGACACAGTCAAATTTAAACAATAACGGGCAGACTAACTCAAAAAATTAAAATATTTATATTACTAACGAAAAGCAAGTATAACTAATTTCAATTCAATCAACATATTAAGAATTATATACTTGACTGTCTCTGATAGGATCTGAAAATGAAAAATAAAATCTCTTAAGTGAAAAATAGGCACTGCAGAAAATGAAAAATCAAGTTTAAGGATGACATAGTTCTTTTATTGTTACTAACAAATTGAAATTTATGATTAATGTTCATACAACTAGTCCTTCTGGACCTAATATTTCTATTATTTAAATTCTGATAAATACATAATTTGATACATTTAATTTTTTTGCGGTATAAACAAAATTCTAAGTACATTACAATTTAATCATTCTCTAATAAGGACCTATGCTCATCATACATACTAGATTTATTCTTAAACTGTAGACATAATCTTGTTACACATGAAATAATTTAAACAATTAAGGTAATGCCATTATTACAAATTTAATAATTATGAGATACATAGAAAAAAAAAACATATTCATCCTCATTTTTATTATTTAATTACCAATGGAGGAGCTACTGGAGTTGAATAAAAAAAAAAAAAAAAAAAAACCATTCACAAAGCATTACGTCAACGTGAATGATGGTGTTAAAAACCATATAAAAATTGAATTAAAAATAATTTTAGAATGCAGGCAAAGGTTAAAATAAAAAGAAAATTAATAGAGAAGAAGAATAATACTCATCATGAGTACTGCAAAGAGCCCCCCCCCCCCCCCCATGACGTTGTCTAAACTTCTAACTGCTGCTGGAAAAAAACCTTCCTCATGTCAGCCAAGAGAATGAAATCCATCGCCAAAATCCAGTGACATGACATTTCACCCCAATTTTCAGTTGACACTACGCGCTAATAAAATAGTGCGTATAAAAAATCTATTGTTTACTTGTAAAATGCCGAAAACATTACTGTAAGGCACAAGAATATCAGACTTTATTAACTGTAAATTGTAGTTGAAGTCTGAAGGCTGTTTTACTTGAAGATATTTTCTTATATTTTTTTAATTTCAGATATTCATACGTGGGGCTGTGATGTCACATTTCTTCCAACGAATTTCCTTCACGTGATGACGCTACACTTTTGGCGGTAACAATCAAGTTGTCATTGTTGCCAACGAGATAAAGAAAATAGAAAAAGGGTGAAAAATGGAAAGAGTTTACACAAAAATAGAAAGTAAAAAAAAAAAAAAGCATGTTAATCAAAGAAATTATCTTATTTAATTCTCCAGTAGCTTCCAAAAATTTATTATAACACTACCCGTAAGGCATGGTGACGTCACGGCGACGTCGTTGTGAAGTCACACTGTGATTTTGTGACCGTCGATGTGACGTCACGTGACGTCGATGTGACGTCACAGTGACTACAATGCGAGGTCGTTATGGCCGTTTTAGAGGTCGTTTGTGACGTCACATTGTGACCACTCTGTGAAGTCACGGTGTGACTAATTTGTGAAAAGTGTGTCATTTGTGACTATTTTGGCATTAGCTTTGTGACGAACCTGTGACGAAAGTGACAATGCTTTGAAGTCACATTGTGACCAATTTGTGAAATATGTGTCATTTGTTACGAACTTGTCATAAAAAATGTGATGATTTTAAATGAAAAACAGATTTCAAATTAATTGCTTAAAAGGCGCTAAGGCCAACATAGTGAAAAAGATTCCGTGCCGGGACTCGAACCCGGGCCATCAATATAGCACACTGACATTCTACCGACTAAGCCACATGGAACGATATCCAGCCGGGAAAATTTCTCACTATTACATGTTGGCAAGGCTACAAAGGCAGCACAAGATGGAATATTTATCGTGAGCCACCGACAATGAGCAAATACGAAACTTAATTAAATCCAGCATCGATTGAAACTATATTAATACTTGGAAATTTTTCCAAAGAGAACCATTCGCCTTGCATACAATATTTCGAATGAAAATCAAATTTCAAATTACATGCTTAAAAGGCAATTTTAATTTTAAATTTGATTTTTATTTGAAATATTGTATGCAAGGCGAATGTTTCTCTCTGGAAAAATTTCTAAGTATTAATATAGTTTCAACCGATGCTGGATTTAATTAAGTTTCGTGTTTGCCCCATGTCGGTGGCTCACGATAAATATCCCATCTTGTGCTGCTTTTGTAGCCTTGCCAACAAGTAATAGCAAGAAAATTTCCAGGCTGGGTATCGTTCCACGTAGTTTAGTCGGTAGAATGTCCGTGCGCTATACTGATGGCAGGGGTTCGAATCCCGGCATTGAATCTTTTTTACTAAGTTAGCTTTTGCGCCTTTTAAGCAAATAATTTGAAATTTGATTTTCATTTGAAATATTGTATGCAAGCCGAATGTTTCTCTCTGGAAAAAATTCGGAGTATTAATACTGTGATGGTTCTTGCCATAAACACTGTGATGAATTTTAAAATGAACAATTTTAAAATAAAGTTTTGTTTGAAATATAAATTCTTATCTTTTTACCGTACTTTTTAGCAAAATATCGCTATTTTGGAGTCCTATTCTTCTAAAACATTTAAAAATTTTCCACTTAAAAAACAATGCTTATCAACTGACATCTTTTTTTATTAAGTTTTAAGCTTTATCTTGAGTTCAAGCTTGATATTAAGAATGTGTAAAATTTTAATGTGTTTTGATTAGTCATTGCTTTATTAAACATGACATGATAAGCCATATTTATTTAAATTTTTTATTCCCGTGTATATTGCATTTCGTAAATATGAGCTAAATAGATTTGGTATGTTTTATAGGAAAAGACTGATCTGCGAAATAGAAAAAAACAATTAAGAAAAATCATGCGTTAAGCATAGATTTTAAAACACTTTCCAACGCTTCCTGAATGCTTTAACAAGACATCGTAATTTAGGGAAATAACGTAAATAAGGTAACTAAGTAAATATTTTAGAAAACACATAAAGCATTTGAAAAACTGATTTCAGCATTTACCGTCCATAGCCAAATATGTTTTCTAATTCTTTTGAACAGCCCTGCATTTGATCTGTAAGTTGATATACATATTATATAATGGGAAAATTTATTTTTGCAAGAAAACGCATAACAGGTTGAAATTCTCTTTCAGCAATTTATACTAATATATGGAAACATACTTGAATACTTTTGTATAATTTGTAGTTTACCTAGAACGTTTATTACGCGCTACTGCTTAGTTAAAATTTAATTCAAACACTCTTAAAACTGCTGAAATCACATTTCCAGAAATTATAATTTATAGATGGCCATGTATTCAATTCTTTACGTGACCCTGTATATCATTTTATCTATATTCTACAAACATTTCTTAGTAAATTAAATGCAGTTCAACGTAAAAATCCATAACTCATTTAAAAACTACCTTTAATCAATTTGCGCATATACCCAGTAACCCTTACGAATACTTTTATGTAGTCCTGTATATGAATTATAGCATTTATATATACCATACTCTATGCATAAATATAGTGAATCATAAAAGCGCATATCATAATTAAAAATGCATTTCCAGCAATCATCCCTAATGAACTTGGGATACAATATAGTATCGGAAATAATTTGTGTGTCCTGTAAATGCTATATACATTTCGTACTATCATGAAATAATGTATAGTGTGTAAACCTCAGCGACTTATATCAATTTCATTATATATGAAATAGATTAACATAATTAAAGTACGCCGCAAATAATTCCCTCCATCCCTGTATAATAATGTATTGGAATCCCTTTTTTAGCCCTGTAAATGAACAATAACTATTCGTTGCACAACATACTCTTCAGAATGCATATTTTAGTGCGTTTCATAAATTCATATCAATTTTATTCTGTTTGAAAGCGTGTAAAATCGTTAAAAATCATTTGGAACGATTTTTTCCCGTAGGCCGTAGTGTAACGAAATACTCTTGACTGTTCCTGTAGATGAATTAAACACGCTACAAACTTCATTACAAATAGGGGCCGTGCTATGGTAAACGTCAATAACATCCAAAAATTTCAAGGCAATCCGAGTATATTTGCGAGAGTTAGACCGCGGACAGACAGCCAGACAAACCGAAGTCATAAACACTTTTCAACTTTGTTGAAAAGTATTAAAAAGAACATATAAACGTAAAATAATTGATTGCATATTAACTATTTTTATTGTTTAAATGTAGAAAGTAGTTATTAATCGCTTTAAAAAATATTCAGTCCTATATTACGAAAGTACATACCAACTTTTTAAAAAATATACTAAAGCAGTTTAAGCTATAAACTTGTTATCACAGGCATGAAAAACACTTTATTTCAATGCTTAAATATATTTAATTTTTTTATTCCAGTGATTACATATATCGAAAACGTAGAAAATGAATTTACAATCGAAGAAAATTTAATAACTGATTCTGAGTGTCTACAATTAAATGTTTGATTAAAATCACAAACAGAAAAAAATAAATGCTTACATAATGTTAATTTCTAATCTGAAACAATTTCTAATTTCATATTTAACTCTAAAATAATAATGATGCTATAAGTGTTAGTAACTAGAAAACATTAAAAAGCCGAAAAAAATTCCACACCACTGTTTCAACACATTTTCAATCTCAAGAGACTAAAAATTAATATTTACATTCATTCTACTATGAATGTAAGCACGAATCAGTTTCTGCGCCAGCTTTTTCTTTTTTTTTTTTTTTTTTTTTTCGAGCGATGGCAGATTAAGATACAACAGAATCGAATAAAAATATCCTTCTGAAAACAATACAGACCAGTCTCTTTCTATATGTGTAACATGAAACTACTTAACTCATCATTATAATATATACAAAACAGGAACAAAATATTTAAATTAAATAAGACTTACATATATGCTTCATCAATAATATCCGTATATTTGTAATATCCTAAAATGGCAGATGTCTTTCTTTTATATTAAAAGAAGTGCTGAAGGCGTGCTGGTGTTCTAAACAGTGGAGTGAAGTGGCTTCCCGCGTATTCTTTTGTTTATTCTATGGTAATATCGCGAAGCAGACGATTTGAGCAGGTGTGTTTTTATTATTTATTTGTTTTTGTAAACAACTGATTTGAATCTGAAATGCGCAATAATTATATGAGAGTGTAACAATCAGTGGAGGATTATTATATTAAATTGCAATGCTAGATAAAATTGAAATCATGAAAAAAGAATACTTTTACTGTCTTAGATATCAAATTGATAAAATATAGCATGAAAATTTAGTTTATTAATGCTTGTATCGTGCAATTTATTTATTATGTCCCCCCCCTCCCGCCTTTCGTGATAGAATTTACTATTTGCTATCCACTAATATATTTTCATTCTTTATGCCGCTGTAACTCAGCTGTTTAAAATATTGTTTAACCCTTAACTGATGTGACAAAAATTGCCGCATAACTACTGTGAGCGGTCTGTGAGACCGCTTAATCTATCAGATGGATAAAATATAGCATGAAAATTTAGTTTATTAATGCTTGTATCGTGTACTTTATTTATTATGTCCCCTCCCCCCCCCCCACCTTCCGTGACAAAATTTACTATTTGCTATTCACTAATATATTTTCATTCCTTATGCCTCTGTAACTCGGGACTGTTTAAAATACTGTTTAACCCTTAACTGATGTGACAAAAATTGCCGCATAACTATTGTGAGCGGTCTGTGAGACCGCTTAATCCATCAAATTGATAAAATATAACATGAAAATGTAGTTTATTAATGCTTGTATCGTGCATTTTATTTATTATGCCCCTTCCCCCTTTCGTGACAGAATTTACTAGTTGCTATCCACTAATATATTTTCATTCCTTATGTCGCTGTAACTCGGAACTGCTTAAATTATTTCTCTTCATTTTCAAAGATTTTTGAAGTCCATATTTTTGTCACACTGTGACTTACAATATGGTGGTTTTTTATCATATATGTGACGTGACATACGTTACATGCAATGACATAATAGTGTCGTCACAATTTTCTTTTAATTGCCAGAAAAATATAATTTTACAGTAAATAACATGTTTTGAAGAATTTTTGCAATTTTTTAAAGTTTTCTAAGAAGTTCACATCTCAGTCACAATGTGACATCACTGAGTGGTGGCATTTTGGTCACAGATGTGACGTGACCACAGTGACTTACAGTGACGTCACAACGACGTCACCGTGACCATGCATGCTATGAGGGTAGTAGCTCCAATTTATGTTTACACTCCAAAAATTTATTATTTGTACTTCAGTAGCTGTAATTATTACTTAAACACATTTTAAAATTAACCATTCTAAAATTATCGTATAGAATATAATTAATTGAAATTAATAAATTTCAAAATTCACAACTGACAAAAGAAAGGCGCAACTTCCATTTGACAAGTGTCAATAATTCAACCATCATTCCAACCAACCTATTGCTACGGTACATAAGAACAAAACAAGCTATTTTCGATTAAATAAAAATCAGATTTGGTGGACAGTATGCAATTTTTTCATATTAATTAAAACAAAAATTCTGTGCCAAGAAACTTAATAATGATAGAATTTATAATATCTAACCATTTACTCACTATTGACATTAACCCTAAAATGTAAACAAACAGAGATCGTTACTTTAGTAAACAAAACTAAGATCGCAATTTTGTAAACGAATGGGCCCCAGAATTAAAATTAAATATTTTAAATATTGTTTAACTATTGTTTTTAGATTAAGTTTCAAATTTAATTATTTGCGACATAACACGATACCAGCTTTTCCGCCTAAACATTTTGGCACAATTTTTTTTTCAAAAGTGACCCTGTTGAGGAATACCCCACACAACAATACAATAGTTAGCAGACTTATCCCAACACATAAAATAAAAGTTTGTCCTTAACAACGCCAAGGACTGGCTGAAAACCAAAATAAAATGAATTAAGAATTATCAATTAAAATTTATATAAGACTTATAATTAATTCTGAAATAATATTCATAACCAATTAAAGTAAATAGGAGGTGTGTTGGGTTCTGGCCCCCTTTTAAGAAACATTTATTAAACAATAACACAGTCAAGTGAATAATAATAAAAAAAATTAACTATAAAAAATATTCCCGAACCATGTACCCCACATGATTCCTTAAAATCCCCTTCCCTAATAAAATTAATCTCTTAATTGTTTGCTCATCCTACAGAAAATCATTAGATTGCTGGCTAAGATCAGACACAGTCAAATTTACACAATAACAGGGCAGACTAACTCAAAAAATAAACATATTTATATTGCTAACGAAAAGCAAATATAACTAATTTCAATTCAATCAACATATTAAGAATTATATAACTGACTGTCTCTGATAGGATCTGAAAATGAAAAATAAAATTTCTTAAATGAAAAATAGGCACTACAGAAAATGAAAAATCAAATTTAAGGATGACATAGTTCTTTTATTGTTACTAACAAATTGAAATTTATGATTAATGTTCATACAACTAGTCCTTGTGGACCTAATATTTCTATTATTCAAATTCTGATAAATACATAATTAGATTCATTTAATTTTTTTTGCAGTATAAACAATTCTAAGTACATTACAATTTAATCATACTCTAATAAGGATCTATGCCCATCTTACATACTAGATTCATTCTTAAAGTGTAGACATAATCTTGTTACACATGAAATAATTTAAACAATTAAGGTAATGCCATTATTACAAATTTAATAATTATGAGATTCATAGAAAAACAAAAAAAAAAAAAATATTCAACCTCAATTTTATTATTTAATTGCCAATGGAGGAGCTACTGGAGTTGAATTTGAAAAAAAAAAAAAAAAAAAAAACAGTCACAAAGCATTACGCCAATGTGAATGATGGTGTTAAAAACCATATAAAAATTGAATTAAAAATAATTTTAGAATGCATGTAAAGGTTAAAATAAAACTAGTTGGATGTGCCAATCCCAAAACTTTCTTCTATCTTATACATCTTAATATTTCAAAAACTAGTTACACATGTTAATACTTCAATATTATTAGTTCATTACTATACCAACTTTGATTTTCATCTTAAATTTCTGCTTCAGTCAATTAAATGAACTAAAAACGAGTTAATTTATATCATGATATTTGTTAAAATTGATAGTTTTTCCTTATTCTGTTGTTTATCAGATGTTTGTGAATAGCCGGCTTAGCAGGAAGTGAGTTCCCGCCTTTGCACGAGCCGCCGATGGACAATAGAACTACGAAAAATCAAGAGAAGTATACAAAAATCGCCATCACAGAGCCCCATTACCGCGCGATATTTCCAAATTCAACGAGGACCTGTTGGCCAAAGCCAAAAACATGCACAAAAAATTTGGTTCAATTGTATGCATATTTTATACAATTTTCGATTGTACAATAAAGAAAATGGTACAGACATCGTAATTATAGCGCACCCTTCCAGCGGAATTTTTCCAAATTCAGGGAGGACCTTCATGCCATGAACAAAAAGAAACACAAAAAATTTGGCTCAATTCTCTGCATAACTTCATACCCTTTTCGATGGTATAATATTCAAAATGGCACGAAAATCGCTATTACAGCGCCCCCTACCCGCAATTTTTTTCCAAATTAAGGAAGGACCTGCTTGCCATAGCCAAGAACTTAAAATAAAAATTTAGTTCAATTCTATGCATAACTTCATACACTTTTCGATGGTACAATATGCAAAATCGCTATTACAGCGCCCCCTAGTGGCAATTTTTTTCCAAATTCAGGGAGGTCATAGCCATAAACTTAAAATAAAAATTCGGTTCAATTCTATGCATAACTTCATACTCTTTTGGATGGTACAATATTCAAAATCTCTGTTACAGCGCCCCCTACCGGCGAATGTTTTCCAAATTCAGGGAGGATCTGCCTGCAAAGGCAAAAAACTTAAAATAAAAATTTGGTTCAATTCTATGCATAACTTCATACACTTTTGGATAGTACAATATTCAAAATCGCACAAAAATCGGTGTGACAGCGCCCCCTACCGGCGAATTTTTTCCAAATTCAGGGAGGACCTACCTGCCATATCCAAAAACTTAAAATAAAAATTTGGTTCAATTCTATGCATAACTTCATATACTTTTGGATGGTACAATATTCAAGGTCGCACAAAAATCGCTGTTACAGCGCCCCCTACCGGCGATTATTTTCCAAATTCAGGGAGGACCTACCTGCAATATCCAAAAACTTAAAATAAAAATTTGGTTCAATTCTATGCATAACTTCATATACTTTTAAATGGTACAATATTCAAAATCGCACAAAAATCGCTATATCAGCGCCCCCTACCGGCGAATTTTTTCCAAATTCAGGGAGGATCTGCTTGCCATAGCCAAAAACTTATCATAAAAATTTGGTTCAATTCTATGCATAACTTCATACACTTTTTGATGGTACAATGGCGACACACACACGGACAGACGGACACACGGACAGACAGACATTTTCTATAAACATGTTTTTTGGGATCTCTGACCCCTAAAACATGTAAATCCGTCGAAAACCGGAAGTCGAAAAAAATTTCGATTACAATACTTTCTTCTATTGAAGATAGAAGAAAGTAAAAAGAATTAATAGAGAAGAATAATAATACTCATCATGAGTACTGCAAAGGGGGAGGGGGGGATGACGTTGTCTAAACTTCTAACTGCTGCAGAAAAAAACCTTCCTCACTTTTTCACGTCAGCCAAGAGAATGAAATCCATCGCCAAAATCCAGTGACATGACATTTCACCCCAATTTTCAGTTGACACTACGCGCTAATAAAATAGTGCGTATAAAAAATCTATTGTTTATCTTGTAAAATGCCAAAACCATTACTGTAAGGCACAAGAATGCCAGACTTTATTAACTGTAAATTGTAGTTGAAGTCTGAAGGCTGTTTTACTTATATTTTCTCATATTTTTTTTAATTTCAGATATTCATACGCGGGGCTGTGATGCCACACCTGTTCCAACGAATTTCTGTCACGTGATGACGCTACACTTTTGGCGGTAAATGGAAAGAGTTTACACAAAAATGGAAAGTAAAAAAAAAAAAAAAAAAAAAAAAATGTTAATCAAAGAAATTATCTTATTTAATTCTCCAGTTGCTTCCAAAAATTTATTATAACACCAGTAGCTCCAATTTATGGTTACACGCCAAAAATTTATTATTTGTACTTCAGTAGCTGTAATTATTACTTAAACACATTTTAAAATTAACCATTCTAAAATTATCGTACAGAATATAATTAATTGAAATTAATAAATTTCAAAATTCACAATTGACAAAAGAAAGGCGCAACTTCCATTTGACAAGTGTCAATAATTCAACCATCATTCCAACTAACCTATTGTTACGGTACATAAGAACAAAACAAGCTATTTTCTATAAAATGAAAATCAGATTTGGTGGACAGTGTGCAATTTTTTCCCATTAATTAAAACAAAAATTCTGTGCCAAGAAACTTAATAATGATAGAATTTATAATATTTAACCATTTACCCACTATTGACATTAACCCTAAAATGTAAACAAACAGAGATCGTTACTTTAGTAAACAAAACTAAAATCGCGATTTCGTAAACAAATGGGCCCCAGAATTAAAATTAATGTTTCAAATATTGTTTAACTATTGTTTATAGATTAAGTTTCAAAAGTAATTATTTGCGACATAACACTTATCATGGAAATTGCGAGATATGCAGCATAGCAGCACCACCTGTTGGCCATGCATATCAAAACCTAATCAGCACGAGCACATATATGTGACAAAGCTAAGGTCTAATTGAATACGAGTTTGATAAAATTCCGCCCATAAATGCCAAGAAGATATGGCAATTGCTGAAATCGTGAAAAACACAGCATAGCCTGTTGGGCGATATATACTCACACCTTATCTGCCCCAATTCATGTCAAGGTCTAACAAAATATGCAGTTTTTTTTTAAATTCTTGACATGGAGCGGCCACAAAAGTTGTGTCATACACTAACAGGCTGAAATTTTCTAAAAATAATCAAATCTTGTCCAGGACATCCCAAAACGTGTAAATCCGTTAAAAAACGGAAGTCGAAAATTTGAACGAGAGATAAGAAAAATCTTATCTCTCTATTTAAAAAAAAAGTAACTAACGCCGCCGCCGGTTTTGAATTTTTTGTGACCGGAGGTCTTTCTTCGTTAATATTGAGAAAAATATTGCATACAAAAATATGAAAATCAGTGGTATCCTAGTGATGTAAAAAAAACAATTTTGAAAACGCATAACACATTTAATAATCCAATTGAAGCAATTACCATCTCTAGTCGAAAAAATATCCGAATTCTTTTGTGCAGTCCTGTTATACGATCTATAGATTTGTATATATACTACATAGTATGCAAATATTTAGTTCAGCTAGAAAACGCGTAACACAGTTAAAAATTTCCCCTTCAGTAATTTCCGTCAATAAGCGGGAATACTCTCTAATAATTTTCTGTATCCCTGTATATGATCTATAGAATTTGTACATACCAAGTAATATTAAAAAATTTAGTTAATTTAAAAAAACGCATATCACAACTGAAAACGCATTTTCAGCAATTACTAATCATAGACAGTAGTATTGTAATCGATTTTTTGTGTGTGTCCCTGTAAATGAACAATAATTGTTATGCTCTCCATAATCTATAGAAAAAACTTGTGGTGCACTTCAATGATGCATATAAATTTTAATATGTTTGAAATCGTGTAACATTATAAAAATACACTGTGAACGATATTTCTCGATAATAATGTAACGAAATTCATTTATGTCTGTCTCTAAACGAATTAAATAAGCTACAACTTCATTTTCAATACCGAACATAACATGCCGTGGTAAACCTCCATAACATATATCAATTACATGGTAATCCCAGTATCTTGAAGTATATTTACGCAAGTTAGAGCGCGGAGGGTCACACGGCCAGGTAAACCGAATTCATAAACATTTTTCAACTATGGAACTAGTTCAAACTTAGGGGTAATACCTTAATATTCAAGAATAAATGCGGTATAATTTGTTTAGAAACCATTGGTAAACGTTTTCACATTGCAACAGATGTACAATGCTTACAAGACAATAAGAACGGGCAGTTTTTATTAGCCCCCGATATGCTATTTCTTTCGAGCAACAATTAAAATATCGTCCCTAAAACGTAACGTAACGTTACATAAGCCAGCCGTAAAACGAAGCGCGGTTAAATACTGATAATCACTACTGCAATTTTTTAATCTTCTAAGCATTGCACATTTTCATTTTTTATACCGTCGTATTGGGATAAAAAAAGTGCTTTTAAATGCAATTTGTTTGGAACTGCATCTCAATTTATTGTTGAGATATTAATTTTTTTAATAGTTTTTAACACCATTTCTGCAATAGTGGCAACTGAAGTACTCTATTTCTGTAGAAAATAAAGGGAAAATAGTTTGAAAATGGTAGATTACTATATCTTTTTGTTGCCATTTTCTCATAACAACTGAAAAAAAGTTATTAAAATACGTGCTATTTAAAAAAATATATAAACGGATGATTTCTGATAAAACATGAAGCTATTATAAACTATATTTAATTTTAAGTATCTATAACAACGGCATCGCTTTTTGCTGTGTTTGTGTATTATTCCGCGATAATGACATCATATACATGTTTTTATATAAATGTTGTTTAAGACTGGATCGTAATTGTGGAACTCTTCAGCGGATGCAATTGACGCCATTTTATATAAAATAAAAGCGTGTATTTTAAGTTTTAAAACTGAAATAAGTTGTTAGAAATGCATCATTTTCACTCCAGCAGCTTTGAAATTCTTCACAGGTACAAAAATGCTTCACTTTTGAAAATAAAGCAATTGAAATTACACACTGATAAAACGCAAAGTTTTACAAAAATTTAGAGTGTTTTTATAGAAAAGCCTTTAGTTGACCTTTAGGTTAAAACAATATTTGTTTGGGAGTTAGACTGACCAATATAAGATGCATTTTTTATTGTAACTAATTTCGTAGGTTTCTCTCTATTCTAAAAAAAATAATAATAATAACTAACGCTGTCACCGCCGCCGGTTTTGAATTTTTTGTGACCGGGGCCGTTTCTTCGCCAATATTAAGAAAAATATTGCATACAAAAATATGAAAATATGTGATATTACAGAGAAATGTTTGATTAACAAGCTGATGCAGACAGTTTTCAAATCGAAGCATTATTTGACTCATTTTTTGAGATTTTATTTCAATTTTCAATTCAAATTTTCAGCATTTCGAGAGATACTTTTTTACAAATTTTAGAAAAGGATGTTATTTTAAATTGTCGCCAAATTTAAAAACAGCGCAAAGAATAATATTCCCTTCAAATTAAAAAATTATTTACACGTGACTATTATAAACAGAAAAAACTTTCAAATGAGAATTAAATGATTACGTATTAAAAGCAGGAAAATATTGATAATTACGTCATAAAAACTATCAGAGTAAATAATAATATAATAAATAATAATAAATAATAATAATAATAATAAAATAATTTCATTAATATGTATTAAAAGTCGGAAATGGATGAAATTACGTCATATTTGAAATTTCCAAACAGCTTAAATTAAAAAATATATTTGCGCGAGACATTTATTTCATATTTTGAGATAATCTTTTTAAACTATCGTTGAGAATTCTAAGACAGCGCAAATAATATTTCCTTTCTAACAACAAAAGTATGTTCACTTGAATATTAAAAAGAGAAAGAAAACTTTGGTGAAAATTACATCAGATTTAAAATGATACATTTAAAATGTCTTATTAAAAAAAAAAAAAACATTCTTGTAGCGTTGTTAAAAAATATCGGGAGACAAAGACTCTGTTTACTGAATTTATTCTATATTAGCTTATTTTCACAAGTTTCACTGATCTGATTTAATGAAAGACGAAAACAACCCATTAACAGGTAGATCGCCACTTTTTATTATTATTATTATTACAATTCATTCTTCCGAAAAATTTTTAAAGCCGATCAAATTAGCTTGCTGGTCTGAACGATTTTGCGGCGTCTGAACGAGGGTTGGCGAGCGTAGCTCGTAGGGGTAAAAGCCCTCTATTATAAATTAATGAAACACTTCCTTCTTAAACATTTTTTTTTTCTTCGAAATTCGGCAGGTTCCACCTCGTAAGAATATTTTTTCCCCTCATCGGGGGCGACACTAAATTATGAAAAAGCAGAATTTCTGCTAGTTATTTATATTTATTTGTTTATTTATTTGATGAAGTATTTTGGCTTGAATAAAACGAGCCGCATCCCAAAATATAAAACTGATTACCTTTGCACGACGTTTCATTCTTTGTTCTTGTATGTTCGGTGCTTGTTCCTTCGGGACATTTCTCGCAATGAAGTTGACCTTCATATTCTTGGTAGTAACCTATTGGACAATCTGCACACTCCTGGACTGATGAGTCATAAAAACTTCCAGATGAACATAACACTAAAGAAAAAGTTGATCAATGATTTATATAATAATAATATTGTTATTTTCATTATGTATTATTATTATTATTGGATTTCTCAGTTCTTATGTATTATGCGTGACTTGAAGACAGATAGCTAAAAACTGTTGTGAATTGCTAATGTTGTTGATCGTCGCCAATTACGTTTAAGACATCAATTTAACATTGTTAACTGCTTAACATTGTTAAAAAAGGTAAATAATCTTCTATACTAATAAAAGAAAAGAGTTTGTCCGTCTGTGTTTTTGCGTTGACTATCGAAATCTACCGCACGTAGAGATCTGAAAATTTGGATGAGGATGGACCAAGGCAGGTCCTGATGCACCTGATGCTCAGATTTTTCCCTTTTTGTTATGTAGCCAAGGTATTATTTAAAAAAACGCAACAAATACTCATAAAAAAATGCATTTTCTTTCTCAAAATGGTGAACTACTGCTGTTCCGGAGCTGACTGACAGTGAAGATCCGAAAGGTCGGAAAAACTGCTCCCTCTCTCTCTTTTTTCTTGCGCCCGCCTTTCGAAGATCCCATAAACTAAACCGTTAGAAATACAAAAAATTAAAAAAATATACGCCGTTGAAATATGCTTTTAACTGTCTAACGATGCAATCCGTCAAAAAGATAGAAATATTAACACAGACGTCGTTTATCGCGTATTCTTCCCCCATTTTTCGCAGCCTCCATATTCTCGACTGTTCGAGATACTCTAAAACTAAAAATACCAGCCCATTCTACGTACTTTCGACATTACTACAGCAGTGATGTGATCAGTTTCCAAAAATACGAATATGAATCCTTTGAAATCGATTTTTTTTCTCGAAGCCGGTTTGGTGTTTTAACATTTTTCTGCACACTTTAAAATTCCACATCGGCTACGGATACCAAGATACTAAACATAGGCGTAGCGTCGGGGGGGGCACGGGGGGGGCATGTGCCCCCCCAACCTTCTGTACCCCGGGCGCCAGAACAGCGTAGGGGGCGCCAAATGAAGTTTTTTTTTGTCTTTACATACAAAAATGTATATGTATATATATCGAATTTGCATAAAAAATGTCTCGCAGCCGGAAAATCCAAAAGGAAAACTGAACCAAATGCATTAAAATTTACAAATAATGTAAAAAGATTCATCTATAATAAGAAGACTGCAAATAGGAAAATCGCTAACATTTTCCAAGGCCAATAGGTCAGTCTCTACTCCTCTCTTTTGTGTAAAACTGTCCCTCGCCGATAAACCATCCTCGTGGAAACCCACGCTGCTCGCTCTCTCCCCTCAAAGGTCAAGATGGGTGGTGTCGGGCTGTCAAGTGAAGGAACGGGGAGCTTTCCTCTTTGGATTAACGCATTCGATTAATCTGCAGGGATATATTAGGGCATCCATTTTGTAGCCTGGTGAAGTATTTTTTTTCTCTTTTTTGTTGAGATCTTTTATCAAATACTACTTTTATCAAATACTACATTTCTTTAAAAATACTACATTATAATGGAATACAATAATTTAAAAAAGTTCTTGAAGTAAAAAAACTGTGTCTGTAATGTTTCGCTCTTTTTTAAACATATATTTTAGCCTTTTTTTTTTTCGTTTCATTAAAACTCTGCCACAATGTTTTTACAGAAATTACGAAAAGAAGCTCCCATAGGTTTAGCATTAGCTATCACTCCTTGCTGTAGTGTTTCTTTAAAAAAAAAAAAAAAAAAAAAAAAAAAACGATATTTTAGTTTTTTGTTCCGTTTCATTTAAACTCTGCCACAAAGTTTTTGCAAAAATTACGATCCGCGAAGTTTTTTTTTTTTTTTAAACTATTTTGAAAAATGGTTATTGTCCTCGTCAGGGTAGGAAATCAAAAGCACATCTGAAGTTTTTTATTGGTTGAATCCGCATTTTATTCGTTTTCTGATGGGTCTATACAGTAATCTGTAATTTGCCTTTACTTTCAACAGAGATGGATACTTCTGTTCCTACTATGACAAAAAAGTAATAAAAACTAGAAAAAAAAATTTAATAACTCAGAAACAAATTGAGATACAGCTTTCAAACAAATTGCATTTAAAAGTACATTTTTTTCTCTATACGACGGTGTAAAAAGTAATATTGTGGGATGTTTAGAAGTTTAAGAATGAAATTTCATTTAAAATGGGTCGTCAGATTTCTTGGAAATCGGACGATGGAAAAGCCTTTTCCCGAACAGCCAATAAAATGCTTGGATAATACGTAAGTTTCAGGTGGATAATACATAAGTTTCACGAAATCTGACGAGTCGCAGGCGATTTTTGTCGCTTGCAATTTTTATGTGTAATAACACTATTAATGTTTAATTCATGGCGTACGTAATGTATGACCAGCTCCGTAGAAGTTTAAACATTTACAGTACTGAAAATTGTAAAACTGAAATTTCTTTTAAAATTTGTTCATGATGGGTCCAGGAATGTTAATGTTTAATTCATGGCGTACGTAATGTATGATCAACTCCGTGCGATTTTTTATGTCTTAAATTTTAGTCTTCGAAAAAATCATTTTCCAAATGGTCGTTGTAATTTGTTAAATTGCTTTTTTTTTTCTTTTTGAGAGGTTTTATCAAGTACATTTCTTTAAAAAGACTTCGTTATGATGGAATATGAAAATTATATAATACAATTTTAATTAAAATATTGTTCTAAACAATCTGTGCTGATGTACATTTTTTTTTTTTTTTTTTTTGGATGAAAAGACATTTTTTCTTTTAGGAATTTATGTCATTTTCACCAACAGAATTGTCTGTGCGTTTAAGATTAGTGCATCATACCCATCAATTATTTGTAAATGATCCAGATTTTAGTTTTATTGCTTAATTTTGATTTCAAGGAATAGAAGAAAAGAAATTTAGAAATAAACTAATACATTTTGGGAACTTTAAATGCAAGCTAAAGTTTATTGAATATGACATTATACTGACGCAATCACACAGTCATATCATGACTTGTTCCATATATGAAAATGATCTTTTCTTTTGAAAATGCTGCCAGTTTCATCATCCGAACTAATCTGAAATCTAAGATTATGTCACCTTTTAAGGACTTTATCAAAGAAATATGTCCCTCCGACAATACGGAGTTTTTAAATATTTATGGACACATTTTTAAATGCAAAAGCATGACGTTTGCAGGCATGACTACTGAAGCGATTTGGCATCGAATAGTGTTTACCAATCGTTGATCAATGTGTTACTTATGTATTTATAAGCGATTTTTTCCTCGTGACGACAGGTTTTCCTTTGACAGTATTTTATGAATGATCTTTTGCTTTTATTTAAAAATGGAAAACACTCGATCGCATAGTATCTGCATGAAAACACCTGCCAATTTCATGTGTTACAATATTCCTTTAAATATGACTACATTTTCAAAAAAAATCGATTTATAAATGCTTCAAGTATGTGAATTATAAAATCACAACTTATTCTGAAAAATAGTTCTGAAGCTATGCTTAAAGAACTAACCGCATTGCAATCTGTGTTGTAATGATTAAAATACATTTAACATTTAGAGTTCAAAATTTTAAATATCTATAAACTGTACACTACTGGCACGATTGACTTCCAGTTTGCTACCCTAAGTTGAAATTTAACGAGAAAACTAAATAATGTCAAAATAAGGTGCTCGTATTGAAAATTTCAGAGTTTGAAATTTGAAACAATTTCAGTATGAAGAAGACCCTTAAGCATTTTTTAAGTATATATATATATATATATATAGTTAAACCTCGTTAACACGAACACGCTTAACGTGAATTACTTTTAGTACGAACTGTTTCCGATTACCCCGTCCTGTTGTATATGATGTATTTAAGTTCGGATATCATGAACTACTTTTAACACGACTAAAAAAAGTTTGACTTTGAGTGTTCGCGTTAACGAGGTTCAACTGTATATATATATACAACATACATTGAAGAAAAACATATTTGCCTGTTTAAAAAAAAAAAAAAAAAAAAAAAAAAAAAAATGCCTATTCCTTTTTTTTTTATTGTACAATGGGGTGATTAAAATGTATCTCTTTCCTTCTTTCTTTCTTTTGTTCGACTGCACTTTAATATCTTCAGATTTATTTGATAGTGTACCATTTATTTATGAAATTTGTCACCATATGAAAATAGATAGCACTTAGTTAACGCATATAGTTATTTACAAAGAAAAAGTATCAGAAAAGAAAAAAAAATTCTCTCAGAAAGATTACAGAATGAGTCCCTTTTATTAGAGAAGCATACGTAGTACTAACACATTAGCTGAATTGGCGCATATTTCTTGAACATGTGCGTGCCCATAAGTGTACCTGATACATAAATTAAAAAACCCAATTCCACTCCATCCAGGCAACAAAATGGATGCTTATATGGATCATCCCGAGGCAAATCCACTATTTCAAAGAAAGGATTAGTTTTTCTCCCGATGCGAGGTGGGGGAGAATGATTAATGGTTTTCTTATTGTTTGATTTGAACCGGGCCCCTTGGGCCGGAACCCCGATCCTGGAGGGAGGGGAGGGGGAGGGTGCAGAGTCGTGTGCCCCGGACGTCAGAACGAAAGGCGAAAAGGGCGCCAAATGAAGATTTTGTTTGAATGTGACTACTTTTCTGTTGAAAAGATACCACGAAGGCTGTTCTATTCTTTTTTCCCGTCTTGCTATGGGCACGACGTCAAATGATTGTCCGGTACAATAAAAATAAATGGGAGAAGGAGTCAGGGTTTGAAACTATGGGGGGGGGGCAGAGGGGGCATGTGTTCTGGGCGCCTCGCGCAGGGAACGTCAGATGAAAATTTGGTTTGCCGTTTTATACAATATATACATATGCGTGTGAAATTTGGTGTAAAAAATATTTTCTACCCGAAAAGGTCAAAAAGAAAAGCTTAGTACAGTGCATTAAAAATGTCAAATAGATAAAAAGATTCGCGTACAAGACAGAAAATGAATAACCCCATTCTTTTTGTTATAATTACTTTTTTACTTGCATATCACCATATCTGTCCTTAGAGGAGGCGAGGACAGGTGACCGACTGTTACAATAAAAACCAAGCGGTCGAAAATTCACAAAATAAAAAGTAAAAACTTAATAATTTTGTTGTTGTTGTTTTGAGTCAGACATAAATTTGAAAATTAGCATTAAGTTCAGGAAAGTATCTAGACATATCAGTCTATAAATAAGAAGAGTGGTATAAGTGATAATTCCGAAAAAGTTATGTAGATAGTACAGGAAGATATTTTACAAAACTGGAATTCACTTTTATACCTACAGTAAATCTTGGTTTTTTTAGTTCCGAAAACAATGTGACTCATATCACTATGACATTAAAGTGCCCCAATTGTAATAATTTGTAATGCTACAACAACAGTAAAATCTCGAAAAATGAAATCCGTCTATAATGGAGTCGTGTCTTAAATGAAAAAACTACATGGTTCCAACAGAAAGAATACCAACAGTTATACCTCCTAAGACGGAAACCTGTATAAAACGGAATATTTCCGCTTCCTTTCGATTTTTTCCCCAGGTTTTAATGAATAAATATTTGATAAAGCTGGTTATATATTTCAATATTATGTATTTTATTGTTACACATTTTAAATTTTAAAGTAAGTCCGCTACTAGAAACTTTCGTAAATTTCTCTTTGTAAATTTACTTTGCAGAGGAAAGGGGGGGGGGGCGCCAAAATCGACGTTTTCCCCGGGTGAAAATATAGCTAGTTTCGGCCCTGGAAGTAGTGCCAAAAGTAAAATGTTTTAGTAAAGTCTTTTAAAAGAAAAAAAAAAGAGTATAGCATTTGCAGTGGTACAGTAAAAAAAATCTCACAGGGCGCCATCATGGCTAATAAAGCCGCCCCTTCCTTTTTCCCCCAAAAATGATTTTTTCTCTTCTTTTCGCCTTTTCTAGGCGTTTTGCTACCTTAGGCGGAAATTGAAAATGCAGCTCTGTTCCTTTGGGTGCAATTATTTTTTGCATTAGTTTTGGTGCATTATTTTTTGCATTACTTTTGGGGCAATTGTTTTTTGCAACCAACCAAATCCAGTCTTAGAGAGAGGAGGCGAGCTTGGGCGACTGCCCGTAATTAAAAAAAAAAACCTAACCCAGGGCGCCATCATCCGCCCCTGCTTTTACCTTCCCAAATTACATTTCTCGTCCTTTTGCCATTTTTAGGTAGGTGACAACTGAAAAATGTCGCCCATGCCTTTTACTAAAATTACTTTTTTTTTGCATGCAGATCCGGTCTCAAATGGCGCGAGGTCGAGCAACTGTCAACGAGTAAAATCTAAGGGTTGAAATGTATGCAAGATAGAACAGTAGCCCCCCTTTTTAATGTTTTTTAAAGAAGCCCGGACCGAAACTAGGGGGGGGGTGCAGAGGGGGCATGTGCCCCAGGTGCCAGAACAAAGGCGAAGGGGGCGCCAAATGAATCGTTTGTCGATTCATAAAATAATGTATATATATATATATGAAATGCAAAGAAACTCGCAAGCTAATGTTAAACTAAGGGAGCGTTCTTTTGAAATTTCTCGTTTTGATTTTAATATTTTAAAATAATTTTTTTTCTTAGGATAGTTTAGATTGATCTTTAGCGTTGCCATACTTTTAAGTTTTGAAACCGGTACTGGAAGTGAAGGTAACATTATAAAAATAATCTGCAACCAAAATCTAAAAAGTAAACACTAACCTGGTTAGAATTTAACCTCAGCTTTTCTAAGCTAAGAAAAAAAAATCATTTAAAACTATTAATATGCAAGCGAGAAAATTTAAAAAGATCGCCCCCATACGTTTAGCATTAGCGTTCCAGTTTCTTCGCGTGACTTGTTTAGGCTCTTAACGCTCAAGCTAATGCTAATCCTATGGGAGCGTCGTTTACATATTTCTTGCTCTAATTTTAATTATTTAATGATTTTTATTTTTTAGGAATTTTATTTATTTATTTATTTATTTTGCATAGGGCACCTGAGGTCAATAATATTTATTGTGCGTGAGGAGATGAAGGGAGGGGGAGGTCGCCAAAATCCATGTTTACCCCTGGCGCAAAAAAAGGCTAGTTTCAACCCTGAACGTACGATTGATATTAAGGTTCTACTTATTGTGCAAATTATTAAAAACCTTCATTTGTCACTGTTTTAAAAGGATATGTGATTGTGTATTATACATGGGATTTTCAGATAAATTAATGTGAAATTTATATTCACATATTTTAGGATTGTGATTTGTTGAGACTTTTACAAAAACGATAAATGGCAGTGATTTTCAATTGCTTTTTTATTTTATTTTATTTTTTTTTTTTTAAGATGCAATCAAATTTAAAACTTTTTAGTATGTAGCATTTCACCCACTCTCTCTTCCCCCAAAACAAAAACGCTTTAGTTCTCAACCATTAATACAGTGCTGGTCAATCATTGATATTTGGTCAGTAGTTGTAATTTGATCGGTAGAAGGAAAATTTTCCCCAACTGCAAAGCTGGTCTCCAGTCACCCAAATCAACACCTACTTGAACTCTTGTGTGTGGTCAAGTGGGTGTTGCCCAAATAGTTTAATTTCAGTGAGTAACACAAGGTGGTCACACAAAGAAGTTCTTTGACCTCTGAACTTGTGTTTCCCTCTTGTGCAAAGTGATATAATAGGAGCGTCTTTACCTAACCTCTCTCCCCACACTTGGCTTGGTAAGATCTGGTCGTTTGTGGGAATGTACTCGTAATTAAATGTTGTTATTACTATTTTTTAAACTGATCAGGAATGAATGAGCCACGCAGAAACAAACGCGATAAAAAACGGGAAATTTTTATAGAAAACTCAATAACAAGCGATGTTATGAAGCACACCATGATTCTAAATTCATTCAAGTCTGGCTTCAAAAGGACGAAAATGGAATAGAAGGTAAGAACATACAGAATTGTTTGTTTTATTAAATTAATAACATTTTCAGAAAAATCAAAAATCTCCACTCAAAAATGTGATTATTTTTGACACATTCATAAACTCATTTCTATTGCCTGAAAATTACAGATGTGAGCATTCGGATGCTTAAGAATCGAGTTGCGTTCTCCCTTTTAACATTTTTCCTAATTCGAAGCAGCTTGATTTAAAGCGGATTACTAAATGTATCCGTCTTGTAATTGTCAGCCTTTGAATTTGGAAATCAAAAGTCCAACTTCGATGTTATTTTATTAAAAAAAATCGGATTTTTTTAGAAAAAAAAAATCTTTATTCTACTTCATAAAAGCATCTCAATTGTAGGGCTGCCACTGCTGAATGACACTGAAAATAGTAGCTTTAGTAGCCTCCAACAAAAAAAAATAGTAACATTTGTTCGATAATAGTAGTCAAAATACTCGCATACCCACTTTAAAAAAAGGAAGAAAAATTCTATCCACAACAATGAAAGGACTTTATGAATGCCCACATTTTATTTCACAGTTTATGCTTCTGCTCAAATCAGTGAATAAAGAATAGAGTGATTTCTTCAAATGAGAAAGCAAGTTATCCAGAAAATAAGGCCCTAATGTTTCAGTTACGAAGTAACTTCAACAATAAAAAATTATATACAGCACTTAGAAACATAGCATTAAAAACTTCTTGCAGATCATCCCCGGAACTACTTTCCATCAGGCCTTTCATTTCAAGAGTTTCTTGGAGAGAAAGAAGAAAAGTTTTATTTGAGGGGCAGGGTTAGAAATAACGTGCGGGATATCGCAAATCCCACACAAAAAAGGAAAATCCCGCATAATAAAATATTTGTTTGGATGGAATCTTCCAAATTTATTTCTTGAACAGGCATATGATTCGTATGCGATTTTTTTTTTAAATTTCGTGAAAGCCACGATTTTTTTCTTCGAGAAATCCACAAAATCAATTCATCAAACAGTCGCGAATTTTGCCATTCGGTAACGAAAAAAAATCGCCAATATCAACAATTGGCCTTAGAAAAAAAAGTTTTCCATCAGTCGCGAAAAAAAAACTTGTAAATTTCGCCTAAAGATTACGAAAAGAAAATCGAAAATTTTATCAAACTGTCGCGAACAGAAAAAAAATGACACCCGCGAATTTGGTCAAATAGTCGGGCAAAAAATCGATCAAAAAAACAAGAACTTCCTCAATCAGTCGACAAAAGAAAAGATCGTTTAAAAGAATCGCGAATTTCGTCAAAAATCCCTGAAACAAATACCGAATATCATTTTCGTCAACCGGACGTACAAAAATTCACGAAATTTGGCAAAGGATCGTGTAAAGAAAATCGTGAATTCCACGAAACAATTGGCGGAAAAAAATGCGAATTTTGGTAATTCGTCGGGAAAAATATCGCTAATCTCCTTAAAGGCCCGTGGAAAAATATCTTGAATTTTATCAAAGGTTGTGGAAACAAATGGCGATTTTCGAAATCATCACAAATTTCGTCAAAAGAATATACAAAATATTACGAATTTCGTCAAACGATGAAGAGAAAAAAATCGCAAATTTCGCCAAATGGTCGCGGACAAAAAGACGGCAGGTGTAATTCTGGATTTAAAAAAAAAACACTGAAATTCGCAGCAAATTTTCTAAAAAGTTACAGCAGAGGGAGGGAAAGGGGAGGAAATCACTCCCGGCGCCAATTATGCGTTTTTTCCCTGCAATCCTTTGACGAAATTCGCATTTCCCGCGATCCTTTGATAAAATTTGCGATCCCTCTGTGAAATTTTGGTTTTTCACGCGATTCCTAGACGAAGTTTGCGTTTTTTGCGATCCCTCGAAGAAATTCGCGATCCCTTGAAGAAATTCGCGATTCTTTGGCAAAATTCGTTTTTTTGCGATCTTTTAAAGAAATTGGCGATTTTTAGCTGTGAACGATTGTCGAAATTGATTTTTTTCGACGACCATTTGCCGAAATTCGCGATATTTTATTTTCCCGAATTTTTAAAATTTTCGGAACCGGATGCCTTAAATTTTCGGAAAATTCAGAACAGAATCATCCCTGAAAAGACACGAATTTGATCAAATAATCGCGTAAATAATTGAGAATTTAAACAAGTGATTGCACAAAAAATCAAGAATTTTGTAAGTTGGTTTTGAAAAGGAAATCACGAATTTCGATAAACTATCGTGGGAAAGAATCGCGAATTTCGTTAAATGATATCTGAAACAAACAGCGAATACCATCAATCGATCACGGAAAATATATATATCGCGAATTTCGACAAGTTGTGGCGGAAATAAAATTTCGCCAATCTGTCGCAGAAAAATTCGCGAATTTTGGCAAAAGATCGCGGAAAAAAAATTGTGAGTTCCGTGAAACGATCGCCGGAAACAAAAACGCGAAATTTGGAAAAGGATCACGAAAAAAAGATTGTGAGTACCGTGAAACGATCGCCCCCAAAAAATCAGGAAATTTCTAATAGGTCATAGGAAAAATTGCGAAATCTCCTTCAACAATCGTAGCAAAAGATGGCAAAAAGAAATAACTATTTTCGTCAATCGATTGGGGAAAAAAATCGCGAATTTTGCAATTCGTCGCAGAGAAAAATCGCGAATCTCCTCAAACAACTGTAAAAATATCTTGAATTTTACCTAAGGTCGCGGAAACAAATGGCGATTTTCATCATTTGGTCGCAGAAAAATCATCTCAAAATTTCGTCTAAAGAATGAACAAAAAATTACGAATTTCGTTTAACGATCACAAGAAAAAAATCGCAAATTTCGTAAAATGGTCGCGGACAAAAAAAAAAAAACACAAAAAAAAAACACAAATTTGGTATATATAAAAAAAAAAAAAAAAAAAAAAAAAAAATGGAAATTTAACCAAATGATAGCTCAAAAAATCACGAATTTTATAAAATGGTCATAAAAAGAAAATCCCAAATTTTGACAAACGATCTGGAAAAGAATCCGTAATTTCGCCAAAAGATCTCTGAAACAAATAGTAACTACCATCAATCGGTCGTAGAAAATATACATCGCGAATTTCGTCAAGTGGTGGAGGAAAAAAAATCAATTTGGTCAATCTGTAGTAGAAAAATCTGCAAAATTTGGCAAAGGATCCCGGAAAAAATCGCAAAATCTCCTTCAACGATAGTATAGAAAGACCTCAGAAATAAATAGTTATTTTCGTCAATGGTTTAGGGGGGGGGGGGGGGGGGAATCCCGAATTTTGGAATTCGTCGCGGAAAAAATCGGGAATCTCTTCAAACAACCTTTGAAAAAGTGCGTTTGGGAAGATGACTTTACAGGCGCTTTGAAGAAAAAGACCGAATATTTTCAGTAAAAATAGTCGCTGAATCCGAAAAAAGTCGTACACTGCTTTCTTGAAATAGTCGCTTTTTAACAGTTTTCGGCCTAAAATAGTCGCCATAGCCCCCGTATGCTGAAAATAGTCGCTAGGTATAGCATTTTAGTAGCAAGTGGCAGCCCTGGAATTGCATGTTAAGAAAAATCGGAATTTTTGAGAAATTGAGTCGGGCAGGACCAGGCCTGATTTAATTGATTTTTTTTATGGGCCGAGCTTGTTTTCACTGATTTTTTTACGAACCGGGCCTGGCCATGAACTGTGAAAATATAAACGGGCCGGGCTCAGGTGGAACTTTTAATTTTCACGCCGCCCTGAAAACTGTGCCCAGTACACAGTACAGACCTCTAGTGTTCCCCCCAGGGCCGTGCAAAGAGGGGGCTAAAGGAACGGTCGCCCCGGGCGCAAAATTTATGCTGCGAACCACGGTTTTATTTGTTTATTTATTCAGTTTTTGCCCGCCGAACATTTTCCGGGGAATTTTTTTTTTTTCTTTTCTTGATCATTTTTTTTCCTGTCGCAAAACATCATGAACTCGCTAACAAATAAGTGCAATTTCCTCTTGTGTTATTCAGTTGTTCTGAATTTCTAAATTAAAATTAAACATTTTAAAGTTCCAAAATAAACGCGAAATATTTATTCATATTATAGATATTATATAATTTATTTATGTTTCTGCACTTTATCAATTTTATTACACCCAATACAAAGAGAATGATTTTTTTTTCGGGAGGGGGGGGGGGGGTGCGCTAAATTGAAAATTCGTTAAGGGCGCACTTCTCACTGCCTTGGTGCCCCCCCAAAATTTCTGGTCACGCTACGCCTATGATACTAAAACAATAAGAACTAAAAAATACCCATTTAATGCACATTCACTGGAAATTCCCACGGTGTTATTAGATAAAAAAAATATGAATACTGACCGTTTGAAAAGAATTCGCTTCCGAAACTCACTTTGTTTATTTTCGCTGTTTTTCTGCGTACTTCAACATTCTGCATCCGCTAAGCAAACTAAATTACGAAAAAAACCAAACACATCTTCTTATGCTTAATGTACGTTCCTTTTTCATTCGAATGTTGCAATCCGTTTAAAAAATATATTCATATTAATCCTGTGAAAAAAAAAATTCCGAAACTCATTTTCGCGACACGCGGTAGGGCATTAATCCCGCAGTCAGGAATACCCACGCATCTTAATTTGGTTGCAAAGATTTCCGTTTAAAAAAAGTCCTTCCGGTCAGTGCCGTGAAGAAGAGGTAGCTTTCATATTCCTTATTTTTTAAAAGCCAGCTTATATTATTCAAACACACGGAGCTCAAATTAGTGGAACCCGATTATAGAAGATTAAATACTAATTTTTGTCAATATTGAATATGAATGAGAATTTCGCGAAATTAGTCAGCGTTATCAAAGCTGTTTTTATTAAAGTGATTTATATTTGTCGCCAAATTCGGAGATATCCCGAATTATATTAATAATTATATTAATCCGAATTATTGGTGATAGCCCGCCATTTTAAAACAACATAATGGGTGCAACAAAGCTCACCAATGAACTTGGTGGAGACCTTAGTAATTCCTGTGCACATGCTCACTCATATCTAAATCGGTTGATATATGCGAGTGTTGTTGCAGGCAGGAAATCAGATTTTTTAAAATGTCACACACATTCGAAATTCAAACTGCTATATCTCGGCTTTTTTTTAGATAAAGGCAAAACAAAAAATAATCCGGAATCTTTGTAACAAGCTGAAACACATAAGAAATAAAATCTTTTTCAATTTCTAATTATTTTTGTACTTCATTTTAAATTATTTTTTTTTTAAATTTTTAAATGGCCGCCATTTTGAAACAAGATGGCGGATGAAGTTAGCAAACGAATTCGGCCGAGAGATTGCTATGTAATATGCACATGCCTTGTCACATCCTAATCGGTTCATACATACGCGTGTTTTCGCGTGACAAAAATCAGATCGTTTCAAAATGTCAGCCATGCTAGAAATTCAAAGTGCTATAACTCAGCCATTTTTTAAGACATAGACGAAACAAAAAATGCTCCGGAATCTTTGTATCAAGCTCAAACACATAAGGAAAAAATCTTTTTCAATTTCTAATTATTTTGTATCTCACTTTTAAATTTTAATTTTTTTGAAATGGCCGCCATTTTTAAACAAGATGGCGGATAAGGCTGGCCAACGAACTCGGTCGAGACATTGCTATGTACTATGCATATTCTTTGTCACATCTAAATCGGTTCATAAATACGTGTATTATCGCGTGACAAAAATCAGATCGTTTCAAAATGTCAGCCACGCTAGAAATTCAAACTCGTTATAACTCAGCCATTTTTTAAGATATAGACGAAACTAAAAATGCTCCAGAATCTTTGTATCAAGCCCAAACACATAAGAAAAAATCTTTTTCAATGTCTAATTTTTTTGTGCCTCATTTTAAATTTAAAATTTTTTTAAAATTTTAAATGGCCGCCATTTTGAAACAAGATGGCGGATGAAGCTGGCCAACGAACTCGGTCGAGACATTAGTATGTGCTATGTACACACGAAATTTTATCCAAATCGGTTCATAAATACGAGAGTTACAGTATGACAAAGATCAGATATATATATATATATAAATTTTGAACGGAAGGTGGTTTTGGGGTCTGGGGGTCATGATCGGTGAAAATATACCAAAATTTTTCGGAATCGTTCGGAATCGTACGGAATTTAATAAAAATTTATATTCAGGTAGTCCCTGATATAAATTGGTTCTGATTAGTTTTTGGTGTAAATCGCTTAACAGGTGTCACTGCTATGCCGCATTTTTCAGGATTTAACCGATTTCTGCAATAGCTCTATCTCAAGAACTAATGCACACATTTTCATCAAACTTCGGATTTAGTTAGTCCTTCATATGAAATGATGCTGACTACGTGTTGGTGTAAATCTCCCAATAGGTGGCGCTGCTGTGCTGCATTTTGAACTATTTCCTCAAGACCTAATGCAGGAATTTTCATCAAACTTCAGATTTAAGTATAACTTAATTAATATTGCTGCTGATTATGCGTTTTGCAAATCGCTCAACAGGTGGCGCTTCTATGCTGCATTTGTCATGATTTGCGCAATACCTCTATCTCAAGAACTAATGCACGAATTTTCCTCAAACTTCATATTCAGTTAGACGTTGACATAAGTTGGTGATAATTAGATTATGGTGTAAATAACCCAACAGGTGGCGCTGCTATGCTGCATTTTGCTGGATTTACACGATTTCAGTGACAGTCATACCTCGAGAACTAATGCATGGAATTTCATATTTTTAGAATTCTCATGATGAACACAGATTGTCATTTAATTTGGCACTGAGATAGTGAATTTGAAGTATTGACATATATGAGTAGAAGAAAGTTTTGTGATGGCCACAACATACTAGTTTTTAATTCGATTCATGTTTTGAGGATTTATTTCCATTTACATTCAATTTTTCAGCATTTTGAGAGATATTATTTACATATTTTAGAAAAGGGTATTACTTTAAATTGTTGCCAAATTTTAAAACAGTGCAAAGAATAATATTTCCTTCAAATTAAAAATTGATTTACACGTGGCTATTATAAACAGAAAAAAAAAACTTTCAAATTAGAATTAAATTATTACATGTTAAGAGCAGAAAAATATTGAAACTTACGTCATAAGAACTACACTGGTGGACTAAACTTAAGGACCACTGTTATTTTCAACGATTAGAGTTCGAAATAGATCCGCAGCAGCACGTGTAAATTTGCATGAATGCGGGATGTACTCTGTTTTGTGAAACTTATGCAAATTTTGTACTTCCGCTTTTGTCGATCACGTGACAGTAGAGACAAGAGATTTTAGGCAATCGGCGGGTGCTGTAAGTTGTCATTAGATGTAAAAATTGAAGGAGATGGAGTGAAGTTTGAACTTTGAAATTTTGAACGTGTCTTCGAGGCATCATTTAGATGATATTACTCGTGGTAGAATAATGGAAAGTTGGAAGAAGGATGCAAAATGAGAGATGTGGCCCGTGAATTTAACATCGCGCACAGTATTGTTTCTAGGCTATGGGCGGCATTCCAAAAAAGTGGAATATGCACTAAGCGCATGAGATGTATGACGTCCTAAGAGGATCGCTATATTATTATTTCGGAAAAAAGCAACCGACGCAGCACAGCTGGTCAATTAGGAAATCCATTTTGTGCTGCCACCGGAAATAAAATATCACGGAAAATTGTTGCAAGACGTTTGAAAAAGGGCGGATTATGCGCCCGAAGACTTGTTGTGTGTATCCACTCTCGAGACGCCAACGTAGCGCCCGTTTACAGTGGTGCCGTATGCATCGCAATTGGACTGATGTCGACTAGTCTTCTCAGAGGAGAGTAGATTCAACCTATCGTCTGATTGTAGATGTAAACTGATATGGCGCGAGGTTGGTAGTGTTTACTGTCGCGAAAATATCCTAGAAAGAGATCGATATGCGACTTCAAGTATCATGGTGTGGGCAGGCATCATGTTCAATGGCCGCACGGATCTCTATGCGCTTGACCAAAGGTCCATGACCGGTAGACGGTTCGTTGAAGACGTCCTGCTTCCGCATATTCGACTTTTTCGAGGTGCTGTCGGCAAAAATTTTCGTTTTATGGACGACAACGCACCTTGTCATCGCACACAGTCTGTACAAGATTGCCTTGAGGCCGAAGATATCCATCGCATAGACTGGCCAGCACGTTCGCCTTACCTAAATCCCATTGAAAATGTATGGGATGCCTTGAGAAGACATATTGATGCTCGATAATTTCCTCCCACGAACAAGGAAACCCACATCCGTGCAGTGAAGGAAGAATGGGGTAACTTGCTCCAACAGCTACTGAATCATGTTGTTCTGAGTATACCATCACGCCGTGTTGAAAGTTGTCTCGCATTACACGGTGGTCACATCCCTTATTGATATGGCACTCCCGATTGTTAATTGTGAGTATTTTACTTTCTTTGTAAAGTCATGCTTTAGGACAATATTCACGTTTCAGAAAAAGAACCCCTGTATACATCCTTTCAACAAATTTTTTATATTAAATCCTGTGCAACATTCTGTTAATACTATTGTTTGCTTCTTGACCCACAATCTCACGTAGATTCTCATTTACGTGTACATTTCTTCTTGGTCCTTAAGTTTTGCCTGCCAGTGTATATTTACACTTGAATTTTAAAAGAGAAAGGAAATGTTAAAATAAAAGAATCATTGTTATGCGTTAAAAGTCGTAAATGGAGGAAATTACGTTACATTTAAAATGGCCAAATAATAATGCAAAACAGTTTAAATTTAAAAATATATTTGCGCGAGACATTTTTTTCATATTTTGAGATAATCTTTTCAACTATATTGTTGAGAATTCTAAGACAGCGCAAATAATATTTCCTTTCTAACAACAAAAGTATTTTCACGTGAATATTAAAACGATAAAGAAAACTTTGGTGAAAATTACGTCAGATTGAAAACGATACATTAAAAATGACTTATTTAAAAGAACTTCCTTATAGTGTTGTTAAAAAATACCGGGAGACAATGACACTGTTTACTTAATTTCATTTTACATTAGCTTATTTTCTAATTTTTAACTATTTTTTTCTAATCAAAAACGGAAACAGCCATTGTATCTCTTAACAGCAGCTGATTTGGTTTTAAAAATCCCCAATCAAAGGAAAACGAATGGAAACCCGTTTACAGCAGGCGCGGATCCACGGGGGGGTCGATCGGGGTGATCGCCCCCCCCCCCAAAAAAAAAAATCCACCGATTATCGCGAATTTCGACAAATGGTCTCCGAAAAAAAACAATTTCGTGAATTGTTCGCAGGTCAAAGGGTCGCAAAAAAAACGCGAATTTCGTCAAAAGATCGCGCAAAAAACGCCAATTTCGTCAAATGATCGAGAAAAAACGCGAATTTCGTCAAAGGATTGCGAAAAAACGCGATTTTTGTCAAAGAAGCGTGGAAAAAATGCGATTTTCGTCAAAAAATCGCGCATTTCATCAAAGGACCACGAAAAAAAAACGCCAATTTCGACAAAGAATTGCGGGAAAACGCTAATTTCGCGAAAGAATAGCGCAAAACACGCTAATTTCATCAACAGATCTCTGAAAAAAGGCGAATTTCTTCAAAGAATCGCGAAAAAATACGCAAATTTCGCCAAAGAACCGCTGAAAAAACGCGAATTTCGTCAAAGGGCCGCGGAAAAAACGCACAATTAGCACAGGGAAGGGATTCCCCTAGGTGCGCATCCACGAATGGGGGCGGGGTGTTCGATCGGGGCAAAACAGAGAAGAACAAATTTTTTCAAGTTGGTTTATAAGAAATCAACACACCATACGCATTTTAACTGAATGGGATTAGGATATAACCCTCTTTTGTTCATTCATCAAATACCCTTGAAATTTACCAATGTGGGTGGCAATAAAAGTACATTTTTTACACATTAGTGGCTGTCTTCAGAAAACATTAAGAGGCTTGAATTTTTCAAAGGACCTTTCTTTTTCTTGTTTCTTTCTTTGGAAATTGTATGAATCCCATTCTTTTCTCAAACAATAAAGCACTCCTCAAAAATATTGTTATACAGAAATTAGAATTATAGCTTCTTTGAAAGAACGAAAAAGTTTCAACACTTTAAAGAGATCCGCGTAAAGTTGTCAATTTATGTTGTAGAGATTCAACAAAAGGTACACGAAGTGGCATCGTCCCCCACCTCAACCCATAGTGTCAAAAATTATGTCGCCATATGCCTTTTGACTGGACATAATCCTATTTTGTTCATTAATTGCCGAAACGTCAGTGAGGTTTACCATTGATACCCGAAAAGTGTTTGGTTTTCGTTTGCTTGTCTGTGTGTTCCGCGAAAACTGCCGTTAAAAGCGTTGGATTTATATCATGGGGGGGGCAACCTCCCCGATCGAACCCCTCTCCCCGTGGATGCGCTCCTCCTGCGTCTTTTCCGCGTCCCTTTGACGAAATTCGCGTATTTTTTTCGCGATTCTTTGACAAAATTCGCATTTTTCTGAGATCTGTTGACGAAATTCGCGAAATTAGCGTTTTTTGCACGATTCATTCGCGAAAATTAGCTTTTTTTCCACAATTGTTTGGCGAAATTAGCGTTTTTTCCGCAATTGTTTCGCGAAATTCGCGTTTTTTCTGCAATCCTTTGGCGAAATTAGCGTTTTTTTCTGCGATTCTTTGACAAAATTCGCGTTTTTTAGCGATCCTTTGACGAAATTCGCGTTTTTTCTGCGATCCTTTGACGAAATTCGCGTTTTTTCTGCGATCCTTTGACGAAATTCGCGTTTTTTGCGGGATCCTTTGACCTGCGAACGATTGATGAAATCGATTTTCTTCGGCAACCATTTGCCGCAATTCGCGATAATCGATGGATTTATATTTTTTTTATCCAAGGGGGGGGGGGGGGAGCGATTCGCGCCTGTGAAGAGGTATAAACACCACTTAGATGACACATTTTGACTTTCAAGGATGTTAAAGCCCTTCAGAAATTTGAAGGGCCTTTTTCAGAGATTACCCTCTTTCAGAAATCTGATAATAAAAAATAGATGTGATTGCTATGTTTTTCATCTACGGTAATTGGTTCTTATGTATTTTTTAGTGCTGAATCCAAAAATGACCTTCATTTTTTACCATACCATCACGTCAGGATTTTTCACAAATTTTTAAATAGTCGAAATATTGCAAAAATCTGCTACTATAAAATAGACGCAACTTTTTTTCATAATAACTTATTCATTTTTTTGCTTATACTATGGATTTTAACAGTTAAACATGTAAAATATTATGTATTTAAAATCCTTATAATTTTATTCCATGCGTGAAATTTTCTTTGAACCGCTCATGCTCTGCTTCGCGCTTTTTTTTTTAATCTTCTCTATGGGGTTCATCTCGGTATCCTCTTTTATTTTGGCGGTTGATAAAGCTGGGAAATTTGTGGCAGATCTATTTAAAACATTTACCTTCTTTTGTTAATGCTTTGACAAATTGCTTTGAGAGATTTTCGCTATTTTTAGCCCCCGGTACGGTATGCTATTTCTTTCTCCCAGCTTATTTTGTGACATCTCCAAAAAATAACGTTACCTTACAGAAGCCAGCCGTGAAACAAAGCAGTACGATTAAATACTCTATAGCAATTTTTCAAACTGCCAAGCATCGCACATTTTCATTGTTTATACCGTCATATTCGAAAAAAAAAAGTACTTTATAATGCAATTTATTTGAAAACTGCATCTCCATTTATTTTTGAAATATTATTTTTTTTTTTTTTTTTTTTTTTTTTTTTTTTTTTTGTAGTTTTTAGAGTCATTTGCTTAATATTGGCAACGGAAGTACTCCATTTCTGTAGAAAGTGAAAGAAAAATAGCAATTATATCTTTTTGTTGCCATTTTCCCATAAAAACTGAAAAAAAAAAGTTAAAATACGTGCTATTTTCAAAAAATATAAATGAAAGATTTCTGATAAAACAGGGAGCTTTTAGAAAGTAAATTTCACTTTAAATATCTATAATGATAATACAAACAAATGAAGGCTTGTGAATCTTTAGATGGCCGATTTTTTGTCGAGTTTTTTGAATGACGAAATCTCTTTTTTTTTGTGTGTGTGTGTATTATTCAGCGATAGTGACGTCTTAAGCGTACTTTACTGTAGATGTTGTTTAACACTGGATCGCAAATGATGAATTCTTCAGCGGATGTGTATGGCGTCACTTTATGTAAAATAAAATCGCATGTTATAAGTCTTAAAACTGAACTACAGTAGAGCCCCGATTATCGGAGTTTCCGCTTTCACCGAGTTATTTTCTTCTGATGGACTGATGGCTTCAATTTTTTTTTCAAAAAAAAAAAAAAAAATTATAGCCATTCCCCCCCCCCCCCCCCATTCTGACCAGAAAATCAGAGTTCTAACTTTTTACGACTGCTCTTTCATCTTCACCTAATACTTCATTTATAACGACTGTTTCATAACAATGGAAGCCATCAGTCCATCAGAAAAAAATGATCCATTCCAAAGGTATAAGTTCGATTAACTCGGATAATCGGGACTCTACTGTATCTATATTTATATACATATATTTTTTTGTCATCGGGGGCGACACTAAATTCTGAAAAGCAGAATTCCTGTTTTCTAGTTTTACTTTTTAACTTTGAAATTTACGATTTGCGAAAATCGTGACGTGATGGTTAAAAATGAAGGTCATTTTCGTATCCAGTGCTAAAAAATACATCAAAATCAATTACCAAAAGTTAAAAAACACAGTCATCGCAGGCTTGTGTTATTAATGTTGTTCACTATAACTAAAAGAACAAAAAATAAGATAAATAATTTCCATAGTACAAAAGTAAAAAGAAAAAGAAAAAAATAAGACATTTAATAAATTAATTATGTTATAACGTTTTTAATTTTACGACTTAATAAGTAACAATAAACCATATTTTGAGAGGGCGGTATTATATAATAAGAGTGTTGGATAACCGAGTGTTTCGGTTAATCGGACGCCGGATAATCAAAAGTCTGTAATATTTTCAAATCGCATTAATTATTTCATATTCATTTAAAAATTAACTGCAAGGAATGATTTGAGCAACAGAAATTATGACTACTTTGATTATATGTTATTCAGGATCGCCCCCCCCCCCCAAAAACGATTCTCTGGATCCGCCCCTGGTTTACAGAGAGATCGACACTGTTTTTTTGAATTATAATTCAATCTTTTTAAAGCCGATCAAATTAGCGTGCTTTTAGAATCTGGGGTGTTTGAACAGGGGTTGGCAAGCGTATCTCGTACGAGGGCTGAGCTCTCTAGTTATAATAATAATAAAAAACTATAATAAATAGCAAAAAAACTATAAACTATAATAAATAAATTATATGGTTGTCAAAAAAAAAATAAGGCTTACTGTAATTAGTATTATTTTAGTATTATTAGTAGTACTAATTAGTATTATTAATTAGCGTTATTGTTGGCGTAGTTGTATCTTCAGAGCACAGATAATACGTAAGTATTTATTTTTCTGAGGTATATGTTATTTGATGTACACGATATGTGTTGGTATCACTTAATTGGCGCTGGCCGGATATGAACCATGGATCTACTATATAGAAGGCGATAGCCGAAGCAAGGAGTAAAAGGCTAGCTCGGTTGTTCCGTGCCAGTGACTCATCATATATTGTTCGTTGAAGTTGTTGTTGCGAGAGATGACGATTCTATGATTACTAAATCATAATATGTGTATATTAAGTTTAAAAAAAACACACATTATAAAACTTTGTTTAATTATTGCCGGAGCACAGCTCCGGCTTCCCATCGAAGGTTAAACTTTTGTCAACACTATCAAAATATTACTCGCATTGATACCCACATTTCACGAGAAATTGATAATAGTAAGCAAGATTTCGCAAGACATTGAAAATAAAAAACATTCGTCAACCCAGTCTCAAAACGTCGACCCAAAAATATCAAATAAGTTCACACGTTTCATATTATTTTCTATATATTCACTTTTTTTTTTTTCACATAAATATTTTTATTGCTCACCCTCGTTGAGCAATTGATACAATAATTATATTTCAGCAGAACGTGAATCAAGTTATAAAATCCTTTAGACTCCGGACCATGTATTTTCTGGAACATCCTTTCACATTGCTGAAAACGATACGAACACCTTTGTCCTTTGCACTATTATCATAGCAAACGCGGCAGCGTTTTGCTATAATATGTTTAAGAAATAGAAAATCCCAACTTTTTTCTAAAAATTCTGGCGACCCAGTTGACATGCGACAGTGTTTTTTTAACCATTTGGAAATGGTTGTTGTTTTCGGTCGAGGATGGGGCCAAATGATGCTCGCATTTTATTTTTTTTAACGAAATTCAACGATTTTCTTTACTTTTAGACGAATTTTTATTTGAATAGGTAATAGAAAGGCATAAAATCGTTAAAAATTGAAAAAGTTAAAAAATGGGTAGACGCAAATTATCAGATATGGGAAAATCCAAAGCCAAAGAGCGACGCCGAAATGAAAATCGTCTTGCAAAGCAAAAATCGAGGTCTTCGACTCATTATGTAGGTCATGAAAATCGAGGTCTTCAGCTGATTATGTATCCCATGAAAATCGATTACAGAATAAAAGACGAACGCGAAAAAGGAAACAATCTAACGTTTAATCGATTGATAGTAAAATGCCATGTCTCGAGGGGCTCCAATCCACTAGCCACGGCGTTTTAAAATAGGTCGATTCTAACTGGGGAAAATTGAGCTCAACGTAGGTAATTTGTCGCAATCTGTAAATGATTCGGTGGAACTGCTTTCGATTTGTAAACTGTTTTTCTTCTCGAAACGGGACTTGGAGAGTTTATTGATGAAGGTTTTGGTCGTCTGAAGTTTAATCTTTGCGATCTGTTGTTGTAGAGGATGCGACGGAATTTGGTGGACGAAATAAATTCCAAATGGTCGTTGTAATCTATTAAATTACAATTTTTTTTTTTTTTTTTTTTTTTTTTTTTTTTTTTTTTTTTAAGATAGAACTCGACGAGATTAATAAAATGATAGCATTCAAAAAATTATTGTATATTACTGTAGTTTTTCATTTAGCTTTAAACGAAAAAATGAAGGCGCAAAGTTCAACAAAGTGTAGCTAACGATCTAATGGGATGATTAACTTCGTTTTGTTTTATTTCTATCCTCTTGGTAAAACTTCATTTAGATATTATTTTCATCTTTGTATGTTTGACGATCGCTGAGAAAATCGAATTTGTCTTTCCATAATTTAACATATAGAAATCTCTCCTTTTCATTTTCAAATTCAATCATTTCTTTCGTGTTGCCACTCCCTAAAAAACAGTACAATAATTTAAAAAAAATGATAACACATGTACTTTGTTTTGAGAGAAACAATGGAAAATTACCGTATCATTACGGATGCCAATTTTTGTATTACAATTAAAAAATTATTTTTTAAAACTTTTGAACAGAAAATGACGTCACGATTTAAAAAAAACGCATTTTTACTCATAAAGCTGTTATTTTTCAATATTTTTTCCATTAGATTAAGACGCTAATCTCAGAGGATTTCAGTGTGTGAAAATGGCGTCATAGTAAAAATTAAATGAGCGTTTCTTTTCATAAAACTAAATATTTTATTACGAATGCGTCTAAAGAGGCATAAATTCCTGGATTTCGCCGGCACTCAAATTAGAACCTCAAATCAACAATGCAGATTTTCGGATGCAAAATTGTAACTGGCAAACGTAACATCAGATTTGGGACTATGTTTATTAATAATCTATGGTACATTAAAATCTATATTATAAAGGAGAAACATATCTATGCGTAACGCATACGTTATTTTGAGAATGGCAACACTTTGAAATTTATATCTGTGCGTAACGCATACGTCATTTTGCGAATGGCAATACTTTGAAATTTGAAATGAAATGTCGGTTTTGCAATTTTCGCTACTGGAAGTTTTTAAACTTCTAAACATCGCACATTTTCAATTTTTACACCGTCGTACAGGGAAAAAATGTGCTTTTAAATGCAATTTGTTTGAAAGCTGTATCTCAATTTATTTTTGAAATATTAATTTTTGTGTAGTTTTTAATACAAATTTTGTAATCGTGGCGACTGAAGTACTCTATTTATATTGAAAATAAAGGGAAAATAGTAGATTACTGTATCTTTTTGTTGCCACTTTCTCAAGAAACTGAAAATTAAAAAAAATTAAAGTACGTGCTATGTCAAGAATATCCTCTGTTAATTAATCGGGTGAATTTTGGTTTTATTTCGTTTTATATTTATCAATTTAATAAATTGTAATTTAATACAAACTTACTTTATAAACAATACAAAGTTGAATGAATGCAATTTTATTATTCCGTGTATAATAACATTTTCCGAATTTTGAAAAAAATATATGTGAATGATTTCTGATAAAACATGAAGCTATTATTGCTTTTTTTTCTAGGTTTGTATATTATTCCCCGATAATGACGTCATATGCATATTTTTCAAAAGATGTTGTTTTGGAATACTTTAGCGGATGCAAATGACCTGATTTGATAAAAAGAGCATGTATTTAATTCTTAAAACAGAAATATGTTTTACAGAAGTGCGTCACTTTCACTTGCGACTTTGAAATTCTTCACAAGTGAAAAGGTTTCACTTTCGAAAATAATGTAATTGAAATCACACACTGATAAAATGTAATGTTTTACAAAAATTGGTACTTGTTAGTTATTTCGTGGACCAAATTACTGTCGACAAATTGTAAGATAAAATGCCAATAATGGTTGATCGTAAATGTCACATTCACTTGACAACACGTGTTTACGTCATCAAGTTATTTTTATTTCGACGTTTTATTTGTATTTTTATTAATGTTATACTAATTTATTTGTTCTTTCGTTATTTAAAATAAAAATTATGTCAATTTGTATAATTTGGCGAGTGGTTTGGCGATTTATATAATTTGGCGAAATCGGTCGACGGGATAACTAACAAGTACCCAAAAATTTAGAGTGTCTTTATAGAAGAGCAATGACATACAGTGTCCATACTCATATCGGAAGTCTTTGTCCAAAAAATAGCTATTTATATTACAAAACTTGATGATTCTCGCCTGGATAAATTCGTTTCGCCGAGTTAGACAAGCAAATAAAGAAGATCTTGGGAATAATTCGAGGTTTAAAATAATATCAGGTTCCCAAAGTTTTTGTCCAAAGTTCTTTCCACTAATAAAATTTTGTTGCTATTCTTTAAGACACTCTACTATAATTTTATCAAAATAACATAATTTGCTTAATTTGATTTTTCATAATTTTATATAATCTATATATATTTTAAACACAAGGCTGTTTTTTAGTCATCTGCCCTCAGCATTCTGCTGAACCAATATTACTATTTTTTTTTTTTTTAACTGAAATCTGATTATTTGTAGATGTGCCTGCACTAGCTGTTTTTTTTTTTTTTTTAATATCCCCATTTTTATATTTTAATTTAATAGTATTTTATGAAATTTCTTCAAAATGGTTGTAATTAGATAGCTTTCATTAATGCAGAGAAGAGAGAAATAATGAGGTTTATTCATATTTATTCATGCCATTTTCTGATAAAAATTCAAAATTGTTGTATAGGGTTTAGCGGCTCAGAACGGAAAATGACGTACTGCTTTTGAAAACACGCATTTTTTTCTCATAAAGTTTCCATATATTTTTCCCCCTTCTACATGTGTACTAAGTCGGACACTAAGGCGAAATGCTTAAGTAAGTGAAAATGACGTAATATTTAAAAGAAAACAATAATTTTCTTAGATAAAGCTAAACATGTTGACACAAATGCTCCTAAAAAACATAAATCAGGCAATTTTTACTCTCATCTTTTACGATTAGAATCTCAAGTTAAGGTGCAACTGTTCCATGCAAAGATGTTGCTGACAGTCGTGACTTCAAATTTTGAGTTAAAATGATTTTAAAATGATCTAATTAAAATACCATTTAAAAAAAATGGCGAAAACGGGTATAAGAAGTGCGTATGTAAATTTTGAGAAGGTGAAAATAATGTCAGGTTTAGATTTCATGGGGAAAAAATTGTATGATCGTGTCAAAGTGGAATAAATTTTGCTGTTTTTCACTCTGGAATACCAAGAACAAGAGCCGCAATTGATAACTTCATCATAATAACTGATCTTTATTATATTTTACTGATTACGTATCTATATTATATAGGACAAACGTATCTGTGATCAAATTTCGGTTTTGAAATTTTCGCTACTGCAATTTTTTTAATCTTCTAACCATCTTACATTTTTAATTTTTAGAACGTCGTTTATTAAAAAAAAAATCTACTTTCAAATGCAATTTGTTTTAAAACTGTATCTTAATTGACTGATTTATTATGTTTTTTAAAATAATTTTCAAGCATGATTTTTTGTAATTTATCTTATCATGAGCAGGCTTCAATAAATAATAATAAACATTTTGCACATAAAGCAATAAATATTGTTCAGCATTTATTTATGACTAATTTTCCACAACGAAATTAAGACTTCCTCTATAAATAAATAAAAGAATAATATTAAAAGAACACATTTGTAATCGAACAATTTAAATTTTTAGACAGCCAAATAGGAAAAAAAACCTTTCAAATGGAATTTGTTTGCAAATTACATCTCAGTTTACAGATTGTCTATGGCTTTTAAAATTTTCTTCAAGCATGGAATACATTAATAAGTTATTCACAGATAAATCTGTTTATTTAAAACCTGTATTTTACATATAATCCATAACTTTAAGTTATTTACCTTATTATCAGGTTTTACTTTATTTTCCATGTGCAGCAATACTTTATTTTGTATACATCCTTCATATATTTAAAAGCATTTTCATGTTGTTAATGTTTTCTTTATTTATATTAAAAAAGGCCACATCATTTTAAATTGTTTTTAAAAAATATATATTATTTTACAGTTCTATATAAAAAAACATTACATTTAACTTCACTTAGTATTCCCTTTTACTATCCATTTATATACCCTGCATTTCGTCCGTTCACAAATATTTAATAAATTTACAGTTCAATTCATTCCAAATTGTGGATATAGTTTTAAGTCTATAAAATCTCTTCAATTTTCCATAATAAAAATTTTCAATTCTTCTAAGTATCTTTTTATAAAAGTTCGTTCCTTTATAAGTTATTTCTCACACATTATCCTATTTTCCATTCTTGTCTATTTAAAAGTTTCAATTTCATTTAATCCTTAAAAACATAAAAAGTTCTAAAATTCATATATAACTTACTATATTATTTTCCAACATTCATAGCTCTTTCGTCTTATCCTAATGTTTTTCTAGTTAACTAAATTCATCATAAGTTCAGATGTATACTATTATGCTTGCTGCATTATATAAAGAGAAATAACGTTTTCACCCTTCACTAGGGCGTCTTCAGTTTCAACTAAAGATTCGAAGTTTTTCTGGCCTGAGATCATTTCCATTTTCCCTTTCTTTTCCCCCTTATTTTCAAAATTTCCCCTTCATGTAAAATTTTTTTCCATCTGTTATCTAGCGTAGCATGTGTCATATCGTTACATAAGTTCTCATCCTCTAAATCGATTTCTATTGCCTCTCGTAGTAATGCGCTCTGGAAATTGTTATAATTAGCTAACTTTTCTACTGTTATTGTGTTTAAGTCCAAGGGGGTTCTTATATTTAGTCTTGAAATAGCGGTTTTCTGGCTTTTGGTTTTTAAATCATATATATGCTCTTTTAATCTTTCACTTATCTTTCTTTTTGTCATGCCAGTATATTTTATTTCTTCCTTTTCAGTATTTTTACTTTCTTCTATCTTTACAAGAAGAAAGTATTGGATTCGTAAAAATTTTCGACTTCCGGTTTTCGACGGATTTACACGTTTTAGAGGTCAGAGATTCCAAAAAACATGTTTTTACAAAATGTCTGTCTGTGACTCTGTGAGTCTGTCTGTCTGTCTGTCTGTCTGTGTGTATGTGACACAAATTTTGTGGGCGCTCTATCTCAAGAACTAATGCACGGAATTTAATGAAAAATTATATTCAAGTAGTCCCTAATATAAATTGGTGCTGATTAGTTTTTGGTGTAAATCGCCCAACAGGTGGCGCTGCTATGTTGCATTTTTCGCGATTTCTGCACTAGCTCTATCTCAAGAACTAATGCACGGATTTTCATCAAACTGCAGATTCAGTTAATCCTTGATATGAATTGGTGCTGGTAACGTTTTGGTGCAAATCGCCTGACAGATGGCGCTGATATGCTGCATTTTGCAGCATTTACACGATTTTCGTAATAGCTCTATCTCAAGAAATAATGCACGGATTTTCATCAAACTTCAGATTCTGTTAGTGCTTGACATGAGTTGACGTTTTGCACCTTGTGGTGTAAATCGCTCACCAGGTGGCGCTGCTATGCTGTATTTCTTGTGACTTCCGCAATAGCTCTACCTCAAGAACTAATGCTTGGGTTTTCAACAAACTTCAGATTCAGGTATACCTGGATATAAATTATTGCTGTTTATGTTTTGCTGTAAATCGCTCAACAGGTGGCACTGCTATGCAGCATTTTTCTTGATTTTCACAATAGCTCAATGTCCAGAACTAATGCACGGATTTTTATCAAACTTCAAATTCAGTTAGTCCTTGACATGAATTGATGTTTTGTACGTTTTGGTGTAAATCGCTCAACAGGTGGCGCTGATGTGCTGCATTTTTTGGGATTTCCACAGTAGCTCTAGCTCCAGAACTAATACACGGATTTTCATCAAACTTCAGATTCCAGTATACCTTAATATGAATTAGTGCTGTTTGTGTTTTGGTGCAAATCGCTCAACAGGTGGCGCTGCTATGCTGCATTTTTCAGAATTTCCCCTGCAGCTCTATCTCAATAACTAATGTACGAATTTTCATCAAACTTCAAATTCAGGTATACTTTTATATGAATAAATTGATGTAATTTCTTGTACTATTTAAATGATTTAATTGGTGTGATTTATATAGAAGAAAGTTTTGTGATGACCACAACATACTAGTTTCCTTTAATTTTGTAAATTCCCGCTGTTTGTAGTTCTGGGTATTTTTCAACATCATTTCTTAGTAGATTAAATAAAGATGGGTTGGGGAAAAGTAAAGAAAACATTAACAAAATGAAAATGCTTTTAAATATATGAAGGATGTATACAAAATAAAGTATTGCTGCACATGGAAAATAAAGTAAAACCTTATAATAAGATAAATAACTTAAAAGCATGGAATATTTTTAAATTTATCTCTATTGCATGGAGCTCGATTACGAAAGATTAATTCGTTTGCCTTTAAAACAACATAAAGAGTTCATCATTTTCTTACGGCCAATATTCCACCAACAAAAATACCTCTATGAATAAATAAATAAAATATTATAAACAAAACACAAATTTAACAAACATGTAATTGAAATACGCGCTTAAAGATCTGAAATTATCAGAATTCAGAAGGGTGCCGTAAGTAGTAAAATCTTGGGTTAATAACTCTTATCATGCAATTAAATTCCTAATATAATAAAAGCCTAAGTCATGTGACTGTCATCAATAGTTCCGGGCTACCCACTTCACTTTTTATATGCCAAGTTGCCAGTTTAGTACTTTAATGTTAGCCAGACGCAGGTGATAAGTCGCCAAATATTATATAGATTATTATTATAAAGCGCAAAGCATTTGGCTGCCATCAACTGTTTTCAACAGGATAAAACTGCATAAAAGTTACACTTTTAGAGAGACTTTTTAGAAACTTTTAATCAAAAAATTGTAATGTTTGAGAGATTAACTACATTCACATATATATTTATTTAGAGAAAAATTCAGTTGAAACGACATTGACAGCCCAATATCTGTTTCCAACAAAGTAAACACAAAAAATTCGTTCTTCATTGAGCAAAAGAAAAAAAGTCCTTCCGGCCAGTGCCGGGAGGAAGATGTAGCTTTCATAATCCTTATTTAAAAAAAGCCAACTTATATCATGGAAACACACGAAGCTCAATTTAGTGGAAACCGAAAATAGGAGATTCAATACTAATTTTTATCAATATAATGAATGAGAATTTCTCGAAATTAGTCAGCTTTATCCAAGCTGCTTTTCTTTAAAGTAACTTATATTTGGCTGTCAAATTCGGCAATTTCTTAAAGTGCCTGTCATTTTAAGACAACATGGTGGATGAGGCTCAGCAGTGAACTTGGTCGAGACCTTAGTAATTGCTGTGCACATGCTCACTCACATCGGAATCGGTTAATATATAGGAGTGCTGTCGCATGCAAAAAATCAGATTTTTCAAAATGTCACCCACAATAGAAATTGAAACTGCTATATCTGAGCCATTTTTTAAGGTAAAGACAAACAAAAAATGCTCCTGAATCCTTATATCAAGATCAAATACTTAAGAAAGAAACCTTTTTCAATTTCTAATTTTTTTTAAATATATATATAATGTATATATTTTTAAATATATAATTTTTTTTAAATATATATATATATTTTAATTTAATGGCCGCCATTTTGAAACAAGATGGCTGATGAATCTGACCAGCGAACTTGGTCGAGGTGTTGATGTATACTATCCACATGCCTTCTTACATCGAAATAGGCGAATACGTGTGTTATCGCGTGACAAATACAAGATCGTTTCAAAATGTTAGCCATGCTAGAAATTCAAAGTGCTATAAATCAACCATTTTTTAAGATATCAACAAAAGAACAAATTTTCAGAAACAAAAACTGCTCCGGAATCTTTGTAACAAGGCCAAACACATAAAAAAAAATCTTTTTCATTTTCCAATTTTTTAATTCCTCATTTTGAATTTTAAATTTAATTTTTTTAAAATGGCAACCCTTTTGAAACAAGATGGCGAATGAAGCTGGCCAACGAACTCGGTCGAGACATTGGTATGTACTATGTACAGACCAAGTTACATCCAAATAGGTTCATAAATACGCCTGTTATCGCGTGACAAAAATCAGGTCGTTTTAAAATGTCAGCCACAAGAGAAATTCAAAATGCTATTACTCAGCCATTTTTTTTAGATATAGACGAAAGAAAAACTGTTCCGGAATCTTTGTATTAAGGTCAAATACATACAAAAAAAATCTTTTTCATTTTCCAATTTTTTGGTATCTCATTTAAATTTTTTTATTTTTTAATTTTTTTAAATGGGCCCCATTTTGAAACAAGATGGCGGATGAAACTGGCCAACGAACTCGGTCGAGATATTTGTATGTACTATGTACACACCAAGGTACATCCAAGTCGGTTCATAAATACGCCTGTTATTACGTGAGAAAAATCAGGACGTTTCAAAATGTCAGCCACGCTAGAAATTCAAAATGCTATAACTCAGCCATTTCTTAAGATATAGACGAAACAAAGACTGCTCCCGAATCTTTTTATCAAGGTCAAACACATAAGAAGAAAATATTTTTTTCAATTTTCAATTTTTGGTACCACATTTCAAATTTAAATTTTTCTTAAAAATTTAAATGGCCGCCATTTTTAAACAAGATGGCGGGTGAAGCTGGCCAACGAACCCGGTCGAGACATTGGTATGTACTATGTAGAAACGAAGTTACATCCAAATCGGTTCATAAATACGCCTTTTATCGCGTGACAAAATTCAGGACGTTTCAAAATGTCAGCCACGCTAGAAATTCAAAATGCTATAACTCAGCCATTTTTTAAGATATAGACGAAACAAAAACTGCTCCGAAATCTTTGTATAAAGGTCAAATACATAAGAAAAAAAAATATTTTTCCATTTTCAATTTTTTGGTACCACATTTCAAATTTAAAATTTTTAAAACAATTTTAAATGGCCGCCATTTTGAAACAAAATGGCGGATGAAGCTGGCCAACGAACTCGGTCGAGAGATTGGTATGTACTATGTACACACCGAATTACATCCAAATCGGTTCATAAATACGCCTTTTATCACGTGACAAAATTCAGGACGTTTCAAAATGTCAGCCACGCTAGAAATTCAAAATGCTATAACTCAGCCATTTTTTAAGATATAGACGAAACAACAACTGCTCCGGAATCTCAGTATAAAGGTCAAATACATAAGAAAAAAATATTTTTCCATTTTTAATTTTTTGGTACCACATTTCAAGTTTTAAATTTTTTTAAAAATTTTAAATGGCCGCCATTTTGAAACAAAACGGCTGATGAAGCTGGCCAACGAACTCGGTCGAGACATTGGTATGTACTATGTACACACCGAATTACATCGAAATCGGTTCGTAATTACGGGAGTTACAGTGTGACATAGGTCAGATATATATATATATATATATATATATATATATATCAATTTTGAACGGAGGGTGGTTTCGGGGTCTGGGGGTCATGATCGATGAAAATATACCAAAAATTTTTTGAAATCGCTTTCCTCCGAACGGCTGCAATAGGTAGCTTTTTTGTAAAGAAAGCTACCTAAAAGTAAATTAATTTATGGAGATAATCATTCACACAGCAAGCTCTGCAACAATGAATTTTGTGCATAAAAGAATTCATGCCTGTAAGCCAATCAAAGTTCAGCATCTCATTCTGTTAAATAAACTGCTGTACAATTCAACTTCTTTCACGATGTTTTCTTGAAAAACAAACCCAAACCCAACTCATGTAATAATATTTAATGAATCTAAATTCAAATCGCATCGTCAGATAATTTGGCGTTTATGAATTACCCGTGCTAGGAGGATTGTTAATCGCCAATCATATTTACCATTGTCAATATCACATTATAAACATTGATTTAATATACTTTTAAATCCTTCATTAAAAACGGTTCATATTCATTAAAAAAGGTAAATAATATTTAAGCAATCTAAAAGAACACAAAACAATAATTAAACACTTAACAAAAATGAATGATCGTGACGTCCCATTCACTTGACGTCAGATTCGTTCACGTGTTTGTTACGTCATGAAGTGATTTTTAATTCGACGTTTATCTGTATTTTTAATGATGTTTTACAGATTTATTAGTTTTTCTCTAATTAAAATAGCAATTACGTCATTAAACGGTGACGTTATGATATTAAAAGTCTACAAGCATTCAAAAATTGTGATGATGCATTAGAACAATATAGATCAGTTTCAACAACTGTTTTAACTGAAGGTGTCCTTTTTTTTATTGGGCGTTTGGCGAATAGTTTGGCGATAGTTTTATTTTTCATAGGAAGTGATCGACGGGATAATGGAGAAAAACTCTAAAAGGACATTATTCACAATATTATCTTACTAGCAGAACTACCCGGATTCGCCCGTGTCAATTATAAGGAGCCTTCCAGGTAAAATAAATTAAAACGAAATAATACGGCAATCACAATAACTGAAATTTGTGCATTCCCATCCACAAATCGTTATAAAGACAATCAAAAACCATGGCGTTATTGTCTTGCAACCATAGTAAAATCCCTGAGCTTGAATAACAGAATGCACGTTTTCTTTGGCGGGTGTAAGAGTAAAACATGTGATTTTCCTGACAATACGAAAAAAAAAAATTCTCCAAATCGCATAGTACTTAGTCAAATTCTCGTTTGTATGGTATTATCTACATTATAAAGTAAAAACACTATGTCAGTGCCCATAAATTGTGCCCCATAAAATGTGCCTTTACTGCAATTTTTCTAACTTTTAAACATCACACAATTTCATTTTTTACAATGTCGAATAGAAAAAAAGTTCTCTCAAATGAAATTTGTTTGAAAATTGTACCTCAGTTTTCTGATTTTAATGGATTTTAAAGTAATTTTTAAGCATGGATATTTTTAAAGTTGAGTGCAACCCGATTATGAAAGATGAACCTGTTTACACTTAATGCAATAGTATAAAGAAAAGACGTCTATGAGTAACGCTGGTATCATATTTTCGGTGGCAACAACCTAACACAACAGTAAATTTCCCTTTTACTGCAGTTTAACGTCTAAACATTGTACATTCTATTGTTCCAACGTATTGTAGAAAACAAAAGTACTTTCAGTAATTACTGCAGTTTAACGTCTAAACATTGCACATTCTATTGTTCCAACGTATTATAGAAAACAAAAGTACTTTCAGTAATATTTTTTTGTAATGTTTATCTCAATTTACAAATTTTTTATGGGTTTTAAAATAATTTTTAAGTATGCGTATTTTTTAAATATGCTTGCAACCCAAATACAAAAGATTAACTAAATTTACAGTACATATACATTTAACGTCTGAATTTAAAAACCATTAAAACACCAAATAAAATAAATATTGCTGTCCCAGTAATGATTTTGAAATAGAGAAATGTAAAATTTATCGCGATTTGGTTAATAATAGCTATCCTATTGGTCTTGTTAAAAAAATCTTTAAAAATACTTTAAATTTTGTAAATTCTACTTCCCCCCCCCCCCGCCCCCTTTTCAACGTAGTAAACCAAGCTCCTTTATCTGTATCCCTTATTATAAGAACATTTCTGAAAAAAATTCTGGCATTCTAAAATCATTCAATATTGGGGTTTCTTTTAAACCTATTAATAAATTAAGTTCCTTTTTCAATAAGCATAAATTTCAACATGATAAGTCTAAATTACCCGGTGTCATTTATATTATTCCTTGTAAAGGTTGCAATAGTGTTTATATTGGTGAAACTGGTAGATCATTGGAAATTCGCCTAAAAGAACAAACATACTGGTGTTTTAAAAAAGGGTAATTTGAATTCAAAAATTGTCCAGCATTCACTTCAAACGAATCACATTCCGCTCATTGCGAACGCCAGTATTTTGAAATTGGGTTGCAACAACTACCAAGGTAGATTGCTCCTTGAGGCTTGGTTCACTGAATTGCGGTCGCAGGCTTTGAATGATACTCGTTCTGTCCCTAGTGAATATTGTTTGTTTTTAAAATAACTAACTGTAACTGTTCTCGATTTGTTCTGACGTTTGAAATGCAATGAATATTTTTGTACTGATGATGCTTTGCGTGTCGCTTGGCGAAACGTTTACATATTGTATTTTTAATTCTTTTTAAGTATATTCTTTATAAATTTTATTTTTTAACTGTGCTCAAGTCTGTCTTAGTTTATTTTATTTGGTGTTTTAATTAACTAAATTGTTCAAAATCATTGTAAATAATTCAGAATTTGTTTGCTTTCGCGTAATATTCAATAACTAAATTGACAAACGAAATTAAAACGTCAAAAATTAAATAAAATAAAACACGAATTTAACAGATATCAAATCAAACTACTCAAAATAACCTGATAAGTATATAAAATTCAAATGGGAATTTCGTTCCGGGTGCATATAACTTGAATTCTTCAGAACGGATTTCCATGAGACTTGCACTATAATTTTTTAGGGAAGATTTTAGTGCGTAACATATTGTTTTCCGTTGCTTAGTCATATAATTATAGGGGAAAGTTATATAATCATGTGAACCCTATTATGAAGGATTAGTCTTATTAGCTGAATGAAAAATGCAGAACTATTTTTATCTCTAAGTATATTGACGGTTTTATCTTCAGTAATGGGGCTGTGAGCTAGGGTATTCTTATATTAATGATTGTGCCTGACACCTATTATGGCATGCACCTTTGTTTAAAACAATATAGAATGACTTATGTTTTAAACGACTATCTGGCATGCAACTTGATTACAAAATACTAACCTGCAATAATGCTTAAGGTGCTTCTCCAGTTCCGTGCTCAACAACGCCAAACTTTCTGACACATTAAACGTAAAGGCTTAAAATTTGAAGGCCTGACTATTAAAGCGATTTGGAATTGAAATGAGTTTTCCTTTTTTCATAAATAAATTACTTATCGAGTTATGAGCAATTGTGGTTGCGTGAAGGCCGGTTTTTATCCTTTTTTGCGCTGTTGCGTCCGAAATTCAGCTCAAAACACCAACTAAAAGATCTTATACCTTTACCAACATATGGAAACTATCTTTCGATTACACAGTTTCTACATAAGAACTCCTGTCAATTTCATACGTTTCCGAACAAAAATTAATTAAAAAATAATGTCAGAAAATAGCTCCTTTGGATTTGAGAACAGCCTTAACTTGACGTTTATGAAAAAACTCAAATTTTTAGTTTTAATTTTGGAACTCGCGAAATTTAAATTCAGAAAAAGGATGCTCTTTTGACACATTGTGGTAATTTTTTTAACTTTTAAAATTAAAATACGTGTTTTCTTTGGCACGCGTAACAGAAGTATACAATATCTCCCACAATACGGGGGAAAATGCAAAAAAATACATCCAAATGAGGTAGTAGTTACTAAAATTTTATTTGGAAAATTTGAAATTTTATTGAAATTAAATCTACAATGATTAAATGAAATGATGTCATTTTCCATAAATTTTAAATTAAGACATCTGTCAAGAATTTTTTTGAAAATGTAAATAACCGCTCTCTTTTTGCTATAAATCACAGAAAATGTTAGCACTGAATCTAAACCAATACAACACTTAGCGATAACGTATAGCTATAAGATATGGCTGTAGTATACAATCGAAGTAGAGTAAGCAAAATATAGGAGCCATATGTTTACAATGAGTTTAATTACGTGTTGAAAAGATTTGATAGAATGTGACGTCATATCCAGGCTTTTTTTTTCGTTTTCTTAAATTGTTTCATGAAATTTGAGTGTTTGTATTAAAATAGATGTTTTAATTTAAAAAAAAACTTTCAAATTGAGGTGCTACGTTATTTTCCCTCTCTTATTGTTAAAGTTTTTATTTTATATACAAAAAAATGGGAATTTTCTGTTTAGAATGACGTCAATATCAAACACGCAAAAATATAGCAAGAAAATCTGAATTTTTATTGGCAAATAGAAACAAAATACACGCGTTATCCTTATTTTTTTCACATTATTGTGTCATTTTTTAGGGTTTGGCAACAGGAAAGAAACGTTTGAAATTAAAAAGATTTAAAAAGTGATATTTCTATAATGTTAAATTATGGAAGTGGTAGAAAAAATGGATAAATAGTGGTCTGATAATTTTTTAAAGTAGACAGTGATCTTTTCCACGTTCTAAAACGTATGTACATGAAGTTTCGTGCAAATCGGTCAAAAATTGAAGATTTGTATAAAGGACATACACACAGAGAACGGCTTTTATATATACTAGGGGATCGAACCCGAGCTCCTCGGGTTACAGAATATAAGTGAAAACCAATTTTTTTTTAATCTAATTATATTTTTACATGTAATATATATTTTAGATTGCCCACTAACATCAAAAAGAATTTTTATATGAAAAATATCAATTATGCAATCAAATAAAGTTTTGAAATTTATTAAAAGCGATACTTTCACATGTCACCGCATGCCAGGAGTTATTAACCCAAGATTTTGCTACTTACGTCAGTCTTTCCGATCATTTCGGTGCATAAGCGCGTGGTTCAATCACATGTCTGTGAAATTTGTTTGTTATTTACATTACATTATTTATTTTTCTATAGAGGAAGTTTTAACTTTGTTATGGAACATTAGACGAAAACATATGCTGAACTTTTTACATTGTTTTAAGGGCAAGCGGATTAACCTTCCGTAATCGAGCTACATGTGATAGAGATAAATTAAAAAATAATTTATGCTTGAAAGTCTATATATATATTACGCTATCGTACGTGGCACAGAAATCGCGATTAATTGTTGGTTAATTGTTCAATTGGTTAATTGTAAACAATTGGCGGTTAATTGTTTAATGGCAACGCCCGAATTAAACGCATCTCATTGGTTATTGTGTAATATTTAAAAAAGTGAAAAACAATAAATAAATAAAAAGTTTAATTAATAACTATAGAACAAAACAATTTATATAATTTTAAAAAATAAAATAAAAGTAAATAAACAATTTATTAATAAATAAACAACTACATCCGGGTTACCATATCAAGCAAAATAACAACACTTTGGCGTCAGTTTTGTACCCCGGTGCGTATATGACATTGGCGTCAGAAAAAAATCGTGCCAACGTAGTGCGTATATGACACCTGTGCCGTCTTTTATTCATCTAATTTAAACTACAATAAATAAAAAAATAAATGAAGGTGCTTTTCCAGTATAGGTACTTGGCGAAATAGAGAAAAGGTCCATGGTGAGAAAAGAAATTTTTTTCTGGCAACCGATTTAATCCAAATATTTTTTTTCAAATAAAACTACATAAAAGTGTCTATGACCGCAAAGAGTTCGTACTTTTATGTTAGCTGGGTGCAATTCTCGCCAATAGCATTTTTTAACTCGCCATCAGCATTTTTTATTTCTCGATGGGTAAATTAAAACAATCTTTGATGTTGAAATTAAATGGTTTATGGTATTATTTATTCATTTTCTTTTCTTTCTGTTTTTGTAAAGATTTTTTTTTTTTTTTTTTTTTTTTTTTTTTTTTAAGTGGAAGTCATGAATTTTAAAAGTTCTATTTTTAAATTAAAGTCATCCATTCTAAATAAAATGAGTGAAAGGATTATATTTTAATCTGAATTAACGAAATATGAAAAAAAAAATGTGCAATGTTTGGTACAATGTTTGGCGATTTATCACCTGTGCCCGACTAACATAACTGTAGCGAGTTCTCGATTTCTCTATCAGAATCTTCAAATTTGGCGAAGGATTGAGCAAGTAAATGAAATTATGAATAAAAGTAACATGATACAATGCCTAGCATACATTTAAGGGAGACCAAACTGGTCGCCACGGGCGGCTAGTTATTTTAAAAACCATAATAACCCAGTCAATTAAGATACAATTTTCAAACAAATTGCATTTGAAAGTAGATTTTTTTCTTTATTTGACGGTTTAAAAATTTAAAATGTGCGATATTTAGAAATTAAAAAAATCGCTGACATAGCACGTATTTTAATTTCAATTTATTTTTTCAGTTTTTATGCGAAAATGTCAATAAAAAGCTACAGTAATATATTTTTTTTTTTCTTCCGTGATTATTTTCCCTTTACTTTCAACCTTCCACGACTTTCAACAGAAATGGAGTTCTTCAGTTGCCACAATTACAAAAAATGTATTAAAAACTACAAAAAAATTAATATCTCAAAATTAAATTGAGATACAGCTTTCAATCAAATATTTTTTTGAAATTTATCAAAAGCGATGTTTTCTTATTAGCCGCATGCTAAGAGTTATTTAACCAAGATTTTGCAACTTATGGCATCTTTTTATGTTCTGATAATTCCACAGCTTATACATGTCTGTTAAATTTGTGTTTTATTTATATTATTTTATTTATTTATTCATAGGGAAGTTTTTTTTAATGGATATTAGCCGTAAGAAAATTATGAACTCTTTATTTGTTTTAAGGGTAAACGGATTAATCTTTTGTAATCGAGCTCCGCGCGATATAGATAAATTAAAAAATATTTCATGTTTTAAAATTGTTTTTAAAACCATAGACAATCAGTAAACTGAGATGAACTTTGCAAACAAATTCCATTTGAAAAAAAAAATCCTATTTGGTGTTCTAAAAATTTAAATTGTACGATTACAAATATGTTAGATTTGCTTTTTTACAATATTATTCTTTTATTTGTTTTTGAAGGAAGTATTAATTTCGTTATGCAAAAATAGTCAGAAACAAATGCTGAAAAATCTTTGTTGCTTTATGTGCAAAATGTTTATTATTATTATTATGTGTTGAAACCGGCACGTGATAAGATAAACTTTAAAAAAATCATGCTTAAAAATTATTTTAGAAAATATAATACATCAGTCAATTAAGATACAGTTTTTAAACAAATTGTATTTGAAAGCAAATTTTTTCCCTATGCGATGAAAATTGAAAATGTACTATGGTCAGAAGATTAAAAAATTGCAGTAGCGAAAATTTCAAGACCGAAATTTGATCGTGAAGTGTTGCCATTCGCAAAATGACGTCAGCGTTACGCACAGATACGTTTGTTCTTTATAATATAGATACTTAATCAGTAAAATATAATAAAGATAAGTTATTAGAATGTGGTTATCAATTGATATGCTTGGTATTCCGGAATGAAAAACAACAATTATCACCTTTTCAAAATTTGCATACGCGCTTCTCATATCCATATTCATAATTTTTTTTAAAAAATGTATTTTGTTTGATCATTTAAAAGTCATTTTAACTCAAAACTTGAAGTCACGATTATCAGCAACATCTTTTATGTGAACAGACGCACACTTTATTTGAGATTCTAATCTCAATTCCGGAGAGTAAAAATTTCCGTAATTTATGTTTTTTAGACGCATTTGTGTTAAAATGTTTAGTTTTATCTAAAAAAATGACCGTTTTCTTTTAAATATGACTTCATTTTCACTCAATTAAGCATTTCGCCTAGTGCCTGAAACTTAGTATCAGTACACATGGAGAAGGAAAAACAATATAGAAAATTTATGAGGAAAAATGCGTGTTTTCAAAAGCAGTAAGTCAATTTCCGTTCAAAATATTATATCCTTAATAGGATTTTGCGCCACTAAACCCTATATAACAATTTTTATCAACAATTTTGAATTTTTATCAGAAAATAGCATGAATAAAGATAAAAATACTTCATTATTTCTCTCTTGTCTGCAATAATGAAAGCTATCTAATCTTCACCATTTTGAAGAAATTTCATAAAATGCTTTTAAAATTAAAATAAAAAAGTGAGGATATTAAAAAAAAAAAACAGATAGTGCGATTACATCTACAAATAAAGAACTTTCAGTTAAAAAAAAAAAAAAATAGTAAAATTAGTTCAGCAGAAAGATCAGGGCAGATGACTAAAAAACACACTTGTGTTTTAAATATATAGATTATATAAAATTAGGAAAAATTAAATTAAGCAAAATATGTTATTTTGATAAAATTATAGTAGAATGTCCTAAAGAATAGCATTAAAATTTTATTATTCGAGTGAATTTTGGACCAAAACTTTAGGAACATGATATTATTTTAAACCACGAATTATTTGTTTGTTTATCTAACTCGGCGAAGCAAATCCACCCAGGCGAGAATAATCTATTTCTGTAATATAAATCGCTCCCTCTCCTATAAAGACACCCTAAATTTTTTGTAAAACATTGCGTTTTATCAGTGTGTGATTTCAATTACATTATTTTCAAAAGTGAAGCATTTTAACCTGTGAAGAATTTCAAAGCAGCTGGGCTGTGAAAATGACGCATTTCTACAAAACATAATTCAGGTTTAAGAATTAAAATACACGCTTTTTTATAAAATGACGTCATTTGCATCCGCTAAGCAATCCACTTTTTCAATCCATTAATTTTTAAATCGTCTTAAACTTCGTCTATAGAAAAGTATGCTTATGACGTCATTATCACGGAATAACAGACAATATTCTTGATATAGCCCATATTTTAATTTCAACTTTTTTTTTCAGGTTTTATGAAAAAATGCAACAAAAAGATTCAGTATCTCCTATTTTCGACTATTTTCCGTTTACTTTCAATGAATTTCAATAGAAATGGGTTACTTTCGTTGCCAGGATAAGAAAAATGTTATTAAAAACTACAAAAAAATTAATATCTCAAAAATAAATTGCAACACAGCTTTCAAACAAATTGCATTTAAAAGAACATTTTTTTCCTTATTCGACGGTGTAAAAATTTAAAATGTGCGATGTTTAGAAGTTAAAAAATTTGCAGTAGAGAAAATTGCAAAACCAAAATTGTATTTCAAATTTGAAAGTGTTGCCATTCGCAAAAGTACGTATGCGTTACGCACAGATATGTTTGTCCTTTATAATATAGATAGATTTTTAAAGTAAGACAGTGATCTTTTCCACGTTCTAAAACGTATGTACATGAAGTTTCGTGCAAATCGGTCAAAAATTGAAGATTTGTATAAAGGACATACACACAGAGAACGGCTTTTAAATATATAGATAATGTAAGTGTGGGTATTATTAAAGGCTTTTCACAAAAAAATTCATTGACTAAATCCTATTAGCTAAAATACGCTAATTGACAAGGATCCAATTACATAAGATTATTTAATAGATTTAAAAATCTCCTCATTAGGGAACGTATTGCAACTGATAAGCAAACGAACAAGAAGCATAAATGTCTAAGTGAGCGATTTTTCTGAAAAAAAAAAATACAACTCAACTAAAAATATCGAAATGTTGCGTCAGAATCTCCCGATTTGGCGAAGAATTAAACATATAAGTTAAAATTATGAATAAAAGTAACATGTTGCAATGTATAGCATACATTTAAGGGAGACAAAACTGGTCGCCAGAGGCGGCTAGTATGTAAATATCGCTTTTAATAAATTTTAAAACTTTATTCGATTCTATAATTTATATTTTTCATATGAAAAATGCTTTTTTAGTGTAGGTGGGCAATCTAAAAAATATATCGCATGTAAAAAAAATATTAGTTTTTAATTAAAAAAAATATTTTCACCTATATTCTGTAATCCGGGAAGCCCGGATACGATTCCCTAGTCTATATTATAAAGGACAAACATATCTGTGCGTAACGCATACGTCATTCTGCGAATGGCAACACTTTGAAATTTGAAATAAACTTTTGGTTTTGCAATTTTCTCTACTGCAAATTTTTAAACTTCTAAACATCGCACATTTTAAATTTTTACACCGTCGTATAAGGAAAAAAATGCTCTTTTAAATGCAATTTGTTTGAAAGCTGTATCTCAATTTAATTTTGAGATATTAATTTTTTTGTAGTTTTTAATACATTTTTTGTAATTGTGGCAACTGAAGAACTCCATTTCTGTTGAAAGTCGTGGATGATTGAAAGTAAAGATAAAATAATCACGGAGGAAAGAAAATATTATATTTCTGTACCTTTTTATTGTCATTTTCTCATAAAAACTGAAAAAAAAATGAAATTAAAATACGTGCTATGTCAGCGATTTTTTAAATTTCTAAATATCGCATATTTTCAATTTTTAAACCGTCAAATGGAGAAATAAATCTACTTTCAAATGCAATTTGTTTGAAAATTGTATCTTAATTGACTGGGTTATTATGGTTTTTAAAATAACTAGCCGCCCGTGGCGACCAGTTTGGTCTCCCTTAAATGTATGCTAGGCATTGTATCATGTTACTTTTATTCATAATTTCATTTACTTGCTCAATCCTTCGCCAAATTGGAAGATTCTGATAGAGCAATCGAGAACTCCCTACTTTTATGCTAATCGGGCACAGGTGATAAATCGCCAAACATTGTACCCATCGCATATTTTTTCCATATTTCGTTAATTCAGATTAAAATATAATCATTTCACTCATTTTATTTAAAATGGATAACTTTAATTTAAAAATGAAAACTTTAAAATTCATGACTTAAAAAAAATTCTTTAAAAACAGAAAAATAATAAAAAATACCATAAACCATTTCATTTCAACATCAAAGCATTGTTTTAATTTACCCCACGAAAAATAAAAAATGCTGCTGGCGAGTTAAAAAAAAATGCTATTGGCGAGAATTGCGCCCAGCTAACATAAAACTACGAACTCTTTGCTATCACGGCAACTTTTATGTAGTTTTATTTGAAAAAAATATTTTGATTAAATCGGTTGCCAGAAAAAAATTTCTTTTCTTGCCATGGATCTTTTCTTTATTTCGCCAAGGAAAATTATCTTCATTTATTTATTTATTTATGGTATTTTAAATTAGCTGAATAAAAGACGGCACAGGTGTCATACACGCACTACGTTGCCGCGACTTTTTTCTGACGCCAATGTCATATACACACCGGGGTACTTAACTGGCGCCAAAGTGTCCTTATTTTGCTTGATATGGTAACCCGGATGTTGTTGTTTATTTATTAATAAATAGTTTATTTACTTTTATTTTATTTGTTTTAATTATATAAATTGTTTTGTTCTATAGTTATTAATTAAACTTTTTATTTATTTATTGTTATTCCATTTTTAAAAATATTACACAATAACCAATGAGATGCGTTTTATTCGGGCGTTGCCATTAAACAATTAACAAATAATCGCGATTTCTGTGCCACGTACGATAGCATAATATATATATTGATTTTCAAGCATAAATTATTTTTAAATTTATCTATTCACGTGTAGCTCGATTACGAAAGGTTAATCCGCTTGCCCTTAAAACAATGTAAAAAATTCAGCAGTTGTTTCCGTCTAATGTTCCATAACAAAATTAAAACTTCCTCTATAGAAAAATAAATAAAATAATGTAAATAAGAAACGAATTTAACAGACATGCGATTGAACCACGCGCTTAAAGCATCGAAATGATCGGAAAGACTGACGTAAGTCCAAAAATATTGAGATAATAACTCCTGGCATTGCGGTGACATGTGAAAGTATCGCTTTTAATAAATTTCAAAACTTTATTTGATTGCATAATTGATATTTTTCATACAAAAAATCTTTTTGATGTTAGTGGGCAATCTAAAATATATATTACATGTAAAAAAATAATTAGAGTTGAAAAAAAAAATGGTTTTCACCTATATTCTGTAACCCGAGGAGCTCGGGTTCGATCCCCTAGTAATTATAAAATAGTAAATATGAATATGAAAAGTACGTATGTAAATTCTGAGACAGTGAAAATGACGATTTTTTAGGTTTCGTTGTAAAAAAAATATGATTGTGTCATAGTGGGGCAATTTTTGTTGATTTTTCATTGCGTAATATAAAAGATCAAAGCCTCAATTGATAACCTCATAATTTAATATCTGAATTACAAGTTACTCATTACTTCTTTTGGGAATAAATTTTAATTTTTCAATAATTTAAAAAGTTTAAGTTAAACTTTAGTTTAGTTTGTTTGCTTTATGAGCAATGACGCCAGCTCAGCCTGTTTCGAAGACGGTATGGTTTTTGTAGCTTTATCTCACGCTCGTCAATTGTCGAAAGTGCAATTGATTGAATTTAATCCTTGCACAATTTCTTGCAAAAAAAAAAAAAAAAGCTGTAGAAGAATACAACAGATTGCGCGTGTCTTTTAATTTGCCACAATAGACACGTTACAGCATTTTGCCAGAGCCCTACGGTAGCGAACGAAACATTAAGCGTAAAGGGTCTCTGTGGCTGAATGATCAAAGCACCACTCTGCTAATCGCTTGCGAGCGTAAAGAGATTGTGGGATCGATTCCCGCTGATTCCATTGGACACACTCTTTGTGTGGAACTCCTAGGGTGTATTTCTATTGTGTTGTAATATTTCCTTGTGCTATCTTATCTCCGACTTATAAGCGGGCTCTCATGTCAAGCACACAAGTCGTATGTTTGCAGTTCAATAAATAAATTAAGCATAAATCCTTTCAAGCAGCAGTTAATATTGACTATGCTGAGCCCTCTTTGAAAAAAAGAAAATTGCCTTCAACTACAAAAAAATTACCTAAAGCTCAAGTTGTCGTGCATTCAAAATTAACGTTATGTACTTTAATGGTAACACGTGAATAACAAGTTTTACTTACGGATATTGGCAATGGTAAAAATAACAGAACTACGATAAAAAATATTGAACATGTAGTATTATGTTTGATGTTAGTATTTGTTCCTGTAATTTAGTAATAAATAGTGAGTGTTTTAGAAATGAATAATTACTTAGTAATTATAGTGCACATAAGCGTTCACCACTAACGACAAACATTCACACTGGCGACGAAGATACCACCAAAGAGTTACCTCCATCATTGCCAACAGTCGTATCTCCTGCAGTTGGCACACCCCAAATTGTACACAATCCAATGCAACTAAGAAGATCTAAAAGGATCCGAAAACCACCAAACAGATTGTTTTGTTAATTTGAAAGGGAGGAAACTGTCGTGTATACAAAATTAACGTTATGTACTTTAATAGCAAAAAAGTTTTACTCATTGATGTTGGCAATGATAAAAACAACGGAATTGCGATAAAAAACATTGAATATGTAGTATCATGTTTCATGATAGTATTTGTTCTTGTAATTTAGTAATAAATAGTGAGTATTTTAGAAATGAATAATTACTTATTAATTATAGTGCACATAAGCATTCACCACTAACGAGAAACCTTCACACAAGTTGAATGCAATAACGTACAAAGCAAGTTCCAATGTTTAAAACTGTCAAACACTGTTGATGTTTCTTGCTAGGCAAACGCTGTTACACAAATTTTACTAAGAATGCCACGTTCTACGAAAAATTGTTGAATAAAATGAGAACGCCAACAACAGTGACCAGTTGCTAACGGAACTAAAAAGAGTTTTAGGTAGCTTTCATTACAAAAAGCTACCTATTGCAGCCGTTCGGAGGAAAACGACCGAAAAATTTTGGTATATTTTCACCGATGACCCCCAGACCCCGAAACCACCTCCGTTCAAATGTGATATTATATATATATATATATATATATCCATATATATATATATGTGTGTGTGTGTGTGTGTATGTATTGTATATATATACATATATCTGATCTTTGTCATACTGTAACTCCGTATTTATGAACCGATTTGGATAAAATTTCGTGTGTATATAATACATATCAATATCTGGACCGAGTTCGCTGGCCAGCTTCAACCGCCATCTTGTTTCAAAATGGCGGCCATTTAAAAAATTTTAAAAGATTTAAAATTTAAAATGAGGCACAAAAAATTAGAAATGGAAAAAGATTTTTTTTTATGTGTTTGAGCTTGATACAAAGATTCCGGAGCATTTTTTGTTTCGTCTATATCTTAAAAAATGGCTGAGTTATAGCACTTTGAATTTCTAGCATGGCTGACATTTTGAAACGATCTGATTTTTGTCACGCGATAATACGCGTATTTATGAACCGATTTGAATGTGACAAGGCATTTGCATAGTACATAGCAATTTTTTGACCGAGTTCGTGGGCCAGTTCCATCCGCCATCTTGTTTCAAAATAGCAGCCATTTAAAATTTAATTTTTTTTTATTATTTAAAATGAGATACAAAAAAAAAAAAATTAGAAATTGGAAAAGATTTTTTCCTTATGTGTTTGAACTTGATACTAAGATCCCGGAGCATTTTTTGTTTCGTCTATAGCTTAAAAAATGGCTGAGTTATAGCACTTTGAATTTCTAGCAGGGCTGACATTTTGAAACGATCTGATTTTTGTCACGCGATAATACGCGTATTTATGAACCGATTTCGAGGTGACAAGGCATGTGCATAGTACATAGCAATGTCTCGACCGAGTTCGTGGGTCAACTTCTGACGCCATCCTGTTTCAAAACGACGGCCATTTAAAAATTTTAAAAAATTTAAAATTTAAAATGAGGTATAAAAAAAACTAGAAATTGAAAAAGATTTTATTCGTATGTGTTTGAGCTTGATACAAAGATTCCGGAGCATTTTTTGTTTCGTTTATATCTTAAAAAACGGTTGAGTTATAGCACTTTGAAATTCTAGTGTGGCTGGCATTTTGAAACGATCTGAATTTTGTCAAGCGATTACATGCGTATTTATGAACGGATTTATATATAACTTGTTGTGTACGTAGTACATACCAATGTCTCGACCGAGTACGTTGGCCAACTTCATCCGCCTTCTTGTTTCAAAATGGCGGCCATTTAATTTTTTGTTTAATTTTAATTTAAAATGAGGTACAAAAAAATTAGAAATTGAAAAGATTCTTTTCTTATGTGTTTGGCCTTGATACAAAGATTTCGGAGAGCATTTTTCATTTCGTCTATATCTTAAAAATGGCTGAGTTATAGCACTTTGAATTTCTAGCATGGCTGACATTTTGAACATTAATACAGCGATCACTATACTGCATGTATGAGCGCTTCGCACACATGAAAACAAAAAAAATCACTGGATGTAGGAACCTTGTTGTATTTGAACCGAAAAATAACACGAAAATCGTTAATGAAGCGATCACTATATCGCATGTATGAGCGCTTCGCGCAGATTGAAATAACAGAAAAATCACAATGCAGCTACCTCGTTGCACTGGAATCGAAAAATACACGAAAATCGTTAATGCAACTATCACTATACCGCATATATGCGCACATGAAAACAAAAAGAAAGTCACTGGATGCAGCAATCTCGTTCTATTGGAATCGAAAAATACACGAAAATTGTTAATGCAGTGATCACTGTACCGCATGCATTACCGCTTCGTGCACATGAATACAAAAACCACTGGACGCAGCAACCTTGTTGTATTGGAATAAAAAAATAATATTTAATGCAACGATCACTATACTGCATGTATGAGCGCTTCGCGCACATGATAACAAAAAAAAAATCACTGAATGTAGCAACCTCGCTGTATTGGAATCGAAAAATAACACGAAAATAGTTAGCTATACCGCATGTATGAGTGCTTCGCGCACATGAAAACTAAAAAAAAAATCACTGGATGCAGCAACCTCAAGAGAAATAACAATGCAGCTACTTCGTTGCATTTGGAATCGAAAAATACACGAAAATCGTTAATGCAGCGATCACTATACCGCATATATGAGCGCTTCGCGCACATGAAAACTAAAAAAAAATCACTGGATGCAGCAACCTCAATGTATCGGAATCCCCAAAATACCTGAAATTCGTTAATGTAGCTAACACTAAAATATTGGCTATCTGTAACTTTCATCAATAAAATTTACAGTATATTGATGAAAACCGAACAATAGTAATCTTAGATATTTATTTGCGAACATTATTTCTTAGATATTTGATTTACTTGCCACCCACATCAATAAAAGAAGAAAACAATGTTTTAATTAAACAAGCAGACGATTATTTTTTTAATGCGTTTTATCTTTTAATATCATTAACGTAATTGTTATTTTAATTACCGCAAAAACTAATAAATCGTTAAAAACACAGATAAAAGTCGAATTATGAATCACTTGATGACATAACAAACACATGTCATACATAACAAACGCGTCGTCACAAAAATGTCATTGCTCAACCTTTCCAACTATAAAAGAGGTACATCTGACTGACTCTCGATAGGTTGACTAGATTTCGCCAAATGATCGGTTGAAATAGGACCCAATCATTGGAGCAATTGTTCCTGTTGGTAATCAGTTTAGCTCTGGACACTTGCTGGGTTAGAACATAAAAAATCAGTGGGTTTTGACTGGTGATCAAAAGTATGGCTTCCAAAAGTCCAGAGTTAGGTTTATTCCAAACCTGGATAATATTTACTTGCTTATTTTAGAAAAGATATTATAACGAATGATTAAACTGCTATTACCAGTATTGTAAGAACGGGGATGATAGAGAATTGTTCTCATCTATGTAATCTTTGAACTCAAAAGGTGTGAATTTCAACAAAATTGTAATAAAATACTTTGAAAACAACGGGAATGTGATTAAAAAACCTTGAACCTCTTAAAACAGTGTGTGTTATCTGGAATAGTGCATTATTGTGCGAAATGAGAAAAAGTATTAAGAATATTTAAACGCAATTGATGTTTACTTATATTCAATATACAATATCAAAAAATCTTCAGTTTTTAATAAAAAAATTTAAATGACTAATATTAAAAAATGCTCATGACTAGCACCAAAAAAGGTTAATATGTTTTTAAGTATGAAAAAGTGTTCTACAAGTGCTTCTAATTGACCATCAGAAAGAACAAATGGTCCTTTGTTGGCTGCAGCTCACTGTCAATGCCAACTTTGAAAAAATCATATTTGCTCTTTTTCCATATAATAAAAATCAGGCACAGTTACGATAAAAATTTGTAGTGTAAAGACGTAGTCAGTAAAAACGCAGCCTGATTTCATGAATGTAAGGCGACATAGTACCAAAAACCTTGGTTCCTGCAGCATATCACACTCATGCAGTGCCACCAAGCACGTCCGCAGTGTAGAACTGCACAGAAAACTGATTTGTAGTGCAATGCAGAATGTTTGCAGCACTCTGCACAGGAACAATTCCACATGTTGGACGCATGACAGTATAATGCATTGATTGATTGTTCAAAATATATGCAAGTGAATGTGGCTCCACAATGCAATATGCAGTACAGCAATGCATATGTAAATTATAAACGAACATTAGACGCATATACCATTAATGCGAAAGTACAAAAGCACTGTGCGAGTGTGCACTGAGGTTCAAAAGCATGATAGGAGTGTACAGTGTAGTATAGTCTGTAGAGCAATAATAGTGCACAGTGCACTCTACAAAGTTGCATTGCAGACGCACGCGCAGTACAACAATGGAACAGCGCAGTTAACATGTAAGCATGATGGAAAGTTTTACTAAAATACAGAAAATATCTTTTATATGGAAAAAGCGCAAATATGATTTTTTCAAAGTTGGCATTGACAGTGAGTTGCAGCCATGAAAGGACCCCTTGTCCTTTCTCATGCTCAATTAGCACTTGTCGAACACTTTTTCATACTTAAAAACATATTAACCTTTTTTGGCGCTCGCCATGAGCATTTTTTAATACAAGTATATTCTAATGTGTCAGAAAAAAATTGGGCTGTTAAAGACCAAATATTTTTGTTGGTCATTTGAAGCAGGATCTGGTAAAGCACGATAGAAGAATATGCAATATACTAAAACAGTCTCTGAAAAATTATCTAACTAACAATGCAAGGTCTCATCAAAATCTGCTCAGAAGAACTTTTCAAAAAGGCCAATCTTTCATAATCGAACTCACCTGGTTATAGAACTTTCCCCCATAATTTTATTACTAAGCAACGTGAAAGATATGCAATATATTAAAATCATGTCTGAAAGATTATCTCTGTACCTTGGAACACAAAAGGGCCAATATCCATTTTTCTCAAATGGCAAGAAACCCAATTTAAGTTTGAGAAATTTTAAGAATCTTGCTACGATTTCTGTACTATTATTTTTCAAAGTTGTGCCTTTCAATTCAGTAATGTTTTTCTCACTACAATCTAATGCTACATTGATTTAGTTTTCTTTTTACATTTTAAATTGGCCATTTTTACATTAACAGTAAGTAACATTGGCCTCGACAAAATATTTTGTTTTCAATGACCTAATATTGGGAGGACTTTGGCCCTTTTAACAATTGCTTTATATCGCATCCTCAATTCATTCGTGCATTTAACTCAAATTTCTCAATCTTGGACATTGGCCCTTTTTGTTCCAAGGTACAGATCTAAAAGTGCAAGTTTCATCGAAATCCATTCAGCAGAATCTTTTTTAAAAGGCTAATCATAAAGCATAATCGTATTCACCTGATTATAGAACTTTCCTCTATAGTTCGATAACTAAGCAATGTAGAACAATATGTTACATACTAAAACGTTTCTGAAAAATTATCTAACAGTGCATGTTTTATGGGATTCCGTACAGTAGAACTCAATTTATAAGCAGCCTGAACGAAAGTTCCATTAGCATTTTATATAGGATAGCTTGGGGGTAATTTTCAGACAAAAACAAAACTTTTGTAATTATTCTGTAGCATTTTCAGATAATTAGCATTAATAACAAAAAAATAAAATTAATAAAATTTTGTCTGAAAATTACCCCGTGCCTTGGGGTAATTTCCAGACACCCAAGGGGTAATTTTCAGACAGTTATTTGTGGGGTTATTTAAGGGTCTGGTTTGAGCATCAACTACAATAATAAAGAGACACCATTGTAAAATCTTATGATACTAAATTGGATATTTATTAAACCATAATGATACAGAAAAAAGGCATGAAAACGCAATTGTAACTGTTCACTAGAAATCCATTTGTATTTTTGCGGACAAAAGTGCTTTTAGTACTTTTTCACGTAAATACAGTTTATCTACAGTAGCTGTATCTTTTTTACATAATTTTATGTAAATCGGTAAAAAATTTCAGGCTTTTTAAACAGTTCTGATAGCTGAAAGAAAATCAACTTTAAATAAGAACATAAACCCGACATCAATTTCATTTTCAAGAAAAATATTTTAGCAGCCTAATCTGCTTTTTCACACTACAATAAAATTTATGTACATCACTAATTTCAACAAGCCTAACCATTTTAGTTTTCTTTGATAGTAAAAGTATCATTGCAAATTTTTTAACATTATTGTACAATTCTTTTACATCTTCAATAGTCCTAACATGGAAAGGATCAGCAGACTGACAAGTCTCAATAGGTCCACAGAAAAAGGACTTGGCAACAACTTCAACTTGATCTTTCTTTGGCCACCAATATCGATCATCCCCAAGTCAGTTTAAAAATTCCATTTCAACTTCCAACAGATTTTTGTCATAATCATCTTTGTGGAACAACTTTTGTACCTGTCCGAGATAGAATGCTTGGTCATTAATATACAGCATATATATTTGATTCTGAAATGGCATTTTGCATTCTTTCATAAATCTCTGTCGTTCATCATAATAAATCTCCCATTTTAGCTTAAACTCTACCAAATATTTTCATTTAAACTTACAGATAGCTTTTGGAAATTATACTTTAACCCTTTAAAGTATAAATAACCCTTTTTAAGTCTCTCGCAAACAATTAATTTACCATGTAGGATCACTCAAAACACATTTTGTAACACATATTAGCGTCTGGAGATTACGCCGAAGGCTGTCTGATAATTACCCCGGTGTTTCTTAAAAGCTAGACTTTTTTTATTAAATTTTTTTCCAGATGAACATCCAAATAATATTACTTCTTTGTTTCCAGAAAGATAACATACCCTAGTATCAAAACACGAAGTAGCACTTGCGTTAGTGTTGCTACACCCGAGAAATTGAAATTTGAAATCAGCGAGGAAAAAAAGTTAAACAGTAATTTTTTATAGCATTTAGGAAACCAATTTTGTACAAGACAAGAGTAAGCTGCTAATTACTAAGAAAAATTCTACTTGAAATAGAAAAATAGTGCATTTAACTAAAAATAAAAATGTTTTGGCCAGAATCCGATTAGTGTACTGTCTGAAAATTACTCCCACGCTACTCTAGTAGTAGCTAAACGTTAAAATATTTTAACTAATTCTGTCATTAACATTATAAATCAAACTTTAGTGGAAGAACAAGACATAGTTTCCAATGAATGTCTTACCGCATGAATCATCAATTTGAACAGATCCAGCTTTACAGACTAGAGTTGTTTTTTCTTCAATCATCACTAGATTTTCTAAAACTCCCCTTTCTTCGTTATTTTCGAACGGTGGCAAAGTTGATGTAAAAATCAATTCTTCATCGATATTCCATTTTAAATCCCGTATTGTTTTTAAGAAATCTTGAAGTACTGCTTCTGTGTCGTTAAACTAAAAATAAACAAAAACAAAGATTATATTTCGTGGGTTGAAATGCTTATATTATTATCATAAAATTAAAATACATAATGAATATTAGCTGTAAAATCTCAAAAGAAAGGTTTTTCTTGAAAAATAAAAAATAGGCAGGATCTGGATGAAGTTAAATCTAGTCCATTTAACCCTTTCTCTCCTATGCGTGGGATTTCACAATTAAGTCCCATCGACCTTTAATAATGAATCTATATATTTGTGTTCCTCCCCTCCCATACAATGAACTTGTTACAATACTTTAATGCTTTGTTGACAGAATCTGAAGATCCTACATTCGTGACCATACGACATTCACAAGATCATACAGGGTGTCCGGTCTCAACGGTGTCCAATGGCTAATTCCTAAACCGTTAGTCATAGACATATAGTTCCAATTACAAAAATGTTTAAAATCAGATAAAGAAATATTTTAAAAGCGATTTGGGTCAATAAAAACATTTCTTAAAAAATTTAGAAATTTAAATTTTTATACGGTCCCCCGGTCCTATAAGTTATAGTAGCCACCCGCTTACCGGCGTAAACGGGACCGAGGGTTAGCCGATTAAGAGAAAAACAGGTTAAAGTGGAGAAGTAAAAAAAATTAAACAAGTATCTGCGTAATTTAATTAATTAAACCTGTACGATGGATTTTGTTTTTCAATTTGTGCATTAAAAAAAAAAGTACATATTTTCTATATTTTGTGAAGTGAATACTAGTTATTATTAACTGAATTGAAAGAAAAAATATCACTGATAAAAAATAATGAAAAATATTTAACACAAATTAAATTGTTGAAAATCGTGTCATGCCTTTTGTAAAAAGTTGAAATTGTTGTATGTTATGTATATTTAAGTTAATCAATCATAAAGAAATCAGTGATCTTCTTCTATGTTGAAGGCAAGATGCCCGGCATTTTGCAGCATAATCTCTCCATCTCTTTAACATCGCATAAGTTTAACCGAGGAAGCTGTTAGCCGCTGCTCAACATAGTCTAACGCCAACTCTAATGCTTTTACCCCTTCCGTATGAAGAATTTTAGCAGTGCCAACTTCAACGGTATCATCATCATCAGGATCGTCTTCGTATTGTACAACAGTTACAGTCCCAATTATATCCTCGTCAAATAATGTTTCATGCTTGAGATCTTTATCAGCCTAAAACAACTCTTATACATCTTCTACGGTGATCAGTTCGTATCGCTCAAGCTTTTTAAATGTTTGTACAAAACAGTTTGCAAATAAATCAGACATTATAGAGTTCCGGGGCGAGAGATTGCACTTTTGATCATTAAAAACACGAAATCTCAAAAGGGCATCTCATTGTTCCTGGGGGGGGGGGGGGATGTCCCCCCCTGGGCCATACCTTGAATTCAACACTGGTAAAATGGCTTCGCCTATCCATTTAGAACTGACGTTCTCCTTTCTGAATTTTGCCTCCTTCCCGTCGGGATTGTACTTCAACTCGAAAGCGTAAGCTGAGTTCCCGAGGCCGTCAGTCCTGAATTTTGCCTGATGTTGGAAAAAAAAGTCGGCCGGTTAAAGCGGAGTTCCGGTTAAGAGGAGGCCAGTTAAGAGGGAGGCTACTGTATTTAGTCAAATTTTCCTTTTACACTGACAAGTAATACACAAAAAGTCCCGTTATTCTACAATTAAAATTGACCGAGTAATAGCTGTTTAAAGTTAGAGCATATTTTTACGGCAAATTGGGGGTCATTCACAAATTTAGTCGAAATATAATTTCGTCAGATATATTAAAAAATGATTGAGAGTAAAATTAACATTGCAATATAAATTTGAAATCTTTAATCATTCTGACATATTAATGCAAAATATACAGTTTGTAATAAACATTTAAGAAGAAAGAAAAAACAGAATTTTTGTTAAATAAAATGATGCTAAATTAACAGCCTCAATTCTTTACAAAATGATACATATTTTAAAATATTAGATTACACTTGCCTGCAAAAGTTGGGTTATGTCATGTTTTTTAGCTTTTGATAATTGATTCTTATGTATTCTGTACCGCTGAATCAGAAATTGACCTTAATTTTTAACCATTACATCAGGATTTTTCGCAAATTGCAAATTTCAAAGTTGAAATTGAATTTCCTCCTTCATCTCATCGGACCATTCAGCTGTTTAGCTGTAAGAATCCCAGGATAAGCAAAAATATCGAATAAATTATTGAATAAAATAAAATAAAATAAAACAAAAAAAGTTTTGCATATGTTTTATAGTATGAGATTTTCGCTATATTTTAACTTACACAGATACGATTTGCAAAAAAATTCTAACGTGATGGTTAAAAATGAAGGTCATTTTCAGATGCAGTACTAAAAAGTACGTAAAAATCAATTATCAAAAGTTATAAAACACAGCCATCTCCTCTACTTTATAGTATCCGATTTTTGTTATTCAACTTTGACAATTTATGATTTGCGAAATATCCTGACACGATGGTTAAAAATTATGTAATTTTCGGATTCAGTGCTAAAAAATACGTACAAGTTTAAAAAAACAACAATCGCAGTCTTGTATTATCTAATCTGAAACTTTTTCTTAAACTTCTAGGCGGTAATCTATCCGAAATGTTTTGTGTTATCCTGTAAAATAAGTACAGTCGGCGCTCGATTTTACGAACCTCTTTTTCACGAATTTTTCGTTTTTACGAACTGGTGTACTGGTCCCAACCAGCATTCTGTTGAATTAATGTTACTCCCATTTACTAACTTTCGATTTTTCGAACACATTATATGAGTCCCCTCGAGTTCGTAAAATCGAGCGTCTACTGTATAAATGGTAACCACCCAAAATCATAATAATATTAGATTGTTATTGGATTTGCGCCAGTATGTAAAATGCAATCTCGATCGGATATTTATAAGTGAGTTAAAGTTCGAGTGCAAATTTTGAACTGGAAAAAAATACATACGATCGTTGAAGTAACATAAAAACTTATAAAAATAACATAATTTTTGTTAAAAGAAATCATAAAAGAAACAGTCTCAAGTCCTGACAAAATAAACATATGTTATTTTAGCCAATAAGAAACTTAATAAATGTTAACTTAATCGTAATAATTGTACGATTTTTTAAAGCGCAGATACACATGAAATAAGATCTTCGAATACTTTAAGCACTTGGTATGTGACCCCTCAAAGCCATGCCGAACTCATTTGTTTTCAGAGCAGAAAAGTGGCATAAATCATGCATTTTTAAAGTTTCATATCTCGCTCAATTTTAGTGTTATATGAATGAGATTTTTTTTTTGTCTTTCTTGTCAGTGTAATAGGAAAATTTTACTAAATATAATTTATAGGACCGGGGGATTGTATAAAAATTTAAATTTCGTAATTTTTTTAAGAAATGTTTTTATTAACTCAAATCGCTTTTTAAATATTTCTTTACCCGATTTTAAACATTTTTGTAATTGGAAGTATATGTCTATGACTAACGGTTTAGGAATTGGACACCGTTGGGACCGGACACCTTGTATAAGGTGTGTCCCAACGAAATAAAGCCGCCGTAATTGTGTGCCATAACTGGACATGAAACAAACAATTAAGAACGAAACAAATATATTAAAAAAGTCTATATACAAATACATATTTACAAGCAGTAACTCACTCCCTGCCCCACCTGGGCAGGAGAAAAATACAAATGCGTAAAAAAAGAGGGGAAAAAGTGTCCCGCCGAAATAAAGCCACTGCCAATATTAGTATTTATTGGTAACAATTGACATTCGAGCTGCTGTAGTTCAACATGTTTATGACACCAGGAAGTTGTCAAATACTTGCTCTGTGCCTCTCGAACTTTGTGCAGATTTTAGAAGGTTGTATTTTCTGTTTCTCCTGCAGCATTGCATCGGAAAAGAAAGCCGAAGTTCGAGAAAGTTCAGATAACAGCTTTTAAGGAATAAGGTCTTTCACATAGACCAATATGTAAGCAAATCAAACGATCTAAAACCGTAATAGACATTTTTTTAAATCAGGGCCATGCGTACGGGTGTAAAAAAAGGAGGTGTACATGCAGAAAAATGACTTCCAGGCAGGAAAGAGATGTTTTGCATCGTCTTACACGAGGTGATATTTCCCTAAAATAGTTGGCCAATGAGGATATCATCCCTGTGACAAGATCGACCCTGTCACGAATTGAAAAACGTAAAAGCAATTTACGATATAAGAAAAGGAAAGAGCAGCCCATGTTGAAAGCTATCCACATGTAAAGGAGAGTCGATTGTGCCAAATATAATCAAACCTGGAAGGGCCAATTGCATCGTGTTATAGTCTCAGATGAGAAAAAAATTAATTTGGATGGCTTAGACAGACTTGCTTTCTATTGGCATAACATGAGGAAAGAAGAGGAAATTTTCTCCGAAAGACAGCAAGATGGAGGCTCATTAATGGTGTGGGGAAGCTTTCTTTCTTTCTAACCGATGACCAGGCCCCTACCTGCCGGGATGCCCCAGCTTAACGGGTTTAGTACCTGGCATCGGGGCGAAAGACCGCCTAACCGCCGCGAAGCGGCAATAAACCTGACATCATTGCCTCGATCGTCATCCTATTTGCAGTGCCTACTGCTCGTTTGTGTATACTATGTTTTGCCGGTTACTTAACGTTATAACCTGTTGTTCGGCACCTGCACATTGCTACTCATGTTGGTCTCGTAATTTAGAACCTTGATCAGATGACGAGACCTTCACCTGGCCAGGCACCTCCAGAGGTATAATTCACAGGTAACTTGGAGGACTTTGCACCCACGACGGATTTTACATGCACCAGGCGCCATTAGCGTACATGGCGGATTATAGCCAGCAGTATGCCTCGATCCCGCGGCCTTAGCTGCGGATTCGATGCTCTGCCAACTGGGCCACCGCTGCCCGAACTACTTCTGAATGACCTGGTGTTTAGAAGCCGAATTGTTGGTGCAGACTTGTCATAAGAAAAAGGATTGGAGGGGGTGAGGAAGCAAAAATAAATAAATAAATAAATAAATAAATAAATAAAAGAAATAAATAAATAAATAAAAAAGAATTAAAAAAAAAAAAGAAATTAAAAAAAATGGAGCGCCGCAGATAGACAAGTTGCACCAAAAGTTAATTTTGGGCCGAAATGCTAGACAAATATAACGATGCAGGGGGATGGGACTCCGCCTATCTACCGTACCCCACCGCGTAGAAACTGACTCCGTAGACTTCCCACTGGAGAGGGTCCGGTAGCTTGTGCAGGCTATAGCCTATGTGCAACTAAGAATAATAAAGAGGCGGTAGTCAAAAAGAAAAAGAAAAAAAAGAAAAAAAACCCTGAAAGGGAAAGGGGTTAGCTTGTACATGTTATTACACTTAAAACTTACTTATAGCTATTTACTTAACTACCATTTATTACATATATTGTTTTAATATTATCCTATAGCACTAGGTGATACTAAACGAACTAGAGTAATTTACTTTAGATTACTTAAATATTGCCTGGCTATTTAAAATGAATTTATATTTTAATCATTTCTAATATTAGAATCGGTATTTTATTTATTAATTATTATTATTATTTTTATATTATCTTATGACAAGTTAACTATGAATTGGCATACTATTACTTAGCTAGGAGGGAATTGATAAGAGACTAACGAGCTGACCTAGTGAGATTAATATACTAATTTCTAATTGAACTAGCTGCTTGAGGTTGTAACTTAGATATAAGCTATTGGGGTGGGTTTGACCTAAATTAACATTTAATTTAATAATTCATTATATTTGTCTAGTATAATATACTTATCTCACCCAGTGGACTTGTTCTTCTGAGGAGGTTTCCTTGTCTTGGTATTTGGTCACTGTCGTGGTGGTTGTCTTTTTAATATTTTGACATATTCTTGTGGGTCTTTTCTTTATCTTTGATTAGATATATGCTTCTCACATACCGTGAGATGCTTGTCTCTATCGTAGGTTGTTTTCCTTTATGACTATTAATGGTGGATGTCTAAATTTGAGGTTTTGTCACTTTGCGAACTTGCCGCTGATGGTTTGACGACTTATGGTCTTTAATTGTGACCCTTTGAGTTGGCTTTGATCGCTTAACAGGTTCATTTTCCTTTGTTTGTATGTTACCTTGATACGTGAATGCGCACATAGCGATCAGTCCATTGGAACCTAATGGCTGTTATCACGATTTATGCAACATTGTTGCGAGCTATTTGAAAAGGCTTGTGCACTACTGGAGTGGGGCTTGTTCCATGGCCGTTAGTCCGTCAATTTTTTTATGATGACTGTTTTCACAAGATGTATCTTTATAATTTCTCCTTTGTTGTAGTTGGCTTGGTTTAGCATGTAGTTGGCTTCTCTGTTTCATATTTAAAACACATCTTTTCCTTATCCACTTAACTATCTTCCGATGATTCGTTGGGTTTGTGTGAATGAGCCGTAGCTATCAGTTCATCATAAATGACTTCCACCTCTCAGAAGTGCGATAAATCGATTTTTTTTTTTTTTTTTTTTTTTTTTTTTTGCAAGTAAAAGGTTCCTTCACCTGCGGCCGCGGTCAACTTAATAGTTAGACTCGGACCTTTTTTTTTTAAAAATATATATATATATATATATATATATATTAAACCTGAAAATAAGGCAGTTAGTTAGTTTGGGGTGGCGATGTCCGCTGGGATGGTATGTGTTTAGCTTTGTTCTTTTATGTTTTATTGAGAGATGGAGTCTATGTTTTCTATTAACCATCTGATCACTGCTTTGCCCTTGTTTTGTACATGTTTATTGTTTACTAGCTGATTATGCCAAAGTTGCTCGTTGTTTGCTGTGATTTGAATCAGATGGTGTGGTTGTGTAAGTGGGCAGGCTGTTAGAAAGTGTTTTGGGGTTCCCAATTGCCCTCATGCACAGTTTGGCTCATCTTTGCGCTTGAATCTGTGTAAGTATTCTGGGAATGCTCCATGTCCCGTGTATATCTGGCTGAGTAATTTACAACTCCTTAGTCTGTTTGTACTTACTTTTGGGAAGTGTTGATATGTTGTCCTGCCCTTGTCCCCGTAATCCCACTCGAACTGCCACTGTTTAATAATTAGTTCTTTAATTGTTTTTTTAAGGTTTGTTATTGGCCTTTCTAAGTTATATGGAATTTCTTTTATTTTATTTTCTGCTGCTTGTTTGGCTAATTCGTCGGCATCCTCGTTTCCTTGGATGCCCACATGTGCTTTAACCCAGCTAATTTTGAACCTATTATTTGAGAGTTTAACTGCTTCTTGTATATCATTTACTAGTTGTGTGATGTTAAATGGTTTGCTTAATGTTTGGATGGCTGACTTGCAGTCCGAGCGGATGCTGTATTCCATCCCTGTGTTGTTGCCCCAATATGCTGCTTGTAGTATGGCCAGTAGTTCGGCTTGAAAGACACTATTAAACTTCCTTAAAGGTGCTGACCACGATTTAATTTTTTGTTCATTTTTGAAGGCTACGAATGCCGAACCCGTAGCTCCTGATTCCAATTTTGAGCCATCTGTGTAGATATTTATGTCTTTGACGTTGTGCCCTATTCTTGGTTCGATTGTTTCTGCGGAGTGTGTGTTCCATACGTTTATTTTTTTTGTATAGTCCGTGTGATTTATTGTTGTTCCATGGAGGTTTACATTTTCTCTCAGTCTTGATACTGTACCGTATGTTGCTTCGTATTTTACTTGTAGGTGTATTGGAATCAGGCCTGCAAGTACCTGAAGGGCCGCGGTAGGGGCAGTTTTATATGCCTTAACAATGGACAGCAGGAAGTGTCTCTGGCAAGAGGATAATACCTCCTTGCTCCTTGTATTCAGGTTGTGGCCCCAAATAGGGGCGGCATAAGTTAGTGTCGTTTCAACTACTGTCCTATACCAAGTTTTAATAATTTCTGGTTTTAAGCCCCAGTTCCTGGATGCCATTGCTCCCAACATGTTGAATGTGTTTCTTATTTTTGCTGCTTGTGTTTGGCAATGCGCTAGCCAGTTGAGGTTTTTGTGTATTATGACTCCTAAGTATTTTATTTGCTCTTTTCCTTCAAGTTCTTTGTCATTGAATTTTATGCCTTCTATTTTATATGTGTCCTCTGTTGGAAGATTCCTTGTGTGTGTTCTGTTTAGATACAGCAGTTCTGTTTTATCCCAGTTTAGCGTTAGTTTATTTCCTGTAATCCATTCATTGAATTCTTTCATTATTTTGTTAGCTAGTTTAACTAATTTGATTTTTGTTTTTGCTCTAAGTATTATTATAAAATCATCCGCGAATGCATGTATTCTTACGTTAATTCCCCAATTTTTCTTGAGAGCCGTGTCTGCTATGAGCAGCCACAGCAAAGGCCCGAGACAGCTGCCTTGTGGGCAGCCCCCGAATGTCTGCTTTGTTAAAATAATGCCGTTTTCTTCGATTGTGACGTACCTGTCTTTTAGGAAGCTCAATATCCAGTTTGTTAAATAAGTTGGATTGGGGGACTGCTTAAGGTTTTCAGATATAATAGGCCATCTGATATTATCGAATGCTCCCTTTATATCCATTGCTATGAGTAGTGTTTGGTAACCCTCTATTTTATCCTGCTTAATTGTTTTTATAAGATTATTAAGTGCATGTTCGCACGAGATCCCTTTTTTAAATCCGTATTGTTTATCGCTCCAATATTTGTTTACTGTTAGGTGGTGGGATATTCTGCCGTGTATTATTCTTTCTAAAATTTTACTGAATGCCGGTAATAGGCTGATTGGTCTATAATTTTTGGGGTCTTTACCTTTCTTGTGGAACAGAACCACTGTACCTATTTTGAAAGATTTTGGAAAATAGTTAAAGTGGAGGCAAGTATTGTATAATGATAAAAGAAGTTGTGACGCTGCATTGTGAATTCGTTTTATTAGGTTATAATCAATATAGTCGAAACCAGGGGCTTTGTTTTGTTTAATGTTTTTAATTATCCTGTTCAGCTCTTGTCGCGTGGTTGCAGGGGGGTTTTCTTCTTCTTCTCTTGGCTTTTCCGATGTTAATTTATGTTCTATTTTTGGGTCTGTTAAGTAAAGGCTATTTATGAAGTTGTTTAGTGTATTTTTAATTGTGACTTCTTTGTTGTCTGGCAGGATATTGACTAACCTTGATGGGCATGTTTTCTTACCCGACGCTATCTTGTATTGTGGTCCGTATGTATTTTTAACTTCTTCACAGTATTTCTTCCATGAATCGCGTTTAGCTTTTTGTACTATTTTTTTAAGTTTTGCCCTTTCTTTTTTGTATTCTATGTGTAATTTCTGTTTTTTTCCCCTTCTTCTTGTTTTTGAAATTTTCTCCTAAACGCTCTGACCCTGTTTCTTGCTATCTTAACCTCTTGCGTCCACCACTGCGGCGCTGTTATGACAGGTGCTTTCCTTTGTTTATAACATTTAAACGCTATTGTTTTAATTTCGTTTTGGAGTCTTAAGGTTATTTTACCTAACTGGTCTGTGTTTGTTATTCTTTTAAGATCTTTAATATATCTATTTCTTATTTGTTTTATTGTTTTCTCAAATTTAGCGTGTTTTCCGTATTTCGTTTCTAACCTGTGTCTTTGATAGTTAGTGTTATCGTACTGTAGTTTAAATTTAATATACTTGTGGTCGCTGCCCGATTCATCATCGCTCACTTCCCAATCTGTAATTTCAGTCCCTAGTTTTGTTGTAGATATTGTTAAATCTGGCCATCCCTCTAGTTTCTTTTGTCCCCTTATTGTACTAAAAGACGCTGGTGCTCCTGGAGGGTTTTGGACAAAGAGCGAGTTTAGGAGTAGAAAATCTGTAAGTTTTTCACCCCTGTCATTTATATCTGCGTACCCCCATTGTTGCGAGTGTGCGTTGAAGTCCCCCGCCAGTAGAATCTCACCCTTTGCTAATTTCAGTGTGTCTTCCACTTCCTGAAGTACTATTGCGAAATCTGCCGAGGGGGGAGCATATACGTTTATTATTGTTATAGTTTCTTTTTTATTTTCTACTTTTATTGCTGTTGTATATTCTTTTTCTGCGATTGTTATTGGGTTTGTGCCTATGTTCGTTACTATGGCTGATCGATTATGTTTTGTTTTGGTTACTTTCCAGATGCTGTTTTTATCGCTAAAGGCTGTTATTTTTTCTGTTCTTTTATTTGATAGTAGTCTTGAAGCAGTCCTATGTTAATCTTGTTTTCACTCATGTAACCCTTTAATGAGTTAGTGGCATGAAAGCTATTGTGTAGATTAATTTGTATGAATTTAATATTGTCTTTATCTTGCGAGTTTTCTTTTGTGGTGGAGCTAGCTATATGTATTTTTTTATTTTTCTGTTTTTGCATGTTTAACGCTTGGGTGCCTTTTTGGCACGCGCTATCTTTAATGTCGGCGTGGTGCATAATTGACTCTATTTAGTTCACGTACTCTTTGTTCACGTTCTCTGATTTCTGCTTGTGTACGCCTATACAATCGTGGAATACCCCCGTATGTATTTACTGTTACTAAGTCTTTTAAAACTTCCTCACCCGTGGTTAGTTTTGTTTTCCCTTTTTCTAGTTCCAACTGCCTTATTGTCAGTAGTTTACGGTAGACCCTGCACCTCCCGTCATGAGCCGTGTGGTCAACTGGTAGATGTGCTATGAGGTGATCTTTATTCCATTCATTGAAGGTTGTGCGCATGACACACCGCTTCGTATTTTTGGGGCAGTCTTCGTATCTATGGTGGCCGGCGCAAATTGGACAGTATTCTTCTCTTTGGGTACACTGGTTTGCAAGATGATCAAACCCTTGGCATCGATGACATCTTAGGATTGTGACATAGTTCTTTACTGGGCATTCCCTCAGTCCCAGGCAGACCGTTCTCTCTCTGAGCATGTGATTTGCCAAGGGCTCGGGGAGCGATACCGGTATGTGCACTTTTCCCGCTGATGCCCGCAGATACCGTAGGGTTCGTATCTTTTCCAGATTATCTTTGGGGCTGATGCCTATCTTCCTGCATATCTTCGTTTTCACTGTTGTTTCATCTGTTTCCTCTGGTGCGTGGAAGATTATGATTCTCTTCATCTTCATGTTTGCTGTCTTGATATTCAAATCGCTGCTACTTTCTTCGCTTTCTGTGAGGGCATCTTTTATCCTCGTGGTTTGTGCCGCCGAATCACATACTATTTTCATACCGTTGCGTATCTTCTTGACGTTCTTCACCCCGTCTTTGTTTTGTATCTTGCTGGCTACTTGTTGCTCCACTTCTTCTGCTGTTCTGTCTTCTTTAGCTTGGATTATTACTGTAGCTGTAGCTTCTTGTACAGCTCTTGCATATGATTTTACGACCGACGTTTTCGTACTTACCAGTTCTTCTTTATCAGTTATTTCTTCATTGATCGTTGTTCTTAAGGCTGTTGATTGTTTCATAACTTCTATACTGGCCTCGGCGTGCACAGCCCTAGTCTCGATCTCCATTAGTGAATTTATCACTATTTGGAGTGCTCGTTCTATGGCCGTGCGCGTCGAAGAGGTGATTTTTGTAGATTTTGCTGCGATTGATTTAATATAGCTAATTGCCAGCATTCCTCTTTCAACTTCTAACGATCTTCTTTTATTTGCTTCTGGCAGATCACAATAACTCGTTAGCTTATTCTTGATTTCATCTGTCTCTTTATTTTCCATTTTTGAGGCATTCTGTTGGCTATCTTCGTCGGAATCAACTTCTGTCTCGTCATCGTTGGTGAGATCGAAATATTCTTGTATATTCTTCAGTGTTATTACTGTCTTTTCGGGGAGCTCTTCTTTTTTAGTTGAATTCTTCAATGATTGACCAGGTAGCTCCTTTCGAGCGGAGCCGGATCCACCTGCCACTACTGGTGTCTTTTTTTGTATTTTGGGTTTTAGTGTTGTTGATTTTGAGTTGATTTTTGGTGTATTGTTACGTATGTCTGTTGGAGAGCTTATGCTACTCCTAGAGGAGGAGCGAGTGCCGGGTGGCATTTTGTTGTGTTCTATTACACTGTTTTCACCTCTAAGTGTACTTGTTTATTTTATTTTACTTCCCAGCGGAGTGGGGGGGGGAGGCAAAGATACATAAACATAAATTGATTTCACACAATAAATACTAATGGCAATTGGTTTACAAGCAGTTAAACAATTGTGGGGGGGGGGGGGGGGAGAGAATGCTAGAACTTATGCTCTGTTGGGTACTAAGAATGCTAAGGTATAAGATTTAATCACTTACTAACTCCTAAAATGCAGTGAGAAAAATGAACTAGGGGGAAGGGGGGGGGACTAAGCAAATCCTTAAATAGGCTGGGAGTGGGTAGAATAAAGGTATAGAATCTGTTAAAAGTCTTAGAAAGACACTATTGATTTATTAGTCCTTGTTAACTTGGTTGATTAATCAAAAGTTTTAATTTGAATACTTAATTGATTAATTGCTGTGTTAAGAATGTGAACTGTAGGAGTTAAATGACTGAATATTATATTAAATTAAGTTGAATAATATGTCTAGGTTATTAGGAAAAATAAAAGTTTTGGAGAATAAAAGGTGAAGGGGCTGATTAATTAATACAGAGAGTTATTAAAATTAAGGGGCAGTTTTATAATGAATATAATAAATAATACTGTGTTAAACGGAACAAAAATAACAAAAAAAAAGGAGGTGTAGTAATGAAGAATTTAACCTAAAGAATTTTAATTTGTAAATTACTTACGTATTGTTTTTCCAGGCCAGGACTCCTCTATCGTCTAAAGATGTTGTTTACTAAAAGATGGCGTCCTTCTTTTACCTCTAAGTAGCCAGTGTTGGAGAAAATGGCGTTTGGGAGAGCTACGATCTTGATCAAGGCAAGCGCCTTACAGGGAGGGTGTTCTTTTTTCGCCGGAGATTTCCTTCTTTCGACCGGTCCTAACCTGTAGCGTCCTACCGCTGGCTGCTTGCTTCGCTCTTGGCGGCTGGCTCGTGCATGGTCCCTGCTAATTACTAATTACTTAGTAGCTAATTAACTGTGCATGATATCGTTGATTGAAAGGCAGCTTCGTGTTCCTCTGGTTTATTACCATCCGTGGGTACAAAAACAGTTGAAGTGGGCCTGGTATTTCCGTAGCTAGAAGCAAAATGGCGGAGCCCAAAAAAACGCGTTTCAAAAGATGGCGAGAATTTTTTGTGTGGGGAAGCTTTGGCTTTGGCGGTAAACTTAACCTAGATCTTCCTTCAGGCCTCACGAAGGCTACCAATTACCAAGAAATGCTAGAAACCCATCTACTGCCATTTGCAGAGAGAATTGGTGGCCTAAGTTAGGTTTTCCAGCAGGACTGCGTCGCCATTCACGTTGCAAAATTCTCCTGGGAATGGTTTTTGGATAATGGGGTGCATGTCATGGAACAGCATGCGCTTTCCCCTTATCTCAACCCCCAAAATGTGTGGCATATCCTCAGTAGGGCGGTATATGCCAATGGCAGACAGTTTCAGTCTGTGGCATATTTGAAGGTTGTCATCATTGAAGCCTGGGATAATATTGATGCTACTGTGCTCCAGGGATTGGTAAATGGTATGCTACATCGTATATACCAAGTCATATATAAACATCGTGGATATATTGGCTATTAACAGTAGTGGCTTTATTTCGGCGGGACGTTTCCCCCCCCTTTTTTTACACATTCTTTTTTTTCCCCCGCGCAAATGGGGCAGGGAGTGAGTTACTCCTAGTAAATATGTATTTGTAAACAGACTTTCTTAAAATATTTGTTTCGTTTTTATTGGTTTGTTTCGTGCCCAGTTACAGCACATAATCATGGTGGCTTTATTTCGGTGGAACACACCTTACTGTTGTGCCACTGAAGTACAGACACGTGATTAGTCGTGAATTGATGTCCTTTTGGCATTGATAAGGATTCCATACGACGAGGCATGGGTTCAGAACGTCTATGGAAGTATTTCGGACCTATGGAATGGCAAATGTTTTAGAAATTTCCGCCAGTTAAAGACTGGAAATTTCATGAATTTGAGTTGATTTCTATTTAACGAACTTTCTTCATAGCGAAGTGTTTAAGTGTGACGATGAGACTACATTAAATGGAAGCTTCACTGTAGATATATTATATCCACCAGCGTCCCCAGTAGCAGAATTTTCGGTATCCATCAGTAGCAAACCAAAATTTATCTGCAACCCAAAAATGCTGAACCAAGCTATTATCATAAACACTTATAGAAATCCATAAAATAAGCAAAAATTGCATTTTACAAAGAAAATGTAATGAGAAACACGATAACTCTTAAAACAGAGTAAATTTTTAATGACTTTTATAAGCCCAGTATTTATTTTTAAGCTGGTAGATTAATCTGCAAGATCAATTTTAACACAATTAATTGTGTTAAAATTGATCTGGTGTAATTTCGTATCCAGCGAATTCTGGAGTTCCATTACCTGAGATTTATTCTGTTGAGCTGAACCAGGTTTCAGACCAGATGCTCTAATCTTCAAGGTTAGCTGGGTGAAAAAGTTCGACCAGAATCGTCCCGGATAGCTCAGATGGCAGAGCACTAGCGGCTTCAGCCAGGGAGGTCCCGGGTTCGAATCCTGGTCCGGACATTTTTCGCCCAGTTGGAAATTTACATCTAATATAATCTGCAATGTCTAAAATAATCTGCAGCACTGCTGCCGTGCTGCTCAGATTCTGCTACGGGGCGTCAAACTTTCGCCAAGCTTGGCGACACTTCACGAAATATCGCCAACTTTGATGATAAAAATATTTTGCCATAAATCAAGCCAACTTGGCTATAGTTAATTAATTTAGCTAATTTCTTATTCAAATTAAGTATTGACGAGAACTGCAAACTTCTACAATCACGTATTTTAGTTTCGTGTTTTCGGATAAAATTAGCTAAAATCTTAAAACTAAGGGATTGGGAAGATACTTTTTCCTCCCGGTGCAGGCCAGAAGGATTTTCGTAAGTAGTAAGTACTGCATCCATCTGTATTATATTTTGGTTTCAATAAAGTAGTGGAAAAAACCATACCTTCACTAATCACGTTTTGATTGGGATGATGTCAAATATTTAACTTTGAATATTATGTGAGTAAATAACTTTTCTTTTTACTTTTGATTCGGAGATACTAATAATCAGTTTTCAAAATCTGTTGGCATTTTGCTAGTAAACCTTAATTTGAATGTATTATTATCTATGGTTATTTAGATATTCGAATTATATTGTTGATTATATGCATTGAAATTAATTCATATATGAATAAATATAAATGTAATTTTTTTTTTAGAAAAACATACTTTCTTTAAAATTCACAAAAATATAGAAAAAATATATATATTTTTAAATGCACTAAAAAGTAGAAAAGTCTTGAAAAAAACCCTTAAATGCACGGAGTTTAAATTAAATTGCAGTGAGCCCGAATATGAAGACTAACGGATTTAAATGGGAATTTTGTCAAATTAGCCAGCTATCGCCAGGTTGGCTTCATATATGGTAACTTATTTTTGTCGCCAAATTTGGCGTTATTTCACAACGTTGGCCAAAATTTGGTCATATTTCGCAAAGTTCGCTAAAATTTGGCGCTATTGTGATAACTCTGTCATTAGTACTTTTCAACAAATACTCATTGTTGAAGCTGATGCTGATGACAAACGTAACAATTAAGAAAATTTTCCCCCGTTGCCCCCCTTAGGGATCGAATAAAAAAAAATCAATGTCCAATTCATGTATTGCCCCCAGGAATAAACATATTTTTCAAATTTTACAGCTCTATGTCAACAGAGAGTGGGTGAAAAAAGAGTCACAAGATTTGACTGCAACACACAAACATAATTTTAAGTTGAAAGAAAGCATGTAAAAAAAGGACTTTATGTACCTCAAAAATACTCAGTATAATTAATGAAGCCAAACAATTCAAATATAACAACAACAACAATACAAGATTTTTATTACAATGAGATTATAAATGAACGGAAATTTCTCACCTCTTGGTCAGTATCTATGGTAATTTCAAATTCAATTTCTAAGTGTTCTTTTTCAGCATGTTGCCAAATATTACGCTTCTTTCTTTTGATTGCATCGGTTTTTCCGCACTTTACATCGATAGCACTTATGGTACAAACACCAGGTTTGTAACACAGATTAGAATACTTCTCAGATTGAGTGATATGATTCAAGAATAATTTCTTGATATTTCTTTGAACTATAGGATCATTACAATTTCCTTTGTAATAAAAGTCTATCATTTGATGAACTGAATTAGGAAGTACTGGAGCTGCAAAGATATACATACCAATGTAAATTTTTGTTAGGATAATAAAATATACAGACATGTTTCATTCTTGCCCATAGCAAACAACAATTCGGATTACTGACAAGGAGAGGACCAACCTTGTTAATCACAGATTTTGATTATTTTAATATATGTTGTAGGGTAGAGACCCCTTAGTGTCAGGTTCAACGGATTTTATCCAACGCTCCTTAGTTCTTGAGAAACCAGGGGGGGTCTAATAGTCGTACACAACTTAAATACCTACTTTGGTGCCAAAATGATAGGTTAGTCGTAGCTCAGTTGGTATGGCGTTGGCCGGCTGATCCGTGGGTTCAGGGTTCGATACCTGAATGCGCTGAGTTTTCTTTTTCTCCTTTTTTGTTTTATAGATATATTTGTAATTATAATTTAATAGTTTCAATTAAAAATTTTATTATCATACATTAATTATAATGTTAACAAACTTAAATTTATCTTTTTTTTTATTTTTAAACTATTATTTTTCATCCTTTAAAGAGGTTAAAAAAGAAATTGGATCTATTATTGAAGGATTAAACTTCGAAAATCGTGACAAAATCTGTAGTGGCGTCATCTAGGTATGATAAAATAAAAGAATATTCAAATAAAATAAAAATAAAAGCCGGAAGAAGATAAGGGAGAAAGCAAAATAATTGAAAGCGCAAGCATACGTATTGCAAATTTAAAAATCTTTAATATGCAGAAAATCGGTTGTAATTTAACTCTAATGCTAATTTTTAATATAATGCTTGTTACTTTAAAAACTGAATAATAGTATTGTCGCATTGACTTCCTTTGTTAAAGCAATGCGTAAATGATGTTTCTTTAAACTCACGAATTGACACAATTGCTCAATATCATTGCATCGATAAAAGATATATGAAATACATTTTAAATGTGATTAAAAAAAAATTAACAGTTTTATGATGTTTTATTACAACTAATTAGTTAAAAGTAAAAAATTAAATAGGTTAAAATTATAATTGATATGTAATATTATAAATTTTAATTGACAATCAGATTATTAAGTTATACTTACAAGTATATTTATAAAACAAAAAAATGAGAAAAAAAAAAAAGCGTAGCGCATTCAGGTATCGAACCTGGAACCTACGGATCAGCCGGAAAACGCCATACCAACTGAGCTACGACCAACTTATCACTTTGACACCAAAGTAAGTATTTAAGTTGTGTACGACTTTTAGACCCCCTAGTTTCTCAAGAACTAAGGAGCGTTGTATAAAATCCGTTGAACCTGACACTAAGGGGTCTCTACCCTACAACATATATTAAAATAATCAAAATCTGTGATTAACAAGGTTGGCCCTCTCCTTGTGAGACCACTCAGTTTGATCAATTCGAATAAACATGTTTTGAATCATAAAATCAATTTAAGAAGAAAAGTGTTTTGTTTCTATGTGATACGTATTTGATTTAAATTACTAAGCAAAATGTCTCGTTCAAAAAATGGCTATTTTAATTGGTCAAAATGGAGCAATGCTCCAGATGATTGGCTATCTTCCTTGCTTTTTTCAAAAGAGAATGTAAAAAACTGAAGTTAGGGGAAGTAGGACATTATGTTTCCTGTTACTAAATAAGACATGTACTAAAAAAAGAAGAGTATTAGAGAAATTCTTGACTTCATACATTAATCTCCTGCAAGCATAACTTTAATAGCTGTCATCGTTTGCTTGATATTTCATTTCGATTTCCGTGATATTGTTAGGGTTAGAGGCTTGAAATTTGGCGTGGTATTACTTTTAATATGTAAATACTCGCTATGAAATGTTTAAAAAAAGTTTTAAATTTAAAAGGGTAAAATGAGAGGAAAACATTATTAAAAACATCTTAAAATACGATTTATTTGGTACTATTAGAGTTAGAAACTTGAAATTTATCATAGTTGTTACTTTTAAGACGTAAATGCTAAACAGCTTTTTAAAACATTCGAAATTTAAAAGAGTGCAGTAGCAAAAAACATTCTAAAATTGCAATTTCTGCGATACTGTCGGTCTTAGAAACTCGAAATTTGGCATGGTGGTTACTTATAAAATGTAAATGATCGCTAAGATCGGTTTCTAAAAGAATCAAATTTTAAAAAAGGGAAATGAACGGAAAATGTTCTAAAAACGTTCTGTATTACGATTAATTTGAAATCGTTAAGAATAGAAACTTGAAACATAACACGACTGTTACTTTTAAGACGTACATATTCGCAACAGAACAATTTCTTAAAAATTTGAAATGTAAAAGCGTACAGGAAGAAAAAACATTATAAAATTGCAAAAATGTAGTATGACAATTTGTGTAAAATCCCTTACCATTCAGCTGCTTTTAGAGAACAACTAAAAATTTGCTCACATTAACGCCGATATCTTTCTGAATTTTTACGATATTTGACTAGATTTTTTTAATAAGTTGCTCCATAGAGTTTACTATTAAATTATGTAAAGTGATCCTTGTTATCGCTTGCGCATGCGCAGATAAGAATTATTTAATACAACTGCTCGTATTTCCTAAAATATTTAATATATTTATATTCCAATTGCACTATATTATTTCTACTATATTTTGTGAATTTTTCTGAAACCGGTGTTAAATTTGGTTGAAAACCCTGCATGTTATAAGCAAAAAACATGCAAGAATTTTTTAATTTTTTAAAATAAATCGCTATATCTCTATTAATATACGTGCTAACAAAATAATACACATATTGCGCAATGTCTGTTTATATATATTCGGTAGCGATAGATCATTTCGTGCATTTTATTTTACAGGGTGATCCCAAGTATTATTTTTTTTCCTTGATTTTTTGTTGGCCTACTAATTGCCCTGCTTATCAAATCGACATTGTAAATATGAGGTCATACCTGTTCTTTTCAATCCCGAAATTCCAGCAAAATCTGTCAAGTATATTTCTAAATATTCGACAAAATGTCTAAAATTGAAAGTTGCCTGTCATTAATGGCAATATAGTGTATCTCTGTAACTACCGAAACGATTTAAAAAATAATAGTGGTAAAATGATGATGACTATCTCTGCTACAACATAGACTATATTTTAAGTTTGTACCGCTACTCCCATGGCCTTGCAGAAGCAAAAAACGTTCTAAATTGGAGATTCTTGTGATACAGTTGGGGCTACAAACTCGAAATTTGGTATGGAGGTTAGTTTTAAGATATATATGCTGGACTATGAAGGATTTCTAAAAAATTCGAAATTTAAAAGAGGCAAATGAGCGGAAAACGATCTAAAAACATTCTACATAACAGTTTATTTTTTATTATTAGGGCTAGAAACTTGAAATTTGGCATGGATGTCACTTTAGTTACATAGAGATACATTACTTTAGAGACATATAAATACTCGCACAGAACAATTTTTTTTTAATTCAAAATTAAAAGAGTGCAAGAGCAATGTATTCTACAATTGTAATTTCTGAGATACAGTTGATATAAAAATTGGGAATTTAGCATGGTGGTTACTTTTAAGATGTAAATACTCGCTGAAAACGGTTTCTAAAAAGTTCGAAATTTAAAAAGGTGAAATGAGCGGAAAAAGTTTTGAATTACGATTTAGTTAGAATTTTTGCATTAGAAACTTTAAATTTAGTATGGCGGTTTCTTTTAAGATATAACTGTTCGGTATAAACAGTTTATAAAAAAAAGAAAAAAAAAATTAGAGGTGTGAAATGAGCCGAAAACGTTCGAAATTATTTATTTAGAATTGTTAGGGATAAAAACTTTAAATCTGACATGTTTGTTACTATTAAGGCGTAAATTCTCGCACAGAATAATTTTTACAAAATTCGAAACTCAAAAACTTACAGAACAAAAAAAGTTCTAAAATTGCGATTTTTGTGATACTGCTGGGGCTAGAAATTTGAAATTTGACATGGAAATTATTTTTAGTATATAAATGTTCCTATTATATTATGAAACTAAAAACTGCTTCTGAAATATTCGTAGTTTAAGGGTGTTAAATGAGCGGAAAATGTTCTAAAAAGTTTTAAATTGCGATTTATTTCGAATTGCTTTGGAAGAGAAACTTGAAAATAGATATATGTCTTACTTGCAATAAGTAAATGCTTGCACAGAATAGTTTTTACAAAATTCGAAATTTAAAATGGCGCAGGATCAAAGAAAATTCCAAAATTGTGAATGCTCTGATACACTGATGTCGAAGCTTTCTTTGATAACAAGAAGCTTGAAATTTGACTTTGTGGTTACCTTTATGACGTAAATGCTCGCTAAGAACTGTTTCTAAAGAATTCGAAACTTCAAATGAAAAATAAAGTGAGCGGGAAACATTCAAAGAACTATCTAAGTTAAGATTTATTTCAAATTAATTTTAGATTATGTCATTAATTTAAAGGGTTCTCAAGACTCTTAAATTTGAAAAAAAAGACCATTTTCAACGTTTAATATCTTAACATGTATTTGATTTTAAGACCCAATTTTAATTAGGATAAAAGATATAAGTATGTTCTTTCATTTCATGTATTTAAAAAATTGCAAGATGCACAATTTGCATTTACAGGGGGCTCCAAACTGTCAGACATTTGACGAGCAGAAAATCGGCATAACGGATTACGCGCAGGATTACAAAATACATTTTACAACTAGAAAGAAAAATTTGGTACCTATTTATACTTCAGATCCTAATGATTACTCTGAATCTAAATAAATTTGTATTTAAAGCATTTTTATATTTTTAATGCAAAGCTGTATTTAGCTAATGCAAAATTTAGAAAATTTCAACAATATAATCTCCTATAAAAATATATTTTTGAACAATAAAAAGGAAATTTTAGATTCAGTTTATACAGGCTAACATGAAAAATATATTTTGAAAATTTCATGAAAAAATATTCAGACGTTTTGGAGATATCGTGCGCATTATACCCAAAAACGTCATTTGGAGGAAAATGACTTCAAAATTTCGTAAACGCCGCTTCAACTATTGATCAGCTATAATTCTAAAAGCCATAACTTATATTCTAAGGGGGATTTCAAGTAAACAAGTTCATCAAAATGTTCAGATAAAATAGGGTTTTAACATCTAAAAAAATTAAAAATTGGAAAATTTTAAAGCTTTAAGAGTCTTGAGATCTATTAAGTCTCATGATCGCCTAATGCAGTATAAGAATGAAGTTTACTCAAAATGTGGATTAATTAGTAATTTCATAATAATCTGTAATAGTATATTTTCCTGTAATGCAAATAGGGATACAGATACCAGTTGGCACATATTTCAACAACTACGTATGCAAAACCGCGAGTTTTGCTAGTTAATTTATGTAACGCAGTTACGCACAAACTTTTATGAATATAAATATAGTGCATTTCTTTGAATTTGACATAGAATTCCAATGCTCACCTTTAAAATAAAAGTACAGAGCAGGGAGTCTCCTGTTAAGTATTGAAAGTCAAAATTGAATCAAAATATACAGTTATATTAATGTATAAATACTAGGGGGCTCTGTCCCCTGCAAGCTACGCTCGTTAACCCCCGTTCAGACACCGCAGAATATGAAAATCTAAAAATCTAATGGGTTTTAAAAATATTAGAGAAGATTAAATTATACTGAAAAAGCTGTGCAGATCTCCCTGTAAACGGGTTTCCATTCAATTCCCTTTGATTGCAAAAATTTAACGGAGAATCAGTTGCTGTTAAGACATCCAATGGTTGTTTTCGTTTTTGATTAAGGAGGATCAGTTAAACATTTGAAAAGAAGCTAAAATAAAATGAATTAAGCATTCAGAGTCTTTGTCAACCGATATTTTAAAACAATCTCTATAACAATAGCCTAAATCATATGACTATCATCAACAGTTCCGGGCGGAACACTTTGCTTTTTATACTGTAGGTGCCAATTTGATACTTTAATGTTATCCAGACACAGGTGATAAGTCGCCAAATATTATTCTATCCCCATCATTTCATCTATATTATAATAGTTCAAGTCATCAAATGCCATAAACAAATACGATCTGATCCCTTCGCCTTTCATATGAAAGTTTGGAACAAATATACGGCCCCATATTGGCGCGATTTTTTTCCAACGCCAATTTGGGGAACGCATCAACAGCATAAACAACAACATCCGGCTTACCATATCAAGCAAAATAACGATACTTTGGCGCCAGTTAAGTACCCGTTGCGTATATGACATTGGCGTCAGAAAAAAATCGCGCCAATATGGGGCTGTATATGGCATCTGTGCCGAAAGAAAAAAAAGCCGGGTGCAAATCTCGCCAATATCTTTTTTTCAACTCGCCAGTTAGCTTTTTTTTTTATTGTTCGAGTGGTAAATTAAAACATTGATTTGAAGTTGAAATTAAATGTCATGGTTTGTTACATAATTTAATATTTCGCCAGATGTCATATACGCACTGCATGTTTGGCATATTTTTTTTTTTTTTTTTTTTTTTTTTTTTTTTTTTTTACGAAAATTTGGCGAAAGCCTCGTTTTCGAATACCAGTTACATATGTATTTTTGGTACTACTTAGTTATCCCGTCGACAAAAAATCTATCGCGAACTATAAGATTAAATGTCAATAATGCTTGATCGTAAATGTCACATTCACTTGACTTTTAGCAAGTTACACGTGATTACGTCATCAAGTGATTTTTATTTTGACGTTTTATTTTTATATTTATTAATGTTATACTAACTTATTTGTTCTTTCGTTATTTAAAATAAAAATTTTGTTAATCTGTACAATTTGGCGAGTGGTTTGGCGATTTATATAATTTGCGAAATTGGGTGACGGAATAACTACTACATTGTACCGTATTTTTTAATTATTTTCTATTATTTTCAAAAGGAAATAGCAAAAAAATAATTAATTACTATAGAACAAAATAATTTATATAAATTTAAAAAAAAAAAAAGTAAATATACATTTATTATTAAATAAACAACAATAGCCGGGTTACCATGTCTATCAAAATAATGCCATTTATGCGCCAATTAGGTACCCCGATGCGTATATGACATCTGTGTCTAATATTTTTCTTTTCGTTTTTTTTTATTTTTTTTTTAGGTAGATTTCGTAAGAAATACTACCTATTGCAGTCGTTACCATGGTGCGACTTTTGAAAAATTCCTTCATAACTTTTCATTATAGGACCCCAGGAACCCAAAACCACCCCCACCTAAAAAGTTTATATATATATATATATATATATATATATATGTATGTATGTATGTACTAAATTTTGTCCGCACGATAAAAGTCGCAATTATGCACGGATCGTCTTCAAACTCGCCAACAACTTTGAGATGGCTAATATCTCGGCGGGGATTGAAAATGGGTAAAATCGGACCAAGGGAATGGAAATGGGGAGGGTTCAAAAATTTGAATACCATCTTAACATGATTCCGATAAAATCAGCTCTTACACAACAATGACAGAAAAAAGCAAATATTTTTCGTTATTGCAGTTGCCAACAATTAAAAAAAAGCAATAAAATTCTCACCACAACAATTGCTTTTCTTTTGCGAGAATTTCACGTGAAAAATTAAATAAAATAAATAGTTTGACGAATTGAAAAAAAATTGAATATTACGTCATAAGTTTCCTAGAGCAAGATTTCCGCATGAAAACTCAAAATGAAATAAATAGTTTGACGAATTTAAAAAACAACAACAAAATATTGCGTCATATTGGAAATAAAATGGACCTCAGCAGGTGAATATGTAACGTCATGTGAGTTTGAAGAAACGTATTAAAACATGATAAAAACCCGACTATGGAAATATTAACTTATTTATCACTTTGAGGTTCTCTGAATTTGCTTTAGCTATTTTTTAAACCTATTCCATATGCATGCGTGTGTGTATTCGTGTATATTAGAATTTTCACAAAATGTTTAGCTCCCTAGAGCTCATTCTTAGTGGAGGAACTGGGTTTATCTCTAATCTTGATTTAAATTTTGTTGGTTAATTTAGTACTTAACTTCGAAATCTACCTCCGCCTGTAAGCCCGAGCCGGCAGGGATTTTTTTTTTTAAAGAAGTGAAAGCCATCAATTTAAATGTTTCATTTTTAAATGAAAGTTTTGTATTTAATAAAATGATAACGAAATACAAAAAAAAGCATTGTTCTTAGCATAGATTTAAAGGAGGCCCAACTGTCGCCAAATTAATTTAAAATAGTAACCTTTTCTGAATTATGAAAAAAAAATTTCTGTTATGATTAAAATTTGAGTTGTCATCATTAGAAAAAATGTATTTAAAATTAGAAAAAAATTAATATTTCGAAAACTAATTCGAATTTAAAAATTCTAATAGTACCAGTTTTGAGATCTGTGGATCAACACGGATTTTTGGTGTTAATTTCATCGCAAAGTATTCCATATTTTAGGAGAAATCGCCGTGAAACAAAATCAGTTGTTTAATCGGTCGATTCAAAGAATCGATACATTTCAGGCGTTTCATATATTCGTTTCATAAATTCGTTTCATTAGGATTTTATATATATAGGGTAGATATACGTTACCCAAATTTAAAAATTTGGTGCATTTCTATCTAACTGATACTGAGATACAATGTTTATCTTTATGAACATGCATAGCAGCAACCTCTTGTTGAGCGATCGAAACCAAAATTGAATCAGCATGGATTTTTCTAATAAGGCCCTTAAATATTATTTTTGATGCATTTGCATCCAATAGATGGAGGTATAACATAACTCATGAAAACGCGTAATACTGGTGCTACCTGTTGGGCAATATAAACCAAAATCTAATCAACATAAATTGATGTCAAGGGTCAACTAAACATATGAAATTTCATGTGATTCCGCATGTTAGTTATTGAATTACAGCACCCACGAAATTTATGTAACACACAAAAACATCCATCCAAAAATAGTCAAACTCTATTCAGGGTATCAAAAAAACGTGTAAGTCCATCAAAAAACGCAAGTCGGAAATTTTCACGAATCTAACACGTTATTCTTATGAATATAGAAGAAAGTAAACAAAAAAAAGGGAGAATTTTTGAATTGTAATGAATTTTTTACTTATAAATTTCTGAATTATCACACATTTTACATCTTTTTTTGCCTATCTAAAACACAACAGGATAGAAGTATAAAATAAATAATTGCAACGTCACCATGAAATCAATTATCCTATTTTGTGACGAGGTGCAAATGACTCAGAAATTGGTCTCGTCACCTTGACTTCACAGTGATTTTACAACGGAGTCATGAAGTGAGGGTCGGTCAACTGACAGTCATAATGTAAAGAATTTAAGATATCACATTTTGGTTGCTGTTGTTATTGCGACACTTGCAATGATTCGATACTTTACATCCACTGGTTATGTTAAAGGTCTCACGCCAGCATGCAAACATACAAATCAATTCAATACTGGTATTGATTTGTGTTAAATTTATAATAATTAAACTCACTTGCACAGTCCGGCCATGGAATTGCAAAATTGTCAGGATATGTCTCCCATTGCGAATTTATATTGCATATGTACCAATCCGCCGGTTTCCTTGCAAAATCGTACTTTTTGTTGCAATATACTTGACACATATGTCCATACATCAAATCTTCACAAGCCAAGGCGCCATTAATTGGAGGTGGATGAAACGGACATGTGCTTCCTACAGAAAGAAGACATTGTATAGGATACATAAGAATATTTTTTAAAAAATCATTACATTTGAATCCAGCAAATTGGTTATTTAAAACTTATTTTTCGCTAATTGGCTTTTGGTAAAACTTGTTTCATTTAATAAAGTTACAAACGTTTTTAAACAAAAACAAAAGTTTTCAAACTGTTTTACTCAACAAAGTAAAAGAAAAAAATATTTTCTTGAAATTTAAATTGATTATTAAACATAGCTGGCAGTTATACCATTGTGACAATTAGGTCTATTACTTCTTATGTTACTATTCTAGACATTTTTTCATTTGAAACATTATAGCACTACAGTAGTATAAATAACCATAGATAGTAATATCTTTGAATTCTTCGGTGTGGTTTCGTTAAAATAATGTTATATTAGGGTTCATTCATTAATTACGACATTTTTTAAAACCTTCCCTTATCGCATATTACAGGTTGTCACACTCGACTGATACACACTAGCTCCCATATTGTGATGAAACATTTTTTAAAACTATTAACTTAGTTAAAATAGCAATTAAAGCCTTTGTGCAGGAATATTAAAAAGCAGTAAACCAACGTTTAAAATGCACAAATAATGCGTAATAAGCAGCAAACAGCTGTTTCGAATCTACAGCGAGATTCTTCTTCAGTGCAAGATAGGGAAAAAAGGGAACAGCTTGCTAGAAAAGCTGCTCAGCCTTGCTTTTTCTAGAACGCTGTTCCATTTTCCCTATCTTTCACTGAAGAAGAATCTCGCCGTAGATTCGAAACAGCCGTTTGCTGCTTATCACGCATTATTTGTGCATTTTAAACGTTGGTTTACTGCTTTTTAATATTAACTTAGTGCTAATTTTGATTAACCTCTTCACTTCCAGGACGTACACTGCGTACGTCCTCTCATTTCAGTAATCAGCGACCAGTATGTCCTTTCATTTCAGGCTTCTAAAATGCTTTTGAATGATCTTGTCATTCATAGAAATGCTGGTGGTGAATATGTTAGGTTCAAAGATTTTATTATAAAATGATCCGAAGAAATACTTATAGAGTACAGTGACAGTTATAAAGAAGTGTTTTCTGCTTGTAGTAGTAAAGGAGACGAAACTAAATCTCTCCATAAACTTGTTCAGATTCCAAGCACAGATCGGAAGAAATGTCCCCAAAAGAGATGCCGTATTTGTACAACTAAACATGTTAGGAAAGATACTCGGCTAATGTGTTCTGGTTGTAAAGATTTTCCAAGACTGTGCAGTAGAAGTCATTTTGATCAATATCACAAATCTTTAAAATAAATTCCTGAGTTTTATGTATATATTGTATGTATGTATATCAGTGTATGTACATAATGTGCAAGCTTTATAGTATTTTAAACGTATTATGATAATGTTGTAAATTTTTTAACGACCTTAATGCATTACCATTATATCACGGAAGTTATGAAATGATTTATGACACAAACATTTTACACAGCCTGGTACATGGCCCTTCACCAGCGAAATTAAGCCTGGGAGTAAAGTGGTTAAAGGTTGTTCTCAAATCCCCCGTTCAACAACCGCAAAACTTTTTGACACGTTTTCTGACTCATTTTTAGACGTAAATGTATAAAATTGACTGGGATGATTTTTGAAGCAATTTGGAACAGAAAGACGCTTTCCATTTTTTGATAAATTAATTATCGAGTTATAAGCAACATTTGTTACGTAACGACAGGTTTTTCTTCTATCTCTCGCTATCAAGTCCGGAAATTCAGTTCATAATGCCAAACTGACAACATTTTCTGAAACGTATTTTGTGTTTACAAAAAAGTCTTTCGATTACATAGCTTATGATAACACTACCTGTCACTTTTAAGAGTTTCCGAACAAAAATGAATTAAAAAATTTGTCAGAAAATCTTTCATTAATAAGTAACAAATCAAAATCAAACTTTAAACTACTTGGATGTACCAATCCCAAAACTTTCTTCTATCTCATGTATTTTAATATTTCAAAATGTTGTTACAAATGTCAATATTTCATTTATTAGTTCAATGCTATATAAACTTTGATTTTCATCTTAAATTTCTGCTTCAGTCAATTAATCGGAGTAAAAAGAAGGTAATCTCCGTCATGATACTTATTAAAATCAATACTTTTCTTTATTCTGTTGTATATCAGCTGTTCGCGAATAGCCGGCTTATCAGGATGGAAAGTTCCCGGCACTTCACAAGCCACAGGTGTATAATAGAACTACGAAAAATAAAAAAAAATTACACAAAAATCGCTATTATAGTGCCCCCTTTAGGCGAAATATGTCCCAATTCAGGGAGGTCCTAAATATTTGGTTCAATTCTATGCATAACTTCATACACTTTTCAACGGTACAATATTCAAAATGGCACAAAAATAGCTATTACAGGTGCTAACCCTTTAGACGGAAATTTTCCAAATGCAGCGAGGACCTTCTTGCCATGGCCAAAAACATACACAAACTAGTTGAATGTGCCAATCCCAAAACTTTCTTCTATCTTATACATCTTAATATTTCAAAACCTAGTTATACATGTTAATACTTCAATGTTATTAGTTCAATACTATACCAACTTTGATTTTCATCTTAAATTTCTGCTTCAGTCAATTAAACGGACTAAAAACGAGTTAATCTATATCATGTTATTTGTTAAAATTATTCGTTTTTCCTTATTCTGTTGTTATCAGCTGTTTACGAATAGTCGGTTTAGCAGGAAGCGAGTTCCCGACGATGCACAATAGAACTGCGAAAAATCAAGAAAAGTATACCAAAATCGCTATCACAAAGCCCCTTCTTTACCGCGCAATATTTCCAAATTCCAGGAGGACCTGTTGACCAAAGCCAAAAACATGCACAAAAATTTTGGTTCAATTGTATGCATAATTTTATACACTTTTCGATGGTACAATAAAGAAAATGGCTCAAACATCGCTATTACAGCGCCCCCCACCCCCCCTTCCGGCAGATTTTTTTTCAAATTCAGGGAGGACTTGCTTGTCATAGCCAGAAACATACACAAAAAATTTGGTTCAATTCTGTGCATAACTTCATACACTTTTCGATATTAGTAGATAATATTTGCAGGTTCTGCGCCAGCGGTGGGAGCGGTGTGACCTCTGTGCACCTCTGAAGGTCATGCGGCGGCGGAGGTCATGGGGGGTCAAGGTAATGCGGCGTACTCTGGGAGGCGGGGTCAAGGTGATGCGTCATCTTATAGTATGAGGGGTAATTTTGAGTTTGATTTTTTTTTTTATGATAATTAATTTTAATTGGGGAACTTTAAACTTTTTTCGGGTAATTTTTGAAGATTGAACTTTTAGGAGATTGATTTTTTTTTTCGTCGTACTACAGTACGAGGGGTTATTTTGAGTTTAATTATTTTACTAATGATAATTAATTTTAATTGGGGGACTTTAACTTTTTTCGGGGTAATTTTTGAAGATTGAATTTTGGGAGATTGATTTTTTTTCTCACCGTACTACAGTACTTAGGGGTAATTTTAAGTTTTTTTTTTTTTTTTTACTAATGATAATTAATTTTAATTGGGGGACTTTAACTTTTTTCAGGGTAATTTTTGAAGATTGAAATTTTTAGAGATTCATTTTTTTTCTCACCGTACTACAGTACTTAGGGATAATTTTACATTTGAAAAATACATTAACGATAATTAATTAAGAAATTTTAATTGGGGGACTTAAATTTTTTGGAGTAATTTTTTGAAATTTTTGGGACATTGATTTTTTTTTTTTTTTTCGTCGTACGAGGGGTTATTTTTAGTTTGATATTTTTTCATTAATGATAATTAATTAAGAAATTTTAATTGGGGGACTTTTACTTTTTTTGGGAGTATTTTTGAAGATTGAATTTTTCATAGACATTGAATTTTTTCGTCGTACTGCAGTATGAGGGGTTATTTTGAGTTTGATTTTTTTTTACTAATGATAATTAATTAAGAAATTTTAATTGGGGGACTTTAACTTTTTTCGGGGTAATTTTTGAATTTTTAGGGGTCATTGATTTTCCTTTTCGTCGCACGAGGGGTTTTTTGAGTTTGATTTTTTTCATTAATGATAATTAATTAAGAAATTTTAATTGAGACACTTTAACTTTTTGGGGGTAATTTTTGAATTTTCATGGACATTGATTTATTTCGCTGTTGTTTAGTACGAGGGGATATTTTGAGTTGGATATTTTTTTACTAATGATAATTAAGAAATTTTAATTGGGGGACTTTAACTTTTGGGGGATAATTTTTGAGATAGAATTTTTTAGGAGATAGATTTTTCTTTTCGTCGTACTCCAGTACGAGGGGTCATTTGTACTTTTAAAAATTAATTTAGAAGTTTTAATTGGGAGACTTTAATTTTAGGGAATAATTTCTGAGATAGATTTTTTTTTTGTGACATATATTTTTTAGCGCACTTGAGTTTTCGGTGTTATTTTTAGGGGCATAATTTTTGTGTTAGAGTTTTTAATAGTGGTGATTTTTAATATTAATTTGAGAACTTGAAATTTTTTTTTTCTTTTTCACGATTTTTCATTGGCAATCGAATTTTAAACATTCATTAAACATTTTAATTGGGAGACTTTATCTTTTAACGCAAATTTTTAGATAAAAATGGAATTTTCAACATAAATTGGATGAGGGGACTTTACGCGATTCAATTTAGTGACGTATGCGCTAGAATATTGAGTATTAATTAAAATTATGAATGATTGTGAATTTTGTTATTTAGTGTTAGAATTTTTGTCTGCAAATTTTAAAATAGTACTGCCCCCACCAGTGGCTGAGAGGTTCTGCTCACGAAGCTAATAGACGGGAAGTGCTGGGTTCGATCCCAATCGCACCCGTCGGCCTAATCGTTCGGAGTTTTCTTCGAACCATGGATTTTCATGCGTAAATTCGGGTTAGGTTACCTTAGAAAGACCTTCACGAAGGGTACTCCCCCCTATATCCCTAGTGTAGATAATCATTCGCGCCCGTCGGCCTAATCGTTCGGAGTTTTGTTTGAGCCATGAATTTGCATGCGTAAATATGGGTTAGGTTACCTTAGAAAGACCTCCACGAAGGGCACTCCCCCCTCGGGCCTAGTGTACATAATCGCCCGTCAAAATCAACCCACCTTTTAAATAGTGTTAATAAATTTTAGAATTTTTTTTTTCTGAATACGTGTTAAATCGGTGGTTATGTTTTCGCGGATTTAATCATAAATAGAAATTGTTAGGATATTTTTAAGGATATCAGTTTTCGATTTGTTATGCAATTTTTAGGCATGTATTGCTTAATTTATATGAAAATATATTTTGAAAAAAACATGAAATGTCCTTCATAAAGATATTAGGAAATTTCCCCCCTTAATGAATATATTTATTTGTAAAATATAGGGTTGCCTATTAAAGGGTACGTTTGAATTTGTACCTTAAAATTTTTATGACGCATGTGTTTGAAAATGTATCTATTTTTTAACAGTGGCATTATAAATTATCTAGATCTATTTTTTAAAACTAGAAAATCGATTTTTTAAACGTTTATATTAAAACACTTTGAATTTTTAATAATATTTTTGAAAAAAAAACGCACTTTTAACAAATTTTCGCTAATAATTGCGCTTTTTAGAATAAAACTATTAAATACATAAATTTAGCAAAAATTTAACACACTTACTTTACTTAAAATGACTTTCAGAGCCTAAAAAACGCGTGTTTCTGTAGGAAAATGTCTACTATACTGAACCGTGGTCATCGTGCGTTATCTTTGGGAACACTCAGAAGTGAATCACTTTATCTAGATAAGGGGTTTTCCTTTTTATCGTGATAGGATATTAGATTTTAATTTCGATTGACTAATGGTGGGGTACAAATTAAGATTTTCAAATAATTAATTTAAGATTTTTATTATCTCACTGATAGCGAATTTAATGAATGAATAATTAATATTACGTCACACAAAACGAATTTTATGAATAATTTAATATTGCGTCACAATTTTTAAATGATTTTATTAATATAAAATTTTTATCCAATTGGGGGTAATTTTTTCTTATAGATTTATTTTAAATAAAATTGGAATATTCATTTAGTAATACTATATTAACAATTTAATGCATGTGCGACATTTCTTTTGGATAAAATTAAAACTATTTTCTAATGAGACCTTTAAAAACGGTAAAGTAAATTTTCACTCGTAAACATGAAAGTTTTAATAAATATATTGAGGTTTTTGAAAGGTGACACTCATTTCGTGCAGTGGACTTTGAACTTTTAGTCTAGTTCTAATTTCGATCTAGTTCAAATTTTGCTAAGTTAACACGTTACGAAATATAGGGAAGCTTAATACTATGCATTAATATAACTATGATTTTTGCTTAATTTTTTACAAGGATAAAATTTTTATCATCGGAAAAACACATCTTTAAGAGATTTAAAATAAATATTTTTAAATATATATATAATTTAATATCATTAAATATTTAGTATCTTCACACATAATTAACACATGTTAATTAAGTACGATTAAATTTAAAAGAAATCATAATTTTCATTAAATTAAAAAGAAATTGTACATTTAACTTTTAATCTAGCAAATATTAAAACATGAAACAAATGATTGCGCTTTTAGAGCATATAACTTTAATCATAAAAATTTGAATACTTATCACTTTCAAATGAAAATGATAAACCTTTATTTAAAATTTTTCAGTTTATAATTAGAGACATACAATTAACTAGAAACTTAAGTATAAAAACAGAAATGAATATCTAGCAATAAGGTTAACATTTTTAATAAAAAATTAATATTTTAGGTTAATTTTAAACGTGCTAGTATTTTTAGACTAGCGAAATATCCCTTTTTTTAGAAAATACTTTTCTGGTTTAATTTTCATTTATTTTTTAAATATAACTTTTAAAAAATATTCTCAACTGTAAAAACTAGGGATTTGCTTTTGACAATTTTATTTGAATTTAAGATTTGTTTCACATTTAGAAGTATATCTTATCAAAATAAATTCGAAATATTTAGATTTGTTTATTATTAATAATTTGAAAAATAAAACATTTAGAAGTAAATTCACTTACTTTTGCTTATGTTACATAAAAATCCAAAAGGGTTGAAAAAGAGTAGCAACACTTCACATAAGTTTTGTGATACTAAATGGAGTAAATTTTGAACATCAATATCTTATCTGTTTGGGTATTTCCATGAATACATGATTCATGAGATAAGCAGAATGTCATGTTCAAATATGAATCTAAGAACAGTGTTAATGAATTTACTTTATTCATATCGTATATACTTTAGCTATAATTAATATAATGTGTAATTAATAAGGGATTTAATTAATATGATGCGTTTTTAAATAAAATCTAAATATAATTGTATCTTTTTCAGTCTTATTTAATAGAAGAGGAATGCTTTTCAAATTTATTAAGAAACATGTAAGTTATTATTAGCTTGGAAATTGCAACTGAATTAAAAATTGACTTTTAACATAGAATTAGTCTTTTGCTAAATTTTCAATGAAAATATTTCTCACATAAAAGTTTACTTCTCACATTAAAAAAGTCATATACTTGGAATTTTTACCGGGAAAATTTTCTCACATGGAAAAAGGCTTTAGTGATTGTATTAGAATAAAACTTATCATATTAAAATTTTTAATAAGTAAATTATTATTATTAAATCTATGTCACCCACCACTCACTTTATTTACAAATAAATATTTATCACTTTTTAATGGAAACAAAAATGGTAGGTAAAGCTTTCGTTTAATATTTTTAAATTAATATGAGTCTTTTTTTTTTTTTTTTTTTTTTTTTTTTTTTTTTTTTTTTTTTTCAGTGCGACTCCTTCAAATTTAAAACCTTTTGAGAGCTTTTATAGGGAGAACGTAAACAAATCGAAGTCTCACATTTCAACAATAAAGGATTTATACTAAGTACACTACAGTCGTTCTTGTTTTAACATGATTTGAAAATTTTTAATTAAAATTCTTTTGAAAACTTTACTCATTTTGTAGGAGAAAAAAAAAAAAGCATGCATTTAGAAATTTTTAGTTTCACATATTACACACTAAATAAAATATATATTAAGATAAAACATTTACAAACTTATTTATAAAAAGGAAAGACATAACCTTATTTCACTTTTTCGTTAAGCATATTTTTAATTCACAAGCAGGCTTCACACATATTACTTAGCACACAAGTTACTTCAGCGAAAAATCCCTTTTCCTTATCTAAATGATTCATAGGGATTCATACCTCCCTCAGGAATACGTTATACAAACGATGTATTAGTTTAATGAATATAAATTTTAACTGAATCCTTTAAACTTTATTTGATAACATTCTATCATTTTTATATTTCAAAACGAAGAAAAATTATTGAATATCACCTAACAAGCATATACTTTTACACTAACATGTTATAAAAACACTTCTCAATATTCAAATTTTATGATATTTCGACATCTCTCGCCAAGCTTTTTAAGAATGAAAGATTATTTCGTTAGAATATTTAGCTTTTTGTATACAATTTTAGCAATAAATACATAATGCACTCAACTTTACTTTGTCATTAAACATTAAATTAATCCAATCGCATAGCAATTCAAACTTAGGATTTTTTTTTATTTAGGGTAGATAAGTATACGTGTATATATATATATATATATATATATATACATGTGTATATATGTGTGTCTGTGTGCATTTGTTAATGGGGGAAAAATTTAAAAGGTATACACATTGAAAGTTAATAAAATTATTTAAAAAACATTTATAAAAATATTTCAACAGAGTATTAAACATTTTAAGACAGTATTAAAGATTTGAACAACTGATAAAAATACTTTGAAAAACATTTAAAATTATTTAAAATGTTTCTTTCATATTTTAAAGTCAACAAATTTTAATACATAGCTATGTACATACAGGCATTTGAGCTATATACATACATGCATTTGAACTATGTTAACAGAACAAATGTTTTTTATATTTCGATGCTATTTCCAAGTTAGTCAATTTACACTTTTTGAATATGCATATACATATATTTGTAAATTTTAATGTTTTCTCTTAAAACTGACTAGTTATTTATCCTAGCATTATCCTATTATTATCCTAGTTATTTATCCTACATTTATTAACACAAAAAAAAACCAACTGCTTTTCAAACGACTGTGTGATTATCAAAACAATCCAAATCCTTTTATCTGTACATGCGCAAACATTTTAATAAACTAGAGGCCACATTTTCAATCGAATAAAACAATGACTAATCAAATAGGTTATATCCTAACTTAAATTATACCTTTTATGTGATATTGCTAAACATGCTACTACAATGTCTAATCAAATAGGTTATGTCCTAACTTAAATTATACCTTTTATGTGATATTGCTAAACATGCTACTACAATGTCTAATCAAATAGGTTATGTCCTAACTTGAATGATACCTTTTATGTGACATTGCTAAACAAACTTCTAACTTGTAAAAATAGCATGATAACTTGTTTTCACTAGACAAACTTAATAATTTTCGTAGGTTTTATAAAATAATCGACATGTTTGGTTATCTCTCATCATAGTTTTCTAAAATATATCCAAAAAAGTTTGCTACTATTAAAAAACATGCTTTTAATTCAGATAGTTTTCACTCTTATTATTTAAAAACATATAACACAAAATATTTTTATTAAATAATCACTATTTTTCACAAGTTTGCAATATTTATATGCTAACTAGGGTTAGTAGTATTCAGACTTGAAAATATCTTTATAGATTAAACATGAAAATTTATATGTCTGACAATCCTTTGACTAATTTTAGTTAAAGTTCGTGTCATGAAATATAACCGCAAAGCTTAAAATTATACTTTGCAGTTTTCTAACTATTAAAAATTAATGTTTTAAAATTCATTAAAATTTGAAAAATTATTAAATACTATTACATTTTAATTTTTAAATTCATTTTTATATAAAAACACACAAAATAATAATACTTATCTAATATGGCAGCTAGCAGTCTTAAGCGCAACCTTCTCTTTCAAAAACTAAAAACGAAATGAATAATTCTAAGTCCTTATCAGCTAATCTTATCAACTGATTAGATCTAGTCACGTGATATATGACATCACTTATCACTAATGACGTAGGGGTTATCACGTGATCGGGAATCCCCATCACGTGGTATACGATATCACTAATGACGTTATCATATACCACGTGATGGGGATTCCCGATCACGTGATAACCCCTACGTCATTAGTGATAAGTGATGTCATATATCACGTGACTAGATCTAATCAGTTGATAAGATTAGCTGATAAGGACTTAGAATTATTCATTTCGTTTTTAGTTTTTGAAAGAGAAGGTTGCGCTTAAGACTGCTAGCTGCCATATTAGATAAGTATTATTATTTTGATATAAAAATGAATTTAAAAATTAAAATGTAATAGTATTTAATAATTTTTCAAATTTTAATGAATTTTAAAACATTAATTTTTAATAGTTAGAAAACTGCAAAGTATAATTTTAAGCTTTGCGGTTATATTTCATGACACGAACTTTAACTAAAAATAGTCAAAGGATTGTCAGACATATAAATTTTCATGTTTAATCTATAAAGATATTTTCAAGTCTGAATACTACTAACCCTAGTTAGCATATAAATATTGCAAACTTGTGAAAAATAGTGATTATTTAATAAAAATATTTTGTGTTATATGTTTTTAAATAATAAGAGTGAAAACTATCTGAATTAAAAGCATGTTTTTTAATAGTAGCAAACTTTTTTGGATATATTTTAGAAAACTATGATGAGAGATAACCAAACATATCGATTATTTTATAAAACCTACGAAAATTATTAAGTTTGTCTAGTGAAAACAAGTTATCATGCTATATTTACAAGTTAGAAGTTTGTTTAGCAATGTCACATAAAAGGTATCATTCAAGTTAGGACATAACCTATTTGATTAGACATTGTAGTAGCATGTTTAGCAATATCACATAAAAGGTATAATTTAAATTAGGATATAACCTATTTGATTAGTCATTGTTTTATTCGATTGAAAATGTGGCCTCTAGTTTATTAAAATGTTTGCGCATGTACAGATAAAAGGATTTGGATTGTTTTGATAATCACACAGTCGTTTGAAAAGCAGTTGGTTTTTTTGTGTTAATAAATGTAGGATAAATAACTAGGATAATAATAGGATAATGCTAGGATAAATAACTAGTCAGTTTTAAGAGAAAACATTAAAATTTACAAATATATGTATATGCATATTCAAAAAGTGTAAATTGACTAACTTGGAAATAGCATCGAAATATAAAAAACATTTGTTCTGTTAACATAGTTCAAATGCATGTATGTATATAGCTCAAATGCCTGTATGTACATAGCTATGTATTAAAATTTGTTGACTTTAAAATATGAAAGAAACATTTTAAATAATTTTAAATGTTTTTCAAAGTATTTTTAACAGTTGTTCAAATCTTTAATACTGTCTTAAAATGTTTAATACTCTGTTGAAATATTTTTATAAATGTTTTTTAAATAATTTTATTAACTTTCAATGTGTATACCTTTTAAATTTTCCCCCCATTAACAAATGCACACAGACACACATATATACACATGTATATATATATATATATATACACGTATACTTATCTACCCTAAATAAAAAAAATCCTAAGTTTGAATTGCTATGCGATTGGATTAATTTAATGTTTAATGACAAAGTAAAGTTGAGTGCATTATGTATTTATTGCTAAAATTGTATACAAAAAGCTAAATATTCTAACGAAATAGTCTTTCATTCTTAAAAAGCTTGGCAAGAGATGTCGAAATATCATAAAATTTGAATATTGAGAAGTGTTTTTATAACATGTTAGTGTAAAAATATATGCTTGTTAGGTGATATTCAATAATTTTTCTTCGTTTTGAAATATAAAAATGATCGAATGTTATCAAATAAAGTTTAAAGGATTCAGTTAAAATTTATATTCATTAAACTAATACATCGTTTGTATAACGTATTCGTGAGGGAGGTATGAATCCCTATGAATCATTTAGATAAGGAAAAGGGATTTTTCGCTGAAGTAACTTGTGTGCTAAGTAATATGTGTGAAGCCTGCTTGTGAATTAAAAATATGCTTAACGAAAAAGTGAAATAAGGTTATGTCTTTCCTTTTCATAAATAAGTTTGTAAATGTTTTATCGTAATATATATTTTATTTAGTGTGTAATATGTGAAACTAAAAATTTCTAAATGCATGCTTTTTTTTTTCTCCTACAAAATGAGTAAAGTTTTCAAAAGAATTTTAATTAAAAATTTTCAAATCATGTTAAAACAAGAACGACTGTAGTGTACTTAGTATAAATCCTTTATTGTTGAAATGTGAGACTTCGATTTGTTTACGTTCTCCCTATAAAAGCTCTCAAAAGGTTTTAAATTTGAAGGAGTCGCACTGAGGAAAAAAAAAAAAAAAAGACTCATATTAATTTAAAAATATTAAACGAAAGCTTTACCTACCATTTTTGTTTCCATTAAAAAGTGATAAATATTTATTTGTAAATAAAGTGAGTGGTGGGTGACATAGATTTAATGATAATAATTTACTTATTAAAAATTTTAATATGATAAGTTTTTATTCTAATACAATCACTAAAGCCTTTTTCCATGTGAGAAAATTTTCCCGGTAAAAATTCCAAGTATATGACTTTTTTAATGTGAGAAGTAAACTTTTATGTGAGAAATATTTTCATTGAAAATTTAGCAAAAGACTAATTCTATGTTAAAAGTCAATTTTTAATTCAGTTGCAATTTCCAAGCTAATAATAACTTACATGTTTCTTAATAAATTTGAAAAGCATTCCTCTTCTATTAAATAAGACTGATAAAGATACAATTATATTTAGATTTTATTTAAAAACGCATCATATTAATTAAATCCCTTATTAATTACACATTATATTAATTATAGCTAAAGTATATACGATATGAATAAAGTAAATTCATTAACACTGTTCTTAGATTCATATTTGAACATGACATTCTGCTTATCTCATGAATCATGTATTCATGGAAATACCCAAACAGATAAGATATTGATGTTCAAAATTTACTCCATTTAGTATCACAAAACTTATGTGAAGTGTTGCTACTCTTTTTCAACCCTTTTGGATTTTTATGTAACATAAGCAAAAGTAAGTGAATTTACTTCTAAATGTTTTATTTTTCAAATTATTAATAATAAACAAATCTAAATATTTCGAATTTATTTTGATAAGATATACTTCTAAATGTGAAACAAATCTTAAATTCAAATAAAATTGTCAAAAGCAAATCCCTAGTTTTTACAGTTGAGAATATTTTTTAAAAGTTATATTTAAAAAATAAATGAAAATTAAACCAGAAAAGTATTTTCTAAAAAAGGGATATTTCGCTAGTCTAAAAATACTAGCACGTTTAAAATTAACCTAAAATATTAATTTTTTATTAAAAATGTTAACCTTATTGCTAGATATTCATTTCTGTTTTTATACTTAAGTTTCTAGTTAATTGTATGTCTCTAATTATAAACTGAAAAATTTTAAATAAAGGTTTATCATTTTCATTTGAAAGTGATAAGTATTCAAATTTTTATGATTAAAGTTATATGCTCTAAAAGCGCAATCATTTGTTTCATGTTTTAATATTTGTTAGATTAAAAGTTAAATGTACAATTTCTTTTTAATTTAATGAAAATTATGATTTCTTTTAAATTTAATCGTACTTAATTAACATGTGTTAATTATGTGTGAAGATACTAAATATTTAATGATATTAAATTATATATATATTTAAAAATATTTATTTTAAATCTCTTAAAGATGTGTTTTTCCGATGATAAAAATTTTATCCTTGTAAAAAATTAAGCAAAAATCATAGTTATATTAATGCATAGTATTAAGCTTCCCTATATTTCGTAACGTGTTAACTTAGCAAAATTTGAACTAGATCGAAATTAGAACTAGACTAAAAGTTCAAAGTCCACTGCACGAAATGAGTGTCACTTTTCAAAAACCTCAATATATTTATTAAAACTTTCATGTTTACGAGTGAAAATTTACTTATATGTGATGACTCATCAAGGACATGTTTGAAGTATTCTCGCGGTTAATGAATCAGTTAAAAAAGTATCCGTTTTTAAAGGTCTCATTAGAAAATAGTTTTAATTTTATCCAAAAGAAATGTCGCACATGCATTAAATTGTTAATATAGTATTACTAAATGAATATTCCAATTTTATTTAAAATAAATCTATAAGAAAAAATGACCCCCAATTGGATAAAAATTTTATATTAATAAAATCATTTAAAAATTGTGACGCAATATTAAATTATTCATAAAATTCGTTTTGTGTGACGTAATATTAATTATTCATTCATTAAATTCGCTATCAGTGAGATAATAAAAATCTTAAATTAATTATTTGAAAATCTTAATTTGTACCCCACCATTAGTCAATCGAAATTAAAATCTAATATCCTATCACGATAAAAAGGAAAACCCCTTATCTAGATAAAGTGATTCACTTCTGAGTGTTCCCAAAGATAACGCACGATGACCACGGTTCAGTATAGTAGACATTTTCCTACAGAAACACGCGTTTTTTAGGCTCTGAAAGTCATTTTAAGTAAAGTAAGTGTGTTAAATTTTTGCTAAATTTATGTATTTAATAGTTTTATTCTAAAAAGCGCAATTATTAGCGAAAATTTGTCAAAAGTGCGTTTTTTTTTCAAAAATCTTATTAAAAATTCAAAGTGTTTTAATATAAACGTTTAAAAAATCGATTTTCTAGTTTTAAAAAATAGATCTAGATAGTTTATAATGCCACTGTTAAAAAATAGATACATTTTCAAACACATGCGTCATAAAAATTTTAAGGTACAAATTCAAACGTACCCTTTAATAGGCAACCCTATATTTTACAAATAAATATATTCATTAAGGGGGAAAATTTCCTAATATCTTTATGAAGGACATTTCATGTTTTTTTCAAAATATATTTTCATATAAATTAAGCAATACATGCCTAAAAATTGCATAACAAATCGAAAACTGATATCCTTAAAAATATCCTAACAATTTCTATTTATGATTAAATCCGCGAAAACATAACCACCGATCTAACAAGTATTCAGACAAAAAAAATTCTAAAATTTATTAACACTATTTAAAAGGTGGGTTGATTTTGACGGGCGATTATCTACACTAGGCCCGAGGGGGGGGGGGGGGTGCCCTTCGTGGAGGTCTTTCTAAGGTAACCTAACCCATATTTACGCATGCAAATTCATGGCTCAAACAAAACTCCGAACGATTAGGCCGACGGGCGCGAATGATTATCTACACTAGGGATATAGGGGGGAGTACCCTTCGTGAAGGTCTTTCTAAGGTAACCTAACCCGAATTTACGCATGAAAATCCATGGTTCGAAGAAAACTCCGAACGATTAGGCCGACGGGTGCGATTGGGATCGAACCCAGCACTTCCCGTCTATTAGCTTCGTGAGCAGAACCTCTCAGCCACTGGTGGGGGCAGTACTATTTTAAAATTTGCAGACAAAAATTCTAACACTAAATAACAAAATTCACAATCATTCATAATTTTAATTAATACTCAATATTCTAGCGCATACGTCACTAAATTGAATCGCGTAAAGTCCCCTCATCCAATTTATGTTGAAAATTCCATTTTTATCTAAAAATTTGCGTTAAAAGATAAAGTCTCCCAATTAAAATGTTTAATGAATGTTTAAAATTCGATTGCCAATGAAAAATCGTGAAAAAGAAAAAAAAATTTTTCAAGTTCTCAAATTAATATTAAAAATCACCACTATTAAAAACTCTAACACAAAAATTATGCCCCTAAAAATAACACCGAAAACTCAAGTGCGCTAAAAAATATATGTCACAAAAAAAAATCTATCTCAGAAATTATTCCCTAAAATTAAAGTCTCCCAATTAAAACTTCTAAATTAATTTTTAAAAGTACAAATGACCCCTCGTACTGGAGTACGACGAAAAGAAAAATCTATCTCCTAAAAAATTCTATCTCAAAAATTATCCCCCAAAAGTTAAAGTCCCCCAATTAAAATTTCTTAATTATCATTAGTAAAAAAATATCCAACTCAAAATATCCCCTCGTACTAAACAACAGCGAAATAAATCAATGTCCATGAAAATTCAAAAATTACCCCCAAAAAGTTAAAGTGTCTCAATTAAAATTTCTTAATTAATTATCATTAATGAAAAAAATCAAACTCAAAAAACCCCTCGTGCGACGAAAAGAAAAATCAATGACCCCTAAAAATTCAAAAATTACCCCGAAAAAAGTTAAAGTCCCCCAATTAAAATTTCTTAATTAATTATCATTAGTAAAAAAAAATCAAACTCAAAATAACCCCTCATACTGCAGTACGACGAAAAAATTCAATGTCTATGAAAAATTCAATCTTCAAAAATACTCCCAAAAAAAGTTAAAGTCCCCCAATTAAAATTTCTTAATTAATTATCATTAATGAAAAAATATCAAACTAAAAATAACCCCTCGTACGACGAAAAAAAAAAAAAATCAATGTCCCAAAAATTTCAAAAAATTACTCCAAAAAATTTAAGTCCCCCAATTAAAATTTCTTAATTAATTATCGTTAATGTATTTTTCAAATGTAAAATTATCCCTAAGTACTGTAGTACGGTGAGAAAAAAAATGAATCTCTAAAAATTTCAATCTTCAAAAATTACCCTGAAAAAAGTTAAAGTCCCCCAATTAAAATTTCTTAATTAATTATCGTTAATGTATTTTTCAAATGTAAAATTATCCCTAAGTACTGTAGTACGGTGAGAAAAAAAAAATGAATCTCTAAAAATTTCAATCTTCAAAAATTACCCTGAAAAAAGTTAAAGTCCCCCAGTTAAAATTTCTTAATTAATTATCGTTAATGTATTTTTCAAATGTAAAATAATCCCTAAGTACTGTAGTACGGTGAGAAAAAAAAAATGAATCTCTAAAAATTTCAATCTTCAAAAATTACCCTGAAAAAAGTTAAAGTCCCCCAATTAAAATTAATTATCATTAGTAAAAAAAAAAAAACTTAAAATTACCCCTAAGTACTGTAGTACGGTGAGAAAAAAAATCAATCTCCGAAAATTCAATCTTCAAAAATTACCCGAAAAAAGTTAAAGTCTCCCAATTAAAATTAATTATCATTAGTAAAATAATTAAACTCAAAATAACCCCTCGTACTGTAGTACGACGAAAAAAAAAATCAATCTCCTAAAAATTCAATCTTCAAAAATTACCCGAAAAAAGTTTAAAGTCCCCCAATTAAAATTAATTATCATTAAAAAAAAAAATCAAACTCAAAATTACCCCTCATACTATAAGATGACGCATCACCTTGACCCCGCCTCCCAGAGTACGCCGCATTACCTTGACACCCCATGACCTCCGCCGCCGCATGACCTTCACAGGTGCACAGAGGTCACACCGCTCCCACCGCTGGCGCAGAACCGGCAAATATTATCTACTGATGTTACAATAATGAAAATGGCACAGAGATCGCAATTATAGCGCCCCCTCCTGGCGGAATTTTTTTCAAGTTCAGGGAGGACTTGCTTGCCATAGCCAGAAACATAAAAAAAAATTGGTTCAATTATATGCATAACTTCATACACTTTTCGGTGGTACAATAATGAAAATAGTACAGACATCGCAATTATAGCGCCCCCTTCCGGCGGAATTTTTCCAAATTCAGGGAGGACCTTCGTGTCATGACCAAAAATAAACAAAAAAAATTTCGTTCAATTCTATGCATAACTTCATACACTTTTCGATGATACTTGAACAATAATGAAAATGGCACAAAAATCGCTATTACAGCGCTCCCTAGCGGTGATTTTTTTTCCAAATTCAGGGAGGACCTGCTTGCCATAGCTAAAAACTTAAAATAAAAATTTGGTTCAATTCTATGCATAACTTCATACACTTTTTGATGGTACAATATTCAAAATCGCACAAGAATCGCTATTACAGCGCCCCTACCGGTGAATTTTTTCCAAATTCAGAGAGAACCTGCTTGATATAGCCAAAATTTTAAAATAAAATTTGGTTCAATTCTATGCATAACTTCATACACTTTTTGATGGTACAATGGCGACAGACACAAGGACAGACAGGCATTTTCTATAAACATGTTTTTTTGGATCTCTGACCCCTAAAATGTGTAAATCTATCGAAAAAAATTTCGATTACAAAACTTTCTTCTATTGAAGATAGAAGAAAGTAAAAATTTGGTTCAATTGTATGCATAACTTCATACACTTTTCGATGGTACAATATTCAAAATCTCACAAAAATCGCTATTACAGCGTCTCCTACCGGCGAATTTTCTCCAAATGCAGGGAGGACCTTCTTGCCTTGCCAAAAACATACACAAAAAATTTGGTTCAATTCTATGCATAACTTCATACATTTTGCAATGGTACAATATTCAAAATCGCACAAAAATCGCTATTACAGCACCCCTTTCCGGCGGAATTTTACCAAATTCAGGGAGGACCTGCTTGCCATAGCCAAAAACTTAAAAAAAAAAAAAAATTGGTTCAATTCTATGCATAACTTCATACAATTTTTAAGGTTCCGTACTTAAAAAGTAAAAACGGAACCATTATAAGATCACTCCTGTGTCTGTCTGTCTCTCTGTCTGTCTGTCACAGCCATTTTACTCGTAAACTATAAAACGTGGAAAGTACAAATTTGGGGAAGTAATAAAGACCATTGACCCACATATTTTCAGATTAATAAACATTCATAAATATTTTTAGCAAAAATGTAGAGGGGCTAATTATGGTACTTGAAAAAAAAAACTATTTTCTTTGTATATCGTGTAGGGTATCGTGTGAAAGCTTTCGTAAAGCTGAACTCAAAAATACATTCTTTTTAATTTTAGGTATTATATTTTCAAAGATATTTTCGAAAATGTAGCGCAAAAATATGTCCCCCCCCCCCATTGAATTCCGAATCTACTAAAACTAAAATTATGAAAAAATTAGAGGTAGTAGACGTTAATTTAAACCTTGCCGGAAAATTATAGCGATTACCCTAGGTCACATAGTTTTTGAGAAATTCGCATTTTTCTGTTACACACAAATTGCGATTTACGGGCATTCAGAAAAATTGTTGAGCATCGCTGGATATACCTATCGTAGCAGAAGTATAAAAGCATTGTTGATAATGAATTTCGAAAAAAATCATCGGTAATTAGCCGAGATATTAACCCTTAAAGATACAGCAAATTTGGACATGCACAGTGACATGGGCGGCGTACTCTATGCCTAGTTAACAACTTTTAATGATATATGTGTGTAATGTAATGTCTAGCAACAGTATAAAAGCATTAAATGGTTTAAGGGGTCTCAGGACTCTAAAAATTGAAAAAAAAGACCATTTTCAACATTTAATGTCTTAAAATGTATATGATTTTAAAACACAATTTTAATTGGGATGAAAGATATAAATATGTTCTTTCATTTCATGTATTTAAAAAATTGCAAGATGCAGAATTAGTATTTATAGGGGGCTCGAAACTGTTAGACATTTCTAGAACAGAAAATTGGCATAACAGTTTGCAGGATTACAAAATAAATATTGAAATTAGAATGAAAATTCTAGTGCTTACTTATACTTCAGATTGTCATAATTACCCTGAATTTAAATAAATTTGTATTTAAAGCATTTTTATATTATTAATTCAATGCTGTATTTAGCTAATACAAAAATTTGAAAATTTCAGCAGTATAATCACCTACAAAAATATTTTTTTGAACAATAAAAAGGAAATTTTAGTTTCAGTTTATACAGACTAACATGAAATATATGTTTTGAAAATTACATGAAAAAATATTCAGAAATTTTTGAGTATCCTGCGCTTTATGCCCAGAAAACGACATTTGGAGAAAATTGACTTCAAAGTTTCGGAAACGCCACTTGAGCTATTGAGCGGGTGTAATTCTAAAAGCCATAACTTCTGTTCTAATGGGAATTTCAAGAAAACAATTATATCAAAATGTTCAGAAAAGATAGGAGTTTAACATCTAAAAAAATTAAAATTTCTAAAATTTTGAAGCTTTAAGAGTCCTGCGACCACTTAAACCTTTCCGGCTTGGAGTAATTCTGTTTATAAACTTATGGAATAATGGGCTGACATCAGAATTTATAAACGAATTTATTAGAAAATACGAACTTGCTTATTTTCACGTACATGATAAAAGGAAAATTTTAATTAAACATTCTTGGTGCCGTTTGTCTGTTTTGGAATCAAAATTATGTGTCCTTTTTTTAAGGACACCGCCCTCGAAAGGTTTAATTAGAATGAATCACATAAATACTGTAAGATTCGCGACTAGTTTACATTGAGTGTATCTCTCAATACACCTCGAGTGACTTTAAAAGTTAATGAAAAACCTATCTGGAAAAACGCGGCACTGACCAAGGCGGCGGCGGCGTTGCAAATTTGCGGCCTCCTTTCGAAGTGCGCTTAGCACAATGCCAAATTTAAACTTTAAACAAAGGTTTTGTTTTAGCTACACTGTAGAATTAAAGGTTATTACTAGGCTGAATTTAGTTTTATGAAATGCCAAATGAAGTTTAAATATGCACTGCTTTTACTGTCAGTACCGAATTAAGTTGATCATAAACAGATTAGAATAATATTAAATAATGAGTTATACAGAACAGCTATATTGTTTATTTACGCTCCATATCTCTTTGAACTTTCATGATATATCCATTTACACTTTTCTAATATATACTGTTATATCCAATGCTACGTTGTATAGTTTTTTACAAAATCTTAGTATTCTTTTAGCAATGGGTTTTTTTAATAATACAATTACAGATTCATATATTTATTCTACGGAACCCTCTGTGCGCGAGTAATACTCGCACTTGACCGTTTATTGATGGTACAATGGCAACAGACAGATGGACATACGAACAGACAAACATTTTCTATAAACATGTTTTTTGGGATATCTGACTCCTAAAACGTGTAAATCCATCGAAAACCGGAAGTCGAAAAAAATTTCGATTACAATACTTTCTTCTATTGAAGATAGAAGAAAGTAAAAATATCATATTACTCACCCATCATACGTAGTATAGGGTAAGTCTTGTTTTATTTTGCTGTAATATATTGCTGTAATATCCGTCAATATTTTAAGTGCTTCTACTTCAAGATGCTATATAATAGAGAAAGAATCGAAATGGGTTTTCTATTTTTTGATAAACAAATTACTTATCGAGTTACAAGCAATTTTGGTGACAACAGGTTTTCCTTCTTATCGCGTCTGGAAATTCGGTTAAATACGCCAAATTTGACAGTATTTTCTGAAAGATCTTCAGCCTTTACAAAAAAAAAAAAAAAAAAAAAAAAAGAAAGAAAGAAAGAAAAACGTCTTTCGATTACATAGTTTTTGAATAAAAGTACCTGCCAATATCCTGCGTTTCCGAGCAAAAAATAATTAAAAATTATGTCAGAAAGTAACTTTCTTGGATTTGAGAGCAGCCTTAAGATATACACGTGTGTATACTGCGTTGCAGTGCAAAAAGATGAACTATGACTTGAGTTATATGTATTTGCTATTTATGAAAATTAATTATTACCTGCATATATTACTTCTGTAGCTAATTTTTTACTTTTTAATGAAATATTTTAAATGTAACTATAGCTGTTATTCCACATAGTGCTACATTTATCAGCAATCTACATCTACATATTATATAGAATCTCAAAAGTTAAAAGCAGAAATGTTCACGCTTTCATTAAACTTATACTATAACTATTTATCTTTAAACTATAGCATCTTCCAACAGCTTTCTCATTGGAAAATCTGAGAATTTTAAGGAAATTTTTTTTTAAATATACTAGGGGGCTCTGCCCCCTACGAGCTATAGCTCGTAGTCGTATACGCTCGTCAACCCCCGCTCAGACACCGCAGACTCTAACAGCACACTAATTTGATCGGCTTTAAAAAGATTTCGGAAGATTGAATTATAATTTGAATCTGACAATTATAATCTGACGTAATTTTCACCAAACTTTTCTTTCTCTTTTTAATATTCACGTGAAAATACTTTTGTTAGAAATGAAATATTATGATCATCTTAAAATATCAAATAAATGTCTCGCGCAATTTTTAAATTTAAACTGTTTTGCAATATTATTTTTTGTTCATTTTACGTAATAAGTGTAATGTGACGTAAATTCTCCTATTTAAGACTTCTAACGCATGTTAATGAATTTATTATTTTACAATATTCTTTCTGTTTTAAAATTTACGTGTAAATATAATTTTTATGACGTCATTTTCAATGAGTTCCTGCTTTTTATTATATTTTCTGTTTATAATAGTCATGTGTAAAATAAATTTTTAATTTGAAGAAAACATTATTGTTTACGCTGTTTATACAGTTGGCATCAGTTTAAATTAATATAATTTTCTAAAATATTTAAAAAATATGTCTCGAAATGCTGAAAATTTGAATTTAAATTAGAAATAAAACCTCAAAAAATCAGTCAAATTAAGAAACTAAATGCAATCTGCACACCGGGAAATTCTGACGCATAAAATGATCTAAAATTGATTAAATTCTGTTAAATAAAGAAGCACAGTTTTTGCTTCTATAAAACTTTTTTAATGGAACGATTTTGTCCAACTTTGGCCTTAAATATCTCTTAAAATAATTCTTCGATTTGAAAACTGTCTGCATCAGCATGTTTATCAAACATTTCTCTATAATACTACCGATTTTCATATTTTTGTATGCAACAGTTTTTTTAATATTGACGAAGAAAGGCTATGCTTAAGCATTCAAATTGGAAGCCGATCTGCCGGGAATATCTACGCAGATTTTCATTGGTCCATTTCCAAATCAAAACTTTTTTTTATATATAGAAGGATATATGGTAATGTCAAATATGCTTACGTGATACTTTGACTTTAAACTCGCACGTTGCTGTGTTTCCACTTGCATCGGTTGCATCGTAATAAACAGTCTGACTCCCTTGATAGAAAATATCACCAGACCTCTTAGTCTAAAGTTAAAAAAAAAAAAAAACCTCATACAATTTCATTTTTATAAAAACGAGAAGTGAAAGCCTTAAGGGGACAAGGGACCTTCAAACTCATTTTTTATTTTTCCCCCCCTTAAAATACTATTCAATACTATATGCATTATGGCATATATTTATCACACAAGAAAAAAAATTTGGAGGGAAAAAAGGAATTTTCTTGACTATTTTAAGAACTTTATATGAAGAACTTTTCAAAATGCTCCATGCCCATGCCATATCAATTAAATTCCCCAATATTTTTTACAGCTGTTTGTCATTATATATGTCATGTGATTGTTTTTTAATTAAATATAATTGGAAAAGTTAAAGGTAGTTAATTGCAGAAATATGATGCAAGAATGCTGAAAATTTCATAAAATTTAGAAAATATATTTTTTCTTACCTTTATATTCAAATATATAAAATTCTATGCACAGTTTTATTTGTATATATAAAACAAACTTGCATAAAAAGTATTGGGGATTTTAATTGATATGGAATGCGTACGGGACATTTTGAAAAGTTCTTTATAACGCTTAAAATATTGAAGAAAATTTCTTATTTTTCTCCTTTTTTTTAATTTCTTGTGTGATAAAATACACTAACGGAAAAAGCGCATAAGTGTGGTTCTAGTGGCGCCACTCAGAACTTGCAGATCGGGTTTACTTTAAATGCGTGCTGTAAAGTTCGTGGACGTTATTTAGCTTCGAAATGTGACGTATTGAGTTGATGTTAGCCAATAATGCCTTTAACAAGACGAAGAAGCCACTGTCAACAGCTCACCGAGTTGGAATGAGGTCGCATATTCGGGCTACGAGAAGGTGGATTTTCTTTCCGCGATATTGCAAAAAGATTTGGCTGGAATGTATCCACTGTGCTTGATTGTTGGAAGCAGTGGTCAAGGGATGGTACTGCCTCAAGAAGACCGGGTTCCAGACGGCCACGTGGCACTCCTGAAAGGGAAGATCGCCGTATTCGGTGTAAGACTGTGGCGCATCGTACTGCGTCTCCGGCAGAAATTCGAGCTGCAGTTGGTACCACAGTGACACAACGAACTGTTAGAAATAGGTTACTTCAAGGACAGCTCCAAGCGAGGCGCCCTGTCGCGTGCATTCTATTGACTCTAAGCCATTGCCGTTTGCGACGCCATTGGTGTCACGCCAGAGCTCATTGGAGGACGGAGTGGAGATCTGTTGTGTTATCTGATGAAAAAGAGACACAACAGATCTCCACTCCGCCCACCAATGAGCTCTGGCTTGACATGAATGGCTTCGCAAACGGCAATGACTTGGAGTCAGTGGAATGGACGCTACAGGGTGCCTAGCTCGGAGCTGTCCTTGAAGTAACCGATTTCTAACAGTTCGTTGTGTCACTGTGGTACCAACTGCAGCTCGAATTTCTGCCGCAGACGCAGTACGATGCGCCTCAGTCGTGCGCCGAATAAGGCGATCTTCCCTTTCAGGAGTGCCATGTGGCCGCCTGGAACCCGCAGTTGAGGCAGTACCATATCTTGACCACTGCTTCCAACAATCATGCACAGTGGATACATTCCAGCCAAGTCTTTCTGCAATATCGCGGAAAGAAAATCCACCTTCTCGTAGCCCGAATATGCGACGTCGTTCCAACTCGGTGAGCTGTTGATAGTGGCTTCTTCGTCCTGTTAAAGGCATTCTTGGCTAACATCAACTCAATACGTCACCTTTCGAAGCTAAATAACGCCCACGAACTTTACAGCACGCATTTAAAGTAAACATGATCTGTAAGTTCTGAGTGGCGCCACTAACGCCACACTTATGCGCGAAGCGCGAAATTTCAATCGATGTCATCTTTCAAATGTATAAACACGCCTACAAAATTTCGTTTATCTAACACAAGTCTTTCTTGGTGTTGGGATTTTTTTTCCCGTCAGTGTATATGCCATAATGCATATAGTATTAGTAGTGCCCTTAAATAGTATTTAAAGTGAAATTTTAGGAGACAAGGGACCTTCAAACTCATTTTTTTTTATTTCTTTTTAATATTTCACTTGAAATACTATTCAAAGGCACACTATATGCATTATGGCATATATTTATCACACAAGAAATTAAAAAAAAAAATTTTGGACAAAAATAAGAAATTTTCCTGAATATTTTAAGCGTTATGAAGAACTTTTCAAAATGCCCATGCGCATTCCATATCAATTAAAATCCCCAATATTTTGTATGCCAGTTTAGCTTATATACAGGGTGAATCTAAACTCTTGGGCAAAACTTTAAGAAGTGATAGTACACATCAAGACAAACAATATTAAATAGGAAACTAAGGGTCCCAAACCTCTTCCGAAAGAGATAGGCGCCATTAAAGTTTAGAGTCCAAAATTTAAAATGATTATAAAAATGGAAAAATTGGTCGATTCGTTTTCGGTTTTCGCTAAAACTATTCTTTATGTCAGTATTTTCTTGAAATAAATTTCAAAGATAAAGTTTAAAAAATGCCGACTCCTGAATACAGTTCAGTTTGCGCTACTTAGCCACTCCCAACGATTCAGATTTTGAGCTCAAAATTTAAGTCTAAGCTTTTGAAAGTATTTAATGAGATACAAAAAAATAACGGTAAAAAATAGCTGTTCGTTACTCCAAAGTCTAAAGCGCCCTCTATTGGCATTTTTTGAATTTTATCTTTAAAATTTATTTTCAAGAAAATACTGACGTAAAGAATAGTTTTAGCGAAAACCGCAAACGAATCGATCAATTTTTCCATTTTCTTTCATAATCATTTGAAATTTTGTACCTTAAAATTTAATGGCGCCAATCTCCTTCGGAAGACGCTTGGAAACCTTAGTTTCCTATTTAATATTGTTTGTCTTGATGTGTACTATCACCCCTTAAAGTTTTGCCCAAGAGTTTAGATTCACCCTGTATATGTTTAAATAAAACTGTGCATCGAATTTTCTATATTTGAATATAAAGGTAAGAAGAAAACAAATATTTTCTAACTTTAATGAAATTTTCAGCATTTTTTAATCATATTTCTGCAATTAACTATCTTTAACTTTTCCAATTATAGTTAGTTTAAAATAACTATGCACAGTGTATCTACCCTATATACAGTACAACCTCGATTATCTGAAGTAATTGGGATCGAATTTCGTAAAATCGAAATTTTCGGATAATCAAGAGTGCTTCAATTTAAAGATTAAGGAGAAATATATGCAATGTTTCTTATTCTGATAACAAGTGCTTAATAAAAATAAAGCAATATCAAAATAAAAACAAGAATAAATTACCTGAATTTTAATTTTGAAAGTAAGTACCTTGTACATATATCACAAGGGTTTGAAAAAAAATGTTTTGTTTGCCGCAGTTTCGATCGCCTTTTTTTTTAAAGCTCTATCACGGAGTTTTTAACATTATTAGTTCACCAGTATCATAGTCTTTCAGCTGCTCCAGGCATGCCAAACTTTTTGCAAAACAATCAAAAGCTTCAGAATTGCTAATTTGTTCGTTTCCTTCGTTCCACTCCCTAGGTTACGGGAGCTCAAGTTATATTCAAAGGAACTCTAAGAAAGGGGATCTAAAATATTTATATGTACTGGTAGTTCGGAAAGGACCACTTGTACTCAAAGGATTTGTTTAAAAAAAACCTTTCAAAATGGATTTTGCACACAAGGAATGTGATATGGAAAAAAAAAAGCTTTAAAAATGGATTTCGGTTAACCGAGAGTTTCGGTTAAAAGAGTTTCGTATAAAAGAGGTTCTACTGTATATAAAATCCTAATGAAACGAATTTATGAAACGATTTCTACCCTATCTATCTATATTATAAAGGGCAAATGTATCTGTGCGTAACGCATACGTCATTCTGCAAATGGCAACACTTTCAAATTTGAAATGAATTTTCGTTTTGCAATTTTCGCTACTGAAATTTTTTAAACTTTTACACATCGTACATTTTCAGTTTTTATACCGTCGTATAAGGAAAAAAATTTACTTTTAAATGCAATTTGTTTGAAAGCTGTATCTCAATTTATTTTGAGATATTAATTTTTTTATAGTAGTACCAATTTTGTAATTGTGGCAACTGCAGTACTCCATTTCTATTAAAAGTAAAGGAAAAATAGTCATGGTTTACTGTACATTTACAGTAGATATACATTTAACGTCTGAATTTAAAAACCATTAAAACACCAAATAAAATAAATTAAGACAGACTTGAGCACAGTTAAAAAATAAAATTTATAAAGAATATACTTAAAAACAATTAAAAAAACAATATGTAAACGTTTCGCCAAGCGACACGCAAGGCATCACCAGTACAAAAATATCCATTGCATTTCAAAAGACAGAACAAATCAAGAACAGTTAAAGTTATTTATTTTAAAAACAAACAATATTCACTAGGGACAGAACGAGCATCATTCAAAGTCTGCGATCGCAATTCAGTGAACCAAGCCTCAAGGAGCAATCTACCATGGTAGTTGTTGCAACCCGATTTCAAAATACTTTATTTTTATTTTAATGTTTTTATTTTTTTAACTGTGCTCAAGTCTGTCTTAATTTATTTTATTTGGTGTTTTAATAGTCATGGTTTATTTATTTTTATTGATTATATCCTTATTGATGCCATTTTGCAATTACAAATAAAAGTAACTCTTTTCTAATTTTTGACAAGAAAATGACGTCAGCCATTAAAAAGGAAAAAGATGCTTTATAAATCAAAAGATTGAAGAAGATGTTTCAATATTTTTACATTACGCTGATACTGGGTTTGAGACGGTAAGCAAAATGATTCAGTGAATAAAAATGATGTCATATTTAAAACAAAAAGATCATTTTCTTTGATAAAACTAAATATTTGACCAATACTAAATGGGATACTATGGCAACTAAAGGCAAATTTCTGAATGGTAAATTTTCGTGGTTACTGAGATTAGAACTTAAATTTTATGCTAATGTTCACATGAAAAGTTGTATCGGATGAACGTGACTTTATAGTTTTTAGTACCAATTTTGTAACTGTGACAACAGAAGTACTCCATTTCTATTAAAAGTAAAGGAAAAATAGTAGATTATTGTACTTTTTTGTTGCCATTTCCTCATAAAAAATTGAAATTAACATACATGCTACGTCAAAAATACAGTCTGAATCCGGTGAATTTTGGTTTTATTTCGTTTCTATTCATCAATTAAGTGTTTCTTTGTTTATAGCAAAAATATTTGGTACTTTTCGGTTGGCCGGGCACCACACATACATGTATATGTACATATATATTTATATACATATATTTTATATATATACACACATATATACCGGGTGTCCTAAAAAGGACTGACTGATTTTTAAATTCAATAACTTGCAGACGGTGACAGATATATATAAAATTCTTGCAGGAGGGTTATGCATAAGGTCAAAAGTTCTTTTACAGTGGCTTTCGATTTTAGTTCGAATTACAAACAATAGATGGCGCTGCGATCAATAGACGCTAAATTCAAGCTCGATTTTTGGTACTTCGCGACCCACACAATATATTTTAACCTCTTTTTTCCGCATGGAAGTAGAGAAAGGCCAAAAAACCGAGCCTGTATTTAGCGTCTATTGCTTACAGTGCTATTGTTTGCAATTCGAACTAAAATCGAAAATCACTGTAAAAAAACCTTTTGACCTTATGCATAACCGTCCTGCAAGAATTTTTTTAAATATCTGTCACCGTTTGCAAATTATTGAATTTTAAAATCAGTCAGTCCATTTTAGGAAACCCGGTATATGTATATATACATATATATGTATATAACACTGGCGCCCGGCTAACCGAAAAGTACCAAATATTTTACAAACGATATAACGCTTTCTCTTTACGAAAACGTATTTTAAAATACTGTGTGACTTTCCTTCACAATTACTTATTTCGTATCAGAAAGCTGAAAGAATGCAATTTTATTTATCGGTGTGTAATAATATTTTCCGAATTATGAAAAAATGATTTCTGATAAAACATGGAGCTATTATAAACAAAAACAAGTGAAGGCATATGTAACATTAAACACCCGTTTTTCTTTTTCTTTTTTTTTTTTTCCCCGAGCTTCTTGAATGACGATATTGCTTTTTGTTGTGTTTGTGTATTATTCTGCGATAATAACTTCATTTGAATACTTTTCTATAGATGTAGGACTGACTACAAAATTTAAGAATTCTAGAAGCTTTATATAGATGTTTGTTGTGTTTTGGAGGTAGGAGGTGATAGAATAATATTGTAAAGATATTTTGGATATTGAAATTCCAAATCATTTGTTTAGGATCGATCGTATAGTGTTATAACATTTTTGTTGTGGCCACAAAAGACCACTTTGACATAACAGTCATTAATTAAAAAAATATGTGAATTTACTTATCATACATTTGGTAATTGAGAATAAAAAAGTAAAAGGTAAAAGGATTACCTGCATTGACCCGAGAGAACAGAAAATGATGGAGACATTTGCAGAAAGGAAATAAACAGAAGACAAACCTTCCTTGAAATTTTTTTATTTATGAAGCAATTTTTCTTGCAGAACATAGCGCATTATCATAGAGTACATCTCTTATTCTTTTAGATGTACTTTTTTTATGATGGACACACGCAATCTACGTTCATCCTACGTTCTTACTAAAGAAAATAAAATAATTTCTTTCCTTTGAAGAGTATGGAGGCACAGGCATTTAGATGATTTTTTTAGCATCACAATTCTACGACTCGAAATAAAAGCACCATTTGAATAAAAATAACAATAATGCCGTCAACAGAATTTTTATCCACATCTTACTGAAGAATCAGAAGTAACTGATCAAAGAATCTCGCCACAAAAGAAAAAAAGACGAAACTACGCAGCCGATTACACATTCATAAAGAAATATTCTTGCACTTTTAATATTTCTTACTGTAGATATGAAAATCCATTTATTATTTTTTTTGTAGAAGGGAAAGAGGCATCCACCCATTCTCTGCGTTCGTTGACAGAGCACTCATGCAGGCGTGGACATGACAGAACGGCAAAAGGGCAGCCATTCTGTATTGGAATCCCAACTCAACTGCACTGAATGACTAGCGTCTCAGCGTAGCTCCGCTTCCTATGGAGATCGTAGTGACTGGATTCAACTAAGTCCAATCGAAGCTAGATTTGGCGAAGTATTGCTAGTTTGGCGAAGTGTTGCTAGTTCGCGAAGCATAAATGTGATATCGAAAACAATTTACTAGAAACTTTGAACACAGATAGAACCTGAATAGTGATGATGCTTATTATATATTCCGATTTCGGAAATTTCAACTTGTGGATTCCCAAGGGTTTCGCCTCCCTCCCCCCCCCTCACGGAAAAATAACATTTTTGATAATGTGTCTTCTAATTGTCATAAATACTTGCATTTTGTAGGCAGGCACATTCTGAATAGAATCATACTTAAATTTGAAAAATTCTAAAAAAATATATATATACCTTTGTTTCAGAATTAAAACAGCCATAGACACTAGAAATTTTGAATGAACATATAACCTTAATAGTGATGCGAAAATACTCCAATTGAAATTTTAATGAGTGGGGTCCAAAGAATGTTTTCGCCCTCCCTGCCCAGATAAAAAAGTAACACTTTTCTTTATGACCCTTCAAATTTTCTTAGCATATATACTATTAAGGATTTACCTGCATACAAAATTTAAAATACCTTCGATTATTCGAAGTCATACCACCAAAACTGTTTTTTTTTAATCATGGAGGGGGGGGGGGGGCTTTAGATTATCTTCTCTTAAAGTTTTCAATAAAGTAACACTTAAACAGGATTACTATTCAAAATGTACCAGCCTGCAAAATTCAGATATCAATGTCAATCTAAAGAATAAAATTGCATTTTTTTTTTTTTTTGGGGGGGGGGGGGGGTTGATATTCAAGAGCCTAAAATGCAGGCATGAAAGTGGGAAATAGGAAAAAAGGAGGAAAATCTTTTCGGTCCATATGATGGCGCCAAACTTTTAAAATTTAGACACATTTTAACAGTTATTTATGAGATAAAATGAAATATAATTGTACGTTGTTATTTTCTTTTAAGAGCTTAGAAAGCATTAAAAACAAATTTAAACTTTTAAATCAAAAGTGTTGCATAAATAGAAGAAAATATTCTATTCCAAAAAGAACATTATGAAACTTCCTTTTTCTTTTAAAGTCTAAAAAACTTTCACTCTGGAGTGATACTTTAATCAAATTTATTTACACGACTTTCATATGATTATAATATAAGCTTCCCTTTGATTTGATAGATCTTTTGCACAGCAATTCGGAAAAAAAAACTCCAAGGATTTTAGTTAGACAAAATGTCTGATTGTTAAATTTTCAAGATTCCCCCCGCCCCCTCCCCCACCTTATATGCTTCCAATATTTTCTTTGCATTTTTGCATCAATCCAGAAAATAACCAAAATTATTTTTAGAAAGGTGGAATTCCACCTTTTGGAGGAACACTTTCATGCCTGAAAATGGTATCATTTTTGAGAAGTGTTTACTGTACCTTAATAGAAGAAATATGCGATTTTATTAAATTTTTATTTGTAGATATCACGGTTCACATAATATTTTGAGAAAATTTTAGGAAAGAATTTTTCTAGTGTTTAATAATGCACAAGAAATTAAAATCCTACCTTCCAACTTACAAAGATCATGCCGCATACAATTGTTTTTGCTGTTTATCTAAAAACATGCTAATTTGCCCTGTTTTAAAAAGATTACCCAATTACGGAAGATTAAATTATAGCATTTTAACTATTTTTAACACAATCAACTGATTGATAAATAAATAATGAGAGTAGAATTCTAGTATAGAAATAGTAGAATGTGTAGAATTGTAGTAGTGAAAATTTGTGAGTATGAAATTATCGCTGTATTATCCGCCATCGCCATCTTCGCTCAAAAGAAACAACAACATCTAACCTAAACAGACTTTTCAACGACAGCGCGAGCGCGCGCTTGTGTTTCGTCTGAAATACTGCAACCTCAAAAATAACTAGCGCCAATTCCTCAGCCAACAGGTAGGAGAAAAATCACCATAGGGAGCGGAGCTACACCGAGACGCTAGTCACTGAATGCGCACGAGCTCTCCGAGAAGAGGAGTAAAGGGGGTTGCTAAAATCCCTGAAACACGCCAACTTTGGCGGAACGAACATACAGGCGCCTTGCATTGGCATAAAATGCAATGCTAAAGTATATAAAAAACTGCTTTAAAAAGAGGAAATTTGATAGATTTCACTGAGATATGATGCCAAACAGTAGTAAAGAGTTACGAATTTTGAAATTACGAATTAAACTGATTTAACTATTATTGGCTAAGGGCGGAGCTACAAAAGGATATGACTTCACAAATAGAAAGATATGGAACTTTCCAGATAATTCTTTTACCGAAGTACAGACTTCAAAACGACGTTTATGATTTTAAAATGAATGAAATGCTATGCCAGAAAGAAAAACTTACAGGGGAAAGTTGAAAAAAAAAGGGAATTAAAATAATTTTGGAATGCGGTTATTAAAATTAAATGAATACAAGATTAATAAAAATATTTTCTAAATGAAATTAAATAAAAATATGGCAGTGGTTCTAAGTAACCACAACATATTACTCCGGCCTCCCCAAAAGAAAACATTGGTAAGATGGAGAAATTTAATAATTTTGACATTGAGCCAATATTTTCTAAACTATATACATATACAACATGCATATAACTTCAAATAATGAGAAAAATAATAAACGGTTACATTCTTTTGACAAAAGGTACACAAAGTCTTTCAAAATGAAGTTGCTAAAAGTTCATTCACTGATATGTGAAATAGCAAATACAACACTGTAAAGTAAGATCAGTGTATATTAAAAGAGTGGGTAAAAATTGTAATAATGTACACATAGACAAATATAGACATATTACATGATACAAATTGACAATCATATTAATAATGACTTTGCATCATTCAATATAGTACAATATTAGCAATAAAACATTTCTATTTTGAAAAAAAAAAAAAGAAAATAGCAATAATTTAAAGTAGTACCTTTAAATCACAATTCTATTTCAAGTCACAGTCTATGAACTACATTTCAATTTTTTTTTTATCAATTCTTCAATAAATTACTCATCCGAGAATTTTCCATAACAAAAATTCAAAATGTAAGTATATAGTCAAGAGAGAATATTTACACTCTCATTAAAAATATTTATATAAATATAGCACTTTTTAAGAAATCAATTTTTCTTAGATGAATAACTAATATCGTGTTATTCTACAACAACAATAATAATACTTTCAAAGAAAATAAATGCAAAGAGAGGATTTTTAAGCTCTCATAAATGTAGTACCACATAACTTTAATAACATTTGTCTTACAAAAAATTATCGCACAAAATATTTATACTACATATTCTGAAATGCTTATTGAATTATGTAATTCAAACATCTGTCAGACTAAATATGTGATTATTCTTTTTATATAAAACACATAAGTATTTTTGTTTGTAAAGACTTAGAACAATCTTTGTAAGTATAAACATGTTAGTACATTTTTTCGTGTAAAATACATAAGTATTCTTTTTTGTAAAGACCTAAAATAATCTTTGGATCCAAAGTACAAAATTTCCATGTACACAAATATCTTTTTTTAATTTGTGAACTTTCAAACACTTAAAAAAGTTTAATGTATTTTCAACCACTTTACATAATACACCAATAATAATAGTAGAAGTATTACATGCATAACTTTCATGATTATTATTTTTTTGCTTATGTTAGAAAGGGGTTAGTTGTTAGAACATGCATGAATTATAATTAAGAAGAAAGTAACATTTTGAATTACTCTAGAAGTCACAATAGGGAAAGAGATGATATATGTACTCATATTTTATTTTATATCAATAACAATTTACTTTTTAAGATAAATACCATATCAAAATAAAGCAATCAATGACACTTCATTTGCAACTGAAATAATGAATTATAAAAACTTGATTTGATTTTTGTAAGAATCTTTCTTATTATTTAAATCAAATACTGAAATTAAAAATTCTGAGTTATCAGCACATTTTTTTTTTACAATACATATAAATTCTAAAAAATGAATAAGGTTTTGAAGAAAATATTTCAGTGAGCAACACAGTAAACAAAAATAAGATTTACATACTTTTGCAGGATGACAATTCCACAGTGTCAAGGCGAAGGCGACTTAAAAAGAAAATAAATATATTTAAAAAAATACACAAATGCTGCCTGCAGCTTTGGTAGAAGTAAAAAAAATAAAATAAACAGTCAGTCTTCGTATTTGACAATCTAATCTAGCTAGCATAGATGAGATTTTTTTACAATGGTAAAGGCATCCTAAATAAAAATGATGATTAGTTTATATTTTATAGTGTTTATGACTGCGAGGGCGAAGATCATAATGTTTTTTGCTTTGAGTAGATTTATTTAGAACTGTAGTGGAAGTTTTACTACCAGATGTTTGAGAATGCACTGAACTATGTGAATGCGAAGATGTTTGTTGGCACTTCGAAGTGGTGTGAATTTGAGGGGAATCACAATTAGTAGTATGAGTAGGCATATGTCGTTTCACAGGAGAAGAAGATGCACTTATAACAGCCGTTTGATCATGTGTTGCACTTCTAGAAGAATCAGAAGGATGAAGCAATGCTTCATTTCTTTTCTGGAGTTTCAAGATTCTGTTAGTATGAATTAACACAGGTGATGCTTGATTATTATTGCAATCTTGAATTTGAATAAGTACAGGTGAAATTATTTTCTTTACCATATAAGGTGTATATGTACAAGGGCCTTATTGTTTAGCAAAACTATCAGAAAGTTTTGAACTTTCACCACTATTCCATTATTCATTACTATTTTTAAAATTGGTGCACTTTTTACCAACATAACTAATGTCATTGTCATCTTCAGGTATGACATTTTTTTCATTAGAAGTAATTTTCGTATTACTGGTATCAGAAATATTATTTATAACATTAGAATAATCAAAGTTTGTATGAGTGGGAAAATAATTAAGAGACTGAGTAAAAACTTGAGCATGACCTTCTAAATTTCTGATATTGAGATTAGCATTCATAAAAGAATTATCATAATTCATAGCAGTATTACCAACACTATTTATAAACAAACCATTATTTGGAAAACTGTAATTGCAAGGATAGTTTTCATAATTATTTACCAAATGCCAATAATTATCACCAAAATTTCCATTCACACTATCAAAATAAGTACCATTATTTGTGTTAACTGACATAGAATTTTCATAAATAGGCACATTATTGGTGTCAAAAGAATATGGCACTGTTATATTGTTATTATTATACTGAGAATTCAAATAAAAACTGGTAGGAGACTCTTTTTGAATCTTAAAAGGTATATGTTTATCTTTAATTAATATAGATTTAAAAGTTGGAGAGATGGTTATAGAATGTTTGTTTATAAACTAAAAACCAAGTATGGCTTCAAAATTAACATTCTTTATATCAGTAAGGTAAAAGACATGATGAAAAAAGAGAATTTGTCTATTTTGAATGCAATCTCGATACGTCCTTTAAAGAAAACTTTAGAGTTTATAGTTGATACAGAAACATTTCTAGATAAATATTTATAATGGATTTTGGATTTAATGCTATTAAAGCATTCATGATCCAGCAAACTTAATGTTGAGCCTGAATCAACGAGAGTTGATATCTCATTATTTTGAACATTCATAATTATACATGGAAGTGAATAAGTGTTGTCAAAAGAGCTGAAAATTACGTGTCGTTGTTGTACAGAATCCTCAATTTGAAAAGAATACTTTGATGACAAAGAATTTTCAGAACAGCAATTTTTTGTTCATTTTTTGCACCATTGGTGATGTCTGTGTAACAGCGCTTGAAAAGGAAGTAGTTGAAGAAGAATTTTGTCAATCTGACATTCGCTTGAATTGTTACAGGAGTGTACTGACCCTAACGAGTAAGATTGGGAGGGATGGTGGTTAGTTGGACAAACCTACCTTACTTGTTTAAATGATAATTTTTATCATCATTTTTATTTTTAGAAAAAGAAGTAAAGTTTTTCTTTCTTTGAGAAGAATTCGAAGAAAAATGGGAGTCTTGAGTGTGATTGGCATTTTGCCTAGAAGAGTCAAGTAGATTTCTAAACTTGTAACATGACTCCATAAGATGGTTAAAACGACCACAAAAGGCACATTGGATAACATTTTGTTTGCGAAAATACTCTGAAGAGTTTTTCTTGTGAGAAAACTTGTCAAACTTTGGCCGAAAGAAAGATCGTTTCTGATCTGGCTTATGCTGAATAAAGTTTGTTTTGTTTCCAGAAGCAACGTTATGTCTAACTGGTGAGGGTGAGTAAGTTACACGCTTTCTTTTAACATCTCTATGTCTAGGAGAATGTCCATTATGAGATTCAGATGGCGAGAATGCTATTTGCGAATTTCTATAGACTCTGACCTTTTTATGTCTGATAGGAGCTTGTTCAACAAAACTATCAGAAAATTTTGAACATTCACCATTATTTTCATTATTCAGAGAATAAACTTGGTCATAATGTTGATTAGATTTTTGAGTAGGTGGTGAATCATAGATATCTTGTAAAAATTGTGCTCGTTCAAGAGCTAACTCAAAAGTGGAAATGTTTTCTTCTAGAATTTTCCTTTTAATTTGCTTAGGTAAAGCTTGAATAAAAGGAGTAAATTTCAAAGAATCTAGAGCAGCTGAATCTAATTTAGGATAAGCAAGTCGAAGCTGTTTAGCCAAATGATATGAAAAATTTTTAACTGACTCATTAGAATCCAATTTTAAATTTTGAAGAGACTTCAGAGTGTCAGAGTTTTTACTTGGCAGAAAATAGTTAATAAATTCTTTGCGAATGGTTTGAAGGTTAGAATTTTTTAATTGAAATTGTGTTTCGAGAAAGAAATGTAATGCAGTACCCTGCAATTTTGACTTGAAAAGAGCAAAAAGTTCTTTTTCAGAGTAATTATATAATTCCTGCACATCTGATAACTGGTCGAAGAAAAATTCGACCGTCTGAGGATTTCCATCAAATGGTTGAATACAAAGGTTTAAATTTGCTTTTGGAGGCATGGTGATAAATTTCAAAACAAGGTTGAACAAATTTCAAAACAAATCCGAATAAATTTTAAAGTAATGTAGTGAAGTAAAAAAAAATTAATCTCATATGAAGTCACCTTTTAAAAATAAGGTGAATTCAACAGAATAATGTAATAATTGTTCTCAACATATTATCAAAACAAAATGGCATCAATAAATCAATCATTTACTTATAAGTAAGAAAATTATTCTTAACTCATCTTTTTTGTAAATAATATTATAAGCAATCATTTTTCCTTAATAATAAACTGTAAATATTACATGAATTCTTTCTCTTTTTTAGAAAGATTGTATAAAAATTTAAGGAAGCCATTTTTTCTAAATATCAAATATTTCAATAATAATACACTAAAACAAATTTTCATATCAAAATATAACTTAATAACTGTCATGTCATAAAGGTTTCTAAAGGTTCACGGTACCAGGAAAGAAGGGCTGTTGTGTTTTGGAGGTAGGAGGTGATAGAATAATATTGTAAAGTTATTTTGGATATTGAAATTCCAAATCATTTTTTTAGGATCGATCGTATAGTGTTATAGCATTTTTGTTGTGGCCACAAAAGACCACTTTGACATAACGGTCATTAATTTAAAAAATATCTGAATTTACTTATCATACATTTGGTAATTGAGAATAAAAAAGTAAAAGGTAAAAGGATTACCTGCATTGACCCGAGAGAACAGAAAATGATGGAGACATTTGCAGAAAGGAAATAAACAGAAGACAAATCTTCCTTGAAATTTTTTTATTTATGAAGCAATTTTTCTCGCAGAACATAGCGCATTATCATAGAGTACATCTCTTATTCTTTTAGATGAACTTCTTTTTTGATGGACACATACAATCTACGTTCATTCTACGTTCTTACTAAAGAAAATAAAATAATTTCTTTCCTTTGGGGAGTATGGAGGCACAGGCATTTAGATGATTTTTTTAGCATCACAATTCTACGACTCGAAATAAAAGCACCATTTGAATAAAAATAATAATAATGCCGTCAACAGAATTTTTATCCACATCTTACTGAAGAATCAGAAGTAACTGATCAAAGAATCTCGCCACAAAAGAAAAAAAGACGAAACTATGCAGCCGATTACACAATTTTTAAAGAAATATTCTTGCACTTTTAATATTTCTTACTGTAGATACGAAAATCCATTTATTATTTTTTTTGTAGAAGGGAAAGAGGCATCCACCCATTCTCTGCGTTCGTTGACAGAGCACTCATGCAGGCGTGGACATAATTCTTGACAGAACGGCAAAAGGGCAGCCATTCTGTATTGGAATCCCAACTCAACTGCACTGAATACGCACGAGCTCTCCGAGAAGAGGAGTAAAGGGGGTTGCTATAATCCTTGAAACACGCCAACTTTGGCGGAACGAACATACAGGCGCCTTGCATTGGCATAAAATGCAATGCTAAAGTATATAAAAAACTGCTTTAAAAAGAGGAAATTTGATAGATTTCACTGAGATAAGATGCCAAACAGTAGTAAAGAGTTATGAATTTTGAAATTACGAATTAAACTGATTTAACTATTATTGGCTAAGGGGCGGAGCTACAAAAGGATATGACTTCACAAATAGAAAGATATGGAACTTTCCAGATAATTCTTTTACCGGAAGTACAGACTTCAAAACGGCGTTTATGATTTTAAAATGAATGAAATGCTATGCCAGACAGAAAAACTTACAGGGGAAAGTTGAAAAAAAAAGGGAATTAAAATAATTTTGGAATGCGGATATTAAAATTAAATGAATACAAGATTAATAAAAATATTTTCTAAATGAAATTAAATAAAAATATGGCAGTGGTTCTAAGTAACCACAACAATGTTGTTTAAGACTGTATCATGAAAGTGAAATGCTTTAGTGGAAGCAAATGACGTCATTTTATACAAAAGCGTGTTTTTTAAATCTTAAAACTATAATATGTTTTGTAGAAGAACGTCATTTCACCCCAGCTGCTTTGAAATTCTTCACAGGTGAAGAAAACTTCTTTTAAAAATAACGTAATCTAAATCACAGGCTGATAAAGCGCAGTGTTTTACAAAAATTTACTGTGTCTTTATAGAAGAGCAGTGACATACAATGTGCATGCTCAGTTTGGAAGCCTTTGTTAAAAAAATAGTGACATATATTAAAGAACTTGATGATAATCGCCTGGATGAATCGCTTCGTCGAGTTATACAAGCAAACAATGAGGATCTTGATAATAATTTGAGGTCTAAAATAATATCAGGTTCCCTATGATTTTTGTGCAAAATTCTCTTGACTAACAAAATTTTGCTGCTATTCTTTAAGACATTCTATTAGAATTTTATTAAAATAACCAAATTTGCTTAATTTATTTATTTATTTTTTTGTAATTTTATATAATCAATATATTTAAAACACAAGGCTGTTTTTTACTCATCTGCCCTGATCTTTCTACTTAACCAATTTTACTAATATTTTTTTAATTGGAAGCTGTTCATTTGCATATGTGCCCGCACTAGCTGTTTTTTTTTAATATCCCCACTTAAATATTTTAATTAAAAAAATAATTTATGAAATTTCTTCAAAATGATCGTAATTAGATAGCTTTCATTATTGCAGAATTGAGAGAATAATAAGATTTATCTTTATTCATGCCATTTTTTGATTAAAAAAATCATTCTTTCTATGATTTAAATTTTGTTGTATGGGATTAAGTGGCGAAAAATCCCATTAGAGACATATTGCACCAATATATTTTAAATGGAAAATGACATACTGCTTTTGAAAACACGCCTTTTTCCTTATAAAGTTTCCATATTCTTTTCTTCTGCATGAGTGCTGATACTAATTTTGAGACACCAGGCAAAAGGCTTAAGTACGTGAAAATGACGTCATATTTAAAAGAAAACGATCAATCTCTTAGATAATACTAAAAATTTTAACACAAATGCGTCTAAAAAACATAAGTTACGGCAATTTTTACTCTTTGGTATTGATATTAGTATCTGAAGTTAAGAGTGCGGCTGTTCATATGCAAACATGTTGTTGACAATCGTGACTTCAAGAAGGCAAGAAAGAAAGTAAGGACATAATTTTTATTTTTTATTCATGAATCATATATCATTTAAAATCATATATCATTTAATAATCAGAAAAATTATAGAAATATTTAAAATTTAAATATACAATAGGCTGGCAAATTTTTTAAGGTTGTCCATAAAATTATTCTGGTTTAAATTCCATTTTAAACATCTGATTTGGAATTTTTTTAAACTTCAACAAACTAACTCATTTATTTATTTTTGAATGTATTAATTTTATATTTAGTCTAAAACATTATTTTTCCAAAAAAAAAAAAAAAAAAAAAAAAAAAGACAGCTAGTGGATGAGTTACAAATTAGAAATTGCCCTCCCCCTAAAAGGTTGAATTGCTCCCCAGTGGGGCGTACGCCCCATGTTGGGAATCGCTCTCCTAGACCTAAGTAATCTGCCTGTTTCAAGGCCATTCCATGAAAAACTGACACAATTTCCTGTGTGCGACACTTACATAAATCCCTATATCTATTGACTTATAAGTTGTTAAAACATAAACTATACATAAAGAATAACAAAAAACTGTAGATTATGATATTAGCATAGTTGTTTTAATTTCAGGATATAATAACATTGTTAAAACAGCAGAAATATGTAGAAAAGCTGTCCCACATGTGACATGGAATGATCGATTTCATTTCCAATATGACGTCCTAAATATGTTATTTTTCATTCTTACCAAAAAAAATTTCATTTTTCATGCGGAAATCACAGAAAAAATATTAAATTTTACATGAAATATGTCCATTGATTTTCAATTAAAATAACAAAATTTTGAATTATTAACAAAATTATCTACATAATAAAGGACAAACATATCTGTGCATAATGCATACATCATTCTGCGAATGGCAACACTTCAAATTTGAAATGAATTTTCGTTTTGCAATTCTCGCTAAAGGGAAAATAATAGATAACTGTATTCTTTTGTGTGCCATTTCCTGATAAAAATTGAAATTAAAATGCATGCTATGTCAAAAATACTGTCTTATAAAATACAGTAAATTTTGGTTTTAATTTGTTTCTATTCATCAATTAAATGTTTCTTAGTTTATAGCAAAAATATTTTACAAATGATATAACACTTTCTCTTTACGAAAACCTATTTTAAATAATTGTGACTTTCCTTCACAATTACTTATTTCGTATCAGAAAGCTGAAAGAATGCAATTTTATTTATCCATGTGTAATAATATTTTCCGAATTTTGAAATAATGATTTCTGATAAAACATGGAGATATTATGTATAAACAAAAACAAGTGAAGGCATATGTGACATTAAATACCCGATTTTTTTTTCCCGAGCTTCTTGAATGACAATATTGCTTTTTGTTGTGTTTGTGTATTATTCTGCAATAATGACGTCATTTGAATACTTCTCTATAGATGTTAGGACTCTCTACAAAATTTAAGACTTCTAGAAGCTCTATATAGATGTTGTTTAAAACTGGATCATAAAAGTTGAATGCTTTAGGGGATGCAAATGATGTCATTTTATAAAAAAGCGTGTTTTTTTAATTCTTAAAACTGAAATATGTTTTGTACCGTATGTTTTGTTTCATTTCAACCCAGCTGCTTTGAAATTCTTCACAGGTGAAAAAACTTCCTTTAAAAATAATGTAATCAAAATCACAGGCTGATAAAGTGCAATGTTTTACAAAAATTTACAGTGTCTTTATAGAAAAGCAGTGACATGCAATGTGCAAGCTTTTTTGGAAGCCTTTGTTCAAAAAATGGTGTTATATATTAAAGATCTTGATTATTATTGCCTGGATGAATTTGCTTCTTCGAGTTATACAAGCAAACAATGAGGTTCTTGGCAATAATTTGAAGTTTAAAATAACATCAGGTTTCCCACGTTTTTCTCCAAAATTCTCTTGACTAATAAAATTTCACTGCTATTCTTTCAGACATTCTACTATAATTTTATTACACAAGGCTGTTTTTTAATCATCTGCCCAGAGGTTTCTACTGAACCAATTTTACTAATATTTTATATAAATTGGTAACTGTTCATTTGTATATGTGCCCGCACTAGCCTTTTTTTTAATATCCCCACTTTAATATTTTAATTTTAAAAGTATTTTATGAAAAAAATACTGCTTTTGAAAACACGCCTTTTTCCTTATAAAGTTTCCATATTTTTTTCTTCTGCATGAGTGTTGATACTAATTTTGAGACACCAGGCCAAACGCTTAAGTACGGGAAAATGACGTCATATTTAAAAGAAACCGATCAATCTCTTAAATAATACTAAACATTTTAACACAAATGCGTCTAAAAAACCTAAATTACGGCAATTTTTACAATTCGGTTCTGAGATTAGTATCTGAAGTTAGGAGTGTGACTGTTTACATGCAAATATATTGCTGACAATCGTGACTTCAAGTTTTGAGTTTAAATGAATTTAAAATTATCAAATTAAACTACCATTTCTTTAAACATGGTGAACACGAATATGAGAAGTGCATATGTTAATTATGAGAAGGTGAAAATGATGTCGGGTGTAGATTTTACAGGAAAAAAAATCTGATTGTATCAAAATAGAATAAATTTTATCGTTTTGATTCGGGAAAACGAAGCATAAGAGACTTAATTTGACAACTTCATCATAATAACTGTTATTTATTATATTTTACTGATTACCTATGCAATTAAAGTTTAATTTTAATAATTCAGACAACTAGGGGTCGCATTCCATAGGGGAAATTTTATTGTTCCTACCAGAACTATTAATCAATAATTTTCATATTTTTTAATTTAAAATATGCTATAGAAAGGTACTATGAAGATATTATTTTCAAAATAGTTGTAGGAACAATAAAATTTTCTCTGTCGAATGCGACCCCTGGACAACTGAGTTTTATAGAAATAGTATTTTGTTAATTTTAGGTTAAAATAATATTTATTTGAGAGTTAGACCAACCAATTTAAGATGCATTTTCTATTGTAACTAATTTTGTAGGTTTATTATAAAGCAATGAAACAGTTCCTTCTTAAACATTTCCCTTCGTCGAAGTTCGACGGGTTTCACCTCGTATATATAAAATCCTAATGAAACAAATTTCATGAAACGGCTGAAATGAAACGAATTTATGAAACGATTCTATAAAACGACTGATTAAACAACTGATTATGTTTCATGGAGATTTCTGCTAAAATACGGAATACTTTGCGATGAAATTAACACCAAAAATCCGTATTGATCCGTAGATCTCAAAACTGGTATTAGAATTTTAAAATTCGAATTAGTTTTCGAAATATTAATTTTTTCCTAATTTTATATACTTTTCTCTAATGATGGCAACTCAAATTTTAATCATAACAGATATTTGTTTTTTCATATTTTAGAAAAGGTTATTATTTTAAACTAATTTGGCGATCGGTTTGGCCTCTTTAAATGTATGCTAAGAAACGTATCATGTTACTTTTATTCATAATTCAATTTGTATTTCATTATCATTTTATTTAATACAAAACTTTCATTTAAAACTGAAACATTTAAAATAAATGGCTTTCACTTCTTTCTTTTTTAGGGTCTCGTTCATCTTGACGAAACCCTATTCGTCTCGCTCCTCTGTCTGTCTGTCCGTCACAGAACCAGCCCGTTCTCAGAAACTATACATGTTGGAGACTTGAAATTTTGCATACTTATAGCTGAACACCTCACATCAAACGACAAATCCTAAAATTTTGAAAAAGTCTTATATTTAACCCTCTGAGCTCCAACTTGTGTATTTTAATCTTTTTGTTCTAACTGAGCCCCTAATTAAGTTGAAGACTTAAAATTTTGCATACTTATAGCTGAACACATCACATCAAACGACAAATCATAAAATTTTGAAAAAGTCTTATATTTAACTCTCTGGGTTCTAACTTGTGTATTTTAATCTTTTTGCTCTAACTGGGCCCCTAATTAAGTTTAAGACTTGAAATTTTGCATACTTATAGCTGAACACGTCACATCAAACGACAAATCATAAAATTTTGAAAAAGTCTTATAGTTAATCCTCTGGGCTCTAACTTGTGTATTTTAATCTTTTTGTTCTAACTGAGCCCCTAATTAAGTTTAAGATTTAAAATTTTGCATACTTATAGCTGAACACCTCACATCAAACGACAAATCATAAAATTTTGAAAAAGTCTTATATTGAACCCTCTGGGCTGTAACTTGTGTATTTTAAGCTTTTTTTTTTCTAACTGAGCCCCTATTTAAGTTGAAGACTTGGAATTTTGCATACGTATAGCAGAGCACTTGCAATCACACGAAAAATCATAAAATTTTCAAAAAGTCGTATATTATTTATCCACTGGGCTCTAACTTGTGTATTTTAAGCAATTTTTCTAACCTCCCCGCATTGCACCCGGTGGGTACTATTCTAACTTTTGCTGACACCACTTTGACCACTCTTTCATATTATGCACATAGCCTTACATATTTCAGTTCCACTTTTTACCGCCAGGTGGCGCCTACCTATCCCAGGTGCTACAGAACCGATCCCGTCGACTAATATATCTATGGATAGGTTGTAAAACGGAGTTTCGTTTGGATAGAGGTTCGTGAAGAATAGAGTGCGCCCCTGATTTCGAAATGTGGATCTAACAGATTTCGCAAAAGGATAAAGTGTTTTGAAAGGAATATTAAACGAAACCCTCTGTGCGATCTGTGATCATACTTAGCCACTTGTTTCTTAAACGAAACGAAAAGAAAAGTATTAGGCACAGATGTCATATACGCAACGCTGTACCTAATTGGCGCCAAAATGGCGTTATTTTGCCTGACATGTTAACCCGGCTATTGTTGCTTATTTATTAATAAATGTTTATTTGAATTTATTTTCTTTTTATTTAAAAAAATGTTATAAATTGTTTTGATCTATAGTTATTATTTTTTTTATTTATTGTTATTTCATTTTAAAAATAATAGAAAATAATTTTAAAGTACATATGTAACTGGTATTCGAAAACGAGGTTTTCGCCAAATTGTCGTAAACAAAAATCACGCCAAACCCGATTAAATAATACAACAAATCCTGACATTTAATTTCAAATTCAAAGCAATGTTTTAATGGTACTACTTAGTTATCCTGTCGACCAATTTCGCCAAATTATATAAATCATCAAACCACTAACCAAATTATACAAATTGTCTTAATTTTTATTTAAAATAACGAAAGAACAAATAAATTAGTATAACATTAATAAAAATAAAAATAAAACGTCGAAATAAAAATCACTTGATGGCGTTAACACGTGTAACTTCCTTAAAGTCAAGTGACTGTGACATTTACGATCAACCATTACTGGCATTTAATCTTACAGTCTGGCGACAGATTTGAGATATAACCGGCAACAGATTGTGAATCAAACTGAAAACAACCATTGGATGTCTTAACAGCAACTGATTCTGCCTGAAATTTTTGCAATCAAAGGGAATTGAATGGAAACTCGTTTACAGGGAGATTGCTACAGGTTTTTTTTTTTTTTTTTAGTATAATTCAATCTTCTCTAATCTTTTTAAAAGCGATCAGATTAACGTGCTTTTAGATTCTGCAGTGTCTGAACGGGGGTTGGGGAGTGTAGCTTGCAGTGGGCAGAGCCCCCTAGTTTGTTTATATAAAATAAACTTGCATACAAAATATTGGGTTTTTTAATTGATATGGAATGCGCTAGGGGAATTTGAAAATTCCTTCATAACGCTTAAAATATTCAGGAAAATTCCTTATTTTTATCCAAAGGAATTTTTTTTCATTTCTTGGGTGATAAATATATGCCATAATGCACATAGTGTGCCCTTGAATAGTATTTAAAATGAAAGAAAATGAGTTTGAAGGTACTTCGTCTCCTTAAGAACTATAAAACACAGAAAAAATGTGTACAAATGTCAGAGTGTAAACCCGAAACAAGCAAGTACAAGAGCAGGAAAACATACTACACAACTAGATAAATAGACATTTACAGATTATACATCTATATATTAGATATCTTAATTATATCTTACTTTCTTAATGCTGCGAAGAGGTTGTTTGCTGTTATCTTGAAATATCGGTTCATCCCAATACACAGCAACTCCAACGTCATTAGTACTAATCTCTATATCATCGGGGCATTTTAGAATTACTGGTGACTGTTTATCTGAGAAAAATTTGTAATTTTACTTATCATATCTATGAAATAAAAAAAATCTTTGAAGACGAAAATAAAAAATAATGATATTTTCAGGAAAAATTGAATCGTGCTAGGTAATAAGCTAATAGGTAACAAGTGAATAGATAATAAGCTCTCAATGATATTGTTCAGCTGCTGAATATGTGTGTATGGAACAAATTTGTGAGAAAAGAGGTTTCAAGTCATTTAGTAATGATGGACGAAAAACAAGAAAACGAAGGCACAAAAATTTATATATTTACAAATTTATTTTTCTTGTTCGTTCTGTAGCATCGAGACTGATTGATAAATCATTTGATTACGGGACTAGCGATTATTTTTACATTCAACCGTACCGCAATTTACAAAAAAATTTCTTTGTAGTGTCTTTCTCTTGAAAATATGCTATTATAGTGTATAATAGGGATTCTTTTTCAAAAAATTGTACGAATAGAATAAAAAATAGTCCACTGTGATGTATAATGTCCCGACTCTTAGTCAAAATTGAAAAAGAACGAATATCTTTTGGATAACCCTGTAAAAACTAATGGAGCAAAAGCGTTTAAACTCGAGATTATTAATAAGTGGCTTATTGTAATAAACAGTGTTAATTTTTATGAGGATAGCATATATACTCCTAGAGAAATTAAGGTTTTTATAAAAACAGTCCCAAATTTCGCCACGTTTTTTGCTTATAATTTGCAGAGTTCTTAATTAAAAAAAAATGTTCTTTTCAGAAAATATGACGAACAACATTGTACACAATACCCCGCAATCAGAATGAAAAAATAATAAAAATTGGATGAAAAATGAGCAGGTTTACTATAAAATGTTTCACTGCGCATGCGCGAATACAATCAAAATATAATGTGCATAATATGTTAGCTAAATGTATAGAGCAACTTTTATAAAAGTCTCAAAAACATAGTTTGAAAAGTCTGATAATAATCGTTTATAGAATAAGCTCAAAATCCGTTGTTCCCAAAATGAAGCAAAAAGATGAGGGATTGTATCCAAATACAGTATTACGTGCAATTTTGTGTATGCTAAATTGGCACTAATCAATGGATATATGGATACCACCCCTTATGTTTTTGCTTCCTTTTGGGAACAACGGATTTTGAGCTTATTCTATAAACGATTATTATCAGACTTTTCAAACTATGTTTTTGAGACTTTTACAAAAGTTGTTCTATACATTTAGCTAACATATTATGCACATTATATTTTGATTGCATTCGCGCATGCGCAGTGAAACATGTTTTAGTAAACCTGCTCATTTTTCATCCAATTTTTATTATTTTTTCATTTTGATTGCGGGGTATTGTGTATAATGTTGTTCGTCATATTTTTTGAAAAGAACTTTTTTTTATATTAAGAACTCTGCAAATTATAAGCAAAAAAACTTGGCGAAATTTGGGATTGTTTTTATAAAAACCTTAATTTCTCTACGAGTATACATGCTATCCTCATAAAAATGAACACAGTATATTACAATAAATCACTTATTAATAATCTCGAGTTTAAACGCTTTTGCTCCATTAGTTTTTACAGGGTTATCCAAAAGATGTTCGTTCTTTTTCAATTTTTTGACGGTCCCCTATGGGGTTTCGGGAAAAAATCTTCGCGGAAATATATGACCTATACAATACTGTTTATACACCAGCAATTTCAGGTTAATTCCTCATGTATTTTTCTAGATATTTAACAAAACGTCAAAAATCGTAAGTGACCGGTCACCTTTGGCCATATAGTGTATAAGTGCATATAAACAAAGTTATAAAAACCACAATTGTGGGTGCAAAATCTAGTTATGTAAGTAAATACCCATTTTAAATTTTAAATTTTTTACTAAAAATAATAAAAAACCCTCAATATTAGAATTGATTTCAAATCAAATATATATGAATATAGTTTTACAGCTAGATTAACAGCGCATAATTACATGAGTCTTTATTTATTTTTGAGTCTTTACTGTATTTATCTTACTTTTAATCTACGGTTGAGAGCAAAACTGGCTGATTAAAACTTAACGAATGCGCTTATTTCATGAAGAGAAAGAAAGATATTTTTTAATAGCATTAGGCGATTTTTAAACCTTTTTATTTTATTTTTTTTTAACTTGTGGTCGGTTACTGGCTGATAAAGATTAGCAGCTGCCATTGATTGATTAGAAGAAAATGAATTTAGCTTAAAATGTATTTTTCTTTTAGCAATATTATTACTTTAAATTTGTGAAAATAACGAGAATTTAGCATATATATATTTTTTATATGCATGACAACGTCATAAGTCTAAGAATATCTATTTCTAGATTTTTTTCGCAAACAGAAACAAAACTAAATTGAATTTCATATAATATTTCATTTAGAACTATAAAGAAAATCATAAAAGTATGACACTTACTTGAAACGCTGTTGCAAGCAGTAAGAAAAATACCTCGATTTGAAATTTAAAAAACTGTCACAGTGAGGGAGAAAGACTTGCATCGTTTTAGAAGAAAATCTTTTAATATATCCGGCTAATTATAATATAAGAATGAATTTTTTTCATACTCAAAACATAATCCGCAGGACTAAGTTGTTTACCAGCTTTGACAAGACGGAGACGAATAACACAAAATCATTGATATAAATTAATACGAATTAATAAGTCGATTTCCGTTTCACACTGTTTGTGGACTTCTCGGATGTAATCTTCCAGTGTTGTCTACTTCCTTGTGTTTATCCACTAGCCCCTTGTTTATCACGTCTTTATATCGACGACGAACGTTCTTTGCCCAAGGCTTTGACGACGGTTTATATGCGGGCGTTTGGCCACTAGCCCCTTGTTTATCACGTCTTTATATCGACGACGAACGTTCTTTGGCCAAGGCTTTGACGACGGTTTATATGCGGGCGTTTGGCGTCAAGCACACTAGTCAGATGTATGTGTTCAATAAATAAATAAACAAGTTGATACGAATTAAAGTAACAGAATTTCACATTCCGCAAAAAACGAACTAAAATATACGCGTATATATATAAAAAAAAAAAAACCTTTCAGTTTGAATTACAACGCATACCAAGTTTGAAAAACAGAAATCTAAAACGCATGCGCAACTGAGAGTGGAGAAACCTGGTGGCTATTACGGAATGGAAACATCATAATATCCTAAATCAATACGTTGCATGATTTTTCAGACATTTTTCACAGTTCGTTTATACCATGATCATAGTAAGACACTCATGTGTCTTAAATTAAGACATCTATTATGTCTGCATTTTCAGATTCAGACACTTAAATGTCTGAAATTCTTTTTCAGTCACATATGTGTCTGAATTTAAGACATATTTGCAGTGTATATAGCTACAGATGAGGCATCTCAATACATAACGTTTTTTTTTTATTTTTTAAAGATTTTTCCAACTTTTTGTAGGAATAATTATTAATAATATATAACAAAATTGTTAATTAATAGTGTAACTAATACTGTTAATTATTTACTAATCCATACATTTTATGAGCAAATGTAAGTTTAAAACAGTAATATCTTTCTAAAATACTGAACTACCTAGTTCATTTTAATTAATCTAAAGAACATATGTATAAAAGGAGCTATACAGAAGGAACTAATTCCACTAAAGTAACTATACTGCACATCCTAATTATATAACCATCATTTTATTTGTTACAAATGGAGGATCTTACCATTAGTTTTTTACTAATCACCGTCGACAAGGACTCGCAATGATAGTTTCTCCCAACAAAGTTGTCCACCCCATAAAAGCTTAACTGTACTAGGGGATCTCCGTTTAGGATGTTCCTGTTCTCGTGACCTTGCCGGACAAAGTTAAAATTCATTCTGATGATATTTTTAAAAACATTAAAAAAAATTATCTAAGGAGTATTTTTGAAATTGCTTTATTTAAAATTTGGCGACGAAATCACTCAGTTTAGCGATCGAAATTTTAAATCAGGATGGTTATAATTACAGATTGAATTTGCTTAATACAACATAACGCCCTTGGTTTTGATCACATAGAACTGTGTATAAAAAATAGAAAAAAAATGAAAAATCGCTGTTCCAAAGTTGTTGACATCGCGATAAAGTTTTTTGAAATTAAGTATGCATTTACTGTATTGGATTGCAAAGATTGATTTGCGAAAATTGCTTTTACGAAAAACAGTAAAACGCGAAAACGTAAAAATAACGTTAAAATAAAAATATTTAATAATAATAATAATAACATAATAATAATAATAAATTTAAAAAATATTGAAAATCAAGCTTCAGGATATATAAATCCGAGTCTAGGAATAACTTCGTTCCAGTGTAATTGCTCTAGATGCAGCCTTTCGTTCACAAAAAACATACACACACACACACTCACACTACTTTAATACAGGGTGTCCATAAAACAATGTCCCAGTCATAAATTTTAATAGTATGAAATGCAAATGTTGTAGAGTGTTGGTTCAAAGGCCACAAATAAAGAGTAACTCAAACAGTTTTAGACCAGCGCATGCGCGAGTACTGCTTTGTTATTGACTCACTTGCAGTGCCATGTACGCAAAATCGCTTCTCCCGAGCGTAAAGCGTTATTGCTGTACTGAAGATTTAAAAACCATTAGAGCCATGCGTTTTTTTCCTCATGGGCTTTATGAAAAATCGTGTCTACGTTCAGCGCTACCTAATGATTTGCCAGAGTTGAGACACAGAATTGTTTCTTATTTGATGGTCAAAGTTTGCGGTCGATTCTATACACATTTTTAACAAATATAAAATCACCTTCATTTGGTTTTCCCAATATGCAATGTTTGAAAACTGAAAAATATTTCTGATTTTATCTGCTCTTCAGGCTGTTATTGACAGACATTTCATCTAAAATTTATACCATTATATTTTTATATTATGAAATGAAGTAAAATAACTATATCACGAAGTAAAATTATTGTAAATAAAAAGCAATAAATGTTAACAAAATATATCACTAAATACCAAAAATAGTATTACCTAAGATTCTAATATACATGGTACAAGTTGAGTTAAGGCCTGAATGGTCTATTGCAATGTACAGTAATTGATGATCACCAATAGCAAATGTTCCAGGAGGTTTTATATTTGGAGGTTCAGTTTTGAGTTTAGGCACAAAGCCACTGTTATCTGTAGCCAGAGGAATATCCCATTCAACTGTAGCTGTACTTTTTCCTTTATCGGCAGCTATTACAATAGGATTTGGGCATCTAATTTCTGGAGGAACTGTATCTGTAAAAAATCATTTATTTAAAGTACGATAAATATTTCAGGGCGAGGTTTAATCAGATAACAATAAAGCTCTTTTTCAAAACAAAAGAAGCATATCATTACTCAAAATTTGTGGAAAATTGGTATTGTGTGAAAGTTTTCATAACGGTGAACTCAAAAATACACTTCTTTTAATTTTAGGTATTGTATTTTCAGAGATATCGTCGAAAATGTCGTGCAAAAATATATTCCCCCAACTCTATTTCCGAATCTACTGAAACTAAAATTATGAAAAAATTAGAGGTAGTAGACGTTATTAGACCACAGACCTTGACGTTAAATAGACGTTAATAGACGTTAGATCTTGCAGGAAAATTATAGCTATTACCCTAAGTCACATCGTTTTTGAGAAAAGCGCATTTTTCCATTACACACAAATTTCGATTTGTGGGCATTCAGCAAAGATGTTGAGGAGCGCTGGAGGTACCTATCCTAGCAGAAGTATAAAAGCATTGTTGATAATGATTTTCGAAAAAAATCGTAAGTAATTAGTCGAGATATTAACCCTTAAAGACACGGACGGTTTGGACATACATAATGACAGGGGCGGCGTACTCTATATACCATAGACTTTTAAAGCCTAGATAACAACTTTTAATGATATATTTGTGTAATACAGTGCCCAGTAGCAGTATAAAAGCAGTAAACATTAAATTGTTACAACCAGACTAATTTAATTAGAATTAATCACATAAATATTATGGGATTCGCGACTAGTTTGCATTGAGTGGATCTCTCAATACGTCTCCCGTGTCCTTAAAAGTCAATTAAAAACCTATCTGGAAAAACGCGGTACGGACCAAGGGGGTGTTGCGACTTTGTGACCTCCTTTTGAAGCGAGCTTAACATAATGCCAAGTTTAAACTTTGAGCAATGCTTTTGTTTTAGCTACACTGTAAACAGGAAATATTACTACTACGCTGAATTTACTTCTATGAAATACCAAATGAAGGTTAAACAGTTTAAAACTACTTTTATTGTTATGATGTAATCATATATTTGGCCTAATTTATTAATTTAAATGTATTAAAAAGTAATTAATTCCCCTCTCTTTTAATGTTTATTCCTTCAGTCTCTTATTTTAGCGAAAACACGCTTTTGCTCTGTCAAAATTCAATATCTTTTACTCTATATTTATCCCAGCCCCACCAGTGGCTGAGAGGTTCTGCTCTCGAAGCTGGTAGACGGGAGGTGCTGGGTTCGAACCCAATCGCGCCCGTCGGCCTAACCGTTTTGGAGTTTTCGTGGTTTTCTTCGAAACCGTGGGTTCCCATGCGTAAATACGGGTTAGGTTCCCTTAGAAAGACCCCCACGAAGGGCACTCCCCCCAGGGCCTATATCCCACGTGTTGATAATCGGCCGTCATAAACACAAACAAACAAACTATATTTATCCCAGTTAAAAAGGTCATTCTTTCAGGCAGATGTGTTAATTTCACTCATTTTAGAAAATCAATTTAATAGATTTATAGGTTTTGCAATCATAAAAGGAAATTACTTTTTATATTATCTTCAGCTTCACTTATAATGCCTACGTAACGTACTACGGTATTAAGTTCATCGTAAACAGATTAGGATAAGATTTTAAAAACAGTTATACCCGACGTTACGTTGTATAGTTTTTTACAGAGTCTTATTATTTCTTTTAGCAACGTTTTTTCTTAATAATACAGTTAATAATTCATATATTTATTGTACGGAACCCTCTGAGTACGAGTAATACTCACACTTGAGCATTTACTTTTTAAAACATCCTTACTGTAAGCAAAACTTTTTTCTGTATTTCTCATGAAACAAAACATTAAGCTTGTTAGGAGACACAGAGATGTCTCAAAAATGAAGGCTTACATATAAAGCTGACTATTTTTAAATTTTTATACTAAATGTATATGAAATTTATTCAAGTTCTCGAATCATATATATATTATTAGTAATGAATATTTTGTATAAAAAACGATAAATGAGACAATTTCCGCATTTTTAAGTTTTCGGTGATTAATGTTTTTAAAACGTTACCTCACTTATTATGTGTAACTAAATTATGTGCAAGTGTACATATATACTTTAATTTATGTGTTTGATAAAATTGTGCAGCAACTTCACACAAGTTAGAAGTTTAAACGTGTTAATTTTGCAAATGAAAGCTTTAAACTGATTTTTCTCCATTTTCATATTTTCACAACTTGCTTGTACGATAAATGCTAAAACTTTTTTTCGAATTCATAATAGAGCTTTGATTTTATTTTACTTATTTTCCATGGTGTATGTAATATTTCTGTGCATGGATTTAACATTCAAGTCTACAGTTATTATTTTTTTAAATATTTAAATTATGAGTTTGTTGAATTTCCTTGATTTTTTACTATAAACAAGAGAAAAAAATTCATATTGAATGTAATATATCATAAAACATCTAAAAATCCTTGCACAGTTTTATGTAGTATATTTTAAGGAATGTGGAAAAAATTTGAAGCAAAAATATTCATATTTAAAAAAGTAGTAGAGACATTTGAAAAGTTATTTTTTAAAAGATAAATTTTATTTAAATAGACTGTTCTAGAAGATTTTTAAAAATTTATATTTGCTTTATAGTATTAAATATAATGGCATCACAGATGTACTGCATTATTCAAAATTTAAAATATAGTTTAAAAGGTAAAGTGTTCCTTTAATAAAATATATTTTCTGGTTGTGCTTAAACTTTTGAGACAGACATCAGCAATAATGTATTACATCTGTCTTATCCCTTTTTACATATCTTTAAGCTTATGATTTACTGATTATTTATGAAAAGTATTCCACTTTTTAAAGTTCAATTTAAAGTTTATTTTTATTTATTTTGCCATGTATTACTCTTTCTGTACTTTTTTACTCCTATGTCGTTATAGTATAAATCTTTGTGGTGAAAAGAAATTAACTCCAAAACTACGAGAATATTATGGTATTGAATTATCAAGATATCAGTAAACGTAAATATATTTTTCAGCCAGTTTTTTAGTTGCTGTTGGGAACTGTGTACATTCATATTCATACCTTTACAGTGGGGTCTATTTAACGTTCCTTTTTCGTCTACCAACTTGCCATTTTCCCTACAAGTAAGATATCTCGGTCCTTGTAATTCAAAACCTCTGCGGCAAACAGCAAAACAGGTCTCGTAAAACACAGGTTTTTGGTTAGGATAACAATTAGAGTACTTGCCAAATTGAAGTCTTGGTGGAACTTCACATGTAAGAGCTAAAAGAAAAATGCATATCATTAAGCTCTGTAAAAAAACAGATTATTATAAAAATAAGCAAATCAAAATCTATACTAATAAACGAAAATTTCGCTCTCTGTGTGTGTGTGTGTTTGTTCGCGATGGCTAGCAAAATCTATGGCACGCACGAAGCTCAAAATTTTGTGAGGATAGTCGAAGCCTCTCCTGGTGCACTTGAGGTTCAGAATTTTAAAATTCTAATAATTAAATATAAAACTATATGCAAGAGAAAATCAAATTCACCTTAATAGTTTAAATTAAAACATGAATACATTAAATGATTCACAGCTTTTATTTCTAAAATAGGTGTTAAAAACAATTAAAAGGTTTTAAACATTAATACCAATATTCAGATGTTGAAAATAAAATGTCCCGAGCGCTTTCGACCACGCCCTGGTCATCATCAATGGGGTGAAAATGAGAAGAAGACCTGCAGAATGCATACCAGTTTTGCATCACACTGCGTTATTTAAACGGGTATGCATTCTGCAGGTCTTCTTCTCATTTTCACCCCATTGATGATGACCAGGGCTTGGTCGAAAGCGCTCGGGAAATTTTATTTTCAACATCTGAATATTGATATTAATGTTTAAAACCTTTTAATTGTTTATAACACCTATTTTAGTAATAAAAGCTGTGAATCATTTAATGCATTCATATTTTAATTCTAATAATTAGTTGAGAAATTAATTTAAAACCTCTCAATTAAAAGAATGGAAAAGAATTTATAATTCAACTAAAACATAGATTTTTATCAAACCGCAGAGAATTTCTTCGAACAACTGGAAGAGAGACCGAGGGTTTGCTGGAATGAAGGGTTGCTAATGGCAATATAGTTAAAAAGCCCTGTGACCACTTATTCATATTATTATGCACTTCCCGTGCCTCTCCCCACTTTGCCCTTCACCCTGAGGAGGAACTTTTTTAAATTTTGCCGTCACCCCTCATGTAATATATCATTGAAAGCCCTTTGACTACTGTTTCATAATGTAATATTTGCATAGAACATACTGCGCTCGCAGTCGGTAAAAAGTTGAACTAACCACTATTTTCGAATAGTAATTTAAGCAAATTTCTTAATTTCTTATTTTAGTCAACGCCCTTATTTTAACACAATCTTTTTGGAGCATCTAAATAGACCAGATTTACATCTCCTATAAAATTTTTGAAACTTTCGGGCGGATAGAAATATTTTTGGTACAGATGTCATATTCGCCCCATATTGGCGCGATTTTTTTCTGTCGCCAATATCATATAGGCAACAGGTACTTAACTTGCGCTAAAGTGTCGTTATTTTGCTTGATGTGGTAACCCGGATTATGTTGTTTATGCTGTTGATGTTTTCGCCAAATTGGCAACCGAAAAAAATTGCGCCAATATGGGGCGAATATGACATCTGTTCCATATTTTTTACAAAATAAAATGTGTGAAAATGTTGACGAAATCAGTAAAAAACTGAGTGTTTTGTCGCGGTTTTGCTCGCTTTCGGTACGCATAGACTCCAAAAATCAAATTACGCAAAATAGCATATACCTTCAATTCAATATTTTTTCGCGTTTTTTTTCAGTTAAAGATATAAATTTAGACAAAATGGAGTTAAAGATATAAAATCATACAACTTTGAGGTTCATTTAAAGGTCATTCATCACGGGCCCGAGCAACGCCGGGCGGGTCAGCTAGTTATCTATATACTCTAGCTATTATCTATGATTTCGTTCACGTGAGATTCAAAGATCAGAAAACGATACAAATTATTCCAAACATGTGCTTGCCTTCCACAGTTAAAAAAAATACATATGAAAACGAGCGTCTTTAGCACCTTCCAGTAGATTACATATCTGGTGTTTCCATTTTGTGTATCTCTTACCGGCAATGTATGAAACTACACAGTATTCTATGGAATATTTAGGCATTTTATAAAATGCCGAAAACTGGCCGACAATATATGAAACTATTCGCATTTCTCACATTTCCTAGACATTTTATAGGAATAGGGTGCCAAATGACAAATCGGCAAAGTATGTGAGTAACGGGCAAAGTACTCCTCTCAGGCTCAGAATTTGCCATTTGCATTTTGCTCTTTGGTCGGGAAGGTCAAAATACGTTTTTGTCGTGAGTGTAAAAAATAATTTTATACTGTGCTGAATGAAAATGGAAGAGTGATGTAGTGTTGGCAGGGCTGCCACATGCGACTAATTGTCTGAGCGAAGCGAAGGCTAATACTCAGCGAAATATTACTGTCCGGACACTTTACTACTACGATGGATATTAACGCCATGTCCTACTAAAAAAAAAGCCTAATAAAAACCTTTCGTCAAGCATAACTCAAAAAATATTTGTCGGATTTCGTTTCTGATTGCACCAGAAGGTACCTATGAGGGTCGCCTACTGAATGCGCCTACTATGAAAAATAAGTTCCAAACCGTTTAAAAATTATATAGAAAAAACTCTTAAAAAAGCACAATTTATCTGCATACGTCACAGAAATTTGGTGTGCGTCACTTTCACCGGTTGATGTTTTCGTAGACAACTGATTTGAACACATGGAGCCAATAAAAAAAAATACCCACGCAGTAATATTGAATAGATCAGTTTCAACCACGTGATCACAAACCTTGCAACAACCCGTGGCAACCAGTTTTGGTGAGCAAACAAATAATAATACAGTATTCCGTACCACGGTGACCGTTTTTAGCCTGTTGTATGACATACAAATGTGGGTGATTAAAACAAAAGACATGAGTGTTTATTGATCCGGAGGTTACCTTTCTCTGGATGTCTGTCTGTCTATCATACAGCATGCAATTTTCTTGTAAAGGATGATATTATTATGCAGTAAAACCTCCATAACGGACACACCCGATTAGTGGACACCTCTATTTAGCGGGCATTTTTTTCGATTACCAACCCTTAAATAACTGAACATTTTCTACTCTCAGTAGCGAACACCTCCAAATAGAGGACAAATTCTGCCCTCCCGAGGTGTTCGCTATTCAGAAGTTTTACTGGTAAAACCTCCATAGCGGACACACCCGATTAGCGGATACCTCTATTTAGCGGACATTTTTTTCGATTACCAACTCTTAAATAAGTGTACATGTTTTACTCTCAGTGGCGGTCACCTCTAAATAGAGGACAAATTCTGCATTCTCGGGGTGTCCGCTATTCAGAGGTTTTACTGTATATAATATTGATAATTATTTTACAGGGCCGCACAGAAGAATAAGAATATATGAAACGAATATAAACTAAATTCGGGATTGGTAGATCGCTGATGGTAATGTAATTTTAGGATGTTGTTACAGTCATCCGCAGCATGTTTTTAGAGTTTCGTCCATCTAACGAAACCCTACCTGTCTCACTCCTTTGTCTGTCTGTTTGTCCGTCTGTCACAGAGCCCGTTCTCAGAAACTATATATGTCGGAGACTTGAAAATTTGCATACTTATAGCTGAACACCACACATCAAACGGCAAATAATAAAATTTTGAAAAAGTCTAATATTTAACCCTCTGGGCTCCAACTTGTGTATTTTAAGCAATTTTTCTAACTCAGCCCCTAATTTAATTAAGTTGGAGACATGAAATTTTGCATACTTATAGCTGAACATCTCAAATCAAACGACAAATAATAAAATTTTGAAAAAGGCTTAATATTTAACCCTTTGGGCTCTAACTTGTGTATTTAAAGCAATTTTTCTAACTCAGCCCCTACTTAAGTTGGAGACATGAAAGTCTGCATACTTATAGCTGAACACTTGGGATAACACGATAAATCCTAAAATTTTGAAAAAGTCATATTTAACCCTCCGGTCTCTAACTTCTGTATATTAAGCAATTTTTCTAACTCAGCCCCTAATTAAGTTGGAGACATAACATTTTGCATACTTATAGCTGAACACCTCACATCAAACGACAAATAATAAAATTTTTAAAAAGTCTAATATTTAACCCTCCAGTCTCTAACTTCTGTATTTTAAGCAATTTTTGAAACTCAGCCCCTAATTAAGTTGGAGACATGGAATTTCGCATACTTATAGCTGAAATCCTCACATCAAACGACAAATAATAAAATTTTGAAAAATGTCTGATATTTAACCCTCTGGGCTCTAACTTATGTATTTTAAGCAATTTTTCTAACTCATCCCCTAACTAAGTTGGAGAATTGAAAGTTTGCATACTTATAGCTGAAACCTTGCGCTAACACGATAAATCATAAAATTTTGAAAAAGTCATATTTAACCCTCCAGTCTCAAACTTCTGTATTTTAAGCAATTTTTCTAACTCAGCCCCTAATTAAGTTGGAGACATGAAATTTTGCATACTTATAGCTGTACACCTCACATCAAACGACAAATAATAAAATTTTGAAAAAGGTCTAATATTTAACCCTGTGGGCTCTAACTTGTGTATTTTAAGCAATTTTTCTAACTCAGCCCCTAATTAAGTTGGAGACATGAAAGTTTGCATACTTATAGCTGAACACTTGCGATAACACGATAAATCATAAAATTTTGAAAAAGTCATATTTAAGCCTCCGGTCTCTAACTTCTATATTTTAAGCAATTTTTCTAACTCAGCCCCTAATTAAGTTGGAGACATGACATTTTGCATACTTATAGCTGAACACCTCACATCTAACGACAAATAATAAAATTTTGAAAAAATTTTGAAAAACCTCTGGGCTCTAACTTGTGTATTTTAAGCAATTTTTCTAACTCAGCCCCTAATTAAGTTGGAGACATGAAATTTTGCATACTTATAGCTGAACACCTCACATCAAACAGCAAATAATAAAATTTTGAAAAAATCTAATATTTAACCTCTAATATTTTGTCTCGCGCAATTTTTAAATTTAAACTGTTTTGCAATACTATTTTTTGTTCATTTTGCATAATACATGTAATGTGATGTGATTTGTTCTATTTCAGATTTCTAACGCATGTTAATGAATTTATTTTACAATATCCTTTCTCTTTTAAAATTCACATGTAAATATAGTTTTTATGGCGTAATTTCCAATAAGTGACTGTTTTTTATACCTAATTATTTAATTGTAATTTGAAGGTTTTTTTCTGTTTATAATAGTAACGTGTAAATATATTTTTTTTTTATTTGAAGCAAGCATTATTGTTTGCGCTGTTTATACAGTTGGCAACAGTTTAAATTAATACCATTTTCTAAAATATGTAAAAAATATCTGTCAAAATGCTGAATATTTGAATTTAAAATAGAAATAAAACCTCAAAAAATGAGTCAAATTAAAAAAAAATTAATGAAATCTGCAGACCGGGATCTTCTATTGAATAAAATGATCTAAAAATGATTAAATTCATATGTATAGCTTTTGCTCTTATAATTTTTTTTTTAATGGAACGATTTTGTCCAACTTTAGCATTAAATATCTCTTAAAATAATTCTTCGATTTGAAAACTGTATGCATTAGTGTGTTGATCAAACATTTCGCTATAATACCACCGATTTTCATATATTTGTATGCAGTAGTTTTCTTAATATTAACGAAGAAAGACCTCCGGTCACAAAAAATTCAAAACCGGCGGCGGCGGCGGCGGCGGTGACAGCGTTAGTTACTTTTCATAGAATAGAGAGATAAATAAAAATGAAAACTTGTCTATCTGTCTGGTTGTAATTCTATAAAAAAATTCACAGTTTAGAAGCCAAAATTGTGAAGAGATACGTACATGTGTATTAAAACATGGCCGAGACAACTAAAGTAATCCGGAATCGAAATAACTTATAGTTAATTTTTAATTAATAAAAAACCACCAATTTAACAGCAATTTCTTATCAAATTTAAACATTTTTCGTTATAGCAGTTGCCAACAATTAAAAAACACAATAAAATTACTACTACAACAAATAATTTTCTACTGCAAGATTTCCACGTGAAAAATGAAAATGAAATAAATAGTTTGCCGAATTTAAAAAAATGGTGAATATTACGTCATAACTTCTCTATTGCAAGATATACACGTGAAATATGAAAATGAAATAAATGGTTTGCCGAATTTAAATGAAAGTGAATATAACATCATAACTTTTCTATTTCAAGGTTTCCACGTGAAAGAGGAAAATATTACGTCATATTGGAAATATAAAGGGCATGGTGGATATAGTATAACGTCATATGAGTGTGAAAAATGTATTGAAGCATAATAAAAACCCGATTAGGGAGATATTGGCCTATTTTAACATTATTGCTCCAATTATAAATTGAAATAAGTTCATTTATAGCTGTATTCTTTTGCGTCTGTTATATACATTTATACATTTTTATATAGCGTTTTCATATGATTCATTCAAAAACATTTCGACTGCTTTTTTTAATGTTTGTTTTGTGTTGTATGTTAAATTTTGAAATTGATTTTTCAGAACAAACATCCTACAAATTCTGGGCAACGCCGGCACTTTAGCTTGTAACAGATAAATGGCTTTTGTATCTGTATATCTAATGCTAATATTGTAAAGCGTTATAATATTATAAAGTATATAATATTATTAATGCTTGTACGTTTGTGAGGTGTTATCTCTGAAACTACATAGCCAACTTAAAAAAATGTTGGTGGCCATCTCTGTTCCAAAAAAAGGCTATTTTATGTCAGTGCATGAACCTACATCGCTGCAGGAGCAAAAAAGTTCTAAAATTGTGATTTCTGCGATATTGATTGGATTAGAAACTTTAAATTTGGTGCAGTAGTTACTTTTAAGATGTAAATACTCGTAATGAACGCTCTCTAAAAGGTTCAATTTGACGGATAAACGTAAACATTTCTAGAAAGGTTCTAAACTATGATTTATTTGGAATACTGAAATTTTTGGGATACTGTTGGGGTTAGAAATTAGAACTTTGGCATGGTATAATTAATAAGATGTAAATGCTCGTTGTAGAATGAATTCTAAAAAATAGAAAGACTAAACAAAGCGGAAAAAGATCTAAAGATGATCTAAGTAACGAAGAACATGGAACTGTTAGGAATATAAACATGAAAATTGACATGGTTGTATTTATCATGACGTAAATTCTCGCAATAGAATAATTTCTAAAAATGTCGCTATAAAAAACAGTGCAGAAACAAAAAAACTTTCAAAAATTTTCTATTTCTCTGTTACTGCTGAGCCCAAAATCTTGAAATTTTGCTTCGGGTTAGTTTTAAAATATACAATTGTCTCTATGAATGGTTTCTAAAAAATTTAAAATTTAAAAAGATGAAATTAACGGAAAGCGATCTCAATTACCATTAATTTGGAATTATTAGGTACAGCAACTTTAAGTATTTCATAATGCTGCATTTCCTCTGCAAAACATGCGATTTAAATGCAACAAAACTGATAGATACCCACCTAGCATTAAATAAATTGTGTAAATATTGAATAAAGACCTGTATGAAACAGTGAGTAGGTTGCCCGAAAGTACTTGTTAAAGTGTTCCTTCTCTAGGCTTTTCTCTCTCTCGCCAAGGCCACTAACAGAGGGAAGTGCCGTTTTAAATGTGATATGAATTTTTTATCCGATTCATTTTTCTAGACATTTTATCATAAGATCATATTCTCAATTATCATTAGTAGATTTTTTATATATTAACTTATTCTGGCGAAATTTTGTAATCGGGTTCATATTGGCGTATGTTAGCTTGCATGATTTGCTGAATAAATATGTATGGATTTGTAAATTACTTCAAATGACACTTTGACAGCTCAAAAGTTATGCAGACGATATATTCAGATCTTGTGTCATACTTTATGTTGTAATTATTGCCGATTTCTTTTGTTTAATACATGCTAAATACAGCTCAACTTGTGCAGAATATGTTTGAAACAAAACAATACAGCCTATGTAGTGGCCAGCATACACTCATCATTTAAATCCGATCGAGCATATCTAAAACACAAGCATTGCATGCCACTTTTCATGTATTCGGTACTTTGATACTATATTAGATTTTGAGAAGAGAATTCCTTAAATGTTATCGACAACCTCATTGCATCCGTGGAAACCAGATATTGTACAATATTAACTATTCCGGCGGAGCACACACCATATAAAGTATAGTCCATTCTTTTTAAACATCCTATATTTGTCATTTAAAGTTACTCAAATTGGTGCGGAGCGTCTGATTATGCTCTTGACATCATTTTATACAGTTAAAATTCCGATATAAGTAAATTAGTGTTTCATTTTCTATTTTACTTTTAATATATTGCGTACTTTCAATTTTATATCCATGCATGGCTGTCTTGAATGGTTTGATTTCCCATTTTTTTAAACAGCGTATGCGAATTTATATATAAAATTTTGTAATTATACTATTCGTTTATTTTCATCATTTCAATTTTTCGCAGTATATGGAGAATTAAAGATAACATCTCATTTTCTTTGCTTCCACATGTTATTATTAAATCTATGTTCTCAGTAATATCGCTCAGACTAATCCCTCTGAGGGAAGTCCTAGTTTTAAATTAGTCTCTGTTAGAGAAGCAGTCATGCTACAACGATTCCAGGATGAACTGCTCAAAGTTCCAGTTAATGCTGCAAAAAACACTTTATTATTAACTGAAACTACTTATCAAAATTTAATAAATGGTGTAAAAAAAAGCCAAAATGACTACTAAGAAGGAACTCCGGGACTATTGGTTGCTGAATCGTTTTGATGTGATGTGTATGGAAAACAAAAGTAAACTAATTTATCCTGTTAAAGAAGGCGTCAGTCCTATGCAATTTTGCGTTACGGACTCTGAGTTATGTCACATATTTCATGATTTGGCTATTGTACTTTACACGGAATACTTGATAGAATGTTGAGAGAACTTTCAATCAAATTCAAACACGTTACACGACATGATATTGAACTTTACATCCACCTTTGTAAGCCTTGCCAGATAAAACAAGAAAAGTATTAAAGAGGGCATTATTATTTTTTTCTCAATTTATTTCCTAGTGTCAGGTATATTTTATTGTTTTTCAGTCTCAGACAAAAAGATAATACAAATCTATTATGGTGTACCAAGATCATCTCACAAAATTTGCGATAAAAAGGCTCTGACGCCGAAAAGAGCTGAAGAAGTAGCCTACAACCTAGTGGACATATTCTCGTTGCTTGGAGTGTCATCTATATTACAGTCTGACAATGGAAAGGAATTTACAAATAATGTGCTTGGATGTAGGACAAAAATTCTAATCGCTGGAGTGAAGGACTTCGTTTCATTCATTTGATGAAAAATTGGGTTTATTATTCTGGGATCAAAAGAATACCATACGAAGTTCTTTTGGGCTACAAACCCAAAACAGGTTTTATAACGTCTTGTCTACAAAGAGACGTAAGACTTAAATACAAAGAAGCAGCTAGAAAAATTAACAGAAAGCGTCAAAATAATGCAAAAAGATTAAACTAATCAGCTTATCCAAGAAAATAAGCTTGTTTCAAAAAACATTGATGAGATTACATTCAATGGTGAATTAAACCAACATGATGATGACATACTTACCGGAAAAACTTCCGTTTCTTCTATCTGTTGTGTATATTTAAAAGAAACCAGTGATGCACATGCATGCACAAAGTATCGTCCAAAAAATCATATCTTCTGCAACTTTGCTAGTAAAGATGATGAAATGTATATTTTGTGCACTCTTTGTTTCAAAACTAGAATTCTATCGAAGGTAAAACGAATTCTAAAATCAATCTGGAAATACAAGCAAAAAGCACTGAAAATGAATTCTGAAAAAAATAAATTCCTCTGCTTCTTTGGGAGCTACTGTGCGAGTTCCTATTCTTGACGTCGACAAGGAACGAGGGGATTCGCGCAATATATTGGCAGTTGTAATGAGTGTAACAGAGGACTGTTTCTACCGATTTGGAACTTCTGAAGGAATTTTAACAACTTTATGCGAGATAACAACTCACTTCAGACTCTATCAACTTGCTTAAAATTGAAGATATTCCTGACCACGAAATTCTTCTCATGTCAGTTGCAATTTCTCAGTCCAATGGAAGCGGCAAGGATTCGTCAAGTGTATATATAAAACAAAGTGCCAAAATATGAAATGTCTCTGCATGAAGATAAAAATGAAATGCAGTTCAAAATGTCTGTCAAACCTATCATCTTGCAACAAGCAGGTTAATTTTAATTTCTTATCGTTTATATGAAAATTTTATTTTCTTGAATAAGAAATGCATAAAATTTATTTTGTACAACTTTCATTTTTCTTTACGTAATTTGAATAAAAGTTTTTAACTGGCACTCTTTCATTATTATTTTTTTAAATAACAATTGAAATTTTGAGGAATGGACATCTTTTAAATAATAGCTTTATCATGACCTTTTTAGTGTAACCCTTTATCTACTGACAGTACTTATAAGAACCATTCACTTTGAACTTTCATCCCAGAGTGAATATTACTTATATTCTAATGGTACTTTGCAAAAACACTCTTTTAACTCCACTTTATCCGGATACATGGCAGCAGTAGTTATAGGTTTGTTATTTTAGCGAGGAAGGAGGCTATCTTTGAAATAGTCGATGTGTTTTGGGCCGGCAGATTGTCACGCTCGTCTTTTTATTACTGCAAACACAGTAAAGGATATAAGATTAAGTGTTGGCTTTTTTTTATCTGTTCATTATGATCTTAGAAAAGAATACAATTTGACTAGCTATTTTAAGTGAACGGTGTATGTATTTGATTTAACAGTTGAATTACTCGGGGGTACTTACAAGTACCGTCATCAGTACACTGGTTGTTGGAGAAAAACTTCTTGTTTACTTTTCGTCTGTGTAGTTATCCATCGTTTTCATCTGCTTTAAAATGTAATTACTAAAATGTACTGCAGTAATAATTTTCCAAGTATTTCTTTTCTGTTTCATTATCATTTTTTTATAGGAAATCGAAAAAGTTGTGGTACCGTTCTTTTTTACTATGCTAGAAATGGCATATGTAAATTCATATATTTCATATGTGGAAAAGCGAGAGAACATGTTGTCCCCGGAATATAGACGTCGCATAACTAAAGGGCTGCTAACAGGATCGAAACCTAAAAATCAAGTTTCTTTTAACCCTTTCAGTGGTAAAGCATTTCCAATGCTAAAGTGTTGAAATAAATGATTGGCACCGGAATTGGCCAAAAAAATTATTTGTAAATAAGAAAAAGGCTATATTTCACATACTTACTAAATCGAAAATATTTTACCACAATTCTGGTGCCATTTGAAATACCACGTGGGTTTTCTGTTACGATATTTTAGTCATAGTGTACTGACGGTACTTTAAAGTACCACTTTAATTAATTACCTCTAATGAATTAAATTTCTCACGGGTGAGTATTTTTTTTTAATCTTTATCCGTTAATTTTCATTGTAGTAACTGAAAAAAAAATTACATGAAAAAAATTGCAGTAGATCCTAATGCAGTAGATAAAGGGTTAAAAGGTAAAAACGGAACCAATATAAGATCACTCCTGGGTCTGTCTGTCCATCTGTCACAGCCATTTTACTCGCAAACTGTGGAACGTGGAAAGTTCAAATAAAGGCTATTGACCCCCATATTTATAGAATATTAATCCTTAACAAATACATTTAGGGAAAATGTAGAAGGGATAATTAAATTACTTGAAAAAAAAAATCTTTTCTTTGTATATCGTGTGGGGTATCATGTGAAAGCTTTTGTAACGCCGAACTCAAAAATGCATTTCTTTTAATTTTAGGTACTATATTTTCTGAGATATCGTCGAAAATGTAATGCAAAAATGTGTTTTCCCCTTTCTATTTCCGAATCTACTGAAACTAAAATTATGAAAAAAAAATTAGAGGTAGTCGGAGTTAATTTAAACCTTGCAGGAAAACTATAGCGATTACCCTAGATCACATAATTTTTCAGAAACTCTCATTTTTCCGTTATACGCAAATTTCGATTTGCCGGCGTTCAGCAAAGGAGTTGAGGATTGCTGGAGGTATCTATTGTCGCAGAAGTATAAAAGGATTGTTGATAATGATTTTTGAAACTAATTATCGGTAAATAGGCAAGATATTAATCCTTAAATACACGGACGGTTTGGACATACATAAAGACACGGGCGGCGTACTCTATGCGCCATTGGCTTTTAAAGCCTAGATAACGGTTTTTGACGACTTAATGATATATTTGTGTAATGCAATGCCCAGTTACTAATTCATATATTTATTTACTGAACCCTCTGTACTCGAGTAATACTCGCACATGACCATTTATTTCATACTTTGCTTAAATAGCATTTGCCATTATATAGAATGCCTAGGTATTATATACAATGTCTTGGAAAAGTATATAATAATTTTCGTATTTCATATTTTGCCTAAAAACGACAGGCATGAAATGCCTAGGAATTCTATAGAACGCTGCTGTTTCATAAATGGTCGTTTTATCCATTGGTATCCATATGTTTTAAAAAATTAGACAAATTCACATTTTGTTTCTTATGCTAAGGGGCCGTTCAAATATTACGTAAGCACCTAAGGGGGGGGAGGGGGCTAGCGATTTGCTTATTTTTGCTGACAAGGGGGGAGGGGGGTTTGAATGATGCTTACGTAAGACATTTTCAGAATCTCTAACTTGTAAAAAAAAAAAAATATATATATATAAAATTTCAAATTGAAAGAAAGAAATAGCAAAAGAATATTAAACTTGAAGTTCTGATGTCAGCTATTTTGACCGCACAAGGAAAACATAAACGATCTCTTTTATCTAGAGGTGACTGTTCATGTTTGATGCATGAGGGCTTATTATCTCTGAGAACTTACTACTATTTCCAATTGTGAAAATAGAATAGAATAGAATTGAATGGACCGATGCGATATGATGTATTGTGACAATATGAGTTTTCCGGGAAAGCTTCCAAAACGTAAGTAAAATTCCATCTTTTTTGTTTCCACCCCTCCTCTGTCAAGTGGTTGAACCCCATAACCATAGTGACCGACTGTTCTACTGTCTGGTGTCTCGTGAGTTTTGAAAACCTCTCAGTACAGATCTGCACGGGCCGGGCTCGGGCCTATTTTCATTCACAGCACTCGGGGCGGGCCCGGGCCATACATTTTTCTGAAGGCTCGGGACGGGCCGGGCGTAGTTACTACTCTTTACGGGACGGGCCGGGTTCGGGCCTTACTTTTTTCCTGGGGGATCGGGCCGGGCCCATTTTTTCTGTACAGAGCCGGGACTGGTTTCATTCCAAGTCTTCAAGGCCCAAAATTTTAAGTCCTAGTTTTGACGCAGCCCGTATGAAAACCATTGTCTCGGCGTAGCCTGATCCGTTCAAAGATCAGTAAAATTAGGTCAGGCTCAAAAAATTCTGAAAAAAATGTACACATTTTTAAATTGCTATTATTCTACTATTAAACATTCAAATTTATTCTTTTTAAAGAATAGTAGATTTCTACGCTTATTAAAATATAGCTAAATGAAAATATAAGAAAACATGTGAGAAGGAACCTGTCTATGACGAAATCCTGTTATAAACTGAAAAACGTGTTGATCCATACAAAATTAATATACTAATACGTAAGAATAGGATATATAATACATTTAAAACTTGCTAAGAAGGGCACTTGTCTATAACGGATTTTTTTCTTTTTTATGTAATTCCGTTTTAGAAGATTTTATTGTATAGCATTTTTCAGATTTTTAGCACTTCAATACATGGAATATGGATTAACGATATTAATGATAACGGATTCATTTACATACAAGAAATAGAGATTGATTAAAAAAAATAAATGTCGCAGCCTGCGCCACTTATATAAAAATGAAGATTATAAACATAAAAAAATAGTTAAGACATATTTTGGCCAGAACTCCTCGTACGAGACAAATCTTTCACCAAATCGACATAAAAATCAATGTTTTGTAGAAATTCAATCGGGCCGGGCCGAGATTTTAACTTTTTTTCCGGGTCGGGCCGGGCTCGGGCCGAACTTTTAACTTTTTTATCGGGCTGGGCCAATAATTTTTTTGTACGGGCCGGGCAGAATTTTTTTCTCTATGAGTCGGGCAGGGCCCGGGCCTGGAAATTTCGGCCTGTACAGACCTCTACCTCTCAGTACTGCAGTGTAGTGGTGTTTAAAATAAATAAAATCAGAAATATATCTTCATTTCGAGAAATCTTGTATAAAAAACTTTTTGAAAGTTTCAAAAAGTCTGCATCAGATAAACCTTTGAAGGATATCCAATGTAAAACTAATGATGTCTGGCGGCAGTACAAAAAGTCTTCTAAAACTGACAAAGAGTTAGAGGTATTTGTGCTAAAAAGAATTGAGGACGAACTGCGTAAGGCAACCAAAAAGAAATCAGTCTTTCTTGATTATTTTATAAAGGTAATTATAATCAATTTATTCTTAAAATTTTAAATATATTTTATCATAACTTTAAGTTTACATAATTACTTGTAAAAATTGGAAAAAAGATAGATAAGATAAAATGACCGTGTAGCCTTGGCAAAACATGGTCAGTATGGGAATAAATAAAGACCAAAAAAACGTCAAAAAACGAGTTATTACTTTTTAAATATGGCGTAGCCAAGCTAAGCCTTATTTTTTTTTTCAAATAACTCAAAAATTAATGCATCCATGGGGGAAAAAAATTAAAAAATATGTTAGTTTTGTAGCAGATAATCTTCTAACTGTTTTCAAATTTTGAACCTTACTAAAAATGAAATGTAACCCAATTGAATTGAAACCAATGTATCTCAGATTCAAAAACAGATAAATAAGGTTTCCAGTGATCTCAAAAAAGGAAAAACAATCCTTAAAAAGGAAACGATAAAATGCTGAATACCAAAGGAAACATCGAACCACCAAACGAACAAAGCTTGGAGAAATCTGCCATGATAATCCAGACATTAAAAAAAATACCTTTTAGGGAATCAGTAGGAAGACCAAGTTTAAACAACCATTATTACATAAAGCAATAGCAGACATAGCTATTATTGGAAGCGCTGCAGATGCAAAAAGAAGAAACAAGTCCGAAGTGTCAAAACCCTCGATGACTTGACTGCAAAACTGAAAAAGGTTGGTTTTGCAATAAGCAGGAGTAGAACATATCTTCGTTTGGTTCCAAAAAATTCCTTAACCATCGAGTGTCGAAGACATGTCACCACAGTGCCGATAAAACTTTCTTGGATTCTGGCTGATTATCACCGATCTCACATTGATACCCAATTTGCAGTAATATCCATCCATTATTTAGAAACTTTAGCTTCAATTTTTGGAACCATGCAAGTGTTTCTTCTTTCACATGATGACAAAGCGCGCGTACCTTTGGGAATTACAGCAGTCAATAAACAGGCTATGATACTGATGCATATGGAGTATCACGTATCCTTAAGCGATCACGACTGGGTCATCGCTGAACGCCGCAAACTTATCCCATGTGTTTACGCTGGTATTGTGATTGCTCCTGGCATGGCAGGTCAAAGTAAAGCCATACATAGGTTATTCTGGTCCAACGTTAATAGCTATAAGAAGTGGGAAACACAGTTCTTCCACAGCAAATACTCATGCTCAGGATTTTGAAACTCTATTAATACTCAAAGATTTTGAAAAATTAGTGAAAACAGAAGAGGGCTTCATCAAACCTGTAATCATAGTAACGGTTGATGGAGATCCAGACAAGAATCCCCGCTACCAGAAAGTTATATCGTTTGCTATTAACCATTTCAAAAAGCATGATTTGGATGGAATTTTCATAGCGTGCAATGCTCCTGGAAGAAGTGCATATAATTGAGTAGAAAGGCGAATGACACCACTCAGTCGAGAACTGTCTTGTCTTATACACCCTCATAACCATTATGGCTCCCATCTCGATGAGAACGGTCGCACTACTGATGAAGAAATGGAGCAAAATAACTTAGCATATGCTGGTAAAACTCTCGCAGATATCTGGAACTCATTAAACATTGACAGTTATCCCGTTACTGGCACATATGTTGATTCAGGCGAACCAGAGTCTCTTGGTTATGACTTGGATTGGTATTCGAAGCTCGTACAAGAAAGTCAATACTTGCTGCAAATTGTAAAATGCGAAAAAAAGAATTGTTGCTCTCCTGCACGCAGTGGATTATTTCGTATATTAAAAGGACGATTCATTCCTCCTCCAATTAAAATGATACAATCGTCAAATGACATCATTGCAAGTGAAGAGGGGGAATTTATAGATTTAAGTCTTCGTCTGGCCTTAAATCTGAATAGTACAGAAAAGGGATTTTTAAAGATGCTGTATGATTATTTTTGCTCTTCCATAAAGTTCACGCATTTATCCGCAAGAACTTGTGGAAGTTGTGACCAATATCATGCATCTCAGAAGTCAGCAAACAGACACAAAAAAATTCAACAGAGTGAAAAAAGCGAGAAGGACTGCCTTATACGACCATTGAGAATTGCTGCTCGTCGAGCAAATGAACTTATGCGCTTCGTAAAATTCGTGGAAGATATGGAAGATGTTGTGTGGATCAATGAAGATGAAGTTGATAAAGATTGCATCCGAATAGTAAGCGATGAAGATAATCAAGTAAAACTGGAAACCAATATCATAACAGATATGGAAAAATGGCTTGAGCAGCCGTGGTCAGCATCGGAATAGATATTGTCATGTTCAAATTTAAATTTTTCAAATAGCTAAGTTCTTCTAAAATTGTGATCTAAGAAATTTTCTTAAATAGAATTGTAAAGAAATAAAACAAGCGTTTATTATTATTTAGTAGTTATATTAGTCGAGTAGAGTTTTATAATTTGTATTGTGTCTTAATTTTTTTTAAGTAGGGGGGGGGGGGGTGTTCCAATTTTCTTACGTAATTATTAAGGGGGGGTTCGCGATTTGCTTATTTTTGCTGACAAGGGGGGAGGGGGGTCAAAAATAGTCAAAAACATGCTTACGTAATATTTGAACAGCCCCTAATTAACAAGTTCGACAAATTTGAGTAAGCATAAATTCTAGTTCAAATTTATCCCTTACGTGTGTGCAGGTGTGTATTACCGAATATATATTTAAATTTCCGCTACGTTTTCAAATATAGGAAAGCTGCGCGAAGTAATTATTTTTATAAACATTTTTGATTTGCCTTGTTAATTAATCCGATTTCCTAGTACACGGACATTGCTCCCCCTGTAACGTAAAGCGAGGAGAGTTCGCGCGGTAGGAGAGATTACGCACAAAGAGATTCTACGGGAAGGAGTAGAGTGCGCGCGCAGCGACTCCATTTAGTTGTACAACAACATTCGTGCAGTGTCTACATGAATGTGCATATTGATTGTTCCAAGCGTCTTGGATAAAGCAGTGCTATTTTGTTTTTTTTTTCCAAAGTAAGTGCTTGAATTTTCATAACTGTTCGTCAGAATTTTTATAGAACGTCAGTAATTCAAAATATTTTGAACTTAAACGATTTCTTATGAACTACTAACCTGGACTAAGTATGCGAACACCAACAATTAATTTTAGAAGTGGCCATATTAAAATAAAAGGCCGCGTAATCTTTCCTACCAAAATAGAAGAGTTTGCGCATCTGCTACTTAGGAGAGATGGCGCATTTCCCCATAAGTTTAAGTGCTAGGAGAGATCACGCAGCTTATTGATAAATTTGTATGAATTGCAAATCACGTGTAAAACATACGAATGAATCAATTTTGAAATAATGTCGGAAAAACACATAATTATCAAAACTAAATTTGACAACAAATTAATTTGCAAAAAAATATTTTTGCAGATAAAAATTTTATTATTAAATTAATAATACAGTTGTTATTAAATTAATTTTATGTAATTATTTTTGTTAATAAATTAATAACATATTTGTTAATAATATAGTTAAATATTTATACATATTTTTTGGTTTATGAACAATTAATTTGCTAATAAATTAATTTTGTTAAATAAAATAAATTTTCTAATACAATGTTTTGGAAAAGATTCCAAGTAGTGTAATGTCATCGAAATCAAAAGGAAACAGAGTGCAACTAATGTTACTGATCCACAAAATATACATGAAAAAAGACTTAAAAAGGATGCCGCTACAAAAAACTGCTGAAGTTCTATGCTGTGCTTCCACAAAAAGTGGGATAAAAAAAGCTCAAGGAAAAAAATAGAAGGTCAATGAAGATGAGTGCACTGAATGTCTGGAACTGTATCAGGAGACAACTTCGACAACTGACTGGATTCAATGTATTGCTTGTTGCAGGTAATTGCACGATTTACAACAATAAGTGCATCGATTGTGGACGACGACAACTTCGGTTAGCAAATAAAATACAATGAAACTGTGGAAATGGAAATGAAGTAATTTTCAAGTTAAACATGTTATCAACTAGATTAATGTTATTTTGTAATCTTAGTAGGGCTTTCTTTTTCTGATATTTTTATTTTCTTAAATTAATATTTTTAACTGTTGTTAAAATTCTTTCTTTTATTTATTAATTAAACATTTGGTTGAAATATTCACTCCTAATTCAATAATATTTACTAACAAAAACCTTTCAACAAAATCGATTAAGTGTAATTATTACTGTTAACAATTTAATTGTAGTTGTTATTAATAACAATCTCTTCTACCTATGTGAGTAATCTCTCCTACCCATGTGCGCTTTCTCTCCTACCCTGTAAGGAGAGATTGCGCAAAATAGTTTTCTTGGTTTTATTACTGCTGTTCTATTAAATTACAGTATAACAACAAAATAAGAATGGAAATGCATAAAAAGCAAATGAAGTCAAAATTATTCATATAGTTTAGCAAATTATAGTTATCATTATAGTTTAGCAAAATATTAATATTTAGACTTTTTATTATTATTCTTTTGAAATGTGCGCAGACTCTCCTCGTTTTACGCTATTAATCTTCTTCACAGACGCTTAACCTTCAGACTACCAAAAAAAAGTATATGCAAGAACTACCATTCGGGTCCATTGGACCCATATGTAAAATATATAGGATTTCAAAATATACAAAACACCCATTTATCTACAATGAATATATTTGTTATTAATGCACCTTATACAATATATAAAAGTGATATATATAGTAATAGAGTAAGAAAGTAACACATACAGTAAGAAAGTAATATATATAGTATATTATAATGACTACAAAACGTTTTTCATCATAATAAAATTATTCTGTACATGAAGTACAAATAACGACGGAATGTTCTCCGCAAACATTTTTCGTACACTTCTTGCATAATGTTCGTGTTTTTCGATCTTTTTTAGAGGGACAAATATGACATCTTGATTTTTTTCGTGGCGGTTCAAAACTATTTGCGTAAAGTTGTTCTGAAGTAGATGTTGAGACGGCGATACCTCCTTCACCTACTAATTCTTCTGCAAGTTGAATAATGAAATTCCGCCTTTTTTTCATTTTCGGATCACATTCAGCATTCAGTGACAACCATATTATGTATGCATTCATCGCACTTATATCGATCATATTATAAAATACAATCAAAGGCCACCGACGTGTCATGCGTTTCACACTATATGCTCTTACCATTTTGTCCATCGTATCTACTCCGCCTTTGGTTTTATTATAATCTAGGATTATTTGTGGCTTTTTTTCTAAGCTGTTGTCAATATCATAAGTGTTATGCATTGTGCTTAGCAAAGTAACAATTCTACCTTTTCTGGGACAGTAAGAGATGATGGTCGCCTTCTCTTGAAACCCAAATAAAGTAGAATATACAGAACGATGTTTTGGATTTGTGAACACAGCGGTTAATTCAGGTTTATTTTTTCGAATTGTTCCAATAAGAGATAATTTTTTTGAAGTAAGATGTGTTGCTAATGCATATGACGTAAAAAAGTTATCACATGTAATATTACGACCAGAATTTTCAATTTCCTTCGTCAATCTTTTAACTACATTTTCTCCCTGATGAGATTCTCTTACTTCATTTTTGCCTGTATATAGTTCCAGTTTCCAAGCATACGATGTTGCGATACTCCAAAGTGTATACACTTTCAGCAATCTCGTCGCCAAGTGGAAAAGCTCGGCAAATGAGAAATATCGTCAATGGCAAACTACGCACGTTACACTGAATATTACAACCATAGAAGCTCCTGAACTGATTTGAACGTGGACGCAAAACGAGTCGTTCTCGTGTATTTATTTTGCTGTGTTTCAATCATTGCTTCATTTTTCGTATAATATTTTAATTTTATTTATACTTCTGAATAATTTTTTTATTAATTGCCGCAGAAAACATATTTCTATGAAGAGAAAGGTTAGTAGATTTGGAATATATGTCTCGTAATTTTGTTGAAATATTATTTGTAAAGTAAATTCAAAGATGTAGAAATTTTATGCTGTTTTTCAGGAATGATGAAGTAATGCTGATTATACCAACATATCCATGAAACGATATCGATCTTTATATTTTCTGGACCGCATAGTTTTATTAATTTCACAGATCTGTTACGATAAATAGTGGTGTATTGTGTACGCAGTCAATAGAATATAGTTTGTAGAATTTATTAAAACAAAATAGATTATTCTTATAAAGTAAAACATGTTTGTTTGGCCTCAACTTGATGATACTGGTTTAATTACATGCAAAATTTTTTATAACCTAATAATTTTATAAACGTGGTAACTTATCATTTAATATTATTATTTTAAATTGAAAGTTTTTATGAAATCCATAAAAAAAAAAATACCCAACCCCCCAAAATACTAAAGTAATGTATTTTTTTTTTCAGTTATTTCATTTTTTAAATATTCTAATGTAACACATAAAATTTATTTAACACATAAAATAATGTAACACATAAAATTTGTTAGTGATTAATAATACAGTATTCAATTTTTTTAAATGTATTTCACCCAATCTAATCTCTTAAATATTTACTTCAACCTACTTATGAAAAGCAACAATTTTTTAAATTGTTACTTAACTTCAAACAAATATACATTATCGCTCATCCACAAAAAAAGTGACACATCTAGACTCGACAAAGTAAATTTCACGGGGGAGGCAAAAGAAAATTTGCATAATTTTACTGTAACATAAAATTATAGTCCTTACCTCTGCATGCAAGAGTAAAAATGTGCATAAAACCCTTAAGAATGAAGACGTATGATGAGGTTTGGAGGGTTGGATAATTTTACCTCCCTACACAATCCACCCCTCATCTGTGGTCACTAATGTACATATAGTGTAATAAAGTGATCTTCCGTATAACTACACTTATAAAACTGTTTGTCTAGCAAGATGCACCTATGACAGACTTATTAGTGGAATAAAATGCAAAATGAATTTTTGTGGCATGTGCCACTTTTCTTGTGGGTGAGTGATATGTAAAATTATAGAACAAAATATTTTCCTTTATTCCATGATTTTTAAAATCTCAGTATGGAAATCTTTGCAGAAAGAAACAACCATTTTTAATGCACAGAATTCAGATATAAAAAATGTTATAATGTGTTTAAGAAGCCATTTAAAATGTTTACTCCTTACTTGTGTACTTCTTATGTGCCATTCTTTTCATAACTGTTTTAAATGTTTAAAATCTAGGTGCATGTCTGATCACACAAAATGGTTATAGAGATGTTGGGAATAAATTTTTGTTCACACTTAGTTTGTAACAGATAAACAGTGTTGTAATAGTAAAAAAATAAAAAGTGGGAGTATAAGCTATAGCTTTGTTAGAGAAACAGAGGGTATACAAAGCTTGTTAGTAAAATTAAAAAGATATATGGTATATAACTCTGTATTGCCTCTACTACACCCTTGGAGATAAACTTTTTTTTAACTTAAAAGAAAAAAAAAGCTGAATTGGTTGCATTAAAGAATATATTTAAAGGATTCAAGTGGTAAGAAATAGAATATTTTTTCACTTAAGCCTAACTGATCTTATTTTGTCTTGTTTTTCAAAAAGGTATATAAATTTTGCATTATTTTGAAGAAAAATGTAGAACACTTATTAAAAATAAATACGAAGAACTAAAACTCACCTTAATTATTATGATTATCCAAAGTTTTTCTTACTAAGCATAGCCAAACTTTATCAACAAGAAAATTCAAAATGGCTACTAAGCATAACAGTACAGCAGTAAATATTTTACTCTTGAAAAAAGAGAAAAAATGACTGACACATATAACCTCTAAAAGTAAATAAAATTACCATTTGTATTAATTCATTTTTTCAGTTATTCAACCTAATGTAAACCAAATATAAATTAATAACTAAATTCCTCTTTCTTGAGTATGAGTATAGCTTGCTTTTATAGTTAATGGTTAAAGCACATTTATCAAATTTTCATCAATTATCCCATTATTTTACTCTGTCTCACTTTAATGGTCTTTAGAATATTAAATGTAGATCTTGTGCATTATTATTATTTTCTTTTAGTGTGTGCAGTAAGTAGTTAGGCATATTTTGATTGAAGAAGATAATTACTCTTTCATGGTATGAATTTTAAATATTCAACATCAACTTAATCTGTATAGCTTTTCTCCACTTATGTAAATCAAAATTAATATATTTAGTGGCGTCAACCTCCTAATATGAAAAAAAAAAAAAATCCACTATAATTCATCTATTTTTAGTGATAATTAAACATAGTTTTAGTAATAGATAAAAAAACAATTTTATGTATTACTCGTTAGTATTTAAAAAAAAAATGATCTGAGTAATTTTGAAATAAATATACAAGCGTACAATATTTTGTAAGCGTACGAAATTTTAATTTAACGATTAATATTTTAGAGATATCCTAAAATTATCTGTTTCTTATGTACATATATATTGTGTATTGTTATTATTAAACTGAAAATTTTATTAAATATTTGTTTTTTAAACTTTAATTTTCTTTTTTTTCTTTTAGATCAAATTTTGCTGTTGATTTATGGCCTCTGGAGGACTGTCGACATCAGACCAGCTCCTGAAGGCATTGGTTTCACCCAAATGTACAGCTTTAATTTTACCAAGGCAGAAGTCTGACGTAGCTTGACACTTGTTTTTCATCCATTGACCTCCAAGTGAGAGTACTCTCTGCACCACCGAATTTGCTTCTATTTCATTGCCAGGAGCCATTGGCTAAAGAGTTGATCACAGCTTGTGCTGCTTAACTGCAATGTTCTAAAGGGAACTTCTGCTGTGTATTCATTTTGGTATGGTTGAATAAATATCGTCTGCTGTATATTGGTCCATTTGAATCGTATACGCAAGCAATATTTTTCCGACTAATGAGGAAACATACACTACTGCGCTCTGTTTAGCAACCCATCTAGAAGGGATTTGTCAAAAGTATGTTTATTATTATTATTTGATTCTATCATTTTTATTAATATTATATAAGATTTTGCCAAAAGTATGTTTATTATTATTATTTGATTCTATCATTTTTATTAATATTATATAAGATTTTTGATACTTAATAAAATGTTACATTAAAAATTATAGCATAACTCTATATTTAAACTATAACGCATTAGGACAAACCAGGGCCAAAACTAAGGGGGGGGGGGTTCAGACGGGGCATTGCAGAACAAAGGGGTGCCAAATGAAAATTTTGTTTATCGATTTTTCTCTTCTCACATGTATGTTTAGCACAGTATTATTAAAATCGTCCTGCCTCGGGTATGGTAGGACATAAGGATCCTGTATGAAGAGGATTCTTTCTCGATTCTGCTTTCAAGATTTTAATAAATTAATATTTGACAAAGAAAATTACGTAGTTCAGTGTTACATATTTTTAATTTCAAAATAAGTTGGCTATTAGAAAATTAATAAAATTCACTTTGTAAATATTCTTTGCGAGGGAAGGGGGCCAAAATCATGTTTGCTCCGGCTTCAAAAAAGGCTAGTTTCGGCCCTGGGACAAACTGGAATAGTGATGGGCGATTTCGATTTTTTTTAATCGATGCTATGGCGAACTCTATTTAATCGATTCTATAATTTTTTTTAATCGATGCCTCTAAATGTAATGTCCTTTTCATTTTCCTTAAAAAGTTGAAGGTAAAGCAGTTGAATGTGCCAATACCAAAACTTTCTTCTATCTCAAACATGTTCAAACTCCAAAATTCGCTATCACAGTGTCAAATTTAAATGATAACCTATGGCCATCATGAGGATAAAAAAAGTATAGGTTTGTTGAAATATGAGCATTTAAAAAGAATGCATTTTCCAAATAAATAATTGAATTTCGGCCCACACCCTCTTAGATGTCTGCAACAGAAATTCCCTTACCAATTCGAAGAGCATAAAAGCGAAACCTGTTGGGCAGTATACATCCAAGCCTAATAAGGATCTATTTATGTGATAGTGTAACAGTATATGAAGTTTGAATTAATTCCGTGCATTAGGTTTTAGATATAGCTATCACGAATATCGTGTGAAATGCAGTATATCAGCGCAGCCTGTTATTTGATTTACACGAAAACCTAATCAGGAACAACATATGACAATGTCTAACGAAATATTAAATTTGATGAAATTTCATTCATTAGTTCTAGAGATATGATCACTAAAATCGTGTAATTCCTGAAAAACGTGTTAAATTCAGGGGTTTCCCGGGGGGGGGGATATCACCCCTCCCCCCCCACCTGAACATTGAAATGCCCCCCCAAAAGGTTTGAGATTTTATGCTTAATGTACAAAAGTCCAACCCCCCTCCCCTCCTCTGAAGTCTAGAATGCCCCTCGCTGGAGCCGCAGAAATCCCTCCCAGAGAAAAATGCTGAATTCAATTCAGCATATCAACGCCCCCTATTGGGTGATTTACACCGAAACCTAATAAGCAACAACTTATGCCAACGTCTAACTGAGTTTGATGAAAATCCGTGCATTAGTTCTTGAGATAGAGCTGTTGCGAAAATCAGGGAAAATGCAGCATAGCAGCACCACCTACCAGCAAATTTACATCAAAACCTAATCATCAACAACTTGCGTCAACGTCTAACCGAATCTGAAGTTCAGTAAAAATTCGTGCATTAGTTTTTGAGATAGCGATCATGCAGAAATCATAAAAAATGCAACATAGCATCGCCACCTGCTGGGCGATTTTCACCAAAAAGTAATCAGCTCCAATTTATATAAAGGTCTAACTAAATCTAAAGTTTCAACAGATTCCATGCATTAGTTCTTTAAATAGACCACCCACAATTTTTTTGTCAGAGACAAACAGACAGACAATTTATAAAAATAGTCAAATCGTATTCCAGACAAGACCTTCTAAAACTATAAATCCTTCAAAAACTGGTAGTCAAAATTTTTCACGAATCCAACACTTTTCTTTTTCTAAATACAAAAGAAAGCATGAACAAATTGATTCCACCCGTAACGTAGGATCAGAAATAGCAAATCGATTCAGTACACAGATTCGATGTCGATCTTTACATGCAGGTTGAATCGTTTTCAAGACGATTCTTTATTGCGGGCAGAATCGTTATCCTTTAATTTACTTCAAATCGAATCGCGGTCGATTCAAGATTCGGAATCGGGTTGAATCATTATATTTATTCTTCCAGTTTTACTCTTTTAGTGGCAGAATTGATGTAAAATTTCATATAAGGACGGATTTTTTTTTCTTTCTTGGTCACATCAGTGTTGGATGCAGGTAATTTTATACAAGAGGGATTTCTGCGACTCCGGGGGAGAGCGTATTTTAGAGATCCATAAGGGGAGGGGAGAATTGCACATTTGCAATTAAAAAGCATAAAATCTTAAAACTTACGGGGGGATTGTTCAATGTTCCAGGGGAATGTCCCCCCAGACCATCCCTGAATTCAACACTAGGTTAAATCATTATACTTTTGTCTAGAAGCCTAGTTATTTGGGTTACTAGTTTATTTTTCAAGTTTGTCCCTTGTAATCCATCTCCCCCCCCCTTTCTCGCCAATCAATTTACAGGGCCGTTCAAAATATGCATGCAATTTTTAAAATGCCAAACTCTCATTCTATTTTATCATAAATCCACATTTTGACCAAAGATATATTTGAGGTCACCCCTCCGACCGTTTAGGACTTACCTGACGCACCAGGGGGCATACTTACTGTTTCTTCCAAATCATATCGTATAACATATCGTTGGAAAGCTTTTAATGTCCTCTTTTATTTTCTGCCCCCCCCCCCTAGTTACATGCTCTTGGCATTTTTTAGCTCACAGGCTATCAAAGCCTGAGAGCTAATGTGCCCACCGGTTCTGTATGTATGCATGCATGTACATAACGCGATAACTCTTGATAAAAATATCCGATTTGCTTCAAATTTTTTTCTAGGTTCATTCTGATAAGGCGCTTCCCTGATTAGTTTTGACGGCTCATTGGTTAAGTATAAAGGGGGAAGGGGGCTACCCCCCCCCCCTTTAACTTAGATAAATGGGTTTTTCATTCAGAATTATCAGATTTTGGTATACCGGTTCATTTTGATAACGAGCTTCTCTGATTAGATTTGAAGGTTCATTGTTACAGTCTAAAGGGGGGACCGGGGGCTAATACCCTCTAATTTAGGGAGATGGGTTTTCTATCCGATTTGCTTCAAATTTGGTATACCGGTTTATTCTGATAAGGTTCTTCCCTTATTAGGTTTGGAAGTTCATTGGTTAAATATAAAGAGGGGGGGGGGAACAGGGCTAATAATACCCCTCTTAAATTTAGATAAATGGGTTTTTCTATCCGATTTGCTTCAAATTTGGTATACTGGTTTATTTCGATAAGGCGCTTCCCTGATGACAATTGGAGGGTCATTGTTTAAGTATAAAGAAGGGAAACGGGGGAGGCAATTTCCCCCTTAATTTATTTTTTGAGGAGCATTACTAGGAAAGAAGAGTATAATATACAGTTAGTGTGAATAGCCTGCGAGTTCAATGCCATCAGTTTAATTGGGCACTTTTCTTTTTAGCTCACAGGCTATCAAAGCCTGAGAGCTAATCTGCAGGTTGTATATGTACATAACACGATAACTCTTGATAAAAACATCTGATTTGCTACAATTTTTTTTTTCCCCTAGGTTCACTCTGATAAGGCGCTTCCCTGATTAGTTTTGGGAATTCATTGGTTAAGAATAAAGGGGGGCTAGTCCCCCCCGTAATTAAGACCAATGTCAGACGGGCGTCTTTTTTGCTTAGGTATTATCCATTCACAATGCTATAGCATTGTGAATGGATTATAACTAAGCAAAAAAGACGCCCATCTGACATTGGGCTTTTTATGCAGAATTATTCGATTTGCTCCAAATTTCGTATACCAGTTTATTATGTTAAAGAGCTGCCTTGATTAGATTTGGAAGTTCCTTAATTAAGTATAAAGGGGGCTAGACCCCCACTCTTAATTTAGATAAATGGGTTTTTCATGCACAGTTATCCGATTTGCTCCAAATTTGGTATACTGGTTTATTATGTTAAGAAGCTGCCCTGATTAGATTTGGAGGTTTATTGGTTAAGTGCAAAGGGGGGGAGGGACGGGGGCTAGTTTCCCCCCCTTTTTAGATAAATGGGTTTTTCATGCAGAAGTATTCGATTTGCTTCAAATTTGATTTACTGGTTTCTTCCGATATGGCGCTTCCTTCATTAGTTAAGTGTAAAGGGTGGAAAGTCCCCTCCCCTTAATTTAGATAAATGGGTTTTCATGCAAAATTATCCAATTTACTTTTTTTTTTTCTAGGTTTATTCTGATAAGAAGCTTTTCTGATTAGATTTGAAGGTTCGTTCGTTAGGCATAAAGGGGGAAATGGGGGAGCTAATACCCCCTTAATTTAGCGAAATGTTTTTTTCATGCTGAATTACCTTGTTTGCTTCAATGTTGGTATACCAGTTTATTATGTTAAGGAGTTTCCCTGATTAAATTTGGAGTTTCATTAGTTAAAAATAAAGGGAGGAAAGAGGGGGCTAACTCTCCCCCCCTCTTAATTTAGATAAATGGGTTTTTATGCAGAATTATTCGATTTGCTCCAAATTTGGTATATTGGTTTATTATGTTAAGAAACTGCCTTGATTAGATTTGGAGGTTCATTAGTTCAGTATAAAGGGAGGAAAGGGGACTAGAACCCCGCCTTAATTTAGATAAATAGGTTTTTCATGCAGAGTTATTCAATTTGCTCCAAATTTGGTATACCGGTTTATTATGTTAAGGAGGTGCCTTGATTAAAATTGAAGGTTTATTGGTTAAGTGTAAAGGGGGGCGGAGGCTATTCTTCCACCCTTAATTTAGATAAATAGGTTTTTCATGCAGAATTATTCGATTTGCTTCAAATTTGATATACCGTTTTATTTCGATATAGCACTTCCTTCATTAGGTTTGGAGGTTCATTGGTTAAGTATTAAAGGGGGAAAGACCCCTCCCCTTAATTTAGATAAATGGATCTTCATGCAGAATTATCCAATTTACTTTAATTTACACCACCTTGCATGGTCAATAAAATGTGTTTCTCGCAGGAAGCGATTGTAGAGCTAGCCTTTTGCTCTGCACTAAAGATCTCACCTTCTGACCATGGGTTTTCTGGTTCGATCCTTGCTGCCATTCATTACCTGCATTAGTGACCTTGGACAAATGAACATATACTTCACCATCTCTACTCAAGAACAACAGATAGCAACACTGAAAAAACACCCAACAAGCTAAGCCTGTTAAGCACACGTAGCATGCAAAAGCAATTATAGAACTGGTTCCAAACAGTTTTTTAAAAATGAGTGTTTAAATTAAAAAAAAAAAATAAATATGTAACCAAACCCGAAAAAGTACAACATGAGATAGGGTCAGGTGGGGGAAAGTGGTGGTAATCTAAAAAAAATGCACTTTTTTCACAATAAATGTGCATTTTTATTTTTTTTTTCAATTAATACATAATTGGAGTTTGTGACAAATATTTCTATTAAGATTTGTAAATCTGGCAACAAGTTTACAGTTGTTTATCTTCTTGTTTACATATATGTGCAGTTTGTCCTTGACACATGGTATTGATAAACTTTGTTCTTGATCCTTTCTCACTTGAAAAAATTAGTATATTTTGATACATTTCAGTAGAACTTCTTAAAAACAGATTCATGCATCAAGGTAAGAATTATTTTATTATTTCAATTTTTTATGATTTTTTTTCTGAGGTGGGGGAAAGTGGTGGTATAGTTAGGCTTAGCTCAATGTTGTATGATGATTCAATTTTAGACTGTAGATGTGATTAATTTTTAAAAATGGGCTGTAATAAAAGTATTAATCTAAAAAAAATAGGCTTTATTTATAAATTTTAGTCTTAATATGATAATACAATTAAATTAAAAGTTATTTTTTACATAGGGTCAGGTGGGGGAAAGTGGGCCCATGGGGTAAAGTAGTGGTATATTGAAAAAAACCCATTTTCTCTTTTAAATTAAGATATTTTGTTAATTCTTTTTTAGAGACATATATTGAGATTATGGCAACTATTCTTATTTTAGTTTTAGAAACTGGAAACAAATTTAATGTTTACAAACTATCTTGTTTATGCTCATTGCATACCGTCAAAAAGTCGATCAGCTAAAATAATCGCCCAAGTGATAAAAATTAATACATTATATCACATAAAGCATTTGAATAAGTCACCATTGGGGAACTATTAGACTTTCTTGCTATTTGGTGGTGAAGATTATATAGAGTTCAGCAATTTATGCTACATACTAAATGAACCCAATTTTGATAGCCATGGACATTATTTCTTTAATTAAATAATATCTGAAAAAAATATTTTTTTTTTGTGCATTTGTACCTTTAAAAATAATTAAGATACATTTATTTCAGTGTATTTTTATTTAAAAAACAATATTTACACATTTTTATTTAAATATACACTAATTTTGGAACTACCCCCCACCATGGGGTAAAGTGGTGGTATCAAAACATGCTCTTTTAAATGTATCACTATCAGAAAACACTCAAATAAAATTGAGTGGTTATGCTTCATGTTTAATCTATATGAATCCAATGTATAGAAAATGTATCAAAAGTTTCATTAAAATAAATTTAATCGTTTGATTTTAGGGCCTTTTCTAAAAAAAGCTTGATTTTACCACCACTTTCCCCCACCTGACCCTATCAACCTCAGGTATCCCATGAAAAAAAAATTATTTTAAGTACCAATAACCGTGAGATATTTGTCAATAATGCTCCCATAGGTTCAACATTAGCTTGTGAATGTCTTCACGTGACTAATGTAGTCTCTTAATATTGTAATACAGTAGACTCCCTCAAATCTGCACAGTTTAGGACCAGAGGTTGTGCGGATTTCTGGTCATTGATTTGTTTACATTTTTGAAACATTAATTTGATTGGTAGTTAAGCAAGGGAAATTATAATGAATGCTTACAATAAAGTGAAACATTAAAATAAGTAAAATATTAAAATAATTATGTAAAATAAAAATTTAGAAAAATATCAAATTATTACCGACAAAATCGATTTCAAAAGTCCTATGCTGCCATCTATTGGTAAAGCGATCATAAGATTGAAACGTCATCATATAGATATGCTAATTTATATCAAATCAAAAGTAATGTAAATTTATTTAGTAATAAATCAGCTGTAATAACCAAAAGAGAATGATAAACAAAAAATTTAGTAAAAAACACATTGCAGTAGTCGCTGATTTTGACGCCATCTTGAATTTTGTTCCTGCAACTTAACTGTAAATTTCATTGTTTACATCTGAAAAAAGACGCGGATTTAAGGGAGTCTACTGTATTGAAACTAAACTAAAATCTGTAAAAATAAAATCAGTCTATAACAGAATTCTGTCTTAAATGAAAAAATTTTCAACAAAAAGAATATCAACAATTATGTCTGCTAAGATGGAAACCTGTATAAAGTGAAATATTTTTCGTTTCCATTTGATTACGTTTTCAGATTTTAACAAATCAATATTTGACAAAGCTGATTATGTAGTTCAGTATTACGCATGTTATGATTACATATTTTAGATTTTAAAATAAATCAGCTATTAGTAACTTAATAAAATTCCCCTTGTAAAGAAAGGGAAAGGGCCAAAATCCTTGTTTGCCCCAGGCACAATAAAGGCTAGTTTTGGCCCTGATAGAATTAGCTGGCAGGAAACTTTCCTCAACAGCAGCTTTTATTTTTTGTGTACATAAATTATAAATAAGACTTGTGTAGAAATAAAAAGAATGAAAAGTTTATCTTTTAAATGATAGATTGCAATATGAATTTTGCTGATGGAAAATGGTATTCAGCCATTTATAATTTGTACTTTGCTAACATAAAAATACATAGGTTTCTTATAAAAAGTTAGGTAGCATTCAAAATACCTATATTTTAAAATAAATTAATAGAATTTAGTTTATTATATATCTAAATAGAAGTATTTATTAGTCATTTTCAAATAAGCAGCCACTTTGAAATTATTAATATCACAGAAAAATTTGTTTGAATGCAAAATAGTTATTTCATATAGATTAACACTTGGAAAGAAAGTGATCATTTATGAGTTTTTAAAGGTTTCAGGTACAAAATAAAGTTTAATAACTGAGAATTTTGATTGACGTTCCTTTTAAAAACTAATATTATTAAATTTAATACTACATTGTATTTTTTCAAAAGAATTTGGATTTAAAAAAAAGGTAGGCCTAGTAACACTTGGGGAAAAAAAAAAAACACTTAATTTTCAAATAAAAAAGTTATAATTTAATAAATAAGTAACCAAATATATAGTTAACATTGATGAAAGATTATTAAAAATACTTACCATTTTTCTGTGGACTCAATAATTAAAAAATAAAGTATATAATAGTTTTGTTTACATTAATAATACTACCACTTTCTTACTAACACTTCAAAAATTGTGATGCTTTGTTTACACTAAATAGGAAAAAATAATGCATCATTTAGCTTTATTATCAACTACAGATACCAAAACTTTTATAGTGTTTATAATAACTCCCATGAGATGCATAAAACACAGACATTATATTTATAAAACAGTTGAATTTTAATGATAGAAGAAATACATGTATTCTCATATATTATACTGTATTGTCATAATATCCTACATTACAAAATCTAGTCTAGGTGAAAAGCTTTGGGAAGAACTTATTCAAATCAGATATTTTTATTTTAAATTTCTGTAATTTAAAATAACCTAACACTTAAATATACATAAACACCATTTCATTATAGTACTGATGTTGATGCATATGTTACATATCAATAAGATTTTTTTTTTAAACATTGAATATGTGTTCGAAGTTTAAAACATTAAATAGATATTGATCAATTTGAAAATCGTTCATTAATAATACAGATTTAAATTACTTTTATGCTTTCGATGGATGCTAGCATTTAAATTTTAAATACATAAATCACTGTTTATTGTTATTAAATATGCACATACACAAAAGGAAATAATACACAGGTGCTTAGAATTGTTCAAGAAAAATAAACATACATTGACAGAAAAAGCCATGCTTACCAAACTTGAAATTGCTTTATTTTCATCGTGGATCCATTTAATGAATTTTTACAGCGGGTTCTTCAGTGTTTGGCTAGCAAGCGCACACTTTCAAAGCAGAAGAAATTATTTCACTTACTGCTTCAAAGGTGACACCAGCTGGCCAATTAATTCATAAATTAAAATAAAATGTCCGTATTTTCTTTTATATAGAATAAGTCTTACATAAACAATCGACCTGTTTCGCGAAGCACATGACAGCTACATAATTTAAAATTACAAAACTAAAAATATCTGGCAACTAAATTATGACATCTTTTGTTCAATGTATAATAGAAAAAAATATTTCACTTAATACAAGTAAATCATTCAAAAAATTAATATAAACGTATTTTTAAAATATCTATATACTGTGTATCAAAAAGCATCTCGCGGTCGCGCTGAAAAGCAGTAAGTTTTGTATCATCGCTGGAGAGAATACGCCAAATCCTTTGGCGAAATATTTTTCGCCAAGGACTTGCTGAAAGTGCATACACTTTGGAGTATCGCTACGATGTTACGCTGTCACAAATAACCCAGAACTTCAATCCATACTTTCCAGGTTTAGATGGCATATACTGACGGAAAGGACATTTTCCACGAAAAGAAACTAATTGCTCATCGACAGTCATAGACCAATTAGGAATATAAGGGTCTTGTAAATAGCTATTCCACAATTCAAAGCATTCTCTTATTGGCTCTAATTTATCAGTTGATCTTCTTTTACGCCTCTCAGCAGCATCATCAAATCTTATGACACGTAATATACTTGTGAATCTATTGCGACTCATAATGTCCCGAAATATTTGTCTTCCATTTTTTATGCTCCAAAGTTCGCTTACTGTTTCATTTTTCGATTTATATACTCCAATAAGTAATAAAAGTCCGATGAATTTTTTAAGTTCTATAATATCTATAGGTTTCCACTCTTTATAGAATACTCTATTGCCTTCCGCGTTTGTCCATTTTACTATAATTTCCAAAAGTCTTTTTCGGAAATAGATAAGAAATGAGGATGATATGGAATCCACTTCACGATTTGCAAATCTTGAAGGTCCAGATTTTTCACGTAAAATATTGATTTCAGTACGTCTTCCTTGTGGTCTGGCAACTTCATTCTTATACCAGATCTGTGAATTATTTTTGGAAACAAAAGTAGAATTTGAAGTACTTGTGGTTGCTACATTTACTTCATTGGAATCATTATCAGATTCTGAGTAGGAATCAGAAATTTCATTATGTATTTCAACATAATCTACTTCACCTTCATCAGACGACAGATTTTCATCATCGGTGTCGAATTCTATATCGTCCGGATTTTCCATAATTTTTTGAATTTCCTCTTGAGTCAATACTTTTTTTCTGTTCATCTTCAATTCAGTTTTTAACAAAAAATAAGTTAGGAAATAAGAAAATGATGAATATTTGTAAAATAACAAAGCACGTACAAACTACACTTATTACTTGTCTTCAAATATCAAGTCCTATTTTCAATGAAAAGACTCAAAAACATCAATAGACACCATTCGCTCACTAACTGTGTCTGTTGATAAATGACTCTCTGAACCAGAAGTAACCTTTTATATATAGAGCACGAAGTTTACTAGATCAGTCTAGAATGTTCTCAAAACTTCATTATAAAGTCGCCAAATTTGGCGAGATTGGCGCTAAAAATCCATCGCCAAATGGGCGATAAACAGCCAATTATGGTAACCCTGTTCCTCCTCATGATTTATGGCAACCCTAGAAAAAGAAAGCAACAGTATATTACGTTTGTTTTAATGTTGGGTCCAATGGACCCGCGTGGTAAACAATGAAACAAATTAAAAATAGGTAAAAAATTTCGAACAAAATTTTAATCGCAATTGCATATACATAGAGGAGACAATTGCAGGAAAAGTCATGTAATCGCGAAACTTTGAATGCTATTTTTCATGAGAAAAATTTACATTAAATATTGCTGTCGGGTCCAATGGACCCGTCTGGTAGACGGAAGGTTAATGAAAGATAATGAATTTCAGGTTCTCTTCAAATCAAGCAATGTCTGCTGTTACTTTATAAGCTAAATTTCCATTTCTTCATAAAGAGAATAGTCCTCCATTGCAGTCGATTACAGAAGACTGTAATCGATTATTTTCGATTTCTAAAAGCAGATTGAAATTATGTCCCTATTTATGTAAGTTGGATAGCGATTACATATTTGATTCTGTTTTTTTTTTTATTCTGGGTTCTGATTACAATTAATATTTTTTGTTAAATTGCAATTATCGAAGAAGTCGATTAGGATTATAATTCCATTGCGCTAATTTCGTAATCTGCATGTTACGAAGACAGGGGACTAACAACAAATCGAAAAAAAAAAACATATTTGTCAAAAAGCATCCCTGTAATATAAAATGATTGAAATGATCTGTATCTGCAGAGCATGACTAAGTGGCTCTTTTCAATTATGAGTATAAAATTTATGATTACGATTACTATGTGATTTCATAATTTTTTTAATCGATTCCGTTTACATGATTACGATTACTCGAGGTCTGAAAGTCTAGTGAGCATGCTGATATTTCTACCTCGGAGGCTCATTTAGGTACACAAGGTGAGCTTGCTTGATTGATAAATGCTTGATTGCCTACCTTTTTGATGCGTTATGTGAACAATATATATTGATAGCATCTTTCGCAGTATAGTTTTTGCCCGTCGTTTTGGGATGAACTGAATCTTCTGGATGTCGAATTTTACGTTCAAAATTTTTGCCAAAATCTATGAACTACAAATCGACTCATATTTAATCATCTGCCTACCCCTGTCTGATTTGATCTATCTTTAATCGCTCAATGATTCTGCATCACAATTCCCCAAAATAATGCCTGGAAAGTACCGTAATAAATTAGCTATTTAATATTTCTTATCTTACTATAACAGCAAAATATTGTCTTATTATCGCAAAGGATTTTTATACTATTTGCACATGTTGCATTCTGACTACAGCATCACTATTTTGCATATAGAATTTTTGTTCAACAACTTTAAAATTTAACAACATGCTCAAATTATGTTCATTGGTTTATTTTCGAGCAAATTGTGCAAATTATCATTTAGAGAACAGTATACATTAAAAAGTCTTTAAAAGTAACTTTTATTTAGCGTTAAAAAGGTAATTTTATTTAAAGTTTGACAATATATATAAATTTTTAATAAAGGATTTTGGGGATATTTTTACTTACGGATGCATTTGGTCTCAATGCCTGTCCACATTTTGCTTGAAGTACATGTTCTCTCATTAGATCCTTCTATGACATTACCTTTGTGACATTTGAAATAACATTTCTTCCCAACGGTCAATGGATGCTGCTCGCATCTCATGTGTCCATGTTTTGGCTCTTCTAGAGGGTTGCACCGGACTTCTGCAATTGAAAAATATAAATTTTTTAACTCACTTATGCAGATTCATTATTCAATTCCTACTATTAGCTCACACTCTCCCTATATTTATTCAATTCCTACTATTAGCTCACACTCTCCCTATTTTTATTTATATATTTATATATTTATCTTGTACAAATTTTCAATCGTTAATAAAATACTCATTATTCATCCTATCAGGTTGAAATAAATTTTTTAAAAATTGTACTGGATGACAATTGATGTTAATAAAGTTTTTTCAAATATTAATTAATTAATTAAATTTTAATTAATTAATTTTAGTTTTGCATGGGAAACAAAATGGCCGCCATTGATTATTGAATTTCAATGAAAGTATTTTCAATAAGGGTTACCATAGGGGGACCCTGTTCTGTCGCCAAATACCGCCAAGTTTGTCGCCAACTTGGCGATATATCGCCAAATTTGGCGGCCAAAATGAGTCGCCAAAAGTGACGCCAACTTGGCGATATCTGTAATATTTCGCCAAATTTCCATAGAGTTCCATTGTAAACCTACTTGCTTATAGAAAATTAACAAATTGAGATATTTTAATGCAACAAAAACTCATATTAGCTTGATTATATTAAATTTTTCTTTGATGGCCTAAGTAGGAATTGACTTTAAAAACAAAATTTTTATATTACTTGTTCAATTCCTACTATTAGCTCACACTCTCCCTATATTTATTTATATATTTATCTTGTTCAAATTTTCCATCGTTAATAAAATACTCATTATTCATCCTATCAAGTTGAAATAATTTTTTTTAAACTTGTACTGGATGACAATTGATGTTAATATAGTTTTTTCAAATATTAATTAATTAATTAAATTTTAATTAATTGATTTTAGTTTTGCATGGGAAACAAAATGGCAGCCATTGGTTATTGAAGATCAATGAAAGTATTTTCAATAAGGGGTTACCATAGGGGGGACCCTGTTCTGTCGCCAAATACAGCCAAGTTTGTCGCCAACTTGGCGATATATAGCCAAATTTGGCGGCCAAAATGAGTCGCCAAAAGTGACGCCAACTTGGCGATATCTCTAATATTTCGCCAAATTCCCATAGAGTTCCATTATAAGCCTACTTGCTTATAGAAAATCAACAAATTGAGATATTTTAATGCAACAAAAACTAATATTAGCTTAAGGGATTATATTAATTTTTTCTTTGATGGCCTAAGTAGGAATTGACTATAAAAACAAAATTTTTATATTTCTTGTTTAAGTATTTACTGTAAAACTTGTCGACTTGAGCTTTCTAATGTTTTAAGTAACTTCGTATCATGAAAACTTTCTACTGAAAATTATTATTTTTACATATGACTAGGCAATTGTGATTTAATCAGCTATATGCAGTCAGCATGCACGTTGTTGCTATTATTTTATTCCATTCTCTCCTTGCACATTGTTCTTAACCCTCTGCGCGTCTGAGTGCTTTTCTGCATTTTCCGAAAAATGCTTATAAAACTCATGTTAATTAAAACTTTCTTTCCCCTTTGTTTCTAAAATACACTTTATGCCCCTTTATTTGACATACATCTTAAAATACAATTCTGTCAAAAATATTTCCGTCTAGAACCTATTCAATTTGTTTTTGAAAAACGAAAAAAATACGGGCAAACAGCTTAGAGGTTTAAAAAGGAGATCTATTCCATTCTATAGCTTATGCAATACAATTTAAGCACACCATTGTAAGAATTTAAATGACCTAGTTGTCAGTGGCGTGGCGTCCGGTCATCGCTGGATGCGGCGATGACCAAGCAATATTTTAAAACTCTTAATAAGCTTTTAAAACTCTACGATCCAGTTTTAGCAGAACATTTGGAGTTCATGTATAAGTGAAGGTAAGATTTAAAGTTTCTTTTTTGAACATTCAACCATTGAATTTTAGAGTTAATAATTTTTCACCACAAACTTAAATAATTGCGATGACTACCGAAAATTTTCACGCCACGCCACTGCTAGTTGTATGAAGGCATGGGTAAGTGTAGTAACATCCTTAAATGCTACATTATGTTGCATTATCTTAATATTATAATCCCAGAATTTAAATATTCAATAAAATAAAAACTTTAAAGGAGAACATTGAATACTCTTTAAAATTGACTTCAAATCTCAAAGAAGTAAAAATATTTTACTCTTACAAAATTATTTAAAAAATTGACATTCTTTTAAAAGCCCTTTCAGGAGTTCGGTAATAACCAAGGAAACGAATTGGAATGTTTCGGGACAATGCGAGCGATTCACATTAATTGATATTCATTTAATGGACAGTACTTTAGGCGTGGTATGTATCTATGTTATTTAAATATTTTATAAAATATTAGGTTCAAGCCCACCAAGTACGGGTGAAGAAAAACTCAAAATATTAAATTTATTTACAAAATTACCATCTTATTTCCTAAAACAAAATTCATAGAAAGTATCGCATGATAATGAAAATACTTTAGAAAAAAATCATATTTGTATTCGGAACTTATATATTATTGATTTTGAAGATTTAAAATAAAAAGTCAATTAGCTTTCGCACTGAGTTCTATTATTTATCAAAATAATTTTATACCTACCATAATTTTAATTTTGCTAAAATTAATTTATTATTTAAAATAATGTTAATTATGTTTTTATTTTACTTTTTTTTTTTTTTTTTTTTTTTGGGGGGGGGGGGGGGTAAGATTTTACCTTTAAGAAATTTCCTGGTGAAAACTGACACAGAAAGCAATTGCAGAATTCAAAATACAGATAAGAGAGTTTTTTCAATTGAAACTACTTTCATGAGTAATTCTATGAACTGTTACAGGAAGCATGAACAATAATGAGATTTTATTACAATAGATTTTCGTAATGTAACGTAAATGGTTATTTCACTTAATCCTAAAGCGAACTTGTTTTCCCATTATCTCAAAAGCCGTTTTATTTATTAAACTAATAATCCAATACTATTTACCTCTGCAAACTGATGTAATTCCACTCCACTCACCATTACTGTGGCAAATTCGCACGTCACTGAGAGGGTCGGCCAACTCATATCCATCTTTACACATGAAATGGCACGTCGATCCGTATGAAGTATCACACTGGCCTAAAAGGTAACCGTTCGCAGGACTTTGCAGAGGTGGACAGTCAACCGCTTCAAATAAATATACTGATATTAACAACATAAATTATTCATAAAAATTAAAGTTCATTTTGTTCTATTTTGTTAAAAAAATTGACCTAAATTTAAATGAATTTAAAAATAATTACAAATTAATTAAATTAAATGCAATTTATTTTTAGAAGAACAAGTAAGAAAAAAATCATGCATCAAGCATATATTATGAAACACTTTCCAACACATTTAGAATAATGTAACAAAACTACACCGTTTAAGAAAACAAAATATTATGTCTAATTCAACCATATGGAAACGCATAATACATTTCAAAACACAATTTCAGCTGTTCCCATCCACAATCGGAAAATTATGCGAATTTTTTCAGCAGCCCTGTATATGATATATAGATTTGAATCTATTAACTGCATGCATGCCAAAATTTAGTTCACTTAAGAGTTCAGTTGAAAATTTACCTTCAGCAATTTCCTCTAATAAGGAGAACGGTAAGTGAATACTTTTGTATTTGAGGTATACAATTTATATATAACGAGTAAGATGCAAAAATTAATTTAATTTAAAACCGCATACCGAATTTTAAACCGTACACTCCAGCAATTATTACTCAAAGACAGTACTGTACTGTAACGATTTCTTTTGTGTGTTCCTGTAAATGAATAAAAAATGCTATGAATGCTTTGTTTAAACGTAATCATAGTGAAATTCAGTGATTTATATCAGTTTCAATACATTTGAAATAGCATAATGTCATTAAAGTACTCTGCAAATGATTTTTTTCCATACAGGATAATACTGCTGTGGGCAACGTCATTCCAGTTAACAGCGACCCTCCTTGTCCTTAACTTAACTTAAAACTTAAAACCATTGATATTAAAAACATATGTAAAGAAAGGAAAGATCTTACATTAACTCCGAGATCTTTTGAAAGGATAGCTGTCATGAAAATTATCACGTTTGTGATTGTTACATCTCGGGGTTAATGAACATCTTTCTTTTCTTTACATATGTTTTTAATATCAGTGATTTTGAGTTTTTAAGACCAGTTCATTTGTAATGGAATAATAAATAAATCTTAATCACCTTTTTTTTTTTAGAAAATTTATGATTATTTTAGTTATATTAACGCAGGGTGAATGTGACATTCCGCTCTAAACTCTTTTTGAGTTTTTCTATTCTATTGTTAATTTTCAGTCAGTATTTGAGTAAATTAAATGAGATTTTGCTAAGTTAAAAAAAATTGCACATATTTATCATGTCTGATTGTTTTTTTTATTGCATACTCTTATTTTTAAATTATTTTAAGTGACACAGCACTGAGGAAAAAAAAAATGTCAAAGATTACATTGTTTGTGATTAATCATGGAAAAATTTTAATTTTTAAATATTATAATTTTTTTTTTACCAGCAACTGGGTTCCAATTGTAACAAAGTGCTTGCATTTCCTTATTTTGCTTTTCATTTTTAAGAATTTTTACAAGTACTCTTCACAAGTTCATATTTTCCTTTCAGAGTAGAATGCAGTTTTCAAATAATAAAATTTGCTTCTGATAGTTTAACTGATCCAGTGGTATTAAAACTGATTACCTGATATTTTCGTTAATTCAAGTAGATTTTGGGGGGAAAAAATCATTACTTTTTTCAGCAAATGATAAATTTGGCATTGTTTAAAATATAAACATAGTTCTATTGGCAGTATCTGTAATAATATCTGATAGTATCGAAAGACTAGAAATACATTTAAATCAATAATTAAAATTATTTTTCAAATTTAATCTCAATTTAAATTAAATAATTGCTAAGTGAACCTATTTTATAGCCCGAAAATTTTTAATAGAGATTTTCATTTAGTTTCTGATGCGTTAAAATGCATTTTTTATAAAAGGTTTTTTGTTACTTATTTTTTCTGTCTGTTTTATCTGTTTTCAAAGTCTCGTAAGCTTTCAAATTGCGTTTGGTTTGTAAAAATTTGTTTTATCCAAGCTATTTACTATGGTTAATTAAATTGTATATTTTCTAATAATTTACTGGCCTTCAGAATTTTTATTCCTTTTCTATGAGGATTATAATTTAGACAGCTAAAAAATATATCTTTTCCATTCAAAATTAAAGTAAGCTGTGTTATATAATTTTCCAGAATCTGTGATATATCTTGTGGATTTTTTTTTTCATTTTAAATAGAGCAAAAAAAGGACCGAAATTGGGTTGTAAGATTGCTGGGTACAGCAATGTTCCAAATTGGAAAGTGTCTCTTTGTAACTCAAAATGGGTATAAAACATACCCATTTTAAGTTTATTGCAGATCCTAAGTTGGAGTACACAGTTTCCATCAAAAGGTGAAATTTTAACCCTTTTTAGGTATACTCTGGGTTCTAAGTTGGGTTTCTTACAGAATCCAAATTGGAGATATCAAAAATCGGTAGATATCCAAAATGAGTTAATCTTGTACCCATTTTGGATAAACTCTGAATTCCAATTTGGGTTCTACTATAAACCCAAATTGACACCTTTTTAAAGCCATTTTGGATTACAAAGAAACACTTTCCAATTTAGAACATTGCTGTACCCAGCGATCTTACAACCCAATTTGGGTCATTTTTTGTTCTATTTTAGAATTTTTTTTTTTTTTTTTACAGTACATGTACCATAATGTAATGGAAAACTTTTGAGTGCCCCTGTAAATGAACGATTAATCCTACATACTTCATATACAATACCAAACATGCTTTGGTGACCTTAAATAACCTTTATCAATTGCATGAAAATCCGAGTATATTTACGGGAGTTAGAGCGTGGACAGACGGACAGACAAACCGAATGCATAAACACTTTTCAATTTTGTTGGAAAGTGTTAAAAATGCAAAATATAATCCCGTGCTTCAATAGAATGAAACAATAGCAGTTAAGTTCTTTAAGGATAAAAGCATGAAATGTGTATGCAAACACAAGTGCGCATGCATACAAGAGTATATGAAGACGTGAGTTTCAAAACTCGCCTTACCCAAAATTTAAAAAATCGAGTTTTCTCCATCAATCTATTCTATTGGTGAACCTGCATTGAAAAAACAGTACAATCTGCAAAAAAAACTAGTTTTATCGTGCATTTCTGCCCTTTAAAATATTGATTTACAATGAAAACCAATGGACTGAGTCAGAGGTTTTTTGTGATTTTCCCAAAATTTGATGTTCTGTATAAGACGAGTTTTGAAACTCACGTGCTCATATCAAGAAGGTTCCGCATTAGCTCTGTAAAGCAAAATAGAGGGCAGCACAAGGTTGCGGTCACTTCTATAGTAAATTGAATTCTGATAAAGCAGCAAGTCAAACAATACCGATATATGAGCATTGGGAGTTGTGGTGCATTTTCAGCCCTAGTTTGAAGTAGACTGCGATGACACCTCAGAATTTGCTTTAAACTTCGAAAAACGGTCATAGGAGCATTAAACATGGACCGAATCAGTAGTGTACGAGAAATTAGATTCTTCTTGTGCTAATGAACCCTAACATTCAGCTCTCGTCGTTTGTCAGTTTCTCGCCAACCTCAAGCTATCACGTCCTGCTAATCATATTTATCTCCTATCGGCGTCATCTAAACCGAAGAAGGTGAAGATGCGATTTATAGACCAATATTTTCACATAGTTTTTGCGATCAGTTTCAAATCAGAAAATATTATGGCCTGTCTGTAGTATGCCAATATGACTTCTAGGCGGCAAAACAACAATTGAAGGAATGTTATGCGTTGCTGCAAAACATGGCTATCTTAAAAATGTTATGCTTTTAAGTGTGGGTATTTTCTTGAAATTTATAAAGCATTAAAAATGCTTTGTTATAAATCCCTTAAATGATTATTTAAATGTCTTTTGTATAAAAAGAGACTATAAAGTTAATACATGTATAATATGGAAAACCTTACCTTTGCAAGGAATTCCTTTAGATGGGTCACCTACATATCCTTCTTTACAGTAGCAATCCTTCAACTTTGTACTTGCAATATCAGCTGTCGTAGAACCCGGGGGGCAAGGTGTACAAGACTTAGAAGGTTCTAGTCTTGATTTGAAAGTTCCTCTTGGACAAGCTGTAAAATGGAAACAATACAAAATAACACTATTATCCCCCCTACAAAAAAAAAAAAAAAAAAAAAAAAAAAAAAAAAAAAAAAATCGCCTTTTTAATGCAAAGAAACTTTACTGCTGTAAGTAACATTCAAAAATTAAAAGTTTGTGCTATTCTGCTAAAGTTTTTAATTAAAAGAAAAGTATTTGTAAAGAGATTAAAATTAAAATTTAATTATAAATAGGATGTATGTGTTGTGTATACTTAATAAAATAATGTATGCACTAGCTGCGTAGCAACCCGATGTGTTGCATTTGCACTGTATAACACCTTTCGATTTTTTGTGCAAAAAGAAATCCAATTGTAGTCTACATTTTAAAACACTTATAATATTTTTTATATATAGTTTTAGATATTTTTGTTTCAAGGAATTTAGGTATTTTGGATATAAAGAATCATATTTATAATTCATATTAACTGAAAATTGGGAGAATTATATTGCACAAATTATGCTATTTTGATAAAATTATAGTAGAATGCGTTTATAACAGAATAACGGCATATAGTCGAAATTGCATTGATCGACCGAATCTTGGACAAAAATTTGAGAAGCCTGACATAATTTCGAACTTGGTAAACCAGCAATTACCGCCAAGTTCATATTTGTTTGCTTGTCTAACTCGTGGAAGCGAATTTATCCAGGCGAGAAGCACCAAGTTCTGTAATGTGTATTACTTATGGAAAAAGACTTCCGATCTGAACATTCAAGCTGAGCATATGTGATGAGCATATGTGATGAGCATATGCTCAAAGCACTCTAAATTTTAGTAAAATGTTGCATATTAACAATGTGCGAATTCAATTACGTTATTTTCAAAAGTGACGTCATTTGTCACATGCATTTTCTCCTACGAAGAATTTCAAAGTTGCTGGAATGTAAAAGACTCACTTCTACAAAAAAATATTTGAATTTTAAGAATTAAAATATACGTTTTCTCTTATAAGGTGTTGTCATTTGCATCCGCTAAAGCATTCCACTTTTAGGATCCTTGAGAACAGTCTTTTTAAACAACATGTGCAGAAAAATATGCATATGACATTACGATCGCACAATGGCAAACCCAGCAAATAGCGGTGCCTTATTCAAGAAACTCGACAAAACAAATCTTTTATCTAATTTTTCATACGCCTTCATTTGTTTGTAACATTAATATGGATACTGAAAATTTTATATACTTTATAATAGCGCCGTGTTCTATCAAAAATAATTTATTTACATTTTCTCCAAATTCGAAAAATGTTATTTCACATGGATTAATAAAATTTTACCCTTTGACCTTTTTGGTACTAATTAAGTGAATATGGAGGAAATAGGTAGTACAAATATTCTTTAAAATACATTTTTGTAAAGAGAAAGTAAACAAAAAATCATTGAATCGATTTATACAAACAAAATAAAACCAAATATAGTTATTCACCGGGGTTTTATAACAGACGGGGTTTTATATCTTGGCATAGAGGCTTGGCATTTTTATGAGAAAATGGAAAAACAAAGATATAGTAATCCAATATTTTCCTTTTATTTATACAGACATGGGATAACTTAGTTGCCACCATTACAGAGATGTCATTAAAAATTTAAAAAAAATCTCGAAAATTAATTCAAATTTTAAAATTCTGAGACCACCTTTGAAATCCTCAGATCCACGCATATAACTGATGTTAATTTAATCGAACAACGTTCCATATTCTAGGAGGAGAAGCTGTGAAATACAAACGGACAGTTAGGTTTTTAAGATAATTGATAGTTAAAGATATGCTTGAAACTAGAATAGACATAGTTAATTTTTATAAATGCATAAAAATGTATAAATACAAAAAACTTTTGCATATACACTCACGGGTAATTAAATTTGAGCACCAAACAGAAAAAAGTCCATCCGGCCAGTGCCGGGAGGAAGAGATAGCTTTCATATTCCTTATTTTAAAAAAGCCAACTTATATTATTCAAACACACGAAGCTCAATTTAGTGGAAACCGAATATAGGAGATTCAATACTAATTTTTATCAATATAACGAATGAGAATTTCGCGAAATTAGTCAGCTTTATCCAAGCTGCTTTTTTTTAAAGTAACTTATATTTGGCTGCCAATTCGGCAATTTCTTAAAGTGCCTGCCATTTTAAGACAACATGGTGGATGAGGATAACCAGTGAACTTGGTCGAGACCTTAGTAATTGCTGTGCACATGCTCACTCACATCGGAATCGGTTGATATATACGACTGCTGTCGCAAGCAAAAAATCAGATTTTTCAAAATGTCACCCACATTAGAAATTGAAACTGCTATATCTGAGCCATTTTTTAAGATAAAGACAAACAAAAAATGCTCCTGAATCCTTATATCAAGGTCGAATATTTAAGAAAGAAACCTTTTTCAATTTCTAATTTTTTTGCACCTCACTTTAAATATAATTTTTTTTTTATTTAATGGCCGCCAAATTGAAACAAGATGGCTGATGAATCTGGCCAGCGAACTTGGTCGAGATATTGATGTATACTATCCACATGCCTTCTTCCATCGAAATAGGCGAATACGTGTGTTATCGCGTGACAAATACAAGATCGTTTCAAAATGTTAGCCATGCTAGAAAATCAAAATGCTATAATTCAACCATTTTTAAAGATATAAACAACAGAACGAATTTTCAGAAACAAAAACTGCCCCGGAATCTTTGTATCAAGGCCAAACACATAAAAAAAAATCTTTTTCATTTTCCAATTTTTTAATACCTCATTTTAAATTAATTTTTTTTTTTTAAATGGCAACCCTTTTGAAATAAGATGGCGAATGAAGCTGGCCAACGAACTCGGTCGAGACATTGGTATGCACTATGTACAGACCAAGTTACATCCAAATCGGTTCATAAATACGCCTGTTATGGCGTGACAAAAATCAGGTCGTTTTAAAATGTCAGCCGCAATAGAAATTCAAAATGCTATAACTCAACCATTTTTTAGATATAGACAAAACAAAAACTGTTTCGGAATCTTCGTATTAAGGTCAAACACATACAAAAAAATCCTTTTCATTTTCCAATTTTTTGGTATCTAATTTTAAATTTTTTTTAAATTTATTTAAATGGCCGCCATTTTGAAACAAGATGGCGGATGAAGCTGGCCAACGAACTCGGTCCAGATATTTGTATGCACAATGTACACACCAAGGTACATCCAAATCGGTTCATAAATACGCCTGTTATCACGTGACAAAAATCAGGACGTTTCAAAATGTCAGCCACGCTAGAAATTCAAAATGCTATAACTCAGCCATTTTTTAAGATATAGACGAAACAAAAACTGCTCCCGAATCTTTTTATCAAGGTCAAATACATAAGAAAAAAAAATATTTTTTCAATTTTCAATTTTTTTGGTACCATATTTCAAATTTACATTTTTCTTAAAAATTTAAATGGCCACATTTTTAAACAAGATGGCGGATGATGCTGACCAACGAACTCGGTCGAGACATTGGTATGTACTATATATAAACGAAGTTACATCCAAATCGGTTCATAAATACGCCTTTTATCGCGTGACAAAATTCAGGACGTTTCAAAATGTCAACCACGCTAGAAATTCAAAATGCTATAACTCAGCCATTTTTTAAGATATAGATGAAACAAACACTGCTCCGGAATCTTTGAATAAAGATCAATTACATAAGAAAAAAAAATATTTTTCCATTTTCAATTTTTTGGTACCACATTTCAAATTTTAAATTTTTTAAAAAAATTTTAAATGGCCGCCATTTTGAAACAAAATGGCGGATGAAGCTGGCCAACGAACTCGGTCGAGACATTGGTATGTACTATGTACACACCGAATTACATCGAAATCGATTCATAAATACGCCTTTTATCGCGTGACAAAATTCTTCACGTTTCAAAATGTCAGCCACGCTAGTAGAAATTCAAAATGCTATAACTCAGCCATTTTTTAAGATATAGACGAAACAAAAACTGCTCCAGAATCTTTGTATAAAGATCAAATACATAAGAAAAAAATAGTTTTCCATTTTTAATTTTTGGTACCACATTTCAAATTTTAAATTAAAAAAAAAATTTAAATGGCCACCATTTTGAAACAAAACGTCGGATGAAGCTGGCCAACGAACTCGGTCGAGACATTAGTATGTACTATGTACACACCGAATTACATCGAAATCGGTTCATAAATACGAGAGTTACAGTGTGACAAAGGTCAGATATATATATATATATATATATATATATATTACCATTAATTAAACATAACCTGCCACCGTCAATTATTATGAATTAAAGCTGTAAGTATTAAAAAAAAAAAAAAATATTATAAGAATTATTATGGAAGAAAAAAGAAAAAAGTGGACACCGACAAAAATTGAAAAGCTTATACATTGAATTACGTTATCGAGGGCACAGAATTCAATGATATAAGCAAAATGGTTGTTTTCTGTGGGAGAAATAAGCTAAAGCTAAAATTAATTTTCCCCTGTGCCCGAACAACCACTAAAATCAAGTGAATTGATTAAAAATGAAAGTAGAATAGAAACAAATAATATGAAATGGAAGAATCAATAAAACGTATTTAAATATTTATAGGATATAAAATAGAAATAATAAACACCATACCGATTAATATTTCAGTATTTTACAAAAATCCATGTGCACATGTCTTCCAGTATATCAAAAAGATTAAGGTGAATAAAACAGTTAAGAAATCACAGTAAATGATACCAAAGGATGCAGTTAATACATTTTGAAATAATATTTGAAATACCTTGTAAAACAAATTTAATCTAATATAAAATATATAGAAATTAATTACATTATTTAAAATGCACTATTAAATTAATAGATAACAGTTTAACAATATCGTCAAAATTTAGCTAAAATTACACCCTGGTGTATAAAATATAACTAAAATGGAGCTAGAAAAATTAAAAATAAGAGCAATATGAAAGATACAATTTTAGTGCTGCCATCTATTAATAATTATATTAAACATCTATCGCAAAATAAAAATTTGCAAGCTTTTGAATGTAAATAACTGTTTAAACAGCAAAACCAAACAAATCCTTATATATAGAGAATTATAGAACAACCACTAAAATCAAGTGAATTGATTAAAAATGAAAGCAGAATAGAAACAAATAATATGAAATGGAAGAATCAATAAAACGTATTTAAATATTTATAGGATATAAAATAGAAATAATAAACACCATACCGATTAATATATCAGTATTTTACATAAATCCATGTGCACATGTCTTCCAGTATATCAAAAAGATTAAGGTGAATAAAACAGTTAAGAAATCACAGTGAATGATACCAAAGGATGCAGTTAATACATTTTGAAATAATATTTGAAATACCTTGTAAAACAAATTTAATCTAATATAAAATATATAGAAATTAATTACATTATTTAAAATGCACTATTAAATTAATAGATAACAGTTTAACAATATCGTCAAAATTTAGCTAAAAATACACCCTGGTGTATAAAATATAACTAAAATGGAGCTAGAAAAATTAAAAATAAGAGCAATATGAATAGATACAATTTTAGTGCTGCCATCTATTAATAATTATATTAAACATCTATCGCAAGATAAAAATTTGCAAGCTTTTGAATGTAAATAACTGTTTAAACAGCAAAACCAAACAAATCCTTATATATAGAGAATTATAAACCTAATATAAATCACACAAAGTATTTAAAACTATTGTTTATAATATGTTCTATTAGCTAAATTATTTACACTAAACTAAGAGTTTAAATAATGTTAGAACATTGATAATATATAGCATATATCTATATGCTATAAAACAAAATAAATTCAGTAATAATTAATATAAATAATTATTAAAAATTATCTAAAAATTATTTTTATTTTTTTTATTTTTTTAATGAATTATATATAAGATATTTATAAAATGAACAGGAAATATCAAACATGTGGAAGTATATAGAAGGTTAAATAATACTTAAAATCCCATTACTTAAAACGCACAAATATAGAATGTGGATTATTTTCAGACATCCATAAAAATCCATAAAGTATGAATATGGGACATTCAAAAACATTAAACTAAGAGTGGCAAACTATTAGTAATTAATATGATATTGTCCTTAGTAAATTAGAATTTAATAACAAATAATTGTAAATTAGATTAATGAATAATTAAGCTAATTATAATATTAATGAAAATCTCCAACTTACATATAAAATATCAAATCAACATCCACATAAAATACATAACAAAAAAATAGTAATAATACAAGAGCCCCGCTTTTTTTTTTTTAATAAATAATTAACCATTGCGTATTATCCAGACAACACCACCCTCCTCCGTACTCTAACATCTACCCACCCAACCAACCTATAATATTTTTTTTATATTATTTTACAATTTTTAATTTTTTATAGATATTTTTTTATTTTATAATTTTTTTTGTAATTTTGTTTACGCATGTGTTAATTTGTGTTTATAGATCATGTAAGAAAAGTACTAATTGTATATTAATGAATATATGAATTTTTTTGGAAAACCAAGATTTAATGCATCATAAATTAGTTTTTTAATATTATTGTTAATTAGAGGAGAAGAACATAAACATTTTATTCTATATAAATGATTAAGAATTATATTACGAAATACAGAATGATGTAGACAAGATTTAAAATTTGTAAATGTATTAACTGTGAATTTAAATTCTTTACGTTTGTCATACAAATCTGTGATTGTATTATTGTCTTTTATTGTAATTTTAAGATCTAAGAAGTTAATTGTATTGTTAGATAAAAGGTTTTCCGTTAATTCCAAATTAGTGGGATAATCAACTGGAAATCGAGTAATTGCAGATTGATCAGTTTCAATTAAAATGATGTCATCAATATAACGATATAAATGTAGATTATTATTAGTAAAATTGCGTTCATAATGAGATAAGTATAAGTCTGAGAGTAAACTGGAAGTACAACCGCCTTGTGGTATACCGACATGCTGTAAATATAAAGTATTATCTTGCAATATATAATTATTATAGATAATGAAGTTAGTTAAAGATTTAAAATATGCAATATCTATATAAGATGGTAATTCCAGTTTTTTATAATACTTTTTAAATAATGCATTTATAATTTTATGTAAATCTAATAGGTCTATATTATTAAAAAGATCTTTGAAGTCATATGTCGTTATATTACAAACAGAATGAAGATTTTTTAAAATCTTAACAAGTTGATAGCTATTTTTTATACAATGTGTATTATCATTGTTTGTAGTAAGTTCATATATTTGATTAAGAATTTTTAAGAGAAGTGTATTGGCTTTATTATTATATGTATTACAACCAATAGTAACAGTCCTAAATTTAATAGGAGTTTTATGAAATTTGGGAATAAGAACTAAATATGGATAATTAAAATTAGTAGATAAAATATTTAAAAGTTTATAATAACTTCGAATTTTACGATTATTTACAATAACATTTTCATTAGTTTTTTGAAAAGACTTATTAGAAGAAATAGAATTTGTAAGTAGTTGGTGATAATATGATTTACATATAATAGCATAATTGTTAGGAGATTTGTCTACATATGTAATAACGAAGTTTTTTTGTAATTTAGTAATTTGTTGGAAATAATGCTGTGTATTAATAGAAACCAAATCAGCAATATTATTTTTTAAAACCATAGTTAATTTTTCAATTACTAATATCTTCCATTGATTAAAATATTCAATAGGCTTATTATAAGAGATAGAAATTTTATAAATAAAAATATCAATATCATATGTAAACTGTTTGATAATAGATTTAACATTAAATTTAGATGGAAGTCTATATTTAGTACCATAACCCATTAGTTGTTTCAATTTAAAATCATGAACAATATCAAGATTTCCAGTGATTATATGTCCATGATCATTGTTTATGTATTTTTTTAGAGTGGGGTCTTTGCAGTTACACGGAAAAGTACTTGCAGCAGATGTATTTTTTGAAAATGTATTATAGTTAAAAAATTTTCTCCCAATTGTATTCGGATATTTAAAGGTTTTTGATATATGAAGATTATTGATAGGAAAAAAACAATTTTTATCATTAATTATAGAATTGATATTAATTTTATTAAAAATGTGATTTGAAAAAGTAATTATCATTTGAGTATTCATGTTCTGAATTTTGTGTTTTTTTTTGTATATTAATATTTAAAAGATTAACCCTACTCATAATAAGGTCAAAGTAAATATCAGAGAAATGTTTAGAGAAAGATTTACTTAGAAAGACATTTAAATGTTGTACCAGCTGTTTCTTTTTAATAGCAAAGATGTTTTTACGAATTAACAACCAGTTATAATTCTCTAAGTAATTTCGTTGAAGATCATTAATTTGTTTTGTGATAGATTTTTTGGAAACTACAACTGATGATGAACCCTTTCCGCGTTTATTACGTGTTGTTTTAGCATTTAAATTATGATTAAGAGTAGGATAAATTGGAGAATAATCAATATTGTTATTTATAGATGTGAAGACTTTGACAGGTCTGTTAAATACTTCACTGTTAAGTCCATAAGGATATATTGTGTTATAATATTTCATATATGATGATTCCATGTAAAGACGTTCTGATTTATTTTTTAGAATTTGAAGGATTTCAATTGTCGTATTTTTAAATAGATGTTTATGAAAATGTTGAATTTCAGCTGTAGATTGTATATTTTTTGCTTTGTTATTACTAGAGTCTGATCGATGATGATTGATTCGTTTATGAATTGGACCTGATGTTTCACCAATATATTTCATATTACATAAGTTGCACTTTATACTATAAATAACATTAAATGCTTTACAAAAACTTGAATAGTTAGGATCTGAGACAATTTGTGTCTGAGCAGCGTATGGACATGTCTTGCACCGAGAATCATAGCACTTACGAAAAAATAAAGGACGAGGGGGAGAGTATAAATGGTCGCTGGATGACGATCCAGGAACAACCCAATTATTCCTGTACCGGGCACTACACTGCATAGATGCTAAGTGTATCTTGCCAGTATCGAGATGTTTACTAAGAACTGCCATATAAAAATTATGTATGGAAAGTGCAATAATTGCCATAAAAATAAGAAATTTTAATAATAAAAGTTAATAATTTAATTAAATTAGCCTTGATTAAATAATAAAACTTGAGTATGAAAAAATATATATATACAATATTTACAATCATAGAAGCAGAACGCAGAAACAATCTTCAAATTATCCAAAACCAAATTATGATAACAACCCAAATAACGTAGATGAATAATATCAAGCAACCACTAGACTATTTTATAACAAATAAGTCTAAAAAGTTCCGCATAACATCCAAATCCTAGAACAACTATAACCATGCAAAGACAACCAAAACGCTTACCCAACTAACTACTCAGATCAAAGTAATATGAATTTAAACTAAAGCAAATTAACATTAAATCATTGAATAGAAATAATTATTGCTACCATATTAATGTATATATAAAATGATTATCTCTACAGAATTATGTAAAGCTATAGCACTAATAGAAAATATATAGGACAATATCATACACTAACTACAAGAAAATTCAGATAAAATCATAGCTAGAAAATTAAAAAACATTAAATAAATCGTTGCAATGATAGGAATGAAAAAATTAATGGAATCCTAAAATAGGTATCAGATAACTACATGGTAGAAATCTTATTGATAATACACATAGATTGTGCGCTAATTGCAGCAATGATCTAAGCGTATAATATTTAAAAGATTGCTAAATAATTTAGCGACCTGGGAATATATAAAAATATATATAAGATACCTTAAGGAAAAAATACATCAAAATGAATTGTTGACATTCAAAATGAAAAGATATTTAAAATATCGTAAAAATATCGTAAAAAGCATACATTCATAATTACTTGCGCAAATGCATCATAGTAATTTGAATGCTAATATATTACCATTAATTAAACATAACCTGCCACCGTCAATTATTATGAATTAAAGCTGTAAGTATTAAAAAAAAAAAAAAAAAAAAAATATTATAAGAATTATTATGGAAGAAAAAAGAAAAAAGTGGACACCGACAAAAATTGAAAAGCTTATACATTGAATTACGTTATCGAGGGCACAGAATTCAATGATATAAGCAAAATGGTTGTTTTCTGTGGGAGAAATAAGCTAAAGCTAAAATTAATTTTCCCCTGTGCCCGAACAACCACTAAAATCAAGTGAATTGATTAAAAATGAAAGTAGAATAGAAACAAATAATATGAAATGGAAGAATCAATAAAACGTATTTAAATATTTATAGGATATAAAATAGAAATAATAAACACCATACCGATTAATATTTCAGTATTTTACAAAAATCCATGTGCACATGTCTTCCAGTATATCAAAAAGATTAAGGTGAATAAAACAGTTAAGAAATCACAGTAAATGATACCAAAGGATGCAGTTAATACATTTTGAAATAATATTTGAAATACCTTGTAAAACAAATTTAATCTAATATAAAATATATAGAAATTAATTACATTATTTAAAATGCACTATTAAATTAATAGATAACAGTTTAACAATATCGTCAAAATTTAGCTAAAATTACACCCTGGTGTATAAAATATAACTAAAATGGAGCTAGAAAAATTAAAAATAAGAGCAATATGAAAGATACAATTTTAGTGCTGCCATCTATTAATAATTATATTAAACATCTATCGCAAAATAAAAATTTGCAAGCTTTTGAATGTAAATAACTGTTTAAACAGCAAAACCAAACAAATCCTTATATATAGAGAATTATAGAACAACCACTAAAATCAAGTGAATTGATTAAAAATGAAAGCAGAATAGAAACAAATAATATGAAATGGAAGAATCAATAAAACGTATTTAAATATTTATAGGATATAAAATAGAAATAATAAACACCATACCGATTAATATATCAGTATTTTACATAAATCCATGTGCACATGTCTTCCAGTATATCAAAAAGATTAAGGTGAATAAAACAGTTAAGAAATCACAGTGAATGATACCAAAGGATGCAGTTAATACATTTTGAAATAATATTTGAAATACCTTGTAAAACAAATTTAATCTAATATAAAATATATAGAAATTAATTACATTATTTAAAATGCACTATTAAATTAATAGATAACAGTTTAACAATATCGTCAAAATTTAGCTAAAAATACACCCTGGTGTATAAAATATAACTAAAATGGAGCTAGAAAAATTAAAAATAAGAGCAATATGAATAGATACAATTTTAGTGCTGCCATCTATTAATAATTATATTAAACATCTATCGCAAGATAAAAATTTGCAAGCTTTTGAATGTAAATAACTGTTTAAACAGCAAAACCAAACAAATCCTTATATATAGAGAATTATAAACCTAATATAAATCACACAAAGTATTTAAAACTATTGTTTATAATATGTTCTATTAGCTAAATTATTTACACTAAACTAAGAGTTTAAATAATGTTAGAACATTGATAATATATAGCATATATCTATATGCTATAAAACAAAATAAATTCAGTAATAATTAATATAAATAATTATTAAAAATTATCTAAAAATTATTTTTATTTTTTTTATTTTTTTAATGAATTATATATAAGATATTTATAAAATGAACAGGAAATATCAAACATGTGGAAGTATATAGAAGGTTAAATAATACTTAAAATCCCATTACTTAAAACGCACAAATATAGAATGTGGATTATTTTCAGACATCCATAAAAATCCATAAAGTATGAATATGGGACATTCAAAAACATTAAACTAAGAGTGGCAAACTATTAGTAATTAATATGATATTGTCCTTAGTAAATTAGAATTTAATAACAAATAATTGTAAATTAGATTAATGAATAATTAAGCTAATTATAATATTAATGAAAATCTCCAACTTACATATAAAATATCAAATCAACATCCACATAAAATACATAACAAAAAAATAGTAATAATACAAGAGCCCCGCTTTTTTTTTTTTTTTTTTTTTTTTTAAATAAATAATTAACCATTGCGTATTATCCAGACAACACCACCCTCCTCCGTACTCTAACATCTACCCACCCAACCAACCTATAATATTTTTTTTTATATTATTTTACAATTTTTAATTTTTTATAGATATTTTTTTATTTTATAATTTTTTTTGTAATTTTGTTTACGCATGTGTTAATTTGTGTTTATAGATCATGTAAGAAAAGTACTAATTGTATATTAATGAATATATGAATTTTTTTGGAAAACCATGATTTAATGCATCATAAATTAGTTTTTTAATATTATTGTTAATTAGAGGAGAAGAACATAAACATTTTATTCTATATAAATGATTAAGAATTATATTACGAAATACAGAATGATGTAGACAAGATTTAAAATTTGTAAATGTATTAACTGTGAATTTAAATTCTTTACGTTTGTCATACAAATCTGTGATTGTATTATTGTCTTTATATATTGTAAGATTTCTATTGCTATAAATTAAATATTTAATGGGTTGTAGTTTTTTTCCCATTTCATGCCATTTGATAATGTTCTGTATTCATCTTGAAACTATTAGGTAGCTTTCATTACAAAAAGCTACCTATTGCAGCCGTTCGGAGGAAAGCGATTTCAAAAAATTTTGGTATATTTTCATCGGTCATGACCCCCAGACCCCGAAACCACCCTCCGTTCAAAATTGATATATATATATATATATATATATATATATCTGACCTATGTCACACTGAACCGATTTCGATGTAATTCGGTGTGTACATAGTACATACCAATGCCTCGACCCAGTTCGTTGGCCAGCTTCATCCGCCGTTTTCTTTCAAAATGGCGGCCATTTAAAATTTTTAAAAAAATTTAAAATTTGAAATGTGGTACCAAAAAATAAAAAATGGAAAGATATTTTTCTCTTATGTATTTGACCTTTATACAAAGATTCCGGAGCAGTTTTTGTTTCGTCTATATCTTAAAAAATGGCTGAGTTATAGCATTTTGAATTTCTAGCGTGGCTGAAATTTTGAAACGTCCTGAATTTTGTCACGCGATAAAAGGCGTATTTATGAACCGATTTCAATGTAATTCGGTGTGTACATAGTACATACCAATGTCTCGACCGAGTTCGTTGGCCAGCTTCATCCGCCATTTTGTTTCAAAATGGCGACCATTTAAAATTTTTAAAAAAATTTAAAATTTGAAATTTGAAATGTAGTACCAAAAAATTGGAAATGGAAAAATATTTTTTACTTATGTATTTGACCTTTATACAAAGATTTCGGAGCAGTTTTTGTTTCGTCTATATCTTAAGAAATGGCTGAGTTATAGCATTTTGAATTTCTAGCGTGGCTGGCATTTTGAAACGTCCTGATTTTTGTCACGTAATAACAGGCGTATTTATGAACAGATTTGGATGTACCTTGGTGTGTACATAGTACATACAAATATCTCGACCGAGTTCGTTTGCCAACTTCATACGCCATCTCGTTTCAAAATGGCGGCCATTTAAAATAATTTAAAAAATAAAAAAATTAAAATGAGATACTAAAAAATTAGAAAATGAAAAAGATTTTTTTCGTATGTGTTTGACCTTAATACAAAGATTCCGGAACAGTTTTTGTTTTGTCTATATCTAAAAAGTCCTTCCGGCCAGTGCCGGGAGGAAGAGGTAGCTTTCATAATCCTTATTTAAAAAAAGCCAAATTATATCATTCAAACACACGAAGCTCAATTTAGTGGAAACCGAATATAGGAGATTCAATACTAATTTTTATCAATATAATGAATGAGAATTTCGCGAAATTAGTCAGCTTTATCCAAGCTGCTTTTCTTTAAAGTAACATATATTTGGCTGCCAAATTCGGCAATTTCTTAAAGTGCCTGTCATTTTAAGACAACATGGTGGATGAGGCTAAGCAGTGAACTTGGTCGAGACCTTAGTAATTGCTGTGCACATGCTCACTCACATCGGAATCGGTTAATATATAGGAGTGCGCATGCAAAAAATCAGATTTTTCAAAATGTCACCCACAATAGAAATTGAAACTGCTATATCTGAGCCATTTTTTAAGGTAAAGACAAACAAAAAATGCTCCTGAATCCTTATATCAAGGTCAAATGCTTAAGAAAGAAACCTTTTTCAATTTCTAATTTTTTTGCACCTCACTTTAAATATATATATATTTTTTTTAATTTAATGGTCGCCATTTTGAAACAAGATGGCGGATGAAGCCGGCCAACGAACTCGGTCGAGATATTTGTATGTACTATGTACACACCAAGGTACATCCAAGTCGGTTCATAAATACGCCTGTTATTACGTGAGAAAAATCAGGACGTTTCAAAATGTCAGCAACGCTAGAAATTCAAAATGCTATAACTCAGCCATTTCTTACGATATAGACGAAACAAAAACTGCTCCCGAATCTTTCTATCAAGGTCAAACACATAAGAAGAAAATATTTTTTCAATTTTTAATTTTTTGGTACCACATTTCAAATTTAAAGTTTTTTTAAAAATTTAAATGGCCACCATTTTTAAACAAGATGGCGGATGAAGCTGACCAACGAACCCGGTCGAGACATTGGTATGTACTATGTATAAACGAAGTTACATCCAAATCGGTTCATAAATACGCCTTTTATCGCGTGACAAAATTCAGGACGTTTCAAAATGTCAGCCACGCTAGAAATTCAAAATGCTATAACTCAGCCATTTTTTAAGATATAGACGAAACAAAAACTGCTCCGGAATCTTTGTATAAAGGTCAAATACATAAGAAAAAATATTTTTCCATTTTCAATTTTTTGGTACCACATTTCAAATTTTAAATTTTTAAAAAAATTTTAAATGGCCGCCATTTTGAAACAAAATGGCGGATGAAGCTGGCCAACGAACCCGGTCGAGATATTGGTATGTACTATGTACACACTGAATTACATCCAAATCGGTTCATAAATACGCCTTTTATCGCGTGACAAAGTTCAGGACGTTTCAAAATGTCAGCCACGCTAGAAATTTAAAATGCTATAACTCAGCCATTTTGTAAGATATAGACGAAACAAAAACTGCTCCGGAATCTTTGTATAAAGGTCAAATACATAAGAAAAAAATATTTTTCCATTTTTAATTTTTTGGTACCACATTTCAAGTTTTAAAATTTTTTTTAAATTTTAAATGGCCGCCATTTTGAAACAAAATGGCGGATGAAGCTGGCCAACGAACTCGGTCGAGACATTGGTATGTACTATGTACACACCGAATTACATCGAAATCGGTTCATAATTACGGGAGTTACAGTGTGACATAGGTCAGATATATATATATATATATATATATATAGATATATATATATATATATATATATATATCAATTTTGAACGGAGGGTGGTTTCGGGGTCTGGGGGTCATGATCGATGAAAATATACCAAAATTTTTTGAAATCGCTTTCCTCCGAACGGCTGCAATAGGTAGCTTTTTTGTAAAGAAAGCTACCTAAAAAATGGCTGAGTAATAGCATTTTGAATTTCTATTGTGGCTGACATTTTAAAACGACCTGATTTTTGTCACGCGATAATAGGCGTATATATGAACCGATGTGGATGTAACTTGGTCTGTACTAGTACATACCAATGTCTCGACCGAGTTCGGTGGCCAGCTTCATTCGCCATCTTATTTCAAAAGGGTTGCCATTTAAAAAAAATTAAATTTAAAATTTTAAATGAGGTATTAAAAAATTGGAAAATGAAAAAGATTTTTTTTATGTGTTTGGCCTTGATACAAAGATTCCGGAGCACTTTTTGTTTCTGAAAATTTGTTCTTTTGTTTATATCTCAAAAAATGGTTGAATTATAGCACTTTGAATTTCTCGCATGGAAACATTTGAACATTTCTAACATTTTGAAACGATCTTGTATTTGTCACGCGATAACACACGTATTCGCCTATTTCGATGTAAGAAGGCATGTGGATAGTATACATCAATACCTCGACCAAGTTCGCTGGCCAGATTCATCAGTCATCTTTTTTCAAAATGGCGGCCATTAAATTAAAATATATATATATATTTAAAGTGAGGTGCAAAAAAATATAAATTGAAAAAGGTTTATTTCTTAAGTATTTGACCTTGATATAAAGATTCAGGAGCTTTTTTTGTTTGTATTTATCTTAAAAAATGGCTCAGATATAGCAGTTTCAATTTCCATTGTGGGTGACATTTTGAAAAATCTGATATTTGCATGCGACAGCACTCGTATATATCAAACGATTCCGATATGAGTGAGCATGTGCACAGCAATTACTAAGGTCTCGACCAAGTTCACTGGTTAGCCTCATCCACCATGTTGTCTTAAAATGGCAGACACTTTAAGAAATCGCCGAATTTGGCAGCCAAATATAAGTTACTTTAAAGAAAAGCAGCTTGGATAAAGCTGACTAATTTCGCGAAATTCTCATTCATTATATTGATAAAAATTAGTATTGAATCTCCTATATTCGGTTTCCACTAAATTGAGCTTCGTGTGTTTGAATGATATAAGGTGATTTTTTTAAAATAAGGAATATGAAAGCTACCTCTTCCTCCCGGCACTGGCCGGAAGGACTTTTATTTTGATTGTATTGGTTGTTTGAGTACAAGGGAAAAAAATTTTTCAGCTTATAGCTTTTTTTCCCACAGAAAACAACCGATTTGCTTATATCATTGAATTCTGTACTCTTGAAAACGTAATTCAATATATAAGTTTTTCAATTTTTTCAATTTTTTCGGAATCCATATTCTTCTTTTTTTCTTCCATGTTAATTCTTGTAATTAGGTATACGGTACTTTATTTTACACATACAGTTCTATATTGTTGGTTTATGGCGTGTAGTCAATCATTCACAATATTGCAGTTTTTGATGATGGTCGGTAATGTTTAATTAATGGTTACATATATATATATATATATCAATTTTGAACAAAGGGTGGTTTTGGGGTCTGGGGGTCATGATCGATGAAAATATACCAAAGTTTTTTGAAATCGCTTTCCTCCGAACAGCTGCAATAGGTAGCTTTTTGTAATGAAAGCTACCTAATATCACTCACCCGAAAGAAAAGTGACACATCTTTCAAAAATTCATTTTGTGTTTAATTCCACTAATAGGTCTGTGATAGGTTTGTCTTGCTACACGAAAAGTTTTATTGTGTCATAAGTGTAGTTATCCGGAAAATCGCTTTATTATGCTATATGTCTGTCGGTGAATCATGACCACAGAAGAGGGGATAAATTGTGTGGGGAGGTGAAATTATTCAACCCTCCAAACCTCATCTAAAACTTTTTTCCGCTTTTATGACATTTTTAGTGTTACATGGAGAGCATGCTACAATTTCACGTTATAGTAAAAACTAGCGAGTCTTCTTTTGCCTCTCCTGTGTAATTTACTTTTGCCGAGATGTGCCAATTTTCTTGCGGATGAGCGATATGCTTGTATTTTAATATTCATTTTCAATTAGATCTTGCTTTAAAAAAATTTGTTTGAGTTCGTATAAAACAAAAATACCTCTGCAGTCTCCAATGAGGCCAGACAGGCCATAATATCCAGCTTTGCAGACACACGTGTGGACTCCGGATAACAGAGCACAAGAACATCGAGCATCTGGATCACAACAACCAGGGTCGTTGAGGTCTCCTTTGTAAACGCTATTACAAAGATGATCACAGTTCGGCGTGGTTGTTTGGCTGGACCAAGATAATTCATGGGGATCTGTATTACATTTTATATATCTGTATTAGCAAACGGAATGCATTAAAATGTGTTTATTATAGGTTTAAAAAGTGGAAAAACTTAATGTAATTTAAAAGAATATATGTACACATATTTAACTTTTGCATTCATATTACTTAAATAAAAACAATAGTTATTTATTTGATTTTACACATGTGTACAACTCTATAGGACTATGCATAATATTTTCCAGCGACAATATATATATATATATATATATATATATATATATATATCTTAAGGGTGCATTCGAAAAAATTTTTCTCCACCCTCAACAGCTCGAAATTTCCTGAGACATTTTCAGACTCATTTTTAAAAGTGAAAACATGAAACTTGCTGAGGTGATTATTGAAGAGATGTATAAGAGGCCGTGTGATTTCATTTTTCGCTCAATTAATAAGAATTTGATTTTAAAACAATTATTTTCTGAGTATGACTATTTTTTTCATCCCCAGATCTTCGGCTTCAGAAAATTCAGCTCAAAACGCCAACTTTGACAGCATTTTTTGCAATATTTTCTGCATTTATAAAAAAATCGACAAGCACGGCACATTATGTAGTTTCTAAATAAGGCAATTTGCTAGTTTGATGTGTTTGAGATAGAGATCTGCACGGGCCCGGCGGAATGAAGGCGAATTTTCAAACGGACCGGGCCGGCAGAATTAGGACAATTTTTTCAACGGGCTGGGCGGGTCGACAGACAAAATAAACGGGCCGGGCCGGCAAAAAAATTAGTCGGGCCGAGCGAAGCAGATAAAATACGAGCCATTTTCAATGAATATGATTTTCTCGAGAAGTATAAATGTGCGTCACGAGCCGATGCGAGTTTAACAACATCAATACAGAAATGTAACATGTCCATTGTAAAGATCGGCATCGTACAGTTACAAGATGTCTGATTCCGAGTTTAATTTTTTTTTCAGCAAACTCGTGCCAGGACGGAGCTGGTCTTAACTCTTAATCGATCTCAGGATGTGTAAAACAGTCATTGTGTTTTGTAGTATTAATAGTGATAATGAACTTCTCTTAACAGTATTGCTATCGCTTCCGGAAATTCGATTCAAAACGCTAACTTTGACAGTATTTTCAGAAAGATATATTGCTTTTATCTATGAAAAAAAACGACATTTACATAGCTTTTGAATAAGAATACCTGCCAATCTTACGCGTTTCCGAAAAGAAAAGAATTCATAAATGTGTCGAAATGTAGCTCCTTTGGATTTGAGAAAAGCCTTAAAAATGAGAGAAATATTTTCACAAATCTACTTTTTATTATACAGCTTCAAAAGTTATCATGTTTTTAAACCTTTATTCTGAACTACATTAATCTTTTAATGAATCCTTATTTCCATTTTGAAATGTCTGTAGATACGATGACTAAAACACTGTAAGTAATCGTTAATGTTTACTATTGTGTTTTCTGTTTTGCGAACATCATAGTAATGTAAAATATACTGTAAAATGTTCCCATAAATATGTATGTAGTATTCATTAAAAGAATCTTAATTATATGTTGAGAAAAAACGGATTTTTTTTTTTTTTTTTTTTTGTAGAAATTGTGTCGGGCCGGGCCGGGCCTAGCCTGTTTTCACTGATTTTTGTACGGACCGGGAACTGTAAAAATGCAAACGGGCCGGGCTCGGGCCGAACTTCCAATTTTTACACCGGGCCGGGTCCGGGACTGGAAATTCCGGCCCGTGCAGACCTCTAGTTTGAGAGCAAAAATGAATTTAAAAATAAATCAGAAAATAAGCAGTTTGGATTGGAATACACCCTTAAAGCAATTGATGGTATGGGAAAAACACTCATCGACCTGTATAAAACGATATTTTATATGCAATAATAGCATCAATGTGAAAGGAGGTGTCATTGTCAGGTGTAATTATGGTGAAGAAATATTCTTGCAGTGATGAAGCTACTTTAACAGATTATCTTGATTAAATATTGGTTACAAATTACTATTTTTTAAATAACTAGGGTGCTCGGCCCCCTACGAGCTACGCTCGCCAACCCCCGTCCAGACACCGCAGACTCTAAATGCACGCTAATTTGATCGGCTTTAAAAAGATTTCGAAAGATTGAATTATAATTTAAAAAATAGTGGCGATCTCCCTATAAATGAATTTCTATTCATTTCTCTACTTGATTATCCTGTCGACCCATTTCGCCAAATTATATAAATCGCCAAACCACTCGCCAAATTATACAAATTGATATAATTTTTATTTTAAATAACGAAAGAACAAATAAATTCGTACAACATTAATAAAAATACAAATAAAACGTCGAAATAAAAATAACTTGATGACGTATACACGTGTAACAACATTTCAAAATAAGCTAATATAAAAGGAATTAAGTAAAGAGAGTCTTTGTCTCCTGGTATTTTTTAACAAAGCGAAAAGAAAGTTCTTTTAAATGAGACATTTTAAATTAATTCTCAAAATATCAAATAAATGCCTAGCGCAATTTCTAAATTTAAACTTTTTTGCAATATTATTTTGTGTTCATTTTATGTAATAACTATAATGTGACGTAAATATGACGTAATTTCTCCTAAGACTTCTAACGCATGTTAATGAATTTATTATTTTACAATATCCTTTCTCTTTTAAAATTCACGTGTATACTTTTTATGACGTAATTTTTAATGTGTTCCTGCTTTTTATACGTAATTATTTAATTCTAATTTGAAAGTTTTTTTCCTGTTTATAATAGTCACGTGTAAATAAATTTTTAATTTGAAGCAAACATTATTGCTTGCGCTTTTTATACAGTTGGCAACAGTTTAAATTAGTACAATTTTCTGAAATTTGTAAAAAATATCTCTAGAAATGCGGAAAATTTGAATTTAAAATAGAAATAAAACCTGAAAAAATGAGTCAAAATAAAAAAATTAATGCAATCTGCACTCCGGCAAATTCTAACGCATAAAATGATCTAAAAATGATTACACTGCTATGTATAGTTTTTGCTGCTATAAAACTTTTTTAGTGGAACGATTTTCTCCAACTTTACCATTAAGTAACTCTTAAAATAATTCTTCGATTTGAAAACTGTCTGCATCAGCGTGTTTATCAAACATTTCTGTATAAAACCACCGATTTTCATATTTTTGTATGCATTATTTTTGTTAATATTAACGAAGAAAGGCCTCCGGTCACAGAAAAATCAAAACCGGCGGCGGCGGCGGTGACAGCGGTAGTTACTTTTTTTTAGAATAGAGAGATAGTAGTATTTACAATTGAAGAAACGAACATCTTTTCGTTAACTTTTTAGCGGTTTTCTTTTAAAAAAAAGCTCCCGAGGGAATAGCCCTACCCAACATTACAATGAACGAAACTTCTTTTTTCCGATTGCGCACTGTTTTTGTAAAGAAAAGGCTGCATCAAAGCTTTTAATAGTGACATGGTCACTGATTCAAAGCCAAGAAACAAACTTTTCGTGGGAAACTGATGACTAAAACTTGTGACCACCTGTTGTCAGGTAGAAACAACAGGAAAAGCAGACAGCCATACAGAATACCCAATATTAATAAATTGCAGAATTTCAAGTTTGATGTAGGATTTGGGCTTTTAATGTCTAAAATACTCAGAAATAAATACCACAAGAGCACTCAGAAAAAAGATAAGGCGTTCTTTTATAAATAAACACAAGATAGTAGAATAAAAGTATCTAACAAGGAGAACATCAAACATGGCTCACACAGATTTTGATGATTTTAATGTATGTTGTAGAATTTTTATCCCTAAATATGCTGGTGAAGAGTTTTCTTCAAATGGGCCTTAGAGTTTCAGAAATTGGAGTCAAAGTCCAGCATACGTTTCAAATACTCTGCTCTCCTCAACGCGGTCATCGTGGCGTCGAGGTAATCTCGTCAGGACTGCCACAGACGACTATTTTTATATTTTGTTTACACCAATATTTAAATAAAAAATACATTTTGTAGTATATTTCTCTTGCAAATATTGTTAAATAGTATGTCAAAGATTTTTGTTTGAAAAAGTGGTGTGAAATAGAATTAACAAGTGGGTAAGTGTGATCACGGATCGCACAGATGATTTCGTCTAATATTCCTTTCAAAACATTTTATCCTTTTGCAAAATCTGTTTGTTCCACATTTCGCAACCAGGGGGCACACTCTATTCTAAACAAACCTCTATCCGAACGAAACTTCGTTTTACAAACTATCCGTACATATATTAGTCGAGGGGATCGGGCCCATAGCACCCGAGATAGGTAGATGCCCCTGGCAGAAAAAAATTGGAATTAAAATATGTACGGCTATGGTGCATAATATGAAAGTGTGGTCAAAGGTCAAATGTCAGCAAAAGTTAGAAAAGTGTACCCCGGGTGAAAAATGTGGAGGTTAGAAAAATTGTTAAAAATACAGAAGATAAAGCCCGTAGAGATAAATAATATAAGACTTTTTGAAAATTTTATGATTTTTCGTGTGATCGCAAGTGTTCTGCTGTAAGTATGCAAAATTTCACATCTCCAACTTAATTATGGGTTGAGTTAGGAAAATTGCTTAAAACAAACACAAATTAGAGCCCAGAGGAGTAAATATAAGACTTTTTCAAAATTTTATGATTTGTCGTTTGCTGTGAGGTGTTGAGCTATAAGTATCCAAGATTTCAAGTCTTCAACTTAATTAGGGGCTCAGTTTAAAAAAAAAAAAAAAAAAAAAAAAAAAAAAAAAAAGGCTTAAAATACACGAGTTAGAGCCCAGGCGGGTAAAAATGACTTTTTCGAAATTTTATGATTTGACGTTTAATGTGAGGTGTTTAGCTATAAGAATCCAAAATTTCAAGTCTTCAACTTAATTAGGAGCCCAGTTAGAAAAAAAAAAAAGCTTAAAATACACAAGTTAGAGCTCAGAGGAGTAAATATAAGACTTTTTCAAAATTTTATGTTTTGCCGTTTGATGTGAGATGTTCAGCTATAAGAATCCAACATTTCAAATCTCCAATATATATAGTTTCTGAGAACGGGCTCTGTGACAGACAGACAGGACAGACAGGGGAGTGAAACGAATAGAGTTTCGTCAGATGAACGAAACCCTAAAAAGTACTCGCCCGTGGCAGCCCTGCCTCGTCTGCTGAACTTTCACAATAATATCAGAATAAATAAAAACTTCTTTTTATTAGTTTCATTTAGCTTCTTCTGTAGACAAGGTGAGAAGTTATGCTATATATAAGAAAATGTATCGCAGGACTACTTGTTTTGAATATTTTCAAGATATAAATGAATAGATTAATTGCATATTTACTAAGCTAAAATGTCGATGTGAGTAATGATAAAAAGTTTTGTATTTCATCATTTAACACATTTTAATATACTATATTTAGAACAAATCAAACATTAAAAAGGTATTTTTTTTTCTAATAAAAATATTTTTATAGAAAATGTAACAAAAAAATATTCATTATTTCAGAACTGTGCTTAAAATATAAAAGGTTAAATAACACCAATAAAAAAAATTTAAACATAAATTAGTGTAGATTTCCGTCAACGAGATCCAGGAGACCATACTTTACGCCTATGTGATTAACATGTGTTAAACGCGAAATGAATTTAACAAAAAACTGTGTTGTAGACTACAAATATAAGCTGAAAATAAATGTGTAAGTACGAGTATTTTTATCTAAAAAATATCGTGATATGCATATTACCTCCTCTGATTTTTCTAGCAAGACGTTTGAATTCTCTGAATCCTTTACAAATGAACACATTCTGCAAATTGCTTGCTAAGCTTTCCAACTCTGTTCGTATGTAACGGCCAACTCCAAAACAAAATATTTGTACTCCTTCTTCTTTTAATTTAGCTGCTGTATTTATAGGATCACCACCTCTGGTGGCAAGCCCATCACTAATTAGTACAACTACCTGTAAGGAAAGACAATTTTTCATCAATCAAATAAGAATTTTATTAACAGGGAAATTGTAGAATTATTCTTATCCCTTATCTTCTTCAATGAAAAAAGAAGTCAAAATGACTCATTCTATCATTTCAGGCTCTAAGGACATAAATTCAGCTAATCAAAATTACTCTTAAAAAGGATTCGATTTTGGGCTGATTTCTCCTCTCTTTAATGCAATCTTTTGAGAGAGCCAACGTGTATATGGATTAAATTCGTTTAGAAATCGTATATGGGTCATTCTCACAATCTTTTGACTTTCATGTCCCTAAATAATAATTTTTATTTTAATACACGTTTTTGTGGGTTTTTTTTAAATTTCATATACTGGGGAACATCCCATTGCATGATTGAACAACAATGTTAACGAGATAAATACGTTTTGGACGATGTTGGGGGTCCAAACACCTGGTAAACTCCTATACCGTCCCGTGTCCCTGATGCTGATTTTTAAGTTTGGAGCTGTCTGGATAAAATTGTTTCAATAAAAATTATTCGATATAATTTTTTTCTGAAACTGAACTATTGTTTTATATAAATATGTAGCTAAAAAATAACCTGCACACATTTTTAGGGTTGTTATTATTTTTTAAACTCTGTCCCTGGGTTTTAGATTCCTTATCATCCCTCTTCTAAAATTATACAGAAAATCATTTCAGATGCAGCTACAGAATTTTTTTCAAGTTTTTTCTCATGTAGAAGTATGCTAGAGAAATAATGTCTAAAATTCTTTGGCAGGAAATTTACTGTAGAATTTAAATCAGCATTTAAATATCAATTTCAAGCATCGTGGCTTTATTGGTAGTCTCACCGTTCCCAAGGTTTATTCCTGCACTTTTCGAGGTAAATTAAAAAATATATATATTTAATCTAATGTTAACAACTGTTTCTAAAAATCAATGAACATTGTGGCTATCACTTAGTCTTAACATGATTATCCTAAAAATAGGTGGTAATTTTCCTTACCGTTCCATCCTTACCGTCCCCTTTTTTACCATTCCGTCCCTTTTTTTCCAATACCATCCCCTTTTTTTACCTTACCGTCCCTTCTTTAACACCCCTTTAAGGCAATGTTATACAAAAATTCTGTATTAAAAGTACTACATTGTTATTATTTCTTATTTGAATGTCCTGTTGGCACTATGCAAATTCATTATAAGTAAAAATTTAGAAAAAAATAAAAAGTTATAGGGGTAAAATGGTAAGGAAAATTAAACTCGTAAGTGTTATGTTATTTTAGCCCAAAGATTATTTTAGATTTGTTCCCCAAAAGTCAAAAGATTGTGAGAATGCCCCATATATATTTTTCTTTTTTTATGATTTATGGTTTTTTTTTATACAGCGATGTGCAAAACGATAGTGACGACACAGAAACAAAGAAATCAGTTCACGTTTGCTATGCAAATGAGCATATCTTTGTGTTAAAATTAAAGGCACGATATTCAAATTAACCCTTTATCTACTGCACTATGATCAAATGCAATTTTTTTCATGTAATTTTTTTTTCCAGTTATTGCAATAAAATTTAAAGGATAAACATAAAAAAAATACTGACCTGTGAGAAATTTAATTCCTTAGAGGTAATTAATTAAAGTGGTACTTTAAAGTACCGTCAGTACACTACGACTAAAATATCGTAGCTGAAAACCTGTGTAACGTAAAATAAAGTCAAACGAAGAACTATACTTAAAATTAAATAAAGAGAACTTGCGTTCCTTTCTTTTACATTTTTTTTCACGCTAGGACAGCACAGCACACAACACTTAAAATTCATAGCAACATTAAAAATTTTCAAATTGGATCGGAAGCTTGATCACCCCCTCTCTTTGCGACGGCCAAAAAACTACCGCACTAGAGGGTTAAAAAAACGCATCTGCCCTGAGGGTCCTCTCGACTTCTTTTTCCGTCTTAAGGGGGTGACCACGTCAGAGTCTTATTCATCTCATCAAAAGTTTTATTTTGTGACGAATAGTGTCAGTCAGCCACTTTCCACCGAGAATTAGTACTATCTCATTAAACTGTTTATAACTCCACATCAGGAGTTTGTGAATCCTTTGACATGGAGCAGCTGCAGGTATATGCAGATCCTATTAAAAGTGTTGACTAATGTTAAGTGGTCATCTGGTTTTTGCATATGAACTCAGATGGAACGTCACACCTGCAAGGTATTTCAAATGGCACATGAATTGTGGCAAAATATTTTCGATTTAATAAGTATGTAAAATATAGGCTTTTCCTTATTTACAAATAAATTTTTTGGCAAATTCCGGTGCCAATCATTTATTTCAACACTTTAGCATTGAAAATGCTTTGCCCCTGAAAGGGTTGAAAAAACTATTTCATTTTTAGGTTTCGATCTTATTAGCAGTTCTTCAGTTATGCGACGTGTATATTCCAGGGACAACGTGTTCTCTCGAAACTCCACATATGCCATTTCTAGCAAAGCAGAAAAGAGCCGGTGCCACAATTTTTTCGATTTCCTATAAAAAATAATAATAAAACAGAAAAGAAATACTAGGAAAATTATTATTACACTACATTTTAATAATTACATTTTAAAGCAGATGAAAACGATGGATAATTACACAGACGAAAAGTAAACAAGAAGTTTTTCTCCAACACACATTGTACTGACGGTACTTGTAAGTACCACCGAGTAATTCAACTATTAAATCAAATAGATACACCGTTCACCTAAAATAGCTAGTCAAATTGTATTCCAAGATCATAATGAACACATAAAAAAATCCAACATTTATCTTATATACTTTACTGTGTTTGCAACAATAAAAAGATGAGCGTGACAATCTGTACAAAATGTCGGCACAAAACACATCGCCTGTTTCAAAGATAGCCTCTTTCCTCGCTTAAGTAACAAACCAAGAACTGCTGCTGCGATGTATCTGGATAAAATGGAGTTAAAAGAGTGTTTTTGCAAAGTACCATTAGAATATTAGTAATATTCACTATGGGATGAAAGTTTAAAGTGAGTGGTATTTATAAGTACCGTCAGTGGTTAAAGGGTTAATATTAAAGCGATGGTTTACAAAAATTTATTTTAAAATATCTATTTTGCTAAATTTACGTTGTAGCAAAATGATAAGAACGCAGGAAATATTTCGAAACCACGGCTCATGATTGGCGTATATTTTCACACAGCATTAAACAAAGTATTTTATTATATATTAGTATATATAGTATATTTAGTATATTATGTATATATAGTATATTTAAACAAAGTAAAGTTACAATCAATAAAATGTATATTAAATATATATATATATATTTTAATTTTCGGATGGAATTAACAATTGATATTTTGTTAGCATTAGATAAAGCTAATAAAAAGAAATGTTTTATCCTATTTTTTTTCTCTATATCTTACCATAAAGGAGTTATAAGATAAAATCGAAAAACTTCCTTGAGTTAAATTTACCTCATTAAAGTAAATTTGGAAAAAGTGAAAAAAATATTTTTTTTTCATGAGCCTTACATTTCACCAAAATTCCCTTACGATTTGAATTTCTGGGGACTTACTTTTGTAAATATTCAATGTTTTGTATCATTACCCTTTTATGTGCTAACACTTGATCACACGGAGTCACGGAAAATCAATAATTTCTCTGCAATTTGGAAAGAAAGATTGGGCTGTGTAAAGCTGTAAATTCAGTCTTTCTGACCAAGGGAAGCCACACAGAACAATTATGAAGTAAGAAAAAAAGCCTTTAATTTCCTTCTGTATACTTCATTAATGATAAACATACTAACAACAGGTTATTTGACCGTTACCAAAATAAAATATTTCGATTCAAATCAGAAATGTCTTCATAAAATAAATAAAATATTAGTCAAGTAGTGGGTCGTACCCCCTGTTAAACCTCCATCGAAAGTGCGAAAAACATAACATTAAAATTTAACTAACCATGAACTAAACTAAATAATATGGAGACTCGGGTGGAGCATAGAAAAGAAATTAAGTTCCCTCATTTTCATTCCCGATTTGAGAGCCCGTGGTTAATCCCTCGAGGGGCGGTGGTATATATTATACCCCACCTAATTTTAATCATGATTTACACCAGAAACTTTTAATTAATTTTTACTTTTTTAAACTTTGGTGGAAATAAGTTGAAAAATTATCTCAAAGGGTCTTTTTCAAGACCGTATTATTGCAAATACCTATGAAACCGTGGTAGCCTGGACTCGCGGTGAAGCGTGAGCTAGGCGTGGTAGCTACTGTTCACTGATCCTTTTATTATTTTTAATTAAATTACTTTTTTAAACTGCCAGTTAAATTTTCTCTTTTTTCTTTTTTTTTCTTTTATGTACCTGAACTTAAGTCGCCCCGCCCCCTTTATTTATTTATTTTTTGCACTGCTGTTTAAGGAATCCCACCTTGTCATCTACAAGACTGTTCTGTCTCCGGGGATGTGGGACATAGGTCCCGGGCTCCTCGGCTCAAATCTCTTCGCATCGTCGTAAGTTGAAAAATTGCATTTCCTTATTTTAAAATGATTTTCTTTTTCGAAAATTCCGGTGGGAAATCAACATTGCAGAAACGCAATTGCTTGCCCCTGAAAGGGTTAAAGTAAAATATTATTCACACATAAATAAGTAAGATATAAAAGTTAAACGGTTTTAAATAAAAAATTCTGGTGTTAAATATTTTCTTATAAAACTTGAGTAAAATTTTCGATTGTTTAGTGTTATTTTTTAAAAAGGTAATAAATCAAAACCCTAAGAAAAGTTTAGAATAGAAAAGTTTTAGATAAACTGTGAGCATGATTCCGTTTCATCAAAGCCTTTTTCAAGACAAAATAACTAGTCTTAATAGAAATGGCAATACTGATTATCTGAACTAAATGATTTGTCTTTACAAAAGCCTTGACTGAAGCCAAGGAGGTTGAACTAAGCTCCTTGGTTTAAGCTCCTTGGGCTGAAGCCGACACTTTTAGACAATTTATATATAGAAATGCTTATTTTTTATTTTTTATTGTTTTTATTTAATACCTTGTAGTAATTAATGAAGTATATTATCGCTGGATATTCGGATTTTTTTATACATTTCCTTCTGTATTACGTTTGTACATTTTCTTCCTATTGTTGTTTATCAAAAAGTTTTTGTCATTTTTAATAAGACTACTTATTTTGAATTACCTTGTACAGTTTGAACAAAACATAATCTAATACCTTATCACAGTGTTTACATCAAATATCTTCATCATAATATAGTTTCTGAATTTTATCATAATGTAATTATCAGTAGTAATGCAGAAGAACAATTTAACAGGTTTATTATGTTTCGGTAAACTGAAAACTTTCGCAGATGGATTAGCAATTGTTTTAGAATAAAAACGAGCTTATTTAACCGCACCAAAACAATATTTTTGTATGGATAATCGGGTATAAATTGTATAGACAGAATGTGTAAAACTATTTCATTTATATACAAATCATAAGGAATATTAACATGGATGCAGTGGAAGATATACGGTGGTATACGCGTATACCTTCTGGATAATTCCGTATACTCTCTTGTGTATGCCTTATGTCTAAAGCGTATACCCTCTGTTTTTTCTACGACTACACCACTAATTACAATTCGTAATGAAATCTTCGAAACTATTGGGTATCTTGAAAACGTGTATAAATAATTTAGGAACTAGAATTCATTGTAATTAAGTTTTTTATTGGTTTCCCTTTGCAATTCGTTGCAAATGTACTTCATTTTACATTTTATTAATTCATACCGGATATATTGATATGGTTAAAGGTTGTTCAGCACAATTATTCCAAAACAACTTCATACATTCGTTTTCCAATATCTATTTTAAAAGGATTATATATAACAAATACAAGCAACTTCTTGAAGTACCATTTAACAAAGTTTAGTTTCCTTATGGGGAACAGTTAATGTATTTTCAAGATTAACGTTAAAGGTTTGATCTATTTAAGGTATTCCCCTGTCTCCCTTAAAAAAATATATATATACGTATATATATATATATATATATATTTGAAAAAAAAAAAGTCCTTCCGGCCAGTGCCGGGAGGAAGAGGTAGCTTTCATAATCCTTATTTAAAAAAAGCCAACTTATATCATGCAAACACACGAAGCTCAATTTAGTGGAAACCGAATATAGGAGATTCAATACTAATTTTTATCAATATAATGAATGAGAATTTCGCGAAATTAGTCAGCTTTATCCAAGCTGCTTTTCTTTAAAGTAACTTATATTTGGCTGCCAAATTCGGCAATTTCTTAAAGTGCCTGTCATTTTAAGACAACATGGTGGATGAGGCTAAGCAGTGAACTTGGTCGAGACCTTAGTAATTGCTGTGCACATGCTCACTCACATCGGAATCGGTTAATATATAGGAGTGCTGTCGCATGCAAAAAATCAGATTTTTCAAAATGTCACCCACAATAGAAATTGAAACTGCTATATCTGAGCCATATTTTAAGGTAAAGACAAACAAAAAATGCTCCTGAATCCTTATATCAAGATCAAATACTTAAGAAAGAAACCTTTTTCAATTTCTATTTTTTTTTTTTGCACCTCACTTTAAATATATATATATTTTTTAATTTAATGGCCGCCATTTTGAAACAAGATGGCTGATGAATCTGGCCAGCGAACTTGGTCGAGGTGTTGATGTATATTATCCACATGCCTTCTTACATCGAAATAGGCGAATACGTGTGTTATCGCGTGACAAATACAAGATCGTTTCAAAATGTTAGCCATGCTAGAAATTCAAAGTGCTATAAATCAACCATTTTTAAAGATATAAACAACAGAACAAATTTTCAGAAACAAAAACTGCCCCGGAATCTTTGTATCAAGGCCAAACACATAAAAAAAAATCTTTTTCATTTTCCAATTTTTTAATACCTCATTTTAAATTATTTTTTTTTTTAAATGGCAACCCTTTTGAAATAAGATGGCGAATGAAGCTGGCCAACGAACTCGGTCGAGACATTGGTATGTACTATGTATAGACCAAGTTACATCCAAATAGGTTCATAAATACGCCTGTTATCGCGTGACAAAAATCAGGTCGTTTTAAAATGTCAGCCACAAGAGAAATTCAAAATGCTATTACTCAGCCATTTTTTTTTAGATATAGACGAAAGAAAAACTGTTCCGGAATCTTTGTATTAAGGTCAAACACATACAAAAAAAACTTTTTCATTTTCCAATTTTTTGGTATCTCATTTAAATTTTTTTATTTTTTAATTTTTTTAAATGGCCGCCATTTTGAAACAAGATGGCGGATGTAGCTGGCCAACGAACTCGGTCGAGATATTTGTATGTACTATGTACACACCAAGGTACATCCAAGTCGGTTCATAAATACGCCTGTTATTACGTGAGAAAAATCAGGACGTTTCAAAATGTCAGCCACGCTAGAAATTCAAAATGCTATAACTCAGCCACTTCTTAAGATATAGACGAAACAAAAGCTGCTCCCGAATCTTTTTATCAAGGTCAAACACATAAGAAGAAAATATTTTTTCAATTTTCAATTTTTGGTACCACATTTCAAATTTAAATTTTTCTTAAAAATTTAAATGGCCGCCATTTTTAAACAAGATGGCGGGTGAAGCTGGCCAACGAACCCGGTCGAGACATTGGTATGTATAATGTATAAACGAAGTTACATCCAAATCGGTTTATAAATACGCCTTTTATCGCGTGACAAAATTCAGGACATTTCAAATGGTCAGCCACGCTAGAAATTCAAAATGCTATAACTCAGCCATTTTTTAAGATATAGACGAAACAAAAACTGCTTCGAAATCTTTGTATAAAGGTCAAATACATAAGAAAAAAATATTTTTCCATTTTCAATTTTTTGGTACCACATTTCAAATTTTAAATTTTTAAAGAAATTTTAAATGGCCGCCATTTTGAAACAAAATGGCGGATGAAGCTGGCCAACGAACTCGGTCGAGAGATTGGTATGTACTATGTACACACCGAATTACATCCAAATCGGTTCATAAATACGCCTTTTATCGCGTGACAAAATTCAGGACGTTTCAAAATGTCAGCCACGCTAGAAATTCAAAATGCTATAACTCAGCCATTTTTTAAGATATAGACGGAACAAAAACTGCTCCGGAATCTTTGTATAAAGGTCAAATACATAAGAAAAAAATATATTTCCATTTTTAATTTTTTGGTACCACATTTCAAGTTTTAAATTTTTTTTAAAATTTTAAATGGCCGCCATTTTGAAACAAAACGGCGGATGATGCTGGCCAACGAACTCGGTCGAGACATTGGTATGTACTATGTACACACCGAATTACATCGAAATCGGTTCATAATTACGGGAGTTACAGTGTGACATAGGTCAGATATATATATATCAATTTTGAACGGAGGGTGGTTTCGGGGTCTGGGGGTCATGATCGATGAAAATATACCAAAATTTTCTGAAATCGCTTTCCTCCGAACGGCTGCAATAGGTAGCTTTTTTGTAAAGAAAGCTACCTAATATGTTCGTTGCTCATTGTAGATCTAGTGAGAGAAAAACGACAAATTGCTTGACGGTGGATTTTATGACGCAACGTTTCAAAAAAGAGCATAAAAATATGTTAAGAAATGGTGAAAGATTTCAAAGAAGTAAATGCCTTGACATTGGCAGTGACCTTCACTTAGAGAAAAATTGACGTACTTAAAAATAAACTGGAAGGGAAAAAACCAAAATGAAACAGCTATTGTATTAAAAAAAAAAGAATGTTCCATAACATAACAAAAGCTTAACCTTTAACTGATGTTATCGGTCTCACAGACCGCTGTTTTTGTTTTCAATTTTATAGTTTAACTTGTAATTGTTAGTTTAACTACAAACATTACCAAAATGTTGTTCCATCTGGAACTTTAATACTATCACCAGAGACTTTTGAACACATTAATTTAATTTATAAGAGTCCTGTACAAAAAATTAACCCGGGAGAACTCGCTGCATGAGATTTTCTCTCACAGCCGTACTTTTCTAAGACTCTTATTTAAATCATTTTTCATTTTAATTAAAATTTCAAAATGTTTTACAATTATTTTACCTATTTTATGAATAAAAGTACTACGCCAACCAGAAAAAGTGGATATTATATTAATGTAAAGTAAAAGAAAAGCAATTGGGCATTCTCACTAGCGAGTTCTCCCGGGTTAAGTACAAAAACACTATCCTATGAGTTAATCTCGCCTTTTATTCATCTTTCGATGGAGCGGTCCGACAGACCGCTTCACATTAGTTATGTGGCAATTTCTGTCACATCAGTTAAAGGTTAAAATAAAAATAAAACAATATCATTTATTTTATTTGACCTGTATCTAAATTGAATACTTTTTACTTTCTTCTATCTTTACAAGAAGAAAGTATTGGATTCATGAAAATTTTCGAATTCCGTTTTTCGACGGATTTACACGTTTTAGGGGTCAGAGATTCCAAAAAACATGTTTTTACAAAATGTCTGTCTGTGACTCTGTGAGTCTGTCTGTCTGTCTGTGTGTATGTGACACAAATTTTGTGGGCGCTCTATCTCAAGAACTAATGCACGGAATTTAATAAAAATTTATATTCAGGTAGTCCCTGATATAGATTGGTGCTGATTAGTTTTTGGTGTAAATCGCCCAGCAGGTGGCGCTGCTATGTAGCATTTTGCAGGATTTCCGCAAAAGCTCTATCTCAAGAACTAATGCACGGATTTTGATCAACCTTCAGATTTAGTTAGTCCTTGATATGAATTGATGATGATTACGTTTTGGTGTAAATCGCTCAACAGGTGGCGCTGTTATGATGAATTTTGCAGGATTTACACGATTTCCCCAATAGCTCTATCTTAAGAACTAACGCACGGATTTTCATCAAACTTCAGATTCAGTTAGTCCTTGATATGACTTGCTACTGATTAGGTGTTGGTGTAAATCGCCCAACAGGTGGCGCTTCTCTGCTGCCTTTTCCACGATTGCCTCAATAGCTCTATCAATAGAACTAACGGACCAATTTTCATCTAACTTCAGATTTAGTTGTATGTTAACACAAGTTGTTGTTAATTAGGTTTTGGTGTTAATCACCCAATAGGTGGCGCTGCTATGCAGAAATTTTCACGATTTTCGCTATTGCTCTATCTCAAAAACTAATGTACGGATTTTCTCCAAACTTCAGATTCAGTCAGACATTGACATAAATTGTTGCTGATTAGGATTTGGTATAAATCACCCAATAGGTGGCGCTGCTAGGCAGCATTTTGCTGAATTTAGACGATTTCAGCGATAGTCATATCTCAAGAACTAATGCACGGAATTTCATATCGTTAGAATCCTCATGAGATGCATAGATTGCCATTTAATTTTGGCAGCGTGATAGCGAATTTTGAAGTATTAACATGTATGAGGTAGAAGAAAGTTTTGGGATTGGTACATCCGACTAGTTTTAGATTGTTAGCAACAAAAATTACTGCTAAGATATGGCATTCAAAAAATTTACTTCGTGGAAAATTTTATTATATTGAAAACTATAATTGATTCGCCAGTCATTACACACATGTACACTTAAATGTCTATTAGGGGAAAGTAGGGGAATGGCGCTCACTTAAGGGAAAACATGAATAGCTAGTCAAATTTAGACAAAAAAATTAATATTTTATTAACGAAGTATGACTCCAAAGCATAAGGAACAGTTTGCAATCAACTAATTTGCATAAAAGTTTAAGGATCTTTTTTTATCCTTGTATTTGAATAACCATCGATTGAGCGGTAATGCCCGACATGGTAGGGTAATTGCGCTCAGAGTTTGGATACAACATTTAAGTAAGACAAAAGTCACATATGTAGTTATGTAGGCTGTTCACACCACTGCACAGTTTTTGCGACAACTTTAGACATATCGTGCACACATATTGTGTTACACATATAGTGGGCTACTTTTTTTAAATTTAGGTTTTTTGATTTTCACCACTTTTTTAAAATCGTAAAATTCTCCTTGTTTAATGACACATTAATTAAGGCAAAAACAGGGGAATTTTACCATTTCAAAAAAGTGATGTTAATCAATAAACGTGAATTTTAAAAAAGTTGCTCGCTGGCAACACTTCTTCTGGAATTCCACGCGAGCGCCATTACCCGTTATTGCCATGTTGGGTTTTAGTGCATTATAATTGGCGTAACAACGCACTAACAAAATAAATAAAAGCATGAAAGTACAGCTAAATGTATATATTTTGTAGACATAACGAGTAAATTAATATTTGAAAATAAGAGTACATTTACCTTCAAGTTAGATGTTGTAGAACTTTATAATAAAACAAATGCAAACTAATAACGTGGGGGCACAAAAATACTTTCCTTCTGACGGTCTCTATATCCTTACTGGTAACTTACGATGAAGTTCTCTAGGTGCCGGTACCGGTCGCACGTTTTCAATTCTACTCTGTTTAGAGATATTGGGTGAGCGGGATTGCTCTTCTGAGCGTCATTACCCTACTTTCCCCTAGGCGTTTTTGATTTATAAAAATAAATACTAAGGGGATTACAAATATTTATTTGTAATTCCTTCCTGTGGATTAAAGGAATAATATATTTTGATAAAATTTAGACATTAGTTATTCCTTTGTCAAAGTTGTCGCTTTGAATATTTTCCACAAATACCTCTTATTTTAGAAATTACTCGAGTATTTTTAGAATGTATTGAACGTATTTTATTTAATGAATTGTTTTAGAATGCAAAAAAAAAAAAAGGGTGAAAACTTGACATTAAGAATGAATAGTAAGTATAATTAATTATATAGAAAATTTGTTAATAAAGATTACTTTTATGTTAGAAGGTTAGTAAGGAATAAAATTATATAAATGTGTAACATGTCCCCTAAGGCTCAATGTTTAAACTTTAACTTTCATGTATAGTTTTTAAGACTACCGAGTGGCAAGATTTATATTTGGTCTAGTTTTTTTTTTTTTTTTTTTTTTTTTTTTTAGGTAGATTTCGTATGAAATACTACCTATTGAAATCGTTCCTAAGTTGAAATTTCTGAAAAATTTTTGCAGATCTACACCGATCATGACCCCTAGAACCCAAAACCACCCTCAGTAAAAAACTTTATCTATCTATCTATCTATCTATCTATCTATCTATCTGTCTGTCTGTCTGTCTATCTATATATATCACTTTCTTCTGGACACGATAACTTTCGTAATTCTGCACCAATTTCTTCCAAACTGATACATAAAATCAATGGGCATAAAATCTCGGTTAAGTTCGTTAATGGGCAAAATCGGACCAAGAGGATGGAAATAAGGAGGGGTTTTGTGAAAACCGAAAACCCCCCATAACTTCTTAATTTTTGTACATATCAAATCAGTTTAAAGTTTTTATTACTTCTAAAAATAGGGCCAACATTTTATGCATCACAGATTTTTGATAAAGTTAAAAATGGGCTCAAGGGGCGCAAAAAATAGGGTTTTTGGGAGAAAAAAATTAATAACTTCGTCAATTCTCAAGATATCAATTCCAATTAATTTTATTATAAATCTCCTTAATATTTTCTACAACTTTTATATTCACAAGTTTTTGATAGGAATAATTCGTACCGCAAAAAAAATTAAAAACGAAAAAAAAAGGGGGTTTGAAGAAGTAAAAAATCCTTAACTCCGTCAATTCAAAAGATATAAAATCTCCATGAATTTATCATATATCTTCTTAATATTGTCTTCAACATTTATATAGACAAATTTTTGATAGGGCCAATTTTTACAGCAAAAATAAATTAAAAATACATAGCGGTTGAAGAAAAAAATCATGTTATTAAAGGTGCATTCAAATCCAAACTGCTTATTTTCTTACTCATTTTTAAATTCATTTTTGCTCTCAAACGCATTTAACTAGTAGATTCGCCTATTCAGAGACTATATAATGTACAGTAATGATCGATTTTTTGATAGAGGCAGAATATATTTTTAAAAAATGATGCCAAAGTGGGCATTTTGAACAGAATTTTCCAAAGCGATTGGGGGGAGTGTGTAATGTTCCTACAGTAGACCTAATCTACGGTAAAGGATAATTATTTTCTGTCATATTGTGTCTCGTTATTCATAGAAAACTTTTTGTTTATATGAAAGAATTTTGTACTAAATTCATCAAGAATCGCATAAAGTTGAACATCTAAATATTATTTTATTGCGAGTTACTGAATTTGAATTTGAATTTAAATATATCTATTGCATTTATAATTTTTTTTCATGTTCATTTTCACTGAATGACAGCTTAGCTGTTTAGGCAGTTAGCAAGAGTAATAAATAACAATGTTAGGAAATTAAATTATCCGAATTATGCTATTTCTTTCAAAAGGTTTAAAAAAAGACAGAGTTATGTAAATTAGCAACAGAATTGGGATTTGAAATAAGTGGCGATGACAAAGCTATTGAATTACGAGAAGAGAATAAAATTCCCCTAATTTGAGCAAAATTAAGAGTATTATGGCTGTTCTCAACTGCTCTGCTCAGCAAGCGCAAAACGTTTTGACACATTTACAAATTTATTTTTTAGCGGAAAGATATAAAATTGGAAGGCCTGACTATGGAAGCGATTTGGAATCGAACTGTGTTTTCCATTTTTTGAGAAATAAATTATCCATTCAGTTATAAGCGATTTTGATCACGTGACAAAGACGTTTTCACCCTTTCTTGAGTGGTTATTCTTCTTTCTCGCGGAAATTTGGCTTAAAACGCCCATTTCGACACTATTTTCTGACAGATCTATTGCGTTTGCAAAAAAAAAAAAAAAAAAAAAAAAAAAAAAAAAAAACGGAAAAAACAGTTCGATTGCATAGTTTCTGAACTCCTGCTAGAACAAAATAATTTCATTAACAAATAATGACAAATCATATCAAATAATAACATTTCAGAAGAAAAATAAATTAAAACTTATGTCATAAAGTTGCCCTTTTGGATTTGCCTTAAAGACCAGACAAAAAGAAACAGAGGAACGGAAATAATTGAAGAGCTCAGATGATAAATATGATAAGTGACACAATCATCATTTAGAGAAAATCAATTGTCAAGCTCCAACTATTTATTTGCTTTTAAGTGTATGTTAAACTATATTTTGTTCCAGTTTTATGCGTTCAATGTGTTGCTGGTTTCAATTGATAAAGATACTACGAACTTCTTGAAACACTTTTATGAACTAAAATTACAATTTTTTCATTTTGTCTCATACCACATTTGTCATCTGAGCTCTTCAGTTGCTAGAAGAAAAATGTTTACCGGATGAAAGAGCATTTGAGCTAGAAAAACTTAAACTGAGCAGCGAAAATCAGGATAGTATCTTAACGGCAAGTAGTAATCAATCTGACTCCATCTTACTGCGTGTTCATTTGAAAACGCTTTACCTGATTTTAACCCAAAAAAAGGATAACGTGAGTTTATATCTAATATTGTTTGAAAAACAAATTAACTTATTAAATATATAACACACCTTACTTAATCGGAACTCTAAAAAATGAAATAGGAAATTAATTGCTCAAGACGCGGATGAAAAATTTCAAGCCTATCTGTATCTTCACGATATTTTGTTAAAACGGTGTAAATTGTCGTAAAAAAAAAAAAAAAAAAAAAAAAAAAAAAAAAAAATTAAAATTCTTTTCAGACGTCATCAACAGAGACCAGAAAGTATGAAAAAACATTTCTGCTTTCCATTAAGAAGTTATTTTGAGTGTCGGATAGCGGAATTCAATATTCATATATTCGAAAAGCTACATCAACTCAACTGATCAATCAATCTGAATCAATCATAACTGAATAGTTGAAAAAAATGCCCACTTGGTTATAAACAACATTATTTGGACGATTGGGAAATTTTAACTGATCCTGTGAAGCTAGCGAAAAATTTTAATTCGTATGAAAATGTGAGAACACCTCAGGCAAAAATATAAACAGTAGGAATTAAAGGGGTGAACTTTATCAAACTAATGCATCAATTTAATAGTAAAATTGAGGGTTCTAGGAATGCTAATTCTTTCCACAAAAATGCTATGAAGAATGAGAAGTGACCTACCCTAAATTGCAATGGCTGAGGACAACAAAGGTTTATTAAGGCAAGTATCCTACTTATTCCACAATTAACGAAATAGCATCAACTTAATTTAGTGCTATAAAACTCTTGTCATCTTCTGTTCATAAATAGCAAAAGCCATAGCTTGTGCTAAAATATTGGTTCTATGCAGGGCCGAAACTACCCTTAGTTTCGGCCCTGGGGCAGAGAAAGCATGTGTTCGGGGCGCCAAATGAAGATTTTGTTTGTCGATTTTTCTTACATCTATGTTTAGCACGGTATTGTTAAATTCGTCCTGTCTGGGGTATGCGAAAGCATAGAAGAATCTAAGGATGATATGGCACAAAGATCCTGTATAAAGCGGAATATGTTTCGATTCCGTTTTCAAGATTTAAATGAATCAATATTGGACAAAGCAGATAACGTAGTTCAGTATTACATATTTTATTATTACCTACATATTTTAAATTGTAAAAAAAGTCGGCTATTAGAAAATTAGTAAAATTCTCTTTGTAAATATATTTTGCGGAGGAGGGAGGGGGGGGGGGGGGCGCTAAAATCCACATTTGCCCCGGATGCAAAAAAAGGCTAGTTTCGGCTTTGATTCTATGCACTGTATAGCCGCTGAAACTTTGTATTACCGTTTTAAAGAAAATGTGACAAAGTTTGAATACATAAAGATTGATATTATCCTAGCTGATGGATTACTAAGAAATATCGAAGTTCATGAAACTAAAGTGCATATAAATATTGAAGGTCGTTTCATTAGAACTGTTTCGTCCCCCTTGCCGTTTCCCAAAGACAATTAAACTTTACTTGGAACTATGAGTTCTGAACAAAACTGGAATTCTTCAAGATCTTGCGAACCAACACGGGTACTTCAGATATCCTAAAAAAAGGTTTAATTTTGCAAAAGCTACTTTTCGACCTCTGAATGAAACCGCAGATAAACCTAAAGCTACAATAAATGTTTTAAGTCTTAGTAAAAACGGAGGCAAACACCATCCTAAAGATCAAGGAGTTCAACTTAGTAATAAATGTGAAGAGTTTTTAATATCTTCACACCAGTGGAAGCTATACAAAAGAGGAAATCATCTCCGGTATCCGCTTATCAGATATTGAGAACGCACGCCAGTCTCGTGGAAAAGATGTCATACAATGATAAATTCCGCGATCGTAATATTTTCCCTAAAAGACTAATGCAAGAAAAATTTCTGGAAGACCACTTTATAGTGATTAAACGTTTAGAAACCAACATATGGACCAACCGCGTCCTGAAGTTAGGCCAAAAAATAACAATTCTCGATTTGATAAACCTCGGTCAAAGCTGTCATGTACTCGTACAGGGTGATTTTTTTAAAAGTTGTGAAAGTAAAAACTCTATAACAAAAGAACCACTGATCCAAATGACCTGAAATTTCACCAGTATACTCCCAAATCAATGGGAATTCTTTAGGCGTGGTTTAAAAAAACTTAAAATTGCACTGACAGATCACACTGTATATGCAGTAAAGTCGGGAGACGAGTTTGCTCACGATACACGCACAGTTGCGATAAAAACGCGAAGCATGCATACCACGTGTTCACTATTCTACGGGTATCCTCGCAATGACTGTGCCATTGACGGACGGACCGTGCGTTGTTAGTGATAGTGAAACTGTATTATCAGAATAATGACAGCTCAGCATCTGCCCTTAGGAGAATTAGGACACTTAAGAGTTTAAGAAAATATCCAATGACGACAGAAGGCCTACGAAAGATAGTTTTGAAATTTGAACAGACTGGTTCACTGAGCCTAAAACCCGGTAGAGGAAGGAAACCAGTTGATGTGACTGCTGTGGAAAGCGTAGCTACTGCATTAGAAGAAGTATCCAGCAGTGGTGCGGGAAGCTGCAGTGTACGGGGCGTTGCTAGAACTTTGGACATGACGGTCAGTACGATACATAAAGTTTTGAGAAAAAATATGCGATGCTATCCGTACAAAATAACCCATGTGCAAGAATTGCTCGCTGCAGACCTTCCAAAACAAGAACATTTTGCTTTGAATTCCTTGCGTGCATGGAAATGGACATCGCATGGCCCTACAACATTTTGTGGACAGATGAGGTCTACTTCCACCTGCAGAACGCAGTCAATACGCAGAATTGCCGAATATCGGCAACAGAAAGTCAGAACATTTCTCAACCTTTACCTCTTCATTTCCCAAAGGTGACTGTATGGTGCCGGTTTACGGCAGAGTTTTGTCGTTGGCCCGTACTTTTTCGTGGAAATCACTCCTGCAGGCCCTGTTACCTGCACTGTCAATGTCAACCACTACGAATTTCTGTTGTCCAGTTACGTCATTCCAGCACTCCAGCAGTGCCAGTGCCTGGGTAGTATCCTATTTATACAAAATGGTGCTACTTCACAGATTGGCACACAAGTTAAGGATTTGCTGCGGAGAACAATCGGAAATGATCGGATTATAAGCCGCAATTTTTTCAACAGCCTGTCCAGCTCGATCTCCTGATCTCAATCCCTGCGATTTCTGGTTTTGGACATACCTAAAGAATACTGTGTATTGTGGTAGTGTCACGAACTTCGCTGACCTGAAGGCACGCATTGTGCACCAGATCCACAGCATCCAGCCGGATACTTTTCGCTCTGTTGTGGAACATGCGGTTTCACGTTTCCAACTCGTAGATGAAAACAGTGTACAGCACATTGAAAATCGTTTGCGTTAGTTGCGCATTTCCGTACGAATGCTTTACTCCATATTTTTATTTCGTTCTGCTTCTGCGAAGGTGTTCGTAGTTCATTTTCCCAATTACTGCATTCTGTATATTTTTGATATGCGTAATAAAGTTTTCTTTTTCTCAAAGTATCGTCCATTGTTTTCATCCCACTCACGATATTCTTTGTTCCTGTTCACTTACAGCGTCATCTGTCGGTGGATTTTAAGTTTTTTTTTTAACCACGCCTAAAAAATGCCCATTGCCTTGTGAGCATACTGGTGAAATTTCAGGTAATTTGGATATGTGGTTCTTTTGTTATAAGGTTTTACTTTCACAACTTAAAAAAAATATCACCCTATGTTTCTAAACCACTGAAGTATGTAATAGCAGGAGTCGATGCAGGTTTTTATTCTTGGGGCCCATTTCGTGAAAAGTAGAAGTTATTTTTGTGAATTTTATTATATTTTTGTGCAAAATAATATTTTGTAACGAAAGTTGAAATCCAGATACTCAAATTCGAACCAAAAATGTATGAACAAAAACATCCTTTAAATCATCTTGCTAAAGTTTTTGTTTTTCGTGACCTGGTTTTATTTACAAATTACACATTTTAAAACAGTTTTTATGAAAAAGAATGTTACGTAGGGGGCCTATTTTATTAAAAGGAATTTTGTGAAGGGGCGTGTTTTATTAAGTTCATTTTTGTGAAGGAGCCCATTTTATTAAATTTATTTTTGTGAAGGGGCCCATTGTATTAAATTTATTTTTGTGAAGGGGCCTATTTTATTAAATAGATTTTTGTGAAAGGGCCCTAAATAGGCCCCAAATTTTGCCTGGATCAACCCCTGGCAATAGCTCACAGTAAAATTCCAAGCTACATAGAAAGTTTCCCTAGCCCAAATAAATGCGCGATTATTAATGTTAATAAACAACAAAGACCAAAGAGCACATGATAAATCTATAGAAGATCCCATAAAAAGTCTTAGAGTTTTAGTGTACACTGTAAAAAAAGACAGATGTTTCTTAATATGCAAAATATAGTATAACCACGATCGAAAATATACACTAACCATGTTACCAACGATTCCAGAAAAAAAAATCGCTCGTTATCTTTATGAACCGTAGAAACCAATGTATTTTCAAGATTAAACATATCTTTATTCTAAAAAAAAAAAAAAAAAAACTAATACTGCTGCTGCCGCTGCTTTAATTGAATTTATTGTGACCTTTTGAACTTTTCGGCTCATAAAATACTCTTGTATATAAAAATAGGAAAACTTAGTAGTTTTTTAGAGAAATGTGTGATAAACACGCTGAACATGATAGTTTTTAAATCGAAGAATTGTCTTAAGAGCTATTTAAGTTTTTAAATCGGAGAATTATTTTAAGAGTTATTTAATGTTAAAATTGACCAAAATAGTTCAGTTAAAATTTTTTTATAAGATCACAAACTATACGTAGTAATTTAACTATATTTCACAGGCACACACTTGACAAAATTGCGGCATGCAATATCACAATATTAAATATTGCAATGTACTTTAAATGTGCAATTTACTTTAAATATTGCAATGTGCATTATGCAATAATTTTTTTAATTTGCCTCATTTGTAAGGGTTTTTAAGGTTTTTTTTTTTTTCAATTTAAAATTCCATTATTTGAGTACAGGTTTAATTCATAGAGAAATTCGATATTCCATCAAATATAATCATAAAATAATAAAATTTGCAGGATGTTAAAATACTCAAATTCATATGAGCATTGCGGATATTAAGTTTTGAGAATCAGAAGTCTAAATAAACACATTTATCATTATCGACAGTCCATCAGCTTGTTTTTTAACCCTTTATATCCTGAATTGTGCATAAAAGATTGCTTCGCCCGAATAATTATTTCTGTTAATGTCTAAGATTATCCAGAACAACATGTATAATAATAATTTGATTTTTAGATAATTTTGTTTAATTAAAACTGATTTAATAAACCGGTAGTTCGAGCTATTTTTGCAAAATATTTACAAGAATAATTAGATGAATTAACAAAAAATACTATTATGGAAATCTCACAATTCTTATAAGAACAGTGTAAATAAATGTATTGTGATCCTATCTGTAACAGAGAAGGGTTTTGTAGGTGCAAATTTTTTGTATAACATTTTTAATGGGATAAAAGCTACACCTATGTAAATGGTTGAGAAAATAACCACATTAAAAAATATTTAGCTTCGACTGTTTCACTGGGCTTTCTAAATATGATTGGGCAAATTATTTTGTATGAAAAGTGTAATGTAATAAATAGTTAAATAAATTTTACATTGAATTTTCTTTAATGGTACTTAAAACCGTTAAAAGTACCATTAGGATATAAAGGGTTAAAGCAAATTTAAGAGAGGCGAATTGAGCCTTGTAAGAGATTGCCCTTGTTACCAGGGCTGCGTAGTCGGTGGGGAAAATGGACGACTCCGACTCTTTCGCTCAAAAATGGGCCTGACTCCGACTCCAACAGCGCAGCCCTGCTTGTAAAATGGACGACTCCGGCTCCGACTCCGGGAATTTTAACACATCCGAGTCTGACTCCTACTCTTTCGCTCAAAAATGGGCCTGACTTCGACTCCAACGGCGCAGCCCTGCTTGTAAAATGGACGACTCCGGCTCCGACTCCGGAAATTTTAACACATCCGACTCTGACTCCTACTCTTTCGCTCAAAAATGGGCCTGACTTCGACTCCAACGGCGCAGCCCTGCTTTTAAAATGGACGACTCCGGGAATTTTAACACATCCGACTCTGACTCCTACTCTTTCGCTCAAAAATGGGCCTGACTTCGACCTCGACTCCGACTCCATCGCCTTGCTTGTTACTACAGTCGACAGTTACTACATCAGTTATTACAGACTTAAATGTTACGTTTAATTTTTTTTAATCTATCTTTTTCAAGTTTGTCCTTCATATCCGTATGATTCGTATTTTCGTATGATTTTCGTATGATATTCGTATGATATTTTTTAACACCAACAGATTTTGACATGCACTATATTAGTTGATCGCAAGTTATAGGGGTTATTTCTGTTATTCCTGTATCCTGTTCGATCTAAATAGGTTTCATAAAGTCTGATGTAACCAAAACCTGCGTTTCTTGGGCTCAATTGTATGAGGTACATTTTTCTTGCATATAATGTTCTTAAAATAGGATGCCTTAAAAGCTCATGGAATCCATCTATTTGACATCTCCATTATAATGCAATTGATAGATCTGGTGTATTTCTAAAAATTGCCCATAGACTAATGAAATTTCCAAATAAAAAAATAACCAAAAAAAAAATTACCTTGTTAACCTGTGGTCTGGCATTCTTGAAAACATCACGAGCTTCTTCTAAAGCAGCTACAATATTTGTTGCACCACTGTCTTCATATACAATATCATGAAGTTGTTGCGATAAGAAACACTTTGATTTTGGCTCTTTAAGATAATCAATGTGCCTTACTGAAAATGAAAAGTAAGAATTGAATAAAGTAGTTTACTTGATAAAATACTTTAAACGGTAGAAAAAAAAATTAACAAACAAACTTGTGAAAATAAAAATTCTCAAAAATCAATAATTCTCACAAATTTTGCTTCGAAAAGTTATTCAAACAGAATTTCAACTACTTAGAATTCCATAAATATCGTATAAAATTTCAGCTAGTTTTGGTCTAGATTTTAATACATCTTACATTTGGCTGTTTTATGTAACAACTTAGTTGATTGTTTAGTACCAATTCAATTATGATTTGTTAATTTGTATTATTTCCCTATTCATAATTTAAAACTCTGTTCATATGAGAAACCATAAAAAAAAATCCATTTTAAAATTTTTAAGCATGCAATTTCCCACCAGTAACACCACCACCTTTAAAAAAAAAAAACTATTCAGTGAAAATGTTTATCAAAATATAAATTTGAACGCGGCAAAAGCTTATTCTGAAGATTTAATAATAGTAATAATAATAATAATAATAATAATAATAATAATAATAATATAACTAGTCGGTTCCCGTCAAGCTTTGACGATAAATGACTTGACTGTTTCATCAGAAAAATTCTTGAATTTTTAATTAGTTGCTTTTAAATTAATTATTGAATGACGAATTACGTGACGAATTTCTATATTGCATAAGTGATTCTTATTTCTTTAAGGCGATAGATGGTGCTGCCAGTCTAACCTATTCAATGAAGTGAAAGAATTTTAAGTTTATAATTTACAACTAATTATGCTTGCTTTTTATCAGAAATTTACCTAAAAACACCGGGAAGATAATTTATTTTTACTTATTACGACCTCATTTTTTTTAATAACAATATCTATTTTCATTTATTTATTTATTTATTAAAACTACACGGGCATTAAAAGCTGCCATGAATTTTATTTTTATCTGCGTCTTCTGTAAAAACCTAAATTTGAAACTTGATGCAGCTAACGATTTATAATATATATTTTTTATTACTTGAATTTTATTTTACATTTTTTAAATATTAAACCTGATATCAAGGTAATTTCTTTTATAGCTCTTATACGAATATTTTTTTTCTTTCCGTTTTATTTTTTTGCGCAAATGAATGAGAAACTTTTCTTTCTGACACACACATACAGAGAGCAAAGGAAAGTCCCTTTAACCTGAAAATACTTGCGAACGGACAGAGCTATAACTACGCAAGTGAGGTAACGATATAGTAAAGCGACTACGCCCGATTTAATGCAAATGACAGCAGCTCCCCTTGTGACGAAATTTGGAAGATAGCCATTGCAAATCGAAAACGAAAAGAGGTAGAGCAAACTTTCTAGTTAGAAACTTTTAGAGCATCAATTAGTTAGTACGAAACGACATTTGGTTTACATGGATAAGATAAATCTTCGTCTTTATAACCAAAAATGTCCGAAATCGATGCACTCCATTTTGTGTAAACGTTTGAATGGAATAGCGAGAAGTATGAGGAAATACTTATCTCAATACATTTTGATAACATCATACAAAAAAAAGGACAAAATGTCTCACAGTGATAAAAAATTAATATTCAGTATGTTCGAAAAGCTCGCCATTGCTTACGATACACATTTATATTCGTGAGAGTAATTCTGAATGCACATTTCTCAGCATGGAACGTCTATTGTAAAACTCTTCAATACAACGACGACATAGATTTAACCCTTTCAAGGGCGGTGGCTAGACGGTCTAGCCACCTAATTTTAATTCCAAAACTGACAAATGACACCAATAATATTTTAATAACATTTTGCTTTTGTATTGAAAGTGCAAAATAGCGGGTTTTTATTTTCTAAGTAATTCGTTTGAATATTCTGGTGTCAATCAATTATTTCATCATTTTACGAACAGAATTCTTCTGCCCCTGAAAGGAATAAGCCAAAATTTTAAATGCATAGGAAATTATATTTTTACAAACATTACAGTACAGTACAACGTCACAATTTGCAATTGCGCACTGCTACATTTCCGAAATGTGACTATGCAAAGTGGAATCGTCGCTCATCGATTTCGGACATTTTTGGGTATACAGGTGACGACTTATCTTATCAATGTGAACCAAATGTCGTTTCGTTCTAATTAATTGACTCTCTAAAACTTTCTAATTGGAAATTTTGCTCTATCTCTTTTCGTTTTCGATTTGCAATGGTTATCTTACAAATTTCGACACTAGGGGGCGCTACTGTCGTTTGCATTAGGTCGGGCGTAGTTGCTTTACTATACCGTTACCTCACTTGCATAGCTGTAGCTCTCTCCGTTTGCAAGCGTTTTTTAGGTTAAAGGGACTTTCCTTTGCACCCTGTATATATTCTTGATAATGGACAGAAAATACAACAAAAATTTTAGATCAGCACAATTTATTTAACTGGTAATTACATGCAAAATATTTTAGCTTAAATATTTTAAATATAAAATCATTATTTTTTAAAAATATTATTGAGCGTTAATTCTTTTTAAATATAAAGCATTCAAATAATAATAATAATAAAATAAAAATCCTATAACTTCTCTTCGTAATAAAATATGTCATTATTGAAATGAATTATCAACAAATATATTACACATTTTGCCATGCTTGGGTTCGAACCTGCGTCCTCTAAAAAAATTCAGAGCTATAAAGTGCTGCGTTAACCCGCTATGCTAGCGGTAACTCGTTTAACTTCCTTCTAAATTGAAGAGGTTCAAAAAACAGTCGACGCATACGCAATTGTCTCGAATTTGAGTTCTGATTTCAAAGAAGTAGCTACAACTTAATATGATAGTTTCCTTCGTGTCTAACTATTGGCAATTCATAAGGCGGATCACAGTCCATAACTTTTAACCTCAAATCACTGTGTTTATTTTCTGTGTGTAATACGACCAAAACAATGTGACACCCCCGAAATAAACTGTATCTAGCTCTTAATATTGACACAAATTTTTTAATTGTTAATAATGCTGAAAGAGCCAAATAAATTAACTTTATGAAAGAAAATAAAGTAGTTGTTCATAGTAAGATCGAATTGCAGACGAACTTAAAACAACTCCAGCCTGTGATGTGATAGTTCAACTGAGCGAGCATCTCTGCGCATGTGCAGCACGTCACTCCAAAGGCAGACTTGTACTTATATACTGCACATGCGCAACTGTAGTATTTTAATTTAAAATTAAGGCTAATTAATAAAATATTTGAACAAACGAATGGACGATAACAAATCTGTGACCAAATATCTTTCATTTAAAAAAAGATTGGTGTAATTCGATGCAGTAGTTTCTTCTCATGGACTGTCGAAAGAAAACGCTTAGCATTTTAAATATATAGATTTTATTTAAATTTATTTATCTTATTTCCCTCTAGGGGACACTATAAACGTAAAAGAAAGTTGTTATGAATATGCGCTACCTATTTTTAACTTCAGTATAGCTGTCATAAAGTGAAACATAAAAAAAATCACTTTGTGTTAAATTTGGTTACCCTATTTTCCCACCGGCAACACTACAAATGCACAACAGTTGTGTTGAATCTGTATTACCTACTTTTATCTTGAGTACGGAAATCATACAGTGAAACAACAATTACAAAAACCACTTTTATTTAAATTTCTTTAATCTATTTTTCATGAGGCGCATTATCGGCGTAAAAAGAAATATGAGCTTAAATTATCCTGTCTAATTTTAATTTGGAGTATATGGTTGACATATAAGAAAACATAAAATAAAATTTCTTCTAAAATTTTAGTTATGAAATTTCCTTATTCGGAAGGTTTGAGCGATATGCTAAGTGAGTTTAACATACATTCGAAAAATTAATTGAAGACATGTTTATAAATAGAGATACATGAAGCATCATAAATTGAATAAAGGTCATAGAAAATAACTTTTCCATCAGTAATTAGCGATAACGTGTAATGTATCTTAATTCTTTTGTGAAAGAAAAAGTTAGAAGCAATAGAATCAAAATGGTACTTATGTTACTGCTACTGTCTTTTCTCACTCTATTTTTCTTTTCTCCGAAAATTGAAGAAGGCTTTTTTTTTTTTTTTTTTTGTAAAACCATTAAGAAGATAAATTCTAAATGTATTATGGTTGCTTGTGCTTTTCATTACATCGGTTTTTATGTGTTACGTATTTACTAAACACTACCTTATGTACAAGTTAACACAACGAAATTTTTCATTTTATAAGTTACAATAGATCAAACCCGCTTTTAGATGACGAACCTGGCTGCGCTTCTGATTATAATACAGTTAATAATATACTTTAAAAGCAAAATATATAATTAAATTTCATTATTTCAGAAAATAAATGAATTTGTTTCAAGCAGAAAAAAATAAAAGCAGGAAGCGGGAATTTTGCTTTTTCAGAATTTAGTGCGCCTGATGAGGAATTTTTTTTTAAAATTATGATTACGAGGTGGAACCTGTCGAATTTCCACGAAAGAAAATGTTTAAGAAAGAATTGTTTCATTAATTTATAATAAACTTACAAAATTAGTTACAATAAAAAATGCATCTTATATTTGTTATTCTAACTCTCAAACAGATATTATTTTAACCTAAGGTCACTGCTCTTCCATAAAGACACTCTAAATTTTTGTAAAACCTTTCGTTTTATCAGTGTGTGATTTCAATTGCGTTATTTTTAAAAGTGAAGCATTTCCACCTGTGAATAATTTCAAAGCCGCTTGAGTGAAAATGATGCACTTCTACAAAACTTATATCAGTTTTAAGACTTAAAATACGCGCTTTTATTTTATATAAAATGACATCATTTGTATCCGCTGAAGAATTCCACATTTACGAACCAGTCATAAACTGCTATAGAAAAGTATGCATATGACGTCACTACCGCGGAATAATACACAAACCAGCAAAAAGCGATGTCATAAACTTGACAATAAGAGTCAGTTGTCTAATGATTCATATGCCTTCATTTGTTTGTAATATTAATACGGATACTTAAAATTGATTATAGTTTATAATAGCTCCATGTTTTATCAGAAATCATTCATTTATATTTTTTTTCAAATTAGCACGTATTTTAATTACAATTTTTTTTTTTCACTTGTTATGAGAAAATGGAAAAAATAAGAAATCGCAATCTTCTATTTTCCAGCTATCTTTCCTTTACTTTCTACAGAGATGGAGTACTTCAGTTGTCACCATTACAGAAATGGTATTAAAAACTACAAAAAAACTAATATCTCAAAAATAAATTGAGACACAGCTTTCAAACAAAATGCAGAAAAAGCACTTTTTTTCATCTATGCGAAGGTGTAAAAATTGAAAATGTGCGATGCTTAGAAATTTAAAAAAATTGCAGTAGAGATTATCAGTATTTAACCGTACAATGATACATCTGCTTCGATTTACGGCTGGCTTATGTAACGTAACGTTATTTTTTATTGATGATACTTTAATTGTTGCCTGAAAGAAATAGCATATCAGATGCTAATAACCCTTTATGCACTGAATTATGAATTCGTGAAAATTTTATCTTCTAAAGCCTTTTTCGTGAATTTTTTTAACTACATTAGAAAATTTACATAATCATTTAATACATTTTAGAAGGATTCATTAAATTTGAATTTATAGGGATTTTGTGCAATTTATAACCCCCACTCAAATCTTTTATTTTAAATATTTTTCTTAGTATTTTGTAGAATTAGGAAATGTACAAATATAAAGTTTTTACAATAGGATTATAGAAATATTTCCGAATTGAAAAATTCCCCTCCCCTCAACGCCAAGAAAGCTGAAAAGATGCAAAGGCGAAAGAAATCATCCTTTTAAAAATATTTTTGTTTTGTGTAACCGATAATACTTTTGGAACAAGATAAAATAATGCATCTACAACTGATTCTGAACTGTATTACAGCTAATCGATGTATTGAATGAATTTTATAACAAGTTATTTTAATGGAGAGTAGTAGATAAAAGGATAATGTAGATACCGAGAAAAACAAAGAGAAGAAAATTTATGCTTTTGTTTATGAGTTAATGAAAATTCAAACCTGAATATAGTTGCTATAAAAAAGCATGAGAAAGTGAAAAAAATAACTTTCTCGAGGTGTATTAAAGTTATGCTTTCAAATAAGAACGACGGGCGAGGAGAGAGTGCGACATCTGGTTGTCGTGAATCTTAAGTGAAATGCGCCATCAAAAGAACGCATTACTACATAAAACCAATCCACAAGAAAGAAAAAAGAAATTTATTTATTTTCTTCATTCTAATATAAAAAAAAGTCCTTGACTTCTGTTTTGCATGAAGCAAATATATACTGTAACATTTTAAATATGGATAAAATTATTATTTTATACATTTAACTGATCATTGAACCATTTTAAAATAATCATTCCTAAAGGCATGCATTGGAATTTATCATAATTATAATCAGTCACAAAATATTCTAATTATTTTGGAATAAAATATTAAAATACCCTCAGGTGGCTTGATAATCATTTGCTTGCACTGTTTAAAAAATATTAATTATTATTATGGCGGTTTTTTCGCAAATAGTTTAAAGCCTTCGCGACGAGCGTCTTATACAAAATTTTTAAGCTTTCATCACCAGTTTTTTAAAACAGAAATTATACCTAATTAAAAATGCCCTTATTAAATAAGGCAAAATTTACAATAAAAAATAACTGGTTTTCAATAATAAAGGATTCTGAGCACCTTATGCGTCACGTATACGTGACGCTCGTCGGGGTTGAACGCAAGGCTGTGGAATGGAAGTCGGAGTCGGAGTCAGGCCCATTTTTGAGCGAAAGAATCGGAATCGGATCTGTTAAAATTCCCGGAGTCGGAGTCGTCCATTTTACAAACAGGGCTGCGTTGTCGGAGTCGAGAGTCAAGCACATTTTTGAGCGGGAGTCCTCCATTTTTTCCACCGACTCCGCAGCCCTGGTTAAACGACATTCGTGATTTGTTAATCAATTGCAGTAGCGCAATTGATTTCATTGATTGTAGTACTTTTGAAAAATATTGTGGGGGTCTCAAAATCTTTGGAGTAAAATAAAATAACACTTACAAGCTTCCCCCCCTTAGTAAGTGTGTGTGGAGAGAGGGGCGGGGGGAGAGCGGATGACTAAAGATGATAATTCGAAGTAAATTATGAATTTTATAAGCAAAAATATAAAATTATTATAAATTAATAGCAAACATTTTAGTCAATTAAGTGCTTTATTGATTCAAGACATTAACACAGATGGCAAAATATGCAAGAAATTGTTTTTTCGAGAGAAATGTAACTATACATCCTCTGAAGGAGGCTTTCAGTGCTCTATTATTTTTCAGACAAAATTATTTTGAGAACATCAATGAAACCAAATTGTATTTCATTGATTAAATAAATAAATATCGAAATAAATAAATACGAGTAGAAATTGGATGAGCGGAGAGATTAAATTATTGGGCGGGCTCACACCCCATGGATATACAGTCGGACCTCGTTATCCCGACACCCGGTTTTCACGTCACTCCGCTTATCACGTCAGTTTTTCAAAGTCCCAATTTTCTGTATCAGATTTTAATGTAAATAAACTCCGGATTTTACGTCGTTGATTGATTTTCAACTCCGGATATCCCGACGGTTTAGGAAAATTGTCCATTTTTCATAATCCATCTTATAAGCACGGAAATTAAGTGGTAAGAAATGTCTTAGCCAAACTTTTCACAAAATACCCATTGAGATAAATGAGAAATTTTACTTTAATCCTTTATCTAAATAAATAAAACTACACACTATAAACGACCCACTTAAGCTCCAGATAGACGTACCAGTTTACTCGCGGTCTTTTTGCTCTGGTCACGCGGCGCTTTCGTGTCTTTACATGGCGTTTTCCATCCGACTAAAACCGAAGCATTGCATTGCATTGAAACGATCAGAAGTTATCTAACATTCATTTCTGAAACAACGAATATTGATTATAATTCATTGTATAATATTGAAAAAAGAATTGTATGAAGCACATATAGGGATAATCAAACCTTAATTCATCAACATTTCATGTAATGTCAACATAAATCTGATTTTTATTCTTTTCAATTTTGTTTTTGTGTATATTTTGTTTAATAATAATGTTTTATTGCTTAAAACTGCATGAACAGTTTTGCACTTAAAATTGTCTTAAATTAATTAAAAATACAGCTTTTTATAAACATATTTTTCTCCAAATCCGGTTATCGCGACACTCCGCTTATGACGACACTTTTTTCTGGTCATTAGAGTGTCGGGATAACGAGGTTCGACTGTATATAAGCTGGTGCCACTGATCAATTGTATTATCAACCCATACTCTTAATAATCTTTAAATTATTCTTAGCAATCATTTCATAACTTATTTTATTCAAGAATAATGACGTTATAACATCATCAAAGATATTTCGTTTCATTCACTATTTCTCCCAAAAGGTTCGACTCTTTATTCATGGCATTGTATGTAACTTTAAATAATGCCTATTCCAAATAAAGGGAGGTTATAAAAAAAACTATTTCGATAAATGAGCCCCTATCATACCGTTCACAGAAACTGAATCAAATTTTGGTTTAATGTATTTTAAGGAATGCGCTCCAGAATCATATGAAAAAAAAAAAAAAAAAACCCAGTTAAACACTAGCAATTGTGATTACAGTGACAAAATTTCGAAAATTTCAAATGGCAACACCTACTTTTTTTAATTGGAATTTTCGTAAATTTAAAAAACACCTACCACAACCGAAAACTCACTTCCAGACATTGTTGTTTATATGCTTGAATAGTTCAATTTTTGTTCATTTTCTTCTGTAGCCAAATTCTTTTGTGTGTCCCTGTAAATGAACGATAAATTCTCTGCACACCATATTCTACAGTACCTCCTGGGTTATATATATAAATTTCAATATGTTTAAACAGTGTAATATCACTAAAATACAGCCCAAAGGATTTTTTCCATAGACCGTAAAGTTACGGAATTGTTTTGAATGTCCTTGTAAACAAACCGTAAATTCTACACACTTCATTTTCAATACCGAACATGATATAGTAAACCGCAATAATATAAATCAATTCTGACTATATTTTGGCAATCTGAGTATACTTATGCGAGTTAGAGCACGTGAAGATGGCAGACAGACAAACAGAATTCATAAACACTTTCAACTATGACAGAAAACGTTAAATAAATCTAAAATGAAAATTTCGACTGCGGTAAGGTCACATGATGAAATCAATTACGAAGAAACTCTGTCGTCATAAAAACAGGCTTTTTAGCGATAAAAGGTTACTGTAGGAACCAAACGCCGGAAAATTCCTTCTCTTGAACTTCATTTCGGTCGTAGGGAATTTCTCTCTTCTTGAACATCTTTTAAATTCGTATAAATTCAAATTATTAATATATGTTTTAACATTTTAATGATTTCCGAAGTTTTTGTCTATATAGGGATTGAAAATATAAAATTCGATAGCTAAGGTAACAAGCAAAAATTAGTTGATAAAAAACAAAGTCATTTGTAGTAAAAGAAGGTTTTTTTTTTTTTAAATACCGAAAAGTTAAAAATCGCTGGACGTATGCCGAATAAATTTTATTGAAAAAAGAACGAAATTTACTGTATTGGGCTAAAAGATTGAATATGGGTTACTTTTATAAGTGGATCAAAATAGCCGACAAATTTGGAAAAACAGGGAAATACACGAGTTTTTTCGTTCAATATAACATAATAAAATATTTAATAGAAAAATCCACAATCTGCGCCTCAGATACATTGGAACCTATAGTCGTCTATCAGGAAACAAATTTGCAGACCTCTATGTGCAATAGATTTACCTAGCCAATAGACCAACAAATAGACCACACGCAAACAAAAATTTTTCTTTTATTATTATAGATGATTATTTCAAAATAATAACGCATTATTTTACTGAATTTGTGTACTTCTTACAAGACTGTCAAAGATTCTGCGCAAATACTAAAAATTACATAATGAAAGTTTATTAGTAGGACTGTTTAAATGATTAATTAAAATTTACAATGATTAAATTTATTCTTACCTGCTGTGTCACTGTAACTTATCACCGCAACTCGTGAAGCATTGACGTCTACAACAATATGTGACAGGAATGATTGCACAAATCCTATCTCAATTTCGAATTCGGCAACACCTACACTACCCGATCTGTCTAAAAGAAAAACTATTTCAGCTTTTCCTTGTAAATAGTTATTTTTTGATAAAAAATCCACCATTGCATCTTCTTCATTCTCGTCATTTGCAAAACACAAAATGATCAGATTCAAAATCAAAATTATACGGAATCCTTGTTTTAAATTATTCATCGCTTAATACGCTGATCTTCATAAATCGGTATTATATAGACATAGTACAAAATTTCAACGATCTTCTTAGAAATAGTGAAGTGACAGCAAAATCTATGAACACGAAAAATAAATCAAATTTTAGAAGCTGGATTTCAAAAAGAAATCAAAATCTGTATTTTCAAAAGGAGGCATTCGTGTATTTTGATTCGCAACAAAAATAAAAATTTTATCAAGATTATCCATGGTAAGTTTGTTTAGACTTTAATCTTTCACTTCTTGACCTATTGCTATGGAAAGAGATCCTCCCATAACTATTTTGAGTGTTGATATCTCTGATAAAAATTTCCTAAGAAGCTAGCATCGAATGCTGTATGCGGGTTTTTTTTTTTTCATTGTTTTTTGCTTTTCAGGAAGGAAAACGATTAGAATAAAGGAAGCGAGCATAAACTATTGCTGGCATTTCATCAGATATGATACCTCGTGTTTATACTTAATCTGCTTATAAGCAAAACGAACAGAAACTCTGTTTCACTTTCATTTTAGATTTGAAAGATTTGTCTTGAAACAAACTAATATTCTGATGATTTTGAAATCATGATCTGTGATTATCTTTTCCATGATCATATATATGATACTGCTGCTGATAGATTTAACCTTTTATGATTCTCAAAATAACATTTCCGCCCCTCTCAGTGCAAAACTTTGATACATTTAATTCACTATGTCAATTTTATGCATAAAAGCATGCAAATTGTAGGAAATATTATTTAGATGATTTAGAATTCAATGTCGTTTTTCATTTTTCAATTAAAATTTATTACATCTCGATTTAGAATCGATTATTAACTCATATAACGTGCTTACCCGGTCAGTTCGCGACCCAAAAATTTGTTCAAAACGACCAATTTTCCATCATTTTCTGAAAGATACTTTGGCTTTATTGAAAAATAAAAAATCCTGTTTGATTCTATAGTGACTGAATAAGAAAATCTGTGTGTTTCGCGCATTTATAAATAAAAATGACTTCATAAATGTGTCAGAAAGTAGCTAGTTTGAATTCGAGAAGAGCCTTAAGATCATTTATAAACGCTTAATAAGAACCGTTAAACACATTCTAAAATGTTTGAAAGCGCGAATTTTTCTGAAAAACTACAAAACTATTCCTACCTGCATAAAAATTACAAGTATTCATATTCGGGAGCCATATACTCGAATAATACTTTTAAACTTACAATAATAGCTCTTTATACTTGATAGCTACCTGAATGATCCGTAATCTTCACATTGTGCAAAATGTGTTTTCCACCATCTTTCAGTGTGTTGTCTGAGTAATGCTTTATGGTTATAGAGAAATGGAAAATCATTATTGGTTTTTAGCTGACTTGAATGAGGTATACAGGGTGTAAAGTCTTGCCTGCCGTTACTCGATATCCCACTGTCAATAGACCCCGATGTTAACTTAAATATTCCCTTTTCACACAGAAAACTGATGCAATCTACATCTCATAAAAATCTTTAAAGCGCTACTTAGACTTGAAATAAATTCCATTCCAAACTCTCCATTTGACAGTATAAAAGATATAACTTAAACTTAGAGATTAACTCCAACCGTATTTTAGACAGTCTGAATATAATAAATCTCGGAGCACTCCAAATGCCTTACGTAGCGGCAAAAAACAAAGAAATCCGCTTCCGAATATATTCCATTGCTCATTTGGCCTCTCGGGAATTTTAACTTCAAACGAGCTGGAGAGCGGTACACTTCTATGCTTTCCGAAAAGCATAGGTTCTGACCGATCTGCAAGGTAGGAGGCACCGAGTAGGAAAGCTCTGGTGGACATCTCATTTTGAGATATTAAAGTTAGAGTACGGTTGGTGCTCAGCTCAGAAACCGAAGCGTAGAATCGAAATTCTATGGACAAGGACTTAAATTCTTCAAGAATCTGTGTAATTTACATCCATATTTTTAATCTTTTATCTATTTCTGTTGTCCGTTGTCGTGTTACAGTAAATAAAGCTTGTGTTACTAACAAGGCTCTCCTGAAATTCACCTCATGATGGCATGAATGCTTTCATTATTCTATCAGAAAGTAGTGATTTACGATTGAAGAAAAGTTTGCACGCATCCACTATCATAATTACATCTATTTTGAAATTTTAATAATTCTGATTGGAGTGTTTTAATCATTCAGTTAATGCATAAGACGATTTTGTTTCTCAGTTCATAGAATTTTTTTGTTAGAAGTAGTGTTGCCAGTTCTTTTCACAGAAAGCGCGACAAGGAGACAAAATAAAAGCGGGACTGCGGCTTCTAAATCAAGGCATAAAAATACAGTACGAAACCTGAACACTAGTTTGAAAACGAAATATGTCTATAACGGAATCCGGATTTAAACATAAAAAAATCATAGTCCCTATGGAAGAATTTACAATAAAACTATACCTGCTACGAAGGAAACCTGTTTAAAGCGAAATTATCTTTCTGCGAACATTTTAGATTCTCTCTTAATAGGTACGAAATAAATATAACAATCTTGCACAGTAAAATCTGTGAAAGTGGAATCGTTAGGGGGCGAAAAAAAAATCAGTTTTGGTGAAGTTTACGATTGAGCAGTTGTAATTGTATGGTATTCCTTCACTAGGGCTATAAAATTTTATCGTTTAAGACAGGATTCCATTATAAACAGCTTCCCTAATCCCAAATTTTACTGAACCGTGCACATTAAAACGTATAAAAACAGAATAGCTCTGCAGAAAAAAATATTTTCTTTTTAGACAGTTTTCCGCCTTAAAAGGTATATTAGTGCAATATTTCTTTCGGATGGACCATAAAAAATTCCGTTACAGACAGGCTCTTTTTATACAGCTTTTACTGTATTAAGTTAAACTCTATGCAGATTAATAAATAGCATTTTAAAAAAATAAATAAATTTAACAGAATTTGTGTATTATGAAAAATCGAGACATTTGACGTCCCAGGCAGTGTTTCCGCGGGACGGGTCTTAGGATCCCTGAAAATCGGGACGCCCGGCGTAGGGGAGACCGGTGGAATGGCGACACCTTAAGGGAATTTCATTTTTTTCACCTCAAAAAAATATTTATTTTTAATAGTAAAAATTCTAAAGCTAAATCATGATCTTTAGTATCTGTATAAATTTAACCGTAATCATAACTGTAAAGTAAGCACACATAAAAAAAACTTTCTTTCAACCTTTGTACGGTGGCGGGATTACCCAGGGTGTTGGGGTAATTCCGCCACTGTACCGGAGTAATGACGCCACTTTTTAATGACTAGTAAATACATAAAATGGATACTAGGAAACACATAACCTATTGAAAATATTTAGAAAGCAATAATTTATCAAAATAATGAATAATTACAATGTTCCTTAAGCTAGATTTATTAATATGCTAAGCTTACAATTTAACTCAAATTGGAAAAGTCACCCTTTGCCATGGTGGCGGCATTACCCCGAGAGGATAAAATAGCGGAAATCCCCCAGCAAAGTCGAAAAAAGAACCGAGCTGGTTCAACAAATTGCATTAAAATGTCGGCGAATGCATGTAGATTACGGGTAATACTATCTTAAATACCTAATGTTATAATAAAAGGTGTTTACCTCTACTCATTTGAAGCTCCAAAATAAGAAGCAGATATATAGATGAAAACTAAATATAGATGAAAACTAAATTTTTCACCAGAACAAGCGAACGACGTACAACAAAATCATTCTCACTCTAGGCACTGTTTCTATTGTTGGCCGCTATAGTGCAGGCGCATTCACTATATCAAACTGCAGTTAGTTTTTAAACTAGGCGGGGTGGCGGCATAACCCCGAGTGGCGCCATTCTCCCGGTCTCCCCTAAGTCTGGACACCTAGCAACGTTAGTGAGAATGTTTGCATTGAAATCTTAAAATACCTGTTTACCAATAATATCATAAGACGAAACGCAATTTTTCACCTTGATTCAACATAAAATAAATAATGTGAACAATAAAAAGAACCACAATCTTACTTAAAAGGCGACTAATGTAATGAAAAATATGTTACAAGTTTAAAATATAGGGGAAAGTAGGGGAATGACGCTCACTTAAGGGAAAACATGAATAGCTAGTCAAATTTAGACAAAAAAATCAATATTTTATTAACGAAGTATAACTCCAAAGCATAAGGAACAGTTTGCAATCAACTAATTTGCATAAAAATTTAAGGAAATTTTTTTATCGTTTTATTTAAATAACCATCGATTGAGCGGTAATGTCCAACATGTTAGGGTAATTGCGCTTAGAGTTTGAATACAACATTTAAGTAAGACAAAAGTCACATATGTAGTTGTGTGGGCTGTTCACACCGCTGCAGACTTTTTGCGACCACTTTACACATATTATGCAATGCACACATATTGTGTTACACATACAGTGGGCTACTTTTTTTTAATTTTGGTTTTTTGATTTTCACCACTTTTTTGAAATTGTAAAATTCTCTTTGTTTAATGGCATATTAATTAAGGAGAAAACAGGGGAATTTTACCATTTCAAAAAAGTGGTGTTAATCTATAAATTTGAATTTTAAAAAAGTGGCAACACTTCTTCCGGAAGTCCACGCGAGCGCCATTACCCAATATCACCATGTTGGGTTTTAATGCATTATAATTGACGTAACAACGCACTACAAAAATAAATAAAAGCGTGAAAGTACAGCTAAATGTATATATTTTGTAGACATAATGAGTAAATTAATATTTGAGAATAAGAGTGTACACTTACCTTCAAGTTAGATGTTGTAGAATTTTATAATAAAGCAACTGCAAACTAATAATGTGAGGACACAAAAATACTTTCCTTCCGATGGTCACTATATCCTTACTGGGAACTTGCGATGAAGTTCGCTAGGTGCCGGCACCGATCGCATGTTTTCAATTCTATTCTGTTTAGAGATATTGGGTGAGTGTGATTACCCTTCTGAGCGTCATTACCCTACTTTTCCCTACATATTATTTAAAACTTCTTACAAGGAGGTTGGTCTCACGGAATCCAGCGACCCTTTGTACATTGATAGAGTATAGTCAATACATAAACATATCAACAGGATAAAGTGCAATATTCAGGGGGGCCGTAAAAAACGAGCCCCAAAGTTGACCCATTATTGACTCTTAAGTATATAATCAGATAAATTACACTCAATTGCGAGAGCCTCGATAGTACAGTTGGCAGCGCGCCAGTCTTTTAATTTTCTCTGTCTGTGTATCTCTGCGGGTTCGAAGCTCCGACGGAGAACTTTTTTTTTTTTTCAAGGCAAAATAAAGATCAGTTATTTTCGAACCACAATTAAAAAAATATATATCTAATTATTTAAATGTAAGACAAATATTCATAAAAACATGCTTCTGCACGCACGCACACACACATATATGCTTATTTATTTACAGAGAGACTTCAGTTTTATGGATCTAATGGGGGGAAAAGTAAAAAAAATTGAATTATTCAGTCGACAAAATTTTAATTTCATTCACATTTATTTATAGACTTTTCTATGAATAAATCCCTGTTGTTCTCAGCGAAATAAATTAAAACACGCTACATAAAATATGCTATTTTATTTTTATCTTGTTAATTTAAAGGTTATAATTTTTCATTTTTTTTTCTTTTTTTTAATTTTTAAAACATAATTATTTTTTTATCAAGGGATCTCATGTTTGGAATTAGAACAACTGTTTTCGGTTAAGAATCTTTTCAGAGACATTTTATTACGTAGATTTGCAGGTGGTTTTTAAGCAAAACAAGTACACTATAGAAAATAAACAGGGTGGGATATTGAAGTTTCAGCAGCCATCTGCTGCAGAGCGAATGAGAACGGCATTTTGCTTTTAAAGTTTTGCGGTTATTAGACGTTGTTCTTTATTCTAGTGTCATAATTAAAATGAAAAAAGTTATTTTGTAAAAAATGTCTAGTGAAGAAGCTTCTAAATTTACAAATATTGAAGAGCGAATTTCAGAAGACTCAATTCATAGCGAATCATCCAAATTGAGATTAAAAGATGCAGTCGTGTATTACGAAAAGTTACTCTCTGAAAATAATTTAATTACATCGGAGTCTTCAGACACTATTTCTTATGAAGCCAAGCTTATCGGGAATGAACTTTTTCACAATACTCTAGAACTCCTTTGTGATAGAAAACTTATAGTTGAAGATGAGCTCATCCATATGAATGAAATATGTGAAGAAGTAAATTTTGAGGAGGTGGAAGATGATCAGTCAACAAATGAATATGAACCACCCCCTAAAAAAAGCAAAGATGCAGATTTCATTCCTTTGGATTATAAAATAAAAGCAGTCAATATGGCTAAAGAACATCCTACTTGGAGTCTGCAATCTTTGCAAAAAAGAGGTTGTAGTCTCTTAAAAAGAAAACGTCATTTATTGCAATGGGAAGAAGATGTTAAAAATGGTGGCAACAAATATGATAAATTTTCTGTCATTGATTCTTGGACATATGACCGTTTTGTGGAAGCTCGACAGAACTATGAACAAGTAACAACAAAAAATTTGCAAGAATGGGCTTTGGCTGCTGCAAGGCAATATGAAGATTTCGAATTTAAAGCTTCTGACTCATGGGTGAAAAAATTTAAAAGAAGACATGGAATACGGCAGCGAAAAATCACAAAATTTGTGTCACAGAAAGAGGTAGTGTCAATTGAAGAAACGCTAGCATCTGCGGAAAATTTTTGTGTTCAGACTTTACGCTTAATCCCCAATTTCGGCGAAAATTATGTCATTAATATTGACCAGACAGGTATGTAAATTATTTTATTAATAATATATCCACGTACTTTTTGTGTGTTCAAAAAGAAAAATGAAAATTATATAATAATATTTTGTAAAATAAATTGGTTTTAATTTCAGGGTGCCAGTACCAATCCGCATACAATAGAACTCTCGCCAAAAAAGGAATTAAAAGTGTATTTGTTAAAAAACAAGATATGAATAAACTTTCTCATTCATATACGGCACAGTATGGCATAACTTTGTCAGGAAAAGTGCTGCCTCGTGTCTTTTTGTGTTTACAGGAAGTAACAGGTACATTTGGTCCTAAGATACAAATACTGATAAATCAGTATGCAAAGAAATATACGAATGTATTTGCCCTGTCATCGAAATCTGGTAAACTTACCTCACATTTATACAGTGAATTTCTTAACAATTGTTTAAAAAATTACGCTGGGCAAGAAAATTTTTTGTTGATTGTCGACTCCTGGGCAGGACAAACACGACCAGAAATATATGACGAAACCTTCCAGGATAAAGATAAACAAACTACTTGTACAATTAAAGTCATTCCTCCAAAATGCACAGCTTTGGTTCAACCATGCGACGTTTATTTTTATAGGCAGGTGAAAAATATGATTAAGCGGTTACAAAATTGTAATTGTTTAATTGAACAGTGTTAGGTAAAAAAAAAAAAAAAAAATAAAATAAGAGGAAAAGAGAAAGGGAATTTAAATCTAAATTATTATTAAAAATAGGAGTTATGAAAAATTATGTAGATTTAATTTGAATTAGAAAGGAGAAGAAAGTTTACTTATTAATAATTATGGCCAGTGAACTTTAGTGGTTAGTGAACATTGGATGTGAAGGAAGTAAATAAATATAAACTGAGGAATCTTCATGGTAAAATATAAATAAAAAACTCTAGACCTACCTGAACTTATAATGTGTTTCATCTTGCCTGAAAATTGTATGTGTTGAATCTATTTTAATTGTGCCAAGTGTAAGTATTTACTTTTAAATATTTATATTTAATATTTCATTAATATATAATTGTGATAAATTAATTTGGCACTCAATAATAAAAACATCAAACACATAAATGATACATATACACTTAATAAAACAAAATATTTTTATTTAAATGATAATGCAATTAAATGGGGAAAGGGGAGGGAGAAAGTGCACTTACTCAAAAGGAATGATCCAACATTTCATGACACTTACATTTTCAACATACATCAAAGAAGTTATTAATAATCGTCAATAATAAAATCTAAAATCATTCTTCTACATTGTACCGAAAGAAATATTAACATCATCTGTAATCGTAACTTATTGTAATTATCACCAAAGTTTATATCTCAGATATGAAGAAAAGTTCAATCGTTCTTTAAAGCACTATATTTATCCTGTATTTAATGGTGAAAACACAAGGCGTGGAAATTCCATTCAAAGAGTTTCTCAATTAGAAAAGTTGGATGAAGATAGTCTACTAACTTCATGAAAATAACGAAATGTACTTTACCGCTCCAACGGATATTTTCGTTCCAACGGAAATTGTGGGAGCCGATGAAGAAAAGAATTTCATTTCAACATTAAATCTCAAGATAGAGATTGCTGAATCGTATCGAATCTTGGTAATTCGAAAACAAATGTCAATTGAGAGTACATTAATTTCCAAGGCACTTCATTTTCTATAAGAATGAAAGTAAACATCCATTTCTGCTCCACCTTGAATGAATTTCTTAACTCAGTAAATCGTTTTGATGCATCTTGAGATATTTAGTGAACAAATATTAAAAGGCAGACGATATCACTATCTCCATCAATGGTTTATAACATGATTATTAAAATTTAGCAGAAGATAAAGAGATTGTTATTGATCCAACGGACAAAAATGTAAAGTTTACGGAGCGACTCCATGCCCTTCTTGGCACGTTGCCGTCCGAAACTCAAGAGAGTGAAGCGACGCTACGAACGAACGGCATTCGGCGGGAAAGATGCTGATTGGCTGATTTGAAATCGACGATGCCACACAGAGTAATAGAAGTAGAAGTGTTTGAATAAAATATCGTTAAGTGATAAATTCGAATTTTAGATTTGAAAATTATTATAAAAATATTCTATTACGGTAGAAAGTATTAATTTTAAGATTTATTATTTTATTATTGATAATTTTTGACGATCTTTTATGGCGATTAAATTAAATTGTTTTTAAGTAAAATTTAACTGAAAAACGAACTTAACGAAAATTAATGAATATTTAAAGGTAGAATTTAAATTTTAAAAGTAAAGAAGTTTTTTAATTTAATTTAAATATTTTAAAATAGCTTTTTAAATAAATTTTAATTGGAAAGGATGTTATTATATAACATTTACCTTACCCCTAAGGAAAAAAAAGCAATAAAAAAAAAGTTATTGCCTGTGGCATCGAGCAATTGGAATTTTTCAAAACTTAAAAACAAAGCCAAAATCAAAAGGAATTATCTGCCCCAGTTTCTTGGACAATTGACACATATAAACATAACATAAAAATGTATAAAAATATATATAAAAATAAATACGCTTGCGCCTACACATAAAATATGTTATATAAAAATATAAGTATACAAATTTTTCTAAAATCTTTGGCATACTCAAATACTGACATAACAAATACAAATAAACATCAAATTGTAATGCAAACACATAGAACCAAAGATGAAAACATAAAGAACCAAAACAACAAATTTTTACAGGAAACAGATGTTCAGGTAAGTAAAAAATTCCACCATGAAGAAACCCGAGACATTCTCCAAGACTTCAATATATTGCACCAAAGTAAGGATAAGGTAAGTGACCTATGTATATATGACTCTCACAACTGAATAAATAATTTTAAAAGGGCAAAATAAAATAGTATATGTACGTTACTATTTATCTGGAACTTTTACAATATATAACAAATCTGTATATCCACAGAAAAAAAATTCTAACAATTGAATATATTCAGTAATTTTGGCTTAGAGATCTGAGTTTTTAAAAAAAATTATATATGTCCAATATTACTTGAAATTTTTTAAAGGAATAATAATTAAATTTCATAGTATTATTTAATTTGGCTAATAATTTTTATTTTTTATTTCATAAATTTTTTCTTTAAAAAGTATTGGTACTGAAATGTTAAATGCTGAGGAAATAAAGTAAAATAGCAGCAAAAAATAGATTTCTACAATCTCTTCATTGTGTACACAGGTCAAAAACGTAAGGCAGTTGCCCCATAGTATGACCTTCGACAACAATGGAATGACTGATCTAAGTCTCCTAGCGTTAAACCAAAAAAAAAAATATTTACAAACTCAAACAAACTATTCCGCTCAATTTGACAAGTATACTGCCCATGATATCCAAAATAGATATAACTGCACCGTGAGGGACTTATTGGAAGGTTAAATTACCCAAGCTAAGCCAAGTTTACCCTCTGTGTGTGCTCATCATAACTGAATTAGACCAGGTCAGCCTGAGGGAAAAAACAAACATTCTACACCACAATTAAGCAAAGTCCTGTCATTCGCCTAGATCAGTCTAATATATATTTATATGTACATTTCATTTTATTATATTTTTTTCATTTCATTTCATTTTTTATTTTTCATTTTTATATTTTATTTTATATTTTTATTTATCATTTCAATATTTTCATTTCAATATTTTATCACATTTTTCATTTTCTTATTTTTCATTTTTATATATTTCTTTCTCAATTTTATAAGCTATAGGGTACCCTTTAAATTTAACTAATTTTATCATTAAAAATAAATTCCTCAGCAAAATAACAACACTATATTCTCTCAAAGTCCAAAAAAAATTGCTATTGTAAGTGAATAATAAATAAATAAATTTGAACTTTAGCTATAGCATCAAATAAATATTATAAAATAAATGGATTTTATCCGAAGTTTCCTAAACCGCAGAACAAGACTGGAAGGCGGAGGAATGCCATATTCCTTTGTGTCACGACCCTTAACTAAATGCCAGCGAGAATTACGAGATTCTACTGCTCTGGATTGAAACGCAAAACGAAACAATCATGGCAAGAAAAAATTCGATAAAATAGGAATTAAATATTTTAATCTATTGCGTCCAGAAATTGCGACTGAACTCTCTAAACTGTCTGAGACCCAGAAATCTGGTGGCGCTCAAAAGTACAAGGACAGGGTTAACTTGACTTTATAACAGTAAAAAGAGCCTCGAATTTCCAAATGAAGAGTAGTCTGTTGCCACAAAACACTGGATTTTTTGGTTTAATATGCACTGGCTAATCCACAAAACCGTTGTGTACAACTAGAACTACCAAAAAAGTATTATATAAAAACCGGTGGTTAAAACTGAATATGCTATAGCTTGAAAAAAAAATAAATGAATTTTAAGGGGTAATATTCGAGGCTAACGAGAAAGACAGGCTACCGCGGTGGGTCCGATTCTTCTTTTTTTACAGACCGCTGGAGTCACGTGATGCTCTTTTCGCACACCTTCATTGGTGCATTCGAGCATCACGTGACTCCAGCGGTCTGTAAAAAAAGAAGAATTGGACCCACCGCGGTAGCCTGTCTTTCTCGTTAGCCTCGGGTAATATTAAAATGACATGAGAGAATTGCAGATATTGTAAGTCAATGTTGTTTGATAAATATTAATAAAATCTGGAAAATAGTATAATTTTCATATATTTATATTTATATCTTTTGTAAATTATTTCATTTTTAAACAAATTTAAGGTTGTATGATAAGAGGTATATAAGTATATTCAGAAATTTAAATGATTAAAATGGACATATAAGTAAAAAATTCATAAATGTCAAATGACCATAATTTATAAATTAATGTAAAATGAAAATTAATAGTTGAGTATATATAAAAAAAATTGTAGCAACATGATACTGATATCCCAAATAAAATATAATATATTAAAAAATTAAGTTGGTGTGGTTTGTGGCTATGGTAAATTTTAAATGAAAAAATTATGATATATCAAGAATGCTGAATGGTAAAAACAAATAGATCCCAGTGTACTATTACGTACTAGTACACCGCCTGTTTTGGCCCGCAAAACATAGACTACTCATTTATAAACTCAAACCTAATTGATCACAATTTATCAATAAAATGTAAAAAGAAAGTAAAATGCAATTTTAACTTTATATATATATTAAGTAATTTTTTAAATAATGTAAAAAATTTCATAACATGTACTAAAATTTTGTAAATAAAACAAAAATAAATATTCTGGTATGTAAGTAATTTTCCTGATATGGAAAACCATCTAGAAAATAAAATATAAATTATTGCACTAGGATAGAAAGCTTAAATTTAAATAATTTCTATATAATCGAAAAATTTATTTTCAGAATGAAATTGAATATTATTTGTATAAAAAATGTTTATTTAAAATTTTATTTTATCATAATAGAGAGCCATAATACTTCTAAACCTATGTAAATAATCAAACCTGAAAATTTATATTTTTTAAAATTCTTATATTGCACACTCTTTTTAGTAAAAAAAAATGACACCAAATGAATTGTGATTAATTCAAATCAATGCAATTGTTAAAATGTCTGGATCAGGGACATAATAATAAAATGGAGGTAAAGATTGATCAGGTCTCCACAACCATACACCGATTTAAGAAATCACAGAAAAAAAAATTAATTTTTAGGAATATTGACCTAGTAATCAATTAATAACATCGTAAATCATTATTTTAAAATCATCCTTATTATATTTAAAAATATGTAGTAACAGAAAAAAAATTATTTGCAAAATAAACCTTTTATAGTCTGATATTTATTTTTAAAAATGCAACTTCAGACATTAACTCAATATGTATGTAATAATTTCAAAATAAAAATATATATAGTAAACAATAACAAATGTATATATAGCAACAAATAAGTATTTTTCCTGAAGAAGTCCCGGAGAATGCATGAAAAATTTATATATTCAAATCATATATCCGAAATTATCTATTGAATTTTAATAAATAAACAATAATGAAAGAAATAACCCAGAAAGAGTCCCATTAAAATAAAAAAATAGAAGTTCGAAAGTTTGTCAAAGGCACCATTAATGTTAGGTAAAAAAAAAAAAAATAAAATAAGAGGAAAAGAGAAAGGGAATTTAAATCTAAATTATTATTAAAAATAGGAGTTATGAAAAATTATGTAGATTTAATTTGAATTAGAAAGGAGAAGAAAGTTTACTTATTAATAATTATGGCCAGTGAACTTTAGTGGTTAGTGAACATTGGATGTGAAGGAAGTAAATAAATATAAACTGAGGAATCTTCATGGTAAAATATAAATAAAAAACTCTAGACCTACCTGAACTTATAATGTGTTTCATCTTGCCTGAAAATTGTATGTGTTGAATCTATTTTAATTGTGCCAAGTGTAAGTATTTACTTTTAAATATTTATATTTAATATTTCATTAATATATAATTGTGATAAATTAATTTGGCACTCAATAATAAAAACATCAAACACATAAATGATACATATACACTTAATAAAACAAAATATTTTTATTTAAATGATAATGCAATTAAATGGGGAAAGGGGAGGGAGAAAGTGCACTTACTCAAAAGGAATGATCCAACATTTCATGACACTTACATTTTCAACATACATCAAAGAAGTTATTAATAATCGTCAATAATAAAATCTAAAATCATTCTTCTACATTGTACCGAAAGAAATATTAACATCATCTGTAATCGTAACTTATTGTAATTATCACCAAAGTTTATATCTCAGATATGAAGAAAAGTTCAATCGTTCTTTAAAGCACTATATTTATCCTGTATTTAATGGTGAAAACACAAGGCGTGGAAATTCCATTCAAAGAGTTTCTCAATTAGAAAAGTTGGATGAAGATAGTCTACTAACTTCATGAAAATAACGAAATGTACTTTACCGCTCCAACGGATATTTTCGTTCCAACGGAAATTGTGGGAGCCGATGAAGAAAAGAATTTCATTTCAACATTAAATCTCAAGATAGAGATTGCTGAATCGTATCGAATCTTGGTAATTCGAAAACAAATGTCAATTGAGAGTACATTAATTTCCAAGGCACTTCATTTTCTATAAGAATGAAAGTAAACATCCATTTCTGCTCCACCTTGAATGAATTTCTTAACTCAGTAAATCGTTTTGATGCATCTTGAGATATTTAGTGAACAAATATTAAAAGGCAGACGATATCACTATCTCCATCAATGGTTTATAACATGATTATTAAAATTTAGCAGAAGATAAAGAGATTGTTATTGATCCAACGGACAAAAATGTAAAGTTTACGGAGCGACTCCATGCCCTTCTTGGCACGTTGCCGTCCGAAACTCAAGAGAGTGAAGCGACGCTACGAACGAACGGCATTCGGCGGGAAAGATGCTGATTGGCTGATTTGAAATCAACGATGCCACACAGAGTAATAGAAGTAGAAGTGTTTGAATAAAATATCGTTAAGTGATAAATTCGAATTTTAGATTTGAAAATTATTATAAAAATATTCTATTACGGTAGAAAGTATTAATTTTAAGATTTATTATTTTATTATTGATAATTTTTGACGATCTTTTATGGCGATTAAATTAAATTGTTTTTAAGTAAAATTTAACTGAAAAACGAACTTAACGAAAATTAATGAATATTTAAAGGTAGAATTTAAATTTTAAAAGTAAAGAAGTTTTTTAATTTAATTTAAATATTTTAAAATAGCTTTTTAAATAAATTTTAATTGGAAAGGATGTTATTATATAACAAACAGACAAGAGAAATTAATTCTCGCGAGGATTGTATAAAAATACATTCAATTGTGCACCATCAACTCTCTTCACCTATATTTTGTAACATGATAAAATACGCCTGGCATGCGTCGAAACTTTCACAGAAAAGAACTATGTCAATGAAGTGTGTTTTCCAAACGAACTTCTTAAAACGCCTTGTTCCTGTAAAAACACTTCTTTTATTATTTGTGCACGCTGTCGCAAAAGTTTCTGTTTCATATGTTTTTATGATAATTATCACCTCGGTTCCTGCCCGTAATCAGAACCTCAATTTTAATAGCACACATTTAATTTTTAAGTACATAGTATAGACATAAATGTAAAATAAATGTAAATAAGTGTAAAATTAGTGTACGTAATTGTGAAATAGATGTAAGTAATTCTAAAATAAATATAATAATTCTAAATAAAACTAAATATAAAATTTACAAAAATGTTTAATGTAAAAAAAAAATACGTATCTACTGCATAACATTTTTGTTTTATTTTTTACTTTTCATTATATCCATAAGTTGCAATAAAACTCTCTCTCTGTCTGTAAATAAATAAATATGTGTGAATGCTCCTATATTTATATTTGTCTTATATTTAAATAATTAGATAAATATTTTTTAATAGAGGTTCGAAAATAAATAATCATTATTTTGTCTGGAAAAAAAAAAAAAAAAAAAAAAAAAAAAAAGCCTTGTTGGAGCTTCGAACCCGCAGAGATACACAACAGACAGAGAAAATTAAAAGACTGGCGCGCTGCCAACTGTACTATCAAGGCTCTCGCAATTGAGTGTAATTTATCCGATTATATACTAAAGAGTCAATAATGGGTCAACTTTGGGGCTCGTTTTTTACGCCCCCCCTGAATATTGCACTTTATCCTGTTGATATGTTTATGTATTGACTATACTCTATCAATGTACAAAGGGTTGCTGGATTCCGTGAGACCAACCTCGGACCCTCTCCTTGTTAGTACTTTCAAGCCTTCCAAGCTCATCATCAGAGAATATCTTAATAACTAAATGTTGTTTATTTATACAAAGTGACGTATTTGTATAAGTAAACAACATTTAGTTATTAAGATATTCTCTGATGATGAGCCTGGAAGGCTTGAAAGTACTAAGAAGTTTTAAATAAAATGTATATTTTACACTTGTAACATCTTTTTCATTACATTAGTCGCCTTTTAAGTAAGATTGTGACCTGTTTACCATAACCTGTTTTCTGATATTACATTTTTCAAGTTAGAAAGCGGCAATACTTACCAATTTCCATTACAGTTTGATTTTAACAACTATAAAATAAAACTTTATAAAGAGTAATGTAATTAATTTGTACAGTATGAGAAGGAAATATGATGAATATCTTTTGCATGCCATGCGGAACATTATGCGATTTTTTTATTTTTAGGGTTCGATACTTAAAAAGTGAAAACGGAACCATTATAAGATCACTCCTGTGTCTGTCTGTCTGTCTATCTCAGCCACTTTACTCGTAAAATATTGAAAGTGGAAAGTTCAAATTCGGGAAAGTAATAAAGATTATAAACCCACATATTTACGGATTATTAAACATTCATAAATATGTTTAGAAAAAATATAGAGGGGCTAATTAAGTTACTTGAAAAAAAAAATTTTTTCTATGTATATCGTGTGGGGTATCGTGTGAAAGCTTTCGTAACGCTCCACTCAAAAACACATAAAAACATGTATAATATTCACTTATAAACAGATTAAGTAAAATAATGCTATAAAAAGGGATAAAATATCTTTATCGTCGCACCAACGGCGACACTTTCAAAATCATTCACTGATTGATTGTGGATTTTGAAAATGTCGCCGTTGGTGCGACGAAACGATCGTCAATCTTAATAAAGATATTTTACCACTTTTTATAGCATTATTTTACTTAATCAAAAACACATTTAATTTAATTTTAGGTATTATATTTTCAAAGTTATCGTCGAAAATGCAGTGCAAAAATATGTCCCCCCCCCCCTCTATCTAATTTCGAATCTACTGAAACTAAAATTCTGAAAAAATTAGAGATTGTAGACGTTAATTCAAACCTTGCAGGAAAATTATAGAGGTTACCTTGTGTCAAATATTTTTTTTGAGAAAATCGCATTTTTCCGTTACACAGAAATTTCGAATTACGGGCATTCCGCAAAAGTGTTGAGCAGCGCTAGAGGTACCTATCGTAGGAGAAGTATAAAAGCATTGTTGATAATGATTTTCGTAAAAAAGCGTCGGTAATTAACCGAGACTGAACGATCTCTTCCAACTTCCCTTTCGAAATCCCCAAGCACCTCCCCCGGCGGCTCCATCCTCCCACTCTGGTCCGGGACTCCTGGGCGAACATCCTCCTGCACATCGAGGTTATTTTCCTTTTCTGAGTCATGCTCCACCTCCGAACCTCTACTCACCTTACTACCAGGAGGACTACTTCAGCCAGCAGCAGAACTTGGGCTTTCAATGTAGGAGGTTTTAAACTTTTTATAACATACACAATACAATGTCATCCTCAGCACCTTCTCCCCACCCACCCCTTCCTTTAGGCCGTCTAAATTTTCTCCAAGTAAACCTCAATCACTGCATAGCAGCCAGTGTAAGCACAATCAACCACATGGAAGAGAACGAGATTGACATCGCTCTACTGCAGGATGCTTACTGCTCCGATGGAAACCTCGCTATCTTCAGCAAGGACTGGAGAAGGTTTTCCTCTCGGAATCTCTCCGCCCACATCGTTGTCAGGAGCTCGAGTCTTGTATGTACCCATCTCTTTACCGGCGACAATAGCGTCTTCACCTCCATAACGGCGAAGGAGGGCGAGATTGTCGTCGGATCCTGCTACGCAGCCCCCTCGGCAAACTTTGGCCTTTGTCTCTCGGAATAGGAACACACCATCACAAACAGGAAGGCTTTCATCTGTGGTGGCGACTTCAACGCGAACTCATCCCTCTGGGGATGTCCGCGTGAAGACGCCCGGGGTGACTTGCTGTCAGGACACATAATTATCCATAACTTGGCACTTGCAAACATGCACAACTCTGAAGCCACTTTCGAAAGACGAGATACAGAAGACAGAGTCATAGCAGAAGGCTGGCCTGACCTAACAATTACAAATTCCTTCACCCTACCACGAATATCACAATGGTCCGTATCAGACAAACACAGTGGCTCAGACCATAAATACATACACTTTTCTTACATGACCTCTCCACTCTCCACGCAACGTAGACGCTACAACACAACTCGCGGAAACCTTCGCAAATTTAACAACGTCATCAAAAGTCATAAGTCATCCCTTTTAGCACAACTCGAAGGGGTGCAAAGCGAAGACACACTCAACTCTTTCATATCTAATTTAATCGAAACCATGCAGACTGCGGCGAAGGCTTCCTTTCGACTGAAAACAGTCCAAAAATCACACACTTTCTCATTCTGGAACAAGGATCTTAGAAAGCGGAGGAACCAACTGACAGCCCTCAGACGCAAGATTAAAACATTGCGCCTGCTCAATCCTATCCCCCCTGAAGTAAAGACCCTTGCAGCACGTCGTACGAGACTTAAAGCAGTTTACAAACGTGAGATTCTGGCGGCGAGACGGGCGGCGTGGAAGAAATTCTGCAGCAACAATGAGAACCCTTTCGGCATCCCTCAAAAATTTCTGACCGGCAAGTTCTTCACTCCGGATGAAATACGTCTAGAAAGACCAACTCACGAAACCTCGCGACAAAATAACCTGGAATTCCTGACACACACTCTCTTTGGCCCCTCGGCTTATCCCCAACAAGACAACCAGGATATCCTTTTCACAGCACACGAAGACAAACGCTTCACAAAGGCAGAAGTAAAAACAGCACTATACACATTGAATGACAAGAAGGCCCCAGGGCCGGATTCAATTGACTTTCGGATACTAAAATTCACTCACAAACAACTTCCACACATATTCACGCGCTGGGCTAACCTCTGCCTCACCATGAGGTACTTTCCTTTAGTACTCAGGCAGGGAGAGGTAGTTTACTTTCTGAAGCAAGGCAAGTCTCCTTCCGAACCCAAGTCATACAGACCCATCTGCCTTCTTCCCACTCTGGGAAAGCTTCCGGAAAAACTTCTGGTTATGCGGTTGACACACTTCTTGGAGTCAAACAACCTTCTCCACCCCAAACAATTCGGGTTCCGCGAGGGCCACTCATGCGAGCTCGCACTTCATGCCATAATGACTGCCTGTACTGAAAGCATAGCCCAGGGCAACGCAACATCACTCGTTTCACTAGACATACAAGGCGCATTCGACAACGTAGAAAGGCGAGACATTATCTTACAACTACAAGCACTCAACTGTCCGGGGAACATAGCTGGTCTCATCGGCTCCTACCTCTCACAGAGGAGCGTCCTGATTAACTGGTGTGCTGGCACATCTACCCACCGATTACAGAAGGGTTGCCCCCAGGGCTCGTGCCTTGGCCCAATCCTCTGGCTGGTTGTAGCAAATGTGCTACTAACAGAACTAAATCGGCTGGGATTTAAACTATTTGCCTTCGCCGATGATTTCAGCTTCATTTTCTCCGGTCGTTATAGACGTCATCTGGAGGAACAGTTTGCCGAAGCTCTTCCTATTTTCTGCCGGCTCCTGGATTTACTGCACCTCACACTCTCACCACAAAAGTCTCAAGCACTAGTATTCATCAAACCACACAGATATGATCCAAAACGCCCTCCAGTGATGAGGATCAATAATGTCTCCATTCGACACGTACAATTCATAAAACTCCTAGGTATAACCATTGACGCAAATCTTAACTGGATCCCACACATTAACGACCTAAAACTTAAATTGACAGCATATCATAATAATTCATTAAGACTAACTTCTAAATTGGGAGGGGTAGACAACAAAACACTGAAGATCTGGTACCTAACAATAATCGAAAGAATAATACTTTACGGGGCCTGTATCTAGGGGGGGGGGGTAATTTATCATCCATAGCACAACCTAAACTAAAATCTATACAACGCACTTTTCTCCTACAAATTTCAAGGGCTACCGCACAATCTCCACAGATGCACTACATATACTTACAGGTATTCCACCCACCACACTTCAACTAGAATACGAATACGCCAAATCCTACAGCTAAAACGTGACACAGTAATAGATACTCTTTTTCCAAACACAACATTGCAATACAAAGTCAGGAGCTGGCAGCTCCACCCCGCTGAGAAGACTTCACATTTTCAAGTAAACACAACACGCAACAGCTACACACCTGCCCTTAGCACCACACTCCTTACTGATGGTTCAGGCACAGAGACTGGCGTGGGCGCAGCCTTCTGCGCCACGGAGGGCACGGTGGTGGTCCATCAGTGGTCTGCAAGGCTAGATGATAATAACTCCGTATTCCAAGCGGAGCTGTTCGCAATACTAAACGCATTAGAGTGGGTGGAGTCCCACTCTAGCAATAGTATTATCATCTACAGCGACTGCCTCTCTGGCCTGCAGGCAATACAGGCACACAGGACAGAACATCCTCTAGTACTGCAAATCAAACTAAAACTTAAGAATCTCCTACATCGCATCTCACTAGGTCACGTCTCGGCTCACAAAGATATCTTTGGCAATGAACTAGCAGACAACCTAGCGAAGAAGGCCACACAGAAAGAAACAATAGACACACACCTCCCAGTGCCCCAGTCATACGTCAAAAGGGTCCTTAGAGCAAGGATACGGACGCGATGGCAGGAGCACTGGGATACTTCAAAAAAGGGCAGGCACACATATAAGCTAATTCCTAAAGTTTCTCTCACACTATATAACTTAACACCCTACACCACTAGCTTCTTAACAGGACATGTCCCTTCCATGGCATATCTGGACCGCTTCAAAATAAGATCCACTGCCACTTGCGTCTGCGGTGAAGATGGCACTATAAGTCACCCGTACTACAGCTGTACTCTCACGCAACGCTGGCACTTGAGGCGTCCAGACATACTGCCAGTCAACTGGCTCCAAAACGTCCTTTCCCGCACCCTCCTACTCAACAAATTAAAACACATTCACAATTTCCTTACATACTTAACAAACTTAACTTAAGCCCTGGTTCTGCTTATCCAGTCTCACTGCCACCATATCAATCTTCAAACAGCACCAGAATCCAGTCCTCTTTGTAGGCTCCAGTAAATTCTCCTACTCATCAATGTGTGGTTTCCTACGATCGCAAGAGCCTCTGCTCGTGCTTCTGACCATTCTATCAAGAGATACATCTCCAATGGACGCTTGAGTATCTGCTCGTGCCATCTTACTTGTGCCACACAAAGCATTACATCTCCAATGGACGCTGAGTATTTGCTCGTGCCATCTTACTTGTACCATGCAAATCATTACATCTCCAATGGACGCTTGAGTATTTGCTCGTGCCATCTTACTTGTGCCACGCATTCCATTCTTTTCCCTTCCTGCCGCCCCTTGTCGCGAGAGGGGTTCCTACCCCGGCGGCCAGGATCAGTGATGTTTATTATTATTATTATTATTATTTATTTTATTTTATTTTTACTTTAAATGTTCTTATACTCCCGCCCTCTGTCGCGAGTAGGCGTTTTCCTGGCGGGAAAACATTCGTCTAATTTTTGTAATCCCACTTTGTTCTTTTTCAAATAAATTCTGGGTTCTGTGGTCGGTGGTGCATAGACGCCCTTAGCGGGTGAGCGTCGCCCCTTGAGCATTTTGTGTTTGTCCGTCTGCATACGGCCGGACAGGGATGGACTCACTAACGAGCCCCAACGTGTCGGGGAACATACCGGGAGAGACGTTAAGCTCTAAGGGGCAGGCCTAGCCGGCCCTGAGCAGTCTCTCTTAGGCTGCCTAACCTTTAAAGACACGGGCAGTTTGGACATACATAATGACAGGGATGGCGTAACCTATACTCCATAGTCTTTTAAAGCCTGTATAACAACTTTTAAGGATATATTTGTGTAACGCAATTTCCATTAGCAGTATAAAAGCAATAAACGTCAAATTGTTAAAAGCAGACTAATTTAATTAGAATAAAACCCATAAATACTAGGGGATTCACGACTAGTTTGCATTGAGTGACTCTCTCAATATTGAGTGACTCTCTTCCCGTATCTTAGGTTTAATAAAACCTATCTGGAAAAACGTGGCATGGACCAAAGCGGCGTTGCAACTTTGCGACCTCTTTCGAAGCGTACTTAGGACGATGCTAAGTTTAAAATTTGAATAATGGCTTTGCTTTAGGTGCGCTGTAAAGCAAAAGATTATTACAACTCTGAATTTAGTTTTAAGAAATGCCAAATGAAGTTTAAATATGCAGTACTTTTATTATCACCGAATCAAGTTTATCAAAAACAAATTAGGATAAGACTTAAAAAGAGTTATACAGAATATTTGATATTATTTAGGCTCCATATCTCTTTGGACTTTTATGGTATATCCTTTTATTCTTTTGTAGTATATACAGCTATACCCAACCCTACGTTGTATATTTTTTTACAAAGTCTTAGTACTCTTTTAGCAATGGATTTTTTTAATGCAATTCCTAATTCATATATTTATTATACGGAACCCTCTGTACGCGAGTAATACTCGCACTTGACTGTTTATTTTTTAATCGTCTTCATTTGTAGTTCAATTAAAAACAATAGCATGGAATTTAGATAAAAATTTGTATAGCTGATATGTAATTTAAAGAGTTCTCGAAAAAATATTTTTCTCCTCTTGCTTTTCTTGATAAAGCTGATATGTAATTTAAGGAGTTCTCGTAAAAATATTTTTGTCCTCTTGCTTTTCTTGATAACGCAAAATTTACTGACACATTTTCTGACTCATTTATAAATGTAAAAGTACGAGACTTGCAGGAATCATCATTGAAGTGGTTTGTAATGGAACAGTTTTTTTTTTCGTTAAGGTGTCTCAGGACCCTTAAAGCTTTAAAAATTTCGAAATTTTAATTTTTTTCAATGTTAAACTCTCATCTTTTCTGAACATTTTGATATAATTGTTTCCTTGAAATTTCCATTAGAATAGAAGTTATGGCTTTTAGAATTATACCCGTTCAATAGCTGAAGCGGCGTTTCCGAAACTTTGAAGTAATTTTTCTCCAAATGACGTTTTTGGCCATAACGCGCACGATATCTCAAAAACTTCTTAATATTTTTTCATGAAATTTTCGAAATGTATGTTTCATATTAGTCTGTATAAACTGAACCTAAAATTTCCTTTTTATTGTTCAAAAAAATATTTTTTTACGTGATTATACTGTTAATATTTTCTAAATTTTGCATTAGCTATATACAACTTTGTATTGAAAATATAAAAAGGCTTTAAATACAAATTTATGTAGGTTCAGGGTAATTATTACAATTTGAGGTATAAGTAGGCACCAAAATTGTCATGATTTTGCAATTCTGCGCGTAATCTGTTATGTCAATTTTCTCCTTGACAGATGTCTGACAGTTTGGAGTCCCCTGTAAATGCTAATTTTGCATCCAGCAATTTTCTAAATACGTGAAATGAAAGACCGTACTTATATCCTTCAATTCCAATAAAAAGTGTGTCTTTAAATCAAATACATTTTAAGATATTAAATGTTGAAAAAGGTCTTTTTTTTTTTCGAATTGAGTCCTGAGACACTTTAAATTAATTCATCTTGAGTTATGAGCCATTTTTGTTTCATGACAACCGTTTTTTTCTCCTCTCCTTCTTGTCACATCTTGAAATTCGATTCAAAGCGCCAACTTTAATAGCATTTTGTGAAAGATTTTCTGCTTTTATCGATAAAAGGAAAAAACAGTTCGATTACAAATTTTCAGAGTAAGAGCACCTGTCAATTTTATGCGTTTGCGAGCCAAAAAGGAATTAAAAAATGTATCAGAAAGTACCCAGCTTGGACTTCAGAACAACATTAAAATATGGCAACATGATTGCAGTTAGTAACATTAAATTTGTAAAAATGTGACTAAATACATAGGAATTCAAATGTGACTAAAATACATAGGAATTGTAATATAAAAAGCGTAAATGTAACTGAAGTGAGTCCCGTAATGATTACTTTATTCATAATTTAATAAATAAATTTTTATCTGTAATTTAAAATACGATATTATTAACTCCTTGAAGAAAAATATCATTAAAAATAATAAAGGATTTAAAATAAAGTTTTTTTCAATTGGTTTTTAAATGTTTTTACATGTGATGAAATTTGATACTTTGAATTTTTCTTTCTTATACCAGCAAACTATCAATCTAATCAGCTGTTACAATTAGTTTACAATTTACAGACGCAAGTGAGCCTGAAAATTCCCCATCCGTCACATGCATCTTTCGAATTTCCATTCACCTCCTGCTCGCTGTCAACACATCAGTTGACAAATGGATTCTAATAGTAAACTTGACATTGTCACCGACTGCAAAAAAGTGTCTAAAAGTATCGCCAAAAGTGAAAAAAAAATTGCACTTCTAGAACTACTTTTAATGAAGGTCATTGTCAAAAGTCAAGGATTGTGACCTTATATGATCGCGCCTAAAATAATTGCAAAAAACAATTCATTCTGTGGGCAGACTTTTCATTTAAATACTAGAGGGTTTCTTATCAAAATTCAGTCTTTTCCGAGAAACCTTTTGTAGAAGCATTTCTGTCTCTTGTATACGATGGCTTTCATGTTTGGTGTACTACTTCTTGCTATCTTTGGAACTGGTGAGTATTTAAACTTTTTTTTTCTTTTCTGATAGACTGAAGGTAATACAGTAATTGTAGCTCACGCAAAAACCGAATGTAGTGCATTTAAAAAGAAAATTATTAAGAAAAACTAGAAAACAAGAATTTTGCTTTTCAAAATTTAGTGTCGACCTCGATGAAAAAAAATATATTGAAATATAGATAGTACAAAACATGTTTAAGTTTTAAGACTTAAAATACACGCTTTTATTTTACATAAAATGATGTCATTTGCATCCGCTGAAGAATTCCACATTTACGATCCAGTCTTTAACAACATCTATAGAAAAGTATGCATAGGATGTTATTATCGCCGAATTATACACAAACCCAGCAATAAACATGTCGTCATTCAAGAAACTCGACAATAAAAATCGAGTATCTAATGATTCATATGCCTTCATTTGTTTGTAACTTTAATAGGGATAATGAAAATTAAATATAGTTTATAATAGCTCCATGTTTTATTAGAAATCATTCATTTAATATTTTTTCAAAATTCGAAAAATGTTATTGCATACGGATTAATAAAACTGCATTCTTTCAGCTTTTTGAAAGGAATTGAACAAATGCGGAGAAAATAAGTCATACATATGTACTTTAAAATACATTTTTATAGCCAATGATATCCTTGGCATTTAAAAAAAAAAAATTCAGTTTTTATGAGAAAATGGCAACAAAAAGATGTAGTAATCTACTATTTTCCCTTTACTTTCTACAGAAATGGAGTACTTCAGTTGCCATCATTACAGGAGTGGTTTTAAAAAATACAACAAATTAATATCTCAAAAGTAAATTGAGATGCAGTTTTCAAACAAATTGCATTTAAAAGTACTTTTTTCGCTATACGAAGGTGTAAAAATTGAAAATGTGCGATGTTTAGAAGTTTAACACGCTAAACGCGACGCCGGTCCCTGGGGACCGGCATTGATCTTTCCGTTTAGGCGATCCCAGTCCCTAGGGACCGGAGGTATAAAATTATAAAAATAATATATTATATAATATTAAAAACATTTTTCACTTTTTTAATGTATTTTATTAAAACATTTCAAACACAAAAAGGGTTTTCCTTCACAGGATTGCAAATTTTATTCGCAAATTTTATACAAATATATATACACAATTTCTGTGTATGCTGTCGCTTAAACGGAAATTAAAGCAAAATTAGTGTCGCGTTTAACGTGTTAAAAAATTGCAGTAGAAATTATCAGTATTTAACCGTACAATGATACACGTGCTTCGTTTTATGGCTGGCTTATGCAACGTAACATTATTTTTTAGGGACGACACTTTAACCCTTTATGTACTGAGTTATGAATTGATGAAAATTTTATCTTCTAAAGCATTTTTCGTGAATTGTTTAAACTACATTAGAAGATTCACATATAATCATTTAAGAATTTTTAGAATGATTTTAGAAGGATTGAAGGATTTAGAAGGATTAATTAAATTTGAATATAGGGATTTTGTGCAATATTTATAACCCCATTCAAATCTTTTATTTTAAATATTTTTCTTACTATTTTGTAGAATTAGGAAATGTACAAATATAATGTTCTTACAATAGATATATAGAAGTATTTCCGAATTGACACCTCCCCCCCCCCCCCCCCCCCAACACCAAGAAAGCTGAAAAGATGCAAAGGCAAAAGAAATCATCATTTTAAAAATATTTTTGTTTTGTGCAACCAATGATGCTTTTGGAACAAAATAAAGTAATATATCTATAACTCATTCTAAACTGTATTACAACTAATCGATGTATTAAATGACTTTTATAGCACGTTATTTTAAAGATACTTATAAGTACCGTCAGTAGATAAAGGGTTAATTGTTGCCGGAAAGAAATAGCATATCGGGGGCTAAAAATGCATGACAGAGCAATTTCCTTGAACATTCCTTCTCCCTAAAGCATTTATACTTTAGTAGAAGATATTTCTTTTTTCCTGTCGGAGATTTCAAATGATTCTGGTCTTCACTGGTAATGCACAATATGTAAATTAAATTGAAAACTTTAGACATCTCCTTATGATAAATCAATTTTCCCAGTCATTTTCCCCTTTAAAAGAGTTTAATGTAATTTTACATTATATGTGTAGCTTTAATAAGAAGTTTAAACGGAAAAGCAGTTAGAAAACGTTCTTATGTTAGGTTCCTACTATTATAATTTTCAAAGAGTTACTGTTTCCTTAACAGATTTCAAGAAATATTTTTCTCGATATTAATTATTTTCTATTAAATTCCTCTGAAAGATAGAGATTTCAATTCGAAAGTAATTAATCAATATGCATGCTGCTTTTTTTTTTTTTTTTTTTTTTTTTTTTTTTTTACTGGTAGACTAATTAATAAAATGTATTTACACGTATTCTCTTTTAAGACTTCTTTTTAATATACGAATTCAAAAAAATTAGCTTTTTTTAATGTTTGAACTTTTTTTTTAAAGTTTGACATCACATATAATTAAAAAGAATATTTTCCAACTAAAAAGTATATTTAAATTTAATTTAAGCTATATTTAGGCAATAAAACGTTAAGCATTTACATAAAGTCACATTGTTTTCTATTGAACTATGTTTATATATTTATTTATTCCGTTTTGACTCATGATAGCTGATTTATGTACTGTACACTTAAAAATATCATACAAAAATAAAACATCTTCGAAATAGTACTTTGTATTTTTTCTAGGTAGTTTTATTTATTTTGTTTTTTACTTTTCAGTGCGCTGAGTTCAGAAATGTATCCCTCTATTATGTATCATGCATCCCTCTATTCTACAAGTTTTGTCCCATAAAGTGAGCATGGATATCCAAGAAAATTACACATAAACTCTAGCAGAGTCAAACTTTATTTTCAAAACACTTAAAATTAAGATACACTTCCAGCGATGACATAAAGTTAAATATCTTTACAATGTCCCCTGTTCTCCCTCAAAACTCCGTTTAGAGCTTTTCTTGCGTGCACGGCTTGCGGCTATTTCTTATTCAGCATCTAACAATCCGTTATCATGTTGATTAATGCCTGGTGTCTTTATAATTAAATTTATAATTTACCAATTGAAAATTCTTTAGTATTAGCTGGAATGGAATAACTCTTATTCCCTTTATTGTAAGCATTACATGTCTTTGAAAATGGCATTTTCCCATATAGGGGAAAGTAGAGGAATGGCGCTCACTTAAGGGTAAACATGAATAGCTAGTCAAATTTAGACAAAAAAATCAATATTTTATTAACGAAGTATAACTCCAAAGCATAAGGAACAGTTTGCAATCAACTAATTTGCATAAAAGTTTAAGGAATTTTTTATCGTTTTATTTAAATAACCATCGATTGAGCGGTAATGTCCGACGTGGTAGAGTAATTGCGCTAAGAGTTTGAATACAACATTTAAGTAAGACAAAAGCCACATGTGTAGTTGTGTGGGATGTTCACACCACTCCAGACTTTTTGCGACCACTTTACACATATTGTGTTACACATATAGTGGGCTACCTTTTTTAAATTTAGGTTTTTTGATTTTCTCCACTTTTTTGAAATCTTAAAATTCTCCTTGTTTAATGACATATTAATTAAGGCGAAAACACGGGAATTTTACCATTTCAAAATAGTTGTGTCAATCAACAAATTTGAATTTTAAAAAAGTTGACCACTGTCAACACTTCTCTGGAATTACACTCGAGCGCCATTACCCGCTATCGCCATGTTTTGTTTTAATGCATTATAATTGGCGTAACAACGCACTACAAAAATAAATACAAGCATGAAAGTACAGCTAAATGTATATATTTTGTAGACATAATGAGTAAATTAATATTTGAAAATAAGAGTGTACACTTACCTTCAAGTTAGATGTTGTAGAATTTTATAATAAAACAACTGCAAACTAATAACGCGAGGACACAAAAATACTTTCCTTCCGACGGTCACTATATTCTTACTGGGAACTTACAATGAAGTTCACTAGGTACCGGTAGCGATCACACGTTTTCAATTCTATTCTGTTTAGAGATATTGGGTGAGCGGGATTGCCCTTCTGAGCGTCGTTACCCTACTTTCCCTACTAGCTTGTTTATATATTTTTTCAACAATTTTCGGGTATTTTAAAGATAAGATGCCTTCAGGGTGATTTTTCTCCTTTAGCCTGGAAAAGGGTCACAATGACTCATTCTACCATTCCAGGGTTAAAGTTATAATTTATCAATTTGAAACTCTGTTTTTTTTTTTTTTTTTTTTTTTTTTTTTTTTTTTTTTTTTTGTCTAAATTTATAGTTTATCAATTGAATATGCTGGTGCCTTTATGATAATTTTTTTAATTTACCAACCAGACAGAAATTCTCGATTTGTGTCGATACTGTATGCCAAGGATGACGAACTTATAGAACGCGCGCTAGAGATTGCACGTGCATCAATTTCTCTGCCACGCGGAAAATTCGAATTTGTTAAAAAAATGCATAGATAAAACTGACTTTTCTTTTCGTTATCATGAATAAAATATTGTTAAACGCATACAGACTATCGTAAATAATGTACTTATTTTTGCATGAATTAATATATTAGGGTGGGGGGAATCCGTATTCAGCGATGCTATGCAGCGTTTTCAATATATAAGTATTTTGCTTTTCTATAAGAATTAAATAAGCTTTATTTCTTTAAATGATTTGCATAAGACAGTCATCGCAATAAAATGACCAGCGGATTCAATTTCACAATGCATATTACTATAAATAATAAATTATAAAGCAGGCATAAAGCATTCTCCATCAAATGGACAACGGACAAAATTTCATTTACAAATTATTAATACTATTTAATGCAACTTGGATTATTGTATAACTTAGATTTTTATATTAATTGTAATTTAAAATTACTAAAGTAAAAAATGGTAGTTTTTCTTTAGGTTTTTTGCTGTTGTTGTTGTTGTTGTTATTTACAATAAGTGGCAATTATATAAGTAATACGTATATCGGAATTAAAAATTCGATAAATTAGTAGCTGTTTCCAATGTACTAAAATATAGCTTTTTGATATTTATTCTTAGTTTTTAAATCCATAAAAACGATTGAATTTATTAACATGTGTTTCTTATAAGCCGCATCTGTCACAACATATTTTTATGTAAATATTTCCCACGTTACAGAATTGAGAATTTTTGGCGCGCGTATATAAAAAGGCTTGCCATCGCTGCTGTATGCGATAGAATTGTTTGAGTATTTTATCGGAATGAACACACACACACAAAAAAAAAAAACTCATCAGAAGAACACTTCATTTTACAGAAAAACCATTTCATGAACCCACATCTGCGTATGGGTATGTCCATTTGTTACTCTTGTGACCATCAGAGCAACTTTTCATAAATACTTCCATTGCAAAATATAATTAGGATAAAATTTATATAACCAGTTAAATACTATTGTGTTCTACTTACATAAAATATATCTATTTTGTAACAAAAAGTATTTTAATAAAACACGCATACTACAATATATATTAAAACACACATACACACATAAATAACGCATGCATTCAACTGTTAAAGGTATATATAAATATCATACAGAAATACAATAAGCCCAACTGGAGTGAAAAATTAGTCAGAGTCAGGAATCGAACCTGGGACCACAGCGTATCAAGTTGTTGCTCTATCCACTGAGCCACAGCTCAATGGTTACAGCAGCAGTTAGGTTGGTATCTCATGATTAGAGCAACAGCCTGGTACGCTGTGGTCCCAGGTTCGATTCCTGACTCTGGCTAATTTTTCACTCTAGTTGGGCTTATTGTATGTATTTCTGTGTAATATCTATATATACCTTTAAAAAGCATTTTATTTGTCTGTATAATAAATCAAATTTTTGTTACTCTTGTGACCATTGTTCACAAGAGTAACAAAAATTTGATTTATTATATAGACAAGTAAAATGTTTTTTGTTACAAATTAGATATATTTTATGTAAGTATTAGTAAGTATTAGTAAGTACAAATAATATTTCCTTCTAACAACAAAAGTATTATATGTATGTATTTTTGTGTAATATCTATATATACCTTTAAAAAGCATTTTATTTGTCTGTATAATAAATCAAATTATTGTTACTCTTGTGACCATTGTTCACAAGAGTAACAAAAATTTGATTTATTATATAGACAAGTAAAATGTTTTTTGTTACAAATTAGATATATTTTATGTAAGTAGAACACAATAGTATTTAACTGGTTATGTCAATTTTATCTTAATTATATTTTGTAATAAAATAATTGGAAATATTTATGGAAAGTTGCTCCGGTGGTCACAAGAGTAACAATGGACATACCCATATCAGTCTTTTAATCTTATTGAAAAGTACTCGAATGTTTTAAAAGTTAAGTTTTTTTGTTTGTTTGTTTAGGAGCCGTCCATAGATGATGGGTTTGGAGGGGGGTTCGTGAAATTGTGACGATTTATGACAAGGGGGTGGGAGGGAGTGAGAAGAAATGTGACATCACACATTTTGGTTAAAATAAAAGCATTAAAAATCAGTAGATTAAATTTTGAAATTATTTTGAAATTAAAGTATTTTGTGTTCATAAAGTAGATTTAGCCAAATTTATTAAATTCCATTTCAAATTCCAAAATACTACTGTTTTCAACTGCTCTTTCATATTAATATTTTATTACTATTGTATATTAATTATGTTTTTGTTGTAAACCTTAATCTTATCCTTCTATATATAAAAAAAAGTTTTGATTTGGAAATGGACCAATGAAAATCTGCGTAGATATTCCGGGTAGATCGGCATCCAATTTGAATGCTTAAGCATGACCTTTCATCGTTAATATTAAAAAAATTATTGCATACAAAAATATGAAAATCGGTGGTATTATAGAGAAATGTTTGATAAACGCGCTGATGTAGACAGTTTTCAAATCGAAGAATTATTTTAAGAGATATTTAATGCTAAAGTTGGACAAAATCGTTCCATTAAAAAAGTTTTATTGGAGCAAAATCTATACATGAGAATTTAATCATTTTTAGATCATTTTATACGTTATACGTTCCCGGTGTGCAGATTGCATCTATTTTTCTTATTTGACTCATTTTTTGAAGTTTTATTTCTATTTTAAATTCAAATTTTCAGCATTTCGAGAGATATTTTTTACAAATTTTAGAAAATGTTATTAATTTAAACTGTTGCCAATTGTATAAACAGCGCAAACATTAATGTTTACTTCAAATTAAAAATTTATTTACACGTGACTATTAAAAACAGAAAAAAAGACTTTAAAATTAGAATTAAATGATTACATGTTAAAAGCAGGAAAATTACGTCATAAGAACCATATTTACACTTGAATTTTAAAAGAGAGACAAAATCTTAAAATAAAAAAATCATTATTATGCGCTAAAACTTGTAATTGGGGGAAATTACGTCATATTTAAAGGTGGCCAAAAAATATGGCAAAACAATTTAAATTGAAAAATATATTTGCGCGAGATATTTTGAGATAATCTTTTCAACTATTATCGTGAATTCGAAGACAGATCAAATAATATTTCCTTCTAACAACAAAAGTATTTTCACGTAAATATTAATAAGAGAAATAAAACTTTAGTGTAAATTACGTCAGATTTGAAACGATACATTTAAAATGAATTATTTAATTGAACTATCTTATAGCGCTGTTCAAAAATACCGGGAGACAATGACACTGTTTACTTAATTTATTTTTACATTAGCTTATTTTCAAATGTTTAACTATTTTTTTTAATTAAATAGGAAAACAGCCATTGTATCTCTTAACAGCAGCAAATTTGGTCTTAAAAATCCCTAATCCAAGGAAAACGAATGGAAACCCGTTTACAGAGAGATCGCTACTGTTTTTTTTTTTTTTTTTTCTTTAATTCAATATTTTTAAAGCCGATCCAATTAGCGTGCTTTTTGGATTTTGGTGTGCCTGAACGGGGGTTGGTGAGCGTAGCTCGAAAATAAGCTAATGTAAAATAAATTAAGTAAACAGTGTCATTGTCTCCCGGTATTTTTGAACAGTGCTATAAGATAGTTCATTTAAATAATTCATTTTAAATGTATCGTTTCAAATCTGACGTAATTTACACCAAAGTTTTATTTCTCTTATTAATATTTACGTGAAAATACTTTTGTTGTTAGAAGGAAATGTTAATTGATCTGTCTTCGAATTCCCGATAATAGTTGAAAAGATTATCTCAAAATATCTCGCGCAAATATATTTTTCAATTTAAATTGTTTGCCATATTTTTTTGGCCATTTTAAATATGACGTAATTTCCTCCAATTACAATATAAAGCAGAGCCCCCTAGTTTCATACAAAATAAGTACATGAATCATTTTTATTGTTATGCTCACAAATGTCATTAAAACACATAGTTAAAGTATAAAAATAAAGTTTGAAGTATTATCTATAACGTAGTGCTTTGCTTCTGAACTGCAAGTATATGTTTACGTAATATAGTGTGACATGTGACAATGGGGGCAGCAGAGGGGGTATGGTGAAGTATGACACTTTATGACAAAAGAGGGGAGGAGGGCCGTCGAAAATATTGAAAAAAAGTGTGACATCATGACAGCCCCTTAGTTAGCATCGAAAACAAATATCTTACAGTGTATCTCTTTATCAGTTTATAGCGCTCCACCAGAAGTTCCATGTCCAGCTCCAGTTTCTCCTGAACATGGTCAAGCATTCCTATATCAAGAGGGTTATGTTGTGAAGTATGTTTGCGAGCCTGGATATGCTTTAGAAGGCAAAGAGATCGTTAGATGCATTGAAGGAAAATGGGAAGAACCTAATCCTACTTGCTTGGAGATTGGAAGTAAGATTCCCTTTGGTATTTGATGCTTTCAGGTCAGCAATATAGAATTAGTTAACCCTCTCATGCATACGGACCTCATATGAGGTCGTATAATTATTGCACTATTAAGCAAAAAAAAATTTGAGCATTCATTTATGGAGATTTGATTTGTGGACAGATAATACCTAGCATGTAGTACAATAACAAAATTATTTTATAATGGTTTCTCATTTATCACAAAAAAAGATTTTTTGTGAATAATGAAAAATAATGAAAAATAATTTATGCACGAGAAGGTTAAGGTATCTGCTGACATTAAAATGGCCGTTTCGGTGAAACTTCTAGAATTTTTTTTTATTGTTTTATTTGAAAGAGCAATCTTTTACGATTCCAAATCTGTTTTAATTTTATTCTTACGATTACTAGAAAATAAGTTATGGTCAATTTAATAAACAGGAAGTAATTGAGTCAAATACCAGAAATGGGCATAGGAAGGCCAGGAGAAATGTAAACAATGTTTCTATACATGATTTTCTTACATTTTTCCACAAAAACATTAATAAACCGTAGTAGACACTTCTAGATTTATTTTATAGATAAGAAAAAATATAGATAATAAATCTTTAAATGCGATTTCTGAAAAATCAATTCTTCCGTTATTTTCATGTTCGGTAAACTACATTACATAAAATATTTTAAACATCTTTCGGTGAAATTTTCTCAGAATGTTTTCTATATGATTATATATCTATATTCGATAAAATGTGTTACAATGTTACCATTATCTTTTACAATATATTTATTAACAGGTTAGATTCTATTAGTAATAGTCAGAGAATTTTCTAACAAACAAACAAATTATTTAACTTGATATCCATAACAACAATATTTCTTATTTTTAACTCTAGTAAATTAGTAATGATATGTTTTGGCAATGGCGATATATGTTTCTATCAATCTTATGTAACCAGCTAGTATTCAATAGTTTCTGGTTATATGCTAGCGTTAAACAAAATTAATTAATTAATTAAGCTCACTAAATTTTGTATTTATGTATGACCACATTTAATTTTCAATGAAAGTCCATTTTTAGTTTTTTTGTTTGTTTGTTTGTTTCTTATAAATGACTTGTTTTTTCTGTGTTCATATAAATTTTATTGGGATCGAAATAGTATAATATTCGTGCACCTATCTATTCGTGTCTCGTAAAAAGGATCTGTATATCGTGAAATTTGAAATTGATTTTAAATTAAACAGCAGCACTTTCTTTTTTGAAAAAGGTCATTATATCGTATGCAGGGTATTTTCCCTCAGGCCCACTGGCAATTTTAACACATTATATCTATGATTTCTATTAAATTACGCAAATTAATAAGTTTTAATGCGTTGTTCAAGTAGAAAAGAAAAATTTCCAGTTAAGGCTGTTAATTCAAATTGGCTATTGTTTGCAAACGCATGAAATTGATATGTGCTCCTATTCGAAAACTTTGTAATCGAACTTTTTTCTCCCATTTTCTTGGTAAAAGAACAAGATTTTCAAAAAATGCTGTCAAAGTTGACATTTTTAACCAAATTTCTTAGCAGTGCGATGCGGGAGAGGAAAATTGTTTATAACTCCAGATGTAATTATTTGTAAGAAAAATGAAAAAAACTGTCCGATTACAAATCACTTTAATAATCATGCCTGCAAGTGTTTATTAAAGCACGTAAGTGATTACCTGCCTGCAAGTGATTATTCTGTAACAAAGCAAGCAAGTATCTTGCTTTGTTACAGAAACACATGCAAAGTTCGGGTTTAATAGAAGTTGTTTCAAATTGTACCATCGAAAGAGGTTATTTTACGAATGATTCATGTAAGATTTGAAATTATAACTCATTTATCATAGTAATAATATTTTTAAAGGAATATTATGCCATGCTAAATCGCGGTCAGAAATGCTGATGATTCCGGAGACGTCAGTTTAAAAAAGGGCACATATATATATGTGTGTGTGTGTGTGTATATATATATTAATGAAACATTGTGTAAATGAATGGTATGATTTTTATAGTAGATGGAATCAAAGAAAATTCAGAGAAAGATGCCTCTGAACCTATTGCCCCTCCTCCTCCAAGGCCTCTGTTTAGCTGGGGTTCAGAGAATGAACAGGAAATCAATGCTACTGCTGAGGAGTTACCACTGAGTGACGAAGCTCGCGTCCGCTTGTTGATGTTACCACGACGAAGAGTCATAACAGAAGTCCGAACTGGTAAAATAACAGAACTCGAAGAAGATGAAAAGAGGCGATCAAAGGAAGGTAAACTGAAAAATACTAATGTTAGAAAGCAACTATATAATTGAACATTTTCTTAATTTTCTGTTTCGAAGTAATGCTTTCTAAGCATAAAAAAGACCTTAAGGGACTATGGATTTTAAACATTATTTTTATTTTACAATTAGAAATTCTTTAAAGAAGTGTATTACCATGAATTCGAGAAATATAAGGATGCATCAAATATAAAGAAGGTGTTTTTAAAATCAATAGAAAATTTTTATACTTGCTCACATGGCAATCATGATAAGTTGTTTACGTTCTAAATGTTCATTTGCCATAGTTTTATACATCATACATTCATTTATTTAGTCGGTAGTGTTGTGAATAAACATAAAAAACATACTGTCGTTGTGCAAAGTATGTTTATTAAACTTTAAATAAGTAAAAAGAAAAGTACCCAGTTAAACTGATGGCATTGAGCTCACAGGCTATTCACACTGTAATTGTATATTACACTTTTATTTCAAAGAATAATGCCCCTCAAAAATAAAGAAATAGACAAAAAAATCATTTAGCTGAGTTAAGAGGGGATTAGCTCACCCATCCCCCCCCCCTCTTTATACTTAACCAATGAACTTCCAAATCTAATCAGGGAAGCTCCTTATCAGAATAAACCGGTATACCAAATTTGAACCAAATCGGATAATTTTTCATGAAAAACCCATTTATCTAAATTAATGAGGGACTAGCTCCCCGTTCCCCCCCCCCACCTTTTATACTTAACCAATGAATCCTCAAAGGTAATCAGGGAAGCGCCTTATCAGAATGAACCTATTTCCAAAATTTGAAGCAAATCGGATAATTCTGCATGAAAAATCCATTTATCCAAATTAAAGAGGTATTAGTCCCCGTTTCCCTCCTTTATACTGAATCATTGAACCCTCAAAACTACTCATGGAAGCACCTTGTCAGAATGAACCTAATTTACAAAATTTGAACCAAATCGGATGTTTCTATCAAGAGTTATTGCGTTACATACATACAGAACCTGTGGGCTCATTAGCTCTCAGGCTTTGATTGCCTGTGAGTTAGTAAAAATGTCAAACCCATTGAAATTTGGCAAATATATGAACGTACACTTCGAAAATAACACCCTGTCTAGGTCTCAAGTATGTAAATGGCACCAGTTGTTTAAAAATGGCCGCGAAGAACGGCCCAGTATTGAATAACGTTCAAAAAGTGAAACTATTCCACTGAAACAAAAAAGTTTTCACTCTGATTAAACTTAAAATTACACTATGTGTAAAATATTTAAAATATGACAAAAATATTAAAAAAGTGCTAAATTACTTTAATTCATCTTAGTGCTTTTAGCTATAAACATAGTCTTCGTCAGAGAATACAAAAGTACTGTTATTAACATCTTATTTTCAAATTTCACGTTGATGGTTTTTAAACGAAGTGAAAGTGAAAGTCAATTTTTTAGATCCGGAAAACATTGGGAAAATAAAACATGAATATAGAGGGAAGTGGAATATTACTTGTTTTATGATTCTTTATGCCGGCTGAGCCAAATTCTGGGTATGTTGTAGGGTAAAACGTCATTACAAACAGTATTTTCTTTAGTAATAATTTCTATTGATTCACGGATAATTAAATCATGTTAATTCTTTAATTCATCTACGTGAAATTTGAAATTAAGACGTTAATTAAAGAATTATCATCATTTAATTATCCGTGAATAATTCCATATTATTTAATTTTTTCTGATACTAATTTGAGGATCTTAAACCAACATTCAAAAACAGATAAACAGATTTATTGCCGTATGTATCATGACCGTAACTTAGGCACATTGAGAACTTTGAACAATATAATTTGATTAGTATAGTACTTTTATGCTAATATGAGGATCTTAAACCAACATTCCAAAACGGATACACAGATTTGTTGCCGTATGTACCATGACCGTACTTCAGTCACATTCAGAACTTTGAACAAAAATTAAAACACATGTCGCATTTTAATGATATAGACTGCAAATATGATCCCCAAAATAACGATCTAAACTCCGAAGCTAATATTCCCCATTTCGATGCATCCATTAGCTTATTGCTCTAAACACAGCTAATATTTCAAATGTACTATATTGTGCCCGGGACACCGGTACAAACCATAAAATCCTGAAATGTCTCGGCTAATTAGATTCGTATGGTAAGCCTATAAGCAGATATGCATGAGAAGTTAAAACCAGTGTTTTTAATGTAATATTTCATGCATAGAGGATCATTCTTAAAATGTTGTAAGTTAATTAGTATTGCTTTACTTATTTATTTTTGTTCATATTTTAATGCTGCACTGATTTTCCTTTTGGTTAGCTGATTCAACCACCATCCATCTAGATTCCAATCCATCTGTAGTCTATGTCAGACGAAGAGTTATTCCAGGAAGATCTGAAATTGCCCGCAAGACTCTTCATATGACTCTCGAAAATGGAAACGATGTTGAACTCATCAGTTTACCCGGAGTTACAGTTTCAGCTGTTAGTATTTTCCTTGTTTTGGTTTAATTAATTATTGGAAAAATTCCGATTTTATTTATAAAAAAATATTATTTCATTTTTACTTTCTTCTATCCTTACAAGAAGAAAGTATTGGATTTGTGAAAAATTTCGACTTCCGGTTTTCGATGGATTTATACGTTTTAGAAGGCCCTGAATAAGATTTGATGGTTTTTAGAAAATGCCTGTCAGTGAGTCTGTCTTTATGTGACAAAAATTTTGTGGGCGCTCTATCTCAAGAACGGAATTTCCCAAAACTTTTGACTCAGACCTTGATATAAACTGGTGCTGATTTGTTTTTGGTGTATATCGTCCATCTGATGCTGCTATGATGCATTTTTTAGGATTTCCGCAATAGAGCTATCTCAAGAACTAATGCACGGATTTCCATAAAACTTCATATTCAGTTAGTCCATGATATGAATTGGATGATGATTACGTTTTGGTGTAAATCGCCCAACAGGTGGCGCTGTTATGGTGCATATTTTACCATTTTCGCAATAGCTGTATCTCAAAAACTAATGCACGAATTTTCATCAAACTTCAGATTCAGGTATACCTTGATAAATATTGATGCTGATTATGTTTTCGTGTAACTCGCCCAACAGGTGGTGCTGTTATACTGCATTTTTCACGATTTCCGCAATATCTCTATCTCAAGAACTAATGCGCGAATTTTCATCTAATTTCATATTCAGTTAGACATTGACACAAGTTATTGCTAATAAGGTTTTCATGTCAATCGCCCGATAGGTGCGCTGCTATGCTGGATTTTTCATGATTTTTGCAATAGCTCTATATAAAAAATTAATGCACGGATTTTCATCAAACTTCAGATTCCGTTAGACGTTGATATAAGTTGTAGCTGATTAGGTTCTGGAGTAAACCACCAAAAGTTGGAACTAATGCACGAATTTCTCCCAAATTTCATATTCAGTTAGACGTTGACATAAGTTGATGACGATTAGGTTCTGGTGTAAATCACCCTATAAGTGGCGCTGCTATGCTGCATTTTGCATGTTTTACACGATTTTAGCGATAGCCATATCTCAAGAACTAATGCACGGAATTTCATATCTTTGGATCTTCATGATGGGCATAGATAGCCATTTAATTTTCGCACTGTGCTAGCGAATTTTGAAGTATTAACATGTATAAGATAGAAGAAATTTTTGGGTTTGGTACATCCGACTAAGTTAAATAATATTAAGTAATAAATGTATTTTCTTACATTAAATTTGTGATCAAAAGCAGGCAGCATTTTCATCCAAACGGCCCCTTAGTACGTCAATTATTTTATTTTTTCATATAATTTTTAAAAATGTGCTAAAGATTTAGTAGCAATTTTTTTTTGTGAAAGATTCGATATTTTTAGATTTGGATTCCATTTAATGCACTGACTAATTTTTGCTTTCACTTAGGATGGCAAAGTATATCATTCTGATGAAACTCTTAGACAACTTTACTGGTATACCCACCATTACCCAGGCAAGGTTGCTCTCGTCGAACACCGCAGCGGTAGTCCAGTTGTGATGACCCTCACTGAGTCACAGCTTGCTTGGATCAACAGTTTGCCCGTAGACCTCAGAGATCAGTACTTGAAAGATATGTACATTATGAGAGTTGGAGACACTGATGAGCCCGAACGAGTGCAAACTATTGTATCTAGAGATCCCTATGACTACGTATATCGTGTACCTTATCCAAGAAGGCCAGTATCTTGTAAGTATTTAATTTTCTGGCGGATGTCCCAAAAAAGTTGAAACGCGGTTTATTTTTTTGCCTGCTGGCGATAAGTAAGAAATGTAAATTTCAAGAGTGTTCAAAATAAGGTGGGAAATGAGATTGTGTTAGTAAAATAGTCCTGTCATTAATTATTAATCCCTTCGCGACGAGAGCCCTTTACATAATTTTTAATCTTTTACCACCGGTTTTTCAAAACAGAAAATCTTCTGTAATTGAATCACGAAAATGTTCTGATTAAATAAGGTAAACTTTATAGTAAAAAATAACTGGTGGTAATAATGAAGAATTCTGATTATCTTAAGTGGCACGCATACCGGTCACTCGTCCCGAAGGGGTTAAGGGGGTTCGGACACTTGTAACATGTCAATGTTAAATTTGTGATATTGATGACCCTTTATCTCAGTAACTGTTCCAAAGAATCAGCTGAAAATTGCAAAGCTTATTCCCTATATTTCACTTTAACACGGGAATTTGTTGAAATTGGTTGTAATTATAATTTTATGATTTTCACTGTAAACTGCTAAAACAGTTTAAATTTAAAAATTTTAAATATACCTTATGAACTTTAAAAAGCTGTCTCTTTTACTTAAAAGGTGACTAAAATAATAAAAGAGATGTTGCAAATTAAGAATATACATTTTATTTAAAACCTCTTAGTACTTTTGAGCTGTGTTTCCCAAGCCCATCATCAGATTATGTTTTAATAACAAATTGCTGTTTATTTATACAAATACGTCACTTCGTTTTGAAAATGAGAGAGCCAATAATAGAGTTGAAAGTAGAAGTAGCAGTTTCTTGGATTGAATTTAATTAGAGAAAATATATATTATTATTATTTGCAGTTCCATTTATTTTATTATATCATTCTGTTCTCATACGTCACTTACTTTCATTTTAAATGTGTAGCTGGACAGTCGAAGTAGCAGTGTTTCAGATTAAATACAGTAAACTCTGTCTAAGGCGGAAGCGATCGGGACCAAGAAAATTTTCCGCAGTAGACAATATTCCGCCTTAGACAAATTTTACTCTATGTCTATGGATTCGCAGGGACTTGAAAATCTTTCCGAGTTAGACAGATTTCCGTCTTACATAGAGTCCGCCTTACAGAGAGTTTACTCTATTTAACTTTCGACTGTTTTCTATTACATCTAGAGATCCCTAAGACTACGTATACTGCATACCTTATCCAAGAAGAGCGGTACCTTGTAAATATTTAATTTTCTGGAAAAAGTCCCAAAAAAATTGAAACGAGCTTTAATTTTTTGCCTGCTGGAGATAAGTGAGCAATGTAAATTGCAATAGTGTTCAAAATAAGGTGAGAAATAAGATTGTGTTAGTAAAATAGTCCTGTGATTAACTATTAAAGGGGGTTCGGACACTTGCATCGTGCCAATGTTCAATTTGTGATATTGATGACCCTTTATCCCAGGAGCTGTTCCAATGAATCAGCTGAAATTTTCAAAACTTATTCCCTATATTTTGAAATACTTTAATTCAGGTATTTATTGAAATTGGTTGCAATTATAATTTTATGATTATCACTGCAAACTGCTAAAAAAATTTCAATCTAAAAATTCATTGAAAAATAACAAAGTTTCAAATTACCAAAAAAAAAAGAAAAAAAAAACTTGTGTTAAACTATATACACATTTAAAAAAAGTGTGTTAATAATTTCAAAGGTGTATCTTGTATAGTTCATAAGATAAAGGGTCATTTAGGCAATTTTTTAAAATTTTTTAATAGTTTGCTGTAAAATTCATAAAATTATTATTACAGCCAATTTCAAGAAATCCATGTGTTAAAGTACGTAAAAATATATAGGGAATAAGCTTTGAAAATTTCAGCTCATTCCTTGGAACAGTTCCTGAGATAAAGGGTCATCAATAATATGACATATTTATGAGACAAGATACAAGTGTCCAAACTTCGTTAAAAAGTTTCACTTTTTAATTTTCATACGACCCCCTAAATAATACTGGTCAGTTAAAAAAAGTTCCTTTTGTTACAAAATGATCACTTAAAAAACTGCATACCCGTTTCCTTAAAATTAAATGAGTTATGCTGAAATGAAAATTGGCCATCATGAATGGGAACCCGTACATTAAATTAGAAATGTAAAACTGTGAGAAACTGAAAGAAAGAGAAAACAAGTGGGTAAGTGTGATCACAGATCGCACAGAGGGTTTCGTTTAATATTCCTTTCAAAACACTTTATCCTTTTGAAAAATCTGTTAGTTCCATATTTCAAAACCAGGGGGCGCACTTGATTCTAAACAAACCTGTATTCGAACGAAAATACGTTTTACATACTATCCGTAGATATATTAGTCGAGGGGATTGGGCCCATAGCACCCGAGATAAGTAGGCGCACCTGGCGGGAAAAAATGGAACTAAAGTATGTAAGGCTATGCTGCATAATATGAAAGAATGGTCAAAGGGGTGTCGGCAAAAGTTGGAAAATTTCTCCCTGGGTTAAAAGGGCGCAGGTTAGAAAAATTGCTTAAAATACACAAGTTAGAGCCCAGAGGGGTAAATAATAAAAGACTTTTTGAAAATTTTATGATTTATCGTGTGGTCTGAGGCATTCAGCTATACGTATGCAAAATTTCATGTCACCAACTTAATTAGGGGCTCTCTTAGAAAAAATTGCTTCAAATACATATGTGGTAGCTCAAAGGGTTAAACGTAAGATTTTTTCAAGATTTTATGATTTGTCGCCTGGTCTCAGGTGTTCTGCAATAAGTATGCAAAATTTCAAATCTCCAATTTAATTAGGGGCTCAGATAGAAAGAATGGCTTAAAATACACAAGCTGGAGTTGAAAAGATTAAACATAAAACTTTTTCAAAATTTATTATTTGACGTGAGATCTGAGGTGTTGAGCTATAAGTATGCAAAATTTCAACCTAAATAGGGGCTCACTTAGAAAGAATTGTTTAAAATGCACATGTGGGAGCACAAAGGGTTAAATGTACGACTTTTTCAAAAATTTTATGATTTGTCGTTTGATGTGAGGTGTTCAGCTATAAGTATGCAAAATTTCACGTCTCCAAACTAATTAGGAAGCTCACTTAGAAAGAATTGTTTAAAATACACATGCGCGACTCCAAAGGGTTAAATGTACGACTTTTCCAAAATTTTATCATTTGTCGTATGATGTGAGGTGTTCAGCTATAAGTACCCAAAATTTCATGTCTCCAACATAATTAGGGGCTCACTTAGAAAGAATTGTTTAAAATACACGTGTGGGACCCCAAAGGGTTAAATGCACGACTTTTTCAAAATTTTATGATTTGTCGTTGGATGTGAGGTGTTCAGATATAAGTATGCAAAATTTCACACCTCCAACCTAATTAGGTGTTCACTTAGAAAGAATTGTTTAAAATACACATGCGAAAGCCCAAAGGGTTAAATGTACGACTTTTTCAAAATTTTATGATTTGTCGTTTGATGTGAGGTGTTCAGCTATAAGTATGCAAATTTTCACGTCTCCAAACTAATTAGGAGCTCACTTAGAATTAATTGTTTAAAATACACATGCGGGAGCCCAAAGGGTTAAATATGCGACTTTTTCAAAATTTTATCATTTGTCGTATGATGTGAGGTGTTCAGTATAAGTACCCAAAATTTCATGCCTCCAACATAATTAGGAGGTCATTTAGAAAGAATTGTTTAAAATACACATGCGGGAGCCCAAAGAGTTAAACGTACGACTTTTTCAAAATTTTATGATTTGTCGTATGATGTGTGGTGTTCATCTATGAGTATGCAATTTTTCACACCTCCAACCTAATTAGGGGCTCACTTAGAAAGAATTGTTTAAAATACACATGTGGGACCCCAAAGGGTTAAATGTACGACTTTTTCAAAATTTTATGATTTGTCGTTTGATGTGAGGTGTTTAGCTATAAGTATGCAAATTTTCACGTCTCCAAACTAATTAGGAACCTCACTTAGAAAGAATTGTTTAAAATACACATGCGCGACTCCAAAGGATTAAATGTACGACTTTTCCAAAATTTTATCATTTGTAGTATGATGTGAGGTGTTCAGTATAAGTACCCAAAATTTCATGTCTCCAACATAATTAGGAGCTCATTTAGAAAGAATTGTTTAAAATACACGTGTGGGACACCAAAGGGTTAAAGGCACGACTTTTTCAAAATTTTATGATTTGTCGTTGGATGTGAGGTGTTTAGCTATAAGTATGCAAAATTTCACGCCTCCAAACTAATTAGGAGCTCACTGAGAAAGAATTGTTTAAAATACACATGCGAAAGCCCAAAGGGTTAAATGTACGACTTTTTCAAAATTTTATGATTTGTCGTTTGATGTGAGGTGTTTAGCTATAAGTTTGCAAATTTTCACGTCTCCAAGCTAATTAGGAGCTCACTTAGAAATAATTGTTTAAAATACACATGCGAAAGCCCAAAGGGTTAAATGTACGACTTTTTCAAAATTTTATGATTTGTCGTTTGATGCGAGGTGTTTAGCTATAAGTATGCAAATTTTCACGTCTCCAAACTAATTAGGAGCTCACTTAGAAATAATTGTTTAAAATATACATGCGGGAGCCCAAAGGGTTAAATGTGCGACTTTTTCAAAATTTTATCATTTGTCGTATGATGTGAGGTGTTCAGTATAAGTACCCAAAATTTCATGTCTCCAACATAATTAGGAGCTCGTTTGAAAGAATTGTTTATAATACACATGCGGGAGCCCAAAGGGTTAAATGTGCGACTTTTTCAAAATTTTATGATTTGTCGTATGATGTGTGGTGTTCATCTATAAGTATGCAAATTTTCCCACCTCCAACCTAATTAGGGCTCACTTAGAAAGAATTGTTTAAAATACACATGTGGGACCCCAAAGGGTTAAATGTACGACTTTTTCAAAATTTTATGATTTGTCGTTTGATGTGAGGTGTTTAGCTATAAGTATGCAAATTTTCACGTCTCCAAACTAATTTGGAACCTCACTTAGAAAGAATTGTTTAAAATACACATGCGCGACTCCAAAGGGTTAAATGTACGACTTTTCCAAAATTTTATCATTTGTCGTATGATGTGAGGTGTTCAGTATAAGTACCCAAAATTTCATGTCTCCAACATAATTAGGAGCTCATTTAGAAAGAATTGTTTAAAATACACGTGTGGGACACCAAAGGGTTAAATGCACGACTTTTTCAAAATTTTGGGATTTGTCGTTTGATGTGAGGTGATTAGCTATAAGTATGCAAAATTTCACACCTCCAAACTAATTAGGAGCTCACTTAGAAAGAATTGTTTAAAATACACATGCGGGAGCCCAAAGGGTTAAATGTACGACTTTTTCAAAATTTTATCATTTGTCGTATGATGTGAGGTGTTCAGTATAAGTACCCAAAATTTCATGTCTCCAACATAATTAGGAGCTCATTTAGAAAGAATTGTTTAAAATACACATGCGGGAGCCCAAAGGGTTAAATGTACGACTTTTTCAAAATTTTATTATTTGTCGTATGATGTGAGGTGCTCAGCTATAAGTACCCAAAATTTCATGTCTGCAACATGTATAGTTTCTGAGAACGGGCTCTGTGACGGACAGACAGACGGACAGACAGACAGACAGACAGAGGAGCGAGACGAATAGGGTTTCGTCAGATGAACGAAACCCTAACAAAGATACTAATAAACATGCAGTTATTCTTAGAAAAAAGATAAACGATGCTTGCGAACAACTCCAAAATATTTACAGAAACATTATTAGAAGGATTCAGTTACGCATTGCAATCGAGGAAAAACACTTTAAGTATGCTTTTTAGCTCACAGGCTATCAAAGCCTGAGAGCTAATGTGCCCGCCCGTTCTGTATGTATGTATGTATGTATGTATGTATGTATGTATGTATGTACGTAACGCGATAACTCTTGATAGAAACATCCGATTTGCTTCAACATTTTTTTCTAGGTTCATTGTGATAAGACGCTTCCCTGATTAGTTTTGGGAGTTCATTGGTTAAGGATAAAGGGGGAAAAACGGGGTTAGTCCAACCCCTTAATTCAGATAAATGGGTTTTTCATGCAGAATCATTCGATTTGCTCCGAATTTGGTATACCGGTTTATTATGTTAAGGAACTTCCCTGATTAGTTTTTGGTGTTCATTGGTTAAGGATAAAGGGGGAAAAGGGGGGTTAGTCCACCTCCTTAATTCAGATAAATGGGTTTTTCTTGCAGAATCATTCGATTTGCTCCGAATTTGGTATACCGGTTTATTATGTTAAGGAACTTCCCTGATTAGTTTTGGGGGTTCATTGGTTAAAGATAAAGGGGGAAAAGGGGAGTTAGTCCACCCCCTTAATTCAGATAAATGGGTTTTTCATGTAGAATCATTCGATTTGCTCCGAATTTGGTATACCGGTTTATTATGTTAAGGAACTTCCCTGATTAGTTTTGGGGGTTCATTGGTTAAGGATAAAGGGGGAAAAGGATGGTTAGTCCACCCCTTTTAATTCAGATAAATGGCTTTTCATGCAGAATCATTCAATTTGCTCCGAATTTGATATACCGGTTTATTATGTTAAGGAACTTCCCTGATTAGTTTTGGGGGTTCACTGGTTAAGGATAAAGGGGGAAAAGGGAGGTTAGCCCGCCCCTCTTAATTTAGATAAATGCGTTTTTCATGCAGAATGATTCGATTTGCTCCGAAGTTGGTATACCGGTTTATTGTGTTAAGGAACTTCCCTGATTAGTTTTGGGGGTTCATTGGTTAAGGATAAAGGGGGAAGGGGGGCTAGTCCACCCCCCTTAATTTATATAAACGGGTTTTTCATGCAGAATTATTCGCTTTGCTCCAAATTTGGTATACCCGTTTATTATGTTAAGGAGCTTCCCTGATTCTTTTTGGGTATTCATTGGTTAAGGATAAAGGGGGGCTAGTCCACCCCCTTAATTTAGATAAATGGTTTTTTTTTTTTGCAGGATTATTCGTTTTGCTCCAAATTTGGTATACCGGTTTATTATGATAAAGAGCTTCCCTGATTAGATTTGGAGGTTCACTGGTTAAGTATAAAGGGGAAACGGGGGCTAATTCCCCTTCACTTATTTTTTTGAGGGGCATTATTCTTTAAAATAAGAGTATAATATACAATTAGTGTGAATAGCCTGTGAGCTCAATGCCATCAGTTTAGCTGGGCACTTTTCTTTTTTATTTTAATTCTATTTCTAGACGTTAAAACTAAATGTGTCTTTTTACATGATCCCTGCCTGTGTAATTCTTCATTTAGATAAATATTGGTATTGCAATTGTTCCGCTCTTCTTAACACATTTTTAATCTAAAGAACGCCATCGTCAATTTGGATAAAGTTCCTATATTTTTATTGTTGAAATAGCATTTTAAATGATGCGATAACAAATGGCGTAAGAGTAAGCTTTGTTCCTATATTATAACTTATTTAATTTTTAGGATACAAGTATGGAGTTTTTTCCAATAATCGTGTTATAGTAAAAGAAAAGAAAATTCCGATCGGTCAGTTTTGTCTAGGAATGTCGTATAGGAGTTTAAAAAGTGTAACTTTTGGAAATTTAATTGGAAGACTATTTTATTAACATAATCTGATTTTCATTACTTTTGGATTTTACAGTACATACTTATAGCCAACAAGTTAAAAATTAAAGCTGTTACTGATTAAGTTAAATGATTTTTTTAAGCAGCATTTTTTATAAAAGCCAAAAAGTTTCAATTATAGTAGAAGGAAAGCAAAGCAGATAGACGTAAAATAAACGTGCTTTAATAGAATAGATTTAATAGAATAGATAATTTAATAGAATAGAAACGGCAGTAATTCTTCGTGTAACATCTATTATAATAGTAAAAAAATTAATTAGAGCGAAATAAGTTAATAGATAATTCCATAGAAATATACTGCATAGATACTGATAAGTATTTTAAAATCCATAAGAGTTTCTTAGCTCTATAAAAATAAATATTAATAGGAAAATATTATAAACCATAAAGTTGTCCATCACTAACGCTAAGCTCAAAATTAAATCTAGGATGGCGGAACATGTACCATCGATTTTGCCTGTATCGCATAATTTCAATCATTACCCCCAACGATCAAAGAGAAACGTATTTTTAACAACAGTTTAATTAAAAACACTAACTTAATTTATCGATTTTTGATGATTTTAAAAATAATTTTAAAATATGCAATTTTTAATTTATCAACACATGACATAACTAAAGATATTTGTTTGATACAGCGATATAAAGTAATATTTGTAGTTGCCTAAACAGATGTAAATCTTTAATAAAACATACAAAAATAAGGAGAAAGTGACAAGGTTATCTAAACATCCATTAATTATCTCTCTGTTGGGTATTATAATAGAAGTGCAATAATTTTTCAGGTATTTCTAATATTGTGGTTATGATTTTTTAACTGTAGAGAAATTATCATACAGACATTTATCACTCATCAATGTTGTCAACTCATGATTTTAAATATTCAGCCTAGAAACAAAAGAAGAATAATTTTTTGTGTTTTATTTCAACATCATTGTCCGATGAATGTACATAAAGCGTTTTTGTAAAGTTAGACATGTACATTAAATAGGTTTAGGTAAATAGGTTTTACTTAGATATTCAGAACATTCATCAATCTAAAATAATGCACAACCAGTGTAATTTGCTGATCATATATGCGAATTAAGTAAATATTTGTTTTCCTGACTTTGCATTACTGTTCAATACGTTACTAATATTGTAAATATCAGTAGTTACTTTCCTTAAACTACAACATTGTTCTTATTTTAAATATCGTTAACAGATTTAATTTTTCAATTTATTTTTCAATGAAAACATTACTATATTTTCTTTATCAAAATGAATTGTATGGAAACGTAGAAAGGAACATGAAGAAATTTAAATCCTTAAATCCTTCCTATCTAACTTATTATTTATACTGTAGCTTATTATGAAAGGTTTCGTTCTTATCTTTCATCCATTATATTTTCTTGCAGTGATTATGGAAGATCCAGTAGCTAACTATGATTACTCCTGTCATGTAAGTGGACGCCCTTTCGTCAAAGCTCCAAGGCTTCCCCACATGCATATTGCAAGGTATGACAAACGTCAGAATCCTAACAATCCTTACAACCACTATTTGTCGGCTGTATACAGATGTAACCCTGGATATGTAATGCTGGATACCAGGTATACCGAGCTGCATTGCAGCAAAGAGGATTGGGTAGGTGTCAAACCAGTTTGCGTCCGCCGATACTGATTGACGAATATTGGGAACAGTAACAAAGAATTGGATGAAATGACGGCGCACAATTTTATATTTTTACTGCTTATTTCTGTTATTTTCATCCTTAAAAGACACTTGTTACAATGTAAAAAATTATGCATATACACTTGCTAAAATTGTCTATATTTCGCTATACTTTCCTAAATGGCTAAATTTCGAATGCAAATAACATCTGTCTACATAAGTATGTGCATTGATATCATTCATTGCACAAAACATAAACTTTGTCAATTATCATTAAATGGCAGATTATATTTTTACCTATTAAGTATGCAAGTGTATTTTTATCCTTACTTTTTCCTGCACATAACTGTTGAACATACTGAAATTTTGACAAAACCTGTAATTAGTATATATCTGTTAGTAAAATTCAGAAATCATTCTGTGTAAATATAAATTTCTGTACAAATGTATTATAAAATCTGATTTGTATGTCCTTTTTTTTTCTATATTCGCTAAATAAATTTCATTGCAAGGCCAAATCTCTTCTTTCTTTCTTTTTTTCGTCTTTTATGAACGTACCTTAAATTTTATTACAAACTGTTATAATTCTGGATTACATATACAAAACCTTACAAATGACAATAGCTTATGATTTACACCTTATGAGCATTATATTTCCTATACTAATAACTGATTCAACATCTCATTCTCTAAGGGAATTACGATGCGCAACAGTTTTCAACAGTTCTGAAAGTGAAATAATATACACATATGCATCAAAGCATAGATTATGAAACACTTTCCCACACTCTCAGGAAACTTTCACAAAAATTTGCCATTTAAAAAGGTAAAGAAAATAGCTAAGCAAACATTTTAGAAAACGCATAACACATTTGAAAAACATATTTCAATAATTGCCGCCCATAACGGGAAAAGAACTCCTTTTCTTTTGTGCAGCTGTGTATATCATCTATAGATTTACATATACCGGGTGTCCTAAAAAGGACTGACTGATTTTAAAATTGAATAACTTGCAAACGGTGACAGATATTTAAAAAATTCTTGCAGGAGGGTTATGCATAAGGTAAAAAGTTTTTTTCCCAGTGATTTTCGATTTTAGTTCGAATTACAAACAATAGATGGCGCTGTAAGCAATAGGCGCTAAATACAGGCTCGATTTTTTGGCCTTTCTCCTCTTCCATGCGGAAAAAGGAAGTTAAAATGTATTGACTGGGTCCCGAAGTACCAAAAATAGAGCCTGAATTTAGCCTCTATTGATCGCAGCGCCATCTATTGTTTGTAATTCGAACTAAAATTGAAAATCCCTGTAAAAAAAAACTTTTGACCTCATGCATAATCCTCCTGCAAGAATTTTTTAAATATCTGTCACCGTTTGCAAGTTATGGAATTTTAAAATCAGTCAGTCCTTTTTAGGGCAACTGGTATATTACCGGTGTATGCTAAATTTAGTATAGTAAGAAAACGAATAATACAGTTGAAAATTCACCTTCAGGTATTTCTACCATTTAACGGAAATGTACTTGAATTATTTTGTATAACCCTGTACATTAGCAACAAGTTTTTATACACGCCGCATCTTAAGATGGAATTTAATTTAGACAAAAAATTGCTTAAAACTACTAAAATCACATTTCCAGAAATTATTATCCATAGAGCATGTATCGAGTTCTTTGCTTATCCTAATATAGTTGAGCTTGAAAATGCATAGTTCAATTAAAAAAAAAAAAAAAGAAAGAAAACTTTAAGCAATTCACGCTGATTCTTACAAATTATTTTGTGTAGCCCTGTATATGGGCTATAGAATTTATCACACCATTGAGCATGCAAAAATTTAGTTAAGCTAAAAACGGATACCATAGCAATCATCGCTAATAGAAATGCTTCGTGTAATGTAGCCGAAATCTTTTATACGTCCTTATAAATTAAATTAAATGCGATGCACATCATAATTTACAGTAAGCATCTTGTAATAAACCTCAGTAACGTATATTAATGTCATCATGTTTGAAATTGTGCAACATAATTAAAATGCGCTACGACAAGCTTTCCCTGTAACAGATCATAATAAAACTGAACTCTTTTTTTGTGATCCAATAAATAAATGATAAGTGCTTTGCACTCGTACAGAAAGCATGTTTTAGTACACATCATAAATTCATATCAATTTCATTGTGTTTGTAACAGAGAAACATCATTAAAATACGCCGCAAACGATTTTTCTTCATAGACCATAATATAAAGGAATACAACTGAATTCCCTCGTACATGTACATTAAGTGCTAAACATAACATATTCTATAGAAACCATCTTCTAACGCACCTCAATAAGATATATAAGTTTTATTACGTTTAAAATCGTTTAACATCATTAAAATACACCGCAAATGATTTTTTCCCATAGACCATAATGTAACTTTATACTTTTGAATGTCCGTGTAAATGAAGTATAAATGTCACACACTTAAATTTCAATGCCGAACATGCCATGGTAAACCTCGATAACATATATCAGTTACATGGCAATCCGAGTATATTTACGTGAGTTAGAGCACGGACAGACAGACTAACCCAATTCATAAACACTTTTCAACTATGTTGAAAGACGTTAACAAGGTAATCTATATCTATATCTATCTATACTCATATTATAAAGAGGAAAAAATTGTTTATTTGTCGGAGATAAGCTCAGGAACTACCGAACCGATTCCAAAAGTAATGGTATCAAAATGATGGTGTTCGCCCAACTTAGAACATAGGCTATATCTTATGTCGGTGCCACTACCCCAAAGGGGGTGCATGAGCAAAATACGTTCTAAAAATTCAATTTTTGCGTTACTGAAGGGCCTAGAAATATGAAATTTGGAATATTATTTACTTATAAGATATAAATGGTGTCTAAGAACAGTTTTTAAACAATTCGAAATTTAAAAGGGGTGAAAATGCACAAAAAACGTTCTAAAAAACGTTCTAAATGGTAGTTTCTACATAATCTCAGGAAATACCAAACCGATTTCAAAAGTAATGGTATCAAAATGATGGTGTTAGTCCAACTTAGAACATAGACTATATTTTATGTCGATGCCACTACACCAAAGGGGGTGCAGAAGCAAAAAACGTTCTAAAAACGCGATTTTTGCATTACTGAAGGGCCTAGAAATATGAAATTTGAAATATTAGCTACTTATTAGGTATAAAGGATTTCTAAGAACAGTTCTTAAACGATTCGAAATTTAAAAGGGGTGAAAATGCGCGAAAAGCGTTCTAAAAAACGTTCTAAATGGTGGTTTCTACACAATCTCAAGAAATACCAAACCGATTTAAAAAATAATGGTGTCAAAATGACGGTGACAACGCTTGCTCCAAGATAGGCTATGTTTTATGTCGGTGACACTACCCCAAAGGGGGTGCAGGGGAAAAACGTTCTAAATTGCGGTTTTTGCGTTGCGAAAGTGCCTAGAATCGTGAAATTTGAATGGTAGTTAGTTATAAGATATCAATGATCTCTAAGGGCATTTCCTAAAAAAATCGAAATTTAAAAGGGAACCAAAATGCGCAAAAAGCGTTGTAAAAAACGTTCTAAATTGCGATTTCTATGCAATCTTAGGAAGTACTGAACCGATTTCAAATACAATGGTGTAAAAATTATGCTGACAGATCTCGCTCCAAGTTAGGCTATGTTTTATATCTGTTTCCACTACCCAGAGGAGATGCAGGAGCAAAATGCGTGAACAGCGTTCTAAAAACGTTCTAAATGCCGATTTGTCAGCGATATCTCAGGAAGAATCAAACTGATTTCAAAAGAAATGGTAGGAAATTGATGCTGACAGATTCTGCTCTAACATAGACGCTATTTTATGTCGGTATCGCTATCACCTAGACGTTCCAGGAGCAAAAAAAAGCGTTCTAAATTTCGATTTTTGTGATCGGTACGGGCTAGCAACTTAAAATTAGGCGAGGTACATATTTTTTGAATATAAATGATCTTTAAGAACAGTTTCGAAAAAATTAGAAATTTAAAAAGGAGTGAAAATGCGCGAAAAGCGTTCTAAAAACGTTCTAAATTGCAATTTATACTCAATCTCAGGAAATACCAAAGCTATTTCAAAAGTAATGGTTGCAAATCAATGGTGATAGTCCCTGCTATAACATAAGTTATATTTTATGTTGCTGTCACTACCATCTGAGGGTTGCAAAAGCAAAACATGTTCTAATTTGCGTTTTTTGCACAACTGAGGGGTCTAACACTTTGAAGTATGGCATGGTATTTACTTACAAGATGCAACTGTTTTCTAAGAACAGACGAAAGAGAATTCCAAATTTAAAAAGATGAAGTAAGCGAAAAGCGTTATAAATTACAATCTTTATCCAATCTTATCAAATATTAAACCGATTAAAAAAATAATGATGACAAATTGTTGGTGTTAGAATCTGCTCAAACATAAGCTATATTTTATGTCTGTGCCACTACCACCAGAGGGTTGCAGGAGCTAAAAACGTTCTAAATTGCGATTTCTGTGATACTGAAAAGGCTAAAAACTTTAAATATGGCATGGTAGTTACTTATAAAATATAAATGGCCTCGAAGGACTGTCGAAAATAAATTCGAATTAAAGAGAGGTGAAGCGAAGGGGAGGTGTGAAAAGCATTCTAAAAAAGTCCTAAATTACGATATCTATGCAATTTCAGGGAATATAAACCGATTATAAAACTAGTAGTTGCGAATCAATGGTAACAGCCTCTAATCCTACACAGGCCGATAATTCTACCACCTGGGGTTTACAGGAACAACACATGTTCTATAAAAGGCCTTTAAAAGCTTTCTAAATTAAGTTTCTGTGGAATATTAAAAATAACAAACCGATTTCAAAATTAATGTTGGCAAATTAATGGTGATAGTTCATAATTCAACATAGCCCGTTCTGTTGAGAGAGATGGTAGGACTTGGAATTTGACAGGATAGTTAATTTTAAGATGTAAGAAGATGGTTTCTAAAAAATTCAAAACTTCAAATGAATACTGAAATGAGCATATTAAATGAGCATAAAGGTTTCAAAATATTTTCTAAATTATCATTTATTTAGTTTTATTAATTTAAGTCTCATATCTGTCTAATGCATTGTAATAATGATATTTAATCAAACTGTGTTTTATATAGTAATTTTTTAATTATTCGTAAAAGTAATAAGTAAAAATTTAGTTAGTACCTTTTAATAAAAATTAGACATATAAATATCACTTGGCATATTTCAAATATTACGCGAGCAAAGCCGCGGGGTTTGCTAGTATCTATACTAATATTATAAAGAGGTAAAAATTGTTTATTTGTAGGAGGTAAGCTCTGGAATTACCAAACCGATTCCAAAAGTAATGGTATCAAAATGATGGTGTTAGTCCAACTTAGAACATAGGCTATATCTTATGTCCGTGCCACTGGTCAAAAGGGGGTGCAGGGACAAAAAACGTTCGAAAAATGGGATTTTTGTGTCACTGAAGGGCCTAGAAACATGAAATTTGGAATGGTAGTTACTTATAAGATACTAATGATCTCTAAGGAAATTTAAAAAAAATCGAAATTAAAAAGGGGTGAAAATGCGTGAAAACCGTTCTAAATGGCGATTTTTACGCAATTTCAGGAAGTACCCAACCGATTTCAAAAATAATGGTGTCAAAATGTTGGTTGAAAACCTTTCTCCAACATAGGCTGCATTTTATGTCGGTGCCACTACCCCTAAAGTGGGTGCAGGAGCAAAAAAACGTTCGAAATTGCGATTTTTGTGTTACTGAAGAGTCCAGATACATGGAATTTGGCATGGTAGTTATAGATATAAATAATCTCTAAGAACATTTCTTAAAAAATTCGAAATTTAAAAGGGGTGAAAATTCGCAAAAAGCGTTCTAAAAAACGTTCTAAATAGCGATTTTTACGCAGTCACAAGAAGTACCAAACCGATTTAAAAAATAATGCTGTCAAAATGATGGTGACAACCCTTGCTCCAATATAGGCGACATTTTATGTCGGTGCCACTACCCCTAAAGGGGGTGCAGGAGCAAAAAAGTTCGAAATTGCGATTTTTGTGTTACCGAAGGGCCCAGATACATGGAATTTGGAATGATAGTTATTTATAAGATATAAATTATCTCTAAGAACATTTCTTAAAAAATTCGAAATTTAAAAGGGGTGAAAATGCGCGAAAAGTGTTCTAAAAAACGTTCTAAATGGCGATTTCTACGCAATCTCAGAAAGTACCCAACCTATTTCTAAAGTGATGGTTGGAAATTGATGATGACAACCCTTGCTCCAACATAGGCTCTATGTCATGTCGGTGTCTCTACCACCTAGGGGTTGCAGAAGCAAAAAACGTTCGAAATTGCGATTTTTGTGTTACTGAAGAGTCCAGATACATGGAATTTGGCGTGGTAATTACTTATTAGATATAAATGTTCTCTAAGAACATTTCTTAAAAAAATCGACATTTAAAAGGGGTGACAATGCACAAAAAGCGTTCTAAAAAACGTTCTAAATAGCGATTTTTACTTAATCTCAAGAAGTGCCAAACCGATTTAAAAAATAATGGTATGAAAATGATGGTGACAACCCTTGCTCCAATATAGGCTACATTTTATGTCGGTGCCACTACCACAAAGGGGGTGAAGGAGCAAAAAACGATCAAAATTGCATATTTTGTAATATTGCACGGGCTAGCAACTTGAAACTAGGCATGGTAGTTACTTATAAGACATAAATGATCTTTAAGAACATTTCCTAAATAATTATAAATTTAAAAGGGGTGAAAATGGACGAAAAAAGTTATAAAAAACGTTCTAAATTGCGATTTCTATGTAAACTCAGAAAGTACCCAAACGATTTCAAAAGTAATGGTTGGAAATTGACGTTAACAGCCATTGCTCCAATATAGGATCTATTTCATGTCGGCGTCACTACTACCTTGCGGTTGCATTTTAAAAAACGTTCTAAATTGTGATTTTTGTGATAATGAAGGAGCTAGAAACTTGAAATTTGGCATGATAATTATGAGATGTAAATGCTCTCTGAAAAGAGTTCCTTAAAAATTTGAAATTTAAAATGGGTAAAAATGAACGAAAGGCGTTCTAAAAACGTTCTAAATAGCGATTTCTACGCAATCTCAGGAAATATAAACCGATTTCAGAAGTAATGGTTTCAAATTGATGGTGACAGTCCCCGCTCCAACACAGCCTATATTTTACGTTGTTGTCACTACCACCTGGGGGTTACAGGAGCAAAAAGTGTTCTAAATTGCGTTTTTTCTGTTACTGAGGGGTCTAACATTTTAAATTTGGAATGGTAATTACTTCGAAGATGCAAATGCTGTCTAAGAATTTTCGAAAGAAAATTCCAAATTTAAAAGGATGAAATGAGCGAGAACGTTCTAAAAGCGTTCTAAATTACGATTTTTATGCAATCGTATGAAATACGAAACCGATTTCAAACATAATGGTTGCAAAATGACGGTAATAGTACCTGCTCAAACATATCTATATTTTATGTCGAGAGTTGCAGGAGAAAAAAACTTTCTAAACTTCAAATGAATACTGAAATGAGCGTATGAAATAAGCATAAAAGTCTCAAAATACTTTCTAAATTATCATTTAATTGGAATTAGCTTTAGTTCTTCTTATTAATTAAAATCTCATTTCTGTCTATTGCACTTTTATAATGAAGTTTAGTCAAACTGTGGCTTAATTTGTAATTTTTGAATTATTTCAAAAAGTGTTCTTCTAATAAAAAATAGCCATGCAAATATCACTTGGCATATTTCATTTATTACGTGAGCAAAGCCGCGGGGTTTTCTAGTCTATACTCATATTATAAAGAGGAAAAAATTGTTTATTTGTCGGAGATAAGCTCAGGAACTACCGAACCGATTCCAAAAGTAATGGTATCAAAATGATGGTGTTCGCCCAACTTAGAACATAGGCTATATCTTATGTCGGTGCCACTACCCCAAAGGGGGTGCAGCAGCAAAATACGTTCTATTTTGCGTTATTTTGCTTCAATTTTTGCGTTACTGAAGGGCCTAGAAATATGAAATTTGGAATATTATTTACTTATAAGATATAAATGGTGTCTAAGAACAGTTTTTAAACAATTCGAAATTTAAAAGGGGTGAAAATGCACAAAAAGCGTTCTAAAAAACGTTCTAAATAGCGATTTTTACTCAATCTCAAGAAGTACCAAACCGATTTAAAAAATAATGGTATGAAAATGATGGTGACAACCCTTGCTCCAATATAGGCTACATTTTATGTCGGTGCCACTACCACAAAGGGGGTGAAGGAGCAAAAAACGATCTAAATTGCATATTTTGTAATATTGCACGGGCTAGCAACTTGAAACTAGGCATGGTAGTTACTTATAAGACATAAATGATCTTTAAGAACATTTCCTAAATAATTAGAAATTTAAAAGGGGTGAAAATGGACGAAAAAAGTTCTAAAAAAACGTTCTAAATTGCGATTTCTATGTAAACTCAGAAAGTACCCAACCGATTTCAAAAGTAATGGTTGGAAATTGATGATAACAGCCATTGCTCCAATATAGGATCTATTTCATGTCGGCGTCACTACTACCTTGCGGTTGCATTTTAAAAAACGTTCTAAATTGTGATTTTTGTGATAATGAAGGAGCTAGAAACTTGAAATTTGGCATGATAATTATAAGATGTAAATGCTCTCTGAAAAGAGTTCCTTAAAAATTTGAAATTTAAAATGGGTAAAAATGAACGAAAGGCGTTCTAAAAACGTTCTAAATAGCGATTTCTACGCAATCTCAGGAAATATAAACCGATTTCAGAAGTAATGGTTTCAAATTGATGGTGACAGTCCCCGTTCCAACATAGCCTATATTTTACGTTGTTGTCACTACCACCTGGGGGTTACAGGAGCAAAAAGTGTTCTAAATTGCGTTTTTTCTGTTACTGAGGGGTCTAACATTTTAAATTTGGAATGGTAATTACTTCGAAGATGCAAATGCTGTCTAAGAATTTTCGAAAGAAAATTCCAAATTTAAAAGGATGAAATGAGCGAGAACGTTCTAAAAGCGTTCTAAATTACGATTTTTATGCAATCGTATGAAATACGAAACCGATTTCAAACATAATGGTTGCAAAATGACGGTAATAGTACCTGCTCAAACATATCTATATTTTATGTCGAGGGTTGCAGGAGAAAAAAACTTTCTAAACTTCAAATGAATACTGAAATGAGCGTATGAAATAAGCATAAAAGTCTCAAAATACTTTCTAAATTATCATTTAATTGGAATTAGCTTTAGTTCTTCTTATTAATTAAAATCTCATTTCTGTCTATTGCACTTTTATAATGAAGTTTAGTCAAACTGTGGCTTAATTTGTAATTTTTGAATTATTTCAAAAAGTGTTCTTCTAATAAAAAATAGCCATGCAAATATCACTTGGCATATTTCAACTATTACGCGAGCAAAGCCGCGGGGTTTTCTAGTTTAAAATATAAACCTGCGCTGTATAAAATCTTATGTACGTACAAATTCCGATACAAATCACATACAAGATTTTCATACAAATTAAGAAAAAAAAAAAAAAAAGCAATTTAATAAATGACAACGACCATTTGGAAAATGATTTTTTCGAAGACTAAAATTTAAGACATAAAAAATCGTACGGAGTTGATCATACATTACGTACGCCATGAATTAAACATTAATAGTGTTATTACACGTAAAAATGCAAGCGACAAAAATCGCCTGCGATCCGTCAAATTTTTTAAAACTTACGTATTATCCAAGCATTTCATTGGCTGTTCGTGAAAAATCTTTTCCATCGTCAGATTTCCAAGAAATCTGACGACCCATTTTAAATGAAATTTCATTCTTAAACTTCTAAACATCCCACAATATTACTTTTTACACCGTCGTATAGAGAAAAAAATGTATTTTAAAATGCAATTTGTTTGAAAGCTGTATCTCAATTTGTTTCTGAGTTATTAATTTTTTTTTTGTAGTTTTTATTATTTTTTTTGTCATAGTGGTAACAGAAGTATCCATCTCTGTTGAAAGTAAAGGGAAATACAGTTCGTTTTCTGTATAGACCAATCAGAAAACGAATAAAATGCGGATTAAACCAATAAAAAGCTTCAGATATGCTTTTGATTTCCTACCCTGACGAGGACAATAACCATTTTTCCAAATGGTTAATAATATCTTGCGTTTAATTTAGAATTTATTAAAATGGATATGCTGAAATACAATCATTAGATGAAGTCGTTTACCATATTTTTTCCCTACAAATTCAAAATGTTTTACTTTCATAAATTCAATATGAATTTATTTAAATGGTCAACATAAAACATAAAATAATGTATAAAATCTCACTTAGAAAAGTTAATCATGTAGAAAACTTCTACTACAAAACATGATATGCGATGCAATGTTCAACTCACCTTATTGCGTTTTATTTTACTATTTTTACTGCTTTATGTTCAAAATGTGTGTTCCAAAGTTTTGTAAAATAGTTTAAGCTATTTTATTAAAAAATTAATAAAAAATAAATTATTAAAGAAACGATATATAAAAAGTCTATAAATACAAGGTGGCGGTAATTTAACTGACAGCATCCAGAATGTTCTGTAGCGTGATCTAATTGAGAGAATGACGCCAAATTTTATAAGAAGATTAAACAAAACGGGAGACGAAGGATTCCGCGGAAGAAAAAAAAGTTCCAAAGCCACCGCTAGGAGAATATGTGGCGCTGTATAACAGAAAAGAGAGTTATAAAAAATGCAGAATCAATACTGAAATAAAATTACGTTTTATTTAGCACATTTAACGATTTAATTTAAGCTCAATATGGCAATAATTCTCTCTTTTCTGTTACACAGCGCCACATATTCCCCTAGTGGAGACTTTTGGAACTTTTTTCGCGGAAACCTCCGTCCTCCGTCTTGTTTAATCTTCTTACAAAATTTGGCGTCATTCTCTCAATTAGATCGCGCTACAGAACTCTCTGAGTATTGTCAGTTTAATTATGGCCACCTTGTAGAATTTTATCTTCAGAAAACTGCGTTTTTTTAAATGTTTGACAACAGACTCGAAATGTTACATTTCAATAGCTGTTTATCAAGGTTTATATGCAGAGTTATCTAAAAGTCAAGCCTGGTTTCTCAGGTGTCTGAGCGTCACCCTACTACTCTACAGATCCATGATCGCCTCCGGATTTCGACAAGGTTCCCCCAACCTTTCATCCTATCAGGTTCGATAAAATGAGCACCAAGCTTGCTTAGGAACTCTGGGGGTTCCGGATTAGTTTGACCATCTGTCTGGGACATTATGATATAGCAATCTGCCCACGGTCTGGTATTAAACGGAGTTGGACTCCGTCGATGGTCGGAGTTGGATGGTCGGCCATGATCTTTATTGTAGTAGTTTAGGAGTTTTAGCAGATCCAAAACTCACAGAAGAAATAAATCTGCAATAATTTAAAAGAGTATAAAGGGTAGCGTGATGTCGTTTTGACAAAAATTAGCACAAAGACATTGTATTTTTTTTAATATCGAAAATGCCATTCCAAAATAATTACGTGTCAAAATTACAAATGACGTTTCAAATGTGACAGCGGACATTTTGTACAGCGGCTCAGCACAGTTTATAACACAATTACGATTACAAATATCAAAATTCACAGATATCATTAGTAAGAGAAGCTATCAGATATAGCAAGATACTCTATAGACCATGGTGGCTAAAATAGCGGCAGGCAGCTGCTTTCGGAGTATAATACTTTTTCTATTAAAAAAAAAGAAAACTCATTCATTTCTGTGTATTTAGGCGAAACCCATATTGCGCTACTGTGTACAGTTTTAAAATATCGAATTTTTATCTCTTTGGCGATTTTTTGATCATCCTTTTCTTTACAACTATGAATTACAAATATTGTCTTTATATTTTATGGGGTTTTTTAACGAAATATAGATGACTATGCTACAAATATTTATTGGGGGGGGGGGGGATTAAAAAAATTCCCAACTTGAAACAAACTGCTCTAATTTCTAGTTCAAATGATATGTGCAATATATGTATAATGATAATGATACTTATACGTAAAAAAAAAATCTTTCAAAAGAAAATATTGAAACTAAAAGCATAAAAAGTCACACTATTGGTTCGCTTGATAAAAGTTTAAATATACCTCTTTCACTTAAATAATTTAAATCAAATCTATATTATTTTCTATTTTCTAATCTTGGAATCATTCGGTATGAAAATAAAGATAAAAATATAAGATATCCATTTGCAAAATGAATAGTTAACAAAGCTCGGGCTCATTCCTTCTGAAACAGAAAGTTTTATTTATTAGCGCATACCAAAAAAAAAAAAAAAAAAAAAAAAAAAAAAAAAAACTTCTTGTTTCTTTTATCTTAAAAATTAGTTATTTCATTTCAACTTATTCTATTACTTATTCAACGTTCTATTTGAGATCAGAATGAAGGGGATATAGACATTGTGTTTTTCTTTTCCAGCATTAGAATTGGACGCTATTTAAAAAAGAATTTGTGATATGTGGAGATTTATGTTGCCGTCGACGGTGGACGACTAAGAACCTTGTATAACCGTTCTGGCGAAGACCAATTGCTATAGAGTCAATCGGAAGAGACGTGGATAATTTGTTGTTCGTTTTTCGTTTGTGTGAATAGTATATTTTTAAATTGGAACGTTTATTTTATTTTTATGGATTTGACGTGAAATGACCATTTTCTTTTATTTTTATTCAAGCAGCATTGGTAAACGTTTTGCTAATTTTTTGTATTCTGCAGGGTTTGCACGCTTCAAGGGATTCTGGGGATTTTGGGTGTTTTAGTTGCAGAAATTTCCTAAAGTACTGGTCGCTGAATCTGAAGATATATTTTTCTTTTCATTAAATAAGGCAACTATTAATTTACAAAGACTCTGGTAAAAGGAGCTTGAAAGTCCTTGAGACGTACGAACCCTGTTCTATTGTGCACGAATTATAATTGCTCTTCATATGAAAATAATCGTTATTTTAAAATTTTTGAGAAAGGGAGAAAGTTTTGGAGGAAAAGGGATATTGTAAAGTCTTGTCAGCCTTTACTCAATAACACACTGTCAGTAGACTCAAGAGTTAACCTAAATATTCCCCTCACACGGAGCCGATGCAATCTTCATCTTATTAAGATCTTTAACACACTATTTTGACTTTAAATAAATTCCACACCAAACTCTCCATTTTACAGTATAAAATATGTAACTTAAACCAAGAGATAAACTCTGACAGTATTTAAGATAGCCTGAATATTAAAAATCTCGAAGCACTCCATATTCCCCTACGTAGCAGCAAACAATAAAGAAATCCGCTTCCGAATATATGTAACTGCTCATGGGGCCTCTCAGGGATTTTTACTTCGAACGCGTTTGAGAGGGGTTCTCTTCTGTGCCTTTTGACATCTCATTTTAAAATAATCAAGTTAGAGTATGGTTTGTACTTAACCCAAGGAACCCACGCTTAGAACGAAGTTCAACGGGCAAGGACTTTTGGATTTAAGTTCTTCAAAAACCCGCGTAAATTACAATCGTAAATTTAATGTTTTATCTGTTGCTGTGTTACTACAAATAAAGCTTGTGCTCACTCACAAGGCTCTCCTGAAATTCATATGTTGGTACAATATGGATTTGAGTTAGCTGTTGACGGATAGGAGTAGAGAAATTAAGGTCTGGTAGATGAATGATATTTTCCTAGAATAGAGAAACACGATGACAGGTTGAGTCTTGCTGCTTTCTTTTTGAAAAAAAAAAAAAAAAATACAATTTTTCACCACATTTTTCATAATTTTTGAGATATAAAGTTATTATAGCTAAATGCGATACGATATCTCTTAATTTTGTTACATTTAGAGTAAATTTCTCATTTTATTAAATATAAAAAGCCAAGTATAAGCAACAAAGAATTGATTATTAGGCTTTTAAGTCAAAACTGATTTGTTTTTAAGAAATTGAATAATTATCTGTAATCTAAGTAATAATATATCACTGTCACATTTAGGTCATTTTCGTCACATTTACAGTTAAAACCTAAATGAAATGTCCAAAATACACCTAAATTTGACTGTTCATTTTATTCATAGCAGTTCATCTTAATAATATTACTTTAATTGTAATAAATTTTTTAATTGTTAATGCTGCATTATAATTAAATAATGAATTATTTAGCATTCATGCTTTAAACACTTCTAGCTTTGACAATAAGGAAGGAGAAATAAATGAATGACCAATATAACATTAATTTTACCAAAGCAATGTTTACACACAACATTTTGATTAAACTAATAATTTTAGACTTCGGAATTCCGGGAACACTGTAGCTGTTTCTGGAACTTAGGATAATGCTTTCAAGAAAAATAAAAATCATCGAACCAATAAAATTACTTAATAAAATGTTTCTTGTTCCTGCGTCGCTATTTATTGACTTACTTTATTTTATAAAATTTCTGGTTTTTGTTGATTTGAAAAGAAAACAGGGCAGGTACGTCTTTAATTTTATTCAAGTATTCAAGGCATAAAATGTTTTATAACGCCATCCTCGACACTTCCAACTTTTTGAATCACTCATTACTATTGTGCTCACTTCGACTTCTATATCCATCTTACTAGTAACAGTATCTGGAAAAATTCCCTCATACTCAACAATTACATAGCCCCTAAACTTAATATTATCATTATAGACTCTTCAATGAGCATTTTATCAGATTTTGATTTGATTGCATATATTTTCGCATCTAAATATTGAATAATGTAAATTTTCACAGCATCAAATAGGACCAAAAAATCTAATTTCAAATACAGATTTTTGAAAGCTCTAACTTAATTTACCTGAGTTTTTTTAGGATCTTTTTCAAGCATTAACATTTTTAATCTATCGACACATGATGTAAAATTAAATATTTGATGGCTACAATAATGTAAAGTAGATTTAAAAAATCACACAAATTAATATTCAAACAATATATAAAACTAAAAGGAAAGTAACAGTGTTGCCACAATAAAGAAGTAATCGCCCAATCTCAGCAGAAAGCTCTTTCTTCTGGTATTATTTAAACATAATATCAAGAAGGATGTAATGTATGTATAGAGATGTGGCCCTAGAACATAAATAGAAAAATTCAGTATTTGTTTAGTAGGCAAAATAAAGAGTTTTGGTGTTCAGATAAAACTTAAGTTTTTATCAGTAATCTTAAATAGTGGTTTCATTTACATTTAATTTGTTTGTGTTATTATTATTTTTAAAAAAATAAAAATAAAAAACAGTAATTTCCCGACATTTCCGCTCCAGCATAACAATTAGTGTCATAATTAGTTTAAATGCAAACCACCTAAGCTTTTTGAGTCTTTTTCAATAAATATCCCGTTACCAGTCTCCACCCCCAGTTACATGCATATTTTCAGAGGCAAATAAAATTAATAAAAATAACAATTGTTTAAAATAATTCTATAATGAGAGAAATAGACTTATTTTCTGATCTATGGATTACATATCTTTTTAATTTGTAAATATTTTACTTTTAAGCATGATTTTGCTATAATCCCATGCACTTTATACAAATAAAATTATAATAATCGTAAAACTGCGAAATTATTTAGCATTTTCTTCATTTCCATATTCATTATTTTATTCTTTAACAACACTCATGAATTTTATTAAAGTACTAGAAAGATAGCCCGTCAAAATTGACGGAATATGAGATATAAAGATGTATACACATGTGCAAGAATGTGAGTTTTTCTCGCTTGTTCCGCAGTGATAGATGAAAATAACAGATTTTAAAAACGAAACTCATTTATGAAAAATTGTAATACAGTAGAAGACCACTAATCCGCACAGCTTATTTCCAAGTGTTGTGCGGATCTGAGGCTTTTTGCGGATTACAGGTCATGTCTATATTATAAAATTAGATATATGGTTTCTTTATGCTAAATAAATTGTATAAATATTGAAAAAAAAAAAGAATGCGTGTGTATATGAAATGAAACAGCGAATAGGTTGCCAGAAAATATGTTGTCAATTTTCCTTCTTCGCCAAGGCCTCTAAAGTAGAAAAGTACCGAGAATTTAACTTTAGTATCCGACTGTATAAAGCGCGGTACTTTTCCAGTATAGGGGCCTTGGCGTACTCTTTTAATGTTTGTCATAATTTGGGCTTCAAAAGTGAGATTTTTCGTCAAATGATATAAACAGCTATAAAAGCAAAATGAATGAACTTTTAAGTTTATTTATATAATCTATAAACATTTTATTTATATCTATATTATTGTTGTTTATACACAATTTACTTCAGTTTGTATACAAAAATAGTTAAATGGCTTCTTTATATCAAATAAATTGTATAAATATTGAAAAATTACTTGTGTATATGAAACAGTGAATAAGTTGCTAGAAAATATGTTGCCAAATTTCATTTTCTCTATCTAGCCAAGGCCCCTATATGGGGAAAGTAGCTAAAGCACATTAAGTTTGGGTAGTTAGGAGTTCAGACAGTACAGCGCCGTCTATTGGTTGTTTTGTTATTAGTAGCATCGAGATGAAAATGTAAAGACGCACATTTTCGTATATTACACTCTAAATTCTCATCCATAGATTTGGGGGGAAAAAAACCCCTTAAAAGCGCGGAGTTTAAATTAAATTGCGATGACCTCGATTATGAAATATTAATGGTTTTAAATGAGAATTTCGCCTAATTAGCTAGCTATCGCCAAGTTGTCTTCATACATAACAACTTACTTTTGTTGCCAAATTTGGCGATATTTCGCCAAGTTGGCCAACATTTGGCGCTACTCTGGTAATCCTGCATTAGTAATTTTCAACAATTACTCATTACAATGAGGCGGTCCTACCGGAATTGTGAGGGACACACAGAGACTTGGATTTTATACGGTAGCACTCAAAAGTATTTTGACAACCTTATATTCACTCTTATTTCATTTAATATAAAAATGTAAAAGAAAATATATTCCCTATAATCGAGAACACTATGACTGCAGTTATTCAAATGTATCAAGTTATAACTTGTTTGTTTACATTCGACACCACCGAAGAAATATGACTCCTCCTTAGCTCAAAAGTATTTTGACAATTAGTTTGCATTTAATTGTTGAAGGTGTCAGTGGCACTATAGCTTCCATTAGTGTTTATATTGACTTATTGTGATTATTTTTAAATGCCGAACTGTAAAAAATATTGACGTGATTCTAGAAAAGCCGCTGTAAATGCACTTAAGAAAGGTTGACTGCAAGCAGAATTAGCTCGTTCTTTTAACGTGTCTCGGCAACTTGTTATTACATGGAATAAAGTTTTTAATAAACAGATATACATCGAAAATAAGCCTCGAAGTGGCCATCCGAAAAAAACAACTTGCAATGTTGACTGTATTATAAAAATGATATCTACAAGTGGTTGTCGTAAGTCCGCTGTAATAATAACAAGTTGGAAATTGCTCGTCAAACGTGGCAAATGAGGTGCGTTCGTACTATAACTAGTTTTATAATTATTTTTTACACCCCATATTGTACTGAATGTATATTTTTTTGCACTTCATAAAGTGCATAGTCTGTAGCATCATTAAAATGCATTTCAATAACTTTTTTCCCATTCCCCGTAATGTAACGGAACACTTTTGACTGTCCCTGTAATTATACTATACATCCGATTTTCCTAAAATTTGAAATGGCTCGACAAAATTTTGCAACAATTATATATTTAAAATTTCAGACCATTCGGAAGGCTGTAACATCATTAAAATGCACTTGCAATAATTTTTCCCATTGGCCGTAATGTAAAGAAAAACTTTTGACTGTCCCTGTAATTAAACTATACATCCGATTTTCATAAAATTTGAAATGGCTCGACAAAATTTTGCAACAATCATATGTTTAAAATTTCAGACCATTCGGTTGGGTAGTTTTTGCTCTGTTATATGCGGACAGACAGACAGACAGACGGACGGACGGACGGACGGACTGAACGACGACTATAGGTGCTACGTATTTATGTAACTACGAACGCACCTAAAAAACGAATTAAAAGAAAATTACGGCATAGACATACACGTTTCATCAGTCAAACGACGCCTAAACCTCTTTGGTTTACATGGCAGAAGACCAGCAAAAACACGTTTGTTATCTACTAAGAATAGGAAGGCTACAGTTGCATTTGTAAAACGGCATAACCGTTTCAGGGGCAAAGCATAATTCCATTGCTAAAGTGTTGAAATTAATGATTGACACCAGAATTTTGGTTTAAAAAAATTCGGTTTATTATGTGTGTGAAATAGAGATTTTTCATATTTATAAATAAATTTGTTTTCGAATTCCGGAGTCAATCATTAATTTAAACACTTTAGCAATGTTAATTGCTTTGCCCCTGAAAGGGCTATGCCGTTTTACAAATGCAACTCTAGCCTTCCTATTCTGAGTAGATAACAAACGTGTTTTTTCTGGTCTTCTGCCATGAAAACCATAGAGGTTTAGGCGTCGTTTGACTGATGAAACGTGTAAGTCTCTGCCGTAATTTTCTTTCAATTCATTTTTTATTATTACAGCGGACTTACGATAATCACTTGTAGATATCATTTTTATAATACAGTCAAAAATGCAAGTTATTTTTTTTTCGGACGGTTACTTCGAGGCTTATTTTCGATGTATTTCTGTTTATTAAAAACTTTATTCCATGTAATAACAAGTTGCCGAGACACGTTAAAAGAACGAGCTAATTCTGCTTGCAGTCAACCTTTCTTAAGTGCATTTACAGCGGCTTTTCTAGAATCACGTCAATATTTTTTACAGTTCGGCATTTAAAAATAATCACAATAAGTCAATATAAACACTAATGGAAGCTATAGTGCCACTGACACCTTCAACAATTAAATGCAAACTAATTGTCAAAATACTTTTGAGCTAAGGAGGAGTCATATTTCTTCGGTGGTGTCGAATGTAAACAAACAAGTTGAAACTTTATACATTTGAATAACTGCAGTCATAGTGTTCTCAATTATAGGGAATATATTTTCTTTTGCATTTTTATATTAAATAAAATAAGAGAAAGTATAAAGTTGTCAAAATACTTTTGAGCGCTACTGTATAAAAAGATTTTTCGCTTCAGCTCAAAATGTCAAAGGCGGACTTTTTTAAAAGGATTATATTCATAATATTTTTTTAAACATTGATCGCATGAAATAATACGTTTCTGCTAGATCGCTAGAAAGATTTCCTCAGGTCATAATGAAAGATTACTTTCACTCAAGGGAAAAACCCTTACTGCGTGAGTTCATAATGCTATAGGTTAAGGTCAAGATGATAAAAAATCACAACCAATCAGATTGAAGCGAAAGCAGACGAAATATATCGATATTCAATCAACAAATTATGCCGGGTCCAAAACTTCAGAATATTAGAAGACATAATTTGTCTTCTAAAAGATATCGCCTTTAAAATTTTGGACAAATTATGTCATCAATTACCTTCTTGTCCGCAATCTTGTTTTTAGTGACATCAGGTAAGTACGTTTGTTTGGTAAATTATGGTAGGTTTTGTAAATTATAATTTGGTATATTCAAATCACTAAACACTAAAAAACCAACATTTAAACACGCAATATACAAGTTAAGTACTATGAAAACATTTTTGTTTTCACAGTACTTTGTAACATAGTTTGCATAGTTTTTCATGATTTGTATATTGTGTGTTTAATCGTTGCTTTTCTAGTGATTTACTCATATTTTAACTGAATGCCTTTTACTTTGATTTAATCTTGTACCCTGTAATTAATATCACCATTGAATTTTCAAAAGAGGTTCTGGTCCCTCTCCTTTTAAAAATAAAACTTCGATAAAGGGGACGTTAATCAGTTTAAAAGCCACATTTTTTATTTATATACAGGGTGTCCATAATTAAACGACCCTACTTTAAAGTTGTCTGCACACGAAACTATTGTTCATAAAGTTGTGAAATTTTGTAAAAGACATAATAAAGGGATGGGAGTTTGTTCAAGTTAAAAAATATATGGATAAAAATAGTTCAAAATTTCGCCACCAGAGGGCGATTTTTAATAAATTACACATTTAGTATTACGATGGCTTAGAAATTTTATTTATTAACTTAACCTTATTCTAAAGACAGCATTTCACGAATTTTTTCCTAGCATTTTCCAAAATACACTGCTGTCATCTGTGGAACATGCTATCTTACGATTCCAGATGATATCTGAAAATGATGAAAGTTATGAAGAACATGTTTGGTTATAACAAAATTTGTTAAACTATCGTATTAATGAGTATCAATATGATAAATGGAGGAAAACAAGTTGCCCCCAGCAGAGATGCAGACTGCAAATGTCCAGAGTTTCGAGTATACATCAATTGCACTTACGATAGAGGAGGATCATAAACTACACTTACATCTTCGAACCCCACCTATGAACTAATTTGGGGGGATTGAGATCATAGACTTCTAATATAATGTATATATAATGTAATAATTCGTATTCCTCCTCTAAGGTTGAGATAAGCAATCTATCGTTGTATTGAGGGTTGACTTTAAGAGGTTTTATCCAAAAAGACTTCTGGATGCAAATCGAGCCATGGTAAATCTTGGCGACGATAATCATAATACATATAAGCAAGTGCTCTGCACTCATCTAGCATTGCATTACATCTTTACTTCTGTCAATAGTATCTTTAAATTAACAAATTTATTATTATAATTTGTAGTATTAGTATTATTAATAGTTAATATTGCATATGTTTGAGGTACTAGAAGAATCTTATGTATATATATATATATATAGATAGACATAGATATATATTTTTTTCTTCTCATACTTTTATTTATTTCCCCTTTTTTTCAATTTGTACATTTTATATTAATGAATATACATTTTTATATAGTATTACAATTATTGGTTCATTTTATGTTGTCTATTTTTCTGTGGTTTAATAGTTATTATTAACAAAATGTTTTATTATATACATATACTAGCAAACGCCGCGGCTTTGCTCGTGTAGTAGTTGAAATATGCCAAATGATATTTGCATGAATATTTTTTATTAGAAGAACACTTTTTGAAATAATTCAAAAACTACAAATTAAGCCACAGTTTGACTAAACTTCATTATAAAAGTGCAATAGACAGAAATGAGATTTTAATTAATAAGAAGAACTAAAACCAATTCCAAATTTAGAAAAGGTTTTGAGACTTTAATGCTCATTTCATATGCTCATTTCATATGCTCATTTCAGTATTCATTTGAAGATTTGAATTTTTTAGAAACCATCTTAACACATTTACATCTTAAAATTAACCATCATGTCCAATTCCAAGCTTCTTGTCTAACAGTCTACCACCTCTCTGGTGCTAGTGGCACCAACATAAAATGCCGAACCAGAGTTAGAATGTTTCGAAAAGACAAAAGAGACTGACACCATTAATTGGCCAACATTAACCTTGGAATAGGTTGGTATTTCCTAATATTTTATAGAAAACGGAATTTAGGTGATTTTAAAGGCTTTCTTGTTGTTACTGCCAACCAGGTGATATTGACACCGGCATAAAATATAGCCGGTATAGGATTAGGGACTATCACTCTTGATTCGCAACCAATAACTTCTGTAATCGGTTTATTATTTCCTGAGATTCCATAGAAATCGTAATTTAGGACTCTTTTAGAATGCTTTTCGCTCCTTCCCTTCGCTTCACCCCTTTTTAATTTCGAATTTATTTTGGACAGTTCTTAGAGGACATTTATATTTTATAAATAACTACCGTGCTAGATTTAAAGTTTCTAGCCTCTTCAGTACCGCAGAAATCACAATTTAGAAAGTTTTTTGCTTCTGCAACCCTCTAGGGGTTGTGACACCGACATAAAATGTAGCTTATGTTTGAGCAGGTTCTATCACCATCAATTTGCAACCATTATGTTTGAAATCTGTTTCGTATTTCACACAATTTCATAAAAATCGTAATTTAGAACGCTTATAAAACGCTTTTCGCTCCCTTCATCCTTTTAAATTTGGAATTTTCTTTCGACAATTCTAAAAAGCATTTACATCTTTGAAGTAATTATCATTCCAAATTTAAAATGTTAGACCCCACCCCCCTCAGTAACACAAAAAACGCAATTTAGAACATTTTTTACTCCTGTGACCCTCAGCTTGTAGTGACAACAACGTAAAATATAGGCTAAGTTGGAGCGGTGACTGTCACCATCAATTTTAAACCATTACTTATGAAATCGTATTATATTTCCTGAGATTGCGTAGAAATTGCTATTTAGTACCTTTTTAGAACGCTTTTCGTTCATTTTCACCCCTTTTAAATTTCAAATTTTTAAGGAACTCTTCTCAGAGTGTATTTACATCTCATAATTACCATGCCAAATTTCAAGTTGCTAGCCCCTTCAGTATCACAAAAACCACAATTTAGAACGTTTTTTAAAATGCAACCGCAAGGTGGTAGTGACGCCTACATGAAATAGATCCTATATTGAAGCAAGGGTTGTCATCATCAATTTCCAACCATTACTTTTTAAGTAGGCTGGATACTTTCTGAATTTAGAACGTACTTTAGAACGTTTTTCGTCCATTTTCACAACTTTTAAATTTCGAACTATTTAGTAAATGTTCTTAGTGATCGTTTATATCTTATAAGTAACTACCATGCCTACCTTCAAGTTTCTAGCCCCTGAATATTACAAAAAACGTAATTTAGGTCGTTTTTTGCTCTTTCACCTCCTTCGGGGTAGTGGCGCCGACATGAAATACAGCCTATGTTGGAGCGAGGGCTTTCACCATCGTTTTCACACGATTATTTTTTAAATCGGTTCGGTACTTCCTGAGATTGCGTAGAAATGGCAATTTAGAACGCTTTTCGCTCATTTTCAACGCTTTTAAATTTCGATTTTTTAGGAAATGTTCTTAGTGATCATTTGTATCTTATAAATAACTGCCCAGCCTAATTTCAGGATTCTAGGCCTTCAGTAACACAAAAATCGCAATATAGAACGTTTTTTGCTTCTGCAACCCCTAGGTGGTAGTGACACCGACATGAAATAGAGACTATGTTGGAGCAAGTGCTGTCATCATCAATTTCCAACCATTACTTTTGAAATAGTTTGGGTACTTTCTGAGATTGCGTAAAAATTGCCATTTAGAACGTTTTTTAGAACTCTTTTCGCGCATTTTCACCCCTTTTAAATTTCGAATTTTTTAAGAAATGTTCTTAGAGATTATTTATATCTTATAAGTATCTACCATTACAAATTTCATGTCTCTAGGCCCTTCAGTAACACAAAAATTGCAATTTCGAATGTGTTTTTGCACCTGCACCCCCTTTGGGGGTAATGGCACGAACATAAAACGTAGCCTATATTAGCGCAAGGGTTGTCACCATCATTTTGGCACCATTATTTTTTAAATCGGTTTGGTACTTCTTGAGATTGCGTAAAAATCGCCATTTAGAACGCTTTTTGCGCATTTTCAGCCCCCTTTAATTTTGAATTTTTTAAGAAATGTTCTTAGAGATCATTTAAATCTAATAAGTAATTACCATACCAAATTCCAAGTATCAGGGTCCTTCAGTAACACAAAAATCGCAATTTCGAACGTTTTTTTGCTCGTGCACCCCCTTTAAGGGTAGTGGCACCGACATAAAATGTAGCCTATGTTAGAGCAAGGGTTGTCACCATCATTTTGACACCATTATTTTTGAAATCGGTTTGGTACTTCCTAAAATTGCGTAAAAATCACCATTTAGAACGTTTTTTAGAACGTTTTTTAGAACGCTTTTCGCGCATTTTCACCCCTTTTTAATTTCGATTTTTTTAAGAAATATCCTTAGAGATCATTAGTATCTTATAAGTAACTACCATTCCAAATTTCATGTTTCTAGGCTCTTCAGTAACACAAAAGTCGCATCTTTAGAACGTTTTTTGCTCCTGCACCCCCTTTTGACCAGTAGCACGGACTTGAGATATAGCCTATGTTCTAAGTTGGACTAACACCATCATTTTGATACCATTACTTTTGGAATCGGTTCGGTAGTTTCAGAGCTTACCTCCTACAAATAAACAATTTTTACCTCTTTATAATATTAATACTAGCAAACCCCGCGGCTTTGCTCGCGTAATATTTGAAATATGCCAAGTGATACTTATATGTCTAATTTTTATTAAAAGGTACTAACTAAATTTTTATTTTATTAAAAGGTAATATTTTATTTTATTAAAAGGTACTTATTACTTTTAGGAATAATTAAAAAAAATTACTATTTAAAACACAGTTTGATTAAATATCATTGTTACACTGCATAAGGCAGAAATGAGACTTAAATTAATAAAACGAAATAAAACTAAATAAATAATAATTTAGAAAATATTTTGAAACTTTTATGCTCAATTAATACGCTCATTTCAGTATTCATTTGAAGTTTTGAATTTTTTAGAAACCATCTTCTTACATCTTAAAATTAACCATCATGTCAAATTCCAAGTCCTACCACCTCTCTCAACATAAAGGGCTATGTTGAAATAGGAACTGTCACCATTAATTTGCCAACATTAATTTTGAAATTGGTTTGTAATTTCCTAATATTCCACAGAAACGTAATTTAGAAAGCTTTTAAAGGCCTTTTTTAGAGCGTTTGTTGTTTCTGTGAATCCCAGGTGGTAGAATCATCGGCATAAAATATAGCCTGTGTAGGATCAGAGACTGTTATCATTGATTCGCAACTATTACTTTTATATTTGGTTTATATTTCCTGAAATAGCGTAGAAATCGTAATTTAGGACTTTTTTAGAATGCTTTTCGCATCTCCCCTTCACTTCACCCCTTTTTAATTCGAATTTATTTTTGACAGTCCTTCGAGGGCATTTATATTTTATAAGTAACTACCATGCCATATTTAAAGTTTCTAGCCTTTTCAGTATCACAGAAATCGCAATTTAGAAAGTTTTTAGCTACTGCAACCCTCTGGTGGAAGTGGCACAGACATAAAATATAGCTTATGTTTGAGCAGGTTCTATCACCAACAATTTGTTATCATTATTTTTTTAATCGGTTTGTTATTTCAAAAGATTACATAAAAATTGTAATTTATAACGCTTTTCCCTCACTTCATCTTTTTAAATTTGAAATTTTCTTTCGACAGTTCATAGAAAGCAGTTGCATCTTGTAAGTAAATAACATGCCATACTTCAACGTGTTAGACCCTTCAGTTATGCAAAAAACGCAAATTAGAACATGTTTTGCTTTTTCAACCCTCAGATGGTAGTGACAGCAACATAAAATATAACCTATGTTACAGCAGGGACTATCACCATTGATTTGCAACCATTACCTTTGAAATAGCTTTGGTATTTCCTGAGATTGAGTAGAAATCGCAATTTAGAACGTTTTTAAAACGCTTTTCGCGCATTTTCACCCCTTTTTCAATTTCTAATATTTTTCGAAACTGTTCTTAAAGATCATTTATATCTAATAAATATGTACCTTGCCTAATTTTAAGTTGCTAGCCCGTACCGATCACAAAAATCGAAATTTAGAACGCTTTTTTGCTCCTGCAACGTCTAGGTGATAGTGATACCGACATAAAATAGCGTCTATGTTAGAGCAGAGTCTGTCAGCATCAATTTCTTACCATTTCTTTTGAAATCAGTCTGATTCTTCCTGAGATATCGCTGACAAATAGGCATTTAGAACGTTTTTAGAACGCTTTTCGCTCATTTTGCTCCTGCATCTCCCCTGGGTTAGTGGAAACATATATAAAATATAGCCTATCTTGGAGCAAGATCTGTCACCATCATTTTAAGACCATTATATTTGAAATCGGTTCAGTATTTCCTGAGATTGCATAGAAATTGCAATTTAGAACGTTTTTTACAACGCTTTTTGCGCATTTTGACCCCCCTTTTAAATTTCGATTTTTTTAGGAAATGTCCTTAGAGATCAATGATATCTTATAACTAACTACCATTCTAAGTTTCACGATTCAAGGCCCTTCCGTCACGCAAAAACCGCAATTTAGAACGTTTTCTCCTGCAGCCCCTTTGCGGTAGTGGCACCATCATAAAACATAGCCTATGTTGGAGCAAGGATTTTCACCATCATTTTGACGCCATTATTTTTTAAATCGGTTTGGTATTTCCTGAGATTTTGTAGAAACTACCATTTAGAACGTTTTTTAGAACGCTTTTCGCGCATTTTCACCACTTTTAAATTTCGAATTGTTTAAGAACTGTTCTTAGAAATCCTTTATATCTAATAAGTAGCTGATACTTCAAATTTCATATTTCTAGGCCCATCAGTAACACATAAATCGCATTTTTAGAACGTTTTTTGCTCCTACACCCCCTTTTGGGTAGTGGCACCGACATAAAACATAGCCTATCTTGGAGCAAACGTTGTCACTATCATTTTGACACCAATATTTTTTAAATCGGTTTGGTATTTCCTGAGATTATGTAGAAACTACCATTTAGAACGTTCTTTAGAACACTTTTTGTGCATTTTCACCCCTTTAAAATTTCGAATTGTTTAAGAATTGTTCTTAGACACCATTTATATCTTATAAGTAACTAATATTCCAAATTTCATATTTCTAGGTCCTTCAGTAACGCAAAAATCGCATTTTTAGAACGTTTTTTGCTCCTGCACCCCCTTTGGGGTAGTGGCACCGACATAAAATATAGCCTATGTTCTAAGTTGGACTAACACCATCATTTTGATACCATTACTTTTGAAATCGGTTTGGTATTTTCTGAGATTATGTAGAAACTACCATTTAGAACGTTCTTTAGAACACTTTTTGTGCATTTTCACCCCTTTAAAATTTCGAATTGTTTAAGAATTGTTCTTAGACACCATTTATATCTTATAAGTAACTAATATTCCAAATTTCATATTTCTAGGCCCTTCAGTAACGCAAAAATCGCATTTTTAGAACGTTTTTTGCTCCTGCACCCCCTTTGGGGTAGTGACACCGACATAAGATATAACCTATGTTCTAAGTTGGGCGAACACCATCATTTTGATACTATTACTTTTGGAATCGTTTCGGTAGTTCCTGAGCTTATCTCCGACAAATAAACAATTTTTTCCTCTTTATAATATGAGTATAGATAAGTATAGAAGTATAGATTAGTATAGATATATATCTTGTTCAAATTTTCAATCGTTAATAAAATACTTATTATTCATCCTATCAAGTTAAAATAATTTTTTTTTAACTTGTACTGGATGACAATCGATGTTAATACAGCTTTTTCAAATATTAATTCATCAATTAAATTTTAATTAATTAATTTTAGTTTTACATGGGAGACAAAATGGCGGCCATTGGTTATTGAAGCATTTAATGCATCTTCATATCTATAAGGAGGGTTCCCATAGGGGGGACCCTGTTATGTCGCCAAATACCCCCAAGTTTGTCGCGAACTTGGCGATATGCGCCAAATTTGGCGACAAAAATGAGTCGCTAAATATGACGCCAACTTGGCGATATCTCTAATATTTCGCGAAATTCCCATAGACTTCCATTGTAAACCTACTTGCTTATAGAAAATCAACAAATTGAGATATTTTAATGCAACAAAAACTAATATTAGCTTAAGGGATTATATTAAATTTTTCTTTGATGACCTAAGTAGGAATTGACTTTAAAAACAAAATTTTTATATTACTTGTTTATTAGAACAACACTTTTTGGAATAATTCAAATATTACAAATTAAGCCACAGTTTGCCTAAACTTCATTATAAAAGTGCAACAGACAGAAATGAGATTTTAATTAATAAGAAGAACTAAAATTAATTCCAAATAAATGATAATTTAGAAAGTGTTTTGAGACTTTTATGCTCATTTCAGTATTCATTTGAAGTTTTTTATTTTTTAGAAACCATCTTAACACATTTACATCTTAAAATTAACCATCATGTCAAATTCCAAGTTTCTTGTCTAACAGTCTACCACCGCTCTGGCGTTAGTGGCACCAACATAAAATGCCGAAACAGAGTTGAAATAGAATGTCACTAAAAATGTTGAAACAGAGACTATCACCATTAATTTGCCAACATTAACCTTGACATCGGTTGGTATTTCCTAATATTCTATAGAAAACGGCATTTAGATGTTTTTAAAAGCTTTCTTGTTGTTCCTGCCAACCAGGTGGTACTGACACCGGCATAAAATATAGCCCGTATAGGATCAGGGACTATCACTCTTGATTCGCAACCAATAACTTCTCTAATCAGTTTATTATTTCCTGCGATTCCATAGAAATCATAATTTAGGACTCTTTTAGAATGCTTTTCGCTCCTTCCCTTCGCTTCAGCCCTTTTTAATTTAGAATTTATATACGACTGTTCTTAGAGAACATTCATATTTTATAAGTAACTACCGTGCTATATTTAAAGTTTCTAGCCTCTTCACTACCGCAGAAACCGCAATTAAGAAATTTTTACTCCTGCAACTCTCTAGGGGTTGTGGCACCGACATAAAATATAGCTTAAATGTTTAAGCAGGTTCTATCACCATCAATTTGAACCATTATGTTTGAAACCAGTTTCGTATTTCATACGATTGCATAACAATGGTAATTTAGAACTCTTATAGAACGCCTTTCGCTCACTTCATCCTTTTAAATTTGGAATTTTCTTTCGACAATTCTTAGAAAACATTTGCATCTTTGAAGTAATTACCATTCCAAATTTAAAATGTTAACCCCTCTTTAACACAAAAAACGCAATTTAAAACATTTTTTGCTCCTGTAACCCCCTGGTTTTAGTGACATCAACGTAAAATATAGGCTATGTTGGAGCAGGGACTGTCACCATCAATTTGAAACCATTACTTCTGAAATCGGTTTATATTTCCTGAGATTGCGTAGAAATCGCCATTTAGAACGTTTTTTAGAACTCTTTTCGCACATTTTCACCTCTTTTAAATTTCGAATATTTTAAGAAATGTTCTTAGAGATCATTTATATCTTATCAGTAACTATCATTCTAAATTTCATGTTTCTAGGCCCTTCAGTAACACGAAAATCGCATTTTCGAACGTTTTTTTGCTCCTGCACTCCCTTTAGGGGTAGTGGCATCGACATAAAATGTAGCCTATGTTGGAGCAAGGGTTGTCACCATCATTTTGACACCATTATTTTTTAAATTAGTTTAGTACTTCTTGAGATTGCGTAAAAATCGCTATTTAGAACGTTTTTTAGAACGCTTTTCGCGCATTTCCCCCCCCCCCTTTTAAATTTCGAACTTTTTAAGAAATGTCCTTAGAGATCATTAGTATCTTATAAGTAACTACCATTCCAAATTTCATGTTTCCAAGCCCTTCAGTAACACAAAAATCCCATTTTTAGAACGTTTTTGCTCCTGCACCCCCTTTTGGCCAGTGGCACTGACATAAGATATAGCCTATGTTCTAAGCTGGACCAATACCATCATTTTGAGACCATTACTTTTGGAATCGGTTCGGTAGTTCCAGAGCTTACCTCCTACAAATAAACAATTTTTACCTCTTTATAATAGTAGTATAGATAAAATATGTGTCTATCAGATTTTCGCGAGTTTAAGAAAAAACATTTTCGATAGCCGAAATTATAGCTAAAGCGCCCAATTTAGCAAATTAACACCAACAGAAAATAGTATTTCTAACAAAAGCAGCAGCCACTTTGTGCCCATAAGTAAAGAGATGGGGGTGACAATGATATCCTGTCCCCGCGACGCCGAGTGCAACTCATACATGGAGAGGCAAAGAGGGGTTGGCATAAGTGCAGTTAGCCAGTCTCCAGCCATTCTCTGCAGAAGTTAATGCCCCGATGTGTCTTCTTCCTTTCAAAGAAAATACTTTTGAGTAATATTTTGTTATTAACAATGAATAAAAAATCGTTTCGGGGCAAAGTAGCCATTTGGCCATTGGTGGGGAGATTTTTGCACTCCTAAAAAATGTAAATATTTCACTAGCTCTCACACATTCCTGTGTCTATATCACCTCACCAATGCCTGTGTACATCAATTTAGTTAACTATGCAAAAAATAATTAATATATTAAATAATTGGTGATTGTACCTGGCTTTTGGGAATCTTGGATACAGAAACAAATTCTCCATTATTCCTAAATATTACCTAAATTAACCTTATATTTTTATATAAGTTCTTTCAAAGATAGTTTAATTAATAACCTTTAATAATTTAAATCTTAATAATCTTGCGCTGTGTAATTTGACGACAAGATCCTTATGAAGCAGTTAACTTTCGATGCTAATTTCTGTTACATTAAAATAAGATAACACATAATGCCAAGGATTAGATTCTTACACAATTTAAAATACAAAATGAAATTTATTTACAAGAAAACTTATAAACAACACAAATTATATACAAGTTCCATCTAGCGTACATCGAAAGAAAATTAACTTGAGACCAATTAAATTAAAAGTGGAATACAAATTGCTGCATACTGATAATACAAATTATTCTCTTTGGATGATTTTTCATTTTAAATTCATAATCAAGGTATTTGGCTTAATTGCCCTTATTTTATATATATTTAAATACGCAACACGATTCCCGTAGCTGGCCAATGTTTGACCTCAGTAAAATGCATAATTCTAAGTTTCTATAGGCAGAAGGAGAATAAGAAAATTGATACCTTTTTATCAGAAGACTAGCACCGTAGTGTGACACGAGATAAAGACCAAGTAATCCACATCATGCTGAGGGATATTCTAATACTCTCTGGTGCACACAACAAAAATAACCACTACGCTGGAATCATATTTTATACACAACTAACTCGGAAACATTTCATACACAACTGACTTCTTTTTCCAAGCTGTAGAAATTCTAACATTTCATTTTAGATAATTTATTCTTAGCAGTAGCAGTTCTCCTCTATTTTTCTTTCTTTCTAGTCAGAGCAAATCTGCCTCCCCCTTTTCTGCCTTGAGTGGATATTTCGAATTGATGTTGGGTCAGATAAATTAGCTGTCCGTGATTGGAGCATGTAACAATGTGACTTTCCTTCCCAAAACATTATGCCCCTTTTTCGCTCCGTGCCTGTTTTATTTTTATTTATTTATTTTTTGTCGGATGCATGTCCTGGGAATCATCATTTTCTCGGTACAGTGTCATAAATTGTTTGACATTCGGCCATAAATTTAAGTGTCTGGCCATAAATTCAATTCTGGGTGGTCTGCCATAAATTTAATTCATGGTGGTCTGCCCTAAATTTAATTCAGGGTGTTCTGCGTTGCTTTTTAGTCCATAGTTTTAGTTTTTAGGAATAATATTCTTCGTTTTGATTATGAGATTTTTTTAATCCCATCAGTCATTTTGCCCGATCTCGTTGTGACCACTTTACCCGGAGTGACGCCATTACAACAACTGTAGCATCTAATCTACATGACTCAGCATTTTCAAACACCCATCATTTAAAAGGCTATTTCAAGTGTTGAATTCAGGGGGTGACCCGGGGGGGACATCCCCTCGAAGCAATGAAATGCCCCGCCCCTGCCCACCCCAGAAGATTTGAAATTTTGTGTTTTCAATGATCAAAAAGTGCAATTTCCCCCCGAAACTCTATAATGCCCCCCCCCCCCCCGGGATCCTCAAAAATCCCTCCCGAAGAAAAGTGTCTAAATTCAACACTGGTTATTTCACACCGATAAAACCTCATAAGAGCAAATAATTGTAACACTACATATTATTTAGCTATAATCTAGAAATTGTACCAATTGCCCAAAATAAAAAATGCGAAAAATACCCCCCAATAAAATGAGTTCAGAACTAGAAAAATGTAACTTTCCGCTTCATACTCGCAGACAATACTACCAGCATTTGTGACGCCTGTTCATGTTCAGCCTAGTTCCTACGTGGCGGGGGCACTATAAAATGGAAAAAACTCAAATGGCCACTTTGCCCTCACTCCACTTTACCCGTCCTTCGCCTATATATTCTAATTTTCATTAAAAATAAAGTTTGATTCGCAAGTGAATACCTTTCTAATGTTAAGCATCATATATTGTTTTTCAAGAGGCTATAATTTTTGGTGCTGGATTTTCCATTTATTTGATCTTAAACAAGGCTAATTTATTTCAGTTTAAAACTTTTTTAATTTTTGTTTTATATGTTAAAAACTAGCCATATTCTAACTGGGTGCCTCTTACCTTGTTGAATCCTGCATCCTATAATTAATATTACCTTTAAAATTTCAAAAAAGGTTCTAATTAATATTATTTTTGTAATAAAACTTCCACAAAGGGAAGGTTGCACCCTTCCCTCGGTTGATTAGTTTGAAAGCTAATTTTTTATATATATACTAGGGGGCTCCGCGTCCCACGAACTACTCCCGCCAACCTCCATTCAGACGCCGCAGACTCGAAAAACACGTTAAGTTGATTGGCTTTAAAAAGATTACACAAGATTGAATTATAATTAAAAAACCAGTGGCGATCTCACTTTAAACGGGTTTCCATTCATTTCCCTTTCATTTAGGAATTTTAAGGCTGAATCAGCTGCTATTAAGAGATTTAATGGCTGTTTTCGTCTTTGATTAAATAAGATCAGTCAAACGTTTGAAAATAAGCTAATATAAAATGAATTAAGAAAACAGAGTCTTTGTCTCCAGGTATTTTTTAACAACGCTATAAGGTAGCTGTTTTAAATAAGGTGCTTTAAAGCCGACGTAATTTTCACCAAAGTTTTCTTTCTCTTTTTAATACACGTGAAAATGCTTTGTTGTTAGAAAAGAAATATTATTGGGTCTGTCTCAGAATTCACAATAGTTTTAAAGATCATCTCAAAATATGAAATAAATGTCTCGTGTAAATATATTTTTAAATTTGAAATGTTTTGCAATATTATTATTTGGTCATTTTTAATATAACGTTATTTCTTCTATTTGTTGCTTTTAAGGCATATTAATGAATTTATTACTTTAAAGCTTTCTTTCTCTTTATGATATTCATGTGAAAATACTTTTGTTGCTAGAAAGGAAATATTCTTATTTGCGCTGCGTTAGAATTGTCAACAATAGTTTAAAAAAGTTCATCTAGAAATCAGTGGCGTGGCGTCCGGTCATCGCTGGATGCGGCGATGACCAAGCAATATTTTAAAACTCTTAATAAGCTTTTAAAACTCTACGATCCAGTTTTAGCAGAACATTTGGAGTTCATGTATAAGTGAAGGTAAGATTTAAAGTTTCTTTTTTGAACATTCAACCATTGAATTTTAGAGTTAATAATTTTTCACCACAAACTTAAATAATTGCGATGACCACCGAAAATTTTCACGCCACGCCACTGCTAGAAATGTGAAATGAGTGTCTCGTGTAAATATATTCTTCAATTTAAAATGTTTGTTAATATTATTATTTGGCCATTTTAAATAGGACATAATTTTCCCCATTTACAGCTTTTAACACATATTAATGAATTTATTATTTAAAAAAAAATTCCTTTTAAAATTTTCGTGTAAATATAGTTTTTATGGCGTAATTTTCAAAATTACGCCATTAATTCTAATTTGAAAGTGGTTTTTTTTTTCAGTTTATAACAGTCATGTGTAAATAAATTTTTAATTCGAAGGAAATATTATTCTTTGCGCTGTTTTTATACTTGGCAAATAATAACCTTTTCTAAAATATATAAAAAATATCTCTCGAAATGCTGAAAATTTGAATTTAAAATGGAAATAAAACCTCAAAAAATTAGTCAAATTAAAAAAAATAATAAATGCAGTCTGCCCTATAAAACTCTTTTAATGGAACGATTTCGACCAACTTTAACATTAAATATCTCTTTAAATAATTATTCGATTTAAAAACCGGCTACATCAGTGTGCTTATCAAACATATTTCTTTACCTTTGGCAATTTTCATATATTTGTTTGCTGTAGTTTTCTTAAAATTAACGAAGAAAAACCCTGGTCACAAAAAATTCATTTACTGCGGCGGTGACAGTGTTAGTTACTTTTTTCAGAATAAAGAGATTCACACATATAAGATTAATTAGAATGAATCGATTGTCTACAGCATTTGATGATGACATGCCTTTTGCTTAAGTTGTGTTCTAATTATTGTTAAAGATAAAGTTTGATTAGTAAGTGAATACTTTTAGAAGATTAAGCATAATATGTGTTTTCTCTCTGTAAAAAACACTAAGCATTTCATTCATTATCCCTTTACGGTGCTACAACAAAAATTTGAATTTATTATTAACTACACTCATATTAAACATGCTCAGACAATTACAAAATTTAAATATATCCAGTTAGAGTGCAATACATTCGCTCTTAAAAATTATCATTGCATAGTATTTCATTTCGTATAGCTTTACTCGAAATTTTTTTATACATATACGGCTCATTTTTATTTGAATGTTTGTGGATTTGAATATTTGTTTGAATATTTGTGAAAAGAGAAAAATCTATCGCAAAAAGTTTTTATTTTTGTTTTTTAATAGCGGTACGATTAGATTCTATCAAAATAAAATCTGCCTGTTCGCCTGCATTTCACAGCCACTCCTCCTAGAATAGGGAAAGTTGGACGATGAAATTAACACCAGTTATCCGCGTGGATCCGAGGATGTCACATAAGCTTTCGGAATTTGAAAATTTGAATCTTAATAAGGGAAACGATAGGGATTATTCGATTTTTTACCTTATTTTTAAATTGAAAACGAAAATTGAAATTATCTTTTATTTGAATAGTCAAAACAATATCGTGAATGAATTATATTTTTCAAGAAAATTTGAAAATATAAAAACTTTTTTCAGATATTCAAGCTTCAGAAATATCAATTTATTTTAGAAAGAAAAAAAATCGTCTGTCAACTAGGATATTGACATAAATTCCAGTGACTTAAAAATATATATATATATCATCGTATATACGTAAATTCCAATGAAGTAAAAAAAATGTAGCACCGTCTGTCGACTGTAATATTTATAAATTCCATTGATGTAAAATATTTATATATGTAGCTTTTCTTTTCAGTTTTATATTCAATCAAGAAGCTTAAATAAAAACACATTTGAGTATCTTGCATTTAAGTAGAGAATGATTGTACTCTATTTACAAGAAATGAATTTAAGGAGTCTTGTACCTTTTAAACGCGACGCAAATCAACAAAAACATTCACAGTTTGAATTGGTGTATCTCCAAAACTTTATTATGTTTAAACATGAAATTTTGACTACTAATTAAACAGACTATGCTTTTTAATATACTACTAGACTAAAACTGACTAAACTTTTACAAAATGTGTGTATTGTTGAAATTAAAATAGATCTTTTTTTTTACTCCATCGGTCATTACGCGCATGATATCTTGAGAACATATACATGGATTGTTATGAAATTTGATATATATAATAATCACATAAGTATTTTTAAAATGATCTACTTTTAGGTCAAAATTGTTACATTAACTATGTAAATAAAATATTTTTCTTAAAAAAAATACACTTTTACATTTTTTAATGAATAAAAATAGTCATAACTAAAAAACTTACCACTGTAAATAATTAAAAGTAGAACATTTTAAATATACTTATACGTTTATTATCTATATCAAATTTCGCAGCAATTCATGGATATGTTCTTATGATATCATGCCCGCAATGTCTTACGGAGGAAAAAAAAAAAAAAAAAAAAAAAGCTATTTTCAACAGTACACAAATTCTGTAAAAGACTAGTCAGTTTTTAATGGTGTATATTAAAAAGCACAATTTGTTTAATTAATTCAAAATTTCATCCTTATACATAATAAGGTTTTGAAGATACACTAATTTAAACTTTAAAAATTTTCTTTATTTTCGTCGTGTTTAAAAAGTACAAGACCCTTAAAGGAGAAACTCAGTTTTCCAAGTAATTGTTTCTTATAGTCTTATAGATGGTGATTAGAACTTTTCACAAAAACACTTAAAGCAGGAGAGTTCAAGGGATAAAAATGCAATTTTGTAAGCATTTTTTTAATTCATAAACAGGAAGTAGTTTTGAATAAATTCGTCCAAATGATGTCATTTATGTGTATGCTATTGTGATGAGAGAAGGAGAAAAAAAATTCTAGGTATTGTTATATTTTTATTGATATGTCATTTTGTCATTAAAATTGATAAGAATAAGTAAATATATTTAATTTAAACAGATCGTGAAAACAATATGGTGATTAAATTACATTTTTTAAAAAATTGCAGAAGTAAAACTTATTTTCACATATTTAAGCTTCAAGAACCAATTTATCTCAAAAAGTAAAAAATTGTCTGTCGACAAATTGACATCAAGAAATTATTCCATTGTAGCGCTTTTAAATTTTATATTCAACTAAGAAAGTTAAAAGAAAAGAAAAGAAAAAGAGAGAAAAAGAAAGAAAACTAAATTTACCTCTTTGCTTTTAACTGGGGAATTATTGCTCCCTATTTACAAAAAAAAAAAAAGAAAACAAAAGGAGCTGCATTTAAAGAGGAAACAAAAATTTTCGTCTATTTCCTTAAGAGGGCAATTAAAACTCTTCACAAGGTCGTTATAAACAAAATATTTTAGCGAGAAAAATTACATTTTTGCTAGCATTTATTTTAATTTGTAATTATAAAATAGTTTTCGATAAATTCTTCAAAACAATATCATTTTTGTATGTGACCCCAATGATGTGATTTTCCCCCTCCATCTTTTAAATTAGAAACCGAATATTGGAAGAATAAAAAGTTTTTAACAAGCAAAGTTATTGTAAATGTCCGTTTTTATTGGGAAAGCTTTTGATGTACATTGTAAATATGATTTATTATTTGAAATAGTGCATTTAATTAAATTAATATTATAATTTTCTTCTAAATTCACAATAAAGTTAGATATCATTTTTTCTAAAAAAAATCGAAGGATCTCATGTAAGTTAAATGCATCACATCGTGTTGCCACACAAATAGTATAACAATAATTGACATTGGCAACTATTCACTTGGAGGTGATTCTAAAATACAACTTTAGCGTAAAAAAGGCACATTTTTTCATAAATTTAAAAGAAATTTATATTTGTCTTTTAGTATTGTGTTTAGTACTATTGCAGTTAATAATTAATTTTTTTCTTCAGCTTCACAGAGTCACCAATACTGTCCTTCAATTGAACCTCCAGAACATGGATTTGTAAAAATTGATGAATATCTCCGACAATATGAGTTTTCTTGTAAAGGTGGCTACATATTGCAAGGACTATCTTTTATTAATTGCTATGCATATGACTTGGAAAAACTGAGACCAAGATGCATTAAATGTAAGTCTTAGTCGTACAATGTTATTAATTCTATTTACAAGCTATGTCCCTACTAGATGTATAACGGTTAACTATGTTGTTCTCACGTTTCCTGTTATTTTTAAAACATTTATAATAATTAGGATAAGCAAAGCGAATCCTTTACTAGGCTACACAAATTACATTTTGTCGTACACTTTACAAAAAAAAAAAAAAAAAAAAAAACCTATTCAATATTTTTGCTTGAAATTAAACATAAAAAAAATTATAATCTGTAGATTTGCACAATATTATTTTTTTACAGAATAACCTTAAAAAATATATTATTTTAATTAATTTATTTTACATGTTTTTCCATGACGGGCGCATTTTTGCAAATAAAAAATGAAACACGTATATTTTCAGAAGAAAAAATAAGTCATGGAGTTAGTAATTATAGATAGAATCATGATTAATTAAATAAGTAAAATATATTTTCATTATTCCGCCAAAATATCTCGAAAACTGTTTTTTAAATTTAATTAAGGAAAGAAATATTTTTGGACTTGATAGAAATAAAATATGATCTGTAGATTTCGACAATATTATTTACTTATCGGATGATTTAACAAAAAACTTTTTTCATTATTTTGTTAAATATATTTTTCCATTATACGGATTTATTTTTGTAAACGATAATGAAACCTGCGTATTTCTTGCAGAAAATAAAAATCATTGAGCCAGTAAAAGTAAATAAAGTCATGAATGATTAAGTACGTGAACTATTATCGTTGCATCAAAATTTCTTTTTTTTTCTAAATTATTTAAATAAGGAAAGGAACCTATATAACCGCATTTTGCGAAGACGAAATATTCTAAATATTGAAAATAACTGTAGAATTTATACTTCAAACCGTAAAAGAGCATTAAATTTTCTTATATTAAAAATGTATGTTATTTGAGAGGATAATATACACTTTAATAGAATACTTTATTAAGATTGATTGGAAATAGCGCATATTTTGGTGCTCATTCCTTTTAATCATATAATAGTTTCACGATTCCTTTTATGAAATTTTTAAAATACCTTTTTTATGAAAATTATAGCACATTTTTAATGAATTAAAATTTGTGAAAATTCAATTATTTACATTCAATTATAAAAGAATTTTTCAGTGATAAGAATTCAAATACACAATTTATTCTTATTATGTGAAATCATTTACGCAGACGATACTTACGCATTTTAAAAGAATTATATTATTTTTTTTTTAAGTGGCAACAAAAGAATTGTAAACAAATAAAATTAATTGTTAAATTCGTTATATAAAGGGTTGTTCGAATTCGAAGGTTGAATAATAACAATAATATAATAAGTTAATAATTCTTAGTATCAACGAGAGCAGATTTCAAAAGTTTTTCCATAAAATAGGATTTTGAAAAAGTAACTGTCTTCAAGCTCTCTTCGAATATATTATTCTAAGATTGCTATCAAAGATTATTTGATGTGAATTACAAAGCTTGGAAACATACCTATTTCAAACCATTTGTGAAAACACCAGAAGCCATTGGAAACTGTAAAAAATCTTTAAAAGAGCTTTTAGTTGAAAATTTAAAAATATTTTGTAAAATTTTGCTTCGAAAATATTTTTAATTATACCAGTCTTATACCATAAATTAAAAATTCCGAGGAAATTCTTAGTTATTTGGCTGAATTTACATTTCAAAAATTAAAATGCGCTGAAATATAAATTAACGTTTTTTCTTAATAAAGATACAAAAATAATATAAAGAAGAAAAAAATTTAACATATTTTTACCAAAGTATATTCAGTTTTGAATTATCAATTGTGCAAATTCGAGTAGTTATATAATGGGGATAAATATGATAGGATAGCCACAGAATTATTTTCCATTTATAGGATGATAATTAAAACTATGTTTATTCGGATTTGAAAGCCGATTTTCGCAGAATCCACGTATACAATTATAAAGAAAACTTTTTGTTAAATCGTGTTATACAATTCAATGACTTTCACCTTTATCAACAATCATAAAAGAAAGAATTTTTTTATTAGTAAAAAATCTAGAAATGCTCAGGGAAGATCCGTATCTACCAAGTTTGATACAACGGATACAAAAAGAAAATCAAATTAGATATTGGTTTGTTTCATTTTTCGAGATTTTTCTATGCGATTTTCGCGTAACCATCGATAAACAGGAAAGCCATTATTTCACATTACTATAAAACGTTTTTCAATAATTTAATATATTCTAATATAATTTATAATGTAATCAGATTTAATTTTATGTGTGTATCCCAATGCATTTGGTATTGTGTGTGATCTTATAAAGAACAAGTAACACTATTTATACACATGTTCAGAAACCATTTTTAATGTGAAATATTATAGTAGTCAAATGCCAATAACACATTTTAATCTCATAACTGTCTCAGCATATTTTTTTAAGTTGAAGTACGTATGGTCGGAGATATCTATGACGAAGAGATTAATCATATATATATATATATGTATTACCTTTATAGATATTTGCTCAGTTTTTATATTATGTGCGATTAATTTTATGTCAATTATTTTAAAGTTTTCTTCCTTTTTTAAAATATTTACCTGTAAATATGTTTTTCAATTGAAAAATAGTTGGGACTATTATTATTTGGGCTTTATATACGTATATATATACAGGGTGTCCACTCTCAACGGTGTCGAATGGCTAATTCCGAAACCGTTAGTCATAGCTATATAGTTCCAAATACAAAAATGTTTTAAATAAGCTAAAGAAATATTTTAAAAGCGGTTTTGGTCAATAAAAACATTTCTTAAAAAATTACGAAATTTTTAATTTTTATACGGTCTCCCGGTCCTATAAGTTATATTTAGTAATATTTTCCTACTACACTGACAAGTAAGACAAGAAAAGTCCCGTTCAAATAACATTAAAATTGACCGAGTTATGAAACTTTAAAAATGCATGACTTATGCCACTTTTCTGCATATGAACACAAATAAGATCAACCATGCTTTGAGGTGTCATATACCAAGTGAATATGGTATTCGAAGAACTTATTTCATGTGTATCTGTGCATTGGAAAAAAATCGTACACGTATTACGATTGAGTTAACATTTATTAAGTTTCCGATTAGCTAAAATAACTGTATTTTAACATATGTTTTATTTTGTAAGGATTTGAGACTGATTTCTTTTAACAAAAATTGTGTTATTTTTATAAGTTTTTATTTAACTTCAACGATCGTATGTACATTTTTCCAGTTCAAAATTTGTACTCGAACTTTAACTCACTTTCAAATATCCGATCGAGATTAAATTTTACATACTGAAGTAAATCCGTTGACAGTCTAATATTATTATGATTTTCGGTGGTTACAATTTATACTTATTTTACAGGATAACACAAAAATTATGGATAGATTACCGCGAAGAAGTTTAAGAAAATGTTTTAGATTAGATAACGCAAGTCTGCGGTGGTTGTGTTTTTTAACTTTTATGTATGTTATAGCACTGAATCCGAAAATTATCTTAATTTTTAACCGTCATGTCAGTATTTCTGGCAAATCATAAATTGTTAAAGTTTAAAAATAACAAAAATCGTATACTATAAAATAGAGGAGATGGCTGTGTTTTTCTTACTTTTGATAATTATTTTTATGTACTTTTTAGCACTGAATCTGAAAGCGACCTTCATTTTCAACCATCAAGTTTTTGCAAGTTATTAATATCAAAGTTAAAATATAGCAAAAATCTGATACTATAAAACAGATGTAAAACTTATTTTATTTTATTTTATTCAAATTTTTGGCTTATGCTGGATTCTTACAAATAAACAGCTGAGGGGTCCGATGAGGTGGGGGAGGAGGTTCAATTTTAACTTTGAACTTTTTAACTTTGAAATATACTATTTGCAAAACATCCCGACGTGATGGTTAAAAATGAAGGTCATTTTCGGATTCAGCGGTAAAAAATACATGAAAATCAATAATCAAAAGTTTAAAACACAACAATCACATCTATTTTATAGTATCAAATTTCCGCTATTTTTTGTTTTTTAACTTTAAAATTTACGATTTGCAAAAAATCTTTACGTGGTGGTGAAAAAAAAAAAAAAAAAAAAAAGTAAAAGGAAGGCCAATTTCAGATTGAGCGGTACATAAGAATCAATTACCGAAAGCTAAAAAACATGACATAACCTAACTTTTGCAGGCTAGTCTAATCTAATAACATTTTAAAATATGTATCATTTTGTAAAGAATTGAGGCTGTTAATTTTCATCATTTTATTTATCAAAAATTCTGTGTTTTTTTTCTTATGTGTTTATTACAAATTGTATATTTTGCATTCATATGTCAAAATGATTAAAGATTTCAATTTTATATTGCAATGCTAATTTTACTCTCAACCATTTTTTAATATATCTGACAAAATTATAATTCTACTAAATTTGTGAATGACCCCTAATTTGGGGCCAAAAATATGCCCCAACTTTAAACAGCTATTACTCAATCATTTTTAATCGTAGAATAACGGGACTTTTTTTTTTTTTTTTTTTTTTTTTTTTTTTTTACTTGATAGAGTAACAGGAAAATTTTACTAAATATAACTTATAGGACCAGGAACCGTATAAAAATTTTAATTTCGTTAGTTTTTAAGAAATGTTTCTATTGACCCAAATCGCTTTTAAAATATTTCTTTACTTCATTCAAAACATTTTTGTAATTGGAAATATATGTTTATGACTAACGGTTTAGGAATTAGCCATTGGACACCGTTGAGAGTGGACACCCTTGTGTATATTACTGTTTTGTTGTCAATTAGTTAATTTCATTTTATTCATAATTTCAGAAGTTTTTGTTGGTGGTCGGTAATGTTTATTTAATGGTTATATATATAACTCTCTGTATAATTAAACCATTTAAACAGATGATATTGACCAAAACTTATGAAATCACTATTATAAACAACAGAAACAAAATACTAGTTAAATTGTGTAGTCTCTCTCTCTATATATACATATATGTGTATATATATATTATATATGAATATAGCAACAGCAAATAAAAAATCAGCTTTTTCGAAATATGAAATAAATATCTATTCACAAAAAATTAAAAAAAAATCCCTCAAAAGATTAGACAAATTTAAAAAAAATGATTGAACACTGTGTTTCATTGTGTTTATCACACATTTCTCAAAAAAGTACTATTTTTCCTGTGTTTATATGCAATAATTTTTTTTTAAATATAAACCGCGAATGAACCCCGGTCACAATAAATTCAATTACGACAACAACAACAGCAGCGTTAGTTACTTTTTTAGAACAGGGATATGCTTACAATGATACTTTTCATGTTCAAATAGATTATTTTCTAAGCGGAAATTGTTATGGTATTGAAGAGACAAATTAATTGCGATTTAGAGTTTAGAGATTGCTCGTCACCTGTAATTTCTGTGAAAGAAACAATATTACAAATTATTTTGAAAATAACGTGCTCTTTTTTGTTGAGATATTAGTCTACATGTTTAATAATCGAAATTTGATTTTTTTTTATGCCTTAATTACATGATTACCTATGGATAAAAGAAAAGGAAAATTGTAGTATGGAATTTGAAAAGGAAATTGTATTTTGTACAGATGAAAAATATTTTTATCAACGTATCATACGTTGGCACTTGACACGCATATTGGAACTTAGACATACATATTGTACTACTTTTGAAAATTTCCTTGTAGAAACTACAGATTATAGACACGCTACATGTCGCAGTAAAATTTTGAATAAGTTAAAAACCTATAATATCATTAAAACACGTTTCAAACAATAATCAGTCAATAAAATGTTGGACAATCAAAGTGAAAGGCTCTTCTATTTTAGTTCCTATGCCTATTTTAATGCTGAAAATCAGCTTAAAACTTCACTTTTGCCCATACGAACGAATATATATATTGCACTGAATGTATTTCTTATTACCTTAGTATTTATATCCAGTTTTGTTTCGTTTCTCCTAGTAGTTTTGTTACAATCGACCTCTAAATACCTCTACTTTAATTATGGCTACCTTCTATGTAAGTTTATGTGGGCTTGATTTTTAGAGTCACTTATGAAGACTTTCTAGAATATTGACTTAATAGTTTTCTCTAAATTAAACCTAGGCTTTTCTGAACACATGGTGTACATCTCTGTATAAGATTCATGTAATGTTATACCGATCATATTGTATCGTAAAATACTTTTTAGCTTGCAGAAATTACATATAAACACATATCAAACTATAACCTCCCTGAGACTACAATCTCTATAAAACTTTGGACAGTCAAGTAATTTTTTTTTCCCGTTCGTGTAAAATAGGCGTGGAAACTAAAAATTCAATAAAATGTTGGACAATAAAGGGAAACGTTCTCCTTTTTTAGTTTATGCCTGTTTTACGGACGAGAAACAGTTTGAAAAGTCACTTTTGCCCCAGAGGGGAGGGGCATCAGTATACGTTTTTTTTTTCTGGCTGACTTAAGTATTTATATCGAATTTTGTTGCGTTTGATTCAGTAGCATCTTTAGTATAAACCTTTAAGCACCTCTACTTTAATAGTGGCTATCAGTATATAAGTTTATATAGTTACAAGAGCTTATAGGTTTTTAGAGTCATTAATGTAGACTTCCTGGGTAATTGTTTTCTCAAAATTAAACCCAGTGTTTTTCGATCACACGGCGTAAAAGATGTTTAACAAAAGATCTCTACAAACTGTAACTTCGATTACTAACATATCTTTTCGTATGAGATCTTTTCTTTTTAACAAAATTCAATTTCATTACAAAAGGCTATTTTAAAAGTATACCTTACTTATTTTATGTAATGTTGAACGAATGAATAAATAATTTATGCAGATGAATGTGAAGATCTTCCAAATCCACAAAATGGACAAGTTGAATGTGACGAAGGACCTCTAATTCCCGGGAAAAATTGTCATTTCTCATGTTTCAACGGTTATAGATTGCAAGGTTCCAGCACCACTATGTGTAAATTTAATCTTCATTGGTCTAGATCTGCAAAGTGCATCCCAATATCAAGTACGAAAATTTTCATGTATTAATTTATATTGTTAAATGAAATCCTTTTAATAGAAATTTTAATGTCATTAGTTAATAATTCATCAATGATCTATGATTTTTGAACGAAGGTAAATTTATGTAACTAAGAAAAAGATTTACCTCACGTACGCCACCAATCCCTAAAAATAGTGATTGTCTAAGAAATGTTTCAAGATGCCTAAAATATGCGATTTAGATCTATAAGTTTTAAAGATTTTTCACATTCATATCATGTTATTGTGAAACTGGAAGGAGCTTGGGGGATCTACGTAATTTACTACAGAATTATATGGTAGGAGAAGCTTAACATGAGAGTGAATAAACAATTAAAGAGTCAAACGGATGTTGTTTTTTTTTTTTTTTATAAACTTGGCGTCTTTGGTTTGGTTACATTTTTGGCCAATACAATATAGAATATACAATTCTGGAAAAAGGTCGTAAAATACATGCTCAATTTGTTGCTTAGAATAGAATTATAAAAATAGTTATATATCTTGAATTTAGACAGATATATCTGATATAATATCTAAAGTAAATTCAATTGTAAATGCAAAATAATATTTTTATCCAGAAGTGTTTAAATCTTGTAATATTAACAAATGGAAATAAGTTTAGGACCAGTAGCTTTTTTAGGTAGCTTTCATTACAAAAAGCTACCTATTGCAGCCGTTCGGAGGAAAACGATTCCGAAAAATTTTGGTATATTTTCACCGATCATGACCCCTAGACTCCGAAACCGACCTCCGTTCAAAATTGATATATATATATATATAATAAAGAAAGAAGTTTGTGTGTGAGTGAGCGAGTGAGTGAGTGTGTCGATGGTGTTCTGAAAAGACCGTTGCACGTAGAGCTACAAAATTTGGGGAAAAGGTACGTCTATATATGAAGTTTTGCACCTCGAAGCTCGATTTTCAATTTTTTTATTAGATTTTTTTATTTAATTTTTTATGCGATTTTTAGCACTTTTTTCAAGTTTCGAGGTGATTTTTTCCATATAAGTGAGAAGAATATGGTTTCTTTCTTTTAACCCAATATAGTAAATTTTGTTCCCTTTTCAAAAAAGTTTATTCGGAATTCATGCAGCGATTTTTGAATTTTTAGCGAATTTTTTCTGCAATTATTGAACAGCATTTAATGCATTTCCATACCTATATGGAGGTTACTGTACAGGGATACAGTTCTGTCGCCAAATGCCGCCAAGTTTGTCGCCAATGTGGCGGTATATTGCCAAATTTGGCGACCGAAATGAGTCGCCAAAAGTGACGCCAACTTGGCGATATCTCTAATATTTCGCCAAATTCCCATAGACTTCCATTGTAAACCAATATGGATTACTTGCTTACAGAAAATCAACAAATTGAGATATTTTAATGCAACAAAAACTAATATTTATAATAAAACACTCAAGTTTTAGGAAATGGCAACTGCTGTCTTGTGTCGTTGACTGAAGAAGAAAATGATAAAATCACGGCTTTTACCGATTGCGGATTGTGTAAAAAGCAAGTTTCCTTAAAAACAGATAAATTTAAAACTGTTGTGTACAATTTTCTTTTATAATCTAATGAATTATGAAAAAAAATAACAGAAGATGACGGCCATCAAAACTCTCAGCCTGGTGTAAATGGGACTTTATTAGATTGGCGTTTCAAGATTGTGCCTATTGTTTTACTATAAAATCTGCTCTAGAAATCTCAGTAACGTCCAGAACCGCGAGAAATGTGTTAAAAGGTGTCGAAGGGTTTAAATATGCTAAATTCAAAGCCAAGGCAAAACTGCAAAAGCATCACATTAATGCAAAAATAAAATTCACATCTTCCAATGTCTTAAATTCAATATTCTTCTATGACGAAAATTGTTACTAATAAAAAAATTCAGCCTTGATGGACCAAATGGTTTACGATATTACTAGTATGAGTTACGAAGTGAGTCATATCTGCTTTCAAGACGTGTACAAGGTGGTGGCTGTGATGATTTGGGCAGACCTTAATGCGAAAGAAAAAACAAGTTTCGTCTTCACCAAGACAAAGATAACTCCTTATGTTATTAAGATGTACTTGGTAATATCTTTTGTTTCACTTAAAGATGCACTTATGGATCAGAATTTCGTCTTGCATCAAGATAACGTTTCTATTCATAAGTTTGTGTCATCTTCAAGTTGGTTATCTTAAACATCATTAAAACTTTGGACTTTCCAGCTAAAAGTCCTGATGTGAATCCTATAGAAAACTTGTGGGGAATCTTGTTTGTCAAGTTCATGGTAATAAAAAGCAGCTTGATTCAATTGTTGGATTTAAAGCAGCCATTTTGGAAACATGGAACCAAATACCCGTTTCCCCATGCAAAAACCTGGCCAAATCCTTCCCAAAGCGACTTTTTGGTGAAAATTTGAAAATTAATGTATAAATCTTTTGCATATGTAATTTAAATATTAAATATACTGGTCCTAAACTTTTTTCCACGATGTTGTGTTATGTAGAAATTATTTTTTTCTTATTTTTTAAAACATATTATTATAATTTTAAACAAATAACAAAACTTGCATAACTTTATGTGTATAATTTTGTAATGATATGAGTTGTTCATTAAAGTAAGAGCTTACCTGTTTTTCTTTTGCAGTCCTAAAATTTTTTCCAGCACTGTATTAGGATAAACAAGCTTATTTAGTCGTCATAATGCAAAAAGGATAACTGATACATAAGCGAATACATAGATACCATTATATCATACATGAAATTACGTAATTATTAATTTCATATTGTGAAATAATGCTATTATTTCCAATCGTTATTGTACAGTGAGATGAATCAATACTTTTTAAATTTAATAGCGTAAAGAACCTTTTTTTTTTTAACTTTTTTATTATTAGGTTAACTTTCTGAAGACTCTTTTTTTACCAATTCATATATTACTTTTTTTTTCCATTTTCCTTACACACACACACACACACACACACACACACACATATATATATATATATATATATTATCTTCAACCTGGCAAGGTTTCAAAATGGCAGAATTGATAGAAATAATAAAATTCTATGTATTTAATTTTATGAAGTTATTATAATGTACTGAGACATATTTTAAGATGTTAAGGAAACAAATTTATGTAAAAGAAAATTCAAATGTTACAAATTTTGTTAAGACAGACAAACTTACTTGCCTACAAAAGAAAAATAAATGTCTTATTTTATTCTTTTGTTTGAATTATAAATTTTAACTAAACCCAAAGCTTGCTTACAACTGACTTCTGAAATTGATTCCTTATGAGGGTAGATAACATTAGGTTCTTTGATTTCAAAGCAAATATAAACGTTTTTGTGTCATCTAAATTCTTTCCAAAACTCGTCTCTAATGTGTTGTATTAAAATATAAGGTTCTATTTTTCACTATATGAGATTTTTGTGATGATTTGGTCATAAGTTCTTTTCCCCTTACCTGGAGTGTACTAAATATTACACTCATGTAATAGTACGCAAGTGTAAATTAAAAACAAATGATTTAACGTTCCAAACACATTCCAATACTTTAATAAATCTTCCCCGTTTAAAAACATGAAAGATGATATTAAAGTAAACCATTTAAAAAATGCATAACACTTTTGAAAACCCTTTTTCAGCAGTTACCATTTAGAAGTCTGAAAAATGTCCGCATTTTATTCTGCATCCTGTATATGATCTATAGACTTGTATACATATTACATAGTGTGCAAGAACTTAATTCTATTAGGAAACGCATATATACTGTTGAAAATTCCTTTCTGCAATTTCCGTCAATAAACTGAAATGAATCCCTATTTTCGCAATAAAAGATTACGTTGTGCATCCCTGTGCATAATTCTGTAGAATTTATGCACAACAAGAAATATTCAAAAAATTAGTTACATTTAAAAAAGCGTACCACAACTGAAAACACACTTCCAGCAATTGTCGCTCATAGACAGTACTGTAACCGAATTTTTTTGTGTGTCCTTGTAAATGAACAATGAATGCTATACACACCATATACAGTAAGTAACTTGTAGTGCATTTCAGTTAAACCATTTACATATTTTTGAAATAGTGTAACATAATTAAAATACAGTGCAAAAGATTTCCCCCCACACAGAAAAAAATAAGACCTAAAACGGGTACAAAAATACCCGAATTGGGTGAAAGATTCTTACGTATGAGGTTACCCAATTTGGGTTCATATGCCTGTTTTGTTTACAGTGCCCAAAATAGATACACAATGGTAACCAAAACAGGCATGTGGGCCCAATTTAGATAACCCCATACCTGAGAATTTTTCTACCCAATTCGGGTATTTTTCTACCCGTTTTAAGTCCTATTTTTTCTGTTTCCACAACGTAACGGAATTCTTTTGAGTGTCCTTGTAAGCGAACTATAAATGCTAAACACTTCATTTTGAGTACCAAATATGCCACCATAATCCTCAATAATATATATTAATTCCATGGTAATCTGAGTTTATTTATGCGAGTTATACGGGTAGGCAGACAGACGTACAGATAGACAGACGGCCAGACAAACTGAATTCATAAACTCTTTTCAACTATGTCTGAAAATGTTAAAAGCTGTTTCTATCTGAGAAAAATATAATTGACTCAATAATTATGTAGTTTTCATTATGAGATAAGTTGAGTAATTTTATCAAATGCTCCTCAGCAGGTTAGTTAATATTTAAATATTTATTTCCCTCTCTTCTTAACTAAGCCATTAAATTTTTGCCATTTTTTTGTATGCATATTTTAAGTATATGAGTGTATTAATATTTATAAATAGAATATTATTTCTTTACTACAGGGATTTCTACATCTTCCACAGAGGTATGTGAAAATCCTTCGCCTCCCCAAAATGGAGAAGTAGAATGTGAAAAAGGAGATTTGACTCTCGGCAAAACTTGTCATTTCAGTTGTTTTAAGGGATATAAATTACAAGGTGTCGAAGTCAGTCGTTGCATGACTGATAATCGATGGTCTGGTAGCGTAAAGTGCGTTAAATTACCAGGTAATGAATTTAATTTTTAGGCTGTGAATATTTTTGAAATTTTTAATTAACTTTCTTTCTGGTAATGTTTTCAGAATAAGACATGACAAATGAATACAGGTGAATACTAATAAATAATATTTAATAATATTCATAAATATTAATTAAATTACTTTGTTTTTTATTCCTAACGATATTCAGCTTTCCCTGTTTTTAGATACTTTAAAATGATAGGTAAGCTAACAGCAATGTTAGAAATTAAAAGTTTCCAATGTAATTTTTAAGTAAAATGAATTCTCAAAAATTATATTAGCTGTTCTAATCGGGTCTGAATGTGAAAAAGAAAATATATTGCAACCGAAATAAAGAATAAGTTTAGGCCTAGCAAAAGTGAAATAGTACTAAAACAATTTTTATTAACGAAATCAAACTTGTATGAGAGAACAAAAGTTTAATGGAGTTTAAAAAAAAAAAAAAAAAAAAAAAAAAAAAAAAAAAAAAAAAAAAAAAAGTCAAATTCAACACAGCTATACATAATTGTTCAATTTTTGAAATGTTTTTTAAGTAAATTATGGCCTTAATATGCATTTCCAAAGTATTTCCATACTATTTTTATTAATTAAAAATGAGAATAATGTTTTTGAGGTATAAATACTCATGAGCATTATTTTTGAAGTATTATTGTAATACTTTTACTCCTTATTTATGCCTTTTATTCTTTATAAAAAAAATATCCTGATTGATTTTGATAATTTAATATTTCTTTTAAAATGCATATTTAAGCATTCATGTCAGCGCAAAAACAGCGCTTAACCGGGGTCACACTCATCCTCGTGGAAAAAACATATCGCGGCTATGTTAAGGTTAAGCATTCGATTCATAGTAATCTACGTTGTATCACATCTATTCTTCTTCATTTTCTATAAAACCTTTAAAAACTATATAATTATAATGTTTTAAGTTTGATGTTTTAAAAATAATCAGCTGCCAACAACAGAATACCGATATAAATAAACGAACGCCGTTGCCATTCAGAAGCACAAATTCCAAATCTAGAAACAAATGAACGGCTCTTTGAGCGATTCATTGAAAAAAATACGATTAACATCCGATTCTGCTTTTAAATATCTGAAAAAGCATATTAAAGCCTTCAAATATTTTAAAATGTTTTTTCCCTTTGTTTACATTTATAAGAAGTACGTTTACGACATGTTTTAAGTTCTAAATCAAAAATCCAACGAAGACTGTTACCATGGAAAACCACAAATTCCAAATCTAGAAACAAATGAACGATTCTTGGACTGATTCACTAAAAAAATTATAAACAACGCAGCGGTTCCATGCGTCGACTAGGCTTTATTTCAACATTGTTTTGGCGCCATCTATCGGCAATCAATATAAATTAATGAACTTTTGAATGAAATTATAGTTTTTTTTTTATTTCTAAAAATGTAGGACGTAATGATATAATTCGAGATCATTTTTAAACGTTTCTGTTATGCAATTTTAAAATTTCGTTCAATATAAGTAAAATGAATATTTTTATTATTATGATTTCTTTGATAGAATTTAAATTTAGTTTTATTAATTTTTTAAGCGGTTAACATTTATCCGCTTATTTTTTTATTTTATTTATTTATTTATTTTTTTTTTTTGATTGTATTATGAATAAAAAACGTTTTCAGGTGTAATTGAAATGTAAGATGTTATCATGACTGCATTAGTAGGACTGAAAATTATTTTTTTTTGGCTCGTGGAGATATTCCAACTTGTGCTGCGGATGCATTCTTGCCAACATATAAGAGTAAGGGGTGTCAGGTTGGGTATCGTCCGAGTGGTTCAGTTTGCAGAACGTTGGTGCGCTATACCAATGAACCGGCTTCGAGTCCCAGCTTTTTCACTCTGTTGACCTAGTTAGCAATGTAAAAATTCATGCAATTAAAATATTCAATATTTCGACATAATTCATAGCTATTAAAAAATTATACCTGTATTCTTTTCTTTTGCAATGTATTTTTTAGCTTATATTGTTTTTGTTTCATAGAATATGCTCATTCTGAACCTACCGATGATGACAACAGAAGAGTTCACCAACAGACTAGTGCATCAAATTCGCACCATTTAACAAAAAATTACAATTCTGTAAGCGGCGACACCAATAAGGACGCTTGCCAAAACCTTTCCTGTGAGCAATTGTGCTTACATGGCAAAGCTGGACTTCACTGTAGATGTTGTCCAGGATATAAGTTAAACTCTGACAAAAAGACATGTAGATGTAAGTATGAAATACTGTTATTTGAAAGAAGTATTTTTAATTTATTTGAAAGATTAATTTATTTGAAAGAAGTAGTTATTTTTTATCCCCATCAGGGCCAAAGTTTTTTTGTTTTGTTTTTCTGAAATGTTACAATGGTTTTGATAAAATAGAGGATCTAAATTTATTATTTCTATGATTGATTTTTATCCGAAGACTGATAAAATATTTTATGCACGTTTTGAAACAGAAGTTATTTAGCAAATTTTATAAATGTGACATTTTTATAATCCGTTATTTTTGTTCTTTCAGTAACAACCTCTCACAACACCAACATAATTTTATATATGTTATACTTTACAATTCAAATAACAACATATTTTGAAACTACGATAGTTTTATCAGTATTTTTGTCTAAAAATACAAACTAAGCTTTTAAAGATGTGGAAATATATGAGAATTTTTTAAATAACCTATATTTTAGATCTTCTATACAGTGTTGCCAGGGAACTACCTTTTTTTTAAATCCAGTTTTCTTGATTGGCACCATTTTTTTGAAATGATAAAATTCCCCTTGTTTTGGCCTTAATCAATATGTCATTAAATAAGGCGAATTTTACTATTTCAAAAATCTGGTGTCAATCAAGAAATCTTATTTTTTTTTTAAAGTAGCCCACTGGCAACACTGCTTGTATAACATACCTAAATAGTCTTGATATTTAAAACAATTATAGAAGCAGTAAATTTAGGTCCTACTTAAAAAAGAGATCAAAACATCTTATAAAAAAAATATTTTGGCCCTGCCATTGACCAAAAAGTAGAGGCCTATAATTTTTTTTCTATATATGAGAACAATGATGAATTTTTTGAGAATGACTTGTGATCATGGCAGAGGAGGAGTCGATTCAAGTATTCTTTTTTGAGGTCCCCTTTGTGAAAATTAAACGTTATTTTGGTGAAATTTATTAGATTTTTGTGGTAAATAGCATTTTATAACGAAAGGTAAAATTCAATTACTCAAATTCGAATCAAGCATTTATTAATAATAATTCTCTAAGTTAGGGGTGCACAACCTTTTTAAGAGAAGGGCCACTTTCAAAAATGTCTGGGTTGTCGAGGGCCACTTCAGTCACGCGAAGAGAATTCTATTTCGGGGAGTTGGGTGGGGGTGAGTTACCCCTCTAGGTTCCCCTACCTAGTCAACATGTCCGATTCAGTTGGCAAGGATATATCAACAGCTTACGTTTGTATATATAACAACGATTAATTTGAAAGAGTGATAATATTCCTGTACTTTATTCGGGGGAGTAAATTTTGTTATATTAAAAGTGCTAAAAACAAATATAAGCATGAAAATGGCTGGTGCCGAATAAAAATGCGAACTTTATGAACGAAGGGGGCAGGAAGTGCCGATGAACAAGATTTGAGATTTTTACGCGCCTGATCAACGAAATTTGAGATTTTTCGCGCCTGATCGACAAAATAAGCGATTTTTCCGCGCCTGATCTACAAAATTAGCGATTTTGCCGCACTCGATCGACGAAATTCCTATTATTCTGTACCCGATCGACGATTTTTGCGATTTTTTCGCGCCTGATCGACAAAATGCGGGATTTTTTCGTGCCTGACAAACGAAATTCGCTATTTTTCGGATCCCGATCTACAAAAACTTGCGATTTTTTAGTGCAAGAACGAAGAAATGTCCGACTTTCCACCCCTGACCGACGAGATTCGCGATTTTTCCGTGAACGATTAACAAAATTCGGGATTCTTAACCGACTCTGACGAAATTTGCGATATTTTCAAACGTTAAATTGACGAAATTTACGATTTGTTCTCGTGATAATCTGACGAAACTCGAGATTTTCCCGCAGCCAATCAACGAATTTTGCAATTTTTCCGCGCATCATCGAGAAAAGTCGCGATTTTTCTGTGCCTGACAACGAAATTTGCGATTTTTCCGAGCCCGATTGACAAAACTCGCGATTTTTACGTGTCCGTTTGACGAAGATTGCGATTTTTCAGAGCCCTGTCGACAAAATTCGCGATTTTTCCGAGCCCGATTGACAAAACTCGCGATTGTTCCGTGTCCGTTCGACGAAGCTTGCGATTTTTCCGAGCCCGATCAACGAAATTCGCGATTCTTAACCGACTGACGAAATTTGCATTTTTTCCCGCGGCAAATGGACGAAATTCCCGATAAACAGACGAAACACGCGATTTTTCCTCACCTAATTGACCAAATTCGCGATTTTTCCACACCTGATAGACGAAATTCACGATTCCTAACTGATTGACGAAATTTGCAATTATTTTCCTCGGTAAATTGACGAAATTCTCGATTTTTTTCGCGCGACTTACGAAACTCATGATTTTTCCGCAGTCGATCAAGAATATTCGCAATTTTTTCGCGCATCATCAACAAAATTGACGATTTTTTTCGTTCTCGATCAACGAAATTTGCGATTTTCCCGCGCTTGATCGACAAAATTCGCGATTTTTCCGTACCCGAATTATAAAATTCGCGATTTTTCCACGCTTCAACTACAAAATTCACAATTTTTCGGTGACCGATCAAGAAATTTGCGATTTTTCTCCGCCTGACTTACAAAATTCGCGATTTTTCCGTGTCCGATCAATGGAATTCGCGATTTTTTCGAGCCTTACCGACAAAATTTGCTATTCTTCCGCACCGGATCAACGAAATTCGCGATTTTTCCGCGCCCAATCTACGAAATTCCCAAATCTTAACTCACTGACAAAATTGGCAATTTTTTCCCGCGGCAAATTGACGAAATTCGCGATATTTTCTCGCGACTGACGAAACTCACGATCTTTCCGCAGTCAATCAAGATAATTTGCAATTTTTTCTCCCATCATCAACAAAATGTATGATTTTTTTCGTCCCAAATCAACGAAATTTGCGCTTTTCCCGCGCCTGATCGACAAAATTCGTGATTTTTCCGTGCCCGACAAACGAAATTCGTGATTTTTTCGTGACCGACATATGAAATTTGCGATTTTTCCGTGCCCGAACGACAACTCGCGATTATTCCGCGCCCGATCAGCAAAATTTGCGAATTTTTCCGTGCTTCATCGACAAAATTCGCTATTTTTCCGCACCCGATCAACGAAATTCGCGCTTTTTCCACGCCCGATCAACGAAATTCACAATTCTCATTTGACCAACCAAATTTTCAAATTTTCCCGCGGCAAATTAACGAAATTCACGATTTTTTCCTGTGACTTTTAGACAAAAATTGCAATTTTTTCCAGTTATAAATCGACAAAGTTCGCGGGCCACACCTTATCCCATCGCGGGCCACTTTTGGCCCGCGGGCCACAGGTTGTGCATCCCTACTCTAAGTCCTTCTGCTAAAGTTTTTCTTAATTGCTTGTTTGCAAATTACACATTTTAAAAGCAAACAAAATAAAAATAATTAATGAAGGTTATGTTTTTATGGGATGGATTTTAGTCAAGGGACCTGCTTTATTCAGATGAATTTTTTAAAGGGGCCTGCCTATTTGAGAAGAATTTTGTGAAGAGTTTATGATGGAGCTCTAATCAGAGCCCAAATTTTACCTGGATCGATCTCTGCAGAGCTCAAAATGTACATAATTTAAAGTAAATTTCAATTCAACTTCATAAAATGTTTAATTTTTTTGGAATTTTTATAAAGATTATTTATTTAAATTTGGACTTTCGAATATCTTATGCGTTTTTATGTATGCAAATAGATTTAATTTTTAATGCAATTTATTTTAATCTTCAAAATTGTTACAAATAAAAACTGATTCAATATTCTATTTATATGAACCATTTTATTCAACCATATAACAAGGAAAAAGTTTATATATTTTTGCAAAAACGTTAGACGTTCCGATAGGGATTTCCATAAGCTCTTTAAATAACTGTCATTAAAAAAAAGCTTTTTATGATGCAAAAATTAATCTAACTTAATCAAAACAATTGAATAATTAAATAAGGAAGCATACAAATTATAAAGATAGTTTTAAACTTCTATATTTATATCATGAGGGATATAATTTTAAAATGATTCTTATCAGAATCAAAGCTGTTTGGGTAATTTCCAATTATATTTCAACAAAAAATCAATAATATTGCTAATGGATTAAAAATACATTTAATAAAACAAAAAAAACATTAAAATCACATAATAAGAACAATTACTGTACATTTTTCAGGCTTTATACAAGACCAATCGAAAACCAAAGCTGTTTTTTACACATATTCGCGTTCAAAATTAAGTATTTAAACCTTATCGGTATTACGTCACTTCTCAAGTCACATCGGGAGCAGCATCTATTACACGAATTTTTTTCGGTTGGCACCACTTTTTTAAAAAAAACTCTTTTACTTGTACTTTGACAACATGTATAGTGGTGCAAACAGAATATAAAAATAAAATTATGCATAAAAAGCTAGTGTCCGTTAAGAGTTAAATCACCAGAGAGCATGTACCGAAGTAGGACCTCATATTCTGGTGGAATTGTAACTGCTTTATTTAGGGGCGATTTCTGTAATCTTTTAAACTTTCGGGAAATTTTCTACTTTTTAAATTATTGCAGTTACATTTAATTATTTTGATATTTTCGAAATTATCGTAAATCCTTCAAATGATAAAGACTACATTCCAGATTAAAACTGATAAAACTACAAAGACAGGAAAATTATATTATCGGGTACATAAGTTTCCTGTTAAAACACTATTCTTAAAAATAAGTAAATTGTACTAATTATTGAGCACTTCCCGATCTTAAAATAGCTCCGAGTACTTAACTCTTAAATTTGAAAAGCGCATGTACTCATTTTTTTTTAGTACATACAGGGACTCGAAAATAAATATATATAGAAACACACATACACTATAAGAAAAAAAAAGCGAAATTACTGAGAACCGACAAATCACCATTTTTAATTACGGTAATTTTGAATTGCGAAGAACTACAATTTTTGGAGTAAAGAACAACGAATTTACTATTTTAATTCTTGAAATTTTGTGCATGAGCCGCCCCGTGATTTGAACCCCTGTCATCGGTTTGGGAAATCAGCATTGTACTGACTGTGCTATAAGAGCAGTTACCAGCTGCTTCCAAATGACACCTTTTATGAATCAGCGACGGAAGATCGCTAACAGCAGAGAGGAATTTTCCCTTTCTTAAATATTCTATTTTCTAATAAAACAATTTTTAAACTAAATTTTCTTCTTTAACATTTCTAATGAAATTGTAAATAAATTTGAAAAGTGTGTATTATAAATTAAAAATTATAACAAAGATAGACATATCTTTAAATAAAAGCTTGGAAATCCCTACTGTCAATTCGATATAAGAAAAGGGTTTATCAGAAAACTTATATCTCTTTGCACATAGGATTTAAACATGAATATTAAGACTTTAAAATACAAAATATGTGTATTCATTTCTGCATACATTTATAAAAGAAGTATAAGTATACACATTTTCAAAATATCATGTACTCGTTTCTGAATTAATTGTACTTAAAAAATCGAGTAGAAAGAAATTTTCATTTTTAAGTAGATTAATGCTTTTTTTTGAAGCAATTGTACGTAAAAAATATGAGTACATAGAAATGCTCATTTTTAAGTAGATTATTTTTAACAATGTACTTCTTTTTGAAACAATTATACTTAAAAAAATACGAGTACATGGAAGTTCTCATTTTTAAGTAAATTATTTTTGAGAGTGTAGAACATCAAAAAGCTTAGTTCTTATAAAATAAAATAATCAATTTTTCCATCAGTAGTATTCACAGAGATTTTCCTATATCAATATGAAAGTTTTCCGTAACATTTATATACCACAGCTTTTGCAGATTAAAAAAATAAAAAATTGCAAGAATGAATTAGATCTGAATAATGTTGTTGGCAAAGGTTAATCTTTTGATATTAAAAATAAAGTTATAAATTGAGTTTTTCATTAAATATAATAGAGCCTCGATTGTCGAAAACTTTCAGTAGCGATATACAATTATGAGTAAAAATCCGGATTCAGTTTGTAGTGTTTATAACTGAGTCACCTTGTGTTTTTGACTGAATAAGTAGATTGAGATGCATCAGTCGTTTAGTGGAGTTCCATTACCTGCTGTACATTCTGTTGAGTAGTCTACATGGCAGACCAGATGCTGTTGACAATAAGGTTATCTGAGTGAAAACAGACATTCTTTAAGATATCACACGAAGAAGTAACGTAGCTTGATAGAAAACTGAAGAGGAAAAATTTCCACTGATTTTGAAACTCCTGCTCTGAAAATAAATAAAATCGCGCTTAAAGTTTTCATTAATGTTTACTCGCTGTGTCGTGTTCTAATTGAAGAGCTCAATGGATTCGACTCACGGCCTGGGCCTTTTTTCACTGAGTTGGAAAAATTCAGTTCGTGTGATATCTTTACCGATCAGTATAAATGAGTTAAAAATAATAAAATGTATTATCACGCCTGAAAGTTTTGTCCATGAGTTGTTAATAACCTTTTAGGTAGCTTTTATTACAAAAAGCTACCTATTGCAGCCGTTCGGAGGAAAGCGATTTCAAAATATTTTGGTATATTTTCATCGATCATGACCCCCAGACCCCGAAACCACCCTCCGTTCAAAATTGACATATATATATATATATATATATATATATATACATGTATATCCATATATATATATATATATATATATATCTGACCTTTGGCACACTGTAACTCGCGTATTTATGAACCGATTTGGATGTAATTCGGTGTGTACATAGTATATACCAATGTCTCGACCGAGTTCGTTGGCCAGCTTCATCCGCCATTTTGTTTCAAAATGGCCGACATTTAAATTTTTAAAAAAAATTTAAAATTTGAAATGTGGTACCAAAAAATTGAAAATGGAAAATATTTTTTTCTTATGTATTTTAACTTTATACAAAGATTCCGGAGCAGTTTTTGCTTTGTCTATATCTTAAAAAATGGCTGAGTTATAGCATTTTGAATTTCTAGCGTGGCTGACATTTTGAAACGTCCTGAATTTTGTCACGCGATAAAAGGCGTATTTATGAACCGATTTGGATGTAACTTCGTTTATACATAGTACATATCAATGTCTCTACCGAGTTCGTTGCCCAGTTTCATCCGCCATCTTGTTTAAAAATGGCGGCCATTTAAATTTTTAAGAAAAATTTAAATTTGAAATGTGGTGCCAAAAAATTGAAAATTGAAAAAATATTTTTTTCTTATGTGTTTGACCTTGATAAAAATATTCGGGAGCTGTTTTCGTTTCGTCTATATCTTAAAAAATGGCTGAGTTATAGCATTTTGAATTTTTAGCGTGGCTGACATTTTGAAACGTCCTGATTTTTGTCACGTGATAACGGACGTATTTATGAACCGATTTGGATGTTCCTTGGTGTGTACATAGTACATACAAATATCTCGACCGAGTTCGTTGTCCAGCTTCATCCGCCATCTTGTTTAAAAATGGCGGCCAATTAAAAAATTTTAAAAAATTTAAAATTTAAAATGAGATACCAAAAAATTGGAAAATGAAAAATAATTTTTTTCGTATGTGTTTGACCTTAATACAAAGATTCCGGAACAGTTTTTGTTTCATCTATATCTAAAAAAATTGGCTGAGTTATAGCATTTTGAATTTCTATTGTGGCTGACATTTTAAAACGACCTGATTTTTGTCACGCGATAACAGGCGTATTTATGAACCGATTTGGATGTAACTTGGTCTGTACATAGTACATACCAATGTCTCGACCGAGTTCGTTGGCCAGCTTCATTCGCCATCTTGTTTCAAAAGGGTTGCTATTTAAAAAAAAAAAATTAAAATTTATATTTGATGTATTAAAAAATTGGAAAATGAAAAAGATTTTTTTTTATGTGTTTGGCCTTGATACAAAGATTCCGGTGCAGTTTTTGTTTCTGAAAATTTGTTCTTTTGTTTATATCTTAAAAAATGGTTGAATTATAGCACTTTGAATTTCTAGCATGGCTAACATTTTGAAACGATCTTGTATTTGTCACGCGATAACACACGTATTCGCCTATTTCGATGTAAGAAGGCATGTGGATAGTATACATCAATATCTCGACCAAGTTCGCTGGCCAGCTTCATCAGCCATCTTGTTTCAAAATGGCGGCCATTAAATTTAAAAAAATTATATTTAAAGTGAGGTGCAAAAAAATTAGAAATTGAAAAATTTTTCTTTCTGAAGTATTTGACCTTGATATAAGGATTCAGGAGCATTTTTTGTTTGTCTTTATCTTAAAAAATGGCTCAGATATAGCAATTTCAATGTCTACTGTGGGTGACATTTTGAAAAATCTGATTTTTTGCCTGCTACAGCACTCGTATATATCAATCGATTCCGATGTGAGTGAGCATGTGCACAGCAATTACTAAGGTCTCGACCAAGTTCACTGGTTAGCCTCATCCACCATGTTGTCTTAAAATGGCAGGCACTTTAAGAAATCGCCGAATTTGACAGCCAGATATAAGTTACTTTAAATAAAAGCAGCTTGGATAAAGCTGACTAATTTCGCGAAATTCTCATTCATAATGATTTAGTATTGATAAAAATTAGTATTGAATCTCCTATATTCGGTTTGCACTAAATTGAGCTTCGTGTGTTTGAATAATATAAGCTGGCTTTTTTAAAATAAGGAATATGAAAGCTACCTCTTCCTCCCGGCACTGGCCGGGAGGACTTATTATTTTTTATTTTTCCCGTGTTCCTATTTATTTAATTGGTGCTTTTCATTTTGCCTGTATCAGTATTTTACTGTTTTTTGATAATATTTTATGTTTCACGATAACTCTGATGTTGAAAGAAGAGAGTATGAACTCACTTTTATAGAAAATATCGAATATGCACGATCAGCGCGTAAGTGTAGCAAGGCAATGGATTTACAAATCCTGTGATTTCTCCAGAAAAGACGAAGCCAGTTGTCGTTCTAAAGCGTTTATTCATCAAACAGGAAAATTAAAAACAAGACCCACATTATGAAAAAATTCGTAAACTCCTCAGGCTTAGGCATGAATCACTACATCATACTATATGATCTCAAAAAGCAAATTTAGAATACTACAAGACTTGCTGACACCAGATAACATATTTGAAGCACTTGAAAAAGACAGAAATCTGAGCTCCGAAGTCATTGCATCTGCTTTTTGTTAGATACGCGGAGGGTTACAGATATCGAAGTAGTACAGAAACGAACCAATCGCTTAACATCCCAGCGCATTTAGAGAGCTAGGATGTTAAGCTAATGACGCGAGAGGGGAGTGGCTTAAGGAGAATGAATCCCATATCTGGTAACGTAGTGTTTTCGAAGCAAAAAGTCTTACGTCGGAAAGGCGCGTGAAACATAGATTCGTGGAATTAAGATTAGAAATCAAAACAGCAAAATTACTTTTAAAAACATTCGAAAATAAAAACTAGCTTCTCTCAGAATATTATAGATTGGATAGCTGATAAAAATTTATGAAGAGACTAAAAGCTTTAGATTATGATTTTGAATAAGATAATTATTAATATACGCGTTTTAAATTTAAAGGGAAATTAAACAGTCATAAATAATAGATATTATTAAAAAATTGGAAAATAATGACTATGTCGGAAACTTAGAATAATTTAAATGAATATCGCGAACTAAAATTTTTATATAACATATATAAATAATAACATAGTAACATTTTTATATAACATCTCTTTATTAAAAAAGCTAGATGGAAGTGTAATTATTCCGCAGGAAACAGTATATTTTTAACATATTGAATAAACATTTTTAAAAATTCGCTAACTCTATAGAAATACTCGTTGGAATAAGTTGTACGCCAGATCAGATTATAGACAAGACTAAAGTCATTGAGTAAATGTCGCCAACTCACTTTATCTGAATATGTTAGTTAGAACCTTATCGTTCCAAGACAATAGTATATCTATATGTGCGCATGCGTATTTGAACATACTGAATTAGCGTGTATCATGAGTGTGTGTCCTATTTACATTGGCTTCTAAAAGTTAGATACAACATGTTTCTTTTTATTATTACATGCAATAAATTACGTGTGAATGAATTATTCGCTATGCAGGATCTATTATAAACATTAAAAGTTTACAAATTATTAAAGGACTGGCAAACCCCGCGGCTTTGCTCGCGTAATATTTGAAATACGCCAAGTGATCTTTATATGTCTAATTTTTATTAAAATAAATTATAATTTTAAGAATAATTCAAAAATTACTATTTAAAACATAGTTTGACTAAACTTCATTATTACATTGCATTAGGCAGAAGTTAGACTTAAATTAATAAAAACAAATAAAATAAATAAATGATAATTTAGAAAATATTTTGAAACTTTTATGCTCAATTAATACGTTTATTTCAGTATTAATTTGAAGTTTTGAATTATTTAGAAACCATCTTCTTACATCTTAAAATTAACCATCATGTCAAATTCCAACTCCCAATACCCCTCTCAACATAAAGGGCTACGTTGAAACAAGAACTGTTACCATTAATTTGCCAACATTAATTTTGAAATCGGTTACTTATTTGCTAATATTACACAGAAACGAAATTTAGAAAGCTTTTAAAGGCCTTTTCTAGAACGTTTGTTGTTCCTGTGAGCCCCAGGTGGTAGAATCGTCCGCATAAAATATAGCCTGTGTAGTATCAGACATTCTTACCATGGATTCGCTATTATTATTTTTATAATCGGTTTATATTCCCTGAAATTGCATAGAAATCGTAATTTAAGGCTTTTTTAGAACGCTTTTCGCACCTCCACTTCGCTTCACCCCTTTTTAATTCGAATTTATTTTCGACAGTCCTTCGAGGGCATTTATGTTTTATAAGTAACTACCATGCGATTTTTAAAGTTTCTAGCCTCTTCAGTATCACAGAAATTGCAATTTAGAAAGTTTTTTGCTCCTGTAACCCTCCGGTGGTAGTGGCACAGACATAAAATATAGCTTATGTTTGAGCAGGCTCTATCACCAACAATTTGTCACGATTATTTTTTTAATCGGTTTAGTATTTGATAAGATTGCATAAAAATTGTAATTTAGAACGTTTTTAGAACGCTTTTCGCTCCCTTCATCCATTTAAATTTGGAATTTTCTTTCGACTGTTCTTAGAAAGCAGTTGCATCTTGTAAGTAAATACCATGCCATACTTCAAAATGTTAGACCCCTCAGTTATGGAAAAAACGCAAATTAGAACATGTTTTGCTCTTCACCCCCACATGGTAGTGACAGCAACATAAAATACAGAATATGTTGGAGCAGGGACTTTCAACATCAATTTGCAACCATTACTTTTGAAATAGGTTTGGTATTTCCTGAGATTGCGTAGAAATTGCAATTTAGAACGTTTTTACAACGTTTTTAGAACGCTTTTCGCGCATTTTCACCCATTTTAAATTTCCAATTTTTTTTCGAAACTGTTCTTAAATATCATATATATTTAATAAATATGTACCTTGCCTAATTTCAAGTTGCTATACCCTACCGATCACAAAAATCGAAATTTTGAACGTGTTTTGCCCCTGCAACCTCCAGGTGATAGTGACACTTACATGAAATAGCCTCTATGTTAGATGAGAGCCTGTCAGCATCAATTTGCCTACCATTACTTTTGAAATCAGTTTGATTCTTCCTGAGATTGCTTACAAATCGGCATTTTGAACGTTTTTAGAACGCTTTTCGCGCATTTTCACCCCCTTAAAATTTTAAATTAAAAAAATGTTCTTAGAGATCATTTATATCTAATAAATATATTCCATGCAAAATTTAATGAATCTAGGCCCTTCCATAATTCAAAAATCGCATTTTTAGAACGTTTTTAGCTTCTGCATCTCCTCTCTGGGGTAGTGGAAACAGACATAAATTATAGCCTATCTTGGAGCAAGAGCTGTCACCATCATTTTTACACCATTATATTTGAAATCGGTTCATTTCTTCCTGACATTGCATAGAAATCGTAATTTAGAATGTTTTTTACGACGCTTTTCGCGCATTTTCACCCTTTTTAAATTTCGATTTTTTTTTTTTTTTTTTTTTTTTTTAGGAAATGTTCTTAGAGATCTTTTATATCTTATAAGTAACTACCATTCAAAATTTCATAATTCTAGGCCCTTCCGTAACAAAAAACCGCAATTTAGAACGTTTTTTGCTCTTGCACCCCATTTGGAGTAATGGAACCGACATAAAACATAGCCTATGTTAGAGCAAGGGTTGTCACCATCATTTTGAGACCATTGTTTTTTAAATTGGTTTGATATTTTTTGAGATTGTGTAGAAATCAGCATTTAGAGCGTTTCTTAGAACGCTTTTCTCGCATTTTCACCTCTTTTAAATTTCGAATTTTTTAAGAACTGTTCGTAGAAATACTTTATATCTAATAAGTAACTAATATTTCAAATTTCACGTATCTACGCCCTTCAATAACGCAAAAACCGTAATTTAGAACTTTTTTGCTCCTGCATCCCCTTTGGGGTACTGGCGCCGACATAAAATATAGCCCATTTTGGAGCAAGGGTTGTCACTATCATTTTGACACCATTATTTTTTAAATCGGTTTGGTATTTCCTGAGATTGTGTAGAAACCGCCATTTAGAACGTTTTTTAGAACGCTTTTTGTGCATTTTTACCTCTTTTAAATTTCGAATTGTTTAGAAAATGTTCTTAGATATCATTTACATCTTATAAGTAATTACCATTCCAAATTTCAATATTAGGCTCTTCCATAGCACAAAAATTGCATTTTTAGAACGTTTTTTGCTCCTGCACCCCCTTTGGGTTAGTGTCACCGACATAAAATATAGCCTATGTTCTAAGTTGAGCTAACACCATCATTTTGATACCTTAACTTTTGAAATCGGTTCGGTAGCTCCAGAGATTACCTCTAACATACAAACAGTTTTTACTTCTTTATAATATTAGTATAGATTAATAAATTTTCGCCGCTGGCACGCAGATAACGCCATTTGACATATATCAATGAAATTCGAACGAAAAATCGTGCATCAGACATAGATTGTGAAACTTTTTCCAACGCTAACAAAATATTTTTGCGAAATTTCATTTTTTAATAGAGTGAAATGAAATAGCTGAATAAACAATTCAAGACACATATCGCAACAAAACTTCATTTTCATCAACTGCTGCCCATATCCAATAATATGAGCGAATTTTTTCGTTCTTCCCTGTATATTATCTATGTAATTTATGAACACCAAATAATACACTAAAAATTAGTTAAGTTTAAAAATTCCTTCCACAGCTTAAAAACGCACTTCCAGTAATCATAGATCACAGTCGGTCGTCGTGTAACCGAATTATTTTATGCGTCCTTGTAAATGAACGGTAAAAACTATGCACTCCATAATCTATAGAAAACATGTTGTAATGCATTTGAGTGATCCATATCAATTTCATCCAGTTTGAAGCATCGTAACATCATTAAAATGCACTGCAAACGATTTTCCCCCTAATGCAATGGAATTTTTGCGCGTCTCTGTGAACAAGCTATAAATTATGCTTATTCTATATTCTACAGAAAGTATCTTGTAGTCCACCCCAGTGATGCATACCAATTTCATTGTGGTTGAAGCGGACATTTCTTACTGTGAGTCAACCTTGGACAATATAGGCAGCAATTAGCCAACTATTTTGTGCTGCTTATGATAAAAGTGCCCGATCACGTTCGCTAAGAGAATTCTTTATCCGGAACCGGCAACCAAAACAAGAATGGGCTTTTCGCAGACAAGACCGAGTCTGTTGTGGAAAGTGATTTTGATTGCGTGCTAATCAAAAACGAACAAGCTTATTATTAGACTAAAATTAATTGGCATGCAAGTCATACAATTTTAGCCAAGACCATTCAAGTCCAGACAAGTAAGACAATTTTTAATTAAATAATGTGTTTTCTTCACCATCTATAACAAGCTAGCAACCTTCTTTCTCCGTAACGTAATAAATTCTTTCAACATAAAATGCCATTTTGTCATAGTCAGAGTATATTATTAAACCAGTGTTACTAAAAGAAATATATAAAAATTGAAACCATGGATTGAATTGCAATCTCACAAGGTGGTCACATGTTCGCCGTGTGCTCCGTAAAGTTATTCTCACTGAAAAATATCGGAATTAGAGTTTTGATCAATGTATAAAAATATACTAGTGCTTCATACTAATAGATGATAATATCCGATTTCACCTACCTAGACTGATATTAGAGATGCAACGATTATTAAAAAAATTTTAAATTAAAAAAATGTTCTTAGAGATCATTTATATCTAATAAATATATTCCATGCAAAATTTAATGAATCTAGGCCCTTCCATAATTCAAAAATCGCATTTTTAGAACGTTTTTAGCTTCTGCATCTCCTCTCTGGGGTAGTGGAAACAGACATAAATTATAGCCTATCTTGGAGCAAGAGTTGTCACCATCATTTTTACACCATTATATTTGAAATCGGTTCATTTCTTCCTGACATTGCATAGAAATCGTAATTTAGAATGTTTTTTACGACGCTTTTCGCGCATTTTCACCCTTTTTAAATTTCGATTTTTTTTTTTTTTTTTTTTTTTTTTTTTTTAGGAAATGTTCTTAGAGATCTTTTATATCTTATAAGTAACTACCATTCAAAATTTCATAATTCTAGGCCCTTCCGTAACAAAAAACCGCAATTTAGAACGTTTTTTGCTCTTGCACCCCATTTGGAGTAATGGAACCGACATAAAACATAGCCTATGTTAGAGCAAGGGTTGTCACCATCATTTTGAGACCATTGTTTTTTAAATTGGTTTGATATTTTTTGAGATTGTGTAGAAATCACCATTTAGAGCGTTTCTTAGAACGCTTTTCTCGCATTTTCACCTCTTTTAAATTTCGAATTTTTTAAGAACTGTTCGTAGAAATACTTTATATCTAATAAGTAACTAATATTTCAAATTTCATGTATCTACGCCCTTCAATAACGCAAAAACCGTAATTTAGAACTTTTTTGCTCCTGCATCCCCTTTGGGGTACTGGCGCCGACATAAAATATAGCCTGTTTTGGAGCAAGGGTTGTCACTATCATTTTGACACCATTATTTTTTAAATCGGTTTGGTATTTCCTGAGATTGTGTAGAAACCGCCATTTAGAACGTTTTTTAGAACGCTTTTTGTGCATTTTTACCTCTTTTAAATTTCGAATTGTTTAGAAAATGTTCTTAGATATCATTTACATCTTATAAGTAATTACCATTCCAAATTTCAATATTAGGCTCTTCCATAGCACAAAAATTGCATTTTTAGAACGTTTTTTGCTCCTGCACCCCCTTTGGGTTAGTGTCACCGACATAAAATATAGCCTATGTTCTAAGTTGAGCTAACACCATCATTTTGATACCTTAACTTTTGAAATCGGTTCGGTAGCTCCAGAGATTACCTCTAACATACAAACAGTTTTTACTTCTTTATAATATTAGTATAGATTAATAAATTTTCGCCGCTGGCACGCAGATAACGCCATTTGACATATATCAATGAAATTCGAACGAAAAATCATGCATCAGACATAGATTGTGAAACTTTTTCCAACGCTAACAAAATATTTTTGCGAAATTTCATTTTTTAATAGAGTGAAATGAAATAGCTGAATAAACAATTCAAGACACATATCGCAATAAAACTTCATTTTCATCAACTGCTGCCCATATCCAATAATATGAGCGAATTTTTTCGTTCTGCCCTGTATATTATCTATGTAATTTATGAACACCAAATAATACACTAAAAATTAGTTAAGTTTAAAAATTCCTTCCACAGCTTAAAAACGCACTTCCAGTAATCATAGATCACAGTCGGTCGTCGTGTAACCGAATTATTTTATGCGTCCTTGTAAATGAACGGTAAAAACTATGCACTCCATAATCTATAGAAAACATGTTGTAATGCATTTGAGTGATCCATATCAATTTCATCCAGTTTGAAGCATCGTAACATCATTAAAATGCACTGCAAACGATTTTCCCCCTAATGCAATGGAATTTTTGCGCGTCTCTGTGAACAAGCTATAAATTATGCTTATTCTATATTCTACAGAAAGTATCTTGTAGTCCACCCCAGTGATGCATACCAATTTCATTGTGGTTGAAGCGGACATTTCTTACTGTGAGTCAACCTTGGACAATATAGGCAGCAATTAGCCAACTATTTTGTGCTGCTTATGATAAAAGTGCCCGATCACGTTCGCTAAGAGAATTCTTTATCCGGAACCGGCAACCAAAACAAGAATGGGCTTTTCGCAGACAAGACCGAGTCTGTTGTGGAAAGTGATTTTGATTGCGTGCTAATCAAAAACGAACAAGCTTATTATTAGACTAAAATTAATTGGCATGCAAGTCATACAATTTTAGCCAAGACCATTCAAGTCCAGACAAGTAAGACAATTTTTAATTAAATAATGTGTTTTCTTCACCATCTATAACAAGCTAGCAACCTTCTTTCTCCGTAACGTAATAAATTCTTTCAACATAAAATGCCATTTTGTCATAGTCAGAGTATATTATTAAACCAGTGTTACTAAAAGAAATATATAAAAATTGAAACCATGGATTGAATTGCAATCTCACTAGGTGGTCACATGTTCGCCGTGTGCTCCGTAAAGTTATTCTCACTGAAAAATATCGGAATTAGAGTTTTGATCAATGTATAAAAATATACTAGTGCTTCATACTAATAGATGATAATATCCGATTTCACCTACCTAGACTGATATTAGAGATGCAACGATTATTCGGCCGTAGTCGAATAATCGGTCCATTCGGCCAATCTGACAAGTATTCGGCTTCGGCTGAATATCTAGTCCATTATATCATCATATATCAAGTCCATATATTTGGCCTTGGCCGAATAATACCTATTGTGAGAAATGTTTTTATACTTACACAGTAAAACTTTTTAATTTGACAGTTTATTTTCATCATATATAATGAAAATTTTATTTGAAATTAACACATTTTCTCCCCTTTAACTTTCATACCTTGAATGGGCTTTATCTATTCATTTTTATATAAGACAGTAATTTATCAATCATGTTAAAATTTTTATTCCGTATCAACAAGTACAAAAAGTATCTGTAATAAGCTAACGTAATCTATTAAATTTAAAGTTGATCTATTCAAAATTTTCCTAATAGAGCAATACAAAAAAATTCTATTTTTTTTTTAGCCTAATTGGAAATTTAATATTTATCCCATGTTACATTAAAAAAAAAAAATCTTTCTTTCAATGATATCTTTAATTAGACCTATAAAGAACATAAATATTTAAGTCGTGTATGCTGCAATAATTTTTCCTTTTTTGAGTAAAATGCGCTTAAATGTTAAATATAATTTAAGTAATTTTTTTTAAGTGTGTTACTAATTCTTATTAAATAATAAAAAAATTGCAAGTACTAAATTTTTTTAATTGGTATGTATGTTTTACATCACTATTTTCTTTTATCTGAAACTTGAAATTTATGTTGTCTAGTACTTTTAAAATTTTGTGATTATTTTAAAATGTAACAGCAACAACATATACAATATCAATTATAACAATACAGTACCTAAGATACTACATAGTCAATATTTTTGAAATTAATTTTCCTTACACATATTTCCTTACTCTAAATCTGAAATCATTCACTAGACACTTCTTAAAAGTACTTGTTGTCTGCTGGCATAGCCAAAAAAAAAAAAAGTTTTTTGTTAATTATGAGCTTCATAAAGTCTATACTTGTTTCTTTCCACCATTTTAGAGGATATTCCTTTCATCAGTAATTTTTTTTAAGATATTAAGATTTATTTTTTTATTTTCTTTCATCTGAAAGTTGAAATTTGTTTTCTAGTACTTTTATAAAATTGTCATTATTTTAAAATGTAACACTAACATACATAATATCTACTAAAATATAACTATAGACAGTAACTGATGAGGAACTTTTGCTATTTTTTTTTTTGGGGGGGGGGGGAAGTGGGGGCGAATTATATTTTTTATGCACTTTTATGCTTAACATAGCCAAATATTTTTTTTCAAAATAAAATAATGCTTTAAATAAGTAATTTGCACATAAATAATTTTTTGAAAAGATAATAATATATTTCAATACACAAGAATTGTACATATATAGTGCATACTATATATATTTTTTAAAGACAAAAATGAGTTCATTATTCGGCGGCTGAACAAGCCGAATATTCGGCCATGACTAGGCTGATTTATTGGTATTCGGTTATTCGTCCAAACCATTATTCGTTGCATCGCTAACTGATATATTTCAAATCAAGACATGTAACAAATGGACTAGTTCGATCATAAAAAATTATTCCTTTTGAACTATATTGAAAAAGAGCTGCTGTAAATCCTTCTTCTGGGTGTCTAAATAACATGGAAAAGCAGTTTATCCGCATACAGGTGTAACTTCGGAAAGGCGGCGCGAAAATGAATTAAATTTGGTGATAGACTTATTCTTTATTTTTTTTTAAAAAAAACAACTATTTAATTATTTTTCAGGAAAAATTGACTTCTATTCAGATTCTTCTATAAAATTTCTTATTAATATGTGAACTATGTACGATATCAAACTAACGTAAAATGCAATAAATTATTGCATAATGCACTTTTAATTCAAAGATCCTGTTTTATTATTTTTTTTTTTTTAAGTAGCAAATAAAAGCAAAAATTAAGTTATTATACCAAAAAAAAGAAGTTTCGTCATAATTTCTGTAAGTTAGTTTGTTTCTCAATGTAAAGAACATTTTTTTCATTATACTTCATTATTTAAACAGTTTAAGAAGTTTTGGTGTGCAAAATATATTTACAATCATTAAATATAGAATTATTTTGCATTAAGAATTTTTTTTTTTAATCTTTAATTAGTGAGCAATCGCCAGAATGTAAACATGACCGGATGCTTACATCGATATAGGAAAGTAGGTAACGTGGAACTTCGTTCTTGTTCAGAAGGGTACATATTTGATTATGAGAAAAATGACTGCATTGGTAAGTTTATTTAAATTTACATATTAAGTTAAAAATGGTATAATATATAAATTTCTTGAAGTCCTTAACCCATTTGTGTCTGGCATCCTAATTTTGGGACGCTTTCTTAAAAAAATTCCTATTACAAATTTAATTATGATATCCTTTCAAAACTTAGTAAAATATATCCTTAGTATTTGTTTTCAATATTTATCTATAAATGGCAGTGCATTTTTAAGAATAAAAAGGTGAAATAAATGTTTGTTGTAGCGCAAAGTTGGATTTTCTTGAAATAAGATGGCGCGTAAGAAAAGGTAAGATATTTCTTTTATTTTTTTATCAATCATTTTATAAGTGGTATTATTTATAAGATGAAACATTATTTTAGAATACGTACTTTTGCATTTTTTCAGATTTATATTTTTTTGCTCGAATTTGAACCTTTATATATCGTCCCAATTTTGGGACGCTAGGCACGAATGGGTAAGGGGTTATCTCCGTTACTGTCTATGCATTAAATGTATGTTTTATGACATTTATTTTGTTACAAAATGGTTACATACCACTCGGATTATTATTTGGTTATAAAATTATTATTCGGGTTATTATTTGGCTATTCTTTGTTATTACTATAGGGGGAACAGGGTCTGGGCTCTGTTCAAGAAAAAGACACCCACCCCTTCCTACCCTTAGCTATTGGCTTAGTAAAAATTTATATCATACCGTTATGTTTTCTACTTAGTTTAGTATTTGACATCTTGAGGTTACTAAAATATATACAGCAGAACCTCGATTATCCGAAGTAATTGGGTCCGAGCCGACAGCGGATAATCAAATTTCCAGATAATCGAGAATTTATCACTAATCATCTAGTTTAATATGCAACATCGTCATCGAACTGCTATTAGGACTATTTAAACTGCTTAATAAACATCTAAATTTAAATTATACATGAAAATAATTTTATTTGTTTAGCACAGGGACGTGTACACGGGGGGGGGGGGGGTATAATCTTCACGGGATCGGATCTTGCGGGAGCTCAAGCTAATTTCAATGGAATTCGAAGAAAGGGGAACCAAAATGCTTATTTCTACTCGTAGTTTAGAAGGGAACACTTGCATACACAAGGAATGTGAAAGTAAAAAAAAAAAAAAAAAGTTGGAAAAAATTCAGGATATCAACATCGGTTTACAGAGAGTTCCGGTTACACGAGTGTCGGATAATCGAAGTTCTACTGTACCATATATACTCGTGTGTAAAACGAAGAATTTTTGACAATTTTCTGCAAGTCAATTGCGGGGGGGGGGGGGGGGTAACATATACTCGAGTCAATTACATAAGCCAAAAAAAAAAACCTTCGAATACTGAAAAGTTTGGTTTTTTATGTATATAAATAATAAAATAATATATAAAATATACAAATAATATTAATTTATTATTAAAAAAATTTCAGTGATTTGTTTTTGTTTACTTACTAATTTTTCGCATTAGTAAGTGAAACCTTTGGTTTGATTTTGTGCGAAATTGAAGTAAAAAATTAGAGGGTCGACATACGCGAGTTTTTGCATTCAAAAGTTAATGGGTCGGCGTATATGCGAGTATATACGGTATATATACTCTATTTGTAATTATTGATTATTATAAATTTTTACTATATAAATTTTTACTATGCAATGGCTAATGGTGAGGAGGAAGGGGTTCTTGTTCTTGAGCCGACCCCAACGCTCCCCCCCCCCCTTATAGTAATAATAAAGAAAATTTCATAGTTAAATAATAACCCCAATTATATATAACCATTTTGAAACATATTAAATGGCATAAAACATACATATAATACTTAGACAGCAACGGAGAAAACCTCTACCCTCTCGTGCCTAGTGTCCCAAAATTGAGACGTTTAGATTTTTATATGTTAAATAAATATTTTTCAAAGAGAATTTTTTTATTATTTTTTACCTTCATTTTACACCATTTACTATAATTAAGCACAATATTGAGTTGAAAAAAAAATTCAGGCACTAATGGGTTAAATTCACTTTACAACAACAAGTTAAGAATTTGTAAACACAAACAGTATGCAAATTATTTAAAGGTGTTTTTTTTTTTTTATTTACAGTACGATACATGAAAAAATCTAGTACTTTCGAGCATATCATGTTCTTCCTCAGGGTTAAAAAAAAAAAAAAAAAGTCAGAGACTGAGTTCTTCATACAGATGGGTTGATCCAAACTGCAAGGTGAAAAGGGGTTAAGGCTATTCTGTCGGACTGTTTCAAAGAAGTTGTGTGCTCAGGTTATTCTCAGTACACTATGCCACATTTTTGGAATGACGTAGGATAACGTATCCTTATAAACGTAATTCTTTATTATTTTAGCTTCTTTTAAATAAAGCATAACTTCTTGTTATGATTTGCTGACAATGCCGTTTCCTACATGAAACGTTTGCCGCATGAAACCGAGGCAGCATTCAGTTCTCTCCTTACATTAAAGATGAAGGACCGGGCGAGCTTCTCTAAATCGAAGTGTTCTTGAGTCAATGAGCCAATGACACTATGCCTCTTCATATCTACAGTTAGTTTAGGTTCTGATATGTATATATGTAACAGGAAAATATTTGTAACTATGATATACAGGGTAATATTTCGCCTATAACATGTGTTTTCAAATACTTGACGCACCCTGTATGCAGCTAACTCGAGATCAAAGGAATTGCGAAAAGCCGCCATTTAATAACTCAGCAAATATAGCTCATATTGTTGTGTGTTTTTTTAAGGGGTCTCAGGACTCTTAAAGCTTTAAAATTTTCGAAATTTTAATTTTCTTAGATGTTAAACTCCTATCTTTTCTGAACATTTTGATATAATTGTTTCCTTGAAATTCCTATTAGAACTGAAGTTATGGCTTTTACATTTCTACACGTTCAATAGCTGAAGCGTCGTTTCGGAAACTATGAAGCCATTTTTCTCCAAATGACGTTTTTGGGCATAACGCGCACGATATATCAAAAACTTATGAATATTTTTTCATGAAATTTTCAAAACATATGTTTCATGTTAGTCTGCATGAACTGAACCTAAAATTTCCTTTTTATTGTTTAAAACAATATTTTTTTAGGTGATTATACTGTTGAAATTTTCTTAATTTTGCATTAGCTAAATACAACTTTGTATTACAAATATAAAAAAGCTTTAAATACAAATTTATTTAGGTTCAGGGTAAGTATTACAATCTGAAGTATAAGTAGGCACCAAAATTTTCCTTCTAGTTGCAATACTTATTTTGTAATCGTGCGCATAAGCTGGTATGCCGATTTTTTGCTCATCAAATATCTAACAGTTTGGGGCCCCCTGTAAATGCTAATTCTGCATCTTATATTTTTTTAAATACATTAAATGAAAGAAAATACTTATATATTTTATTCCAATTAAAATTGTGTCTTAAAATCAAATATATTTTAAGATATTAAATGTTGAAAACGGTCTTTTTTTTTCATTTTTTCCAATTTTAAGAGTCCTGAGACCCCTTAAAACAATCTCATATCTGCAGCTTAATCCTATTCTGTAATTTCTACTTTCAACGTGCAGTGTATTTTGAGAACTGTAAACCCATTTTTTAAATAACTTGGGAGATGTTTAAGTTTGTCCTTTTTTTTTTCTCCGAAATGGCCCGAGCAATTTTTTTAAAATTAATGTATAATGTTAATTTTTTTTTAAGATGAAGCGAATAAAGCCTTAAGGTTTTTCAGGAAAACTCTGTTTTTTCATTTAATCCGGCTCAAAAATAGGACTATATTTTTTCGCCATTCTACAGGAGTTTTATCGCAAAGGCGTGATAAGTCATTACTGTATTCGTTCGAATGCCTTCTTTTTCTGTACTTTTGGGGAAATATATCTGCGAAAGATCTTTCTGAGTGGGTACGTCGCTGGGCTAGTAATCAAAGTGCGTGGGTTTTGTTTTCCTTGCTGTTTTAACGGATTTTTTTCCAGATTTTTGTTTTGATCTTTTTTAACCCTTCACTGCACGATTTTTTCTATTTTTATGAAAAAAATTATTTAAAATCTATATATCGGCCAAATAATGGGAAAAATAGTAAAAAAAAATTAAATTTCAGATTTTCAGCTAAAATTTTATATTTTATGGTGTGTACCCTGTATACACAATTAGGGTTTTAAAATATTGTATTACTATATTTTACAACTAAATGAGCTTAAATTAATTAATTTTGTCTGCTTAGCACTCTGCTACTTTTTTTATTTTAATATTCTTAAGTATTCAGTAAAAATAATGAAATTAAATTTTACCTTAATAGCTTGATCGAAATTTTTTTTTTTTTTTTTTTTTTGTTTTGTTTCCGAAGAACAGATTCTAATTTTTTGTCAAATGCAGCCCTCCGAGATGGACAAAATAAGTGTTATTCCATTCTTTGGACTGTTCTTGATCAGCGATAGAGATCATATTGGCCAGATTCATGGTATATAATAAGAATTACAGGGTTTTTAGGTATGTGCCAGATGTGGCATGGCATGTGGTGCAGTGAAAGGTTAAATCAGTTAATAAAGATAGTTAGCCTTTACTATCAGTTCCTTCGTAATTTTTTATTGTCAATTAGATCATTAAATAGAATTTTAATAAGTTTTTAATTGTAATTAAGTTACGTAATCAAGTCTAACAAAATTAAATTACATTATAACTAAGTTAAATGAAATTAAACTTAATTTTAAATAAATTTCAATAATTTTAAAACTTATATGAACTATTTTTTATTATTAAAATGAACGTTTATTATAATTCTATAATAATATCTCCTAAACGTACGTTAATTATATTTTATGTTACAATTTTAGTAACAGATAAATATCAAATTAACAAAATTATTAAAATTTTCTTTTTTTTTTAATTGAATATTATACTTCATATATAAAAATCTCTATTAATTTACTAGTATTCTTCTGTAGTTTTTAAAATAATGCAAGATATTTAAAGATTTTAATTAAAAAAATATGTTATTATTGTTATTTAAATATGTAATTAAAATTATAGTATTAATGTTCTTCTTCTTTTTTAAAGAGTTTAACATATCATCATTTAAGAACAACTTTTCAGCAATAAAAATATAACGATGGGAAATTTTATTACTTTTAAAAATATTTATCTTCAATCCTTTATTATCTATACTAATATTATAAAGAAGTAAAAATTGTTTGTTTGTTAGAGGTAAACTCTGGAGCTACCGAACCGATTTCAAAAGTAATGGTATCAAAATGATGGCGTTAGTCCAACTTAGAACATAGGCTATATTTTATGTCAGTGCCACTAACCCAAAGGGGGAGCAGGAGCAAAAAACGTTCTAAAAATGCGATTTATGCGTTGTTGAAGGGCCTAGAAATATGAAATTTGAAATATTAGTTACTTATAAACTATAAATGATGTCTAAGAACAGTTCTTAAACAATTCGAAATTTAAAAGGGGTGAGACTACACAAAAAGCATTCTAAAAACGTTCTAAATGGTGGTTTCTACACAATCTCAGGAAATACCAAACCGATCTAAAAAAATAATGGTGTCAAAATGATGGTGACAACCCTTGCTCCAACATAGGCTGTGTTTTATGTCGGTGCCACTATCCCAAAGGGGGTGCAGGAGGAAAAAACATTCTAAATTGCAGTTTTTGCGTTACGGAAGGGCCTAGAATCATGAAATTTGGAATGGTAGTTGGTTATAAGATAAAAATGATCTCTAAGGACATTTCCTAAAAAAATCGAAATTTAAAAGGGTGTCAAAATGCGCAAAAAGCGTTGTAAAAAACGTTCTAAATTGCGATTTCTATGCGATCTCAGGAAGTACTAAACCTATTTCAAATAAAATGGTGTGAAAATGATGGTGACAGCTCTTGCTCCAAGATAGGCTGTATTTTATATCTGTTTCCACTACCCCAGTGAAGATGCAGGAGCAAAATACGTTCTAAAATGCGCGAAAAGCGTTCTAAAAACGTTCTAAATGCCTATTTGTCAGAAATATCTCAGAAAGAATCAAACTAATTTCAAAAGTAATGGTAGGAAATTGATGCTGACAGCCTCTGCTCTAACAAAAATGCTATTTCATGTTGGTATCACTATCACCTAGAGGTTGCAGGAGCAAAAAAAGTTCTAAATTTCAGTTTTTGTGATCGGCAGGGGCTAGCAACTTGAAATTAGGCAAAATACATATTTATTAGATATAAGTGATCTTTAAGAACAGTTTCGAAAAAAATGGAAATTTAAAAAGGGGGCGAAATGCGCGAAAAACGTTCTAAATTGCGATTTCTACCCAATCTCTGGAAATACCAAAGCTATTTCAAAAGTAATATGGTTGCAAATCAATGGTGACAGTCCCTGCTCCAACACAGGCTATATTGTATGTTGCTGTCACTACCATCTGGGGGTTGCAAAAGCAAAATATGTTCTAATTTGCTTTTTTTGCACAACTGAGGGGTCTAACACTTTTAAATATGGCATGGTATTTACTTACAAGATGCAACTGCTTTTTAAGAAAAGTCGAAAGAAAATTCCAAATTTAAAAAGATGAAGTGAGCGAAAAGCGTTCTAAATTACAGTTTTTATGCAATCTTATCACGTACCAAACCGATTTTAAAAAAATAATGGTGACAAATTGTTGCTGACAGAATCTGCTCAAACATAAGCTATATTAGGTAGCTTTCTTTACAAAAAAGCTACCTATTGCAGCCGTTCGGAGGAAAGCGATTTCAAAAAATTTTGGTATATTTTCATCGATCATGACCCCCAGACCCCGAAACCACCCTCCGTTCAAAATTGATATATATATATATATATATATATATAACCAATAATTAAACATAACCTACCACCATCAAAAACCATAATATTATGAATTAAAGCTGTAATTATATATATAAAAAAAAAAAGATAAAATATTTACTGACCTATGTCACACTGTAACTCCCGTAATTATGAACCGATTTCGATGTAATTCGGTGTGTACATAGTACATACCAATGTCTCGACCGAGTTCGTTGGCCAGCTTCATCCGCCGTTTTGTTTCAAAATGGCGGCCATTTAAAATTTAAAAAAAAAATTAAAACTTGAAATGTGGTACCAAAAAATTAAAAATGGAAAAATATTTTTTTCTTATGTATTTGACCTTTATACAAAGATTCCGGAGCAGTTTTTGTTTCGTCTATATCTTAAAAAATGGCTGAGTTATAGCATTTTGAATTTCTAGCGTGGCTGACATTTTGAAACGTCCTGAATTTTGTCACGCGATAAAAGGCGTATTTATGAACCGATTTGGATGTAATTCGGTGTGTACATAGTACATACCAATCTCTCGACCGAGTTCGTTGGCCAGCTTCATCCGCCATTTTGTTTCAAAATGGCGGCCATTTAAATATTTTTTAAAAATTTAAAATTTGAAATGTGGTACCAAAAAATTGAAAATGGAAAAATATTTTTTTCTTATGTATTTGACCTTTATACAAAGATTTCGGAGCAGTTTTTGTTTCGTCTATATCTTAAAAAATGGCTGAGTTATAGCATTTTGAATTTCTAGCGTGGCTGACATTTTGAAACGTCCTGAATTTTGTCACGCGATAAAAGGCGTACTTATAAACCGATTTGGATGTAACTTCGTTTATACATAGTACATACCAATGTCTCGACCGGGTTCGTTGGCCAGCTTCACCCGCCATCTTGTTTAAAAATGGCGGCCATTTAAATTTTTAAGAAAAATTTAAATTTGAAATGTGGTACCAAAAATTGAAAATTGAAAAAATATTTTCTTCTTATGTGTTTGATCTTGATAAAAAGATTCGGGAGCAGTTTTTGTTTCGTCTATATCTTAAGAAGTGGCCGAGTTATAGCATTTTGAATTTCTAGCGTGGCTGACATTTTGAAACGTCCTGATTTTTCTCACGTAATAACAGGCGTATTTATGAACCGACTTGGATGTACCTTGGTGTGTACATAGTACATACAAATATCTCTACCGAGTTCGTTGGCCAGCTTCATCCACCATCTTGTTTCAAAATGGCGGCCATTTGAAAAATTAAAAAATAAAAAAAATTAAATGAGATACCAAAAAATTGGAAAATGAAAAAGATTTTTTTTTGTATGTGTTTGACCTTAATACAAAGATTCCGGAACAGTTTTTATTTCGTCTATATCTAAAAAAAAATGGCTGAGTAATAGCATTTTGAATTTCTCTTGTGGCTGACATTTTAAAACGACCTGATTTTTGTCACGCGATAACAGACGTATTTATGAACCTATTTGGATGTAACTTGGTCTGTACATAGTACATACCAATGTCTCGACCGAGTTCGTTGGCCAGCTTCATTCGCCATCTTGTTTCAAAAGGGTTTCCATTTAAAAAAAAAATAAATTTAAAATTCAAAATGAGGTATTAAAAAATTGGAAAATGAAAAAGATTTTTTTTATGTGTTTGGCCTTGATACAAAGATTCCGGAGCAGGTTTTGTTTCTGAAAATTTGTTCTTTTGTTGATATCTTAAAAAATGGTTGATTTATAGCACTTTGAATTTCTAGCATGGCTAACATTTTGAAACGATCTTGTATTTGTCACGTGATAACACACGTATTCACCTATTTCGATGTAAGAAGGCATGTGGATAGTATACATCAACACCTCGACCAAGTTCGCTGGCCAGATTCATCAGCCATCTTGTTTTAAAATGGCGGCCATTAAATTAAAAAATATATATATATTTAAAGTGAGGTGCAAAAAAATTAGAAATTGAAAAAGGTGTCTTTCTTAATTATTTGATCTTGATATAAGGGTTCAGGAGCATTTTTTGTTTGTCTTTACCTTAAAAAATGGCTCAGATATAGCAGTTTCAATTTCTATTGTGGGTGACATTTTGAAAAATCTGATTTTTTGCATGCGACAGCACTCCTATATATTAACCGATTCCGATGTGAGTGAGCATGTGCACAGCAATTACTAAGGTCTCGACCAAGTTCACTGCTTAGCCTCATCCACCATGTTGTCTTAAAATGACAGGCACTTTAAGAAATTGCCGAATTTGGCAGCCAAATATAAGTTACTTTAAAGAAAAGCAGCTTTGATAAAGCTGACTAATTTCGCGAAATTCTCATTCATTATATTGATAAAAATTAGTATTGAATCTCCTATATTCGGTTTCCACTAAATTGAGCTTAGTGTGTTTGCATGATATAAGTTGGCTTTTTTTAAATAAGGATTATGAAAGCTACCTCTTCCTCCCGGCACTGGCCGGAAGGACTTTTTTATGTCTTTGCCACTACCTCCAGAGGGTTGCAGGTGCAAAAACATTTCTAAATTGCGATTTCTGTGATACTGAAAAGGTTAGAAACTTTAAATATGGCATGGTAGTTAGTTATAAAATATAAATGCCTTTGAAGGACTGTCGAAAATAAATTCGAACTAAAAAGGAGTGTAGCGAAGTAGAGGTGCGAAAAGCATTCTAAAAAAGCCCTAAATTACGATTTCTATGCAATTTTAGAGAATATAAACCGATTATAAAAGTAATAGTTGCGAATCAATGGTAACAGTCTCTGATACTACACAGGCTATATTTTATGCCGATGATTCTACCACCTGGGGTTCACAGGAACAACAAACGTTCTAAAAAAGGACTTTAAAAGCTTTCTAAATTACGTTTCTGTGGAATATTAGGAAATAAAAAACCGATTTCAAAATTAATGTTGTGAAATTAATGGTGACAGTTCCTATTTCAACATAACCCTTTATATTGAGAGAGGTGGTAGGACTTGGAATTTGACATGATAGTTCATTTTAAGATGTAAGAAGATGGTGTCTAAAAAATTCAAAACTTCAAATGAATACTGAAATAAGCGTATTAATTTAGCATAAAAGTTTCAAAATATTTTCTAAATTATCATTTATTTAGTTTTATTTCGTTTTATTAATTTAAATCTCATTTTTGTCTAATGCAGTATAATAATGATGTTTAGTCAAACTGTGTTTTAAATAGTAATTTTTGAATTATTCCTAAAAATAATAAGTACCTTTTAATAAAATAAAAATTTAGTTATTACTTTTTAATAAAAATTAGACATATAAATATCACTTGGCATGTTTAAAATATTACGCGAGCAAAGCTGCGGGGTTTGCTAGTTGGTTATAAATTACAATGTAAGAAAAGTAAAAAAATATAAATTAAATTTTATAAATAAATTTTATACAACTGGTTAAAACAATTATACTATATAATTAATTGATATTTGATTGTAAGTTACGCGAAAAAACAATTACATTAAATACATTTTGGTTTTTTAATTTTTTTTTTTTTTTTTTTTTTTTTTTTTTTTTTTTTGTGTATAATACATTTATTTTACTCCAAAATTTATTATTTATTTTATAAAACACAGTTTAATTTAGTCATTAGATGAGTGATTTTGCATGGGGTGAATAATTTAACCTAATTGTATTTTATAATCCCGACCATAGAGGGCAGCAGCATTAGAGGTTTTGAGGTTGAAAACACGAGTATTTCCGGTTTCTGAAGTCACACATGCTTTTCTCCATCCGTAGACCGAGATGAATAATTATTTTTTTCCAATTTCCTTTTTCTTATATGTCTAGTATTTCAATCTATCAGATTTCAAATTAAGCTAATAAAAAGTATTACAAAAACATTAGCTAGCAAGAAAGGGAAGAGGCAGTGGCGTACCCAGGATTTTATTTTTGGGGGGGGGGTGGGGGGTGACTTAATTTTCCATAATGTTCTAAATCTTACGAAACGCGTTGTAAACAGAAATCATTTTTGACAATAAGGCCGCCGCCAGAGGGGGGGGGGGAGAAGGGCAGGGGTGATTTTGTTCGGATTTTTACGAAAATTTAAGGCATGAAGTTCCGAAAATTCAAAAAATTCGGTCATCAGTCCGAAAATTCGGACTTAAAAATTTTTGATTGTTTAAAGATTTTTGACGAATGATCGCAGAAAAAAAATCAATTTCGTTAAAGGATCGATAAAAAAAACCTGAATTTAGTCAAAGGGCCGAAGATAAAATGCGAATTTTGTCAAAGGATCGTGAAAAAACAGTCAAATTTTGTCAAAGGATCATGAAAAAACAGTCAAATTTTGTCAAATGATCGCAGAAAAAACGCGAATTACGCCAAATGATCGAGGAGAAAACGCGAGTTTCGTCAAATTATCGCGGAGCAAAAGCGAATTTCATCAAATGATCCCGGAGGAAACGTGAATTTCGTCAAATGAGCACAGAAAAAACCCGAATTTCGTCAAAGGGCCGCAGAAAAAACACGAATTTCATCAAAAGTCGCAGAAAAACGCGAATTTCGAAAAACGCTCACTCTGTCAAACGGTAGAGAAAGAACACGAATTTCGTTAAAGATCGCAATAAAACATGAATTTCTTCAAAAGGAAACAGAAAAAACGTGAATTTCGTCCAAAGGCCCCAGAAAAAACGCAAATTTCGTTAAAGGATCTCAATAAAACACAAATTTCGTCAAAAGGAAACAGAAAAAACGTGAATTTCGTCCAAAAGCCCAAGAAAAAACGAAAATTTCGTTAAAGGATCGCAATAAAACACAAATTTCGTCAAAAGGAAACAGAAAAAACGCGAATTTCATCAAAAAGACGAGAAAAAACCGCGATTTTTGTCAAAAAAGCAGCGGAAAAAACGCAAATTTTGACGAAGGATTTTAAAAAATCCCGCAAATTTTGTCAAAAGATCTCTGAAAAAACACATTCCGTCAAAGGGAAGCGGAAAAAACGCAATTTCGACAAAAGGATCGCAAAAAAATCCCCGAATTTCGTGAAAGGGCCACAGGAAAAAACGTGAGTTTCGCCAAAAGGTTGCGGAAAAAAACGAATTTCGACAGAAAGCCGCGAAAAAAAAACGCGAATTTCGTAAAAAGCAGTTTAAAAAGCAAATTTCGCCAAAGAGCCGCAGAAAAACGCGAATTTCGTTAAAGGGCCGCGGAAAAAATGCAAATTTTGTCACAAAACCGCAACAAAACTCAAATTTCGACAAGGTACAGCAAAAAAAAATGCGTATTCCGTCAAAGGGCTTCGAAAAAACGCGAATTTCGTCAAAGAATCACAAAAAACGCAAATTTCGTAAAAAGGCCTCAGAACAAACGCGAATTTTGTCAAAGGGCCGCAGGAAAAACGCGAATTTCGCCGAAGAGCCGCAGAAAAAACGGGAATTTCGTCAAAGGGCTGCGGAAAAATGCAAATTTCGTCAAAAAGCCGCAACAAAACGCAAATTTCGACAAAGGATAGCAAAAAAACGCGTATTTCGTCAATAGGCCGCGGAAAAACGCGAATTTCATCAAAGGTTCACAAAAAACTCAAATTTCGTGAAAGGGCCTCAGAGAAGACGGAAATTTCGTCAAAGGGCCTCAGAAAAAACACAAATTTCGTCAAAGATCCGTGGGAAAAAACGCGAATTTCGTCAAAGGGCTGCTTAAGAAAAGCGAACCTTGTAAAAAAATCACGGGGAAAATGAGAATTTCGTCAAAGCGTCTTGATAAAACTTGAATTTCATCAAAGGGTTTTGGAAAAAAACGCATACAAACATCTGTGTTTATTATTATAGGTATAGTTTTTAAACTGAAATAATATGCTGAACTAACTTTTAAAAAATCTGGTTAATCCTAACCCAACTTGCAGGAATCTACACTCAGCCTGATATTGACCTGAAATGAAAACAGAGTTAACCAAACCTGCAACAAAAATAATTAGCCCCGGGAAGGGACTTCCTCCCCTTACCCCCTCTGCTGTAATCTTTCAGAAAATTTGCTGTGAATTTCAGAATTTTTTTTAGCCCCCGGTATGCTATTTCTTTCTCCCAGCTTATTTTGACTCCAATAAATGACGTTACCTTGTATACGCCAGCCGTAAAACAAAAGCCGATGTTTCAGTGTGCGATTAAATACTCTACAGCATTTTTTAAAACTTCTAAGCATCGCACATTTTCAATGTTTATACCGTCGTATTGGGAAAAAAGTACTTTGTAATGCAATTTGTTTGAAAACTGCATCTCCATTTATTTTTGAAACATTAATTGTTTTGTAGTTTTTAGCGACATTTATTTCATTTTGGCAACTCATGTACTCCATTTCTGCAGAAAGTAAAGAGAAAATTGTTGAAAATTTGCAATTATATCTTTTTGTTGCCATTTTCTTCATAAAAATTGAAAAAAAATTAATTAAAATATGTGCTATTTTGAGAAAAATGTAAATGAAGGATTTATGATAAAACATGAAGCTATTATAAACTATATTTAATTTTAAGTATCTATATTAATGCAAATGACGTCATTTTACATAAAATAAAAGCGTGTGCTTTAAGTCTTAAAATTGAAATATGTTTTGCAGTAGAGTCCCGATTATCCGAGTCCAGCTTAACCGATTTACTTTCTTCTGATGGACTGGTGTCTTCTATTATTATGAAACAGCCATTATAAATGAAGCTTTAGGTGAAGATGAAAGAACAGTCGTAAAAAGTTAGAGCTCTGATTTTCTGGTCAGAATGGAAAAAAAAATGGCCATAATATTTTTTAAAGTTAGAACTCTGATTTTCTGATCAGAATGGAAAAAAAAAAATTGCCATAATTAAAAAAAAAAAAAAAAAAAAAAAAAAAAAAAAAATTATGGCCATTTTTTTTTTCTATTCTGACCAGAAAATCAGAGTTCTAACTTTTTACGACTGCTCTTTCATCTTCACCTAACGCTTCATTTATAATGGCTGTTTCATAATAATCAAAGCCACCAGTCCACCAGAAGAAAATGAAGTAATGAAAATGCCGGGGCGACACTAAATTCTGAAAAAGCAGAATTCCTGTTCTCTAGTTTTTTTTTTTTTTTGTTTTGTTTTTGTTTGTTTTTTTTACTAAGAATCAATCATGGGGAGCGGAGAGGCACGGGTCCGATCCTGAGGCTCTCCGACGTCGAAATAAGTAGAAAAGTGTTACTGGTGTTTTTTTTTATATATATACTTCCGTTTAAAAAAAAATCATTGTAGCTTAAAATCTATAAAATTGTTCTTCCCACCCCTGAAACTAAATTCTGGCTACGGTTCTTGTTTAACAATAAATTAGTATTGTAACAAACACAAAATATTTTTTGTATACACAAAATATTTTTATACACATATATAAAATAACGACTGTTTATTTTTTGTGCATTGCACAAGTAATAGTAACTTTACTTTTACACAGTAACTTTACTTTTACATAGTAACTTTAAACCGTTCCAAGTGAAAAATACTGGCTGGAAAGTTAGGACAGAATAGGAAGATAAGTGGGAGGGGGGAATTTTTCGCGGTCCTTTGACGAAATTTGCATTTTTTCTGCGATTACTTGACGAAATTCGCGTTTGTTCGACGAAATGTGCGTTTTAATCGCAGCCCTTTGATGAAATTCTCGTCTTTTTAGCTACCTTTTGTTGAAATTCTCGTTTTTTCCGCAGCCCTTTGATGAAATTCACGTCTTTTTAGCGACCTTTTGTTGAAATTCTCGTTTTTCCGCGACCCTTTAACAAAATTTGCGCTTTTTTCGCGATCCTTTGACGAAATTCGCTTTTTGTCCACGATTATTTGACGAAATTCGCAGTTTTTGTTTCACGAAATACGCGTTTTTTCGCGGCCTTTTGGCGAAATTCGCGTTTATCCCTCGATTCTTTGACAAAATTTGTGTTTTTTCGTGATCCTTTGAAGAAATTGGCGTTTTTTCAACTACCCTTTGACAAAATTAGTGTTTTTTCGTGACCCTTTGACAAAATTCGCGTTTTATTTTCGTGGCCCTTCGACGAAATTCACCATTTTTCCACCATCTTTTGACCAAATCCGCATTTTTCTGCGATACTTTGGCGAAATTGGAGATTATTCTGCGAACGTGTGACGAAATTGATTTTTTACGGCCACATTTTGTCAAAATTCACGACTTTTCTGTAGCCGAATATTTTTAATTTTCGGAACCGAATGCCTTAAATTTTCGAAAAATTCGAATCAGAATCACCCCTACTTTTAATTGTGCGCGAGCAGTGAATAAATCGTACATAAAATTGGGGAATATTTTCAATTTTTTGGTATTTAAAAAAAAAGTGCTACAAAAACAAAAATTATGTTCTTTTTTTTCTAATTTTTTTTCATTTTGAAAATGTATTTTGTGGTTTCAAGTAAATTTGGTCGCAGGACTGAGGAGGATATCGATATTGGATTAACGAAAAAGACAAATTCGTGGCATGCCAGAAAATAAAACAAGTTTATCTCAAAAAGAAAGAAAAAATATCAGCCTTTTTTCCCCTTCCACTGCTCTTCCCTCGGAGGGGGAATTGAGCTGTAACCTCATAACCCCCGTCCCCATCAACTTCTTTGTGTATTGTATACTGGGGCATCACTGCACACTAATATATTAGGCTAACGAGAATAGCTGCATGACAAAAAAAAATACAAATTTATCTTAAAAGAATTTTCATTTTTGATTATTTCGAAAGGAGATCTGTAACCCCCATCAGCCCCCTTCCTCTCGTCGGGTATACTGTGGGTATACTGCGCTGATATGAGACTAACCAGAATGGCAAGTTCGTTTGTATTGCAAAAAAGAAAGTTTCAAATTTATCTCAAACAAAAAGGAAAAAAACAGCAATTTTGGGGGACAATGGGCCTGTAACCCCATTACCTCCTTTCCACTTCTTTGGGTATAATGTGGTGTCACTGTGCACTAATATGGAACTAAAGAGAAGAGAGCGGCTAGTCTGTTGAATGATTGAGAAAAAAATACAAATTTATTTCAAAGTGAAAGAAAAGAAAGCAGTAATTTTCATTTCATTTTTCGTGAGGAGGGGGCTGTAATCTCATCAGCCGCACCCCCATCCCTCCTTTCTTTCGGTATGCTGTGATATCAATGTGGACTAATATGGGGTTAACGAGAATGGCTATATCGCTGTATGGCAGAAGACAAATTAGAGATTTACCTAAAAAATATAAGGATTTCAGAAAACAAAATTACAAATTTAGCTCAAACAAGAAGAAAAAAAATCAGTATTTTTTTCTTTTCATTTTCGACTATTTTGGGAGGAGGCACCCTATTAGCCCCTTTCACATCTTTGGGTATAATGTGGTGTCACTGTGCAGTAGTATGGGACTAAAGAAAAGAGAGCGGCTAGTCACTTGAATGATAGGAGAAAAAATATAAATTTGTCTCAAACAAAAAGAAAAAAATCAGCAATTTTTCATTTCATTTTCGACTATTTCGAGAGGAGGGGGCTGTAATTCCATTAGCCCTCTTCCCATCTTTGGGTATGTTGTGATGTCAATGTGGACTAGTATGGAGTTAACGAGGATGGCTATTTTGCTGTATGACAGAAGAGAAAGTTACAGATTTATCTAAAAAAGTAAGGAATAAACACTTTTTTCATTTAACTATTCGACTATTTTGGGAAGAGGGGGGAGGGCTGTAACCCCATCAGCCCCCTTTCTCTTCTTTGATGTCAATGTGGACTAATATGGAACTAAAGCGAAGGGAGCGGCTAGTCTGTTGAATGATAGGGGGGAAATTTCAAATTTATCTCAAACAGAAAGAAAAAAAATCAGTACTATTTTTTAAATTCATTTTCGACTTTTTCGAGAGGAGGGGGCTGCAATTCCATCAGCCCCCTCCCTATCTTTGGGTATGGTGGGATGTCAATGGGGACTAATATGGTGTTAACGAGAATGGCTATTTTACTGTATGACAGAAGAAAAAAATTACAGATCTATCTAATAAAAGGTAAGGAAAAACACTTTTTTTATTTAATTTTTCGACTATTTTGGGAGGGGAGGGGGCATCAGCCCCCTTTCTCTTCTTTGGTGTCAATGTGGACTAATATGGGACTAATGAGAATGGCTAGTCCGCTGTATGATCGAAAAAAATAATTTTTTTTCCAAAAAAGATCAGCATTTTTTATATCACATTCGAAATTTTCGGGGGGGGGGCTGTAGCCCCATCAGCCCCCCCTTGGGTACGCCCATGGGAAGAGGGATGCTTGAGTCTGCTGTTGTTTTGAATAAATACAGCACGCATCCATAATTACAATACTGGGGCGTAGACGGTTTTACTTTGGAAAGGGGTGTAGGGTGATTTTTAGCCTCCTGTCCTAAGCCTCTGGCTACCTGCTGCATAATTATAAATCCGAAACTACGAATTTTACTTTTAGTATCAATGTATACTTTCAGAATATAATGTGAGAATTTTTTTTAATAGTTAAATTTATACACATAAATATATATCTGTGTATATAAGGAAAGTATAACTAATGTGTAGTTTAAGAAATAATAAGCTTAGAAAAATTAAATTGATTACATTATTATATTCGCCGACTGGAAATGCGGTTCAAAACACTAACTTTCACAGCATTTTCTAAAAAATCTTCTGCCAAAAAATGGAACAAATTGTTAGATTACACAGTTTCTGCATAGATGTACTTAGAATTTTTGAGAATAAAAAGAATTCAAAGATGTGTTTTGAAAACAGACTTAAAAGAAAAACTTGCATTTTGATTCATAAAAGGGAAACTTTCGGTTACAATTACTTCAAAGTGATATCATTTTCATCTATTTTTAATCACGTATGTTTTGGGTTTAAAACTTATGAAATACTGGATATTTCTTATTTTAAAATGTGAATAAACGTTAATTTTTCGATTATTTCTTCTTAAATTCTGCATCAAATCGCATAAGTATCTTTTTTTTTCCCTTTGATCATTAACGTAAAAAAGATAATGGTATCTATACAAAAACTCTTAACGGGATAAAAGTTTGTGATGCAGCACTTTATCTTGTGGCTCTAAGAAATTTAAATATATACACAAAAGATAGAAGAATTTATTGAAATAAATAGATTTCAATGCATAATATAGATTCAATGAAAGTGACATATTTAACAATGTATTGGAAAATTAAATGTATTGTTTAGATGTGTAAATATATTTTAACCAAATCAAAAATAATTTAAATTGAATTTTAAAAGAAACTTTTTTTTTTTAAAGCCACATCAAGGCGTCACATAAATTTTATATCATATGTTTTAAAACTCATATTTTGAATTTATGAGAGATGTGAATGAAAAAGCAACAGCGAATAAAGTTTTACAAATCTTTTCAAGTTGAACATAATTTTTGCAAATGCGATTATAAATAGAACAAAAATAAAATGATGAGATAAATAATACAAATATATATTTTTTTAATTAATCGTATATCGTTACTCAAAATTTGATATCATTATTTTAAAAATCCATATTTAAAATTCTTAGAACCATAAGATAAAGTGTTGTGTCACAAACTTTTAACCAGTTAATGGTTTTTTATTGATATATATATTTCAATCCACTGCTGGATGTAGATCTCCCCCAGATTTTTCCAATGTTTCCTGTCTCGTACTTTAGTCATCCAATTAACACCGGCTACTTTTCTAATTCCATCACTCCATCTTAATTGTGATCGTCTTCATGTCCGTTTTACATCTCTGGGATGCCACTGTAAGGTGTTTGTGCTTCATCTATTGTCTTGTCTTCTTGCAATGTGCCCAGCTCATTTCCATTTTAGCCGTTTAATTTTTTCAATAATGTCAAAAACTTTCGTCTAACTTCTTACCCAGGTTATTCTTTTTCTGTCTCTTCTAGTTATACTTAGCATACATCTTTCCATATTTCTCTGTGTTGTTTGTAATCTTTGTACCATCCGTTTTGCTAGCGTCCATGTTTCTGCTCCATAAGTTAGCACAGGCAAAACACATTGGTTAAATACCCTTCTTTTCAAACAAAGAAGCATGTTACTCTTCAGAATAATATTGTTCTTCCCAAAAGCACTCTATTCATTTCTTATTCTTCTATTATTTCATACATGATACTATTATCCGATGATATTTCCTGCCCAAGGTACACATAACTTTGTACTTCTTTAATTTCAGTGTTGTTATAGACGATTTTGTTTTTTTGATGTAAATGAATTGAACATCACCTTAGTATTTTCCAAGTTTATTTTTAATCCCACATTAATGCTAGCTTCTGCCAAATCTTTCAGCATATTTTCCAATTCTTCAGGACTGTTACTGAAAATTAAAAGGTCGTCAGCGAATCGGAAATAACTTAAATATTCCGCATTTGTTCTAATCCCTTTGTTTTCCATATCCAGTTTCTTGAAATTATTTTCTAAGACAGCAGTAAAAAGCTTAGGCGAAATGGTGTCTGCTTGTCTTACCCCTCTTCCAAGCTTGATCTTTTCTTTTTCTTTGTCCAAGCGGATTGTTGCTGTTGCTTTCTTGTAAATATTCTTTATGTTATTGATGTAAGGTTTGTTTATACCAATTTCCTCCAGAGATTCTACTACTGCTGATGTGTAGACCGAATCAAATGCTTTTTCATAATCAATAAAGGCAAGGCAAAGAGGTAAATTATATTCCTTATGTTTGTTTCTTACCGCTTGGATATGATCCATTGTGCTGAATCCACTTCGGATTCCTGCTTGTTCTCTAGGTTGAGCTGAGTCCAGAGCTGATTCAAGTCTTGTCCTTAAAACTTTTGTGAAAATTTTATAAATCACTGATAGTAAGCTGTGTGGAAGGTAGTTTTTAATGTTTTCCTTGTCTCCTTTCTTGTAAAGTAGCACCATCACAGCATTATTCCAATCTTCTGGTACATCTGACTTCTTGAGATATTTGGAAATTATAAGGATAGCATTTTTGCAAATTCTTCCCCTGCTTCTTTGATAAGGTCGATTGTAATTCCATCTTCGCCAGGGTATTTACCTTTTTTAAGGTTCCGTACTTAAAAAGTAAAAACGGAACCATTATAAGATCACTCCTGCGTCTGTCTGTCTGTCTGTCACAGCCATTTTACTCATAAACTATGGAACGTGGAAAGTTCAAATTGGGGGAAGAAATAAAGACAATTGACCCACATATTTTCAGATTATCAAACATTCATAAATATATTTTAGACGTGAATATGCAATAATTACAAGCGTAATTTCACTGCTGAAAAGAAGTTGAAAAATTAATTAAAATTCATAAATATATTTAGTAAAAATGTAGAGGGGCTAATTAAGTTCCTTGAAAAAAAAAATTCTTTTCTTTGTATGTCGTGAGGGGTGTCGTGAAAGTTTTCGTAACGCTGAACTCAAAAATAAATTTCTTTTAACTTTAGGTATTATATTTTAAAGGATATTGTCGAAAATGTAGCGCAAAAATATAATGATTTATAAAAAATCGTCAGTATTTAGCCGATATATTAACCCTTAAAGATACAGGTTTGGACATACATAATGACAGGGGCGGCGTACTCTATATACTATCGGCTTTTAAAGCTTAGTTAACACCATTTAATGATATGCCCAGTAGCTTTATAAAAGCAATAAACGTCGAATTGTTAAAAACAGACTAATTTAATTAGAATGAATCACATAACTACTATGAGATTCGCAACTTGTTTACATTAAGTGGATCTCTCAATGCGCCTCGAGTGACTTTAAAAGTCAATTAAAAATCTATCTGGAAAACGCGGCACGGAACAAGGTGGCGTTGCAACTTTGCGACCTCCTTTCGAAGCGCGCTTAGCGAAATGCCAAATTTAAACTTTGAACAAAGGTTTTGTTTTAGCTACACTGTAGAAAGAAAAGTTATTACTACGCTGAATTTAATTTTATGAAATGCCAAATGAAGTTTAAATATGCACTGCTTTTATTATCAGTACCAAATTAAGTTCATCACAAGCAGATTAGGATAATATTAAAAAGTGAGTTACACAGAATAGCTATATTTGATATTATTTAGGTTCCATATCTCTTTGTACTTTCATAGTATATCCATTTACACTTTTCTAGTATGACCCAACTACACTTTTCTAGTGATACCCAGCCCTACATTGTATGGTTTTTTAAAAAGTCTTAGTATTCTTTTAGCAACGGCTTTTTTAATAATACTAATTCATATATTTATTCTATGGAACCCTCTGGGCGTGAGTAATACTCGCACTTGACCGTTTATTCGTAAATCTAATGGCTTGTAAAACTTCGTCTGTCATCACTGGGATTATTGCTTCGATTTCTGTTAAGTTTTCTCGTGGATCACATAGGTTGATTTCCCTTTGATCTTCATATTTATATATAGATCGTTATAGAATTTTTCGACAATGTGTACTGTTTCTTTATTGACTTTGGTGATGGTTCCGTCTGCCCTTTTTAGTGCAAAAATACCTTTTCTTCCAACACATAGTTTGCGCCTAGCTGATTTTAAACTTTTGTTATCTTCTAGAACTTCCTTGAAAAGATCACAGTTAAATTTTCTGATGATCTTCTGTAACACTTTTTTTTACCATTTTACACAATTCAGCATATTCAACTCTTGATTTAGGATCGTTTTTCTTCATTTTAAATTTTCCGCGTTTCTTCATGAATCTTCTTGTTTCTTCTGTTATTTTCTTTGTCTGCTTTACTTGTGCACCGCCGGCTATCTTCTTTGCAATATCTTGTAGAGTATTGGTTAGTTTCTTGTTCACTACTGTAACATCTTGCTCTTCTTCGAAAGTTGATTGAAGTACTTGGAAACGGTTTTTAAGTTCCAAATGGAATTCTTCTTTATGTTTCTGGAGATTAATTATATCGATTGATAATCAATCTGTTTCCTCTTTCATTACGCACCCCATATCCTTGATTTCCTACTGATAACTCATCTTTCTTTTTTCCCCCAATTTTACCATTCCAGTTTCCCATTATTAATTTTATGTAGCATTTTCATACTTCTTCATAGAAATCCTTAACTTCTTCATCAGTATAGCTTTCTGTTAGTGCATAAAATTCGGTAATTTGCAGCTTGTATCTTCTGGACACCTGTATTACTAACCTTGCAACTCTATCTGATGCACTATCATATTCTACGATGTGATTCTTCCAACTTTTATGAATCAGAAATCCGACGCCGCTTGTTCTTCCATCTTCTGCGCCTCTGTAGTATAATACATGTCCACTGCGGCAAGATCAATCTTCTCTTTTCCTTTTGTTCTTACTTCACATAATCCTAAGATGTCCCAGTTGATTCTTTCTAATTCTTCTTCAAGTTCCTGTAAACGATTTTCCGAAGATAGGGATCGTCCATTATACGTAGCCAAGGCCATCAAAACTTATGGCAGCCAAGCCGAGCCCGGTGATTCTTAGCACCCTCTGTCTTCATGTCTTTCTGATCGCTGCTGTAACCAAGAACATCCAGACTGCCGAGAATTAAGAGCCATGATTTGTTTTGTGAATTCATGGTAAAATAAGGGGGTTAGGTTGCCAAACTCCTCCACGCTGGCCAGGCGGGTTGGAGGAAGCCCATCCGTGTTCGTTCCCCATGCACTAGGCAAGAGTAGTAACAGACTGCACCAGTGGAAGGTGCGGATTGGACATTAAGTCTCCGCTCCCAGTCGATTTCTTTGTCCTCCTCGAAGGCAATTAAAGGGTCTTCTCCTGGTTAATAAGCGGAGGCTATTAAACAGCCATATATATATACATAAATTGCTTATTTAATAGTATACGATTTCAGTTTTTGACAATTCTTGTATACTTTATATAACTCTTTCAATTATTTGCTGGAGAAAGTTCCTTAATCGGAAAATTACAAGGGCTTTTTTGTTCAATTTGTTGTTAGTTCCATAATTGCCATCTTAACTAAACCTTCACAGAAAAATATGTGAACTAGTCGAAATGATTATCAACTCCACCCGGATGGGAAACATTGTATTGGTAAGTTTAAAGCATGCTTAAACACTAATAAAAGTTAGAAATGTTGTTATTGTTATTGTTATTATTATTATTTCTAGAATCTAAAAAAGTGATTAAATTATAACGATACTATTAAAAAAGAAGAAAAATACAGAAAGAATCACAAATCCTTGACACATTTATTTATTTATTTATTTATTTATTTATTTTTAAGGAAGGGATTGGTGTACAAGAATGAGGTTTGGACGAAACTGCTCTTCACGATGGAAAGTTTATTTAAGGAAATTAGGGGAAAAAAGTTGAAATAAGTAACCATAGATCGGGTTATACATTCAAGGCAATAAAAAAAGAGGTATCCAAAAACTCAAGGCAGGCAGATATAGACCATTTATTTTGTACTATCTACTACCATATTTCAACAAGTGGAATGAAATTGATTAATTCTTGGGTGTGACTCTTGGGGGTTAGGGATTACAATCTCGGGATCCCGCTACATTTTTAATCCCGAAAATCCCGGGATTTTGTATGCGAAATCTCGGAATTTTCGGGACTATCTTTTTTTTTTTTTTTTTAATGGAACAATATTTAGCTGAAATTAAAAAATATATTTATACACTTCCGCTTTTGGAAAGGAAATAAATTAATTTTTATAAAATTTATGTATCATTGAACAAGAATACATATATCAAGTATTTTTTTACAGATATTTCTAGGCGATTAAATGGGTTAACATGGAAATTTTTTGTCTTTCAAACAGATGCAACCCGCTCAGCTTATTATTCAGGAAAAATGAAATATTTTGTTTATTTCCATTTCGCTGCGTTTAGGACTAGTAATCACTAAGATAGTAACCACAAAATTAGTTTTCGAATTAGAGTTTACTGCTAAACGTCGCATTTGTGTTTCATAGTCATTATTATGTGCTAACTTCTTTGTTTTTCGTGCGTTTATACTTATTTTGATTTAAGCATGTCTAATGAAATGGATTTTGTAACTCATAGGAAAGATAATGATACATCTTCAATAATGGCACTGCTGTTTAACGTCAAAAGATGGAAAAGTGCTAAATATAAAAAATGTAGCGCAATGCTACTTAAAACATTAGGGGGGGGTCAACTAAGGGGTTGTATACACATTTATCTACGAAACGTGGTACTAAATTTCAGAAAGAATTTAATACAACCTCTCTTCCTTTTACACGTCAAGATTGCATAGAAGATACATTGCTTTCTAAAAAGCTGAAAACAGGATTATTTTAGTAGTGATAAGGAATCACTGGATTTAATTTTATCGCCAATGACAGCTAAAGACAGTTTCTCATTTGACTTCAACTGATTTAAGAAACTTACTGATAGCAAAAGGCAATAATGATTAGCCAAAATCTGCAGTATCAATTCGAAATCGTGTAGTGAGCTATAGTTTCATAATAAAGGAGTTAATTACATGTGAAATACAAACTTTAAAAAATTAAAAAAAAAAATTAGTTTGACTTTTGGTGAATAGACATCTACTGCAAACAAGAGAAGAAATTTAAATTTGAACAAATTCTGAAATTTAGGCCTTATGCGCATATATGGATCTTTTACAGCAAAACAGTGTTTTTAAATGCTAACAGAGTGTCTAAAACAGTATATGACATTTCACTAAAAAAAAGACAATGTTGCTATCATAACTGGGACTTGGAGATGAAACTTTAGATGCCGTCATACGTATTTATTAGATCATATATTCAGAGAAATTTACCTATTAGTTGAGAAGCAGTGAATTTTTCAAAGTAATCTTTTTGTTTCTCGTGGTATGTAATGATTTTTTATTCACTGCTCAAAACAATTAAAGGATATTGCAGTTTTAGGTGGATTTTGTATCTGGTAAACTGTTTAGCTGATTGATACATGGCCGACAGACATAGTAGGTTATATGAGAATAAATTACACATGTTTGGCAGAAAAAAATGCATTTTATTGCGCATTTGTGTACTAAAGGAAAAAAACACAATTTGTGCATATGAGAAAAAAAGAATAAGAAAAGGTGTTTTCTTCAAAGAAAATCATTTTCAGTAGGGGGTATGGTTTCCACGGGCGGCCAGCAACGTTGAACACCTTTGAGGCATGGACTCAATGAGGCTATTAATGACGAGTTGGGGTATTCTGCCCCACTCTTCCAGAAGAGCTCTTTCCAGTTCTTGGAGAGTTTGTGGGGGTTGTTGGCGGCCAGAAACTCGTCTTCCTAGCGCGTCCCAAACGTGCTCGATTGGATTCATGTCTGGAGAACACGCTGGCTATTCCATTCGAACGATTCCTTCCTCGAAAAGGAAATCCTCCACCAGGTTTGCACGATGTGGCCTGCAGTTATCGTCCATTAAAATGAAGTTATCTCCGATTGCTGCAGCGTAAGGAACTACAATAGGTCTGAGGATCTCATCCCTATATCGGCGACCAGTCAGAGCTCCATCTCGAATGATGTAGAGGTCAGTGCGCCCGTCAATGGAGATGCCACCATACACCAACACTCATCCACCGCCAAATCTGACACTTTCGTGCACGAACGCAGGATTATTCCTACTGCCACGGTCCCTCCAGATGAAAATACGCCTATTATCCGGATGCACAGAAAAACGGGACTCGTCAGAAAACAGAATATTGCTCCATTCATTTCTCCTCCAGTTGACATGCTCGGTTGCCCACTCCCTGCGGTCGCGACGATGCCTTGATGTTAATCTAACACATACCATCGGTCGGCGAGCATACAGACCTACAGCATAGAGCCGGTTTCGGACAGTCTGAGTTGAAATCGTGGTGCCTGTAGCCGAGCGAAGGTGTTGTTGGAGAAGAGTAGCGTTCATGGTTCGGTGTCTCCGAGCTGTTAACGCGAAATACCGATCTTCATTGGGCGTTGTTGCCCGTCTACGACCTTGCTCTGGTCTTCGGCCTGCACATCCACTCTCCAAAAAACGGTTCCAGATCCTGGAAATGACACTTTGTGACACTCCAGTGGCTTGCGCTACTTCGGCTTGAGTTTGGCCCCCTTCTAACCTACCAACAATTCTCAAAGCTTCTGAATCTGTCAAATGACTTCGCTGAGACATTGTACTCATCGAAACAAAGCAATCACTGAATGCCGATCATCCTTCTCTTCATTCTCTTTTATCCAGTTGAAAGTCAAATTTCATTCGCTGCCGCTGAAGCGACGTTTTTGACGTCGAACTCAAAATTTGCATACTCCACAGTTTGAAAACCAGAAAAATTTGCATTTGTGATTCTCTTCTTCTATTTTCGGCAAAAAAAATTTCGTTTATATCTTTATTTTATATAAAACTTCAAATATCCTTTAATTGTTTTGAGCAGTGTATTATGCAATATTTTCGAATTTTAGCAACTACCTATATTTAGAAATTTAAATCTATCTATGTAATTTTTTATTGTATGTGTGTGTGTTAAATTCTTTTATTTCAAGTAAAAAAAGATTCATGTTAAGGAAAATCTTGCGTTTGTGATGTCCTAGAATTGTAAACTTTAATTACTTTAATTAAAATGTTATTTTTGTTACATTTTCAAACATCAACAGCATATTTCTTTTAATTTTCAATTTTGTAATTTATCCTATACTTTTTGATAATTAAAAGCTAAAAAACTTTAACTTGGTATATTTTCATATGTAAGTTAGTAGCTGTACTTTTCCTTTAATTGTCTTTTCTATAACTTTGTGATATTTAGCTATGGTAAAAATTGGTGATATTAGAGAAATTTTAATTTTCGTAATCCCGGGATTGAATCCAAGCAATCCCGAAATCCCGGGATTGGAAATTAGTCTCGGGATTGTAATCCGAGATACAAAGAGCGACTATGTTGAAACATCCACATATATTGTACAAAATAACTTATTTCTAATTGCTCATCTTGGTTTATTTTATATTTTTTTTTAGCTTTGAATGTATGCCACCATCTATGGGCAATTTTTGAAACTAATATGTTTTATATTGTTTAAATAAAAATTTCGAACACGAGAAACATTTTCGTCGAAATCTCACTTCGTAGGCAAATTACTTGATATTTATTTAAATTGAAGTTTAAAATGTGTCAAGGGCTTTTAAACCACCTTGTATGTCCTTTTCTTTTCAGATATCGATGAATGTCGCATGGATAACTTTGATTGCAGCCACTTTTGTGTCAAGGGTATTTTATTGTATTTGTTCAAATGGTACTAGACTGTATTTCTTCAAACGGTTTTTTACTAAATACAGTCAAAAAGAGTTGCATTAGTATAACATTTACGGATACAATACCTCAAAATTGATCAAAATTTAAAAATTTTTTGTTGCTTCAAACTGTGTTTACACAGATGATTGAATTATACAATGTAGTGATAAATAAGGAAGACCGGTAGATTAATGGTCATTGAGTCGCACTACCACGCTACAAGCAAAGGTTCGACTCCTTGGCATCCTTGGACAGGATGCACTGATACTTTCATCCCTTCGGAATTGCTAAAATGAGTAAGGTTAGTTGGGGGAACTGGAACCACGAGGTAACTGGGCCATAGGCTATTTTATAAAAAACCGTTGATGTATTTTAAGTTTTAGCTTTTGTGAACAATGCCCCTTAACCTCTACTTCCTAAAACAACGTGTGTCAACTCAATCATAACTCTCTTTGCTGTGATAGGTTGTCGAAAATTTACGTTTCTTTTTTAAAAACAACGTCCATTTGGTTGAACTTCCTCGGCTTTTTATTAAAATACTGTAAGTACTTTTGTTAAATAATCTTTTTTTTTTAAGATTAGGCATATAACTACGTTAATATTATTAGGTATCTATACATATTTACTTCCTGTTTCAAATGTAAACCCGGTGTCCCAGTTACCCCATAAATTTTTCAAGAATGGGGTAACTGGGACATGTATCCGGGGTAACTGGACCATGCTGGATCCAGTTACCCCTATAGTTATAAATAATTTTTTTGAGTTTGTCTTATAACGGAAAGTAAATTTCTCCATGGTTTTTTGCTCACAATAAAGAAAATTATAGAATACGTTATTAAAATTACAGAATAAAATTAAAAAAAAGCATATTGGGTGATATAAAATCAAATTTCTTGAACCCTTGAGAGGCGGTGATGCCGTTATGGCATAATTTTAATTCCTAATTGCCACATTGGCACCGGAATTTCTTAATGAAAATTTCACCTTTATTAAGTACGCGAAAATATACTTTTACTTGTTTTCAAATACACTCATGTCCAAAATTAAGGTCACAAATATCAAATCTGTGAAAACTGATGAACTATTCACTGTATTGCCACGAAAATTGACACAGATGTATATCACAATGGGAGAAAGAATACAGCAACATAACAATTTAGAACTGATTTTAATTGTGAATTAAGAAACAGGGTATATTAAAAAGTGTTAAATCATGAATCAGAGATAAAGCATTTGTCTCGGTAAAAATCTATTTAATATGGAGCGCGATCACCGTGCACTGCTATACAAGCCTCACAACGAGCTCTCATACTGTTTATGAGGGTAGCAATAAATGGTTGTGGCAACAAAGCCCACTCTTCCAAAAGCGCTGCTTTTAACTCCTGGAGGGTCCTGAGAGGGTACGCTGTGCAATGGCTCTTCCTAGACCATCCCAAACATGTTCAACAGGGTCAAGGTCCGGAAACCTCGAGAGCCAATTCTTACGGCGAATATCCTCTTCTTCAAGAAAATCGTAAACAACGTGAGCTCTGTGTGGTTTCGCATTATTGTCCATAAGCATGATGTCCGGACCTACAACACCCCGGAACAACCTCACAAAGGCTTCAAGGACCTCATCCCTATGGCTATGTGCGTTGACAATACTTGCATCGAAGACGTGCAGTGGTGTACGACTACCCAACATTGTGCCGCCCCAGACAAGGATTCCTTTGCCACCAAATCTGTCGATTTCTTTTACGTAGGAGGCATGATAGCGAGCTCCACGTTTTCTCCAGATAGATATTCGAGGAGAATCACTCTCCGTGTTGAATTTTGACTCATCACTGAAAAGAAGAGTTCCCCATTATTGTTGTGTCCAAGACTGATGTTTTGGGCTCCACAACAACCGGCCTCTCCTGTTGCATGATGTGAAAGTGACACACACGACAGGACGCTGGGCGTTGGGGATGAGGTCCGTGAAGCCAATGTGAGGTTGTTCCGGGGTGCTGGTAGCTCAGATTTCATGTTTATGGACGATAATGCGAAGCCACACAGAGCTCACATTATTGATGATTTTCCTAAAGAAGAGGATATTTGCCATATGAATTGTCCCTCGGGGTCTCCGGACCTTAATCCTATTGAACATGTTTGGATGGTCTAGGAAGTGCCATTGCACAGCGTAACCCCTTTGCCAGGACCTGCCAGGAGTTAAAAGCCGCGCATTTGGAAGAATGGGCTTTTTGCCACAAACATTTATTGACATCCTCATAAACAGTAAGAGAGTTAGTTCTGAGGCTTGTATAGTAGTGCACGGTGGTCAAACTCCATATTAGACAGACTTTTCCCGAGATAAAGGCTTTTTCTCTTATTCATGATTTAACACTTTTTTATATACCCTGTACCTTAATTCACAATTAAAATCTTTTCAATATTGTTATGTTGTTACATTCTTTCTCATATTGCAATATATCTCTGTGCCAAATTTTGTGGCAACACAGTGAATAGTTCATCAGTTTTCACAGATTTTATGTTTGTGGCCTTAATTTTGGACATGAGTGTAGGTTCTCTTGTAAATACTGGTGTCATTAAATTATTTCAACCTTTTACGAATGCAAATAACTTGCACCTGAAAGCGAGATAGCCAAACCTTGAAATTGCACGATACACAGGGGTCGCATTCTATACGGAAACTTTTATTGTTCCTACCACTATTTTGAAAATAATATCTTCATCGCACCTTTCTTTATAATACGTTAAATAAAATGATCATAAAGGTAACTCATTAAGGTTTCTGGTAGGAACAATAAAATTTTCCGCATATAATGCGGCTCCTGGATACAGATAAAGTACTTAAGTACTTACGTAGCCGTTTGTTCATAGATTTACCTTGCTATTTTTTTCTTTAAAATACCCATGTGACTTTTATACTTGTTACCTATACTAACATACTTAATTTTTATGTTTTTGGTATAAATAAATCTAATATTTTCAATTTTAGTGCTTTTTTAGACACACTGACAGCAAAGGTTTCCCTTACAACGCTCTTTATTGACATATAATTTACATCATCTGCCTGGTTTAAATTTTTTTAAGTTGTTTACACTTTTTCAAACAGGACCTGATATCCCACATGAAAAAAAATAAACGCGTGTGGAACATAGACCCTCCTGGTCCACTTACCCCATTTTTATGGGGCAACTGGACCCATGAGAAAAGAAAGATGAAATATGCATAGTTTTATATTTTTAAATATTAAAATGTAATTTTGAGCCTTTCTGTCTGATAGAGGGAACCTAACTGAACACATTTACAGAAGTTCAGACTTTAATTCAAATGAACATTAGCTTTTTGAAGCTGAATTATCAGAAGCTCCAGAGTCACTTTGTAAAATCATGGCCCAGTTGCCCCAACTGACCTTACCAAGTTCGCTTGGGAACTAAACACAAAGGGTCTTGCGTTACTCTGACCGAGACATACATATAGCACCTCATGACCCATTGTCAAGAATTTTGGGCTGGGCACTGTAGGGAGTGTTACTCAATGAATTTTTTTAGTGATATATAATATATTCAGTGATGTGGTAAATGAAAAACAATGTATTTTTAATACGTGATTTATCACATTGATTTATCACTAAGCGTAGAACCAACAGAGTGAAAAGTGTCCAAGTCGGGATTCAAACCCCGAACCCTTGGAATAGCGCTCTAAGTGCTCTACCATTTAAGCTATGAGGATGATACCCAGCTTAGCAACTCTCATTCATATATATTGGTAAGGCTGCAACTGCAGCCAAGATGGAACAGTCTTCATGAGCACACAATCCTGCAGCGAAACATGAGACACAAATAAACTCAGCATCGGTAAACACATACGTAATTTTAATTAATTTATCTTAAAATCTGTCCAAGCCGGGAATTGTCCTCGTAGCTTAAATGGTAGAGCACTTGGAGCGCTATTCCAGGGGTTTCGGGTTCAATCCCCGGCTTGGACATTTTTCACTCTGTTGGTTCTACGCTTAGTTAGCAATGTGATAAATCACGTATTAAAAATATTCAACAATTTCAAGCGTAATTTAACTGCTGAAAATTAATTACAATTACATAGGAAACAATATGTTTTACTCTTGTATATATAAATATTTTACTTATATAACCCTTTTCGGCGCGGAGTAATTCTGTTTATAAACTGATGAAATTATAGATTGACACCAGAATGTATTAGAAAATACAAACTTGCTTATTTTCAAGTGCGTTATAAAAGGAAAATTTTAATTAAATATTCTGGATGCCAGTGAAATAAAAATTAGGTGTCCTTTTTTAAGGACACCGCCCGCGAAAGGGTTAATCATTGATATCACTGGTCTACAAAATAAAACTTTTTTCTTGCCTTTTAAATAAACGATATATTTTTATGCTAATTTGGGGTCACAGAATATGAATTAACCATTAAAATTTTATGTTAGCTCTCGGTGTAAAAACATGACTAGTACGAAAAATTATGATTTTAAATTAAACGTCAAAGAACATAAACTATTTATTTAAAATAAAAACATTTTTTTTTAAAACTTTTTAACTATTAAAAAACGCATCAAATTATTTAGTTTTTTTTTTTTTTCACATGAATTTAAGAATTTATAAACATTATCAAGACTTTAACCTTATATTATCAATCAAGAAGTCCTCATTTTTTTCTCTTGTCTTTTTCTGTTCAGTTTCAGGGCATCTCTATTCAAGTTCAACGCCGCAATTAGCAGGGGGAAAATCCAGATGAGAGTGAAGAAAGTGAATTTTTAGAGACATATTCCAACCCAGCTGCTGATACTTTTGTAGCAGATTGTTTACAAGCTCATCATAGTTCTCTGATCTCTTTTTTTCCCGAAATTCCATAATATCCTTGTTGAAATTGTAACAAATTTCATCGTTTTCAGTATTAAGACCTAAATTTGACACCTATGTTTGGATTCTTTGATAAATTTTATTTTCAGATATCAAACAGGAAATGATTTGGTGAAGTAGTTTAGGATATATACAAAAATAACATTTGGGACTCCTAATGTTAAATACATTTTTAATATTGTTCCTAAAAACAGGCAATGCGGGTAATTTTTTAAGCATAAGTTAAAAAATACTTGATGGAATGAGCTGTAATTTTAAATTTACATATTTGAAACTTCTTCGATATCTGTTAAGGCTCTGCTCAACAAGCAGAAAGCGTTTTGTCACATTTACAAACTCATTTTTTAAAGGGAACATATAAAATTGGAAAGCCTGGCCATGGAAGCGATTTGGAATAGAACTGTGTTTTACATTTTTTGATCAAAAAATTACCCACTGAGTTATAAGCGATTTTGATCTCGTAACAAAGACGTTTTTCTCCCATCCTTGAGCGCTTATTCTTCTTTCTCGCGGAAATTCGGTTCAAAACGTCCACTTTGACACGATTTTCTGAAAGATCTATTGCGTTTGCACAAAAACAAAAAAAAAACAGCTCGATTACATAGTTTCTGAGCAACAACATCTGCAAGTTTCATGTATTTCCAAACAGAAATAAATTAAAACTTATGTCACAAAGTTCCCTTCTGGATTTGAGGTCTTAAAAGATTTATAGGTTTTCCTATATATTTTTTAAATATTAATTTTAAAATGCATATTTTTGAATAAAATTCTTAGCTTTGCATATCTGTATTTCCAAAACAACAGTCAATGAAACTTTTTTATGGTGATATCCGTGTTTAGTTGGTTGATTTCATCCAGAATTGCACACTTTTACTTCAGAGGCAATTTCCGTGTCGTAGAGTGTATTTTAATTTCATACTTCAAAAGATAAAACTTTAAGCTTTTACAGTTTTAATATTACAGACATTAATTTAAAAAAAAATGTATATTTTTAGAAAAATCTCCTCATCCACCTTCAATTCCATCATCACCAATATCTTTTGAAAGTTGTTCTGTGGGAAATGGAGGATGTGATCATGATTGTAAAATGACAGCTTCTCAAACTATTGCATGTACTTGCCGAAATGGTTATGAACTCCACCCGGATGGGAAACAATGCATTGGTAAGCGTATTTCATCACTTACAAAAATTAGAAACTATGTACATTTCTGGAAAAGAAAAAGTAATCACCCCCAACTAACTCTGCCAAAAATCGTCGTATAGAAATTTGGCTGGTACCAATTGATTTTTAACAACGTTTACTAATTATTTCTATATAGGAATTTTTATTTGGTGTAGTCTACATATAGGAATTGTATGGAATGATTTCCCGTTTAGTTAAAATTTAGCGAAAAATCCAGATAACGTCAAAATTAAGTGTGTGCATTGAATTTTTTAAAGCTTGCTACAATTTCTATATGCAGCTGGTCCTCTAAGAAAAATTATAAATTAGTAGTCGGTATTATTAACGTAATGGTAATAATTACATTTTACATATGATGATTTGCTTTTGAGTGAGTAAGGGGTAACTATTTATTTTCTCCAGGGCTGTAGAAAAGCGAATAATGATGCATTGTAAAACACCAATTTTCCCTATGAAAACTTACAAAATGTATACCTTTCTTTTCAGATTCCAATGAATGTAGCACGGATAACTTTGGCTGCACCCATTTATGTGTTAATATTGTTGGTAGTGCTTATTGTGTTTGCCCAAATGGTTTTACGCTGCATGCGGACAGGAAGACTTGCATCGGTATAACATTTAAGAATACACTAACCCGAAAATGGTTAAAACTTTGAAACTTTTTTGCAGAACTGCATTGTACAGCTTTCTTGTATATAAATGTTCAAATATTCATTCGCATTTAAATTGTTTATCTATATATATATATATATTTCTGATTTATAAATCGCAAATATTACAATATTCAAAAACGGAAATTTTGAATGTCTCCTCCTTCTTCTTCTTCTTCTTTTTTTTTTTTTTTTTTTTTTTTTAATAACTAAACAAAGATTTACAAATATAAATTTTATGTGGTTTCTTGTAATTGTGATTTAAGATTCTGAAAGACTTCCTTGTAAAGAAATATTAAAGAAATAAGAGGAAAATTTCATTGGAATGTATTTTACCATGTCATTATTATTTTATTTTATTTTTATTGAATGTAGATACCGACCGGGTGGGCAAAAAGTCCGTAGAAACTTTAAAAATTCATAAAAACCGAAAAAATAACCGAAATGAAAAACTGTTTGCGGGGTTAGCATCTATAGATCACGGGAATTTTTTAGAGACATAAATAAAAAATAACTCAGAAAATAGCCGACAGATGGCGCTGGTTCATGCGATTTTGGAGGAAATATGCAAATGAGACTATTATAAGAACTTGCACTCCTAATCCAGAACTAGTTCGCAGTTGTGAGCCGTGTCCGTCATCACGGATGCTGAGTGCGAAGGATAAAACTTTGTTGGTGAAATTATTTTACGTGAACCAAGGATCAGCAACCATTGCTTTGCGCAAATTCCGAGTTCAGAAGAATGTATGGACTAGAAAAGGGCCTTTAACAGCGACAGGCCTCATAAAGCTTGTTCGGCGGTTTGAGGAAACTGGAACGCTGGAGGATCGTGTAAGATCCGGACGACCATGTTTAATGAAGGCACGTTCGCCGCGTGTTCCAGCCGAAATGGAAGCGATAGCGCCTGATTCAGCTGCAGGGACCAGCAGTGCATATGAAGCTGCCAGACGCTTAGATTTATCACCATCCTCGGTACGCAATATTCTCCATGGAATACTTGATCTGTACCCATAGGGATTACAGTCGTGCCATAAACTTTTACCAGCGGATACCGTAGAGAGGGAAGCAATTGCGAGGTGGGCTTTCTCCAAAATCGAACAGAATCCCACATGGGTTTTTAACATCTTCTGTACAGATGAAGCGCATTTTTCGCTTCATGGCGACGTTGATACCCATAATTGTCGCATCTGGGCGACGTCTAATCCACATGAGTACACCCAGAAACCATTGCATCCCCCAAAAGCGACTGTGTGGTGTGGATTCAGAAGTTCATTCACCATTGAACCTTTCTTCAATGAAACGCAGTGCCCAGTAAATGGGTGAAAAACGGCTACGGTGAATGCTCAGCGTTATTTAATGCTGAGCCCACAGAGCGTGAGAAGGTCAGGCCATGTTTGCGTGAAAAAGATGCGCTTTCTACCGTCATGTTTATGCAAGATGGATCATCTAGACACATTGCTACTCCTGTCAAGGAATTCCTGATACAGACCTTCGGGGAAGACATTCATTAGCAGGGGATCTCAGGTTCCCATGGCTTCCTCGGTCTCCAGATTTGAACCGGCAGATTTCTGGTTATAGGGATATTTGAAATCCCAGGTGTATCGATCCGGTCCGTGTAATCTGTCGGAACTGAAAGATGCGATCCGCAGAGGGGTGTCATCTGTACATCCAGACCTGCCACACTCTGCCGTTGCTGGATTTGTGAGTTTCCTGCAATGTGTTATCCCTTGTGGTGGTGGGCATGTGGAACGCATAGAGCTGTAATTAACGATTTGGAGTCCCTCTGTTCGGTATTTGCGTATGTTTCCTTTGACTTGGGTACGTCAGCGCCACCTATTGACTGTTTTTTTTAGTTTTGTTTTTTTCCTGTCTTAAAAAAATTCCTGTGACCTATAGATGCTGATCCTGCAAAGCGTTTTTTATTTCGGTTATTTTTCCGGTTTTTATGAATTTTTAAAGTTTCTACGGACTTTTTGTCCACTCGGTATGTATGTTCTATGAATGTTCTGTGTATGTTTGTCATCATAAATGCCTTTTATATCTCGTAAACGTTTTTGTAGTTTCAGCTGGTAATACATGCAATAATATTACTTAAAATTTCTTCCAAGATGACTTCACATTGTGACAAAGAGAAAAATCTGATCATCTAATTTTTCAGGCTTTCCATTAGTTTTATTATTTCTAGTAAAAGACAAATAACAGTAGTAATTTCTTTGGAGAACGAATAGAACTTATTGTGTCCGTTGAAAATTAGTCCCGTTCATATCTAACTTTGCTGTTAAAACATTTTATTTCAAACTAGAAAAAAATGATTTTACGAAGATTTATGTGGCAATAACAGTTTATTCAATATGTTAAAATATGTCAAAACAGCTTCTTTGGATATACTGTATGGCCAAAAGTCAACCGACACTGTCAATTTTAGACGTCAAATAGCTAGAAAAATATTTAAGAAATATTTTGAAACTTTGGGAATTTAAAGAACATGTTTGACTTTGCGGCGAAGGTTTGGAAACTGGAGTAATTAGAGTGCCAACAAAAAATTGAATAAACAAATAATATTTGAAATCAGCCTGTAAAATAAAATACTCGAAATTATCTGTAACTATAGCCCATGACTATGTGAGTCCTATATAAAATTTAGGTTCATTTGAGTAAGAATAGCTTCTTGGGACTATAAAAAGTTTCTTTTAAAAATTCAACAGATTTTCACGTTTTTTGGTAGCTTTCGTACAATAGTTTCAATTTTGAATTTTTTTTATGAGCTTGTTCTGGTGCTTCTTTAAATGAGAACCAAATCATCAGTAAAAAATGACAATAAAAAATAATAAATGAAAAATAACAATTTATCGAAAATTCATTTTAATTCCGATACGTTTAGAAAGCAACTGAAATTCAGCTCAATATATCGTCCGATAGTTTCCGGAATTTTCAAGATATTAGACTGGCCTTTTTGATATGGGTTGTTCTATGTTGCGAACTACCAAATTATGAAAAAAAAAATTTTACCGTTTGTGCATGTCCAGTTAAAAGTTATTTAAAAAAATGTTTACACAAATGCAAAATACAATGTTTCATTAAACATTTAACGTATTTTTATTTTCTTGTTTCAGTATATTATTTCTACTGTAATTTGTCAAATTTCCTGAAAGTAGTGCTAAATTTCATTGAAAACCTCGCATGCTATAGACGAAAAACATGCGAAAATCTCTTGAGTTTTTTAAACAAACTTTTATATCACCATGTACAGTGTACACTGATGCTATTCTTACACAAAGGAGTGCAAATGTTGTGTTCTGAACTAGTGTTTCCAGGTGTCAGGGCTCTAAATGCTCTGGACACCACTAATTTATTACAATTTATTTCGCCATCTTTAATCACAGGTAATTCTACCCTTAGATAAGGCGAAGAAATTTACATAAAAAAACTGGTGTCCAAAGCATTTGGGGTCCCGATTTACTCGGAACACCTGGAAACACTATACAAAACCCACGTACAAGTGTTAGAACTACGGATCGTTTAGATCATTTTATTTTACAGAGAGATCTCATTTGTTATTGTTTTTATTAACCATTTGGGAAAATGGTTATTGTTCTCTGTCAGGGTAGGAAATCAAAAACATATCTGAGGCGTTTTATTGGTTGAATCCGCATTTTATTCGTTTTCTGATTGGTCTATACAGTAATCTGTATTTCCCTTTACTTTCAACAGAGATGGATACTTCTGTTGCCACTATGACAAAAAACTAATAAAAACTACAAAAAAATTAATAACTCAGAAACAAATTGAGATACAGCTTTCAAACAAATTGCATTTAAAAGTACGTTTTTTTTCTCTATACGACGGTATAAAAAGTAATATTGCGGAATGTTTAGAAGTTTAAGAATGAAATTTCATTTAAAATTGGTCGTCAGATTTCTTGGACGATGGAAAAGCCTTTTCCCGAACAGCCAATGAAATGCTTGGATAATACGTAAGTTTCAGGAAATCTGACGAGTCGCAGGCGATTTTTGCCACTTGCAATTTTTACGTGTAATAACACTATTAATGTTTAATTCATGGCGTACGTAATGTATGATCAACTCCGTGCGATTTTTATGTCTTAAATTTTAGTCTTTGAAAAAATCATTTTCCAAATGGTCGTTGTAATTTGTTAAATTGCTTTTTTATTTTTAATTTGTTGTGTTTACTCTGATTGCCCTTGTGTCCAAATCTTCGCTGAAAAGTATAATCCAAGTTGAAAGTGCCCGGTAACTAAAGCCATATGATTTATTATGAAGCAATGAGAAAATAAAAGCTATTTAACATTCAAAATTTCAATTAAAATTCTCAGCTTCTTTTTCTAATTTTAAAATATAATGTTTAAAACTAATTTGCCTCTGTTAAATTTGTTTCTCAGCCCAGCATTTATTATTTTCAGGCTTCAAATTCGAACTAACTTTAATATAAAAATAGCTGAGGTAAACACAACTCCCTGTTTTCTGCGGTCAGTTCTTCTTCAGCTAATCCCATGAAGTTCTTCAGCGGAATGGACCAGATATCAATAAAAAGATCCTAATCCAATTAGTAGTAATGCAACGAATTGTCTCCGCCCTAGCCTCTTACTGGAAAAAATTAGAAGGAACTGAATAAAATCGGCCTGTTAAACCGTGCACTTTCATTTCAGCGAATTTAAATTCTATATATCTTCTATGTTTTATAAATATCATTTCAGTTAGTTCTGTTCCTCTAAACATTTTTACTTCTGGCGAGTGAACATGATGCCAGCTTTGAATAGGATCCTGAGTTCTAGCGTCATTTCTCCTAACTAGTATGAACGTAGTATGAAAGTTGCCAACCTTACAACTTTTGACAAGTCAAATTTGCAATATATTTTGAACCAGAAATTTTTATTTGATAAATAAATGAATTCAAATAAATATCACATGCCAACAAAACACATTTTATTAAAAATATTTTTTGTTTCACAATATGTTTATTTGACTTGGAAAAAAGAAAAAAAAAACGAGAGTTTACCGTTATGAATCTAATTTTTTAGTTTTTTTTTTTTTTTTTTTTTTTTTTTTTTATGTGATTAAATTTGCTGCCTTTATAAATACGATCACATTAAATTCATGTCATTTTTTAATTCTACATAAAATACATATTTCAACAGTTTATTTTTTCTATATTTGTGAAACTTTACTTTCATAAATTTGAATAATTTTGCACAACTTTTTCCCCATTTCTTGTAATTGATTACCATTTTTAAAATATACTACTCTTGTAATTTTGGCCAGAAATGTACAGTCGTGGGGAAAAAAAGTAAACGTCCCGTATTAACACTTCAATAAATTATCGTAGAAGAAAGTTACCGGTGCCGAAGGATTGGAAATAAAGTGTACTTTTAAAGGATGTATATAAAATTTACTTAGGGACCCATCTACATATTAAAACGAACCCAAACATAATTTTTTTCAATGGCAATACCCAATTTTAAGAAGATATTTCAAATTTTCGGGTCAAACCATGCCTAGACACCAAATTTCAAGTCATTTGAATGATAAGTTTTTGAATTATACACATTGAAAATTTAGTGCTTCTAATGTTAAATTACATTTCCATATTTTCATTAATATCTCCTGAAATTATACTCCTAATGTGCTATTTTTTGTGTAGCAATAATACTAAAATACCTAAACATAAATACGTTGAATTTGCAACTTTTTATAATTTTATTATATGAATTATGAAATTAATATTCGAAAAAATTATGAATTGCAACCTACATTTTTTTTTTTTTTTTTTTTTTTTTTTTTTTTTTTTTTATGAATTTAGATTAATTAAGTCCTGCTTTATGGAAATCCAAAATTTACATTTTTCTTCCAAATAGTTTTCAAATTATGCTTTTAAAAAAAGGCAAAATGATGGTTTAAGAGCCCATCTATGATAGAAGTGACTAGATGTTTTGAAATTTCTTATGCTATCCAGTAATCTAGCAGTCTTCAATGATTGCTTGAGTGGCGCTTAAGATGCCTTGATCAAGAAGGGGTTCCCTCGGTCAACAATCGAGTACCGAACTTCAATTTGGATACAGCCCCTAAAATACGCTTGTTTTAAAATAATTAATTTCTCGAAAACTTATCGTACGAATTGCATAAAAATTTGTTTTTAGGCTAGTTGAAGAGTGTAGAGTTCATTTATGTATTCATATGTGTACTGGTATTGAAAAAAAAAGTTATGGTTCGTTTTAATATGTAGATGGCCACCTAAACAAATTTTATATACATCATTTAAAAGTAAACTTTATTACCAATCGTGTGGTACCAGTAACTTTCTTCTACGATTTTTTTTTTCAGAGTTAGTAAAAGGTGTTTTTTTCCCACCTTCCCACCTTTTTTCAACCTTTTTTTCCCACGACTGTACTACAAAAAAACTTCCAAATAATATTTTAATAATTTTACAAATGAATGAATTTTGAAAATTGTTCTTTAACTTTCTTGTTTTTGCAGATATCGATGAATGTTCACACGGTAACCGCTGCGACCATGAATGCATCAACACTCTTGGAAGCTATTTTTGTAAATGCAAACCAAGTTACATTCTTATAGAGGGATACAAATGCGAAGGTATTTAAAAGTAACATTATGTTAAGAAAAATATTTAAATTTGTTAATGAAAATAAAAGTCTTTAAAAATGTAACTGCTCCTCCAGTTTGTTTTTAAATATATCTTTTTTAATTAATACAGGCGCTTAAATAAAAAGGCGAAATTGATTCAATTTATCACTTTTTATTGAAGTTCAAAATATGTTTTATTAATAATGCGTAGTATATTATTTAAAAATTTATGTGTTTTCTTTTTCATTGTGCACTAGGATAAGTATTATCTTAAGGCTGTTCTCAAATCCAAAAGGGCAACTTTATGACATAAGTTTTAATTTATTTTTGTTCGGAAATGCATGAAACTAGCAGGTGTTGTTGTTCAGAAACTATATAATCGAACTGTTTTTTCTGTTTTTTCTTTTTTCAAACGCAATATATCTTTCAGAAAATAGTGTCAAAGTGGGCGTTTTTGAATCGAATTCCCGCGCGAAAGAAGAATAATCACTCAAGAAAGGGTGAAAAACATCTTTGTCACGTGATCAAAATCGCTTACAACTCAATAAGTAATTTATTTATCAAAAAATGGAAAACGCAGTTCGATTCCAAATGAGTTGAGGAGAACAGCCTTAAGAGGTTAATCCACCTTGGCGCTCGGAAATATGGGTATAAAAATAATATTTTTTTACGCAGCTATTACATATATATAATAATTTTTTTTATTTTACACACATTCATAGATGTTTTATGAACTATTTAAAAAATAATAATAATAGATATTAAAGAATGACGCATGTATGACACATATGACGCATATGAAGTAGCATATCAAATAGGACCCTCTTTTGAAAATCCTTGCTGATGGTGTAAGTTTTTTCTTAGTGAAGCATCGTCTCAAAAATAAAAAAATTATTTTTTCTTATTTAGAAAAGTAATAGCTAAGATGTAGCATAGGGGGGGGGGGGGGTGTAGAAATGACTGGGAATGAAATTGATTTTTTATTTTTATTTTTGAGTTTTAAGAATTTATAAAAAAAAAGAACGCGGCATCCAATCGCAAAAATTCTAAGCTACATCTTAAATAATATTATACGGAATATGTGGTTTAAATTTCATAAAAATGGGTTATGGGTACATGGAACATAAAATGGTTCAAATTTTTGAGTTTTTAATTATCGGCATAAAAAATAGAGCTAAAAGATTACGGTGCTAAATGATTATGGTCCTAAAAGATTATGGTGCTGGAAGGTTTTAAAATAATATATTTTAAGCAAAGTGGGTATGTATATATTTTTTTTACTTTTTTTCGAAATGTGTTTCTTTTTTTAGGCTTTGGTACACTTTTCTAAAATTCTATTTTAGGTAAACAGTTGAAACTTTCCAAAATTGTGTAACTAACTTGTTTCTTTAAAAATATCGAACATTAAAGTCTTGAGTGGAAATAAACTTTAAATAATGCAATATGTTTATTAAAACTTTTAAGAGTTTCAAAGTTTTTTAGCAAAATCTTTTTAATTTTATTTCTTATAAGCTAAAATGAAAGTCGCTTCTTATTATTCTCAAATAGTATGTTTTATGACACCACAACAAATTTTAAGGTGATACATTCAACAATTCTTTAGAAAAGTGTACCGAATAGACATATTGTTCACAAAATTTCATAGAGATACTTAAAAAGTTAATTAGTTCTTGAAAACTAATTTATGTGTGAAATTAATTTCTTTTGATTTATATATGGGCTTTAATGTGTATATTTAATGTATAAAATGTTTCATTTCTATCTCTATTTTTAAGTAAAATACATGATGTTAAATATTTCACAAAAACTGCTTCATTTTACTTGTTGAGATATTCCATGTGCCCTTCCTTAAGTAGATGTTGATATATCTTGTACACCAGTTGGAGAAAAGTAGTTTCTAGAAAGACATAAAAAGAAAAAAAACAGTACCGAGTCAGTACCGAGAAAAAAAACAGTACCGAATATAAAAATATTTTTTTTATTGTCTTCAATATGAGATTCCTGGACCGAACATGACACTTCCAGTAATGCCGTGATGTCCTCCGACTCCTTCAGAGCAGCTTTTTTCAATTTCTCGGCCTCTTTAGTCTCTTATTTTGCTCAGGTGTTGGCTATAAATACTCGCTGAAAATCAAAAGTTCTCGGATAATCGTAGCGCTATAACTCCGGAAATAATTTTAATTTTGAAATGGTTAAAATATGCTTTAAATGTTTGTTTTAAATGCTTAAAATATGCTCAAAGTATAAACAATTAATGTAATAAAAAAATGAAAATCTTAAGGTGGTGTAACCTCTTAAATAATCTTTAATATACAGGTGCGGAAGGTATTTGAGAGCACACATTTTATGTGAAATACCACCATAGTTATAAATCCTTTTCTGTTACGTATAAACATGACGGAACCTAGACTAACTGAGGAAATGTAGAGGCATACTATCATTGTCTCATCTGCATAAGAACACTCCGATTTAGAGATTGCCGCATTCTTGGAACTCGCCCAGTCATTCGTATTTACAGTAAGGAGCGAACTGAAGGCTGCCAGGTTTGATGTGGTAATTGTTTCATACAGGAAACGACATTGTCAGCGATATGATGTTATCAAAACGCTGGAATTCGTAAGTCGTGATAATGAAAATCCTAGTAAGCCGATGAAGACACTCGCTAAGGAGCTGCAGGTTGATAAGGCTACCATCCGATGTATAATTCATGAGGACTTTCATTAGAGGTCGTACGTGATGAAGAGAGGACAGTTCTTGTCCGAGAGAATCAGAGAAAACCACCTGGCCAGAGTAAAGCGCCTCCTTAACAATATAAAACATCAAGAGGAGCCAGGAATGCTGATGTTTCCCTCCGATGAGAAAAACTTTGTCCAAGTCCAGAAAGTGACCCGTAAAAAGATCGGTAGTTGTGTAAAATCCCCGAAGTAGTTCCGACCGTCACGCACAGAAAATTTCCAACCTCATTAATGATTCTGTGAATCGTGAGCAGTGAAGACGACCTGATACCTCTACATTTCTTTTTTCAATGTGCCAGTGTCAACGCCGTTGTGTATACCGTAGTGTTAACAAAGCTCTGGATAACTTCTGTAGCACGTGGGAGGCCTTACTTTTTTCAACTAGACTCTGCAGCATCCCATACAGTGCATACAACCCAATAATGGATAGCCAAAAACTTTCATGACCATGTCATTCTCAACTTGTCTCTTCTCAGCTCCCTAGTTGTTAACCCGATAAGCTATTAAAAGTATGTGGTTGAGAGGGGCTCCAGCAGTCATCCACACAACACTATTTCGGCTCTCAGAGCAGACGTTGTGTATGCAATAGCAAACTTTCACAACACCCATTTGATTCTTGCCAGCAGGCAGTTTCGAAAAATTCTCTATTACTAGTGCCTGTTCCTGTTTCAAAGCAGACTTTATTTTGTTCTCAAATATCTGCCACACCCTGTACAATGACACCTCGGCTAACAATCATTGTTTTGCATGTTTTTATGACGCAGTTAACGAACAAGGATTCGGCTTACAAACATATATTCATTCATTCGGGCACTAGCATATATTTATTCATTTGGGCCTTGCATTTTTATTCGATGAGAAATCAGTTTCAGTTAACAAACGTAATTCAGGAATGAGTATGTTTGTTAGTCGAGGTATCACCTATTAACTTATCATAGCACTGCAATTTATATTAATAAGAAAAAGTTGTTACCCGTGTCCGCGTATGTCTGTGGACGATGGCTAAGAAAATCTTTGCGTATGTCTGTGGACGATGGCTAAGGAAATCTTTACTTATCTTTACTTTAAGAGACTTTAATTTTGATACTTTTTTTCGATATTTTTGCATAATGTTTATTTTTATTAATAGACTATATTACTGCTTGAAGTCATTAAAAATATTGAATTTCTCCAATAAATCAGTCAATCCTCATACGTTAAGGTGATCAACGACAAAAAATACACGACGCAATTTATAATTAGTTTTTTTTCTGTTGTTGTTGTTGTTGTTACCTTCACTGCAGTCTTTCTATGACCATCATTGCAGTAATTAAGTACTAAGTGTCTTGATTGGTAAAATTATATTATCTATGTAGCCCGCTACACACAGGTGTCAGTTTTTTCCCAGCACATTCTGTAGGGGAAAATATTTGTTTTGATGTGCACTACCACAACTTATGTTTTTCAATCTTTTTTTTTTTTTTTAAATCATGCAATATGTTTATTTATATGTATGTATATATAAAAAATTGTTTCAGGTTGTAGAAGAAATTCTTATTGGTCGTATGAAAAGGACGCGTGTGTTGACTGTCCGAGAAACTCTCATACTGACTCCGAAGGCAAAACGTCCATCAAGGATTGCATATGTAATTCAGGATATACAGGCAGCCCAGGAGATTATGTTACGTGTGAAGGTAAAATTATAATTTTATCAATACATCCATATATGAAAATTAACATGTTTATATATTTCTTGAATATTATTATATATTTCTTCACAAATGAAATTATGTGACACGAGTTCAGTAAATTTTACCCAAATGATTTCACCTTAGGTTTAATATAGAAGAAGCGACTATATTTAGTAGAAACAGTTTTTATTTTGTTTGCCAAACTGTACGTGTTACAATTATGATCCTTTATGTAGTGTATTTAGTATCATATTTGTATCATTGCACACTATTTCACCGATGTTATACTGTAAAGCCAAAAAAAGTTCTTTGGAAAGGGAAAGGCGAAGGGCAGGGAAGTCGCAAGTTGCATGGCGAGAGGTAAAGAATTACCTGGCCATAACTTTTCAGGGTCAATGGATGGGACGCGGTGATCCCACAGCTTCATCCGCATCAAGTCTATAGATCAACAAAATATTGGGCGCTAGTCAAAACTGGTATCTTAGATTATAATCGTAGATTATTACGTTTTTACCAAGAAACATTTACAGAAAATGCAGTGCTTTGAATTACTAAACCCAAAAATATAAATGAAAAACTAAGATTCATTGTGGTTGTTCAGAATTTGTTTTGTTAGTAGTATATGCATTTATACATTACAGATGAATTTGGCAAAATCAAATATATTATAAAAAAGTTTAAATTAATAATGCACAGTCTCATAAACCGTATACCAAAGAAAATACAAACACTACAAATAAGGTAATTATACAATACTCATGTTGAATATTTACTACATTAACATTTATATTTTAATAGGATTATTTTGAAGATAATAAAACTTTTGGGGCCCTGAAATCTGCGGTAAATTATGTAGTATAACGATTATCAAAGAACATATTTTAATAAGAAATTATCAAATTTAATTTAATTCTGTTTATTCTTACTTTCCAATTTTTCTAATTGGAACAAATTAGCTGTGAGTAATTATATTTTTCTAATAAGTAAAACAATTTCTATAGTTTAAAAATATGTAAAATTTAACAAATTATCTTTAATGAAACACTACTTTGATTCTTTATAAATCAAAAATAGGTTTAGTTAGACGTTATTTTGAACGCTAATTAAGTTTTGAGATATGCTAATCTAACTAATATTTGTGGAATATTAGCAAATACATAATGCCTAATTCGGGTAATTGTGGCTTTAACTTGTTTTATTCCGAATGGTGGTGGTTGTTATTTTGTCAGTGAGTTCTGATTTAATGTTTATCTGATAAAAATTTATAATATTTTAGTTCAAAAATTTAACAAACTCTTTCCCTTCCTTTTTTTAAGATATCGATGAATGCAGCATCGGAAATTTTGGTTGCTCCAGCACATGTGTCAACACACCTGGCAGTGCCTACTGCATTTGTCCAAAGGGTTTCACGCTGGACACTGACAGCAAAACTTGTATAGGTAAAATATGGCAAAATACTCCATGTAAAATGATAATATACATAAATAATTATTTTTTTACTCAGTTATAGAATCTAATATAATTTGCATTACTTTTTGTATACATGTAACTGTAGTCACAATTAATAGTAACTCTGTACTTTTTCATTGACCATGTGTACAGTTAACCCGCAAGCACACGCGCTGGGATAAATCTCACCCCAATCGTATTTTTTCTTCAAAAAAAGGATACATTTTTTGAGGACGCTTCTGACCTGCCTTGTACCTTTCAAGGTCAAGGTCGAGAAGGGGTGGGTGAAGCAATGTCTCATCTTTGTTCGCTACAATTACTAGTAACTCTGTACTTTTTCATTGACCATGTGAACAGTTAGCCCATAAGCACAAGCGCTGGGATAAATCTCACCGCAATCACATTTTTTCTTCAAAAAAAGCATGCATTTTTTGAGGACGCTTCTGACCTGCCTTGTACCTTTCAAGGTCAAGGTCGAGAAGGGGTTGGTGAAGCAATGTCTTATATTTGTTTGCTAGGAGGGGATAAATATACCTCTTGGGATTAAATAATCCCGGGCGTGAACAAACGTTTCATTTCGATACGTTCATTTCTTACGGGATAACATACACTAAAATAATTTTAATGAAAGACTAACATAAAAGCTACTTGTATATATTGATGAAAGGGTATTAAATATAATTAATATCAATTTTGTGAAATAATTCATCTTTTAAAGTGTAAAACAAATCGTTTACATATTTTCTAAAGAAAAAACGAGATTTTTACAGAAACTGCTACAAAATCTGAAAATAAATCTGAAAAGCATGATTTTTTCCCTAAAAGAAGTAGTACTGATGCATTTTACAATATAGAACAGTAGATTTGTTTTAAATCTCATTTAACCAAAATCCAGCGCAATTACACCGAATGAGAGACAAAATGGGGTGAGATTTATCTCACGCGTGTAGTAACGTAATGGAAAAGTGTGCATGTGCCGACGGGTTAAAAGAAATTTTTGAACTAGCTGCTATTGTTAATTTCATTTTTGCAAAATTATTCTAAAAAAGATTTCCATTTTTTTAACAATCTTACTCTAAGCTTTGATATCTTCTACAAGCTACCAGCATTCAACTGTAGTTTTGTTGCACCTTTCCTAGAAACCGTGATAACCTTTCTCAATGCAGTATTTCAAGCTGAGGTAGCTTTTAAAGGTAATAAATAAAGTAAGGTTACAGATTAATTTAATGAACATTATTTGGATACAACTAAAATAAAAAAACGAACACAAAATGTCTGTACAAAAAGGTAGCTATAGAAGTAGAAATATGAAAAAAATTCAGTTAGAAGCAAAATAACCATCTAAAATTAAATCATTCGCCCTTAAAAACTAGCCGGGTGTAGCAATCCCAAAACATTCTTCTGATATGTTAATACTTCCTGAAAATTGTAGCATAGCAGCGCCATCAGTTAGGTGACTTACACTAAAATCTAATCAGCAACAACTTATGTCAACTTCTAACTGAATCTAAAGTTTGATGAAAATCCGTGCATTAGTTTTTGAGATAGAGCTATTGAGGAAATCGTAAAAAAAAATTGCGTAGCAGCAAACACATCAGCAACTAATTTACACCGCAAACTAATCAGGACCAATTTATATCAGGAACTAATTAAATCTGAAGTTTGATGAAAATTCGTGCATTAATTTTTGAGATAGAGCTATTGCAATAATCATGTATAATTCAGCATAAGAGCTCCACCTGTTGTGAGATAAAGTAATCAGCACCAAATTACATCAAGAACTAACTAAATCTGAAGTTTTATGAAAATCCATGCATTAGTTCTTAAGATATAGCTATTCGCGGAAATCGTGAAAAATACATCATAGCAGCGCCATTTGTTGGGCGATTTACACTAAAAAGTAATCAGCACCAATTTATATCAGGTACAAACTGAATCTAAAGTTTTATTAAATTCTGTTCATTAGTTCTTGAGATAGAGCGCCCACAAAATTTGTGTCACAGACAGGCAGGCAGACAGAGTCAGAGACTCACAGACAGACATTTTGTAAAAACATGCTTTTCGGGATCTCGACCCCTAAAACGTGTAAATCCTTCGAAAACCAGAATTCGAAAATTTTCACGAAAACAATACTTTCTTCTTGCAAAGAAAGAAGAAAGTAAAAAGGCAACAAACCGGTCGCACTACTTGCAACTCTTTAATTAACTTATTCATAGTTCCTAAGAAGCTAAAATCAACTTAAATGTTTGGATAGTTTATTAAGGCTGTTCTCAATTGCTCTGCTCAACAAATGCAAAATGTTATGACACATTTACAAATTCATTTTTTAACGGAAAGGTTTAAAATTGGAAAGCCTGATCATGGAAGCGATTTGGAATCGAACTGTGTTTTTCATTTTTTGATAAATAAATTATCTATTGAATTATAAGCGATTTCGATCACGTGACAAACACGTTTTTAGCCCTTTCTTGAGTTCTTATTCTTCTTTCGCGCGGAAATTCGGTTCAAAATACCCACTTTGACACTATTTTCTGAAAGATCTATTGCGTTTGCAAAAAAACGGAAAAACCAGCTCGACTACATACTTTCTGAGCAACACCTACTAGTTTCATGCATTTCCGAACAAAAATAAATTAAAACTTATGCCATAAAGTTGTCCTTTCGATTTGAGAACAGCCTTAACACGTTGGCGGCTAAGCCGTATGAGGTGAAATCATTCCTCGTGGCTGAAAGTTTTTTTTTTTGTTGTTGTTGAAATTTAATCTTAATGCAATGCTATAAATGTTCCATAACAAATTTTGCCGATTTTTATATTTTTGTCTGGAAAAAAACGACTGTCGACGGTTGTTCGAGCCCGCCATTAGGAATTTATGTAGGAAAAGAAACATGGATAATATTTCAAATACCAATCAATATTAATTTTATTTATGTTTATTATAATCAAGCAGATTTTATTTAATGACAAATGTGTTTAATATTTAAATTTATAAAAGTATTCATTGTTTCCAAAAAGTCAATTTGCGTAATTTTTGTTGAAAGAGGTTTCAACGAAAAATTGTATACCTGGAAGATGGGATTTTCTTTGACCTTTTAAAAATATCTTTGGAAATATTTATTGCACTTTCCTGTAAAGGAGTGGTTACAATGAAAAATATCTTACCCGTGAAATAAGTCATGACCCATAACAAAAATTCTATGATCCCGTTACACATTATCTTTCTCAAGTTCAGTTTCATTTGAAACAATTACTTCCTGCAAACATTTTACCTGAAATGACCTATATTTGAAAAATGCCACAACTGAAGGAATCAGTGGTAAGAAAAGGGGTTCCCCTTTTATGATTTAGGCTAGGGGAAAATTTAAAGATGTTACCAGTTGGCTGGACAGATACAGAATGAATTGAAACAGCATTAACAGGTGTCGAAGGGTCGTCGACAGCCGCCATTTGGAGAGGGGCGCTAGTGTCGAACACCCTTCGACACCCGCCGCCAACGTGTTAACTCATACACTGTTTTATTATCATCATTATTTAATAATAATAGAGAGGTCTTAAAAGGGAAATATTCATCCCTATGTTTTATTATACATCCAGAATTCTTCATCTTTGAACGTTACATCTAACAAATTATTAGAATAAAAAATTTAATTAAATTTTCTTCATTAGTGCGAGTCATTGTAAAAGTTCTTTTTTTAAACATGTCTTTTACTGTTGTTTTGTTTGTTTTATTCCGTTAATTTAAATAAAACATTAAGTAGATTCGGCGAAGTTAATGTTTTTCAAAACTAATAAAACAGTTGACTGATAATAAAATTTATGCCGTGTGGTAACCGTAATTGAAAAAAGACTGACAACCTTTCCCCGTAAAAAAACACCTTGTTGCGAAGTCCTTCTTATACAAATGTTGACGGTACGATCTCACGGTAAAACGGACTGGAATTGGAAAACAGCTTTTGAATTTTAGAATTGGAACTTGTAGTGTTTTAAGTTTATATCGAACTGGTGCCTTGAAGCAGTCACAGATGATGGTGAATATTTATAGACTGTATATATTGGCCTTACAGGAAGTAAGATGGAAGGACAATGGGATGAGAGATATTGGTAATTTTACAATTTTTAATAGTGCAAGCACAGGAAAAAACGCGCATGGTACTGGATTCATGATAAGAAAATGCCTTAGAGAAAATATTGATTTCCGTGATATAAACGAAAGAGTATGTATCTTGAGATTGGGAGCAAAGTTTTTTAACGTTTCAATAGTATGTGTCCATGCACAAACAGAAGATTCCGAGGATGAACAAAAAAAATACCTTTTGTTGAAAACTGCAGAATGAATTTGATAAAGATATCAAGACATGATGTTAAAATTCTAATAGGTGATTTTAATGCTAAAATTGGAAAAAAACACTTTTATATTTATACCAACAGTTGGAAAATTTAATTTACATGAATTGTGCAACGAAAATGGAATAAAAGCTGTAGATTTTGTGCTTCTAACGACCTAATCAGAAGTAGAAGCTTTGAACGTAAGATTACATAAAGAGACCTGGATTTCTCCTGTTGGAAAGACAAAAAACCAAATTGACCATATAATGATCGACAAAAGACACGATAGTGATGTTATGAATCTGAGAAGTTATAGAGGTGCTGATTTTGATACTGGTAATTTCTTTGTTATTATGAAATACAGAGAAAGAATTACAAGATTTCGAAATGAAAAAGGAATCAAATAGATAAAATTTAAAGTAAAAAATTTGCTAAACAGACAGAGAAGAAAGGTTTGCCAAAGTAAATTGCCAGAAAGAATAGCTATTGAATATGCTGAATTTAATGAGAAAGATATAATCAATAGTAAATGAGATAAATGCAGAAATATCACATTAAAAATTGTTGAGAAAGTTGTTGGAAAGGAAGATAACAGGGAAAACAATGAATTATTTGATGAATAGTTCCGGCAAATTGTTTGATTTGACTGCCTGGGAGAGACTGTTGAGACAAGGAAACCAAGTCTGTAGATTATATTGTTCCTCCCGATTTCCTTTATCGATATCTTAAAAAAAATTACGTTATTCAGCCAGAGCTGAAGCTTCCAGAAAACGCGACAATGGGAGTTATTTCCATAAATGTAAGTCCGGCACTGGCCAGGGATATCCCAATGCGAACAAGGGACAGGGACTGATTAAAGATTTTAGAGAAGTGCAGAAAAACGAATTTTCCACGCGACACTGGACAGCAAGGGTCAACATTAGGTGGTGGAAGCCAAGGTTACTATATCTAAAGGTTGCGCCATTTCACCCCGTAGCCAATAGGGAGCGACTCGCTGCTTGACGTCACTGCGCGTGCTAAGATGAGTTTCCCAATTGACTTTGCTTAGAAAGGCGCTATTTTTAATTAAAAAATTTCAGTAGAAATTTTTGCGTGAAAAGAAGTTTAACGATTAAAATATATTCTTTATACATAGGAGAAACATCACATATAAATTTTAAGCTATTATCTCTTTTTAGCTCTTCGAAATTTAATTGTTAAATTTGCTGTCTTTTTCATTAAGTTTCGTTTACGATTCAATATGGAAAAGTTCATTTACATTAAAAAAAAGTGTAAAATAATATTTTTTATAAATAAAATCTTAAAGACCTACAAAAGCAGGAAATTTCATCGTTACACGACTGCAGATAATATTTTGTTAACAATTTTTAATATAGTGTATTTATGATATTCGATTGGTATTCAATTTGAAATCTAAGATAATTCTAATATTATTATAATTTCGATATGTCTTTGATAAAAACCCATAAAAAGTTTTAAAAAATAATAAGTTACGTTTCAACTTCATAGCAAGATTACACAAGATTGAGTTTTGAATAATTAGATTTAAAAGACAAATAAAATAGAAACTTTAATAAGTAAACATATGAATATTTAATATTTTTAAACGGAAATATTTATACGGTATAATTATATGGTTTGGTGGAAATAATTTTTGAAATTCAGATTAATATAATTTACAAATACATTAAAAAGTTTATTTAAAATAATAATTTAATGCTATATAATAATAATAATAATAAATATAAATCTGCATACATAATTAAAAGAAATTAAGGCAAATTATTGCGTTAAAGTGAATTTAACGTTTAACCCATTAACCGCCAAAACTATAAGGTTGAAATTTTCAACTTTTTACCTGAACGGCGTTTGCCACCACAAACTCTGAAAGATAATTTTCGCTTTATATGGTCTTAAAATTTTATGTCTTTAAGTAAGGCCAATTTTTTAATTGAAAAATAGCGGTGGTATGTAAATAACTTAAATAAGTGTATTTATTTTGACTGTTGCGTGAACGCAACACCAGCGGGTAATGGGTTAAACTAAATTTTTACATCCAAATAAAGTGCCATATTTAAAATTTAAAATTACAATTCAGCTTTTTAAAACTTAATTTTAAATGTACTATTGTTTTCTTCAGATGCAGCTAATGTGATTAAATATTAAATTGATTTTTTTTTTTTTTTTATATAATAAAAATGAGGACAGCAGCATTTATAAAGGAGATTTAGAATACAAATAACAGAAATTTTAATTTTTAAATTGCCAAATATTTAAAACTGAATCATTTATGCGATATAGAAAAGTTAAAATTTGAAATTCAGAGCACTATACGTTTATAAATACCTTCCAAAAGAGCTATATAAAATTATATTTTAATGCTGTATGGAAATAAAATTATATAAAATTATTTTAATAAATAATATATTTTAGGTTTTTACCCTCAGAATATGCTTTCATTTCCAGCATTTGATTTCATCACAGGGTGCATTTTGAATATGTATTTTAATGTGTGCTCCTTTATTTGCTATTTCTCGTACTGTTTTATCATGCAATCAAATTTGACTTACTCCACATTTTTGATTTTCTGGCAGCGTATCTCTTTTTTATTTCTAATGAATATATTTGATTAAAATGCTTCAATCGAATAAAAGTCCTGGTTTTCACAAATGTTTTTATTATGGATATAGTAACCTTGTTTTAGAGAAGCAATTAAAGCTTCGTGTGAGGGCAAACTGCCCTGGGTGTCAAAGAAAATAACAATAAATGTTTACTTCCCACCTCCGTCCCTTTTAAAGATCGACTAAAGATAAGAAGCAATAAAAACTCATCTTAGAAAAGAAAAAATACACGACTATTTGAAGAAAAAAATCCCTTCTAAATCGTTTTATTCCTAGAAAAAAATACTTCCGTTAAAGAAAAATGTTTTATTTTGAAGAAACATGCTCTCCTCTGACCAAAGATATAATTTTTTTTAGCATAAATTCTATTTTAAATAAGAAAATAGGTTATTTTCTGTTGCAAGACTCCTCCTTAGCACGCACAATGACGTCATGCGCACCGAAACCTTGATACCAGAAGTAAGGAAGCCTGTGAGTGCGTCACAGAAACTCCCTCGCGACGAGGACGCGTTTCTCTACCAAAGAGACACTCTACACGCGACAGGGGGCAGAATTTGAAAGAGTGTGAACCGACAGATGGGTTCCCCAGGTTAAATTAGAGAAGTAGGTCATATGTTCTTTCTAAGAAGTGAATGAGTCAGAATGTTAGACAATTTGTAGAAGGGTTTTGTATGTATCTAAGATGCCATTGGCTTGTCAGGGTGCAGTGAAAGTGGTCCAAAGAAGCACAATTGAATTTGTATAAGTACCGGTGGAAGGGTCCATGATCAGTAAGAACAGCTGTAGTGTGTGAGCTGAGGTAAAATAATATGTAGGAGACTATTGGGATTAGCATATGAGTGTGTCGGGCTTTTTTTGAGGTGGTCTCAATGTAATTAGCACTCTTTTGTTATATTTGTTTTTAATGAACGTTTGATATAGCTAGGTGGAAGTAGGTAATAATGGTCTATGTTAAGCTTTTGTGGCTTCTTTTGCTAGAGTGTCCGCCAGGTCGTTGCCAAAAATGTCCTTGTGAGCATACTCGTGACTGATTCAAGCACGGCTTACGAGAGGTTATAGAATTTGTTTGATGTTAAGGACTAGTGAGTGTTTGGTTCTGTGGGAATTTACTGCCTGCAGACTAGACAGACTGTCGCTATTTATACAGTGTGTTTGTTTGTATATGAATCCATTCAAGTACTTGCAGGTTGGTATATATCCGGGTTTGGTATACCCGTGTTGTTATCGTCCGGTCAGCAGGACTACTAGTAGATGGTCGAGGTATCCTCCGTGACACAGAAAGCCGATGCCATACCGCTTACTGTTCGAGATCCATCAGTAAAAAATGTTGGCACTGTAGCTGGTGTATACGTGTTACGTTCTGTATTTACTTGAAGGTGAGATGTTTCTTTTGTTGGATGTATCTGTTAACCATGGACTCTTCGTTTATTGCTTATGGAAGAAAATGCTGATCTATTGTTTGGATGTGTGAAAGGTGCACGATTTCTGCTCTTGTTGTATTCATATTCTAATGTTGAAATGATGGGTGATATGCCAATAATTACATTTAGGGCATCTGTTGAGATGATTTTATATCCTCTTGACAGTTGTTGTAGGAATGTTCTTTAGATTAATGTTAATTTTTTGTTGTTGTTAATTTACCTCGTCAAATTCCAGCCCCATAAAGAATACTTTTTCCTATAATTGTATTGTACCATATTTCGTGCATGTTATTAATGATCCCCAAGATTGCTCCCGAAGTTTTGATGCGTTGTGGTGTTCTTTAACTAATTTTCAGTTAAGTTGATTGAAGTGTGCCCTCCAATTTTGATATTTATCTATAGTGACACCTAATACTTTCATATGTGGTACATGGTGCGAGCTAATTCCGTTAATCCGCATTGTTGGCTCCCGTTCTAGCTTGTACGGCTTGACGAATCTTAGGATCTCTGATTTCCCAAATGATAACTGTAGATGATGTGCGTCGAGTAGACGGTTGAATGCTGTGAGTGCTTAAGCCGCTGCTAGTTCTAGGTACAGACGCCAATGACCCGAGAGAATTAGGCTAAAGTCACCAGCAAATACATAGTCGGTTATGCCCTGATGCTCCAGCTTTATAAGAAATATGTTCGCGATTAAGTAGCCAGAGTAGAGATCCAAGACAGGAACTTTAGGGGCACCCTCTCTCCGGACTATGCGGAATGTAACCTGCATCCCATTAATGAAGACACTCCTTTCTTATGAATAAGACTTGAAAACCCCAGCCAAGTTCCCTGCACAACCTAGTGCCCTTAACTTTATAAGTATGTCCCTCCACTGTACGTTATCGAAAACTCCCTCTATGTGTAGTCCAGAACCAGGGAAGTATAGTGTAGTCACCATTAGCTATGCTGTAAGCGCAGGAAGTCAAGATGTCTAACAATTCTTTTTCACATGATCTGCCCCTTCGGAACCCGAACTCTTTAGGATGTAGAAGGGCTTTGTATTCCGGGAAGTGAGTCAGTTGAAAAACTATTAGTTTTCTACTAGTTTTCCGACGGTAGGAAATAGGCAGATCGATCGATATGATTTGGGTTCAAGGGGGAATTTCCCTTTATTTAGGAAGTACACCACTTCCCCTTGTCTCAGAACATCTGGAAAATAGTTATGCTGGAGTCAGAGATTCGACCATCGTGTTAACAGTTTAGGAATTATGTTGAATGTGCTTTTGAGGAATTTGAAATCTATTGAATCTCGACTTGGAGCCTTCTTGTCATTAAAGATGTACAAAGCCGTTCTAATTTCTGTTTTTGTAAAAAGATTATCAGGTGGTGCACCGAATGTCATGTCCTCATTGTTGTTATCATGTTATGCTGCGGTTCCAAATATTTCTGACGTTAAATGTTAAAGGTTGTGCTGTCTTGGTGCGATGCTTGGAGGCCGCTTGAGCATGATTCCGTCTGGAGTGAGCAGCTTTCCTGTGTATATTTTCTGTGTGGTCCCAAACGGGTTTGTGGTATTGCTACAGAACTGTCTTCATGTTTCAGCTTAGGCATTCAATACGGAGCGCTTGTACAGTGCGGATAGCTTCGAGTATTTCGCACTGGGGGATTTGTATGTTTCACGATGATGTTCATCGTCTGTGTCTCTTAGTTTTATCCTCAATTTTGTAAACTGATTTTGTTTTGTTTTTAGTTCTGTGGTTCATTATGGAAATGTAGGTGTTCTCCTAATTGTTTTGAATCTATAGGCTGACTTCACTGCCGTTGAATTGTCTATCAAGGTGGCTATGAATCTATGGATTTAGTTGGCTTCCGTTATGTTGTTTAACTGTTGTCTGAGAAACTGTATGTTTTTTTTAATACATTGGGTGAATTTTCGGGAGTTTCCTCTGGTTGTGTTGAACCTCCTTCGGATTTTTTAGAGTGGCTAAATCTAGAAGGAGAAGTGGATGTACTTGTGACCTGATGCTAGTAATTCCCCTGCTGTATTATATTTTTTATAGGTTGCTTCCGCGTTTTCAATGTTTGCTGTTGCCAAACAGTTAGTGATTAGATATTCGGCGAGGGTTTCTCCGCTGGCAACTGGTTGAGAAAAAAAATAAGGCAAAAGAAAAAAATCCTGAAGCATAGAACAAGACAGTGTGAAAATCACTATAAAACAATTAAGAAATGCACAAAAGTTGCTACGTACAAAAAACACGCTATGAAGCAGTGTAAAATTCAGGAAATTGAAAAGCTATCAGAAATTTGAGATATCAGCCTAATGTATTCAAAGCTTAAAGGTATCAAAAAGGGTTACCAACCACGCACCCACCTTCGTAAAAGACAGAAATAATAACTTTATTGAAGTATGTCCAAATTTGAAAGATAGATGGGCGGAATACTTTGAAGAATTGACAAGTAACAGAAAGTTACTTAATAGAGTTAAAGTTACTTAACAGAGTTAAAGTTACTTAACAGAGTTAAAGTTACTTAACAGAGTTAAACAAGTGACGAAAGAGAAACATAATTTAACAATGATGAATGTGAGGTGAATGAAGAAAATTGTGAACCAGCAGCAGTAGATGAAATGAGAGATGCTATTGCAAAATTAAGAAATGGAAGAGTACCTGGTGAAGATTTGATAAAAGCTTTTGAAATATATGAAGAGAAATTGGTAGAAATGTTCTATTATTTAATAATAGAGATTTGGCGTAATGGAAATATGCCAAATAAATGGAATAGTGCTGTTATTATCCCAATATATTAAAAGGGAAATATCTTAAATTGCCAAAATTTTAGAAACATAGCTTTATTAAATGTTACATATAAAATGTTCGCAAAGATAACTGCAAAGCGATTGCAGCTGTATGCTGATATGTTAATAGGTGATTATCAGTGTGGTTTTAGTAGAGGACAATCAACGGTGGATCAAATTTTTAGTATTAGAAACATCCTTGAAAAAACAAAATATTAATATCCACCAGTTATTTGTTGATTTTAAATAGACCTATGACAGTATGAGCAGAAATGTGTTGTTTTAAATATTAACGGAATTTAAAATACTTGATAAAATTGTTAAGCTGGTTTAAATTGACAATGGAAAACACAAATTCTAAAGTTAAAGTACAGGGAAGACTTTTTGTAGAATTTACAGTAAAATCAGGATTAAAACAAGGTGATGCTCTCTCGACAATACTTTTTAACTTATGCCTGGAGAAAATAATTAGAAGCATCTGCAACAACAGAAGAAGTACTATTATGAATCGCTTCTTACAAAATCTTGCATTTGTTGATGATATTGACATAATTGATTGAAATAAAGAAACCTTGATTGAAACATACAATAAACTGGAAACAGAAAAACTGGAGCTTGAGTTTAACAGAGAAAAAACAAACTACATGAAAATAGACAAAAATAATTCACTGACAACAGCAACGTTAGTCATAAACAATGAATTACAACTTAATGAAGTATCAGAGTTTAAATATTTAGGATATCTGATCTCTTGTGATAATAATATGGCGGAAGCAGAGATTAAAGCTCGTCTTACAGCATGAAATAGATGTTATTTCTCTCTTCGAACTATCGTGAAATCATCTTTAATTTCCCGAGGAACTCAACTTAAAATTTATAAAACTGTTATAAAACCTATAGTAATTTATGGTAGTGAGACTTGGACCACTACACAAAAAGATGAAAAGTGACTCATTACTTGAAAAAGAAATATCTTAAGACAAATTCTCGAACCAATTAAGGAAGGCGAATAAGATCAAATATTGAGACTAAACAGCTATCTAACGAAAAAGACATAATAAATGCCATTAAAATAAGAAGAATGCAATGGTTTGACCACTTAAACTGCGCTTAGTGCTTTTTATTCAAACCTCTCCTATACGAAAGCCATATATACGGGGATCATACAGAAAGTAAGTTTCCCACGGGCCGCAAAAAGAAACAAAATATAATTACCTGTAAATATTTATATCAAAAGATACAGCAATGTTCCAGCTACTTCTCAACGTAAGTACCACCGAAACTGTAACACTTGTTATAGCGTGGGATAAGTTTTTGTATCCCAGTGTCATACAAGTATGCCGTCTGGGAATGGAGCCAGCTTGTCGCAGTTGTCAACCAACGTCTCATCACGCATAACAATCCAGTTGAGGTACTCGTTGCCCTCATAGTGGTATCGCTGCCGAAAAGTCAATGCTGCTCCTATACATTTACTTTTGTGTTCGGGTGTAAGGTTCTTCAGCACCCACCTGGCGCACAAATTCCGGAACAACAAGTGTTTCGTGATGATTTCATGCATCGCCGACCTTTTCAGCCCTTTTGTGCAGCGATACGACGATGAGGGCAACGAGGATCATTATGGGGGATGATAAGACGTGAGTTGACAACTGTGACAAGCTGACTCCATTCCCAAGTGGCAAACTTCTATGACACTGAACCACAAAAACTTATCCCACGCTATGATGTTACAATTCCAGCACTTCTTATGCTGAGAAGTAGCTGAAACATTTCTGCATCTTTTGCAATAAATATTTCCAAGTAATTTTCCAGGTAACGTTCTGTTTCTTTTCATGAAATGTAGTAAACTTACTTTCTGGATGACCTCGTGCGTCAACTGGCCTTTCTTTTCCAACCGTTCTGTGATCATTAACAAAAGAAAGGGGAGTCTCAAAAAAAAAAAGAAAAAGGTGGAGATGGACATGTCAACGATGTTCACCTATGACCTCTGACCACTAGACATCCCATGAAAGACATAAAACATGAAAAGGGGCGAAAAGCAACATCAAACGATCCGATGAAAACAAAAGCTGTCTGTTTGAACCTTTAATCAAAATGGGGATGGCAAAAGCACAAAGAAGATATATAATGGAAAATTAATGGGGAGAATAAAATTACAAATTATAAATTAAATGCTACGGATCGGAAGGTCTGGCGAAGTATATTAAAGGAGGACAAACTTTTATTATTATTATTGTATTAAATAAAATATCAGGTATGATTTTTTGTTTACTTTGGCTCTAAAAACGAAAGTGTAAGTGTTTTGGATAAAAATCTAAAAGTGTTTCTTTTCTTTTTTTTAATTACGGGACATCTATTGATACGTTTTTTTGAAAATTAACTTTCGTAATTAATTCTTGTTATGAATCTTGTAACACGTTTTTAAAACAAATGAAATAATTAAAAATATCAATCAGCAAAATGAGAAGCTATTTGTCATATTCACAATAACGGTAATTTCTATTTATATCGCTTATCACATACATCAACAGTAGTGTACCATAAATATCCCTTTTTTAACAACTTTTAAAAACAACGTCTAGTTACAATGTTTTCTTCGTTAAAAGACATTTTGTCCTTTATTGCGATTAGAAGCGAGGTCGAAGCAATCCTTCTAAATTGACGTGTATGACAATAAATACTTTTTTAGCCCCCGATATGCTATTTCTTTCGGCCAGCAATTAAAGAGTCGTCTCTAAAAAATAAAGTTCCGTTCTATAAGCCAGCCGTAAAACAAAGCAGGTGAATCATTGGTTGGTTAAACACTCTAGTGCAATTTTTTTAAATTCTAAGCATCACACATTTGCAATTTTTATACCGTCATATTGGGGGGGGGGGGGGAAGTACTTTTAAATGCAATTTGTTTGAAAACTGCATATGAATTTATTTTTGAGGTATTAATTTTTTTGTAGTTCTGAACGAAATTTGTTTAATATTGGCAACTCAAGTACTCCATTTCTGTAGAAAGTAAAGGAAAAATAGTTGTAAAATAGAAATTATATCTTTTGATTGCCATTTTTCCATACCAATGGCGGAAAAAATTGTTATTAAAATACGTACTATTTTGAAAAAATATAAAGGAATGATTTCTGATAAAACGTGGAGCTATTATAAACTATATTTAAGTTTAAGTATCTATATTAATATTATAAACAAATGAAGGCATATGAATCAATAGATAGCCGATTTTTTTAGTCGAGTTTCTTTGAACGACGACACGTCTTCTATTGGATTTGTGTATTATTCAGTGATAGTGACGTCCTATGCATACTTTACTGTACATGTTGTTTAAGACTGGATCGTAAATGTGGCATTCTTTAACGGATGCGAATGACATCATTTTATATAAAATAAACGCGTAAGTTTCAAGTTTTAAAACTGAAATATGTTTTGAACTATCTATATTTATATACTGCATATATATTTTTTTTTCATCGGGAGCGACACTAAATTCTAAAAAAGCAGAATTCCTGTTATCTAGTTATCTTGCTAATTTCAGTAAACATAAGTACGATTATCCTAATATTACCTAGTATTTAATGTCCTCCAAAGGTTTGGAAATTTGTTCCTAATTTATACGGATAACACGAAGTTAACCTTTTCTCTTCCGAAATTGAAAATAAATTTTAACAATAAGTGAGTTTTACAGTGTTAATTTTTTTTAATTTAATTAATTAATTTTTTGAAGATTTTCATCTTATTTTGAGACTTTCACAGAAATTAACAGTAGAAAATAACAGTATTTTTTACTATTTATATTTTTTCTTATTAAAAAGACTCTTAAAATCATTTGCTTAAGAAAAGAAGGAAGGTATTACTTTTACGATGGAACACCAACTACTTGCCACACTTTTCTTTTTATTTGGGTATTTATTTCACATCCAAGATTCCGTTAACCACAGCGTATTTTACAATGTGTCTGAGTAAAAAATTTATCTTAATTTTAAAAAATCAAAAGAACTGTTTTTCTGTCGTCCTGTGTGAGCAACAAATAAAAAAATAATAATAACAATAAATAAATAAATAAAAAACCTCATAGACAAAGAACAGAAAAATTTCACAGAAAGATGCTGCAAATTAATATATTTAGAGTTCTCGATGCTCGATTTTTAAATTTTTCTTCTATTTTTTGTATAAGTAGAAGGAAAATGGGGGTTCTGCCCCACCAGGCGTCATGCGTTGAGGAGTGAGGATGATTGACAGGTGGGCGGAGTCGAGACAGACTGGCGCCCGCGCGTCATGCTATAGTAGAGGGGTTAAAACAAAGAAGAGAGAATGAAAAGTGTACTGTAAGAGAGGGGTTAAACAAAGGATAATGAATGAAAGTCTGCTGTAAGAGAGGAATTAAATAAAGGAAAATGTTAATGAGGATGATTAATGAAGGAAAGTCTACTGTTAGAGAGGGATTAGAACAAAGGAAAGATAATGATAAGGTGATTAGAAAAGATCGCATGCAATTAAAAAAATACTTACCACGGAGCAGCGTCGAGACACGTCCTACCTGTATGACATCCACCGGGCTAATGAACGAAGAAGCGTGCAACAACCGGTTTCATCTAGATAAGGAGCTTGCTTCTGATTGGACGAGAGACGAAACTAGGGGGCAGCACCATCGCTTTCACCCGAGGGCATGAACACGAGCGCCCTCTCTCGAGAGGATGATTCACTTACCTGCGATGTCGTCATCCTATTTGAACTGACTTAAAGAAGAGAATACATTTTTTATGAGTTTAACGAAATAAGTTTTTGTCATTTGCTAATTTTCGAATCATTATTTTTTTATTTAGGTCTTGCAAATTAAGCTTTAATAATTAATTCATTTTTAATTAGTCATTGCTAATAAAACTTTTTGAGAGAATCACCTGACTTGTGTTAGGAGCAGACGGTGGAGGAGGGTTCCATAATTTTCAAAACATGTTTTTCATTTAGTCATTGTAATAAAGTTTTAAATAAATTAGTTAATTTTCATTTAGTTATTTGTTAATTTCCGAAACAAGTTTTTTTTCAGTAAGTTATTTGGTAATAAAACTTTTTAATAAATTAGTTAATTTTTCTTTCAATCATTTGTTAATTTCCGAAACAAATGATAAAGTTTCGGAATAATAATAAAGTTTTTTCTCAAATAAAGCTTTTAATAAACAACTTTACATTTATTTTCATTTAATTATTATTTAAAAGAATATAAATTATTTTTACTAATCAAAGAACGCGAATTAGTTTTTAACAATAATGTTTTTGTTTAATTATTGTCAAGGATGATTGTTAACTGAAATATATGCTGAATGCGAAAACGTTTTTTTTTTTTTTTTTTTTTTTTTTTTTTTTGAACTAAGAAAAGAACTTTTTTAAATTAATGAACAAATGTTTTTGGAAAAAGGAGAAATATTGTGCTTTGCAACACTGAAAAAGAGTTGAAAATTAATGACTTCACCTAGTTTAAAGCATAATTTAACATAAGATGAAGACCTAAGTGCTGTGGAAAGGCTTAAAAATAACATACTTTTGAATCGACCGATTTATGTTGGATTTACAATCTTAGAATTGCCTAAACTTCTAATGTATAAATTTCACTATGATTTTATTAAAAAGAGTATAAAGATGATGTAAAGCTAATTTTCAACGACACGAACTCATTGTGTTACCATATACACACTAAGAATGTTTTGGATGATATGGAACATCATGCAAGCTTATTCGATTTCTCTGAGTATCCAAAGAATCATATACACAAATTCCATTACGGTTTTGTAAAGAAAACATACCTTTAGAATTACAGGTTTTGAACCCATACACTGCAACACACTCCCTTTCAAGAAAATAGATTGTATCAGTACATCCCGGAATTTTTTTTTTTCATGGACAGGTGAAATACTTGATCATTATCAAATCTCGCTCGGAGAGGACACATTATTGCAACCCGTTGTTTCATCATATGAATATGCTTTTTATATTAGTTTTTTTAATTACTTATTTTGAGATACATATATATTTTATTTATAAGAATGCAAGTTAGTTTTAATCTTTTAACTAAGACATTTTCAGTGACTAAGGAAGTAAAGTTTTGTTTTTTAGAAAAAGTGGTATGATCTTTATATTTTTTTTATTAGTTACTAATGAAAGATAATATATATATATATATTCAAGTTAACAGAAATTTAGGTGAAAGCTTTTGAATTTTCTTAAGTGTTTTATCTAAAAGAATGCGAAGTAGTTGTAATCGCTAGTTTTCTCTCACGTCTCCTACGAGACAAGTGGTTTATATATATATAGTGAAAGCTTATTCTATCTGTAACCATGCAGTTGCGCATCAACGATGTTTCTTACCGGTATTGTATCAATTAGTATTTTACTGAAAACAACTTTTAACTAATCAATGATTGTCAACGCAAAGTTTTATTTTATTTTTAGAAAAATGGTTTGAACTTTATTTATTTTATTAGTTACTAATGAAGGAATATATTTTCTTAAGAAGATTAAACTTAACCACTAGTTTAGAGAAATAATTTGAAATGAGCGAGCTACTGAACTCTTTTCAAATAGAACGAACAAGTTCTTTTGTTAGTTCAAATCTTATACCAAAAAAGGATAATGATAATATATTTTAACAAATACCAATGAAGACAATTAGATAAATGTTTTCTAACTAGTAAAATAACTATTTTTAAAAAACAAAAGTTTTAATCTTTAATTTTAGTAACATATGTTTTAAACAAAATTTCCCAACATCTGTAAACAAAAAAAACTTACTTCTTCAAAATGGATAATCCTTATTTAAAGTCCTGATCTTGAAGACACACTAGTAAAAAAAAATTAGAAGATAACAGTCCGCAAATGATTTCCGAATGAATTTTTTACAGTATTGTGTTATCATTTTGTTTTAGATGACATCATTTTAAGACCCTCTGATTTGCTGAAACTAACATTGCTTTGAACGAATGAAAGCTTGGAAAATGACGTATATTTTTTCTGTTTACCTTATATGTAAGTTTGAAATAACATTCTAGGAAATGCCGATTGCATTCACATTATCGAACCACCAGATCTCCCCCTGCATGCATGTTTCCTTTGCAAGGCAATCTTTTCATATAGGGGGATCTTTTATCTCCCGGTTGCAGACAGATAACAAGCATGCAACATTTCTTAGGCTAACGAAATATTAGTGCAATTTTTAAGAAAGGTATTTCCTATTATTGACCGAAACGACAGGTGTTTTTGATTTAAGAAAGATTGTTAATTCACTGTTTCAAATGAAGATCAGAAAAAAGAAATCCACATTTATTTTTCTTTTAAGTTTTTAAAGAGATGTGTTTTTTTTCTTTGAATTAGTATTTAAAGTTTTTTTTTTTTTTTTTTTTTTTTTTTTTTTTTTTTTTTTTGCTGAATCTGAAATCAACTTTTAACTAAAATATTTTAATGATTGACGAAGTAAAGTTTTATTTTCTAGAAAAGTGGTATAAACTTAATATTTTTTTATTAATTACTAACGAAGGAATATATTTTGTCTAGGTAATATAAAATTTAGGTTAAAGCTGTGAATTTTCTTAAGAAGATTAAACTTATCTACTCGTTTTAGAGAAAGTATTTGTAATGCCCGAGCTACTGTATTCTTTTCAATTAGAATGAACAAGATCTTACGATAGTTTGAATATTAAACCAAAAAAGATTAATAGCAATTTAGTTTAACAAATACCAATGAAGACAACTATATGAAACATAAACTCAGTTTACAAATAAGTTTTAATGTCAGAACTAATTGGACACTTTGTTTTCCTAATCATAGATGTTAAAAAAACTTTCTTAGGAAAGTTTTTTACTTTGATTCGAACTGAAGATAAAATACTTTACTAATTTAGGATATTTTTTCCATATCTCGTTTCAAAATTTTATTTAACTAAAAAAATAATTTATGTTGCATTGTTTTAACAATTTTTCTAATCAAAGAACGTGCATTAATTTCAACTGATAATAAAGGGTTTATTACCTATTAGCAAAAACAAAAAATTAGTAGTCACACTTACATTTAAGTTATTGAAAACATATGATGAACATCTCTGCTGTTGAAAGGATGAAAACTAACATACATACATAGGAATCGACTGATTTATGTTGCACTGGTTGTGATGTATATAATAGATGTGATTATATATTGAAAATGATATATACGATGGTTGTGATGTATCCAAAGTAGATGTCTTTAAACTAAATTATCAAACATATCAGTGAGGATTGCTACGTGACAAAAATCGCCTTTAACAGTGAATTTTGAGTCAGTTTTAATTTAGAAAAAAGTAAATGGTTAACTTTAATGACATATTTTTAGTTTTGTTGTTAGAAATAATATGTTAAACAAATCACACTGTTTGAAAATATATTTTTTCGAGTTTATTTTCAACAATTGTTTTTTTTAAATGAAATCACATATAAAACTAAGGAAAGCTAAACTTGTGAAACACAAGTTGAATATCGAGAATGACAGAACATGTTTTGAATTAAGAAATGTAGAATGTGCAAACTTTTGAATTCATTCATTCACAGTAACAGAAAGTGTGAAATTTTAAGTTCAGTTTAATAAAGCAAATAATTAAATTGAAAGATACATTTAAAAAGGATTGTTAAAAGTTTGTTAAAACTTTTTTGTTTTAAGAAACACTAGACAAACATTACACTTAAAAGACAAAATAATTATACATACCTTTTGTTGATTGAAGCAAGCAGAGTCATTGAAAATAGCATGAAACTGAAAAGTCGACGGTAACTTTAGTTAATTTTATGCCGTAAAAGGTTCGATAAAGTACCGCAGAGCTTAAAGCTAAATGTCCGGTAAACGGGAGCTACGAAACAGACGACCTTCACCTACGAAATCCAAGACACGAATGATGTGTGCGGGGTCTACACCCGTAGATGAAGGTTACTGATAAGAGATCACGTGACCGCTATCAACCAATCAGAAGCGAGCTTGCAGGTGTGACGTCATCGACTGTGCTGTCTTCCCCCATCGCAAACGAGGATGATGAAATCGTATAGCAATACCTGTAGACAACCTGACGCCATTTGATTGACAGGGGGCGTGGTGGAATTTTAGGAATGCAGACAGAGTGGCGCCTACCTTCTGCATCATAGTATTTTAGGGAAAATATATATTACGTTGATGTAAATGAACATTATTTTTGAAACATATTTTTTCTCCGATAAATATTTTACTTAAATAGATTTTTAAATCTAATTTTTTTTAAACAGAAAAAGATTATTTAAGCATGACTAATCATGCTTAGATCATGCTAAAACATGACTAAATTCGTCGGAACAATAAACTTGTTCAACAACTTGTTAAGTGGATATTTCTAATTGTGATAATTTAAGTAGTGTGTTATTCGATAAAGTTAAACTTGATATTCGAAAAAGTGATGAAAGACACTTGTTATTTTAAACAAAATGTCTTTTTTAGTTATTTTTTATACATAAAAATATTACTAACAAAAAAACTTAAAATTTAAATGGTGTTACTTACTGTGAAGCACCTGCTCAGGACATCAACTGAAGGGGAAATGGTTGATGACAAAGCACAAAACAAGTGATGACGTCGTACTTGAAGACAACACGAGCACTCTCTACCATCTAATACTTGTATGTGATTGGATGCGAAGATCACCTGACATGTGAAAGGAGTAGGCGGTGGAGGAGGGCGCCATTGTGTCTGCATTCCTTGCATTCCCCCGCCCACCTGTCAATCATCTGGCGCCAGTCAGTCGCTGCATGCTTCGACATGATCGTTTCTTGCAGATGGTGGCGCCACTCTGTCTGCATTCCTGACATTCCACCACGCCTCCTATCAATCAAATGGCGCCAGGTTGTCTACAGGTATTGCCGTACGATGTCATCATCCTCGTTTGCGATGGGGGACGGCAGCACAGTCGATGACGTCACACCTACAAGCTCGCTTGTGATTGGTTGATAGCGGTCACGTGATCTCTTATCAGTAACCTTCATCTACGGGTGTAGACCCCGCACACATCATTCGTGTCTTGGATTTCGTAGGTGAAGGTCGTCTATTTCGTAGCTCCCGTTTACCGGACATTTGGCTTTAAGCTCTGCGGCATCTATCCCTACTATTTTCGGCATCCTGCTGAGTAAAATCACCGTCGAATTTAAGCTTCTTGCTACTTTTCAATGAGTCTGCTTGTTCGAATCATCAAAAGCTTAGGGAAACTTCTTTCCAAAAGGTATGTAAATTTTTTTGTCTAATATAGTGTTTAATACAACAACAGTTTTAACAAACTTATAACGATCCTTTCAAAATGTGTCTTTCAATTTAGTAATTTGCTTTACTTTTCTTCATTTAACCTAACTATAAATTTCAAAGTTCGCGTTTTCAGCATACTACGAATTCACGATTTCATTCAAAACATGTTCTGACATCAAATGTATTATTATACTCTAAGTAGTATATGTACTCTAAGAGTATTATCATACTCTATTATTTCCAAAAATTTGTTAAACTCATTCGTCAGTTTCTAACAAAGTGTTTAAAAAACTTATAACAGTTCTTCCAAATTAAGTTAATCAGTTGCTTTTTAAAAGTTGGAACTGGCTTGTGATTACTAAATTCATGAGTTTGTCTTTCTTAATGAATTTTGTTCGGTAGCTCGCACTTTCTTCAGGATATGTTTAACCATGACCAAAGTTATGTTCGAACATGTTTAACCATGTTCGGATATGCTCAAAGATAGTTCGAGTATATTTAATCAAACTCAAAGTTAGTTGGGATATATTTAACAATGTTCGGATATGCTCAAAGTTTGTTCAAACATGTTTAACCATGTTTGGATAGGTTCAAATATTGTCAGGATATATGTTTAATCGTGTCCAAAGTTATGTTCGAACATGTATAATCATATTCTGAGATGGTTAACTATGCTTAAATTTAACCATGGCCAGAGACATGCTCTGAAACATTCTTTTTCACTTGCATGAGAAAAGTATGTTATTTCAAAAATATTAACAGTTTAAGAAAAATAATGTTTTTTTGCATGAACGTAAATTTAAGGGTAGTATTTATCTATATAAATGTTTAAGTAAAAGCATACATCCATGACTACGTGTCTCTAAATATATGAAAGTTAAATGTTTATGTATGGGTTCTTGTGTAATATATATATATATATATATATATATATATATATATATATGTATATATATATATGATGTATGTATATATATATATAAAACATACGTATGTATGTATATGTATATGCATATATGTATATGTATATATACGTATATATATATATATATATATTTTTATATATATATATATATACATATATATACACATATGTATGTATAAAATTTATTAGTTTTAAAAATTATAGAAAGTTTACAAAGATGATAAAAAGTTTTACAAAGTTTTAACAAATATAAAAAAAAGTTTAACAAAATTTAAAAAAATTTAACAAAAAAGTTTTACAAAAAATATATAAAAAAAGTTTTAACAGAAATTTTTTTGACAAAAGTAAAACAAAATGTTTTAACAAAGTAAAAAGTTTTAACAAAAGTAAAAAAAGTTTAAAAAAAAGTTTTAACAAAAAAAAAGTTTTAAGAAAAAAAATGTTTTAAGAAAAAAAAATGTTTTATAAAAAAAGTTTTATAAAAAAAAAGTTTTAACAAAATTTAAAAAAAAAAGGTTGTAAAAAATTTTTTTTAACAAAAGTAAAAAAAAAAGTTTTAACAAAATTTAAAAAAAATGTTTAACAACAAAAAGTTAAAAAAAGTTAAAAAAAAGTTAAAAAAAGTTTTAACAAAAAAGTTTAAAAAGTTAACAAAAAAAAAGTTTAAAAAATTTTTAACAAAAAAAGTTAAAACGTTAAAAAAAGTTTTAACAAAAAAAAAAGTTAAAAACTTAAAAAGAAATTATAAATTAAAATTTTTACAAAAATTTTTAAAATAAAATAGTTTTAAATATGTTTTTTAAATTCTGAAAGATTAAAAAACTGTCAAAGTTATGAATGAACATGTTCGGATATCTTCAAATATAGTTCGGATTGTTTAAACATGCCCAAAGTTATGTTCGAATTTGTTTAATCATACTCTGAGATGGTTAACTATGCTTAAAGTTATGTTTAATCATGATCAGAGACATGTTCTGAAACATTCTTTTTTCGCTTGTGTGAGAAAAGTATGTTATTTAAAAAATATTAACAGTTAGTTTAAAAAATAATGTCTTTTACATCAACGTAATATATATTTTCCCTAAAATACTATGATGCAGAAGGTAGGCGCCACTCTGTCTGCATTCCTAAAATTCCACCACGCCCCCTGTCAATCAAATGGCGTCAGGTTGTCTACAGGTATTGCTATACGATTTCATCATCCTCGTTTGCGATGGGGGAAGACAGCACAGTCGATGACGTCACACCTGCAAGCTCGCTTCTGATTGGTTGATAGCGGTCACGTGATCTCTTATCAGTAACCTTCATCTACGGGTGTAGACCCCGCACACATCATTCGTGTCTTGGATTTCGTAGGTGAAGGTCGTCTGTTTCGTAGCTCCCGTTTACCGGACATTTAGCTTTAAGCTCTGCGGTACTTTATCGAACCTTTTACGGCATAAAATTAACTAAAGTTACCGTCGACTTTTCAGTTTCATGCTATTTTCAATGACTCTGCTTGCTTCAATCAACAAAAGGTATGTATAATTATTTTGTCTTTTAAGTGTAATGTTTGTCTAGTGTTTCTTAAAACAAAAAAGTTTTAACAAACTTTTAACAATCCTTTTTAAATGTATCTTTCAATTTAATTATTTGCTTTATTAAACTGAACTTAAAATTTCACACTTTCTGTTACTGTGAATGAATGAATTCAAAAGTTTGCACATTCTACATTACTTAATTCAAAACATGTTCTGTCATTCTCGATATTCAACTTGTGTTTCACAAGTTTAGCTTTCCTTAGTTTTATATGTGATTTCATTTAAAAAAAACAATTGTTGAAAATAAACTCGAAAAAATATATTTTCAAACAGTGTGATTTGTTTAACATATTATTTCTAACAACAAAACTAAAAATATGTCATTAAAGTTAACCATTTACTTTTTTCTAAATTAAAACTGACTCAAAATTCACTGTTAAAGGCGATTTTTGTCACGTAGCAATCCTCACTGATATGTTTGATAATTTAGTTTAAAGACATCTACTTTGGATACATCACAACCATCGTATATATCATTTTCAATATATAATCACATCTATTATATACATCACAACCAGTGCAACATAAATCAGTCGATTCCTATGTATGTATGTTAGTTTTCATCCTTTCAACAGCAGAGATGTTCATCATATGTTTTCAATAACTTAAATGTAAGTGTGACTACTAATTTTTTGTTTTTGCTAATAGGTAATAAACCCTTTATTATCAGTTGAAATTAATGCACGTTCTTTGATTAGAAAAATTGTTAAAACAATGCAACATAAATTATTTTTTTAGTTAAATAAAATTTTGAAACGAGATATGGAAAAAATATCCTAAATTAGTAAAGTATTTTATCTTCAGTTCGAATCAAAGTAAAAAACTTTCCTAAGAAAGTTTTTTTAACATCTATGATTAGGAAAACAAAGTGTCCAATTAGTTCTGACATTAAAACTTATTTGTAAACTGAGTTTATGTTTCATATAGTTGTCTTCATTGGTATTTGTTAAACTAAATTGCTATTAATCTTTTTTGGTTTAATATTCAAACTATCGTAAGATCTTGTTCATTCTAATTGAAAAGAATACAGTAGCTCGGGCATTACAAATACTTTCTCTAAAACGAGTAGATAAGTTTAATCTTCTTAAGAAAATTCACAGCTTTAACCTAAATTTTATATTACCTAGACAAAATATATTCCTTCGTTAGTAATTAATAAAAAAATATTAAGTTTATACCACTTTTCTAGAAAATAAAACTTTACTTCGTCAATCATTAAAATATTTTAGTTAAAAGTTGATTTCAGATTCAGCAAAAAAAAAAAAAAAAAAAAAAAAAAAAAAAAAAAAAAAAAAACTTTAAATACTAATTCAAAGAAAAAAAACACATCTCTTTAAAAACTTAAAAGAAAAATAAATGTGGATTTCTTTTTTCTGATCTTCATTTGAAACAGTGAATTAACAATCTTTCTTAAATCAAAAACACCTGTCGTTTCGGTCAATAATAGGAAATACCTTTCTTAAAAATTGCACTAATATTTCGTTAGCCTAAGAAATGTTGCATGCTTGTTATCTGTCTGCAACCGGGAGATAAAAGATCCCCCTATATGAAAAGATTGCCTTGCAAAGGAAACATGCATGCAGGGGGAGATCTGGTGGTTCGATAATGTGAATGCAATCGGCATTTCCTAGAATGTTATTTCAAACTTACATATAAGGTAAACAGAAAAAATATACGTCATTTTCCAAGCTTTCATTCGTTCAAAGCAATGTTAGTTTCAGCAAATCAGAGGGTCTTAAAATGATGTCATCTAAAACAAAATGATAACACAATACTGTAAAAAATTCATTCGGAAATCATTTGCGGACTGTTATCTTCTAATTTTTTTTTACTAGTGTGTCTTCAAGATCAGGACTTTAAATAAGGATTATCCATTTTGAAGAAGTAAGTTTTTTTTGTTTACAGATGTTGGGAAATTTTGTTTAAAACATATGTTACTAAAATTAAAGATTAAAACTTTTGTTTTTTAAAAATAGTTATTTTACTAGTTAGAAAACATTTATCTAATTGTCTTCATTGGTATTTGTTAAAATATATTATCATTATCCTTTTTTGGTATAAGATTTGAACTAACAAAAGAACTTGTTCGTTCTATTTGAAAAGAGTTCAGTAGCTCGCTCATTTCAAATTATTTCTCTAAACTAGTGGTTAAGTTTAATCTTCTTAAGAAAATATATTCCTTCATTAGTAACTAATAAAATAAATAAAGTTCAAACCATTTTTCTAAAAATAAAATAAAACTTTGCGTTGACAATCATTGATTAGTTAAAAGTTGTTTTCAGTAAAATACTAATTGATACAATACCGGTAAGAAACATCGTTGATGCGCAACTGCATGGTTACAGATAGAATAAGCTTTCACTATATATATATAAACCACTTGTCTCGTAGGAGACGTGAGAGAAAACTAGCGATTACAACTACTTCGCATTCTTTTAGATAAAACACTTAAGAAAATTCAAAAGCTTTCACCTAAATTTCTGTTAACTTGAATATATATATATATTATCTTTCATTAGTAACTAATAAAAAAAATATAAAGATCATACCACTTTTTCTAAAAAACAAAACTTTACTTCCTTAGTCACTGAAAATGTCTTAGTTAAAAGATTAAAACTAACTTGCATTCTTATAAATAAAATATATATATATCTCAAAATAAGTAATTAAAAAAACTAATATAAAAAGCATATTCATATGATGAAACAACGGGTTGCAATAATGTGTCCTCTCCGAGCGAGATTTGATAATGATCAAGTATTTCACCTGTCCATGAAAAAAAAAAATTCCGGGATGTACTGATACAATCTATTTTCTTGAAAGGGAGTGTGTTGCAGTGTATGGGTTCAAAACCTGTAATTCTAAAGGTATGTTTTCTTTACAAAACCGTAATGGAATTTGTGTATATGATTCTTTGGATACTCAGAGAAATCGAATAAGCTTGCATGATGTTCCATATCATCCAAAACATTCTTAGTGTGTATATGGTAACACAATGAGTTCGTGTCGTTGAAAATTAGCTTTACATCATCTTTATACTCTTTTTAATAAAATCATAGTGAAATTTATACATTAGAAGTTTAGGCAATTCTAAGATTGTAAATCCAACATAAATCGGTCGATTCAAAAGTATGTTATTTTTAAGCCTTTCCACAGCACTTAGGTCTTCATCTTATGTTAAATTATGCTTTAAACTAGGTGAAGTCATTAATTTTAACTCTTTTTCAGTGTTGCAAAGCACAATATTTCTCCTTTTTCCAAAAACATTTGTTCATTAATTTAAAAAAGTTCTTTTCTTAGTTCAAAAAAAAAAAAAAAAAAAAAAAAAACGTTTTCGCATTCAGCATATATTTCAGTTAACAATCATCCTTGACAATAATTAAACAAAAACATTATTGTTAAAAACTAATTCGCGTTCTTTGATTAGTAAAAATAATTTATATTCTTTTAAATAATAATTAAATGAAAATAAATGTAAAGTTGTTTATTAAAAGCTTTATTTGAGAAAAAACTTTATTATTATTCCGAAACTTTATCATTTGTTTCGGAAATTAACAAATGATTGAAAGAAAAATTAACTAATTTATTAAAAAGTTTTATTACCAAATAACTTACTGAAAAAAAAACTTGTTTCGGAAATTAACAAATAACTAAATGAAAATTAACTAATTTATTTAAAACTTTATTACAATGACTAAATGAAAAACATGTTTTGAAAATTATGGAACCCTCCTCCACCGTCTGCTCCTAACACAAGTCAGGTGATTCTCTCAAAAAGTTTTATTAGCAATGACTAATTAAAAATGAATTAATTATTAAAGTTTTATTTGCAAGGCCTAAATAAAAAAATAATGATTCGAAAATTAGCAAATGACAAAAACTTATTTCGTTAAACTCATAAAAAATGTATTCACTTCTTTAAGTCAATTCAAATAGGATGACGACATCGCAGGTAAGTGAATCATCCTCTCGAGAGAGGGCGCTCGTGTTCATGCCCTCGGGTGAAAGCGATGGTGCTGCCCCCTAGGTTCGTCTCTCGTCCAATCAGAAGCAAGCTCCTTATCTAGATGAAACCGGTTGTTGCACGCTTCTTCGTTCATTAGCCCGGTGGATGTCATACAGGTAGGACGTGTCTCGACGCTGCTCCGTGGTAAGTATTTTTTTAATTGCATGCGATCTTTTCTAATCACCTCATCATTATCTTTCCTTTGTTCTAATCCCTCTCTAACAGTAGACTTTCCTTCATTAATCATCCTCATTAACATTTTCCTTTGTTTAATTCTTCTCTTACAGTAGACTTTCATTCATTATCCTTTGTTTAACCCCTCTCTTACAGTACACTTTTCATTCTCTCTTCTTTGTTTTAACCCCTCTACTATAGCATGACGCGCGGGCGCCAGTCTGTCTCGACTCCGCCCACCTGTCAATCATCCTCCCTCCTCACTCCTCAACGCATGACGCCTGGTAGGGCAGAACCCCCATTTTCCTTCTACTTATATATATTTTTTATTACACTACTACCAAAACCTGATAACAATGCACTGCTACTAAACACTTATAAAAATACAGCCGCAATAATGCTGAAACATTTCAGATAGATCATACAAATCATACGATGTAACATATATATATCAAGGTAAATCAAAAAGGCTTAGAAAAAAAGCTCTTTTTTCTGAGTTATTCCTTTTGTGGGATTTTAATGCATTCACGTTAAACATTCAAGAATAATTTAACTATTGATAAGCCTTTTGGTGATAATTATCTCACTGTAAGATGGATTAGAAAGGTTTGAAATAATGGAAATTCATTGAAGTTTTATCGTGAAAAAATAATTCTATTGATGGGATTTTGGGCCAGATAACATTAAAGTACCAAAAATGGTCTCTTTTTCAGGAACAATTTCTAGAGAATTTAACTTCCTCCATTTATATATATATATATATATAGTAGTTAAATAACAGCCTCATGTTTTTCAATATAATTCAATCTGCTTCCATCTTCGCACATTTTCTATTTGTAAGCCAAATTTCTTGCATTATAGATTTTTATCTATCATTGAAGTGTTATCTTCTCTTCATTTATTTATCTTTTAATATCTTATGTGTAATTTTTGGTTTATTTTGAAATGTTTTGATGTGTTATAAGGAGCTGGATTTTGTCATTTTAGGCCTAATTCCGACAAAATTGAATGAAATAACACATCTTCACTATGAATTAAACCTGAAATCTCCTCTGATGATTCTGTATATTATTCATAGTAACTTATACATTTCTGGTTTCCACTCTTCATATTTTGTTCATGTTTTTTGATTATTTTTTGTTCATGTCATTTAATAATTTGTTGTTCCTAATTAAAATTCATAATGTTTGAATCTTGTCTTAATACTTAATTTATAATTTATATATTTAATCACTATTATAAACAAAAGAAACAAAATAATAAAATTATGTAGTATATATATATATATATATATATATATATATATATATATATATATATGTGTGTGTGTGTGTGTAATATTTCGCGGGGACAGGTCATCGGGGGTACTCTGTGTCTGGGGCGACTACGGTGCGCTTTCGAGCATAGCGGCCCACTGCGGACGCCCGGTACTGTGCAGGGGCGCTTGCGAACCGTGGCTGGTTCGCGAACGGCATGGTTTTCTGGTAGTCGTGGCCAGTTCATGGTGAGTAAATATGAGTCGAAGCAAAGAAGATAGAGTTCGTTTGGACCTGGTTTTTTTTGGGTCTTCCAATTACATGTTATCCTTCAAAACCCAGGTCCAGATGACTTGAGAGTTGTCGCGAGACGATTTCCCCAAATGCGCTGCCGAGGGGCGGCAGTTACTTTAGCACTTCATAGTCGTAAGAAGCCACGGGTGTTTCGTTGTCCCGTCTTAAATATGGAGTATTTCCGCTAGAGTGCGGCACTACAGGAATAGGAGGGGATCTAATTTAATAGGCTGAAAATTATCTAGGCATTATGACGTTTTATGGGTTTGGCAAATCTGGGCTCAAACTCTGCTCACGGGATGCCGATGGAATTTACAATCGCGTTTACTCAGCATTTCTTATTCTTAAAGATGGATCAATTTTGAAGCATGAAAGTAATAAATGTTGGGTTGGAAAACCAAGTTAAAAGGGCAAATCAAATTTAGACTACGGCATTTCAAAAGTTAGATAAAATTTGGGAGTTTTAAATTTTGAGCTTTTACATTTAAACTTTAAGTTTTAAAAAAGGTTTAATTTTTATCCTTTCATATATAATTGATTTTTTGTTTTCGTATTTCAAACCTTTCCGGTCCGCTTAAACATGTCAAAAAATGTATCGCACTTGTCACACTGTAAAAAAAAGGAGGGGTGGTGATTTTGCGGTATAATATTGACAGCTAGGATGCCAGTTTATAACAATGAAAAAAAAGCAGTCATATATCTTCTTATAAATGAATTAGACAGAATATTACTGCTTATAGGTATATTAGTTGCCTTCTTTACGATTTATTATAGTTAATTTTACGGTTATAAAGTGGCAGCCCAGCTGCAAGTATTTACATTAAAATCAATATTTTTTTCAGTGCTTTTGACAATACAATTGTCTTACATATTTTTTATTCTCAATTTTTCAATGCTACAGATATCAATGAATGCAGCACCAAAAACGGAGGTTGCGAAGGTCTATGCATAAATACTAATGGGAGTTTTGGATGCATCTGTGTAAAGGGTTTTACCACATCGAAGAAGGATCACTACGCTTGTGATGGTAATGTAAGACACTTTAAAAGAATGTTATTAATATCTTGCAGCACTTCTAAAGTAAGTGAAATCATTTATTTTTATGCTTCGTATGTTTTTGCATCTCAGTCCATGTTTTTTCAAGAATCATAAGGATCCACCGCAAGTCCATAAGTTGACAATCTATATATTTTAAAATTCTCTGCAACCATAGGTAAGACTCAGAGCGGGAATGTAATACGACTGAGGGCAATATATACATACGGGGCATTCTCGCAATCTTTTGACTTTTAAGTCCCTGAATAATAATTTTTATTTTAGTACATATTCTTGTGCGTTTTTTTATTTCATGTATTGGGGAACATCCCATTGCATGATTGCATAACAATATTAGCGAGATAAATAAGTTTTGGACGATGTTGGGGGTCCAAATACCAGGAAAACTCCTATACCATCTCGTGTCCATGGTGTTGATTTTTAAGTTTGGAGCCGTCTGTATAAATTGTTTCAATAAAAGTAATTCGATGTAATTTTTTTTTCGAAACTGGGACAATTTTTTTACATAAATATGTAGCAAAAAACTAACCTGCACACATTTTTACGGTTGATATTATTTTTTTAACTCTGTCCCTGTGTTTTAAATTTCTTACCACCCCTCTTTCTAAACTTATACAGAAAATCACTTCAGATGCAACCACAGAATTTTTTCATGCAGAAGTATGCTAGAGAAAGAATGGCTAAAATTCTTTGACAGAAAATTTACTGCAGAATTTAAATCAGGTATTAAATATCAATTTCAAGCATCTTGGCTTTATTGGTAGTCTTACCGTCCCCAAGGTTTATCCCTGCACTTTTCGAGGTAAATTAATCTTTTTTTTATTATTATTTATTCCAATTTAAATAACTGTTCCTAAAATTCAATGAACATTGTGGCTATCACTTAGTCTTAACATGATTTGCCTAAAAATAGTGGTAATTTTCCTTACCGTCCCTTTTTTCCTATACCATCCCTTTTTTTTCCTTCTGTCCCTTCTTTAACACCCCTTTAAGACAATGTTATACCAAAATTTTTTACTAAAAATGCTACATCGCTATTATTTCTTATTTGAATGCCCTGTGGGTACTAGGCAAACTCATTATAAGTAAAAATTTAGAAAAAAATAAAAAGTTATAGAGGTAAAATGGTAACGAAAATTTTACTCGGAAGTTTAACTTAAACCTCAGTTAAATAAAAGAAATTTCGCCGCTGACCATTTTTTCTTTATTTTGAATCATTAAGGCATTCGTGTCTATCAGATTAAAATGTTATTTTAGCAAGTTTAATTTCACCAGATTTTTATTCCCGAAAGTCAAAAGATTGTGAGAATTCCCCACATACATTTCCATGCAGTAGCTGAAAAAGATTGCATATTTCTCAAAAATTATATATTTACGCTCGAAATACATAACTATCTTTTCCATTTTAATTTTCTGTTCACTGTCAGAAAAATTTGTCTTTATACGCTAAATTATTCGTCATTTTTAAACAAATAATTTCCGCACACCTAGAAAATATACTTTTTCCGTTAATTCTTCCCGGATCTCTGAAAAAGGGGAAAGTTCCCGTTTATTCCTTGCACGCATGTATTGGCTGTATTAATACCAAATTTCAAATTTATTTTTAAAATAAAAAACTGAAAATTCAATAAATTAAAATTTCTAATTTATTTAAAAACAAACAAACACAAATAATGCTTTTGAATTTAATAAAGTAGCAGTTTTCTCATTCATTTAAACTCATTCGCAATTTATTTTTTAGAGTTTAAAAAAAATATTCGCATGTAAAATATATTCTAAACGAACACATTTTAAAATATACATAGTAGTTCAATCAAGTTAAAAAATCGATTATATTAAAAAAAGCAAACATTTCTTCTCGAATTTAGTAAAAAGTATCACACAAAATGTCACAATCAAATTATGTCTTATTAAATATATGTCTAATATGTAATAATTTTTATCCTCTATTATTCTATAAGTGTTAAAATACCAACCATTATTTCATAACGAAGAAATGTTCCTGCAATTAAGTTTAAATTTCCGAGCTTTCTGAACAAGAAATTTAACAAGCTTTACCAATCCCCCATTTCAAGAAAACCCGTATCTTCATTTTAAACTCGCCCTGTTCGAAGTGTTCGCTGGCCGAGTGGTTAAGATGCTCGATTCGAAATGCGCGGTCCGAGATTCAAAGCCAATGGGATCCACGGAAGAACGAGAGATGTATTTTTTAAAAAACTCCTTTTTTCAGATTACGGAAATTTTCTGTCCTAGAACGGAAAAAAAGACTGGAAAATTCTCCAATTCTCGTATATGTACCAGTAGCAGTATTGCCAGGAATATATCCGTGAATTGAAGAAAGTATTATTTCTGGGAGTGTTCTCTTCAACAGTCGCAGAAAGCAGCGCTGAACTTTTTCTTACTGAACTAAAGTTTAGCGTATTCTGTAGTACACATACAAATCTATAGACAACATACAGAGTTGCACCGAAAAATTCAAGTACCTTTCCGATTGCGGGCGGTAATTATTGAAATCTGTTTTTGAAATGTTTTATGCGTTTTCCAATTGTTTAAGATATTTTCTTTCGCCTTCTTAAATGGTGAAGCTTCGTTATAGCATTCAGTAAACGTTGAGGAAAAATTGAAATGTTGGAAAAATATTTGCTTGAAGCCTGCTTTTTCTTTCTTGTTAAACATAAAAGCATGACTCTTGCAGTGTATACCATACATATTTTTTTTTACAATACTAACGCATAATTTTTATCACTACCATACCAAAGGATCGGCATTAACAACTTAAGAGTGCGTGAATAATAAAAATTTCTGAAATGGAATAAGTAACATCACAATATAATTTATATTTTTATTATAGAAAATGTAATTTTCAATCAAGTGCGATTTATTTATTTATTTTTTACCATTTTAGCATTCATTTTGTGGAAAATATTTCACTAATATTTCACTTCATCTTGTATCGATCTAAATATCTTCTTGCACTCATAAAGATAGAAAAGCATTTTATTTTATTTTTATTTTTTTATTAGATGAAATTTGTATTATTTGAAAATCATTCTGTGTCGTAGATGAATTAATTACATTTCATTTTATATGAAAGTAAAAAGTTTTGGTCAGAGGCACAGAGTTGACTTGGGCCACGCGTATAATTATACGTATAAATAATTAATAATTCTGTATATATTTATGTATGCATTAATTATTTTTTAAAAATTTTTGGATATTTTCGTTTTTGGCCGAAAATAGGAAGATTACTGAAATTCGGTTTCGATTTCGGTCTTAAAAATCTGTTTCGGTCGATACTTATTGACAAGCACATAAGATGTTTTTCCTATATACTTTTAGTTTCTATGGAATTAGCCCTTTTATGCCTGACTTTTTGCTTTCTCAAATTTGATGGTAAAATGACTTTAAAATGTAGCAAAATAAACTGGAAAAATACTTTTTAAAAAATTATGCTAATTTTTTTTTTGTATTATTATAATAAAATATAAATGCCCTAAATATGGGAATGTGTATAATATTTATAATAGTATAATATTCATAATTATAAGTTTTGTCAAGATTTATATAAAATAGGCTTTTAAATTGTATGTTGCATATTATAATTTGTATTTTTATGTACTACTAAAAAATATGTATGTCGTAGGCTACTTGAGAAATCCGGCTATTTGCAAGGAGCCTAGGCTGTTTGCAAAGAGCCCGGCTAATTGGAGAACCATCATCGTTTTTCCAATTGACCTGATATTTTTCAGACTTATTGCAAACAGAATAAGCAAATTTTGGCTAATTGGAAAATGATCACTTGTTTCTCAATCAGCCTGATATTTTTCCGGCTTATTGCAAAGGGCCTGTAGAGAATTAGGCTAACTGGAAATTATCCATTTTTTAACATTTTCAATATAGTTGAAAAATGTTCGATTTCGTTTATCTGCCCGTCACGTCTGTGTTCTAACTATCTTAAATATATTTGGACTGTTCTGCCATCTTAATATGTTATTTATATTCACTATAGCATGATCCTTATTGAAAATGAAGCGTTTATAAATTATAGTTCAGTACAGGGGTAGCCAAAAGTTTTCTGTTACATTAGGGTCAATGAGAGAAAATCTTTTCAAGTGCATTTTTAAAATGTTGCACCCTTTTAAACATAATGAAATTGGCGCGTTTATGAAGAGCACTAAAACATGCTTTCTGCCTGAAATAGGATGAAAAGCATTTATTATTCCTTTACAGGGCCACACAAAAGAATTCCATTACATAATGGTCTACTGAGTTAAACAGTTTGCAGCGTATTTTATTTATTTTACACTGTTTCAAATATAATGAAATTGATATACATTGCTGACTACAAGATACTTGCTGTAGAATAGGATGAGGATTTATTGTTCATTTACAGTGGCAAACAAAAGTTTTCGGATACGGTAGTATCCGTCCTTTAGCCTAATTGTTGGAAGTGCTTTTTCAGTTATGTTGTGCGTTTTTAAGTTTAAATTTTGCATATTACGGGTATGTATAAATGCTATAGATCACATACAGCGCTATAGAAAAAAACTTGTAAGCATTACTAGATATGAACATGAATTGCTTAAAAGTGGTTTTTAAGTCAGGTACAAGCTGAATTATATTTAGTACACTAAGAGATGTTTGTAGAACATAAATAAAATCATATCAAGGCCACACAAAGAACTGTATAAATAATCGCTTATGGATAATATTTCAAAAAGTGTTATTTCAGTAGTTTTAAGCGTATTTTTTGCCCTTATTTTTATTAAGTAAAGTTCCTGGTTTGGAAAAGGGCTTATACCTTAGAAATTACGGCACTTCGTTTTATTTTTAGAGTATTTTTTCGAAAATACCCGTGCAGAACTATAATAAAATCTGCAGATGAGGTATATTTTTAATGCTATAACCCTTTCAGGGCCAGAAGAATTATGTTCGTAAACTGATGAAATAATTGACTGGCACCAGAATATTCAAACGAATTTCTTAGAAAATAAAAACCCGCTAATGTGCACTTTCATTACAAAAGCAAAATTTTATTAAAATATTCTTGGTGCCATTTGTCAGTTTTGGAATTAAAATTAGGTGGCTAGACCGTCTAGCCACCGCTATTGAAAGAGTTAACAGCAATACATAGAAAAGGTAGGAGGCAGAATGATAGTAATTATAAAATTTGTACAAGAAAAACTGATGAGTCAATGCACTGTTAAAAATCTGCATCAAACTGTCCATCATTCAACCGTTTTTAAAGATAACGATTACTTGATCATAACATTAAACGCATCTGACCATATTATTGACATAATCTATCTATCTATATATATATTACGCTATCATACGTGGCACAAAAATCTCGATTATTTGTTAATTGTTTAATGGCAACGAACAGCATTTAATGCATCTCCATACCTATAAGGGGGTTACCAAAGGGAGAACCCTGTTCTGTCGCCAAATGCTGCAAAGTTTGTTGCCAACTTGGCGATAAATCACCAAAAGTGACGTCAACTTGGCAATATATCTAATATTTCGCCAAATTACCATAAACTTCCATTGTAAAACAATAAAGTTTACTTGCTTACAGAAAATCAACAAATTGAGATTTCTTAATGCAACAAAAACTACACTGAGAAAAAAAGTATACCGCCTTCATCTACAACGAATAGGTAGTCATTTTCTGAATCCCTAAGCTAGAAATATAGATTTCCGAGCTATGCGAATAGGGTAAACAACTAATCTGAATAGACGAAATGATCTAGAATTTCTAGTCTCTTGTTTTCTAGGTGACGAAATGATAATGAATCGTTTGAGTATCGAGAAATTATCGCTTGATTTCTGGAATGGTTTCATAAACTACAATTATTGTTACTAAAACAAACCTCTTGTGTTCACATCGATTTTCAGAGATTTTTAAATAAGTTTGACCACGAGAATATAGGATAACGCTCTTGAATTCTAGTAGAAGACTGCAGAACTCTCTAGCAAAGGGAACTAGAATTTATAGGGATGACATAGAACTATTTTTTCTAGAGCCACAATTTAGATTCTAGATGCCAGAACCATATTTTTTTCTCAGTGTAATATTAGCTTAAGCGATTATATTAATTATATTTAAGGTAACCCAATTAAATTAAATTAAGAATAAAAGTAACATGATACAATGCTTAGCATGCTTTCCCAAACATAAATTTTAAGGGAGAACAAACTGGTTGCCAAGTGCGGCTAGTAAAATGAAATTCCGTTTACGTAACCGTTTTCTATAATAGCGGTCAAATGTATCAGTTTGTTGCAACAGTGTTGCATTTTTAATGGAATTTGCGTGGAATTTGCAGTGGATACAGAATTTTAATATTTTCCCAACATTAAGAAGAGAAAACTGTTTTCTTATAAAAATAATTATAAAAAATACATGAGAAAATTTCTGCAGCAATGAAATCTGCAGATTCTTAATATGTTCCCAGAATTATGTTAGAGAAGATGGATCGCCGGATAAAATGTATCATAAAAAAAAATATATGAAAATTTTTGTATTAATGAAATCGGCAGATGAGGCATATTTTTGTGTTTTCCCAGCATTACGTAGAGAAAAGGAATTGCTGAATAAAAATAATTATAAAAAAATGTAAGAAAATTGCTTCATGAACAAAATCTACAGATGATGCATATTTTTAATATTTCCCAATATTATATAGAAAAAATGGGTTGCTAATGAAAATAATTATAAAAAATATATAAAAAAAAATTGCAGTGAAATCTGATGCTGAGATAGATTTATGCTTTCCCCAGCATTACTTAGAAAAAATGGTTTGAAACATGAAACTAAACATAAAAAGTATATCAGAAAATTTCTTTATATCGAAATCTGCAAATTAGGCAAATTATTAATATTTTCTAAGCATTAAGTAGAGAAAATTGATTGCTGAATGAAAATGATTTTTTAAAAAAAGAAGAAAATTCCTTCATTGACAGATTTAATTTATGCACCTAGTTTATGATTAAGTTTTTTAAAAACGTTATTCTTTTACAGGTAAATTTTGCCCTCAACTCGTAAAGATGTACAAAAAGAAATCTGCTGGCAAGACATGATGTTATTTTTTCCTTAACATTACAAAGAAATAATGTACTTCTGGGGCGCATTGCACGTTTATTCGTATTTTAAGTGCGCTAAAGACTTAAAAATTAATTAAAAGTAATCACTACTAATATCAGGTAATCAGGAGCATAAATCATATTTGTCAATAAGTCAGTTTTCATAAACTAATTTCATAAACTAATGTGGCTAATTTTATTCAGCGGTTCATCTTCTCTACATAATGCTGGAGACATTACTAAAAATTTGCTCCATCTGCAGATTTTATTCATACAGCTGTTTTCTTATATGTTATATATATATATATATATATATATATATATATATATATATATATAATTATTTCCATTTAGCAATCCATGTACACTATAAACACCAAAGAAAACTTGAAAAACCTACCTCGTCTGACTCTGTTTGCTAGTTGCTCCGTTCCGGAAATAGAACGAGCTCCCCCTAGCGAGCAGTCTGTAAAAAAGTTAGTTAAGCTGTTGATCGTCAAAGCATCAACACGTCTCTAAAAACACTCCATCCAAACTACGCGATGGATATTAATTAAATGATTTGCAATCTACTCAAATTTGTGAAATTTATGTTGTGTAAATGTCTTGTGCAGTTTTAAGTGTGAATAAACTCAATTAAAAAGAAAATTAACGTCTACAGTCCACATCATATCCACCATTGTGGTCCGAGAGAGCCGGAGTGCTACTATGCATAAGCTTAATCGATTAAAAGGCACCGTAAAGGCTGCTATTACAAGATTAGAGCAGTTTATAACAGATACGACCGACATAAAAACAACGAATGTGAGCACATTAGAAGTAAAATTAAAAAAGACAGAAGCTCTTCAAAATAAATTAGAGGAATTAAGAGAACAATATTTTGACATCCAAGAATTATCAGCGCAACAAGTGCAAGATATAGAGGAGGATATTGACACTGCTAATGAAAGGCTCGAACAAATTGAGGTAAGCTTAAAAGTTTTATTAGCATCTTTTGAAAATAAATGTAATATCGCAAGTGTAAATATTAATGATCATTCAAATGAAAACAAAACAAAGGTGCGCCTCCCTGAAATTCCATTACCTTCATTCGGTGGTGATTACTGTGACTTTGCTAATTTTAAAACGCAGTTTACTAACTTGGTTGTTAACAATCCTCAATTAGATAATAATCAGAAGCTATTTTATTTAAAAGCTTCTTTAAAAAACGAAGCTAAACATTTAGAATCACTTGATGATGATTTCAATTCATTGTTTCAAGCTCTGATACACAGATACGAAAATAAAAGATTGTTAATCGATTCACATATTTCTGCAATTTTAAATTATGAAAAAATGCAATATGAATCCCCTAAAGAATTGCGTAATTTTATTGATTGTGTTAACAAAAACATTCGCGCACTCAAAATTATGGAATATACGCAAAATAATTTATCAGAAAGTGTGTTCATAAATATAATTCTGAAAAAATTGCATAACGAAACTCGAAAGCAGTTTGAATTATCTCTTCAAAACTCAGATGTTCCGATTTTTGACTATTTAATTGCTTTTTTGGAAAAAAGATGCTTAGTTTTAGAAGCGATAAAACTTTCGACTGACGCCGGAATGTCTGTAACGAAGCCCTCGAAATCTAAGAACAATTACGCAGTAAATAAATCCAGATCATTTTTTATCAACGATAATAAAAATAAAAATAATGTAAAGCCATGTGTGTTATGCAATTCGCCTCACCCCCTTTTCAAATGTTCTGCTTTTTTAAACATGAGTATTCGTGAAAGGAAAATGATTGTAAGTAAGAATAAATTATGTTCAAATTGTTTACGATTACATCAAGGTCAATGCAATTCTAAATTTACCTGTAGGAGATGCAAATTAGTACATAACACCTTACTATGTGAAGTAAATGAAAATATCATGTCGGAAACGGCAATAATAAATAAAAATAACGAGTTTGTTAAAAACAAACAAATAAGCATTTCTGATCCTGAGAATAAAGAGACGCCATTAATTGGTTCCAATTTGTTACTAGAAGATAAAAGAAATTGCGCAATATTAAACACAGCTATAATTTTAGTGACAGATGTGTATGGAAATAAAATTAGATTAAGAACAATTCTAGATAATGGGTCGTCTATCCACGCTTTAAGTAATAGCGCATGCAAGAAATTAAATCTAAAACCAAAGCCATTCAAGGGTGTTATTTCCGGTATTAACGAATCACACCAGGAAATAAAACAAATTATCAATGCAAAAATATCAAATGAAAAAGGAACATTTTCTAAAACATTAGAGTTTGCAGTTCTACCAAAAATAACAAACAATATTCCTGTTGAAAGATTAGACATTTCAAACTTATGCATCCCTAACTACATAGAATTAGCGGACAATAATTTTCATATACCTGGTCAGGTTGATGCATTGATTGGTAGCGAGGTATTTTTTGACATTTTAGAGAGTGAGCAAATTCGTTTAGCAAATGCTAATTGTATGTTACAGAATACAGTATTTGGGTATATAATCGCAGGTTCACTTCCACAAGTTGAGAATAAGTCATATTGTTGCCTCTTAACTGAAAATAGCTTAGACAATACTTTACAGAAATTTTTTGAAATAGAATCTTTACCTGGGGATAATAAAGAAACTGTCAAAGGGGATGAAGAAATATTTTGTGAGGAACATTTTAGAAGAACCTATAAACGCGATCACACCGGTAGATTTACAGTACAGCTACCATTGAAAGAAAATGCAGAATCAGTGTTAGGAAGTTCTAGAGAAATTGCAGCTAGGCGATTAAATAGTTTATGGGCTAAATTAGACAAAAATAAAACAATGGCGAACTTATATACAGCTTTTATGGAAGAATACGAAACTTTGGGGCATATGACACAAATTAAAAATGAAAACGAAAATAAGCTGTCTTATTACATTCCACATCATGCTGTGTATAAACCAGAAAAATTATCCACTCCCCTGAGAGTTGTCTTCAATGCAAGTTCAAATACATCTAGTGGTTATTCACTTAATTCTATTTTATTAAATGGGGGAACGGTTCAGCAAGATTTATTTTCGATTATAGCCAGATTCCGTACCCACAAATATGCATTCTGTGCAGACATTAAGAAAATGTACCGGCAGATACTGATTGACCCACAACAGAGAAATTTGCAAAAAATTCTTTGGAAGTCCAGTACGGACGCCCCGATAAAAATATATGAACTCAACACGATTACATATGGCACTGTTAGTGCTCCCTTTCTTGCCACGCGAACGTTGAAAGCTCTTGCTGATGAAGAAAGAAAAGATTTTCCAAAAGCTGCAGAAGTGATTCATAACGACATGTATGTTGATGATTGTTTATCTGGTGCAGGTTCCTTACAAGACGCACAGGACTTGCAATCTCAATTAATTCTGATCTTAAAAAGGGGAGGGATGGAGCTACACAAGTGGGTTTCTAATCATCCTGAATTATTACAAGACGCAGCCATATCAGAATATGCATTTGACGAACACTCGCAGCAAATTTCTGTAAAAACTTTAGGGATGCTTTGGAAACTTGAATCAGATAATTTTACTTTAAAAATTAGTATCGAACCCAAAGATGTTTATACTAAGAGAGAAGTTTTGGCACAAATTGCTAAAATTTATGATCCCTTAGGCCTAATTGGCCCTATTCTAACCAAAGCAAAAATTTTCATGCAACATTTATGGGAATTAAAGATAAATTGGAATCAACATCTGCCTGCCAGTTCTCTTCGGGAATGGCAAAATTTTCTGGTTAAATTGACAGAAATGAATCATCTTACAATTCCGCGATATGTTTTGTCTGACAACATTGCAGGTCTAGATTTACACGGATTTTCAGACGCTTCTGGAAAGGCCTATGGAGCAGCCATCTACATAAGATCTCTCTCCACAACTGGACAGTTCAAGTCTAATCTTTTGTGCAGCAAGTCCCGTGTGGCCCCCCTAAAGCCAATGACCATCCCACGACTAGAGTTGTGTGCAGCTCTACTTTTGACAAAACTGGTTCAAAAAATAATTCCCATCATACAGCTATGCTTTGAAAAGGTGTGGCTATGGACAGATTCGTCGATTGTTCTATTTTGGCTTAACACACCACCCCACAAACTTAAAACTTTCGTTTCCAATAGAGTCACCACGATCCAGTCTATTTCTGAGAATTATCACTGGAACCATGTATCTTCAAAATCCAATCCAGCAGATATCATCTCCAGAGGTGCAACAGCCAAGGATCTGATCAATAATGATTTGTGGTGGTTTGGTCCGGAATTTCTTCAAAGGGAAATTATAGTTCCCAAACAATTTCCTACTCTCAAAGACATTGACTGTGATCATGAACTAAAAACTGATTTTAATTTATTGACTTTTCATAAAGACTCTAACGATTTTTTTAATGTTTTATATAATTCTTCTAATAATTTTCTCAAATTAATTAGAGTATGTAGTTTTATTTTTAGGTTCATCAATAACAGCCGCCATAGAGATATAAAACGGAAACAGCTCACAGGAATTGAGCTACAAAATAGTTTACAATTTTTGGTAAAAAAGGCCCAGGAAGGTAAGTTCGCTCCTGAATTAGCAGCACTCAGAAAGGGACAAACTGTTCCTTCTTGCAGTAAGTTAAAGGGATTAGACCCCTTCATTGACAACTGTGGATTACTTCGTGTAGGGGGCAGATTAATAAATTCTGACTTACCTTTTGATGCTAAGCACCAATTAATTCTGCCCAATGATCATAAGCTCACTAAATTAATTTTTGAATACTTTCATAAAAAGTACTTTCACATAGGTGCTCAGGGATTAGTTCATCAAGTGCGGATGAAATATTGGCCTATAAAGGCTAAAAGCATTGCCCGAAAAACAGTGCACACTTGTGTCACATGTTTCAGGCATAACCCCAAAACGCTAGATCAGTTAATGGGAGACCTCCCATCGCAACGCGTAACACCTAACCACACGTTTCTCAATTCAGGTGTCGATTTTTGTGGCCCCTTCCACATTAAGTACAAAAATCAGAGAAAGGGCACTTATTCCAAAAGTTATGTGGCCATATTTATATGCATGGCTACCAAGGCTATTCATCTAGAGATAGTAAGCGAGTTATCCGCTGCTGCATTCATCGCTACGCTTAAAAGATTTTGTGCCAGGAGAGGCAAAGTAAATACGCTAACTTCTGACAATGCCACTAATTTTAAAGGTGCGTCAACAGAATTAAATAACTTTAAGAAATTATTGGCCACTCCCAACGAGGAATTATCAAATTTCTTTGCCGAAGAATTTATAACTTGGAAATTTATCCCTCCGCGATCTCCTAATTTTGGCGGTCTATGGGAAGCTGGCGTTAAGTCCTTCAAACATCATTTGCTTAGGGCCGTAGGTAATAATAAAATTACTCTAGAGGACTTTGAAACTCTAGTAGTCCAAATTGAGGGGATCCTAAATTCCCGACCTTTATTTCCGCTTTCTGATGACATAAATGAGTTTGAAGTGCTTACGCCAGGGCATTTTTTAATTGGCAGACCCATTAATAGTATTCCAGAGCCTAATGTTATAAATATTTCTGAAAATAGATTAACCCATTGGCAATTAATTACCAAATATGTTCAATGCATTTGGAAACGTTGGTCTATTGACTACTTAAATCACTTGCAGCAGCGCGGTAAGTGGCAATTTACAAAAGAAAACATAAAGTTGGGATCTCTAGTGTTATTAAAAGAAGAAAATCTCCCACCATGTAAGTGGGCTCTTGCCCGAATTCTGGAAATAATTCCAGGCAGGGACAATAGGGTTCGTGCAGTCAAAGTCAAAACTGCATGTGGTATATTTTTAAGAGGCATTTCAAAAGTATGCCTGTTACCCATTCAGGACTCTTAAATAATGTTTATGCATCATTGTATTTCTTATATATATTATTTTTAAGTAATTTCCCTGATTGTTTTGTATATTAGTATTTTGTATTTAAGTATCATTTTCTAGTGTTAATTAGTTATCTATTGTATTATGTTTATATTAATTGCTGAAATATGTCATATTTCATCCCCGGGCGGCATGTTCCGTTCCGGAAATAGAACGAGCTCCCCCTAGCGAGCAGTCTGTAAAAAAGTTAGTTAAGCTGTTGATCGTCAAAGCATCAACACGTCTCTAAAAACACTCCATCCAAACTACGCGATGGATATTAATTATGATTTGCAATCTACTCAAATTTGTGAAATTTATGTTGTGTAAATGTCTTGTGCAGTTTTAAGTGTGAATAAACTCAATTGAAAAGAAAATTAACGTCTACAGTCCACATCATATCCACCACTAGTATTACAGGAATTTTTAATGTACTTCATAAAAACGTTCATTAAGTAATCCATTTTCTCTACATAATGCTGGTAAAATATTAAAATATCCCTCATCTGCAGATTTTATTGATACAACAATTTTCTTACATATGTTTTAAAATTGTTTTCATTCAGAAACCCATCTTCTACGAAATTCTAGGAAAATATTAAAAATCTGCTTCATCTGTAGATTGTATTGTTATTTCTGCACGGTCAAAATAAACCCTTAAAATAAAAATGAAGTATTCACTATCCTTAGACACCCAGTTCCGTTAATGAAATCTGTCAATAAGATAGTTTTCTTATGCATTTTCATAAGCATTTTAAGTTAACCTCTTATTTTTTATACTAAATGTATATTTAAATGTTTACTAGATTTGACAAACTGAAATAATTTTGGATTAAACTAAGCTTTTGAGCAAACAGATGGTCATCGGTGGTCATTTTTTTTTTTAACTAGCATTAAACTGCATATGCTCATTGCAATAAGTCTAAAATAAAAATCCACCTTATTCAGAATTAAATAGATAATTTTCAATTAGCCTAACTCTCCACAGGCACTTTGAAATAAGCCTGAAAAATTCCAGGCCAATTGAAACAAGTTGGAAATTGCTCGTCAAACGTGGCAAATGAGGTGCGTTCGTACTATAACTAGTTTTATAATTATTTTTTGCACCCCATATTGTACTGAATGTATAATTTTTTGCACTTCATAAGGTGCATAGTCTGTAACATCATTAAAATGCACTTCCAATAATTTTTTTCCCATTCCCCGTAATGTAACGGAACACTTTTGACTGCCCCTGTAATTAAACTATACATCCGATTTTCATAAAATTTGAAATGGCTCGACAAAATTTTGCAACAGTTACATATTTAAAATTTCAGACCATTCAGAAGTCTGTAACATCATTAAAATGCACTTGCAATAATTTTTCCCATTGGCCGTAATGTAAAGAAAAACTTTTGACTATCCCTGTAATTAAACTATCCATCCGATTTTCATAAAATTTGAAATGGCTCGACAAAATTTTGCAACAATCATATATTTAAAATTTCAGACCATTCGGTTGGATAGTTTTTGCTCTGTTACATGCGGACGGACGGACGGACTGAACGACGACTATAGGCGCTTACGTATTTATATAATTACGAACGCACTTAAAAAGGAAGATGATTATTCAATTAGTCGGGCTCTTTGCAATGAGTCGGATTTAACAATTAGCCTACGACATATATTTATTTATTTACGGAGTCTAATAAAGATTATAATTATTAATAATAATAAACAAAGAATAATCGTATTTAATGGTTAAAAACAATTTATTTCATAATCATCTTGAAAAGAACTTTACTAAAACACTTTTCTCTAAATGGCTGATAAAAACATGTACCCATCATGTCTAACGTCCTATATTTAAGACGTTCCAAACATACATAAAAAATAGGCTAGAACAAATGCACTGTTCGAAACAATTAAAGGATATTGAGGTTGTGGATGGATCTTGCGGCTGGGGAATTATTTAGATCATGGCTGTCCAACCAGGCGCCCGCGAAACAACAGAAAATTCTTATAGAAATATTTGCCTTATTTAATATCCCAACATCTCTGATTAAACAAGGTTGCGATTTCTGTAGGAATTTTCTGGTATTTCGCGGGCGCCTGGTTGGACGGCCTTGGTTTAGATGATGGATACATGATCGACAGACGTGGTAGGCTATATGAGAAAAAAATTACATATATTTGGCAGAAAAAAGACATTGTATTGAGCATTTGGGTACAAAAGAAACAAAAACACAATTTATGCATATGAGAAAAAACGAATAAAAAAGGTGTTTCCTTCAACGAAAATCCTTTTTAGTAAGGAAGGGGTATGGTTTTCCCGGACGGCCAGCAATGTTTAACACCTTTGGCGTATGGGGTCAATGAGGCTAGTAATGAGGAGCTGGGATATTCTGCCCCACTCCTCCAGATGAGCTCTTTTCAGTTCTTGGAGATTTTGTGGTGGTGGTAGGTGGCCGCAACTCGTCTGCCTAGATTGTCCCAAACATGCTGTATTGGGTTCATGTCCGGAGAACACGCTGGCCATTCCACTCGTATGATTCCATCCTCGAAAAGGAAGTCATCCACCAAGTGAGCACGGTGTAGCCTGAAATTGTCGTCCATTAACATGAAATCATCTTCAATTGCTGCAGCGTAAGTGACTACAGTAGGTCTGGGGATCTCATCTGTATACCGCCCGTCAGAGCTCCATTTCGAATGATATGGAGGTCGGTGCGCCCATCAATGAAGGTGCCACCATAGACCATCACTCCCCCACCGCCAAATCTGACACTTCCTTGACGAACGCAGGATTGTTCCTAGTGCCACGTTCCCTCCAGATGAAAATACGCCTATTATCGGGATGAACAGAAAAACGGGACTCGTCAGAGAAAACAAATTGCGGCATTCATTTCTCCCCCAGTTCACATGCTCTGTTGCCTACTCCCTGCGGGAGCCACGGTGCCTTGCTGGTAATGTAACACATACCATTTGCCTGCAAGGATATTGACCTACAACTTGGAGCCGGTTTCGGGCAGTTTGAGTCGAAACTGTGGTGTCTGTAGCGGAGATGTTGTTGAATATGAGTGCCATTCATATTTCGGTGTCTCCGATCCGTTAGCATTAATTATCGATCTTCATTGGGCGTTGTTGCAAGTTGCACATCTACGACCTTACCCTGGTTCTTTGGCCTGTATTCCCAGTCTCCAAAAAACGGTTCTAGATCCTGGAAATTACACTTTGTGAAACTCCAGGAGCTTCTGCTACTTTGGTTTGTATTTACGCCCCCCCCCCCCCTTAACCTACCAACAACCCTCCAAGCTTCTGATTTACCGCCTAAAAGTTGGCCCCTACCCTGACGGAAAATGAGAAAGTGACATATGCATTTCGTTTCATCATCGTTTGATCAGTTTTCATCGTTAGGTCAACTTTATTTCATGAGTTATGATAAAGAAGAACCAGGAGGGAGGGGGGGGGGGTCGGCAAACTTTTAGGATATTTCAAAATGCGCAACACTAAAAAAAAATTAGCCAATGTTTGCGATGTTTATCAGAAATCATTAGATTAGATTTTATCATTTCCGTCAAGGGGAGGGGGTGGGGGTAACTTTTATGTGGTTTCTGATTCGGTTAAGTGACTTCGTTGAGGCATCGCACTTATCGAAACAAAGCATTTACTGAATGTCGATCATTATTTTTCGCTTTGTCCTTCAGTAGGTTGAAACACAAATTTCATTCGTTCACGCTAAACCGTCGTTTTTGACGCCAAACTCAAAGTTTGCATACTCTGAAGTTTGAAAATGTGAAAAATTTGTATTTGTGTTTCTCTTCTTCCATTTTCTGCCAAAAAAAAAAAAAATAAAAAAAAATCGCTTTTACCGTTATATAAAACTTACAATATCCTTCCTTTAATTGTTTTGAGAAGTGTAATTTGACAGTTTAAAAATACGTATTTCAAAAAAGTCTACAAGCTAAGATTATAACTAATTTATTTGGATTTATGATCTGAAAAATATAAATAAACTTACTTTTTATCTTTTGCCATCTTGAGCAATGAAAAATCTATGAACAGTGAAAAGAAAGTCTTCATTTAAGCGATTAAAGATCTTTCTGTAACAGACAATGGATTTTACAGATAACTATTTTATGCAGATTTTCTATTACAGGCGATAAAAAAATACAAAAAATTATTAAAATTCGAAGCGTCCTAAATATGGTACGCTAGGCATAAATGATTTAGAGCTATTTTAGATATTTTCGTTTGACGAAAAATAAAATACTGAAATGTGTCTTGCTTAAAATGTTATTTATTTATTTTTTTTTTAATTTTTATTTAAGTTATTTTCAATATTAGTTACATCTTATACAGTGAAGAATAAAAATTCAAATATTGAATTATGCATGTATAATAATCACTTATAAACAGATTAAGCTAAATAATGCTATAAAAGGTGACAGACTATCTTTATTTAGATTGACGAACGTGTCATCGCACAAACGGCGACATTTTCAAAATCATTCATGATAGAAAATATTTTCACAAAATTTAAAAGAATAACTTGGTAAACAATGTCGCGATACATCATGCAAAATGAAAAACAGTGCAAACATGAAATAAAATAAAAGTTAAATTAAACCGGATATTTTTGAGCGTGGATTAATTTTGACTATTGTTATTGAAATAGCATCATTTTCAAAATTTTAGGTAAATCAAGGGACACTGAATCATTGCAAATATATTCTCGTTGCGTAAAAATATCGCTATTGATTCCCGTATAAGGGATGGTAAATAAAATCTTGATGGATAAATTAATCTGTTATTTTTAAAATCGATTTGTAAAGGTTTTTTGCTACATATAATCTGGCCAAAGCTGTGGTTCTCCTGTTGTATTTTATGTCTGCTTGCTATATGTTTTTTTATTCTAGTTTTAAGTTTTCTGCTTGTCATACCAATATAAAACTGCATTGTTCCATCTTCTTTGGTGAAAGGTATTTCGTATACTCCTGGTAACTGGTTTGACTCAATTGGATCTATTTTCTTGCATGCTATATTTTTTAACTTCATGGAAGGTTTTGCAACTAGGGAGATATTGAATTTATTGAGTTTATATTTCAAACGTTAAAAGAAACCAGGAAAATATTGTAAACTATCAGGAGTATACGAAATACCTTTCACCAAGGAAGATGGAGCAATGCAGTTTTATGTAAGTATAACAAGCAGAATACTTAAAACTAGAATCAAAGAACATATAGCAGACATCAAATACAACAGGAGAACCACAGCTTTGGCCAGGTTATATGCAGCAAAGAACCTTTACAGATCGATTTTAAAAATAGCAGATTAATTTATCCATCAAGATTTTACTTACCATCCATTATCCGGGAATCAATACAGATATTTTTACGCAACGAGAATATATGCAATGATTGAGTGTGCCTTGATTTACCTAAAATTTGGAAAAAGATGCTAGTAAAAATTAATCCACGCTCACAAATATCCAATTTAATTTTAATTTTATTTTATTTTATGTTTGCACTGTTTTTCATTATGCATGATGTCTTGTGGCATTGTTTACCAAGCTATTGCTTTAAATTTTGTGAAAATATTCTCTATCATGAATGATTTTGGAAATGTCGCCGTTTGTGCGATGAAACGTTCATCAATCTAAATAAAGATATTTTATCACTTTTTATAACATTATTTAGCTTATATGAATTATGCATTAAGGTAAATGCACCTATAGTGAACCACTAATTTTTAAAGTTTAAAAACAAGCCCAAAGCGCATTTCTTGAAAACGACTGAAAGAAATCTGATTGACTAACATCCTTAAATGTTAACTTTCCATAAACTGTTTGGAATATTTTTTTTCACCTGGTGCATTTGCTTATTTTCTAGACTGTGTTCAAAAACAGATTTTATGGCAAATTCTTAGAGATTTCATCAAGAGATGAGTTTTCTTTAAAACAATTTTTCTTTAATATTATATGTTTTATTTTAAATTAAACCACTGTTGATATACTGTATTGCATTGTAAATCATTTGTTGGATGAGCCTAAAACTTAAAAATTCATGCATCAGAAATTTATTAGGCCCATTACTGGAGCCTAGAGGAAGAAAACATTTTTTATTTTTTATTTTTTCCGAAGAATATATTTTAAAACTTTTAATGTTTATTCTGATACATGAAGGTTAGAAGTAAGCTAATATATATATATATATATATATATATATATATATTTTTTTTTTGGAATTCACTAACACTTTAATAATAATTAGATAAATGTCCTTAAGTGGTCCACTACTGACTGGTGTGCATTTACCTTACTCAAATGTTTTTCTTTTTTACTAAAATCATATTGACATAGTTTTCTTTTTTTTTGTGTGTCACTTCAGATATAGACGAATGCTCTGAAAATAATGGTGGCTGCGAACATCTATGCATCAATTACCGTGGAGGATTTTATTGTGCTTGTAAACCTGGATATCATTTGGACAGTAGTCTAAAAAATTGCACGGGTAATTAAAACAGAAATAAGTGTGTACAAACAGCCTTGGCCAAAAGTAATCAACACCCCCATAGTTTTAATAGATTTTTAAAAGCATTAATCGGATACAAACTTTTAACTGCATTGGTTAAATAATAAATTTATTTAAGTTATTATAGATCTAAAGGTGTTAATAGCAAACACTTTTAAATTTATATAAGTCTCTTTTAATTAAACCATTTGCTTTAAGGCGGTTCTCAGGAAAAATAATTCTATGATCAACAACACGAAATTTTCTGACACATTTTCTGATTCATTTTTAAACCTACACTGAAAATAAATTCTGCCACTGGTGCCTAGAAATAAATTGTGCCTCTAGAAAGAATAGTTTCATGTCATCCTTATAAATTCCAGTTCCCTTTGCTAGAGAGTTCTAGTTATCCCTGTTAAAATCCAAGAACGTTTTAGTGTATTATCGTCGTCAAACTTATTTAAAAATCTCTGCAAATAAATGCAAACACAAGAAGTGAGTTTTAATAACATATAATTCTATAGTTTATGAATTAATTCTAGAAATCAAGCGCTTCAATCAAGCAATCAATTCAAACGCTTCAAAATATAACGTATCGTTTCATCGCCTAGAAAACTTTAGACTAGAAATTTTCGACCATTTCGTCTATTCAGTTTATTTATTTACGTTATTCGCATAACTCGGAAATCTATATTTCTAGTTTGGGGATTTAGAAAATGATAACTATTCGTTCTAGTTGAAGGCGGTATAATTTTTCTTTCACACTGTTAAAAATTTGCAGCATTCTGTTCAGTCATTTGACCGTTTTTTCCGAAAACGGTTACACAACCGTAATTTAACACTATTCTGACCATATTATTGGCCATTTTATGGTCAGAATATAGTTAAATTACGGTTATGAAACCGTTTTTTCAAAAAACGGTCGAATGACTGGACAGAATGCTGCAACTTTTTAACAGTGCAGTGTAAATGCATAATATTTACAAGCATGATTATTGAAGTGATTTGTAATCGAACAGTTTATTATTATTATTATTCTTATAAATAAATGACATGTTGATTTGTAAAGAATTGTTGTCTCAAGACAGCAGTTTTTCCCTTTCTTGTGCTGTCGAAAATTCGGTTCAAAACGTCAAATTTTACAGCATTTTCTGAAAAATCTGTTGCGTTTACTTAAAAGATGAAAAAAAAACACAGCTCGGTTACATAGTTTCTCAATAAAAGTACTTCCCAATTTATAAACAAAATAATACATTTATGAACAAAAATGAATTTAAAAATGTGTCAGAAAATAGGCGGTTTGAATTTGAGAACAGCCTTAAAAAATAAGTTTAAAAAGTTACTAAACTAGTTTATTTTATCAAAAGGTTCGTTGTTCTCGTGCGCAATTTCATAAATAATCATGAAAATTAGAATAATTCTTGCAGAAAATTTCAAAACGTAAAGAACTTAGTCGTGAGCAACGAAAAAAAATAAAGAAATTTTTTTTATGTAAATATAAACTTATATGCATAATTTTTGTTATTTAATTTTTAACATGTCTCAAAAATAATTAATTTGCATATACATTTTAACAAGTATTTTTGAATTGAATTTTTATTATCATAATTTTTTTAATTATTATATTCGTTTCAGAAAACGAAGTTCTATATGTTTTGACATCTTCTGTAAGAATTACTCTAATTTTAGTAATTATCTATGAACATGCGCAACACAACAACGAAACTTGCAATAATATAAAGTGAAACAGTAATTTAAAAAAAAAATAGTTTTTAAAGTTTTTTCAAATGCTTTAATTATAAAGGTTAATTAAAAGTTGAGTTCTTCCTTTGTTTCATTTTTTACAAACTTTAATAACCTAAAAAGAAATTCATAATTGTATAAATTTAAAAATTTGTATCCGCCCATTAGTTCGTTCTTAAAAAGAAAAAGAAACAATGAAATAGGGTAAATACTTTTGTTCAAAGTTATGTGTTTATTTTTTATTTATACTAACAATTTTAAATTTTTAAAATATATATTATAAAGTAATTAAGTGAATTTAAATAACGAAAAAAATATATTGTAAAATTATAATCGTAAATAATTTAAAGCATTTGTAAATTATGTGTAAAAACCAACCATACCGGGCTAAAAGTGTATGCGGATATTTTTCAGAAATAGAGGCATTAACCTGTAATATATATATAATGACAGCTGTGATGAATTTTCTTCATTACTAATTAATGAGCAGTTACTAGGGTTCTTAAAAAGAATCTTAATCCTACTTCAGACTGGGAGAGATCGCCGCAGTAAGTATTTCATAAAAATCTATATTGCGGTTCTCAGACCAGCCATTAATTCTACTTCAGACTACTCCGTTTGACGTTACGAAAGTCGTAACTTTAACCAAATATTAAGTTTGAAACTATATTAGACAGATTCGAGGCCATAAATACTCTAGCGTTTCAAGGTCTGTGAGAACCATTTCAGATAACTTGGAAAAAGTCTGAATGTAAATACAGTATAAGAGAGGCCTTCATGAGGATTCCACGTCGAACCTGCGGAAGAGCAGTTCAAATTTTCGCTTGCTTAAGCATTGGGTTGTCCGGTAAAATTTTAATCGGATTGCGCCAGAGTTGATTACTCGCGGCGGACGTCTTTTTTAAAGACAGTTTAAAGGAGAGTACAGGTCTGGTTCTTTGGATAATCTCACTTAAAATGGAACACACAGGCCAAATAAAATTCCTGCTAACCAGGCTTTCTGCCTTTCTAATTTATGATTATCTGTTTCTGTATTTGTGAAATTATAGTTTGCTGTGCGTGTTGCGTATTATGAATAAAATTTGGTATTCACTTATCTCTGTCATCCTAAGTTAATTCACTAGATCATCACACTATAAACATCTATCCGTGTAAAAAGAAGAAACGAAAGCTCCTCATAAATACAAATATCAATCGAAAACCAATGCTGTTGTTTTCAGTTGAAAAATGACAGCTTTGATTTTCGATTGATGTTTGTACTGATAAGGAACTTATATGGAGGAGCTTGAATCGTTTACTGTAATTTATTTTATTAATGTGATATTAATGCTGTTTAGTTTTATTAAATGTCTGATTTTAAATGTGTTTTTAATTTTAAAATTCCGATTAAGATGTAATATATTCAGTTATTTTAAATGGTACATTCGTTTAGATTTGTACATGTTAACTATTAAAATTAAACATATACATTTATTTATCATATAAGGGAAGGCGGGGAAAGATGACGAAGTTAAGCTTCTGCAATTTTTCCTAGCCACTGTGAATGGATTCATGAAATGATATTTGCATGAAAATTTCGTCCATACCTTGCTTGTTACCATGAATATTTTCAATTGCCTCTTTTAACTTTGAAAGGGCAAAATACGGGATTATCCACCAAGAAAAAGATAATTTTCGTCATGTTCCCCCAGCCGCAGGGTAATAAGATGACGAAAATTACCTTTTTTTAAAACAGTGACCAAGACTATTGCAAAATAAATTGATCTCCTACGATTTTGTAAGTCTTGAGTTCTCCTTGCAAAATATGTTAGTGAAAAAGTTGAAAATTTTACCGTATAATGATGATTCTTTACGTTGTGATGATCAAACATTATTGGGAAACACACTGAAAACGAACTAATGCTCATAACTTCTCTCAAAGTGGGAATGCGCACGTTTATCCTAGTTATACGTATATCCCGCCTCCAGGGGGCTCTTTTGGTGGCCACGACATGTTAGAGTCTGTAATTAAGGGGCTACTTCAGTCACGCGAAAAGAGCCGCTCGCTAATGCTAATCCCATGGAAGACATTTATAAAAATTCCTCGCTTGCATTTCTATATTTTTAAATGATTTTTTTATTTTTTTTTATTTTGTATTGGATAGCCGAGATCGATCTGTGCAAAGGCCGTTTTTCCCTTTTACGATTTTGTTCCCAGATTTTTTTTTTTATGAGGATGCTCACTTTCGAAACAGGTCCCGAAAATAAAAGTGCCCACGTTAAAAATACCTGTAAACAAAATCGAAAAATTTAAAAACTACCTTAGTACAGATCAATCTCAGCTATCTAATGCAGAAAAATTCATTTAAAAATATTGAAATTCGAACGAGATATCTTTATAAATATCGTCAATAGGATTAGCTAGTGGGATTAGCGAGTGGGTCTTTTCGCTTGACAGAAGCAGCCTCTTAACTGTGAGAAATACTAAATTCGTTAATTTCCCCATTCGTCATCTTACACCACCTTCCCCTACAACATAAATTTATTACATCAATTAAAAAGTCCTTATAAACTTTTTTCTCGGGCAAATTCCTATTTAAATAAGAATTATGTTTTCAGACATTCAGTGTGCAAAACTTGCACTGCCTCGTTATTCTTACATGGAATGCACATATAAAAATGCATCTCTGCCAGAGAAAAACACTTATCCAGTTGGCACACAGTGTTCTATCAAGTGTAGAAGGGGATTCAAAAGCACTCAAGATGGCAACAAAATGAAATGCAGACAAGATCGCTCGTGGAAAGGAATACTTCCGGAATGTAAACGTAAGTATTACTTAATCTTCTACAACACAGTTTACCACGTATAAGTAAAGTGTGGATCAACGGTTATCTGCTAAGATTAACCGTCAATTTCTCGTGTATTATTACGTGTAATTAGCAAATAAATAAATAGAATGCTAAATTCATCTTTAAACAAGTTGGAAATTGCTCGTCAAACGTGGCAAATGAGGTGCGTTCGTACTATAACTAGTTTTAAAATTATTTTTTGCACCCCATATTGTACTGAATGTATAATTTTTTGCACTTCATAACGTGCATAGTCTGATACATCATTAAAATGCACTTCCAATAATTTTTTCGGAACACTTTTGACTGTCCCTGTAATTAAACTATACATCCGATTTTTCTAAAATTTGAAATAGCTCAACAAAATTTTGCAACAATTATATCTTTAAAATTTCAGACCATTCGGAAGGCTGTAATATCATTAAAATGCACTTGCAATAATTTTTCCCATTGGCCGTAATATAAAGAAAAACTTTTGGCTGTCCCTGTAATTAAACTATACATCCGATTTTCCTAAAATTTGAAATGGCTCGACAAAATTTTGCAACAATTATATCTTTAAAATTTCAGATCATTCGGAAGGCTCTAATACCATTAAAATCCACTTGGAATAATTTTTTCCATTGGCCGTAATGTAAAGAAAAACTTTTGACTGTCCCTGTAATTAAACTATACGTCCGATTTTCCTAAAATTTGAAATGGCTCGACAAAATTTTGCAACAATTATATCTTTAAAATTTCAGATCATTCGGAAGGCTCTAATATCATTAAAATCCACTTGCAATAATTTTTCCCATTGGCCGTAATGTAAAGAAAAACTTTTGACTGTCCCTGTAATTAAACTATACATCCGATTTTCATAAAATTTGAAATGGCTCGACAAAATTTTGCAACAATCACATATTTGAAATTTCAAACTATTCGGTTGGGTAGTTTTTGCTCTGTTACATGCGGACAGACGGACGGACAGACGGACAGACGGACGGACTGAACGACGACTATAGGTGCTACGTATTTATATAATTACGAACGCACCTAAAAAGGTTAAACTTAAAATTACACTATGTGCAAAATACTTAAAAGATGACAAAATATTTAAAAAAGATGTTAAATTACTTTTATACCTCTTAGTACTTTCAACTATAAACACAACCTTCGTCAAAGAATACAAAAATACTGTTATTAGCATCTTAATTTCAAATTTCACGTAGTTGGTGTCGAAAGGAGAGAAAATGAAAGTCAATTTTTATGCTGTAGGATAACATACCCAGAATTTGACTCAGTTTGCTTAAAAAATCATAAAACACGTAATATTCCACTTCCCTCTATATCCATATTTTTATTTTCCCAATGAGAAAATACAACATACGCAGAATTTGGCTCAGTTTGCTTAAAGAATCATAAAGTACGAAATATTCCACTTCCCTCTATATCCATATTTTTATTTTCCCAATGTTTTCCGGATCTAAAATTCCGGATTGACTTTCACTTTCACTCTTTTAAATACCAACTACGTGAAATTTGAAAATAAGACGCTAATAACAGTATTTTTGTATTATCTGACGAAGGCTATGTTTATAGTTGAAAGAAGTATAAAAGTAATTTAACATCTTTTTTAAATATTTTTGTCATCTTTTAAGTATTTTGCATATAGTGTAATTTTAAGTTTATGTGTAATTCTTTAAAAATTGTCTCATATGTTCGCGGTATTAAGACATTTTGTTCAATGTGTTTTTTGTAATACCATTTAAAATATTATCCTCACCACTGAGCACAGAATTTTCATCATCGAAGACTACATTCTTCGAAGATGAAGGATGCTATGTTTTTGCTCTATGGCCAGAAACATAGCTGCCAACCTACCGTTTTATTTTTTAAACTAAAGCCAGAAATTGTACGAAATAATTAATAACTATATAGAAAGGAGAAAATTTTTCAAAAATATATTTTCTGGTTGAAATTTTGTTTATCAGACTTTAAAAAACTGGAAGATAGGCAACTATGACAATCAGTGAATTGTAATGGTTAGGTCTATGACTTTGTCAATACTTTAAACGAAATTTCTTGATGCCACGAATATGTCATATAGTTTTTAATAATTACATTTAATACTACCTAGAAATTTGTCGTAGTAGGTAGTTTTTGGATCACATTTGTCTCTGTCTTAAAAACTATGTGTTACGACTGCTTCAATATTTGTTGCAAGGAAATAATTTTTTTTTAAAGGAGATATTTTTCTACTTCAGAAAAAAAAATAATAAAAGACCCTGACGTCTACACCGAAAAGTTACGTGCAACAAAAAAAACCGCATTCGCCGTTAGTAAAAAGGAAATGTTTTGTCAAGACGTGAGTTTCAAAACTCGCCTTATCGAAAATTTAAAAAAGCGTGTTTTCTCTATGAATCTTATTCTATTGTTGAACCTGAACCCAAAAAATACAACAATCTGCAAAAAAGAAAAAAGAAAAAGAAGAAAGAAGAAAAAAACTAGTTTTTTCCGGTATTTCTGCCATTGTAAAATCTTGGTTTACTATGAAAACCAATGGACGCAGTCAGGAGTTTTTCGCAATTTCCCAAAATTTGATTTTCTGGATATAACGCGAGTTTTGAAACTCACGTCCTCATATAGAGAATGCCAAAATGAAATAACTTTCTTTGTGTTTTTATTCCGTGCACTGTAAAAAAATACTGGCAGTTTTCCGGTAGGAATCGGAAAAATAGTTGCCCTTATCCTACCGGAATAATTTCCAACCCAGCTCGGAATAAAATCCATAAAATACCGTTTTACTGACTATTTCTTTATTTTTACGGATTTTATTCCGAGCTGGGTCGGAAATTATTCCGGTACGATAAGGGCAACTATTTTTCCGATTCCTACCGGAAAACTGGCAGTATTTTTTTACAGTGTGAATAGTCAAATTACGGCTCACTGCTTTTTTTAAAAATGTATTTTTCAAAACTCTAAAATCTTTATAGCAATAACATAACAAGCAGTGCACGGCACAATGTACCCCTGAATTAATTTTCTATTGAAATAATTGAGAAGCTATTCGAATCATTTATTTTAAGTCTCGTGATAAGTTTTCAGAAAGCTGAAAACTGATATTCTGTTTGTTTGTTTTTTAAATAGATTAGCTATTCTATAAATTCTATGTAGACCCTGTAAATTTACATGCACAGAAGTACTGAACACTTTGCAATTTTACATGAGAAAAAAAAAGATGATGTTTTTTTGCTTTATTTTCCATGCTGTAGGTAAGTAAATAATAACACATTGATATCGGACATTTTGTGCCGCTGTATTACAATACAAGCCAGCAAGTTTTTCGAAAAATATGCTTGAAATTTATTTAGAAAAACTCATAATAATTCGACAACTGCTATAATCTAGCTGTAAATTGGAATGATTTGGTTTACACCTCCTGTGTTCCTCTGTATAAAATTTTCGGTAGAAAGACAAATTTCTTCCATGAATTTATAAAAAGCGTAAGAACTAATGATCGAGAATCGTTCACTGAGAAAAAAAATATAGCGCCTTCACCTAGAATGAATAGGTAGTCATTTTCTGAATCCCTTGTAACGTTTTATCTGAGCTCACTCAGGACCAAATGGCCATAGCGTAATAAACATTTTTGATTGGGACCTCCAGATGCATCCCATCTATAAAATTCACATGTCAATGTTTCACAAAATCCAGATGGAACGTGTAAACAGATTTAATGATGTAAATATCTTGAGAAGTGCTGCGTAGCAATTTGTAAGAACTGAAACTTTTTTGACTAAGATGACTAAAGTATACCACGTGGGTTGGCTAAGAGATAGACTGGTCTCTCTCGAAAAAGGGCCCCGTGGATGAGATGCTGCTGTGACACGACCCAAGGCGGTCAGTTATCGGTTCTGCTGGAGGAGCGATGCGCTTCTAAAGGATCAATTTTTTATGTTAAGACTGTGTGTGTTTGCTGATGTGTGTGTCCATGTTTCGTCAATAAAAAACTGTAGAAAATTAACTCAAAGTTCTTTTTATTTTAGTTAAGAGAAATTCCTTAAGTTAGATTTTATTGGCGTTACAGGTGGTGTCAGAAGTGGGATTCGAGTTGTTCGAAAAAAGTTTGGGCACACACGCACACAAAAAACTTAGCTAGCTTAAGTTGCACTTTTACCCACGGAATGATCAGTGAAGATTGTTCTTTCAAGAAGTAGAGAAGTCGCTGTCCTGACCAGGAAAAAGAAAATAAAGGAAAGTCCCCGTGTGTTTGGAAGAGAAAATTAGTTCGGATTTTCGCCTAGGTCAGCTGTGGGGAGAGGAAGATGGAAGATTGTGGAGAAGACTGCTGCTTGCATCGTCCAGAAGAGAAGGGTGTTGCTCCCCCTCCCTGCTGAAGGAAGGAAGAGAGACTCATCAGCTGGTTGGTGAGAAAAGGGTTATGTTTTGACCTATTTTTGTGAGAAAAGAAGAACTCGTGTTTGCCTGTAGTGCGGTGCGGTTCTGTGAATTGTTTTCCCGGTGGATATATTTCGTTTAAGTGGACCTTAGAGTCAGAAAGTTATTCGTGTGTTCGGTTGGCCATACGGCTGAAGAAATCAGTGAAAGATCTGGATTACCGTTCGTTAGCGTTTGAAGCTTCAAGTGGGGTAAGTCACAATTTTGAATTTGGAGTTAATGTATGGGGATTCTTTTTTGTTTAATTAAATTTAAAATTGTTGATCTTTTGAAAAATTTTAAACTTTGATAACAAAATTTGAAGGTGGATCTAGATATGGGAGTGAGTCAGCATTTAGATATGTTATTGTAATAAATGTTTGATTATATTTTATGTAAAACAGTATATTTTTTTTGTTTCTTGGATTGAAGTAGAGTAGTACCTTTTATATAGAGAAATTTGGGTTGGAAAAAAGGGAGATATGGCTTTCCTGGGTAAAGGAAAAAAGAAAATTTGAAGAAATTAGTTGATGAACTGGAACTTGCCCGGACGGGAAACGAAACCCGGATTCAATTAAAGCATATAGTGCTGGAATCTGAGGATTATGAAGAAGAATACGTTCAGGCTCTTTATGAAACTATACTAACGACAGCCCAGGAAGAATTAAAAAAGCAAGAAAGTGAGCGCGCCCGGTTACAGGATATCGAACGTGAGGACATGTTGCGCCAACAGACATGGGATCGCGATGAGGCCATTCGTAAACAGAAATTGCAGCAAGAAAGAGAATTAAAGGAACTAGAATTAAAAAATAATTTTGAGCTAGAAAAACTAAGAATAGAGAAAGGAATTCACCCGGCCCCGGAAAATGCAAATAATATACCTTCGCGTTCCTCGGAACAGAATTAAAAAAAAAATAATCCCGTATTTTAACCCTGAAAAAACAGACATTAGCCTGTATTTGGTTTTGTTTGAATGCCAAGCTAAACGGGTTAGAATACCGAAAGAAAATTGGGTTTCTCATTTAATTGGGCTCCTACCAGTGGATATCATTTCAATTATTGCTAGACAACCCGAGATAGATTCAAAGGATTATGATAACATTAAAAGTATCTTGTTAAAAAATTTTAAATTAAACTTGGAGAGTTTTCGACAAAAATTTATGAGCCATCAAAAATCGCAATCTTTAAATTGGCAAGACTTCGGTTTCGAAATCCGAAATTACTTAAACGAATGGTTGGCGGGCTTATCTATAACTTCCCTTGACGAATTAAAAGACCTTTTGGTCGCCGACCAAATTAAAAGGCGTGCAAAGTTTGAAATGCGTGAGCATTTTATTGACAAATGGCCACTGCTTAAGACGGAAGCCGAGATAGTTGAATTATTAGATGGTTATGAGAGTGTCAGAGCGTCGTTTAAGAAAAATCGGTACGCAGAGGATGAAAATACGCGTCCAAAATCGGATGAAAAACAGGCGGAAGCGAAGAATGAAACTCCCCTCCCTAGTGCGTCAGCCCAACGCGGTACCATGAGTCGGGAGAAGGCATTCGAAAAAAGAGTGGAGCGTAGATGTTTCCATTGCAACTCAAAGAACCATTTACGAAATTTTTGTCCGGAATTGAATAAGAATTCAGGATCTAGGAATTTGGGTGAAGATGTTGAAACGGGAGCGAAAGCTAGAGTGAGCTATGTAGGAGTGGAGAGATTAAATTCTAGATGTGTCTGGGATAAACAACGGAAGGCCGTAGGCAAACGTAAGTTACCACTCATTGATATAAATATTTTGGGCCGAAAAGTTAAAGGAATAAATGATTCGGGTACGGAATTATCCATTTTCCGAAGCGAATTAATTCCAGATAAGTATAAAACGGGTGAACAGATCGAGTTGGTTCCGGCCATCGGAAAAATTCGCAGAGCAGACCTGGCGAAGGTTCCAGTTTCTTTGTGGAACGGGAACCAGGAAAATTCACCCAGATTTTTATAACGGCAGCACTGGTGCCAGAATTAAATTGTGAAGTTTAGCTGACACCTTGTATTTGTAGGCGTTTGTTTAAATTGAGAAAGCCGGATCGCAGGTACGCGAGGTGGAGTAATTCAAATACATTCAATAATAATATAAAGAAAAAAAAATACAGTTGAGAGCGCAGGTTTATGTAAAATTAAAACTGGAGCGAGTTTTAAAGGCAGTGAGAAGAATGAACCCGAAGATACAAATAAGACATTAGAAAATCGCGTGAAGGTCAAAAAAGTAAACGCTAATTCCGAATTAAGAGGTTTGGAAGAAATTGTTCAAAAGAGTGTAAGTGAAATTCCCATTGTACAGAGGAATACATTAGAGGTCATTCCCGATGTAATTGGTGAAAGAAAACAAATTTTAAAATCTCCTGTACGGGATAAATCGAGTAGCAGATTACCCGAAAACACCCTTGAGAACCAAATCGAGGAATTGGGTCAAATCTTCCCGTACGACAAGGAAAAACGAGAAGAGAAATCCCGTATCTGTTTTCAATTTTTCGGGAAACAATTTTGTTTATCAGAGATGTAAGAGATAAGCAGAGATTGGAGATTAGGGATGTTTTGTTTTGTTTATTTTGTTTTGTTTTGCTAAGAGTGAATTGCATATTGTGTTATTTAGTTTATAGTGTGTGAATATGTGTTTATTTGAAAAGAGATTTTTATACACCAAATTAAAAAATTGTTGATTGTATGAAACTTATAAAGTAAAAGTGAAAGGATTTCATATATTAACTAGAAGAGTTAAGTGGAGTTAAAGTGTTTTTATGAAAGACTATTGAGTCAGTATTAAGAAGTAAGAGAATTTAAAAATATAACTATTCCTGGATGTTTTAGACATTAGGTTATAAATGCTGTTTTATTTTGGCTTGGTAAACCAGAAAAACATTTTAATTTGGAAAAGTTAATAAGTTGAAATTTAGAAATTGTAATTTGAATTAGAACTTGTAATTTGAGTTAGAAATTGTATTTTGTACAGAATAGTTAGAATATACATTTTGGTTCTTAATGTTAATATTGTTAATATTATTCTTTTAAATTACTTTAAACTGAGAAAAAAAACTATTGTTTCGAACAAGTAAAGGTTAAGAAGAACCTTATGATAGAAGTACGGGAAAATTTTGGTTTACTGATTTATGTTAGACAAGGTTTTAAATCATTTAGTGAAGGATTGTATTGCTATACTATAGGTCTGTGTAGAATACAGAGATTATATATTATTAAGAATAGTTTGAGTGTTTGGTTTATTATTGTGTTAAAATTCTTTTAAGTAACTTATCCGAATTTAAAAGGTTCAGAAGTGTTTGTTTATTAGTGATTTAGAATTCTTTCTTAAGAAATTATCCATATATGGAAATTATTGTTGTTTATCCATGTGAACGTGAGAGAGCGAATTTTTATTTGGAGTACCTGTGATGTTTAAAATTTTTATCTATTCTGATTGTGTTAAAAGAAAATTCTTAAATCCCAACAAAAAGTTTTCGGTAAAAAAAAAAAAAAAAAAAAAAAAAAAAAAAAAAAAAAAAAAAGCGCCAAGTTCTCCTTAATGTTTCGGCCTGAAAAAGTAGTGATATCTGAAGTTCGCACAAGTTAAAAGCCAAACATCCCAAATCTTTCATTGAAAATGGCTTCCTGCGACTTGGCCGTTAATGCCTTCTACAGCATTTCAAAATTAATGATTGGAAATATTACGCATTTATGAATTATTTAAATATTAAAAGTAATATTAGAATGCAAAGAGGGAAATTCACATGAAGACATTATAAGTAAAAGATTTCTGATAACTACCATTTAGTTTCAACAAACATTAGTTTTGATTACAGATCATTTAGTCCACTTGTGGTTTAATTGCCATTTAGTACGGTCTAAAGCTAAAGTCATTTTCTATCTCACAATATGTTACATTATATTTTATTGTATAATATTGAAATCTTGTGTATTGACGAAAGAGATTTTTTTCGTTTGAACATTTATTATAGTTTGTTTGCATACATTAAGGGGTATTCGATTTATAAACTGTTAAAAGCTGATACTAATTATGTTTTAGCAATTAGGGATATTATCTCCTGAATACAAGTATTTTGTTATTTTTAACTTCTAAGCATTTAAATAGACTGAAGTTGTTTAAATGCTTTTTCAAATGTGTATTTTATTTCTGTACTTTGTGCCACAAAATGCCTAAAATAATCAAAAAATTTAGTTGGCATGTAGCTCATTTGTACATACTTTAAAATTTGAAAAACTCTCTCGAAGGCATAACGGCCAAGTCGCAGGAAGCCATTTTCAATGAAAGATTTGGGATGTTTGGCTTTTAACTTGTGCGAACTTCAGATATCACTACTTTTTCAGGCCGAAACATTAAGGAGAACTTGGCGCTTTTTTTTTTTTTTTTTTTTTTTTTTTTTTTTTTACGGAAAACTTTTTGTTGGGATATCACTACTTTTTGTATGTTTTTTTTTTCAGGTTTCTTATTCTAAACTATATTAATATGAAAAAACTTAAATTTCGGCACTTTTATGTTAGCCGGGAGCAAATCTCCTAATTAGCCTTTTGTTTTTTCGCCAATAGCAGTTTTCATTTTTCACATGTGTAAATTAGAAACAATGCTTTGATTTTCAAATAAAATAGTTTGGTTTATGTTATTATTTATTATTTATTTATTTATTTATTTCTATGTTAAATATTCTACTGAATAAAATGAGGGAAATGAATCTATTTTAAATGAGATGACTGAAAAGTTTATATTTTTAAATGAAATGAATGCAGTTGAGTTGGGAACAGTATTTGGCGATTTGCCACTTGCGCCCAGCTAACATAAAAATACCTAAATTTATTTTATTGAGCTTTACAAATTTATACTTTATTTCTTTTTATATTAAAGTACTAGCCGCCTCTAGCAAGCAGTATTTACTCTATTAATTCCATGTTAAACGTTGCATCATGTTACTGTTATCCATAATTTAATTTACTTGCCCATTCTTTCGCCAAGTCGGAAGCTTTTGATAGAGAAATCAAGAACTCTTTACGATCATGGAAGCACATTATATATTTTGTGTTGTTATGTATTTCATCTTTCGTGACAAATATATCTTAACTCACTTATGCATGTTTCCTTAGCAGTTACGATTCGTTCTCTAATGCGGAAATTTTTAATCTTATTAAGTAATATTTTCTAATTCGGCTCACTGCCAATTGTTGTATTTTAACTGATACGACTGGGTACAAGTGAAATGGTTCTTATGAAATCCTTTGACGATATCTGCATTTACATTAAACCATATTCATGCTAATATCTTTTTGTTTCACGTTAACCTTTTCAATAGACTCGATTACGGAAGAATAGAAGGTCTACCGGTGCACTGCCATGATCCACATGAAAATTTATCATTCTTCTCATCTGGTCGTGTTGAAGAATTAGTCAATGTGCCATGGTTTTAAGATTTTAGCTAATTTGATTCGAAACCTGAAAACTAAAATGCAAGGAACCGAATTATAGAAGATTCATTCTAACGTACGTATCGATTAACATGTTACATATTATAGAATTATAATAACCATAAGGAGAACTGGCAGTTTCAATGCTTTAATAGTTTTCGTAAATTCTCTTTATATAATACAGAAGTTTTAGCGGTGTAAAGATTAAGAACATAGTCACAGTAAGTATAATAACAGTACAATATAATAACAATAGCAGAGGTTTTGAGCAGAGACGAAACTATTAGCATTTTGGAAATATTCGTACGTTATATCATTTAACTATTCAGATGATATGCGAAAAAATAAAAATAGATGGCTCGCATTAATAATTAACTCATTGAAAAATAGCCACTAGCGTCAAATATTCGCCAAGCTTGGCGACATTTAGCAAAGTTTCGCCAAATTTGGTAATATATCATTTAAATTCTCAAATTTGGCGACAGAAAATGTTTTGTTTATTCTGACGTCACAATGATACATATGTATTATACACATACCTATAATATTTATGATGCAAATGTATTACGTATTATATGCATATGTATAATATGTATGATGCGTATGCATAAGTTCATTAACATCACTAAAACGCACTTAAAGGAATAGTGTTCCATACATAGTAGGGATAATTGCCAGGTTGACCAGAGTACTATTGAGATTAGAATTCCGACATTTACAATAGACCGGGAGGCGTCTGCACACACCATCACATCATCGAGTTTACAGCTGAAATTTTAGGATTAGTTAAAACTAGATTAGCATATTTAAATGCAACTGGCCTGTTAAGTCATATCTTGGTAGAAACCACCTGAAGACCTAATTTTAGTGGTTAACTGATAGATTTACTATTGTATTTTCCTGCATCTAGAAGTTTGGAAACATGGAGGAATGGGTGCAGGAAAACACAATGGAAAATCCACCAATTAACCCGTAAAATAGAGTCTGTAGGCGGTTTCCACAAAGATATGACTTGACAGACCAGTTACATTTCAATACACTAATCGATATTTAACTAATCCTAAAATTTCAGTCGTCAACTCGATGAGGTAATGATCTATTCAGACGCCTCCCGGTCTTTAATAAAATTTGTTTTAAGGAAGTAAAAGATTGAAAGATGGACAGATAAACTGAAAGATTTGCCTTATTAAGATTTTTGTAAAAGCATATAAAAATTCATTCGGCTTGAAATCATGTAACACCTTTATAACTCAAGCAAATTTTCTGTAATCGGGTTTTGACGACCAACATATCTTATCTATAACTATAATCTTTCTTTTACAGATTTAAAATTAACAATAAATTAACAGTAAGTAGGCTAATAATACAATATAATAACATTAGCAGCGGACTTCGGACGGCGCATCTGTCGCACATCGTTAAAGACAGTTTATTAGTTACACATTTCATTTAATTAAAAGGAGATTTTTAAACTTTCATATGGAATTAGGATATTTTTCCACTATAGGGACCTTGGCATTTTTTAAAAATCTTGGTGCAATTCGGACTTCAGAAACTGAGATATGTTGCCAAATGATATAAATAACTATGAAAACAAACCTAATGAACTTTTATGTTATTTTGTATGCATATAAACATTTTATTTATACATGTATAAAATATTATTTTTTATATACAAATTATTTATGTTGATATATAAAAATAAATAAACGGGTTCCTTACATTAAATAAATTGTATACATATGGAAAAAAATTGCTTGTGTATATGACACAGTAAATAGGTTGCCAGAAAATACGTTATTATCAAATTTCTTTTCTCGTCAAGGCTATTTTCTGTATTTCGCCAAGGCTACTATATCGGAAACGTACCGAATTGCGGTTATATTTTGTTAAATGTTTTATTGTTTTAATATCGTAAATATATCATAACCTATACTGATTAAAATTTTTAGGTATATTATTCATTTTTTCTGTTTAACAAACATCTTTGGAAAAGCATATATATAAAATGGTATTCTTCTTGAAATCACGTGACCCCTTCAAAACTCTGTAATCGAGTTTTGGCGACTAACATTGGCACAATTGAATGAGTTAAGAAACTGTTTACGGCCAAATGAACACCCCCTGTTTGAAGGGTTTAGAGGCGAAAATTCTGTGTTTTCAGATTTTTTTAGTTAATTGTGCTACAAACCCGACTTACTTGTGAAATTTCATGATTCTACGACTTTTAGAAGTACCTTAGTTATTTGATGATGCGAAGTGAGTCAGTGACAAAAAAGCGCTTTTTCGGAATTTAATATTTCGAAAACTACTAAATACAGAAACATGAAATTGTGGAACCTTAGTTCAGTTTGACCATATGAACATGTGTATAAAAGAAAAATTTCTATATCTCTCCCTAAAACGACGTTATGAGGGGGTGAAAAGTATGCCAAAATGGTTCAGGAAAAGGTAGCTTACGGCTTGTGCGAACTTGTTCTGATTGTGTTAAAAGAAAATTCTTAATGAAGGTACTGGTTTGTTATAAAATTGTTGGAGTGCTTATCATTAATCTTAGAATTATTATATAACTGTGTGCAATTGTATTGTGTTTACTGTGTTTATTATTTTTATTGTGTGTTATGCTGAATCCCTTCCATGATAACGGAGTACCTTCTGATAAAAGTTTTGATTTTGAAATTTTAAGTTTTATTAATTTTTAAGTAGATAGCATTGTTAGGGATATAGCGTGGAGGGAATGTATGAGAATCGTGCACTTTGTGCCAAGTCTTTGAAATTTGGCATAGTCTTAGGTATGGTCTTAAGATTTAAGGAAACCATCGCAAACAACTTGTGCGCGCCCTCTGGTGGCCTGTTTGCTAGAAATCCAATATGGGCGCCATCTGTATTGGCATTTTTAATAGATGGGCTTCTATTAGACGCAAAACCTTAAGTAATACCACTTTTTATAGGTTCTAGAATACGGGGAATGCATTTCTAAAGTCTAATTTATGTTTCAAAATCAATTTCAAGGTTATAACGTATTTAATTAGTAAAATTCAAGGTAAAAAAGCAATTTTTTTATTAATTCGATGTAATTTATTAATTACAAAATATAAAGAAACATGAATGGTTGACACAAATAATGATAGAATTTGACATAAGTTACAGCTTTACAACATGATATATACTTGTTTCTTCATGTATTATGTGAGTTTTTTGTACAACCTTCTTAACACTGGCATAATGGGCTGCAGTGAATCCCGGCTCGATAACATTTACATCTGCCTGTGCATGAGATCAAACAACCACAAGTCAGTAGCAATGAACATCCATGACTTGCATCTGGAAGATCAGTCCAGTTGGGTACCCATACATTGGTTCTGTCATTCCATTCCCAACCCCATTTACTATAATCAGGCTAACAACTTTCCCACGCATTCTTGCGAGGCCATCTCGACATGTAGCAAACCCATATAGCATACCAGCTTGGATTCACTACCCTCATCTGTATACAGTGTATATGTCTGACACTTTTTCAGCAGGGCTTACAGATGGCAGTCTCCCACAAGCACTGGAATTTGGCCGGGATTAACAAATTCTGTTGTCTTGATAGCAATATGAATGGAATGTTTCTGAATGACCATCGTGGCTGACTTCTCGTATAATATAGGAAACACTCCAACAGTTGATCTTAGTTTAACTTCTTTTGAATTTGTCCATGAAAGAAAAAAACGGAATATGTCACTGGAGTCTTTTGCAACTGCCCATCATTATCTTTGGCAACCATGTTCACATGCTGTAAACAATGTCGTTCTGCCATCCATAATTCGTCATTCTTCTCAATACCTGATATGGTCGATGCATCATTAATATCTGAAATGATGCTGTTTCCAGCCTATAAAAGGTGCAATGGTATAACTGTCAGGTAGCTCAACAATGCAAGATTCAGGAACGTCGAGATTTAGTGGTGTAGGGGACTCACCAATGTTATCATTGGTGAGATGACTGGTCAGAGACATGGCAGTTCCATGAAGTTCATAACGACCCGACTCATCAATGTTGTCTACTGCAGTTGTCACAAACACTTTTCTCTTGATGTTAGTTGGTACAATGACTCCATCATCTAGCTACCGCTTAGAGACAGCTTGTGCAAGCTGCTTCCTAATTTCCATGATACGATCATATGAAACTAAAATGCCCAGAGAATGTAATGTTCGGATATTTTCTTTTTGCCTGTCTTTGGAATGAAGCTTCAATCCCAAATACAGAGGAATTATTTTTTCTCTGTCCTTTTGTTGATACAGAGTGATAGCTTGACTGGATTGTTTCGCTGAGTTGCTATAAATCAGCTCAGAAATAGTGCACGCCACATTGATTCTAGCACTTATGTTAGCCTGGTCATCATTTATAATAGTTTCTGCTATGGTGCTTGCTCCTTCGAGCATCACATCTATCAGGGTCAAAAGAGGCTTTGGGACAGGTTCATTTAGACAACTTGACCTAAATGAACCATTGAAAGGCATTTGTTGTAAAAGGATGTATTTCCTCAATAAAACAGCAACGTCAACAATTTTATCAGCTTCATCTTCTGTAACTTGTGTGCCAGCATTTTCTGCTAAAATTGCATCGATTGTTTTCTTATGGAAAATATAAACCTCTTTTCCATCCATGAACGAGTGCCAGTCTGATCCTAGTTTCTTTAACAAGTGTTCCTTGAACCTGGTAGAGTGGACTTGTGCAACAAACCAATCAGATATCTCGGTTTCAAGACGACTTTCATACCATTTTTTTCATTTTTTGATACCTTCCGAGGGGAGTTGTTACATTTAACTAAAGCTAAGAGCTGCGCAATTATTAACGGATCATAAGTTTGCTGATGGAAAGTGCTTTTTAATGACTTCCTGGCAGTACGGGGTTCAGTTTTAAGCTTGGTATAGCACGATACGTGATAATGAATATCCGCTGCATGGGTATCTTCAGCGTTGCTTGCAGTATTCAATCGTGCATCCACTACCCAATTCTGAGATTGCAGCGACCATTCGGAGAAATTTTTGCCGCAGTTAGCACTACTGACACAATTTATTTGTTGATCACCTTTCCCTTCTTACTTCTCACAGCAGACTCACTGGGGTTTTTTAGCATCGAGGGTTGCTTTATAATTCAATCGCATTTCTTTGGAACTCGCTGTTGTAGCCGAATTCATTTCTCTCTTCTTAAGTTGTCGTTGAAGCATACAAGAGGCGAAAACGCGCCCGGCATCCATTATGGTATGTTGCCTTATTTATCTTCATTGTGTTCGCAATCCCAGAACCATCATCTAAATACTCCATAATCACGTCAAGAGGCATAGGCACCTCATTATCAACAAAGTTTTTCAAATCTGCTTCTAGTGCATCATGTGCTTTGTAATGACACTCTTTCTTATATGGACATCGTAAGTCTTTCTGAATATCTTACTGGCACAAGCAACACAAAGTCCAATTTGTCATTTTTCTCTTTTTTCCTAAATTCATGTTTATATTTGTGTTGATATGAAGAAATACACTGTAGTTTTTCTGAAGTCACTATTCAGAGTGTACAGAAACTATAAACCAGAAAAAAAACACTATTATATATTATACTGCTGTTGTGGTATTTTATTACTTAATTATTATATATTATTAAATTATTGTAAAGATCATATTCCATATTGGTATTATATTATTCGTGTATTATTCATGTATTTCAGGATTTTGTGTCGAATAGAAGCCCATCTATTAAAAAATACCAATACAGATGGCAGCCATCTTGGATTTCTAACAAACAGGCCACCAGAGGCCGCGCACAAGTTGTTTGCGATGGTTTCCTAAAACCTTAATGTTATATCTAATATTATACCAAATTTCAAAAACTTGGCACAAAGTGCACGATTCTTCAGAATTTTCAATAATTCCAACCTAGCTAATAGCATTAACTCCAAATTTCACTGTGATTGTGCTCCCTAGTGTGAAAAATTTTCCCTTAAAGGAAAATTTATATGGGGCATGGAGAAGCTGTGACGTTTTATCTGAGCTCACTCAGGACCAGATGGCCATAGCGTAATAAACATTTTTAATTGGGACCTCCAGATGCCTATCTATAAAATTCACATGTCAATGTTTCACAAAATCCAGATGGAACGTGTAAACAGATTTAATGATGTAAATATCTTGAGAAGAGCTGCGTAGCAATTTGTAAGAACTGAAACTTTTTTGACTAAGATGACTAAAGTATACCACGTTGTTTGGCTAAGAGTCTGATTCGAGAGAGATGACTGGACTCTCTCGAAAAAGGGCCCCGTGGATGAGATGCTGCTGTGGCACGACCCAAGGCGGTCAGTTATCGGTTCTGCTGGAGGAGCGATGCGCTCCTAAAGGATCAATTTTTTTATGTTAAGACTGTGTGTGTTTGCTGATGTGAGTGTCCGTGTTTCGCCAATAAAAAACTGTGGAAAATGAACTCAAAGTTCTTTTTATTTTAGTTAAGAGAAATTCCTTAAGTTAGATTTTATTGGCGTTATACCCTTAACTAGAAATATAGATTTCCGAGCTATGCGAATGGAGTAAACAACTAAGCTGAATAGACGAAATGATCTAGAATTTCTAGTCTCTTGTTTTCTAGGTGACGTAACGATAATGCATCGTTTCAGTAGCGAGAAGTGATCGCTTGATTTCAGGAATGGTTTCATAAACTAGAATTATAGTTACTAAAACTAACCTCTTGTGTTCGCATCTATTTGCAGAGATTTTTAAATAGGTTTAACAACGAGAGTATAGGAAAACGCTCTTGAATTCTTGTAGGAGACTCTAGAGCTCTCTAGCAAAGAGAACTAGAATTATAAGGATGACGTGAACCTATTTTTTTCTAGAGCCACAGTGTAGATTCTAGATGTCAGAACCATATTTTTTTCTCAGTGTAATCGAATGCTTTCAACCGAGGACTAGTGTAAATTTACCATTTACCGAATTTTTTTTTTCTTTTCTATTCTGAAATTAATAATATTAATAACAGTGCAGTGCTCTTGGCAAATTCTTAGATGTCGGCTGTAAGCGTACAATTTACTCTATCCATTTCAAACCACTTATGATCATCTTCTGACTAAAAAGAAAATCGGGATTTTGAACTCACACTGCAAAAAAGACAAATGCTTCTTAATCTATGAAGGTATTATAATATACCCACAAAAGTATACAATGATCTCTTACTTAACAACTGACCCATGATCCCGAAAAGCACTCTTTATCTTTAGAAACTTCAGAAACCAATGTACTTTCGAGATTTGACAAATCATTTATAAAAACAAAGTTTTTTTTGTTTGTTTGTTTTTTTTTTTTTTTTTTTTTTTTTTTTTGCTGCCACAGATTTTCAGAAACGTTTCCGAGTTGGTAGGTGCATTCGTAATTATATAAATACGTAGCACCTATATAGTCGTCGTCTGTTTGTCCGCATATAACAGCGCAAAAACTACTTAACCGAATGGTTTGGAATTTAATATACATAAAAATTGTAGACTTTTGTCGGGTCATTTCAAATTTTATGAAAATTAAATCAAAACTTAAAAAATATATTAATTCATTCTATTAAATCCTATCATACGTAATGTATTCAATGATATCCCATGCTCGGTATTGATTCTAGGTTGTCATGGTGATTGCTTCATATTTAAGATGGAGTCCTATTATTTCCGTATTAGTGAATTTAATATATGGAATGGTAATAATTTTTGTATTCATTCATTTTTAAATAATAAATATAACTCGAATAATAATAAAATATGTCGAATATTACTCGACAAAGTGATGACCCTTAATAATACAAAGATCTCGGCGGTTCCTTTTTTTTTTTTTTTTTTTTCTTTTGTGGCTATTTCTGTTACTAAACAATAATATTCGTTGTATATATCTACTACAAATGTTTCAGAAATCTATCACTAAGATTATTGTTTGGAAATAGTGGTAGACTAAAAAGTAACCACTGATATCCTTGTAGCAGGTCATCACTTTGCCGAGTGATAAATTAAAACTGCTTTTGACTCTTTTGTAAAAGAAAATAGCACAGGCTTTGAGTTGACATTTTTCTGATGTAGTACGAGGATTATTATTATACATGTAACGACTTGGCTATTGATTATGATTAAAAGAAGTGGCTGGCAGATTAAATAACTGACTCAGGACCTCACTCTTTTTAGTAAACTTTGTTTATTTGGCACATCGGCAGTACAAGACACTCGCCCCGAGAAACAATTTTTTCTAGAATCACATGATGCAAGTATTACAGCACGCTCAAATCTCTAGAAAAACTGACCTCTAGAGAGGAGAACATGACTTTTGTTATGAATTTAGAATATTTTCCAGCAGAGGGCGAATGTGTCAATTTTGCAGAAAACTTTAATTTTATTGGTTAAAACTATTTTTAATCATGGGTTTTCTGAGAATATTCATGTCTTGCATTAACTTGATTGCACCACTAAAATGTAATTACCATCCTTGACATTAATGATTATTTATATTTTAATAAATGTGAGCTAGAGGAAGGCTAATTAGGATTTATGGGTTAACTGTAATCTTACTTTGAAATTGATTATAATTTATAACTTAAATGTAATCATAAATCTAATAGCAGTCAAATTTGAGGAAAAGTAATTAGAAATTATAGCCTAAATATGATCAACTGTTATACTCGGAAAAGTAAATTACTATTTATGGATTTTAAGATTCATTTAATGTTTGTTATAACTGTAGTTTGATTTTATGAGCCGAATAATTTTAACATAATGATAGTTTATTGTGATTTTCTGTACTTACCTAAAAATATCCATGTCAATCAACTTCTATTTTACTGAATTGATTTCACAAACATTAATATGTTTATGATGGGTAATTTCTTTTATTATCATTTCATACATTTATTTGCCTTTTACAAATTTTCGGATATAGAAATTTTAAATATCATTCTTTCTGCTATTCATTCACGCAAAGATCGCAAAGCTGACGTCAAAATATCGGACGAAAAAGTACAATGAGCGTGAACCGTGAAATAATCCTTTAAAAAAAAATGTTACAAAATGATGATCTAAAATTCCTAAAATCCATGACCCCAAACTTTGCGGATTTTCGAGAGTATGCTGTATTTAATTATAATATGACGTTTATTCATTTATTTTATTTTATTTTTTAGCTCTACGCTGCCCTCCTTTAAAAATTCCTGAAAATGGCGAAATTCATCCTTCTAGCTGCTCTATATATGGTGCGACAGTGAAACAAAAGTGCACCTTTAGCTGTCATGCAGGCTATATGCTGGAAGGTTTTCCTGTTTTAAATTGCAAAAATACTTTGACATGGAGTAAGGAAGATATACCAGTCTGCAAACTTGGTAAGTTAACATTTAAGGGATATTAATATTTTTATTATTTAAGGGGGTCATACTACTATTATGTCTGTCTTCAACAAATTCGATTTTTTTTAAAGAAGATATATATATATATATATATATATATATATATATGGGCTGTTTAATAGTCTCTGCTTATTAACCAGGAGAAGACTCTTTAACTGCCTTCAAGGAGGACTTAAAGGAATCGACTGGGAGCGGAGACTTAATGTCCAAGTCGCACCTTCCACCAGTGCAGCCTGTTAGTACCCTTGCCTAGTGCATGGAGAACGAACGCGAATGGGCTTCCTCCAACTCGCTTGGCCAGCGTGGAGGAATTTGTCCACCTACCTTATTTTACCATGAATTCACAAAATAAATCACGGCCCTTAATTCCCGGCGGTCTGAATGTTCCTCATTACGGCAGCGATCAAAAAGACATGAAGACAGAGGGTGCTAAGAATATCCGGGCTCTGCTAGGCTGCCATAAGTTGATGACTTTGGCTACGTATAATGGACTATCCCTATTTTCGGAAAATCGTTTACAGGAACTTGGAGAAGAATTAGAAAGAATCAACTGGGACATCCTAGGATTATGTGAAGTAAGAAGAAAAGGAGAAGAGGAGATAGATCTTGCCAGCGGACATGTATTATACTACAGAGGCACAGAAGATGGAAGAACAAGCGGTGTCGGATTTCTGATTCATAAAAGGTGGAAGAATCATATCGTTGAATATGATAGTGCATCAAATAGAGTTGCAAGGTTAGTAATACAGGTTTCCAGAAGATACAAGCTGCAAATTACCCAAGTTTATGCACCAACAGTAAGCTATACTGCTGAAGAAGTTGAGGATTTCTATGAAGAAGTAGCTTCAATGCATCAAAAGGGAAAATGCTACGTAAAATTAATAATAGGAGACTGGAATGCTAGAATTGGGGAAAAAGAGAAAGGTGAGTTATCAGTAGGAAATCATGGATATGGGGTGCGAAATGAAAGAGGAAACAGATTGATAGAGTTTGCAGAATGTGAACAGTTGTATATCATGAATTCATTTTTCAAGAAAAAGCCACAAAGAAAATGGACATGGCGTTGTGCAAATGGCTCAACAAGTGAAATCGACTACATCTTAACAAACAAAAAGCATCTTATTCAGGATTGCAGCGTTCTCAATAACTTCAATACAGGAAGTAATCACAGGTTGGTTAGATGCAAACTGCTGTTAAATACTAAAGTGGAAAGAATGAAGCTTTTGCAATACTCAAAGAAATCAATCGATATAATAAATCTCCAGAAACATAAAGAAGAATTCCATTTGGAACTTAAAAACCGTTTCCAAGTACTTCAATCAACTTTAGAAGAAGAGCAAAATGTTACAGTAGTGAACAAGAAACTAACCAATACCCTACAAGATATTGCAAAGAAGATAGCTGGCGATGCACAAGTAAAGCAGAGAAAGAAAATAACAGAAGAAACAAAAAGATTGATGAAGAAACGCAGAGAATTTAAAATGATGAAAAACGATCCTAAATTAAGAATTCAATATGCTGAATTATGTAAAACGGTAAGAAAATGTGTTACAGAAGATATCAGAAAATTTAACTCTGATCTTGTCAAGAAAATTCTAGATGATAACAAAAGTTTAAAATCAGCTAGGCGCAAACTTTGTGTTGGAAGAAAAGGTATTTTTGCACTAAAGAGGGCAGATAGAACAATCACCAAAATAAATAAAGAAATAGTACACATTGTCGAAAAATTCTATAACGATTTATATAAATGTGAAGATCAAAGGGAAAGCAATCTATATGATCCACGAGAAAACTTAACAGAAACCGAAGCCATAATCCCTGTGATGTTTTACAAGCCATTAAATTTATGAAAAAAGGTAAGTGCCCCGGAGAAGATGGAATTACAATCGACCTTATCAAAGAAGCAGGAGAAGAATTTGCAAAAATGCTATCCTTACTGTTTTCCAAATGTCTCAAGAAGTCAGATGTACCAGAAGATTGGAATAATGCTGTGATGGTGCTACTTTATAAGAAAAGAGAGAAGGAAAACATTAAAAACTACCGTCCAATCAGCTTAATATCCGTGATTTATAAAATTTTCACCAAAGTTTTAACGACAAGACTTGAATCAGCTCTGGACTCAGCTCAACCTAAAGAACAAGCAGGATTCCGAAGTGGATTCAGCACAATGGATCATATCCAAACGATGAGGGAACTCATTGAAAAACATAAGGAATATAATTTACCTCTTTGTCTTGCCTTTATTGATTATGAAAAAGCATTTGATTCGGTCTACATAACAGCAGTAGTAGAATCTCTGGAGGACATTGGTATAGACAAACCTTACATCAATATTATAAAGAAGATTTACAAGAAAGCAACAACAACCATCCGCTTGGACAAAGGAAAAGCAAAGATCAAGCTTGGAAGAGGGGTAAGACAAGGAGACACCATTTCGCCTAAACTTTTTACGGTTGTCTTAGAAAATATTTTCAAGAAGCTGGATTGGGAAAACAAAGGGATTAGAATAAATGGGGAATATTTAAGTCATCTCCGATTCGCTGACGACATTTTAATTTTCAGTAACAGTCCTGAAGAATTGGAAAATATGCTGAAAGATTTGGCAGAAGCTAGCATTAATGTGGGATTAAAAATAAACTTGGAAAAGACTAAGGTGATGTTCAATTCATTTGCATCAAAAAAGAAAATTGTCTACAACAACACTGAAATTAAATAAGTGCAAAGTTATGTGTACCTTGGGCAGGAAATATCATCGGATAATAGCATCAGGAATGAAATCAATAGAAGAATAAGAAATGAATGGAGTGCTTTTGGGAAGAACAATATTATTCTGAAGAGTAGCATGCCCCTTTGTTTGAAAAGAAAGGTATTTAACCAGTGTGTTTGCCTGTGCTAACTTATGGAGCAGAAACATGGACGTTAACAAAACGGATGGTACAAAGATTAGAAACAACACAGAGAAGTATGGAAAGATGCATGCTAGGTATAACTAGAAGAGACAGAAAAAGAATAACCTGGATAAGAAGTCAGACGAAAGTTTTTGACATCATTGAAAGAATTAAACGGCTAAAATGGAAATGGGCTGGGCACATTGCAAGAAGACAAGACAATAGATGGAGCACAAACACCCTACAGTGGTATCCCAGAGATGTAAAACGGCCAAGAAGACGACCACAAGTAAGATGGAGTGATGAAATCAGAAAAGTAGCTGGTGTAAATTGGATGACTAAAGCACTAGACAGAAAACATTGGAAAAAATCTGGGGGAGACCTACATCCAGCAGTGGATTGAAAACGGTTGATGATGATGATGATATATATATATGAAAGAACAATATTTTCCAAGTATTTTAGAACAACTCACGGAATTTTTATTTTTATTTTTTGTAATTACACTACATATAAATAAAAATGTGTGAGTTGTTCTCATTGTATAATACACTATGACGCAAAAGTTTAGACAATGACGTCATTCAGCTTTAAAATGTAGAATTATGACGTCAGAATTACAAAAACCTGTAAATATATTAAAAAACTGATTTAAAATGCTATGTACAAAAGACAGTCGTTTTATTTGCTATAATACTAATTTTTTTGATAAAAATTCAAATGTGCTTGTCGCAAAAGTTTAGACACTATTCTAAATTTCTTTGAATATTCGCTGGCATATGCAAATTTAGAATCGATGATGCCACAAATTTGGAGTACTTAAGTTCTGCAAACGATTGCGCTTCATAGTCGACATGCCGAGAGCTAAAGAAATTCAAGTGAATGAGGTTTCAAGGATTTGGCAGTTGAAAGGTGAAGGGAAGAGCGTTTCTGAAATTTCTGCTATTATTAATAGGTCAAAAAAATCTATTTATCGAGTTTTATCGAGTGGTTCCGAATATAAAGCAAAATGTCGGTCTGGGAGGCCACGTGTGACAAATGTACGAGAGGATCGCCTGATACAAAGACTAGCGAGTACTCAACAAATGAGCGTACGTGGAGTTCAAAGCTCATCGGGACTCTCTGTATCAAAGGATACGATTCGTAGACGAATTTTGGAAAAAGGAACAATCGTTTATAGCAAAATGCAGAAGAAACCAGCTCTGAAACCATATCATAAGTTACAAAGACTTATGTGGGCTCGAAAGCATATGCCATATGGAGAGAAATGGCAGTCAGTCATATTTAGCGATGAAAAAAAGTGGAATCTGGATGGTCCAGATGGTTGTTTATCGTATTGGCATGACTTGCAGAAGGAACCTCGACGTTTTTTTAGTCGCAGACAAGGAGGGGGCTCGGTGATGGTTTGGGCAGCCTTTTTCTATAATGGACAAGTATCTCTGACCTTCACCAGTGGTCGTCAAACTTCACAGCATTATACACAGACATTAGAAGAAAACCTACTGCCATTTGCTGAGCTTCTAGGGGGTCTTCAGTGGGAATTTCAGCAAGACAATGCTTCAATTCACACTGCAAAACATTCAAAATCTTGGTTTAATTCCCATAATATAAGAGTTCTCGACTGGCCAGCATGTAGCCCAGATCTTAACCCTATAGAAAACCTTTGGAGCATCATGTGTCGCAAAGTTTATAGCAACGCTAGACAATACTCTTCTGAAAAGGAACTTAAGACATCTATTGAGAATGCATGGTACGATATCGATCCACAAACTATGCAAGATTTAGTTTCTTCCATGCAATCTCGTGTATATGACGTAATACATAAGCATGGATGCGCAACCAGGTTTTAAAAATTGTTTATTTCGATTTTATTTAATTTGTGTCTAAACTTTTGAGACAGCAGTTTATTTTTGTTACCATTTAATTTATTGCAATATGCACAATTCCACTTTTCTTTGTTATAAATATTGTTTATATGTACAGCACATTAATTTCAAGCAGTGATTTGAAAATTGAATAAATATTTTTCAAAGTATGTAAGAATTTCTTCATTGTCTAAACTTTTGCGTCATAGTGTATAAGCAGTGATATATAAGCAGTAATATATAAACAGTGGTTAAAAGGGTACTTTAAAGCCATTTATCTTAAAATGTTAAAATCGTGCTTTTTTTTACATTTCTCAATTCAAAATTTCTCTTGGACGTCTTAATACTTTTGCAACGCGCAGATCTTCCAGGAGTTATAGATCATATTTTTATCTTAAGACTAGACCTAAAGTTGTGTACGTTTTACCAAAATTTATATTTGAAAAATTAAATTGACAGTACTACATATATTTTTTTTTTAGTTTATGTATGCATATAATTCTTTTTATACTTTTTTCTGTAGTTGAAAAAATGAACATGAACAAGTCTTAAAATATATAATATATAATTTATAAATCCATAAATATTTAGTGTAAAAATATTAACTTGCTCAAGAGAAATCGTGAGCACTTTTTTTAAAAGGCACATTTTTAACATTGTGAAATAAATCGATTTAAAGTATCATTTTAATAATTACTTACATTAAGAACATCTGACATATTTTCAGCCGTAACTATCATAATTAGAGAATTTTTTGTGTGGCTATTTTTTTTTTTAAATCAAACATTGCACTTTCATATATATATTTTTTCAAAAAGATTGCATTTTTTTTTTTTTTTTTTTTTTTTTTTTTTTTAGATTTAACAATAGTATACTCCTGAAACCTGTTCTCATATATAAATCCTGAACTTTCACGAAATTATTTTTATCTACATATGCACAAACATGTCATACAGAATAAGATCTGTTAAAACAGAACCTGCATATAACGAAATCCTTCCTTAAACGGTTTTTCTTCACGGTTCACATGAAACGAACACATACATTTATACAATAGATGGTGCACCTATTAAGACTGAATTTCTCTTCATTATTCTTCCACTTTATTAGGTTTTAGCGTATATTAAATTATAATACATGAACGATGTTTATAATTGCACCAAAAAATAATATTTCTTTCTAAAAAATTATATTATCAGATTTGATACTGTAAACATGATTTTAAGGTATAAAAACCTGGAAAAAATGATAGTAACTAAAGTAATACTTATGGAAAATAAAATGGATATGCTTTGATGTTGAAATAAAATCGGATGGAGTTATGGTATCAATTCTTATTATTTAAGGAAAATTATTATCAATACCTGACGTTTTATCCTCTGCTCAGGGTTAACATAAATGTTTAATTTTTAAATTAAAATTGAAATAAGTTAAAAAAAAAGGGGGGGGGAGTTAAAAAGAAAATAGATAGTAAATGTCAATAATATGTACCACAAAATAATGCATGTCACAAACATGATGTCCTGATTAGCGAAAAATAGTTTTTTTATTCTTAAAAAGTAAAAAATTTATTATTCGACTGCCTGAGAAAAAACGATTTTTGACGAGTGTTAATTTTTAAAGCCATTCAGGTCAGAAAATATGAACAAAAGTTACTTTATTTTTTAAAAGAAAATTGCATTTTCGGTCATAAAACCTAAAGATTTAATATTATTGCGTCAAGTAATATACGTTTCCCTCTGTCAATATCGAAATTAAGGATCGGGAGCTCGAAGTATACTGCAGACACGTTTGTAAACCGTGGTTTGACAATCGGATTAGAATTCCACATTTCTCTGAACTTTAAAAGAGTAAAAATATGTTGTCACTTTTAAAAACAGGTTTTTTTATAATAGATTTTTGTAAACTCTTAAGGAATGTAGTGCATACATATACAAATTTCACAAAAATACCACATAAAATACAGTTTTGTAGTGGAATTCTCCCAGCATTGTTTTTTTTTTTTTTTTTTTTTTTTTTTTTTTCGTTTTACAAGGTTAAGTAAGTTTTAAGATTAGTCAATTTTCACGATTTTACTTGGCCCTCCTTTTTACTTTCTTCTATCTTTACAAGAAGAGAGTATTAGATTCATGAACATTTTTTAATTTCGGTTTTCGACGTATTTACACGTTTTAGGGGTCAGATATCCCGAAAAACATATTTTTACAAATTGTCTGTCTGTGAGTCTGTCTGTGTCTGTCTGTCTGTATGTGACACAAATTTTGTGGGCGCTCTATCGCAAGAACTAATCAACGGATTTTAATAAAATTTTAGATTCAGTTAGTCCCTGATATAAATTAGTGCTGATTACTTTTTGGTGTAAATCGCCAAGTAGGTGGCTCTGCTATGCTGTCTTATTCATGATTTCCACACTAGCTATATCTCAAGAACTAAAGCACAGATTTTCAGAAAACTTTAGATTCAGTTATTCCTTGATATAATTTAGTGCTTATAATGTTTTGGTGCAAATCGCCCAATATGTGGCGCTGCTATACTGCATTATTCATGATTATTGCAATAGCTCTATCTCAAAAACTAATACACGAATTTTCATCAAGCTTCAGATTCAGTTAGTCCCGGATATAAATTGGTCCTCATTAGTTTGTGATGTAAATCGCTCAACAGGTGGCGCTACTATGCTGCATTTTTCACGATTTCCGCAATAGCTGTATCTCAAGAACTAATGCATGGATTTTCATCAAACTTTAGATTCAGTTAATCCCTAAATTGATCCTGATAAGTTTTTGGTGTAAATTGCCCAACAGGTGCCACTGCCATGCAAAACTTTTCACGATTTCCGCAATTTCATTGTTTGCAGTTTCATTTTCGCGATTGTTTATATTATCTAGCACAAAATTTCCCTTTTTTTTTTTTTTTTTTTTTTTTTTTGACTGATTTATTTCAAGGCCCCTATAAATAACAAGTACCATATTTTCTCGTATAAAATGTGATAAATTGTTAATTTAATAACTTTATGTTGTTTTTGTTTTTCAGTAAAAATTCAACCCGTAATTAAATGTCCTGAAGATATCAAAGTTACTCTTTCACGAGGAGAAGCTACTCACAATATAACTATTCCTGAACCTTCAGCAAACATGGAATCCTATGAAGTTCATCCCACATGGATGACCGTCAATGAGCCTACTGAATTCCCAGTTGGTGCAACTCAAATAATATTTGTTACTAATTCTAGCTTCAATGAAACTGCACGGTGTGAGATGACTGTAACAGTACTGGGTAAGTCTTAATAGAAATTAATGTGCAACGAAATGCAGTAAATATGTTTTGCAAATGTCTGTTGTTAAATTTTCCTATACGCCTTCTCACATTACTTTATTACGGGAATCTGTTTTTGCGATCACGGGCCGATTTTGACTTTTATTTTGGAGGACACATTTTGATGGGATTTAAATCAGTAGGAATTTGCACATACGGGGTCTGAGAGATGATGTTGTGGCCTGCTCAAGAAAAGTGCCGTTTCATTTCCCTTCGTATTTTAATCCCTCAAGATTATTTTTAATTGATTCTACGATTTATTCTTTAAAACGGCCAAGACAAAAATCATTCCTGTTATTTACGACGAAAAATAAAAAGATTTTATTATTATTATTATTAACAAGTATGTCATTTCTGTATTGTTTTCATCTATTGTTTTCTAAATTGCGGGTGAGAAATTTTAATAATAATAAAGGCTTTACGTTGTAATATCGATACAAAACAAATAGGTGTTGCTATCCAACGTACAATTTATTCACAAGTTTAACATAAAACTCTACGTTTCGGTTTAATCTTTAAAACCTTCGTCAGGAGAAAAATTTTCTAAAATATAAATCGAAGAAATTTTAATTATATTTTTCTCTTTTAATGACTGTAAGGAACGTGCCGGTTCTTATTCTTCTTATAAATTATGACAACTATTTATAATATCGTTATACGGTCTTTTTATGATGGCTTAATAATATAAGTTCACAGAGTTATTTTATCACAACTCATCATCCTTAAACTCACAACGATCTCCTTTCAAATTGGCAGTGTAAAGAAGTGAACTTCGCTGCTTTCATGATCTGTGGGAAGACTCTGTGGGATCTTCCTAAAGAAAAACTGTATGCATATCACCCAGGTGCATAGAAGGCTAGTAGACATTTTTCTCGCGCGTAAGGCATTGTCAGTGATGATGGATCATGCACTTAGGACGTGGCACGCCTTCACAAAGGTTGTGAGACTCCGCTAAGTGTTGATCTACAAACCACCCTGGTAGAAAGCTCGCAAAGGAATTCACTAATGGCTTTAAGGTGACAAAGACGGATGTTTAAATTTTTTCTCACGGGGTCCGAAAAAAATGAACACTTTTCGGAGGAAGAAGAGATTAAGGGACCAGTTTGGAGTCGGGAATTGGAGTGTGTGTTTTGCTCGCACGGACGAGGGGAAAAGAGATTTTTCCGGGGCTGAAGGCACAAGAGGTGCCGAGAAAATTGAGCCAGGCGCTCGGAACTTGTGTGGGACGGCGAGGGATCTCCCCGTAAAAGTCATCCGACCAACGAACATTGCTAAATGTGACGTTCTATACTGAACTATACTACAAATTTGAATCTACAAGGACTCAGCGTTTCTGGGAATCATATAAGTCAACGACCCACGTGATTACTTTATTATTTTTTGTTGTATTCTACTTAATCAAGAATTTAAAATAAAACTTTTGATTTATTTTCTATGGTAGAGAGATTTGTTTCTCATCGCTACCGTTCAATTAAATTGATCGAGGAGCAATTCTCCACAGCAGAATTATTAGATCCCAAGTTAATTTTATCACACCTTTTTCATGCCATATTAAACATATTTTCCATACCGATGAAAAACGTCTATTTTCATAATGTTTTTTGGTCTATATAGCATTGAAATTGTTATAAATCATATGAAAAAACATATTTATTCTTCCGACATTTCATTATATAAACATTTGATTTCGGAGGGGGAGCTTCAAAGGAGCTCCTAATTTGAATAGCTGTATAAGTTTTCAGGGCTGTCGTCTTCGTGGCAATAACAAGGTCGACAATTATTATTATTATTATTATTATTTTTTGCTATTAATATTTCTAAGCAATAATATTCCTGATATATTTCTACAACATGTAAAAGAGAAATAATCTTTGCGGTTGGTATCATTTTCAAGAGATATCTAGCATGAAGATTATTGTTTAGAAGTAATGAAGTCGTGACTAATCGTACATGAGGCTCTGTGGCAAAGATTTAGTTGTAACAATAACCTAGGGTGTCGCGTTTATTGCACATACATCCGCTTCTAAACATCGAATAGAAAAAAGTACTTTAAATTAAAATTTGCTAGATAGTGTTTTTTTATGATTTTTATGAATAGTTTTAAATATGATTTTTTTAACTCTTTCGCAATAATAAGCATTTGTTTTTATAATATAAAGTATTGTTCAGTAATCTAAATAAATATGTCAAACTAAAGATAAAGAGGCAGTGCTACATCAATTAGCAATCGCCTGTCCTCTACATATTAAAAAGTATATTAACTTTCATTTTTCAAATAATACATACTTTTGATATTTTACTTGAATTCCTTGGATCAAAGCAATTGAGAAAAAGTATATATTTTATGCAGTCTTTACTAATTCTTCATAAAGTTATAAAAAAAAAAATCTTTAGGGGGTTATCCAAAAATTTAGAAAAATAAAATCTTATAAGGAAAAGTACCGGAAACATTTAGTTAGTAGACACAAAAAAATTAAAGAAAAACTAAATGTAATATAAACCATATTCCCTAATATATGGAATAATATATATATAATGTAATATATATTATATACATTATTCCGTATATATAATATATATTTTTCGATATATATAATATATATTATTCCATATATATAATATACAGGGTTAGCGAAATTAAACTTCCGCTACTCAAAGGACCCTGTAGGCCGTTCTATTACTCCGAAGAGAAAAATATTTGGACAACAGACACTTTAGAGGATGCGCTCCAGAATTCCAAAATAAAAAATAATAGTTAAAAAAATCGCTACCAGGTGGCGCAGCGGGGCAGCACATTGCAGCAACATATGCAAATGTCACGCACGATAAAAGGAAGAAGTTCGTGCCCCAATCAGATGAGCATTCCAAAATACCGACGTCGCCGGAGAGAGCACTGCTAGTCAAACTGTACTACCGCAACCATGAGAATGCAGAGGCAGTTGTGAGAGAGTTCCGCCATCTCAAGAAACAACGAACTGGACCGATATCGGAGCGTGCTGTTAAAGATATGATGGTGAAATTCGAGCGAACAAGACAGTTAGGTGATTTACCGGGAAGTGGAAGTAAAAAGGTACCACCGCCGTCGTAGAGGATATTGCTACACCGGTCGTGGAAGCAAGCACTGAATTGCCTCATGGAACTGTCAGTATACCGACGATTTCACGTACCCTTGATATACCCTACTCAATTGTACGACAATACGTAGAACTCTGAACTTCTACCCGTATAAGATTCAAGCGGTTCTGCAATTGGAGAGGCAAGGCCCGGACACTCGCAGAACATTCACGCTACAATTTCCCGCGAGAATGGCTGTTCATGATTCCTGGCCATGGGAATTCTGTGTCCACTTATTGTCCTTATTGTGTACCTTTAGTGTAAGACCACTGGTCCTTCAGAGTTTCTGGATCTCGATGTGTCGTAGCGCCATCTAGTGGCGATTTTTAAACTATTTTTTTTATTTCGGAAATCTTGAGCGCATCCTCCGAAGTGTCTATTGTCCAAATATTTTTCTCTTCAGACTAGTAGAACGGCCTACAGGGCCCTTTGAGTAGCGGAAGTTTAATTTCGCTAACCCTGTATATTTTTTTCATTAATTACATTTGAAATATAATATAATATAAATATATAAATATTATATATTATATTATATATATAATATAATATAAACCATATAAAAAAATCATTCGCTTTATTATAATATAATATAAACTATCAATATATAAAAGAACATTCTATAGAATATTTTTCCCGTGATGATGAATAACAATGAAGTCTGTAAAAAGTTTTTTTTGTTTGTTTGTTTTTGTTTTTTTAAATGCCAAAGTTAATGGGAAGCCCCCCCGTAAAACATCGAAAAGTAAAATGTTTTTATAACTCGAACTGTAAAAGTACATGACCATGTTTTACATGACGGTGATTCTTTTTACGCAAAAATTTATGTACTTCATAATTCATAAAATTTTCGTATTTGAACTTATTAATAATTTTCATAATTAAATGTATTTGAGTAAAAATAGTGGCTGCATTAAGTTTGGGTGCGCTCATTATATCTCATTAAAAAAAAACATTTCAGTTGGATAATTTTTAGGGAAGATATAAATTAAATTTACAGGGATGAGATTTCCGACTTTTTACCTACCAATATAATCGTAGAGAAAATGTTGTTCTGTTAAATCGCAAAATATTCCGATGAAATAAAAGAACATTCTCTTTAGGATTATACCGGTATGCAAAAAGTCGGAAATCTCATTCCTGAATTTAACAATTTAACATTAATATGCTCAAAGTTTGAATTAAACTTTTCTCCAAGGATGCATTCGTAAATTTTCTAGTACCGGAACGTTTGATTATTTGATTTTGAACTTTGTATTACAGCAGGCCATAAGAATATCGTCTGCAGCCACAGGCAGCTAGTTGTATACATAATAATGTTACAAAAAATGCTCATTCGTTTAATTCATTCATTACATTGATAAGAAGCAAAACATACACTGTTAAAAATCTGTAGCAAACTGTTCAATCATTCGACCGTTTTTAAAGATAACGGTAACTTGACGATATTATGAAATGTATCTAACCTATTATGGTCGGAATAAAGTTAAATTACGGCTGTGTAACGGTTTTCTATAAAAGCGGTCGAATGACCGGACAATATGCTGCAAATGTTTAACCGTGTATTTTTTTCACGTCAAATATTTAACTGTTTTTCGTGAATTTTAGAGATTTATTCTATCACCATCACTTATTTGTCTATAGATATCCAAAATCCAGGATCATTTTTGAAGCGTTCTCATTATTAACATTTAGGTAATATCTCTTACTGTGAAATATAATAACGTAGTTCAGACTTTACGACATGGTGTGATAAGTCCCGAGACTCGGTGTTAGCTGACAGCACCAAAACATTATCCATCAGATTTCTAGACAATACCATCCTTCAAAAGATCCGCGTCAAGTTTACATGACATTTTGGCCCTTTTTTTACGAATTCCAATCGTGTCAGTAACACTACATTTGCTTTTGTGAAAACAGTGGACTAAAGAGAATTTCAAGTTTCCAATAAATATTGCTTTTTGGAGAAAACAAATGCAGTTCAAACCCAATAAAGACTTGTGAACCATTAAGGCACATCTGTTCCGTCGGAAACAACCATTTGCTGATGATTTGGAGAATTTAAATGCGGCTATACAAGCACCAACGATGCTCCACCTTCTGGACATCCAATTGCGGCGTGAACTTAAGAAAACACACAAAAAAAATAGCTGACATCGTAAAGTTATAGACAGAATGTGCGAAGAATATTTTGCAAGAACATCTGCATATGAGAATGCTTTGTGCCACGTTTCCCAACAACAGACCAAAAGAAGCAACGTGTCGATGATTCGGAACACAGTTTGGCGATATTTCAGCGTAAACCCAAACGCAGATTTTCGCCGATTCGTAAAAATGGATAAAAGATTAATCCATTTCTACATACCTGAGTCTAATAGATAATCACCTGTCTGATTGGAACCGGGTAAAAGCCGTTGAAAGCGGATAAAGAAGCAACAGTCATCTTCAATGGTCTTAGCGAGTATTTTTGAGGATGCACGTGGCATAATATTTATCTATTACCTTGAAAAAAGAAAATCAGTCTCAAGAAAGTTATTATGCAGCTTATTGAATCATTTGAACGAAGAAATAAAACAATAACACGACGCAAATGACAAAAAAATATACTGAACGCAGCGGCTCACACATCCATGAAACCGACGGCAAAATTGAATGAATTGAACTTACGAATTGTTCCACAGTATCCCGTATTCTCAAATTTTGTCCTCCAGCGACCATTATTTATTTCCTAACTGAAAGAGGTAGCTCAAGAGGAAAAGATGTGCATCAAGTGAGGATGTCGAATGCGAAACTGGTGGAAATTATGGAGCCCTTTAGAAATCGTACTAAATGAAATGTATCCAAATATTACAGGGTGGCTACTAAATACTGTTACAAATATTCAGTCATTTTATTTTACAAATATAAAATATAAAATGATAAATACACTAATATGATGAACATCAGAGATGAAAGTTTACCGGGAAATAATTTTACACGAATTGACCGCCATCTTTATCGACTACCAAAGATAATCTCTTATACCATTGTCCGACTGCGGCACGAATCATTTTAAGAGGTAATCGGTATCATTCACGCAATATGGAAGCTTTAAAAGAGTCCAAACTTCTGTGTTTGTTTCTATTTACGTTAGCCTCTAAAATCCACCAGACGCAATAATCTAAAGGATTTAGATCCGGTGAAGAAGGTGGCCAATCTTCTTGCATGATAAATTTCGGACAATTGACAGGGAGCCACCTATGTTGATTTAACTCGGTGCGAAAGTGTAGAATCTTGCTGAAATGTCCAATTCTTTTTGGGATACAACCTGTCAACATGTGGCAATAAATATGTAGCCAGTATGTACTGTTTGTAATATTCGCATTGATTTTTGTCCCTTTATCGATGAACTTCAAAGGCAATTTTCCATTGTTTGACACTGCAGACCAAACCACAACAGAATTCTTGTTCTGAAAGCGTTCAACAGTTCGAAAGGTTTCAGGTATATCCTCGAGAGTTGCTGAATATACGACATCATTTTAGCATTATAACACTGTTCAGTACAAAATAGCTTCACGTCAGAAAATATTATTCTGTCAACACTTTTCCTACCATGTCGCTTCATCAGTTTCTTTCTTCTTTGTAATCTTTTCATTCTTTGTGCAGCAGTCAAGCCTTGAAATTTTCTTTTCGATAAAGGCAATAACCCAGATCTTCATTTACAATGACTTGTATAGTTCTGCGACTCACATTCTCTTCTGCAGGCATTTTATTTGCAGAACGTTGTAGATTTCTTCACACCTTTTCGCGAATTCTTTTGATTCGCTCTATTGTGCGAACTGAGCGCAATAGCGAACCAGACCTAACTGAGCGAACCAGACCTAAATCGATCTTTACATAGTTATTAGTATCCAATAATCGATTTATAGTTCTATATATAAATGTTCCATTAAAATCAAGGCATTTTAATTGCTTAATGATTTTACCTGCGGAAAATCTGCGATCAAAGAGCTGTTTAAGAGGCTACTTCAGTCAAGCGAAAAGACACGTTCGCTAATGCTAATCCTATGGAAGAAATTTATAAAGATATCTCGGTTGCATTTCAATATTTTTAAATGATTTTTTTTTGCATTGGATCGATTTGTACATCGGCCGTTTTTTACTTTTTCGGTTTTCTCTGCAGATATTTTTAATGAGGACACTTTCACTTTCGAAACCGGTTCTGAAAGTGAAAGCAACCTCATAAAAGAAAGCTGTAATCAAAATCGAAAAAGTACAAAACGGTCTTTGTACAGATCGACCTCAGCTATACAACGCAAAAAAAATCATTTAAAAATATTGAAATGCGACCGAGATATCTTTATAAATTTCTTCCATAGGATTAGCATTAGCGAACGGGTCTTTTAACTTGACTGAAGTACCCTCTTAATCATCATTCTTCTGGCTTCTCTCTTTAAAACAATTTTAAATATTTGCTTTATAATGAAATTTGTCTGCACTAACAGAAGATTGCTAAACGCTAAAATAGAGAAATAAATTGTTTTACCAAATGATTAAAATTTACTTCGTATTTTTTGGAGTGTTACAGTATTTAGCAGCCACCCTGTATAGGACCGTTGGAATACGTGTACTTGAAGGAAATTATGTTAAAGAATAAAATCGATTTTCGGAAGTTAAAAAAAAAAACAAATTCATTGCTAGTACCAGGATTTTTCCCCCCATGTAGTAATTAAAATGTACTTTTATGAGGATGAAAAAAATGTATTTCTCCTAAAAAAAGCAGTACTAGAACGGCTTCACGGAGCGTTCCAGAACTAACAGTGTTAAATTCAGACATTTTTCTGAGATAGGGATTTTTAACAGCTCTGGGGTTAGGAAGGGAGGGGCACCGTGGATTTTTGTTTTGAGGAGTGCATTTCCAGACATGAATAAGCATAAAATCCCAAAATTCCAGAAGGAACATTTCGATATCCCCCTTCCTGGTCAATACTGCATTCAACATTGGGCACCAGTCCATCCCAGTTTCTGACCTTAGGAAATTGTAATAAAAAATTATACAGTACTAACACTTTTCCTAACTGGTTTGATCCAAGGAACTCGAATAAAATGTCAAAAGTGGGTGTTATTATTTGAAAAATGAGAGTTAGTTGAATTCTTAATATGTGTACGGCCTCTGAAGGGTAGCTTATGCATATTATTAAATGGCAATATTCTTAATAAAGTGGTATTACCTATATCTTTTTCATACGATTATTTGACGTAGAATTAGTAAGGAGTGATACCTTTTTTCACAAGGCTGTATATAGATAGATTGTGAACGAGATTAGGACAAATGCTGCTTATTTCATTTAAACATGTAATTTTTAATAAATTTTAGCACTTTATTATTTGAATATAAAGAAACTTTTGATGTAGTTGATGCAATCTAAAGATATATATAAACGTAAAAAAATCTATTAAAGTTTTCATCTTAAAACGATTTTCACCTATGCATACTTACCAATCCGACTGTTTATAACGCAGAAAAGACATACATAGAACCAAATAATTTATTTGGTAAAATTATTTAAGAGAGTGTTTTGTTTCTATGTATTATTTGATTTCATTTATTAATTAAAATTTCTGGTTCAAAATATGTTAATTCATTAAAAAAAAGAAGGTTCGCAAATATAACCTATGTTCTGTGCACTATGCAGAATGCTCTATAACTCATGTAGAATTGATACATTTTTAACTAACAACGAAGAACGATGCACAGATCCATTAAAGTATTGTTCTACCATTAATATATAAAAGAATGAATTGAAGAGCTAAGTGGAAGAACATGTTAAGTAGCAACATTACATTCGAAGAAATTTGAAGTGAAAGTTTTTGCTGTAAATTTTAATGATTTATTTTTTATTTCATACCATGTGTTTAAAATATAAACAGATATGGTACTAAACTCTCTCAGAAAAACTTATTCATATTTAATTTTCAAATATTAAAAATTATTAACATTATTGACATTATTAAATATTCAAATAATAAATATTAATGAATAATGTCTTAAATCTTCAAGACTAAATGGAATCTTAGTATTTTAGCTTCACCATGTGATAGGATACCTCGTAACGCTTTCATCCAAAAGATAAAAAAAATTTTTAGAAAAAGTAGCATAACATGTTCATCCACTCAGCTCTTCAATTATCTTATCTGAAAATTACCTTCAATTATGATATTCTTAAAGACATTATGATTACGCCCATCATTTCTCTCTTCAGATGAAGAACCTCCTGTTTTTAATTTCTGTCCGGATCCTATCACAATTGAAGGTGCAAAAGGTAGTGGAGAATTTGTGACGTGGGACGAGCCTGTCGTGACTGATAATGTTGAATTGGTATCTGTTTTTTCAATACTGGTGCGTATGAGTTCTTTTATTTATTGTTATTCACATTTTTTTTTTTCTGTAATAAAAGTTTATTACATTCAAATTGTTCTCAGGTACTTTCATTAGAGGATTACCGAACAGAAAAGAAAAAGAAATAAGAAAGAAAAAAATTGTGATAAGTTCTAAATATTAGGGGGAGGGAGGGTTAATCCCTCAATTTGCAGAAACGTTGTGCTTTTTTGCAGGATTGCTCAGTTTGCAGAATTGTGCTTTTTTAGGTCGAGTTGGGGGGGGGGGGGGGGGGGTAATCCTTCAAACCAACCCCTAAAAGACATTATGACCTTATCCAAGGCCCCGTGTGTGACCTTGTATAAGGTAACGATAAGGTAAATCACCTATTTAAAATTACCCTTAGATTAACTTTTGCGAGGGGAAATTCCGTATCAGTAGTTCCGTATCACAATCCCCTTAAAATTACAAAACAAAGCAACTCAGAAAAAGAAAACATTTTTTAAATAAAAGTTTATTATCTTGAAATTGCTCGCTAATATTTTCATTAGAGGACTTTTTATATTTTCTTTAAGTGATTTCTGATTACTTTATACAAGGCCATCCACAAGGGGTTGTGGCAGGGGTGCCATTTCAGACCTTTCTTCGGGGGGGCAAAGTTTTCTTTGATGACAGTGGCATAGCCAAGGGTGAGGTTCGGGGGGGGGGGGGTATCCTCTTCCCTCCGAAAAAGAACCTATTCAAAATTCCGTTTTAAGGAGGTTTTCATCTTAGCAGGGATACTTTCAAAATAAGCATGTATACTTTCAAGATAGCAGGTATACTTTCTGACTAAGATTTTCCGTTTAAGACAGTATTCCGTTAGAGACAGTTTCCATTTTACAAGTACATCTAAGGCTGTTAAAACATCCTTTCTATAGTAAACCTCTGAAGAGCATAGGTACATTTACTGTAATACTTGTGAAAATGAAACCTGTCAAAAAAAAAGAATTATTTCGAAAACGGAAAAAAAAATAGCGTTTCTTTGAAAAAAAAAAACATATAATTACACTTGCTAATACGCAGGCCTGTCTAAAATGGAGCTTTTCCCCCTGACCTTTCGACTTCTTCTTTGCAGGTTTCATGGAGAGCCGTTTCAAGTGGTTCTTGTAGGGGGAGGGAGGCAAAGTTTTCTTTGAGGGGAAGGGCTTGAAACAGCGTACGGGATTTTGCTTTCTTAACGTCTTGATTCTTCCAGGAACATTTTTTAATTTTCGTGGAAGACCGCAGTATTTTTTACTTTTTTTGCGGAATCAACTCGCTAATCGACCGCGGAAAAAAATCTTAAATTCTGCTAATTTTACTTGGAAAAAATAGTCAATTTGGCAAATTAGTCGCGGGAAAAATATTACTTCTTAAAAGTACCGTGAAAAATATTGCAAAGATCGTGCAAACACACAGCGATTATTGCCAGTCGGTTGCGGGGAAAAAAATACAGATTTCAACATTCGGTCGAAAAAAAAAAATCAAATTTGCTCATCAGTCGTTCAAAAAAAATTGTGAATGTCGAATATCTATTAAGGAAAAAAACGAGAATTTTGTCGAAGGTTTCGGATAAAAATCACGAATTTGGTCAAAAATCGCGCAAAAAATTCAAAAATTTCGTCAAATGATCGTAAAAAAGAATCGCGAATTCCGTCAAAATATCTTGGATAGAAATAACGAATTTCGTTAACCGTCGCAAAAAATATCTTGAATTTTAACAAATGGTCACGAAAAAAAATTGTGAATTTCATTAATCGATCACGGAAAAAATCGCGAATTTCATCAAATCGTCGGGGAAAAAAATCGTGAAATTCAATCTGTCACGAGATAATCATAAACATAGTCAACACGCAAGAAGTTCGCAAATTTTGTGATTCATAGGGATATGAAATTTTCACCAATGACTTTCTGTGAGTAAAAAATTTCCTTAATCATTTTCTGCATTCCTTTTCAGACTATGATCTAAATTCCACACAATTCAGAAATTTGCAAAACATTTGGTATCAGGTAGAGTCTGCATTAAAGATGAGTTCGGGCTATTTTTTCAGAGCCCGGGCCCGCCCCAGCCCGATGATTTTTAATCCGAGGCCGCCCAAACCCGAAACATTTTGTGTATCAGAGCCCGATCCCAATACCGAAAATATGCAATAGTAAAAAATTGCAAAATATTTAAAAAAAAATGTTTCAAGTCTAATTATCATTTGTAAACTGCTTTTTACATAGAAATGACTGTTAAAGGAAAATTTAAATTTAATATTATCAAAAGAAAAGTTTGGTATCAAATAAAAATGTACTTCATACTTGGATTTTCATATTTTTTTCTCTTTTAATAAGAAAATCTTATGGGCATGTTAATGAAGTGTGTTTCATGAATAAATGCATGAAATTTGTAGAAATTGCTATTTATCTAGCGAATAATGGAACAATATTTATCAATTTTCTTAACAAAGGTTCACATTTTAAACTATAACCAATTCCTTCCTCATAACAATCTTTCGGGATTGGCGTGACCCTGAAAATAATCTTAAATTAAAAATTTCAATGTTCAAAATTTCAATGCTTTTACAGGAAAATAGGAAACACTGCTCGATTGCTTTCTATGGGAATAATATGGTAATTAAACTTACTTACGACTGAAAGTGACTTCGTAAATTGCAGCGTACAGCTTCAGCATCAGCAGAGTTCATAATAGATATAATAATCACTAAAGTTATTTCCATATGAAGAGCGATTACTACTTGTGTGCGTTATGTACAATAAAAAATCTAAATTATTCGCAAACCGCAAACTTTAAACAGAAGAAAATATTATCTTTGTGTTAGATCTCTAAATAATAATAATAAAATAAATAAATCCAATTGCAAAATAACCTCTGCCACAAACGAAAATCGAACTAAAAACAAATTAATTATCCCTGCCTCTTTCGTGGCGCCTTATCGTACGACCGTCGTCGGCAATGCCAAACATAAATCTGTATATATGACTAATCATTTTCTTTAAAATAGCATTCTATTCTAATAACTAAAATAGAAAAACACAACTTCTGTTTCCCCTTCATTCTGATCAAAAAAGCAATACAGTTACAGTGATTTGAAAAGGAATAAGTAATTTTTAAGGGGGAAAAAAAGTTCTTTTATTTTTTTCTATTCGTGGATAAATAAAATTTTCAGGTTTCAGAAAGAATGAGTCCGAGCCCGTGTCGGGCGCGGGTTCTGAGCCCGTCTCATCTCTAGTCTGCATTGGGTCGCGTAACCAGATTTTTCTCAAAACCGACACGACCTTAGACACATATCGAGGCGGGTTGACGTTTCTTTTTTTCGCTTCGGATCAGGTTGACAGTCTTGCATCGGGTCGGGTAACCTGATTTTACCCGAACTCGAAATGCGGATCAAGTCAGGTTTATGCTATTTTTTCGCTAGGTGTAAGGTAAACTTTAAGCGTTTTTGGCTATGCTTTGTCTCTCTTTGGATGAACCGATTTTTCAAAAGGAAGATCTGATTATTTTTAAAATGGAAAAGGTATATATCGGGGTATGAATGGGTGCATATGTGTTCATTTTTGTACATAAGCTATAAAATTGTAGACTACTTTTCCATAAATGTAATTATAGTCCAGGCAATAGAGACCGTATAGGGACGCTACCTAGCAAAATTAATGGTAGTACTGGAAATCGGCTTTCTAGATGTTTTTTGGGTCGCTGAATCCGAATTTGTAACTTCCCACCAAAATTTCCCCCGGCAACCCCCCCCCCCCAAATTTTGGTAAAAAGCACCCCCAAAAAGGTTTTTATTAAAAAAATCATTTTTTTTTTTATTGTTTTAGAGTAAAAAGTATCTAGAAATTCAAAAAGTAGACAAAATTTCCAACAAATTAGATATATGACATTATGACTTAGGATGAAGGGGAAGGGGGGATCTGCCTCGGAACATGCGCCGCAGTGCTGCGTGGACTAAGTTGCGCAATTCCACTTAACCACTCACACGTTTACATTAACCCTCCCATCTTCCCTCCGAACTTTCTCTATAAGATTTGCTTTAAGTTTTTTGGGTCGCTGAATCCGAATTTTTAACTTACCCCCAAAATCCCCCCCCCCCCCGAATAGTTGTTTTTAACTTAAATTTCTTATTGTTTTAGGGAAAAGTATTATGAAATTCCGAAACTAGACAAAATTTGCAACAAATAGGATACATGACATTATGACGTAGGATAAACGGGGAGAGAGGGGGCTGCCTCGGAACATTCCCCGCGCGCTTTTCTCAAAAACCAAACTTTTTCAAAAAATCAATTTTTGGAGGGGTTGCCGAGTGAAATTTTGGTGGGAAGTTACAAATTCGGATTCAGCGACCCAAAAAACATAAAGTGAGTCGAAATCCAGAACTAGTATTAATTTTGCCAGATAAAATCCCCTATTGCCTGGATTTCATAATTTAGTGCACGTAGCGCCGCAGTGCATGTTCAGAGGCAGCCCTCACCCTCCCAATTCATCCTAATTCATAATGTCATATATCCTATTTGTTGCAAATTTTGTCTAGTTTCTGAATTTCGTAATGCTTTTCCCCTAAAACAATAAGAAATTTAGGTTAAAAACAACTATTTGGAGGGGGTGAATTTTTGGGGGAAAGTTAAAAATTCGGATTCATGGACCCAAAAATCTTAAAGTAAACGTTATAGAGAAAGTTCGGAGGGGAGATGGGAGGGCGAATGTAAACGTGTGAGTGGTTAAGTGGAATTGCGCAACTTAGTTTACGCAGCACCGCGCGCATGTTCCGAGGCAGATCCCCCCTTCCCTTCATCCTAAGTCATAATGTCATACATCTAATTTGTTGGAAATTTTGTCTACTTTTTGAATTTCTAGATACTTTTTCTCTAAAACAATAAAAAAATTGATTTTTTTAATAAAAACCTTTTTTTGGGAGATTTTTACCAAAATTTGGGGAGGTTGCCGGGGGAAATTTTGGTGGGAAGTTACAAATTCCGATTCAGCGACCCAAAACACATCTAGAAAGCCGATTTCCAGTACTACCATTAATTTTGCTAGGTAAAATTCACTATTGCCTGGACTATTAAACATAGATTCATTTTCTTTCACTTTGAGTTTGGGTATGAATATTTCGGGTTTATTTTGCAGTTTGTCAGGCTAGAGTTGTGTTTCGCGTTAACGACTTTTGTCAGATTCGGATAGGGTAGAACCCGATCCGTGCAGAACTCTAGTATCAGGCTGAGGAGATTATTAAGAACATATTGTATATAATATAATTTAATAAAGCAAATGATTTGATAGCGTTGTAATGACTGCAGTAAATATAATGTGACACTAATAATGCAAAATAAAAAATTCAAATAATTAAGAACTTGAATTAACCCCCTTTTTTAAAAAAAGAAAAATCCTCCCTAAATTTCGGACTAAAGGGGAAATTCACCTCGAAAATTCTAGCCCTGAGGGGGACGAGTTTTCTTTGATTATTTTGCACACGGTTGGGAAGCAATTAATAGAATTTTAACTGTCAATTTATAAAGATATTCAGAATAATTGGAAACAAAATCATATTTAAATCAAAGAGAATGCTGGTACATTATTTATTTGCTGTTTGATTAAGTGTCACTTAAAAAAATTAACCATTAACGATGACCTGCATAGAAATAAAAAATGCACAAATGGAAGTTTCTGAACAATGTCTTGTAAATAATCTGACTTTTGCTTTTTCGCAAAAAGAGTGTTTCTAAAGAAAATGGGAACAACTTTCAGATGTGATAATAGACATCAAGACAGACCATTTTTGCACAAGAAACCAGTATCGCAATCCGCTTAATCAGTCAAAATCAAAAATACAGTGTATCTCATCACACTTCAGGTCAAACTTAGATTTTCATTTTAACAATAATGAAGATATAGTAACTATATTTTCAAAAGAGTTACTTTGATTTCCGCTACATATATCATGAGAAGAAGTGCCGGAAATTGAGTGTGTGTGTAAAGTTTACTTATAAAAAGGTCTTGTTTATCAAAATGAAAGTATCTGTGTTAAGTATTATGAAAAATTGTTTTAAAATTTAATTTTTTAATATCTTTAAACTTTGAATTCGGCCAGCCGAATATTCGGTATTCGGTCTAACAGGCCGAATACTCGGTATTCTGTTTACCTGTAGGCCGAATATTTGATATTCGGCCAAAATCACTATTCGGTGCATCCCTAATGACAGATAAATTTTCTGAAATATCAAATTCCTTGGGGGGGGGGCGTGCCCCCCCAGCCCCCCTCAAATGGCACCCCTGGGTTGTGGTTTGAGGGATTAACTCTCTCCCTGTTCAACAACCCGAAACTTTCTGACACATTTCTGAGTCATTTTAAACGTTTAAATGCATAAAACTGGCAGGCCTGACTATTGAAACGATTTGGAATCGAATAGAGTTTTCCTATTTTGATAAATAAATTACTTATCGAGTTACAAGCTATTTTGATGACACAACGACAGGTTTTTCTCCTCTCTCTCGCTGTCACATCCGGAAATTCGGTTCAAAACACAAACTTTGACAGTATTTTCTGAAATATTTTTCGCGTTTACCAAAAAATGGAAAACGTCTTTCGATTACATAGTTTCTGAATAATAACATAACACCTGCCAATTTCATTCGTTTCCAAAGAAAAATGAATTTTAAAATGTGTCAGCGTGTGTCCTCTTTGTATTTGGGAACACCCTTTGTGCAGTTAGTTCCGAATAATATGTGTATAGCTTGGGATCCAATATTAATTGGATCCGCTATCCGAATCCGGATGTTAAGGCTCCTGTCCCTGCCAGCGAAGACACTCACGAGCTAATTAATGCTAATCCTATAGGGAGGGATTTATATAATATTTCGTTTGCATTTCGACATTTTTATTTATTTTTTTTTTATTTATTTATTTTTTTTATTTTTATTTTTTTTTTTATTTTTTTTTTTTTTTTTTGCATTGGATAGCCGAGGTCCGTCTTTACATCGCATCTTTTTTTACTTTTTCGATTTTGGTCGCAGATATATTTTTATAAAATTACTTTCACTTTCAAAACCGGTTCTGAAAATGAAAGTGTCATTCTAAAAAATATCTGCAACCAAAATCGAAAAAGTATAAAATCTGCGATGTAGAGACGAATCTCGACTATCCAATGCAAAAAATAAATAAAATAAATTAAATTAAAATGTCAAAATGCAAATGAGATAGAAAAATCCCTCCCCATAGGATTAGCATTAGCTGGTGAGTACCTTCGCCGGCAGGAACAGCAGCATTTGGTAGGTATGTCGTAGGCTAATTGAGAAATCAGGCTCTTTGCAAAGAGCCTAGGCTGTTTGCAATGAGCCGGTCTAATTGGAGAATCATCTTCCTTTTTCCAATAAGCCTGATATTTTTCAGGCTTATTGCAAAGAGCCTAAGCAGTGTTAGGCTAATTGAAAACTGACCACTTGTTTCTCAATCAGCCTGCTATTTTTTAGGCTTATTGCAAAGAGCCTAAGCAGTGTTAGGCTAATTGAAAAATGACCGTTTATTCAAAAATGACCACTTATATCCCAATCAGTGTGATTTTTTAGACTTATTAACCCATAACCCGAACCCGAAAAAATAATTACAACAGACCGTGCCCAGATCTGAGCAAGACAAAATAATTTCAGTCTACACGCAACCGGACCGGAACCTGAAATTTCCTTTTGAAAAAAAACCTGAAATCTGACCCGAACCAAATCTGATAACCGATTAAAAAATATTGCAAAAAACTATCAGATCCGAGCAAGACAAAATAATATCTGAGGACATGCAACCCGACCCGAACCTAAAAATTCAATTTGAAAAAAGAACGAAATCTGACCCGAACCAAATCTTAACCAGACAAAAATATTCCATAGAACTATATCCAGATCAGAGCAAGAAAAAATAATTTCCGTGGACAAGTTACCCGGTCCGAACCTAAAAATGTCATTTGCAAAAAAAACCCGAAATCTAACCCGAACCAAATCTGAAACCGAAAAAAATATTCCAAAGAACCATAACCCGTTCCAAGCAAGAGAAATAATTTCCCTGGACATGTTACCCGACACGAACCTAAAAATTGCATTTGAAAAAAGCCGAAATCTGGCCCGAACCAAATCTGAACCCGACAAAAATATTCCATTGAATCATAAACCGATCAGAGCAAGACAAAATAATTTCCCTGGACACGCAACCCGTCCCGAACCTAAAAAGTCCATTTATAAAAATGCCGAATTCTGAGTCGAACCAAATCTGAACCCGACAAAAATATTCCATTTAATAATAACCCGATCCGAGCAAGCCAAAATAATTTTCCTCGACATGTTACCCGACCGGAACCTAAAAATTCCATTTGAAAAAAAAACCGAAATCTGACGCGAATCAAATCTGAACCAGAAAACCTGATCAGAGCAAGAAAAAATAATTTCCGTGGAGAAGTTACCTGGTTTGAACCTAAAAATGTCATTTGAAATAAAACCCGAAATCTGAAACGAACCAAATCTGAACCCGAAAAAAATATTCCAAAAAACAGTAATCCGTTCCAAGCAAGTTAAAATAATTTCCCTGGACATGTTACCCAACACGAACCTAAAAATTCCATTTGAAAAAAGCCGAAATCTGACCCGAACAAAATCTGAACCCGACAAAAATATTCCATTGAATCATAACCCGATCAGAGGAAGACAAAATAATTTTTCCTGGACACGCAATCCGACCCGAACCTAAAAATTCCATTTGTAAAAAAGCCGATTTCAGAGCCGAACCAAATCTGAACCCGACAAAAATATTCCATTGAATCATAACCCGATCAGAGCAAGACAAAATAATTTTTCCTGGACAAGCATTCCGACCCGAACCTAAAAAGTCCATTTGTAAAAAAGCCGATTTCTGAGCCGAACCAAATTTGAACCAGACAAAAATATTCCATAGAACTATAACCTGATCAGAGCAAGAAAAAAAATATTTTCCCTGGACACTGAACCCGACCCGAACTAAAAATTCCATTTGAAAAAAAGCGGATTCCTGAGATGAACAAATCTCAACCCGACAATTTTTTTCCAAAGAACCATAACCTGATCCAAGGAAGACAAAATAATTTCAACGTACACGAAACCGGACCGGAACCTGTAATTTCCATTAAAAAAAAACCTGAAATCTGACCCGAGCCAAATCTGGTAACCGATTAAAAAGTATTGCAAAAAACTATCGGATCCGAGCAAGACAAAATAATTTTTAAAGATATGCAACCCGACCCGAACCTAAAAATTCAATTTGAATAAAGAACGAAATCTGAACCAGACAAAAATATTCCATAGAACTATAACCCGATCAGAGCAAGAAAAAATAATTTCCGTGGACAAGTTAACCGGTCAGAACCTAAAAATGTCTTTTGAAGAAAAAAACCGAAATCTGACACGAACCAAATCTGAACCCGAAAAAAATATTCCAAAGAACCATAACCCGTTCCAAGCAAGAGAATATAATTTCCCTGGACATGTTACCCGACACGAACCTAAAAATTCAATTTGAAAAAGCCGAAATCTGACACGAACCAAATCTGAACAAGACAAAAATATTCCATTTAATAATAACCCGATCCGAACAAGACAAAATAATTTCCCTCGACATGTTACCCGACCGGAACCTAAAAATTCCATTTGAAAAAACCCCGAAATCTGACCCGAACCAAATTTGAACCAGACAAAAATATTCCATAGAACTATAACCTGATCAGAGCAAGAAAAAAAAAATTCCGTGGACAAGTTACCCGGTCAGAACTTAAAAATTTCATTCGAAAAAAAACCCCAAATCTAACCCGAACCAAATCTGAACCTGAAAAAAATATTCCCAAGAACCGTTCCAAGCAGGTGAAAATAATTTTCCTGGACATGTTATTCGACACGAACCTAAAAATTCCATTTGAAAAAAGCCCAAATCTGACCCGAACCAAATATGAACCCGACAAAAATATTCCATTGAATCATAACCCGATCAGAGCAAGACAAAATAATTTCCCTGGACACGCAGTCCGACCCGAAACTAAAAAGTCCATTTGTAAAAAAGCCGAATTCTGAGCCGAACCAAATCTGAACCCGACAAAAATATTCCATTTAATAATAACCCGATACGAGCAAGACAAAATAATTTCCCTCGACATGTTACACGACCGAAACCTAAAAATTCCATTTGAAAAAACCCCGAAATATGACCCGAACCAAATCTGAACCAGACAAAATTATTCCATAGAACTATAACCCGATCAGAGCAAGAAAAAAAATTCCGTGGACAAGTTACCCGGTCCGAACCTAAAAATGTCATTCGAAATAAAAACCCGAAATTTGAATCGAACCAAATCTGAACCCGAAAAGAATATTCCAAAGAACCATAACCCGTTCCAAGCAAGTGAAAATAATTTTCCTGGACATGTTATGCGACACGAACTTAAAAATTACATTTGAAAAACGCCGAAATCTGACCCGAACCAAATCTGAACCCGACAAAAATATTCCATTGAATCGTAACCCGATCCGAGCAAGACAAAATAATCTCCCTCGACATGTTACCCGACCGGAACCTAAAAATTCCATTTGAAAAAATACCCGAAATCTGACCCGAACCAAATCTGAACCCGACAAAAATATTCCAAAGAACCATAACCCGTTCCAAGCAAGAGAAAATTATTTCCCGGGACATGTTACCCGATATGAACCTAAAAATCCCATTTGAAAAAAGCCGAAATCTGAGCCGAACCAAATCTGAACCCAACAAAAATATTCCATTGAACCATAACCAGATCTGAGTAAGACAAAATATTTTCCCTGGACACTGAACCCGACCCGAACTAAAAATTCCATTTGAAAAAAAGCCGATTCCTGAGATGAACAAATCTGAACCCGTCAAATATTTTCCAAAGAACCATAACCTGATCCAAGGAAGACAAAATAATTTCAACCTACACGAAACCGGACCGGAACCTGTAATTTCCATTAAAAAAACCTGAAATCTGACCCGAACCAAATCTGATAACCGATTAAAAAATATTGCAAAAAACTATCGGATCCGAGCAAGACAAAATAATTACTGAAGATATGCAACCCGACCCGAACCTAAAAATTCAATTTGAAAAAAGAACGAAATCTGAACCAGACAAAAATATTCCATAGAACTATAACCCGATCAGAGCAAGAAAAAATAATTTCCGTGGACAAGTTAACCGGTCAGAACCTAAAAATATCATTTGAAGAAAAAACCCGAAATCTAACCCGAACCAAATTTGAAACCGAAAAAAATATTCCAAAGAACCATAACCCGTTCCAAGCAAGAGAATTAATTTCCCTGGACATGTTACCCGACACGAACCTAAAAATTCTATTTGAAAAAAGCCGAAATCTGACCCGAACCAAATCTAAACCCGACAAAAATATTCCATTGAATCATAAACCGATCAGAGCAAGACAAAATAATTTCCCTGGACACGCAACCCGTCCCAAACCTAAAAAGTCCATTTGTAAAAATGCCGAATTCTGAGCCGAACCAAATCTGAACCCGACAAAAATATTCCAGTTAATAATAACCCGATCCGAGCAAGCCAAAATAATTTCCCTCGACATGTTACCCGACCGGAACCTAAAAATTCCATTTGAAAAAAACCCCGAAATCTGACGCGAACCAAATCTGAACCAGACAACCTGATCAGAGCAAGAAAAAATAATTTCCGTGGACAAGTTACCTGGTCCGAACCTAAAAATGTCATTTGAAAATAAAACTCGAAAACTGACACGAACCAAATCTGAACCCGAAAAAAATATTCCAAAGAACCATAACCCGTTCCAAGCAAGTTAAAATAATTTCCCTGGACATGTTACCCAACACGAACCTAAAAATTCCATTTGAAAAAAGCCGAAATCTGACCCGAACCAAATCTGAACCCGACAAAAATATTCCATTGAATCATAACCCGATCAGAGCAAGACAAAATAATTTCCCTGGACACGCAACCCGACCCGAACCTAAAAACCCCATTTGTAAAAAAAAGCCGAATTCTGAGCCGAACCAAATCTGAAACCGACAAAAATATTCCATTTAATAATAACCCGATCCGAGCAAGCCAAAATAATTTCCCTCGACATGTCACCCGACCGGAACCTAAAAATTCCATTTGAAAAAAACCCCGAAATCTGACCCGAACCAAATCTGAACCAGACAACCCGATCAGAGCAAGAAAAAATAATTTCCGTGGACAAGTTACCTGGTCCGAACCTAAAAATGTCATTTGAAAAAAAAAACCCGAAATCTGACACGAACCAAATCTGAACCCGAAAAAAATATTCCATTGAATCATAACCCGATCAGAGCAAGACAAAATAATTTCCCTGGACACGCAATCCGACCCGTACCTAAAAAGTCCATTTGTAAAAAAGCCGAATTCTGAGCCGAACCAAATCTGAACCCGACAAAAATATTCCATTTAATAATAACCCGATCCGAGCAAGACAAAATAATTTCCCTCGGCATGTTACCCGACCGGAACCTAAAAATTCCATTTGAAAAAACCCCGAAATCTGACCCGAACCAAATCTGAACCAGAGCAAAATATTCCATAGAACTATAACCCCATCAGAGCAAGAAAAAATAATTTCCGTGGACAAGTTACCCGGTACGAACCTAAAAATGTCATTTGAAAAAAAAAAAACCCGAAATCTGACTTTAACCAAATCTGAACCCGAAAAAAATATTCCAAAGAACCATAACCCGTTCCAAGCAAGAGAGAATAATTTCCCTGTACATGTTACCCGACACGATCCTAAAAACTCTATTTGAAAAAGCCGAAATCTGACCCGAACCAAATCTGAATCCGACAAAAATATTCCATTGAATCATAACCCGATCAGAGCAAGACAAAATAATTTCCCTGGACACGCAACCAGACCCGAACCTAAAAAGACCATTTTTAAAAAAGCCGAATTCTGAACCGAACCAAATCTGAACCCGACAAAAATATTCCATTTAATAATAACCCGATCCGAGCAAGACAAAATAATTTCCTTCGACATGTAACACGACCGGAACCTAAAAATTCCTTTTGAAAAAAAAACCGAAATCTGACCCGAACCGAATCTGAACCAGAAAAAAATATTCCATAGAAATATAACCCGATTAGAGCAAGACAAAGTAATTTCCCTCGACATGTTACCCGACCGAAACCTAAAAATGTCATTAAAAAAACCCGAAAACTGGCCCGAGCCAAATCTGAACCCGAAAAAAATATTCCAAAGAACAGTAACCCGTTCCAAGCAAGAGAAAATAATTTCCCTGGACATGTTACCCACACGAACGTAAAAATTCTATTTGAAAAAAGCCGAAATCTGACCCGAACCAAATCTGAACATGACAAAAATATTCCATTGAATGATAACCCGATCAAGGCAAGACAAATTAATTTCCCTCGACATTTTACCTAACCGGAACCTAAAAATTCCATATGAAAAAAAAACAAAATCTGACCCGAACCAAATCTTAACCAGACAAAAATATTCCATAGAACTATATCCCGATCAGAGCAAGAAAAAATAATTTCCGTGGACAAGTTACCCGGTCCGAACCTAAAAATGTCATTTGAAAAAAAAACCCGAAATCGGACCCGAACCAAATTTGAACCCGAAAAAAATATTCCAAAGAACCATAACCCGTTCCATGCAAGAGAAAATAATTTCCCTGGACATGTTATCCGACACGAACCTAAAAATTCCATTTGAAAAAAGCCGAAATCTGACCCGAACCAAATCTGAACCCGACAAAATATTCCATTGAACTATAACCCGATCCGAGCAAGACGAAATAATTTCCGTGGACACGCAACGCAACACGAACCTACAAATTTCATTTGTAAAAACCCGAACCAAATCTGAACCCGACAAAAATATTCAAAAGAACCATAACCTGATCCGAGCAAGACAAAATAATTTCCGTGGACATGTTACCCAAACCCGAACTGAAAAATTCAATAAAAAAACCCGAATCTGGCCGGAACCAAATCTGAACCCGACAAGATATTCCAAAGGAATAAAACCGTACAAAATTATTTCCGTGGACACGCAACCCGACACGAACCTAAAAATTTTGTTTGGAGAAAACCCGAACGATGAGTCGAACGAAATCCGATACCTATAAAAATATTCTAAAGAACCATAACATTTTCGGAGCAACGGAAAATAATTTCCGTTCACACGCAACCCGTACCGAACCTAAACATTCCATATAAAAAAACCTGAAATTTGATCCGAACCTTATCTGAATCCGACAAAAATATTCCAAAGAACCATAAGCGGATCTGAGCAAGACAAATTAATTACCGTTGACACGCAACCCTAACCGAACCTGAAAATTCCATATGAAAAATCGAAATATGACGCAAACAAAATCCGAATCCGACATAAATATTCTAAAGAACAGTAACCGGATCCGAGCAAGTCAAAATATTTTCAGTTGGCATGCAACCAGATCCGAACCTGAAAGTTCTACTTGAAGTTAACCAAACCTGACCAGAACCCGAAATAAAAATACATCAGTGTTTAACCCGATCCGAGCAAGGCGAATTAATTTGATATATTGTACGAATAATATATAGCGAATAATTGTACTCGCAATACGTACAAAACCCGAAAATTCCATTTGAAGACAACATTAAATCCGACCTGAACTCGATCTGTAAACGACAAAAATATTTCAACGAACCGTAACTCGATCGGAGAATGACAAAATAAATTTCTTCGACACGCAAACTGTACCGATCCTAAAATTTCCATTCGAAGCCAACCCGAAAACCGACTAGAACCGGATAAAAACGTTACGTGCGACGTTACCCGATCCGCGCAACACAGAATAATTTCCGCCGACAGGCAATCTAAAATTCCATTTGAAGTAATTTGGAAATCCGTCCCGAACCCGAAAAAATATTTCTATCGCCCGATAAGTCTTATTGCAAAAAGCCGTATATAGCGTTAGGCTTATTGAACAAGTGGGTAAGTGTGATTATAGATCGCACAGACGGTTTCGTTTAATATTCCTTTCAAAACACTTTCTTTTAAAACCTCCAGTACATTTATCGCCATGGAAGACTTTCTAAATTTTGGCAAACCCTTCTTAAACTATCTTAAAGTTTCAAACAGATTCGCAATGTTATATTTCCTAATTTTGTTCGTCCCCCCCCCCCCCGAAATGCTACGATGTCTCATATGACGGGTATCTGCCAAATTTAGAAAAGTGCCCCGCTTTGGGGGGGTCAAAGTGGGGGATTGTCACCTTGATTTTTGAAGCGGCCTGATTTTTAAAATTTTTGTTATGCTTTATAAGCTATATTAAAGTTTCAAACAGATCGTCCAGTTATATTTCCCAATTTTGTTCGCGTCCCTCTCTCACCCCCCCCCCCCCACCCTCGAAATGCGACGCGCCATTCTTCTTTATACTTTTTTATCATATGTTATACAGTATCTTAAAGTGTCAAACAGGTTGCATTGTTAGATTTCCTACTTTAAATGAATTCGCGGTCTGTTAGTTCCACATTCCACCACCAGGGAGCGCACTCTACTCTTAACAAAAGTGTATCTGAACGAAACTCCTTTACACAACCTATCAGTAGATATGTTACTCGAGAGGGTGGCGGTCTTCAGCAAGAATTTAAGATATTTGCTGAAATTACTATTCGGAAATAGTAGTAACTTAACTTTTGATATATTTATATTTAATAAGTAGCATGTATCTGAGGACTCCGTCAAAAACCCGCATATGAAACGGTATGAAACAAAAAGGTAAAAAAAAAGAAATATTTCGTCCCTCCCCCCATCTGCCCGAAATTTCGAGCGCCACATTTTATAAATTTTTTCTTATGTGTTATAAAGTATCTTAAAGTTTCAAACAGATCGCCTTGTAAGATTTCCTACTTTAAATGAAATCGCGGTCTGTAAGTTCCACATTCCACCACGGGGGAGCGCGCTCTATTCTTAACAAAACCGTATCTGAACGTAATTCTGTTAAACAACCTATCAGGAGATATGCTAGTCGAAGGATTATCGGTCTTAACCAAGAATTTAAGATATTTTCTTAAATTACTATTCGAAAATAGTCGTATGAACACTTATAAAAATTCTTATATTGAATAAGTAAAAGTTATCTCATCACGCCATCAAAAAACCGCACAAAAAACAGTACAAAACGCCCTGTTATACTGCCTAATTTTTTTTTAGCTTCTTCCCCTCACCCCCCCCCCCCAACCGGTATGTTACGCGGTATTCTTTTTTACAATCTTTTATTATTTGTTATAAATTATCTTAAAGTCCCAAACAGATCGCTTTGTTGGAATTCCTACTTTAAATGGAATCGCGGTCTGTTAGCTCCACATTCCATCACCAGGGAGCGCAATCTATTCTTAACAAAAGTGTTTCTGAACGAAACTCCTTTACACAACCTATCGGTAGATACACGGGTCGGGGGGGGGGGGGCGATCTTAACGAAGAATTTAATATATTTGCTGAAATTACTATTCGAAAATAGTGGTATCAATACTTCTGAATTTTTTATCTGGCAAAAGTAACATTTATGCTGTATTTTTAAAAGTCGGACACCGTTCAGAAGAATACTGCAATGAAACATCACGTGACTGCCTTTTAAAATAAGTATATAATAGAAATTAACCAACTAGTGAAATTAGCGTCCCTCTCCCCTTACCCGAAAAATAAAACTATATCCGAAATATAAACTATCTTCAAGTTTCCAACAGATAACCTTGTTAAATGAAATCGTGGTTAAAAAAGTTCATTACTTCATTTTAAAATAAGCATTTGATAGAAATAAAGCTAATTACTATTTAAATAACTAGGGGGCTCGGCCCCCTACGAGCTACGCTCGCCAACCCCCGTCCAGACACCGTAGACTCTAAATGCACGCTAATTTGATCGGCTTTAAAAAGATTTCGAAAGATTGAATTATAATTTAAAAAACAGTGGCGATCTCTCTATAAACGGATTTCTATTCATTTCTCTTTGATTGGGGAATTTTAACGCCAAATCCGTTGCGGTACTACTTGATTATCCCGTCGACTCATTTCGCCAAATTATATAAATCGCCAAACCACTCGCCAAATTATACAAATTGACATAATTTTTATTTTAAATAACGAAAAAACAAATAAATTAGTACAACATTAATAAAAATACAAATAAAACGTCGAAATAAAAATAACTTGATGACGTAGACACGTGTAACAACATTTAAAAATAAGCTAATATAAAAGGAATTAAGTAAACAGAGTCTTTGTCTCCTGGTATTTTTTAACAAAGTGAAAAGAAAGTTCTTTTAAATGAGACATTTTAAATTAATCGTTTTTAATCTGACGTAATTTTGACCAAACTATTCTTTCTCTTTTTAATTTCAAGTGAATGTACTTGTGTTAGAAATGAAATATTATTTGCGCTTTCCTAACAAAAATAGTTGAAAAGTATACTCTTAAAATATCAAATAAATCTCTAGCGCAATTTCTAAATTTAAACCGTTTTGCAATATTATTTTGTGTTCATTTTATGTAATAACTGTAATGTGACGTAAATATGACGTAATTTCTCCTATTTAAGACTTCTAACGCATGTTAATAAATTTATTGTTTTACAAATTCCTTTCTCTCTTAAAATTCACGTGTAATTATAGTTTTTATGACGTAATTTTTAATAATTTCCTGCTTTTTGTACATAATTATTGAATTCTAATTCCAAATGTTTTTTTCTGTTTATAATAGTCACGTGTAAATAAATTTTTAATTTATTTACACGTATAAATATTTTTTTTTTTTTTTGAAGCAAACATTATTGTTTCCGCTTTTTATACAGTTGGCAACAGTTTAAATTAATATCACTTTCTAAAATCTGTTAAAAATATCTCTAGAAATGCTGAAAATCTGAATTTAAAATAGAAATAAAACCTCAAAAAATTAGTGAAAATAAAAAATTTAATGCAATCTGCACTCCGGCAAATTCTAACGCATAAAATGATCTAAAAATGATTAAATTCCTATGAACAGTTTTTGCTCCTATAAAACTTTTTTAGTGGAACGATTTTGTCCAACTTTAGCATTAAATATCTCTTAAAATAATTCTTCGATCTGAAAACTGTCTGCAGCAGCGTGTTTATCAAACATTTCTGTATAATACTACCGATTTTCATATTTTTGTATGCATTATTTTTCTTAATATTAACGAAGAAAGACCTCCGGTCACAAAAAATTCAAAACCGGCGGCGGCGGCGGCGGCGGTGACAGCGGTAGTTACTTTTTTTTAGAATAGAGAGATAATTAATATATCAGCTTGTAATTAAGATAGAAGATTTAAATGGACATTGATGAAATCAGCGAAGATTTTTACGTCCGGATGTAAAAAAAATTAATCAAAAAATCTAATAATTTAAAAGTTTAAAATTCGTTTTAAAATATTCCAGAATGAAAAACTACATGATCTGCTTAAATTTCTCCCGCGCCGACGTGTCTGGGATTTCGTCAATGAACACCTGTCTTCCCGCGGAAATAAAATTTATTTTCCTTGTCTTTCGAATTAAAGAAAATGGATTTTTTATCGATCGATTTTTAGTGGATTTTTTCTGTTATTCACATCGCATAAAAATTTTCTCTATACCTACTGGAAGCAGATTTTTTCTGCGTTTGTCTGTACAGCTTAAAAATTTCTAGGATCGAAACTTTCTGAGATGCAATTTCGCTTTAAAATGTCCAGTTCATTCTTTTGCATTCCTCTCTTATAACCATGCATGCCTTGATTCTATTGTAACCCTAAGGAGAATTAAGAGATCGTTTTTGTAATTTGATAAAAAATCCATGCTTTTGTTGAATTATGAATGCCTTTCCGATCTTGTAATTGGGTTTTTTTAACCTTTAACTGATGTCACAGAAAATGTCATATAACTAGTATGAAGCTCCGTCGAAAGATGAATAAAAGCCGCGATAAATTCATAGGATGTTGTTTTTGTACTAAACTTTTTGTACAGGAGTGTTATAATTAAAATTCACCGATTCAAAAGACTGTGGTGATAGTACTAAAGTTCCAAACGACACAAAATTTCAGTATTGTTTGTAGATAAACTGAAATTTGCAAGTTAAACTATGAAAATTAAAAAAAGCACCGGTCTATGAGACCGGTAACATCAGTTAAAGGTTAATTAATAACGTCCGTTAATTACGGCTTTTTCAAAATTTTATGATTTGTCGTTTGATGTGGGGTGTTCAGCTATAGGTATGCAAAATTTCAAGTCTCCAACATATATAGTTTCTGGGAACGGGCTCTGTGACGGACGGACGGACAGACAGAGGAGTTAGACGAATAGGATTTCGTCAGATGAACGAAACCCTGAAAATGACCACAGATTTTTTTCAGGTTTATTGCAATGAGCCTATCCAGTTTTAGGCTAATTAAGAACTTGTTAAATTAGTGATTAATTATGCATTATTTAAGTAACACAAAAACAGGAACATAAAAAATATGTTATAAATCTGTTTTGAGAGTTGGCTGCTGACAGAGTTCATCACCGTAATTTTTGTGAATACTTCATTTTTATTACAAGGGTATATGCTTTGTTAACAACCTATGCAAGAAGTATGAAAGAAATCTGCCTATGAGGCAGATTTTTAATGTTTTTTCTGTATTACGAGAAAGAAGATTGGTTGCTAACGAAAATAATTAGAAAACATATACAGGGTGGTTCAGAACTATATGTCAAATATGTAAATGCAGGTAGAGAAGTCATAAATAAGCAGTTTCTTATAGGAATGTGGGTGCGGAAATGCCGTGTTGAGGCAGTAGAGGACGCTGATGAATGCGGCGGATGTGCTTCGTTGGCTTGAACCGTCATTTCCCGCACGGATTTCGAGCAATATGCACTATTACACCAATGCGGAGCTTGCCGACATGCATTTCATGTATGGGATTGCGCAAGGAAATGGATTGGCTGCTCAAGGGATTTAGATTAACGATTCCCGGGTAGGATTCTACCATATTCCTGAACATTTGAGTGTCTTCATTAGGAGTTGTGCGCGAGTGGATCGTCGTATGCTTCCAGGCGTGATAAGGGCACTTTAAGATGTCGCAGAATTCCTGCTGTGGAAGAAGCAGTATTACGCACAGAGAATAGTCCTTCGACAAGCTCAAAAGATATTGGACATGCGTTGGGTGTGAACCATTCCTTGTGCAGCCCCATACATTTAATGTCGGCAAGTTCCGCATTAGTGTAACGATGCATGTTACTCAAAATCCGTGAGGGAACGGATTATTCACTTTTCACGTCAAGCCAGCGAAGCACTTTCATCCACGGAACTTAACTAGCCTTCCTCTGCCTCATCGCAGCATTTCTGTACCCTCATTCCTATACAAAATGCGCTTATTTGGGTCCTCTCTACCTGTCTTTATATTTTTGACATATAGTTATGAACCACCCGCATCTGAAACTTTCTGCAAACATTAAATTTACAGATGAGGCAGAATTAAATATTTTTCATCATTCTGAAGAGAGGATCGGCTGCTCAAGAAAAGAAAATATACATATAAGAAAATTTCTACAAAAATAAAACCTGCAGATGAGGCAGATTTTTAATGTTTTTTTAACATTACGCAGATAAAACCTATCTTCTTTACGTAATCCCGGAAAAGCATTAATAATATGGCTCATCTGCAGATCCCACATTTACGCAACGAAGGTGTGTTGCTCATAAAAATAATTATATAAGAAATTGTCTACAATAATGAAATCTACAGATGAGGCAGATTTTAAAATTATCCCAGTATTACGCAGAAAAGATCCGTACCTAATGGCATTTATTATAAAATATATTTTAGAAAATGTTTGCAATAATGACATTTCCAGATGAGGTAGGCTTTATGTTATTTTTCACCTTTATGTAGAAAAATGGGTTGCTTAATGAAAATAATATGCTAAAAATAAATAAAAAAAGGGCTGTAATTATAAAATCTGCAGATAAGGAAGAAAGTTAATATTTTCTCAAAAGTGTATGGGTGACTGTATGAAAATTGCTAAAATTTCATCCCCCTCGTAAAGATAAACCAAAAAATCTGCAATGAAGACATCGACTGAGAATCTAAGTATATCATCCTTATATTTTATATTTTTTTTTTCGCGATATATTATTTTTACGTAAAACTGGAAAAACATTGCATATTAACAAATTGCTTATATGAAAAATACAGCTATAATTAAAGTTGAATAACAAATTTTATTTTAACAAAGAAAGTTATTGATTATTTTTTAATTTTTCTTTTTTAACAAAGTGGTTAATAAATAATTGAAAATTTATTAATTCAAGAATAGATTACAGTAGACTCTCTCAAATCCGCAAACCTTGGGACCAGAGGTTGTGCGGATTTTAGAATTTTGTGGATTTCTGGTCAATACTATTTTTACATTTTTTAAACAGTAATCTGGATGTAATAATGCAATCAAAATTATAATAAATGCTTGCATTATAGTAAAATATTAAAACAGATTAGTAAAGTAAAAAACTAAAATGTTAAATGTAAGATAATTTTTAAAATGATTAAATTATTAAAAGTAAATAATTAATAACGTATAATTAAATATGGATGATAAAGATGAGATACATTTTCCATGAATTATTCAATCAAAATTTCTTCATAAAGGTACATTCACATAAAAATCATAAAGTAAGGAAGTTTTATTTCAGATTTAGCCAGTCTTAATAACCAAAAAGCTTTATTAATACATAAACATATTTCGTAAAAAGATTGTGATTATCAGTGATATCACCAATATCTTCATTTTTTCAGAAAAAAAATTATACTTCCTTCATGAAAAAAAACGAATTCAGTCATATTATAGAGAATTACATATTAATATACATACGGAATGATATAAAACTAAAAAAATCAGTAATTTTGCCCCTGCATCTGAACTGAAAGTTTTATTGTTTACATCTGTGATGATGTGCGAATTTTAGGCGATTGCGGATTTTAGAGTTGCGGATTTGAGGGAGTCTACTATATCAATAATACAAAAAGAACTTAATATAAGAAGAAGGTAATAACACGAGAGTAGGTTAACACCAGTAAATAAATTTAAACAAATTTTCATTTTACATATAAAAAGTAAAGTTACCAGAAATTATCATTTGTGTCTTTTCTTCATTTATTACCACATGGTGCACTCTTATGGCACTTCGAAGAACATAATTGATTTGCTTTCTTACAGAGGCACTTTTTTGTTTGGCACCGAATTTTTGATACAGAGCATTTGCAGGTGTTGTATCCCTGACCTCTAAATTTCGATTCATACGCTACAGCTTGACGAACAGATATTGATTTCTCTGGTATATCTTCCAGGATTTGTGCTCCAGAAATTTGGAAGTCACTTCTTGAGAACCATGTTTTAATTATGCCGCCTTTCGTTCCTATCTGATAAACATTATTTTGAATCTTGAGAATTTTCCCAATTAAATTTGGGCAGTCTAAAGGGCCACGATCTACTTTTGGGACATTTAGCAAAATAAATTCCCCAACTCTAACGGGTTTCAATTTTTTTCGTGTAGTTTCAATCATTTTTTCGGCTTGTCGCTTTTGACCTGCATGGGCATTTTGTCTCTCTGTTGTTATGTTTTCTTGCCTGTTGCAAATGTCACAGAGATAACTGCAGTTATTGTCCTTAGAAGAGGAGGCAACACTTTTACAACAAGTTGCGTGTACCTTCAAAGAACAAGAGGAGCATGGTACAGTTGTTGTTTCTTCTAAAATCTCTGAACAAATAAAACATAAATCTATTTCATTACTAGCGATTTCATATTCTTCTTCTTCGTTTGAGATTTCACTTTCCTTTTTATCCTCTTTAAAGCGCTCTAAATCTTCTTCACTTTCAATTTTATCTAATATTTCAAATGGAATGTTTGTTGAGTTTAATCCTAGCTTTGCTTCTGTTCCAAAAAGTGCTGTATACGGACTTCGTCCTATAACTCTGTGTTTTGAGGTATTTTTTTGCCATTGAACATAACGACATCCCATTGCCCAATCTGTACTTTCGTTGTCATTCATCCACGCACGTAACATATTTTCAATATCCTGATTACACCGCTCTATGCTGCCCTGGGATTGTGGATGTCGTGGTCTTCCATGCACAATTTTGCAATCTGGCCACATATGTACAAGTTCTTTAATGACGTCAGCAGTAAATTCACGTCCATTGTCACTCTGCAATATGTGAGGTGCACCAAAGTCTAAAAATATTTTTAGCAATTCCAGTGCAACATCAGTAGCACACTTTGTTTTCAAAGGACGAAGAAGACAAAATTTTGTTGAATGATCTTGATAGTTCATTAACCACTTGTATTCATCACAAGGAGTTGATTGAAAATCAATCAAGTCAACTTGACTTCGAAGATTAAAATCTTTTGTTGTGATTGGTCGTACAACAATATTACGATGTTGTTGGCATTTTTTCATATTGCACATTTTACAAAGTGAAAGGAAAATTTCAATTGCAGGTTTAGGCACATAAAATTTATTTTTCAACGCAAACAACATTTTATCTCTTCCGCCATGTCCAGTAGCACGGTGGTACTGGAAAAGAATATCAAAGAATTCTTCAACAGGGATTATTACTACAATAGGATCATCATTACTTCTCATTTTTTTAATTAAAACTCTTTTATCGCCAACTTCCATAGTGTCGTACTTTCTAGTTAATCTATATTGTCTAGAAGTTTTCTTTTTTTCAGGATTATTTGAGTCTAAAATTTCACGGATTGCGTCTTCTATGGATGCACTTGTCCAAGGTTTTTTAACAACATCATCATTCTTGTTACTATATTCTTTCATTTTTTCGTTAAAGATTGTTTTCATGTTAATAAGTTCGTCTTGTGGATCGGTTACACAACTGTTACTACCGTGTATACCGTCCTCCATAATGCCTTGTGTGTTTTATTTTATAAATATATTCTAAAACTTGCACGATCTCGTTTAAAGTACACAAGATAAATTAAAAATGCAACTCAGTATGTACTAATGCATAACTGAATAAAACCTTTGAAATAAAATAGTGATACTAATCAGAATGAGAAGTAGATTGAAATTACGTTTTAGCTGAAAAAAAGTAACTGAACAAAAGCAGAATCAAAGAACAAAGGGAAGACAGAGAGACTCTTCGTCGCCAGCTGTCACAAATATAGCACGTGGTTTATGATACACATCGTCGTTTATCCCGTATCCAATAAAGAGCTACCGACTGTTTGGCGTCACACGTGCTCCGGGAATAAATATTTTTTAAGTTTTATTTCCATTTGGTTTTAAAACGGATTTAATTTGCCATATTTGTACTTATACTTTTTAATAATCAACAGAAATTTCCGATTAAAAAGATTTGTATCATAAAAAGAATATTTTTTATACATAAAAAGTACATCGCCCATCTATAACTAATTTCCTCTATTTGAGTTAATTATTTTAATTTGCTTTTTTGTATAAATTTGCGTCATATTTTTAATATAAATTATTATTTTATATTTAAAAAACGAAAAAGCTGTTTTTATAACTAATATTTAAAATAGACTCGAAAGTAGGTACATCAGTGTTTGCAATATTGTAGCAGTTACGTTATTTTCCAAATACAGCTGGCTACTTTTTGGCCCATTCATGAGTTAATTTTTATTGGTAAATTTATAAGATTAACAACAGCTCTTATTCGAAAATTGAATAGTTTTTTATTTTTCGATAAAAGCAGACAAACTTTAAAATAATGCTGTCAAACTTGGCCTTATGAAACAAATTTCCGGACGTGATAGTACAATAAAGATCGTCATGAGAGAACAATTGCTTATAAATCAAGATGTAATTCATGTATCAAAAGACGAAAAAACACCATTCGATTCCAAATCATTTAATAGGCAACCGTCTTCTAATATTATGCTTTAGCATTTTGTTTAACAAGTTGGAAATTGCTCGTCAAACCTGGCAAATGAGGTGCGTTCGTACTATAACTAGTTTTATAATCATCTTTAAAATTTCAGACCATTCGGAAGGCTCTATTATCATTAAAATCCACTTGCAATAATTTTTCCCATTGGCCGTAATGTAAAGAAAAACTTTTGACTGTCCGTGTAATTTAACTATACATCCGATTTTCATAAAATTTCAAATGGCTCGACAAAATTTTGCAACAATTATATCTTTAAAATTTCAGATCATTCGGAAGGCTCTAATATCATTAAAATCCACTTGCAATAATTTTTCCCATTGGCCGTAATGTAAAGAAAAACTTTTGACTGTCCCTGTAATTTAACTATACATCCGATTTTCATAAAATTTGAAATGGCTCGACAAAATTTTGCAACAATCATATATTTGAAATTTCAGACCAATCGGTTGGGTAGTTTTTGCTCTGTTACATGCGGACAGACGGACAGACGGACGGACTGAACGACGACTATAGGTGCTACGTATTTATATAATTACGAACGCACCTAAAAATGAGTCCGTAAAAGTGCTGAAAAACTTTCGCAGAAAAAAACATTTTTTGAGAAGACCCTTAATATATTTTTTTTTTTTTTTGCACTTTTATTTGAATTATTTGGTGCGTTCGTAATTATATAAATACGTAGCACCTATAGTCGTCGTTCGGTCCTTCTGTCTGTCTGTCCGGTTGTCCGTCCGCATATAACAGAGCATAAACTACCTAACAGGTTGAAATTTTAAATATATAATTGTTGCAAAATTTTGTCGAGTCATTTCAAATTTTATGAAAAACGGATGTATAGTTTAATTGCAGGGGCAGTCAAAAGCTTTCCATTACATTACGGGCAATGGGGAAAAATTATTTCAAGTGCATTTTAATGATGTTACAGCCTTTCGAGCAGAATGAAATTCATATACACTTATGAAGTGCACTAAAATAAACATTCAGTACAATATGCGGTGCAAAAAATATTTATAAAACTAGTTATAGTACTAACGCACCTCAATTGCCATGTTTAACGTGCAATTTCCAACTTTTTTTTTTTTTTTGGCATTATGTTGGAAATTTGCGATAATGTTATTTTCCTAGGATTGTTAATTTCATATATTCCTTTAAGAAACACGTAAAGGCAAAAACAAAATCAAGTTTTACACGCATACCATTTTAAGGGGATTAATTTATACATATACTAGGGGACTCTGCCCCCTGCAAGCTACGCTCGCCAACCCCCGTTCAGACACCGCAGAATCTAAAAACACGCTAACCTGATCGGTCTTAAAAATATTAGAGAAGATTGAATTATAATGAAAAAACTTGTGCAGATTTCCCTGTAAACGGGTTTCCATTCAATTCCCTTTGACTGCAAAAATTTAAGGCCGAATCAGTTGCTGTTAAGGCATCCAATTATTGTTTTCGTGTTTGATTAAAGATCAGTTAAACATTTGAAAAGAAGCTAAAATAAAATGAATTAAGTATACAGCGTCTTTGCCTCCCGGTATTTTTTTAAAGCGTTATAGAACGATTGACATAATACAATACAGGCAATTTAAACATTTGAAATGTTTTATATCTGACCTAAGTTTCACTAAAGATTTCTTTTTCTTTTTAGCATTCACAATACTTTTGTTTTTAGAAAGGAAATATCATTACGTTGTATAGACTAGCAATATCAGGCAGTTGTAGAAAATATCCTGCAGATGTCGTTGCTATATGTATATTTCAACAGCATCGTTGCGCATTTAAGACTACAATATTTTAGCACTTTTTTAAGTACTAGGGGGATCGGCCCCCTACGAGCTACGCTCGCCAACCCCCGTTCAGACACCGCAGTCTCCAAAAGCACTCTAATTTGATAGGCTTTAAAAAGATTTTGAAATATTGAATTATAATTTAAAAAACAGTGTCGATCTCCCTATAAACGGTTTTCTATTCATTTCTCTTCGATTGGGGAATTTTAAGGAAAAATCAGCTGCTGTTAAAAGATACAATGGCTGTTTTCGTCTTTGATTAAATAAAATCAATTAAACATTTCAAAATAAGCTAATATAATAAGCAAATCTGCAACAAAATGCACATATATTTTACAAATACCAATGCCTTCTTTTGACGGAAACGATACAGAAAGTTAACGAATCTTAACTAAACCATTTAAGCAATTTCTTTATTTTCTGCTTCACAGATTTTTCTCTTTCAAATCATATTTTTTGTTGATGACACTTAATTTTCATCTTGTAATCTTTTTTATTTTTATTAAATTACTAAATAGTCGCTCGAAAGCAGTCTAAACCCGTTCAATAAAAGTAATATTAATCTTATTAATACTAGGGGATCGAACCCGAGCTCCTCGGGTTACAGAGTATAGGTAAAAACAATTCTTTTTTTTCTTTTTTTTTTTAACTCTAATTATTTCTTTTTTTTTTAACTCTAATTATTATTTTTTTACATGTAATATATATTTTAGATTGTCCACTAACATAAAAAATAATTTTTATATGAAAAATATCAATTATGCAATCAAATAAAGTTTTAAAATTTATTAAAAGCGTTACTTTCACATGCCAGGAGTTCTTACCCAAGATTTTGCGACTTAAGGCAGTCTTTCCGATCATTTCAGTGCTTTAAGCGCGTGGTTCAATCCCATGTTTGTTAAATTTGTTTCTTATTTACATTATTTTATTTATTTTTCTATAGAGGAAGTTTTAACTTTGTTATGGGACATCAGACGGAAACAAATGCTGACATTTTTACATTGTTTTAAAGGCAAGCGGATTAATATTTCATAATCGAGCTACACGTGATAGAGATACATTTAAAAATAATTCATGCTTGAAAATCTCTCTCTCTATATATATATATATATTACCCTATCGCACGTGGTTATTTGTTATTTGTTTGTACGCATTATTTGTTAATTGTTTAATGGCAACCCCCGAATGAAACGCATCTCATTGGTTATTGTGTAATAGTTTTTAAACGGGAATAACAATAAATAAAAAAAAATTATTAATAACTATAGAAAAAACAATTTATGTAATAAATAAAATAAAGGTAAATAAACAATTTATTAATAAATAAACAACAAAACAACAACATCCGGGTTACCATATCAAGCAATATAACGACACTTTGTCGCCAGTTATGTACCCCGGTGCGTATATGACATTGGCGTCAGAAAAAAATCGCGCCAACGTGGTGCGTATATGACATCTGTGCCGTCTTTTACTTATTTATTTATTTATTTATCGAACAACAAACATACGACTTCATCTCATTTAAAATACAATAAATAAATAAAGGTACTTTTCCAGTATAGGTACTTGGCGAAATAGAGAAAGGGTCCATGGCGAGGAAAGAAATTTGGCAACGCACTTTCTGGCAACCTATTTAATCAAAATATTTTTTTTCGAATAAAACTACATAAAAGTTGCCATGATCAGAAAGAGTTTGTACTTTAATGTTAGCTGAACGCAATTCTCGCCAATGGCATTTTTTAACTCGCCAGCACATTTTTTTTATTTTTCGAGGGGTAAATTAAAACGATGCTTTGATGTTGAAATTAAATAGTTTATGGTATTATTTATTCTTTTTCTTTTTTAAAGATTTTCTTTTTAAGTGAAAGTCATTAATTTTAAACGTTTCAGTTTTAAATTAAAGCTATCCATTTTAAATAAAATGAGTGAAAGGATTACATTTTAATCATGAAATATGAAAAACGGGTACAATGTTTGGCGATTTATCACCTGTGTCCGACTAACGTAAAAATACCGAGTTCTTGATTTCTCTATCATAATCTTCCTCTTTAGCGAAGGATGGAGCAAGTAAATTAAATTATGAATAAAAGTAACATGATACAATGCTTAGGATACATTTAAGGGAGACCAAACTGGTCGCCACGGGCGAATAGTTATTTTAAAAACCATAATAACTCAGTCAATTAAGATACAATTTTCAAACAAATTGCATTTGAAAGTGGGGTTTTTTTCTCTATTTGACGGCGTAAAAAATGAAAATGCGCGGTATTTAGAAATTTAAAAAATCGCTGACAAAGCAAGCATTTTAATTTAATTTTTTTTTTTCAGGTTTTATGGGAAAATGACAACAAAATATACAGTATCTCCTATTTTCGACTATTTTCCGTTTACTTTCAATGACTTTCAATAGAAATGGGGTTCTTTTGTTGCCACGATTAGAAAAATGATATTAAAAACTACAAAAAAAATTAATATCTCAAAAATAAATTGAGATACAGCTTTCAAACAAATTGCATTTAAAAGAGCATTTTTTTCCTCATACAGCGGTGTAAAAATTTAAAATGTGCGACGGTTAGAAGTTTAAAAATTTGCAGTAAAGAAAATTGCAAAAACAAAATTTTATTTTAAATTTCAAAGTGTTGCCATTCGCAAAATGACGTATGCGTTACGCACAGATATGTTTGTCCTTTATAATATAGATAATCTCAAAATATTAAATTAATGTCTCGCGCAATTTTTAAATTTAAACAGTTTTGCAATATTACTTTTCGTTCATTTTACATAATAAATGTAATGTGACGTAAATGTGATGTAATTTCTCCTATTTAAGACTTCTAACGGATGTTAATGAATTTGTTATTTTACAATATCCTTTCTCTTTTAAAATTTACGTGTAAATATAGTTTTTATGAAGTAATTTTCAATAAGTTCCTGCTTTTCATACGTAATTATTTAATTCTAATTTGAAAGTTTTTTTTCTGTTAATAATAGTCACGTGTAAATAATTTTTCAATTTGAAGCAAACATTATTATTTGCGCTGTTTATACAGTTGGCAACAGTTTGCATTAATACCATTTTCTAAAATAAGTAAAAAATATCTCTCGAAATGCTGAAAATTTGATTTTAAAATAGAAATACAACCTCAAAAAATGAGTCAAATTAAAAAAGTGAATGCAGTCTGAACACCTGGAAATTCTAACGCATAAAATGATCTAAAAATGAATTAATTCGCATGTATAGTTTTTGCTCCTATAAAACTTTTTTAATGGAACGATTTTGTCCAACTTTAGCATTAAATATCTCTTAAAATAATTATTCGATTTGATAACTGTCTGCATCAGCGTGTTTATCAAACATTTCTGTATAAAACCACCGATTTTCATATTTTTGCATGCATTATTTTTGTTAATATTAACGAAGAAATGCGTCCGGTCACAAAAAATTCAAAACCGGCGGCGGCAACGGTGACAACGTAAGTTACTTTTTTTTAGAATAGAGAGATTGTAGGAATAGCCAATTTCCATACTATACAGGGTGATTCAGCTCGTCGGTGACAAACTTTAAGGATCGATAGAGCACACCTAGACGAACATTTTTGAATAGGGAATGTAGGGTCCCTGACGCGATGGTAAGGCGCTAGGCGCTTTCGAAAATTTGGGTGCCGAAATTCGAAACGTCATAAAAACTAGGGAAATGGTTAGATTTTCTTGCTTGTTGCGTCGAAATGATTCTGTTTGTTTAGACTTTCTTCAGTACCAATTTGATAAGCGTATCTCTTAAAACATGGATAGGGGGCGCTGCAGACTTTGGAGAGCTAGACAACAACTTTAAGCCCGTTATTTTGATAATTTAACACATGCTCGCCAAAGTTGATACTCTAACTTAAAGTTTGAACCCAAAAGTAGAGCCCTGCAAAAAGCGTAAGAGCCGGAATAAAATGTCAAAGTACAGGGTGGTCGAAACTCGAAGGCTCCTAGGAGATAAACAAACAGATTTCTTGACTTATGGCATGCATTTTCATGATTCTGTTTGCTGGGGCTCTCTGAAACTCAGTTGAACGGTACAAAAAGAAACATCGATAGGGGGCGCTTTGGGCAAAAAACATAATTCGTTGACATTTCGGACGCTAACTGGAAACGGGGCGCTACGATCAGTTAGTAATAATGAAAACACATTTTCTACCTCTGCTCAACACTTCTGAATAAATTTAGACCAAAAACATCAATGATACTGGAAATTTATTTACAAAAAATAACACTACAGAAGATGCTCGAAATTTCGACCTTGGGCCATGATGCAGGCTTCGCACCTCCGTCGCATTGAGGAGTGTGTGTTTCCAACAATGCCAGGAGTATCTCTGATCTGCCCTGCAGCTGCCACAATGCGCGCCACAAGTTCTTCAGCACTGCTGACAGGTGTATGGTATACCTCGGCCTTCAGGTAACCCCAAAGGAAGAAATCCAAGCAGGTGAGGTCTGGTGATCGGGCAGGCCAGTGAACTGGACCCCCACGCCCGATCCACCGCTGGCCATACCTTGCGTTTAGATGGAGACGCACGTCGTTCGTGTAATGGGCCGGAGCTCCATCGTGCTGGAACCACATCTGGCGACGCGAACCTTCGGGTACGTGCGCCTCATCCAGAAGCTGCGGCAGCACTTGATCCAGGAAAATCAGGTAATTTCCACCTGTCAGCCGTTCAGGTAACAAATAAGGGCCAATGAGGCAATCCCCCAGAATGCCGGCCCACACATTTACTGAGAAACGCTCCTGGGCTGCTCGGCTTCTGGTTTCATGTGGATTTTCATCACACCACACATGACTGTTGTGGGCGTTCCACATTCCCTCCCGGCTGAAGGTGGACTCGTCCGTAAACAAAATGCTGTTTACAAAACGGGGATCCCTGGATCTCATCGCCAAGTACCATCTTGAGAATTCCACTCGAGGGCCAAAATCCTGCTCTCTGAGCAACTGCACCCGCTGGATGTGGTAGGGGTGCAGATTCCGGGAACGTAAGATGCGCCACGCAGTTGCTTGCGAAATGCCAACATGTCTGGCGATATCTCTCGTGCTAAGACCTGGGTTGTCCTCAACCAGGTTAAGCACAGCCTCTTCGTTGTCGGGGGTGCTCACTGATCGCTCCCGTTCAGGCCTGCCTCCGTCGAAAGATCCCGTTGTGGACAACCTCTAGTGTACTCGAGCGAAGAAGGCATGGCAGGGGATTTGCCTGTTGGGGACGCTCGGCGTACAACCGCTGAGCGGCTCGTCCATTACAACCAGCAGCGCCATACGCCAAATGCATGTCAGCCAATTCAGAGTTTGTGTACCGTTCCATCCTACTACCGATCTGCAGACAAGTAACCCGAAGCTTAAGTAGGTACCGCACGTTCAAAAGACGTGTCTGCGCATACAACTACGTCATCTCGCGTTGTCGTCTACGCATTACGTATCTTTTGCATATCGATATGGTACGATATCTTTTGCATAAATCAGCAAAAAGCACCTTATGTAAATTTTATTGCGCGCATTGTGCATGATTGAAACCAGCTATGTTTGTTAAAAAAAACAAACAAACTGCAGTTTTAATAGCTTCTTATGATAAGTAAATTACTCTCTTGTTTTGTTTCTAACTGATCGTAGCGCCCCGTTTCCAGTTAGCGTCCGAAATGTCAACGAATTATGTTTTTTGCCCAAAGCGCCCCCTATCGATGTTTCTTTTTGTACCGTTCAACTGAGTTTCAGAGAGCCCCAGCAAACAGAATCATGAAAATGCATGCCATAAGTCAAGAAATCTGTTTGTTTATCTCCTAGGAGCCTTCGAGTTTCGACCACCCTGTACTTTGACATTTTATTCCGGCTCTTACGCTTTTTGCAGGGCTCTACTTTTGGGTTCAAACTTTAAGTTAGAGTATCAACTTTGGCGAGCATGTGTTAAATTATCAAAATAACGGGCTTAAAGTTGTTGTCTAGCTCTCCAAAGTCTGCAGCGCCCCCTATCCATGTTTTAAGAGATACGCTTATCAAATTGGTACTGAAGAAAGTCTAAACAAACAGAATCATTTCGACGCAACAAGCAAGAAAATCTAACCATTTCCCTAGTTTTTATGACGTTTCGAATTTCGGCACCCAAATTTTCGAAAGCGCCTAGCGCCTTACCATCGCGTCAGGGACCCTACATTCCCTATTCAAAAATGTTCGTCTAGGTGTGCTCTATCGATCCTTAAAGTTTGTCACCGACGAGCTGAATCACCCTGTATATTCTAGGAGCTATAGTAGAGTACAGCGTCTAGAATACCTAGTGTGGAAATATGCTATCCAAACAACGTTAAAAATTTGTATCCCTTAAATGTGCGACCATGCTGCTAAAATCCCAAGTGTCGATCGCAGCGACATCTGCGGGATTTTCATATTACATTGTATAGACTAGCAATATCTTGCAGTTGTAGAAAATATCCTGCAGATGTCGCTGCGATCTGTATATTTCATCAGCATCGTTGCACATTTAAGGGATACAATATTTTAGCTTTTTTTTTAAGTATTACTGAGATAGCCAATGCAGGATATTCCATCTACGTTTTGATCACGTGGTCAAGATAAAAACTTCTAGCGTAAAGAAAGGAAGGCTCCGCAGACGTTATGAAAACCCTCACCAGCCAGTGAAACAGTTCATGCCGAAAGCAGTAGTAGCTTCCCTTTTTATCAGTTAGAAGTTCTTTGGGTAAATTACCGGTATCACATGTCTTTTTTCAGCCTCGAACCCAGATTTGGAATAAAGTCCATTTCCACGCTATATATTTTATGCGCTATAGTATGAGGGTGCCTGTTGTGTTTAAATCACAAAATGCCTCCATATGTCAATACACAGTACAGTGCATTGCTATGTGTAGCGACACTGTCTTTAGATTCAGATTCGGTTATCGAATTAGATGTCAGAATGATTTCAGTTTTTTTTTTCGTGTAGGATTCTTCAATAGGAAAGTGGAGTCATAAGGAGATATTTGATTGGTTGAGACGAAACTAGACAAAAGCGATTTTTAATTTTTGTTTTTTTCGTCATCATGAAGCATTTTTCATTTCTTTTTTTGTCATCAAAATCCTTTTTTTTTTTTTTTTTGTCTTCACGAAGCATCTTGGTGAGCCTGCCATTACCGTCAAGCTTGTTAAATTCTCTCACCCGTATGTGTTCTGGAATAGAAAATGTCCAGGATTGCTATAGTTTGGACAAAAGCATCTGTCAAAGCACAATCTGAGCATCGAATGTTACCACTCTCACATAGAGGCAGTCAGGTTCAGGTTATCATATTCGGACATCATAATTCGGACATCCAAACATCACCACTCATTTCAGACGCCATTACTGCTTTTATGGATATTAGATAGCAGCAGTTTATTTACTGAAGCATGCCGATGTTTTTGCTAACATTTTTCTTGTCAGTTTTTTTTTTGACGGAAGACTTTGACTACACATAAGAAAACACTGTGCACTGACATATAGAGTCACTTTGCTGTGCACTGACACATGGAAGAACATAGCCGCGCTCTGATGTAAAGGGCTTTCGTGGTGTATTGTAAGCTTTTCAACAACCAATGGATGATATTCCAAATATGGGTTCGAGACTGAAAAAAGTCACGTAATACCGGTAATGGACTTTATTCCAAATCTGGGTTCGACGCTGAAAAAGCCCGGTAATTTACCCAAAGAACTTCTAACTGATAAGAAGGGAGGCTACTACTGCTTTCCGCATGAACTGTTTCACTGGCTGGCGAGGATTATTCATTATGTCTACGGAGCCTTCCCTTCTTTACGGTAGAAGTTTTTACCTTGATCACGTGATCAAAATGTAGATGGAATATCCCCCATTTACCCAAAGAACTTCTAACTGATAAGAAGGGAAACGGGAAACTACTACTGCTTTCCCCCATGAATTGTTTCATTAGCTAGCGGCGATTTACATTACGCCTACGGAGACTTCTGTTCTTTACGCTAGACGTTTTTGTCTTGACCACGTGATCATGACGTAGATGGAATATCCTCCATTCCGATGTCCTTAGGCAAAGGCTTTTAAGATACATAGACCTGCAAACTGTCAGTTTAACTGAAGATTTTTGATCACAGGGTTTGTACGGCAGTATATATGTTTTATATTTTAATTTACCTAAGGAAATGCTTTATCAGCATATTTTGTCATTGCGGATCATTAAGTATTAGCCTACCCTATTTAATTTAGGCCGCATTTTTAAAAAAAATACCTTATTATTCATCAATTTTTTTTTTTTCGTATAGCAAGTAAGTATTTCAATAAACACCCTATAATGATAAAAATATAGTGTTACTTTCATTAATATGCATTTTTTTAATTACCTTTTTGCATAAAAATTAGTTTAAAAAAAGTAGATTTCTTTACAAGTAATTTAAAATTTTATAAATTACTATATTATGTTACAGCTGCTACCTTTAATCTAAATTTCCCTACCAGTTACTTTTGTAAGTCAAACTTAAAAAAGGTGGACATGTTTAACAATCTGTTTCCATATAAATTTCGTCTTTATTTAGGTTTATAAGGCGTGTTAAAATTAGGTACTCATTTTCAAACATACCATCCATAAAATTAGTAATAAATCGCCTTATTCAACGTTATTTCTGAAAATTCAATATTTATAACGCATATTTAGCTATAAAAAATAGCTTTATGTAAAAAAATATGCCATAAACTACATATATATAAATAAAAATTAATTTTTAAGGTCATTCTAGCCATAGCACTTAATGGTAAATAACCGCAGCTGACGTACAAACCTCGCGGTTCAGGTGTATCAATTTACTTCAGATGGCTGCCATGATTTCGCATGCTTTTGAATGGGAATGGAGGATATTCCAAATATGGGTTCGAGGCTGAAAAAAGTCACGTGATACCGGTAATTTACCCAAAGAACTCCTAACTGATAAGAAGGGAAGATACTACTGCTTTGCCTCATGAACTGTTTCATTGGCTAGCGGGGATTTACATTACACGTCTACGGAGCCTTCCCTTCTTTACGCTAGAAGTTTTTACCTTGACCACGTGATCCAAAACGGAGATGGAATATCCTCCATTGCCGGTCTTAAATATCTTTGGTTCGTAGGTATCGCTGTTAAAATCTGCAACTTTTGTTGCATAGTCACTCCATCGCTTTTATAGAATATCTCTATTCTGACCAATGAGAATGCTCAGTAATATCATCAAGTAATCGTTTTCTATGAAAGTGGCAAAATGACTATGCAGCAAAAGCTACATATTTTTAACAGTGAGCAATGTGGACTTTAAGATTTTCTGGATGTGGTAACTTTCCGAAGTGCAAAATCTTAACAGGACAAGTTCTCGCATCCATCAAACTGGAAGCCCACATCAATACCACCCGGCATGGGAAGTAGGTATCGAAAAACTGAAAATACACCAGTAAAATAATTTCATATATCAGAGCACTAGTGCCCGTGTACGAAGGTGCCTATTGTGACGGAGATAAAAATTGCCTTCACATGTCAGTGCACGTAAAGTGCATTGCCATGTGTAGAGACAATGGCCGTGACCGAGACAGATTTTTCGCTGTTTGCGAAGCGAGATTGACTAATCAGCAGCCTGCATTTTTTTAAAACTTTTCACTGTTTGCAAATATGCAGGCTTCTGATTGGTCGCATCTCAGAAAGTATTGGTCCGATAAATTTGTAAATGGTATAGACAGACGCGGAAAGAAATCTACTTTCATTTGGTATAAAGTTCACATTTTTGCGATGTGTATAACTTAAAATATCCACTAAAAATCGATCGATAAAAATTTAATTTCTTTAATTGGAAAGACAAGGAAAAAATATTTCATTTCGGCGAGAAAGCAGGTGTCAGACAAGACGACGCTGCGGTTTTCCATAGTAAGATATTTTAATACGAAATTTTAACTTTTTAAATATTAAATTTTTTGATTAAATTTTTTGGCATACCGACGTGAAATTTCTCGCTGATTTCACTGATACCCATTTCTAAGTCCTATCTTAATTACAAGCTGAAATATTAATTATTATTTAATTAATCGGTTTATTACTATCAAATGCGCCGATTAAAATGAAGACACGTGGTGCTTTTTTAAACACGAAATAATTTAAATTAGGAAATCTAACAATTTGCGTGGGGTTTTTGAACAGCGCTATGGGATAAGTATAACTCATTCATCATCAGAAAGTTTACAAGTATTCATTATTTTCGAATAGTAATTTCAGGAAATATCTTAAATAATTGGTTAAGGCCGCCACTCGATCTGTTTGAAACTTTAAGATAGTTTATAACACATAAGAAAAAAGAGTGCAGTGTGATATTTTGAGGAGGGGGTGGGAGCTAAATTTATTTTTAAAATCTTAGCGTTTGTTACAGCAGCTAATGTTTTAAATTCTTGGTTAAGACCGCCAACATCCCGACCCATGTATCTACGGAAAGATTACGTGAAGGAGTTTCGTTGAGATATGCTTTTGTTAAGCATAGAGTGCGCTTCCTGGTGGTGGAATGTGGAACTAACATAACGCAATTTTGTTAAAATTAGGCAATCTAACAAGTCAATCTGTTTGAAACTTTAAGATATTTTATAACACATAAGATAATGTGTAAAAAAGAATCACGCGTGAAATTCCGGGGAAAGGGGGGTTGGGGGGTGCGCTAGATTTCTATTTAAAAAGTTTGCGTTTCTGACCGCTTTAGGTGCCTTTTTGAGGTAGTCCTGAGATATATGCTACTTATTTAATATTAAATAGTCTAAAGTTTAGTTACCACAATTTCCGAATAGTAATTTCAGCAAATACCTTAATTTCTTATTAAGAACGCCACCACCTCGAGTAATATATCTACGGTATGTTTAACGGTGTTTCCTTCCAATACAGTTTTGTTAAGAATAGTGTGCGCTCCCTGGTGGTGGAATGTGGAACTAACATAACGCGATTTTATTACAATTAGGAAATATAACAAGGCGATCTGTTTGAAAATTTAAGATAGTTTATAACACATAAGAAAAAGTTTATAAAAAATGGCGCGTGAAATTTCGGGTAGGGGGGGAGAGGAGCGCTAATTTCACTAATTGATTTATTTCTATTATATACTTATTTTAAAAGGCAGTCACGTGATGCTTCATTGCAGTATTCTTTTGAACGGTGTCCGATTTTTAAAAATACAGCACAAATGTTAGTTATGCCAGATAAAAATGTCAGAAGTATTGATACCACTATTTTCGAATAGTAATTTCAGCAAATATATTAATTTCTTGGTTAAGACCGCCCCCCCCCCGACCCATGTATCTACCGATAGATTGTGTAAAGGAGTTTCGTTCAGATACACTTTTGTCAAGAATATAGTGCACTCCCTGGTGATGGAATGTGGAACTAACAGACCGCGATTCCATTTAAAGTAGGAAATCCAACAAAGCTATCTGTTTGGGACTTTAAGATAATTATAACAAATACTAAAGGATTGTAAAAAAGAATGCCGCGTCACATTGCGGTTTGGGGGGGGGGGGGGTGAGGGGAAGAAGCGCGAACAAAATTAGGCAGTAGGGACGAACAAAATTAGGAGTGCGCTCCCTGGTGATGGAATGTGGGACTAACAGACCGCGATTACATTTAAAGTAGGAATTCCAACAAAGCGATCTGTATGAAACTTTAAGATAATTTTTAACAAGATTATAAAAAAGAATGGCACATCACATTCCGGTTGGAGGGGGGGGGGCGGAAGTGGCGCGAACAATATTAGGCAGTATAACAGGGCGTTTTGTACTGTTTTGCGTGCGGTTTTTTGATGACGTGATGAGAAACTATTACATATTCAATAAAAAAAAATTATAAGTGATCATACCACTATTTTTGAATAGTAATTTAAGCAAATATCTTAAATTCTTGGTTAAGACCGCTACCCCCTCGACTAGCATATCTCCTGATAGGTTGTTTAACGGAGTTACTTTCAGATACATTTTTGTTAATAATAAAGTGCGCTCCCTCGTGGAGGAACGTGGAACTAACAGACCGCGATTTTATTTAAAATAGGAAATCTAACAAGGTGATCTGTTTGAAACATTAAGTTAGTTTATAACACTTAAGAATAAGTTTATAAAAAATCGCGCGTGAAATTTCGGTCAGGTGGGGAGAGAGGGAGAAACAAAATATTTCTTTCTTTTTTTTTTTTTTTTTTTTTACCTTTTTATTTAACACCGTTTCAGGTGCGTTTTTTGACGGAGTCCTCAGATACAGGCTACTTATTAAATATAAACTAGCTGGCTTCGCCCGCTAGCGGGCCCCTCCTTTTCATGAATCCCTCCTTTTTTTATAAAATCTCGAAGCGAAAGAACCTTCACCCGGGTCCCCGCTGCCTACGGCACCGTATAGCAGACGTGCTGCACACGCCTGCAAAATCTTGTAAAAAAAAGGTAATCTCGCTCGAACGAACCTCGAACCCGGTCCCCGCTGCCTAAAGATCATGTACTTTTGGAATTTTTGGAGCCATTTTCGTTTTACAGTGTTTTTATTTTGCTTAATTTACATATTTATCCTTCCGAAAACCAAAAACTATGGCTCATTTTAGATACATTGAAGTTCGTAGCACATTTTGGTACCATTTTTATCAAGTTTTCACTATCTATTATCCCTTTATTATCCATATTAATAAGTGTTTTCATGTTTTTATCCCATAGTCTTAACATGGGAGAATTAATAGAATTCCATTGTAATTTTGACTGTGTTTAAGTACTCAATACGATTAAATGCTGCTTGTTTCACCTTCTTTATCTCCTAAGCTTCATTTTAATACCTGTTTTGAATCTCTACGTTACTTTTTTCATAAAATTTTAACCCTTTTTACTCAATTTACTTTCAATTTTGTAGAGCCATTTTCAATTTTTAACGCTTTTCACTTGCTCTAATTCATTCTATTTCTTAGCGATTACTAGTTACTTATGTTTCATTCATGTAAATTAAAGTTCGTAGTATCTTTTAGTATCATTTTTTTCAAGTTTCCACTAATTATTAGCCCTTAAAACATTGAATTAAAAAGTGCTATTTTTGCAGTTTTTCCCCATAGACTTAACATGGGGTAAACAATGGAATTCTATTACTTATTAAACTACATTGAAGTACTTTAAATGTAAATATATTGCATATTCCATATAATTCAAAGCATATGCTTCATTTTGGTACCATTTGTGTATAGTTTTAAAGTGATTTACTGTATTAAATTATTATTTCAAAATGTGTTATTTTTGCACTTTTACCATAACCCTTATCCCCATAGAAAGGCATGGGGTTTTGGAGGCATTTTATCATTTTTTTTTATCATAGCTTAAATTTTAACTTAAAAACATTATTTTGAAAAACTTTCGCCAGATTTGGCTATTTTAGTCCTTTAGCTTCTCTTCGCCTCCACTCATGCCTTTCTAGGATGTTTGTATATATTTTAAAAAAATTCGTGAAAAAGTGCTAAAAATGCTTTTGAAAATTCAGATTTCCCATAGGTTTCTATTGTGTTGTTTACTTTTTAATTTCATTTTTTAAACTATTAATTATGTTCCTTTCACTTAACTATTTTTACTTTCTGATAGCTGATTCTTTTTACTTTTGAGTAGCGTATCTTGTATTAATTTATTCCTATTCTTAATATTTTTAATTTCAATTTTAAAATTGTAAATTTTTGTTCTGAGGCGGTTGGGTGGACAATGGTTGCTCAATTCGAGTACTGGTTCTTATGGGCAAATCGATATTAGAATAGTAAAATAAATAAAAATTAGCTAGACTACCTTTATTGAAGAGTGATTGCGATTGACGCCATACATAATAATTGAACAGTGATTGGCTATGTTAAAGTAAATATTAGATAAATTTTCCGGCAACCACTGAATTTTAGAAAATATTAATGTTTTAATATCTTATATACAACCAGCATTAACTTATAGGTTTTTTATTGATTTTTTTTTAGTTCTTATCTGGTCTTAGGGGGTCATGCTGTGCTTTTAGGTTTCTCCACTTAGCCCTTTTAGGTCCGTGGCCGCCATTTTTGGCCACAATGATTTTCTCTATGGGAGATGCATTGGTAAGGAATTACAAAGATTTACAAGAAGATTTAACTACCGGAGCTTTTACAAATTAGTTATTATAGCCCAAATAGGGTTCTAGAGGTCTTCCGGGGTGCTTTCATCAGAAAACTTATAAATAGTAAGTTTTTTAAACAGGAGTTTCTCCATTTTGTTTCTTGGTAAAGCTCATTCTAATGTTACTACATTACAAATTAGTTCCATAATTTTCTAATTGTTATAAAACAAAAATTCTTTTGGTAGCTTTGGTTCTCAGGGGGCTATCTACATCTTTTACGATATAAGAATTTTACTAGGGTTGCCATCGGGCCACTAGAAACGCCATTTTGCTTCCTTCTAATGAAACTTTTATCGAGAAATTTGTACAAATTGTTAAATATCTCGAAAACTATTGGCCATAGAGGTTTTCTGCCGCGCCGAATTCAACAGCAATCCGCCTTAGTGATCTCCCCCCCCCTTTTTTCCATTATTTCGTTCTTCTCTAGCTCAATTGGGGCCCCGTCAGAGGGGGCTGAACGGGCACTCCACAAATCGGCTTTTTTCTTCAATTTTTATATTCTTTAGGCCCACTTTCTTTCCACATTTTATCGCTACTAAATTTCTTTCATTGTTGCCACCCTTGCCTTCCCCCCTCTCTTATCCTTAACATTGGCTACTTTTTAGCTTTTTGAGCTAGAGACTTGGTTGCACTTTTATTATTACTTATTCTGCTCCCTTTCATCGTCCCAGCTTCTAATTTTACAGTTTTTGCATTTGTTAAGGATTTTCCGTAACTTTTTGAACTTTTTTATTTATTTAGATATTTTCTTGATTTTTTCTTGTAGTTACTCACTACTATTTGCTAGATTTGTCCTATCCCACATTTTCATTTTCAGTACATCTCAACTGGCTTAACATTTGCAATTTCTCTGTTATTAGGGTTAATTCTTTGCTTTTTGCGGCATTGTGGTCATGTGGTGTGTGGATATTTGCCCCACCCTTTAAAATATCTTTTCCACCCCAGCTTCCCTTAACATTTGGTACTTCTACAGTTTTTGCACTACAGTACTACTTTTTGCTTTATTGCAGTTCTGTTCTTGTGGGATAGTTGCCCCAATCTATATATTTTTTTTCATTTCTTATTCGTTTTCCTTAACATTTGCAACTTTTAACTTTTAATAGGTTTATTTTGGTTTTTCCATCATTATGCTACGCTCCTACTTATATCTTGTCCCGCATTTAATTTTCTTCTTATATTACACACTTTCCATAGTTGTCTCCTCTGTTTCACGGGCGGTCCCTGCACTGATTTCCTCCACGTGTTGGTACTATCTTTCCTCATGTTATTTACACCTCTTCATTTTATTCTGTAGTTGTTTTTACACTCAGTTATTATCAAGCTTTTATTATCACCGGTTATCTCTTATTTATTTTTTTTTTTTTTGGTGCTTATTATGTTATCATGTCACTTTCAGGCTTTTTGAGCTAGAGACTTGGTTGCACTTTTATTATTACTTATTCTGCTCCCTTTCATCGTCCCAGCTTCTAATTTTACAGTTTTTGCATTTGTTAAGGATTTTCCGTAACTTTTTGAACTTTTTTATTTATTTAGATATTTTCTTGATTTTTTCTTGTAGTTACTCACTACTATTTGCTAGATTTGTCCTATCCCACATTTTCATTTTCAGTACATCTCAACTGGCTTAACATTTGCAATTTCTCTGTTATTAGGGTTAATTCTTTGCTTTTTGCGGCATTGTGGTCATGTGGTGTGTGGATATTTGCCCCACCCTTTAAAATATCTTTTCCACCCCAGCTTCCCTTAACATTTGGTACTTCTACAGTTTTTGCACTACAGTACTACTTTTTGCTTTATTGCAGTTCTGTTCTTGTGGGATAGTTGCCCCAATCTATATATTTTTTTTCATTTCTTATTCGTTTTCCTTAACATTTGCAACTTTTAACTTTTAATAGGTTTATTTTGGTTTTTCCATCATTATGCTACGCTCCTACTTATATCTTGTCCCGCATTTAATTTTCTTCTTATATTACACACTTTCCATAGTTGTCTCCTCTGTTTCACGGGCGGTCCCTGCACTGATTTCCTCCACGTGTTGGTACTATCTTTCCTCATGTTATTTACACCTCTTCATTTTATTCTGTAGTTGTTTTTACACTCAGTTATTATCAAGCTTTTATTATCACCGGTTATCTCTTATTTATTTTTTTTTTTTTGGTGCTTATTATGTTATCATGTCACTTTCAGGCAAGTGCAGCGGGACCCATGTGGTGACCGGTAAGTATACTATTGTTATTCTTATTCCTATTTTCCTTGTTTTTAAACTAAAAATTTTTTTTCTGACTTCTTTTTGGTTGTCCACTCACCCATCCGTACGGCAATCTTTTTACTAATTACTATTTTCACTATGTGATATTCTGACAGGTTATAATATAAATAAAATCGCAGAAATATATTTATAATGTACATACTTGTAAATATGCACATATATAATGTTTATACTTATAATTATGCACCATATTACCGTTTCATACATTATCAATCTGCTATTATTGGTATAGCAATTTAATTATTGTAATATACTGTATAACTGTATACAGGTAATGCACTGATTGAACCAGAATATTAATAATGATGGAATTATTAACTGTTTAAGTACATGATCTTTTGGGCACGGGAGGCAATGACACATATTTCCACCCCCCCCCCCCCCTTTTTTTTTTGGCAAATTTTTTCCTGCTGTCATTTATTTATTTATTTATTTTTTTAATTATTATTATTCAAAAATTTTCCCCCTTTTAGGCAATAAAATTTTTTCTTAGTCATTTTCGGTAGTTACGACTACCGGTTTTTGCTATTTACTTTCTATATACCTTTCTTTCAAAAATGTATGACAGAGGCCTAGTGATCCCCCGTCCAGTTACCCTGTAAATTACTCTATAAATTTAACAAAGTCTTTCAACTGTAAATATTTTAAATTTTATTTTTAACCTGTACATATTATTCTGATTGGTAGAAATATGGAAATATAAATTGAGCTTTAACTTATATTCTACTAAACTATAATTTTTTGTTATTGATCGTGAGAAATGTTAACACAATCTATTGATTCAATGGTCTGTCCCAAATCCCAGAGGCTACAGTCAACAACAACAAGTTCACAGCCTGTACATCAAGTGCACATACTAAATAGTAATCGCTTACCAATAGATAAAAAATTTCACCATCCAATACATGAAAAATTTCAATCACCAGAAGCTATTAAAAGAGAAAAAGAAAAGATACTAAAAAGACGACAAATAAAACTAATGCATAGTTATAAAGAAAAAGACATGGAACAAAAGAACAAGAAAACTAATGAGAGACCTCCATCCCCACTCCAAGGGAAAAAGCTAATAGATTCTGAAACAGCGCAAGATGATAATATGCCATTGGAAGAGCAATTTGAACAATTATTCAGACATCTCAAGAAACACAGGCCCCATAATGATGAACAGGCATTAAAATATCGACAAAATATCCTTAACAGAATAAAAGATCTGGACAAGCAACAAATAAACACACAAAGCCAAGAAAAGTCAAGGAATGATGTAATACAAGAACTGAAAAGAGAGAATGAGGAACAAAAGACACAAATATTAAAGCAAGAGGAACAACTTAATACCCTATCAACTGAAGTTCAAGACCTCACGGAAAAACTAATAGATAAAGACGAAAAAGTCAAAGAACTCGAAAGAAAATTAAGAATTGAATCTCCAGCAAAACTAGCACAAAAATTCGAAAATCATTTTAATTTACTAAAACAATTTGAAACGGAAGAACATTTGATCAAAATACCCACTCAGAAATTTCAAGAAGATATACAACAACTTCTACAGCTTTTAGAAAATCAGATAGAGCAAATACGCGACTTAAATAGCGAATTGCAAAGACAACAGGATTACATAGAAAATATCCATTGTAAAATATCGAGGGAAATGGATTTAAAAACTGAGCTGAGAAACATGCTTAAAGAACACGAATCAAAAATAGAGAGATTCATTGAAGTAAGACAAGCACAAATAGCAGGAGAAGAATTTCCTCAACAAAAAATTACAACACATACCAATGAACTAGTATCTCCAGTTCCTCTATGTAAACCATCATATGCCACAACTCTAAACTCCCCAGCACCACAACAATCAAAGTCTGCTATATTGTTAACAAGAAAATCCACAACCAATATGTCCCTATTCAACATCCGCGATTTTATAAATACAGAACTTAAGACAACAGTAAATCTTGCGAAAATATACTGCACTATTTCCAGAGATAAACGAACTATTATAGTACGCTCAAACACAGACGAAGATGTGAATAACATAGCAGACAAGATCCAGGAACACAGTAACATACTTGACCTCGTAGATTTAAATCTCGCAGTGGAAAAAAGGAAAAAAATAATCATTTTGGGAATCCCCCAAAACATAACAGTAGAAGAAATAAAAGAGAAATTAAGCGAAGATCTTGAATATGACATAAAAGCTAATGAACATAAAGAATTACAAAGAAAATCTCTAAAGACCTATCAACTTATGCTAGATTTGGAGGATAGATTGGCAACCAGATTGCTACGCCAAGGTCGTTTGCTGATTGGTTTTCTATCGTGTAAAATCGCTCAGTACACCCCCATAATAAGGTGCAGTCACTGTCAAATCTATGGACATACAAAAGAGAGATGCAGAAGAAAAGAAACCTGCGCATATTGCATGAAGAACCATGAAACCTCAACATGTCCGAATAAAAATGATCCAAGGAAGCACAAATGGGGCACAAATCTCACATAGGTATCCCGGGAAACGAAAGAGCCGATTCTCTGGCGAAGGCGGTTATAGATAACAACCAATACAACGATTGCCAGGAATTGCTTCTTCCACAATCCAAATTCAAGTATATCTTTAGGCAAAAAACTCTGGATGAATGGCAACTCTCATGGACTCAGTCGACAAAGGGTCGCGATACTTACAGTATAATTAATAAAGTTGACATACAGTTCATCTGTGATCGCCCTACGTTACCTAACTATATCACTGGTCATGGAAGTTTCCCATCGTTTCTACATAAAATTAAAAAAAGAGACTCACCACTTTGTTTATGCAGAAAGAGTATTGGAAACGCTACACACTATATCTTTGGAAATTGCCCCATAATGAAACATCATTTCCATTTTGACAGAAACAAAACATTGAGAGAAAATTTGAATAACACTCTTTTCAACGCAGGCAACTTCCAGAGACTTCTAGAAAATTACGACATTTTAAACAAACATTTTTCGTTTATTTCTAAGACTATAGCTAAACCTTAATCCTTTTTTTTTTTTTTTTTTTTTTTTACATTCTATTTAACCTGTAAATATTTTTCAATATTTATTTATACATATGTGTTCGCACTGCCTTCAATAATAAGGCAGTATTTGTAACATGCTTTTTATGTTGTAATAAATGTGCGCCACCCTGCTTGCGCTGCCTGGCAGCCCCCTTTTCCCCTCGTGGACTTATTGTCCCTATACCTCACGGTAGGCTGTCCACGAGTGGGCGATTTCGGTCCCCGCTGCCTTCGGCACCCTATAGCAGTCGTGTTGTGCCCGCACTGCAAACTCTTTTAAAAGAGCCTTTCGCTATAACGAAAGTCGAACCTGGTCCTCGCTGCCTACGGCACCGCATACCAGGCGTTCTGCGCACACACGGCAAACTCTTTTTAAAAAGCCATTCGAATTTGAACGAAAGTCGAACCCAGTCCCCGTTGCCTACGGCCTCGTATAGCAGGCGTTCTGCACACGACTGCAAAATCTTCTAAAAAAGGCAATCTCGCTCGAACGAACCTCGAACCCGGTCCCCGCTGCCTTCGGCACCCTATAGCAGGCGTGTTGTGCCCGCACTGCAAACTCTTTTTAAAAAGCCTTTCGAATTCGAACGAAAGTCGAACCGAGTCCCCGTTGCCTACGGCCTCGCATAGCAGGGGTGCTGCGTACGACTGCAAAATCTTGTAAAAAAGGCAATCCTCTCGAACGAACCTCGAACCGGGTCCTCGCTGCTAAATTTAACAAAATCGTGTTATGTTAGTTCCACATTCTAGCACCAGGGAACGCACTCTATTCATAACAAAACTGTATCGGGAGGAAAGTCCGTTAAACAACCTATCAGTAGATATGTTAAACAGATCGCCTTGTTAGATTGCCTAATTTTAACAAAATCGCGTTATGTTAGTTCCGCATTCCACCACCAGGGAGCGCACTGTATGTTTAACAAAAACGTATCTAAACGAAACGCCTTCACACAACCTTTCCGTAGATACATGGGTCGGAATTGTGACTGCCTTAACCAAGAATTCTGTTAGTTCCGCATTCCACCACCAGGGAGCGCACTCTATTCATAACAAAACTGTATCGGAAGGAAAGTCCGTTAAACAACCTATCAGTAGATATGTTACTCGAGGTGGTGGCAGTCTTAAGCAAGAATTTAAGATATTTGCACAAATTACTATTCGGAAATAGTGATAACTAAACTTTTGACATTTTTTTATTTAATAAGTAGCATATATCTCAATGTGTTATGAACTACCTTAAAGTTTCAAGAAGATCGCCTTGTTAGATTTCCTAATTTTAGCAAAATCGCTTTATGTTAGTTCCATATTCCACCACCAGGGGGCACACACTATTCATAACAAAGGTGTATCAGAGCGAAACTCTGTTAATTAACCTATCAGTGGATGTGTTACTCGAGTTGGTGGCGGTCTTAAGCGAGAAATTAAGAAATTTGCTGAAAGAACTATTCGGAAATAGTGGTAACTAAAATTTTGACATTTTTATATTTCATAAGTAGCCTATGTCTGAGTATGTCATAGTCCTCAAAAAACGACATCTAAAAAGGTCATAAACGCTAATTCTTTAAAAAGAAATCCAGCGCCCCTCCCCCGCCCTCCCTTCACAGGAAATTGCATGCACCATTATTTTATAAGCTTTTTATTATGTGTCATGAAGTATCTTAGAGTTGCAAACGGATCGCCTTGTTATATTTCCTAATTTTAACAAAACCGCGTTACGTTAGTTCCGCATTCCACCACCAGGGAGCGCACTCTGTTCTTAATAAAAGCATATCTGAACGAAACTTCTTTGCGCAACCTCTCCGTAGATACATGGTCAGGAGGGTGGCGGTGCGGTCTTAATCAAGGATTTAAAACATTTTCTGCGGGAACAAACGCTAAGATTTAATAAATAAATCTAGTGTCCCCCCCCCCTTCACTCCTCGAAATATCACACTCCATTCTTTTTTACACTTTTTCTTATGTGTTATAAAGTATCTTAACCCCTTGAGAGGCAAGCAAAAATGTCTTTAAATATTGAATTCTCACCGGAATAATCGAAAAATTTTATTTTTAAATATGGAAAAGCAATTTTTCAACTATTTTCCCCCAAAGTTAAAAATATAAAATTTAGTTAAAATTTTCTGGTGAGAATCTTGTTTAAATTAGGTGGGATATATTTTATCCCACCGCCCCTCAAGGGGTTAAAGTTTCAAACACATCGAGTGGTGGTCTTAACCAATAATCTAAGATATTTCCTGAAATTGCTATTCGTAAATAGTGGGATGAACACTTATAAAATTTTTCATATTGAATAATCTCATAGCGCGCCGTCGAAATACCCCACGCAAATTGTTGGATTTCCTAATTTAAATGAAATCTCCGTTAAAAAAGCACGTGACTCCATCTTAATCTCGCATTTGATGGAAATAAAAGGAATTAATAAAATAATAATTAATATCTCAGCTTGTAATGAAGCTATCTCTTTGAACCGGGTATGTATGAAATCTGCGAGAGATTTCTAGCCCGGATGTCAAAAAATTTAATCGAAAAATTTAATATTTAAAAAGTTTAAATTTCTTATTAGACTTTCCCCCGCTTAAATTTCTCTCGCTCCGATATGTCTGAGAGATGACGACAGCTGCGTTCCGGTGAATGGAAATCTGTTTTCATTGTCTTTTCAAATACAGAAATTAAATTTTTATCGATCGATTTTTAGTGGATTTTTTGCGTTCTACCCTACGCAGAAATTTGAAATTTATACCAAAATAAAGTAGAATTTTTTCCGCGTATTTCTACACTTGTTACGAATTTGTACGACCGATACTTCGGCAGATGCGATTTTGCTTTTTAAATGTCCACTTCAATTATTGCTTAAATTACACCGTGGTAATCCTGCATCGGCTGATTTGACGGAGCATCCGCTGAATTTACTGGCAACCCTTAGGAGAAACTGAGGAGGATTTGGATAAAGTGCGTTCGCACCTGCGTTCAAAAGGTTGGTTATTTAATTTTAGAATTTAATTAGCCCGTAATTAGGTTAATTACGGCTATATTTAAGCAAAAAAAAGTTTGAGCGTCCTGAGAAAACGACCTTTCGTTTGACACCTTTCACGGCGTTCTGAGTGCTCTGTGAAAAAAGTTTATCCGAGTACAAAAATTTTGTTACCAATATACAGACAGACAGACAGACAGACGTATACGGACATTAATAGTAAGTAATATGTCAAAAGTTAAATTATCACTATTTCCGTATAGTAATTGCAACAAACATCTTAAGGCTGTTCTTAACTGCTCTGCTCAACAAGCACAAAATGTTTTGACGTATTTACAAATTCATTTTTTAACGGAAAGATATAAAATTTGACAGCCTGGATATGTAAGCGATTTGAAATGGAACTGTTTTTTCCATTTTTGGATCCATCCATTACCTATTGAGTTATAAGCGAATTCGATCACGTGACAAACCCGTTTTTTGCCCGCTGTTGAGTGCTCTTTCTCCCTTCGCGCGGAAATTAGGTTCAAAATGCCCACTTTGACACTCTTTTCTGAAATATCTATTGCCTTTGAAAAAAAATGGAAAACAGCTCAATGACATAGTTTCTGGACAACACCAGCTAGTTTCATGCATGTTCGAAGAAAAATAAAACTTATGTCAGAAAGTTGCTGTTGCACTTTTGAGAACACCCTTAAATTCTTGCTGAAGAGAGCCACCCCCTCGAGTAACATATCTACTGATAGATTGTGTAAAGGAGTTCCGTTCAGATACGCTTTTGTTAAGAATAGAGTGCGCTCCCTGGTGATGGAATGTAGAACTAACATACCGCGATTTCATTTAAAGTAGGAAATATAACAAGTCGATCTGTTTGAAATTTTAAGATAGTTTACAACACATAAGAAAATTTTTATAAAAGAATGGCGTGTGAAATTTCGGTCAGGTGGTGGGAGGGGGAGGGGCGAAGATTTCTTTTTAAACCTTATCATCGCTTTTCTAAATTTTGCTGATACCCGTCATGTGGCATATCGTAGTAAAGGTCTGTGGCCGCTTAATCATGTTATGCATCTCCGGTGACCATCCCCCACTTTACCCCGCCAAGAGGGGCACTTTTCTAAATTTCGCCGATACCCGTCATGTGACAGATCGTTTGAAACGTCTGTGACCGCTTATTCATGTTATGCATCTCCAGTGTCCATCCCCGCACTTTGCCCCCCTCCAAGGGGGGCACTTTTCAAAATTTGGTAGATACCCGTGATGTGATATATCGTAGGAAAAAACTGTGACCGCTTAATCATGATATGCATCTCCTGTGTCCATTCCCCACTTTGCCCCCTCAAGAGGGACACTTTTCTAAATTTTGCCCATACCCGTCATGTGACATACCGTAGGAAAGCTCTGTGACCGCTTAATCATGTTATGCATCTCCGGTGTCTATCCCCCACTCCACCCCTAAAGGGGGCACTTTTCTAAATTTTGCCGACACCCCTCATGTGATATATCGTTGGAGAGGTCTGTTGCAACTTAATCATATTATGCATCCGAAGTGTTCATCGCCCCACTTTGCCCCCAAGCGCGATTCACTTTTTCAAAAGATTTCGCAGCGCGTGCGCAGCACGTCTGCTATACGGTGCCGCAGGCAGCGGGGACCCCGTTTAAGGTTCATTCGAGCGAGATTGCTTTTTTCACAAAATTTTGCAGTGCGTGCGCAGCACGCCTTCTATACGTTGCTGTAATTAGCTGGGACCCGGTTCGAGGTTCGTTCTATTCGAGATTTCATGTTATTAGAGGTTCATAAAAAGGAGGGGCCCTTTAGTAAACTAAGCCAGCTAGTCTTATATTATTCACCTCTCCGGTCTCTAACTTGTGTATCTTAAGCTTTTTTTTTCAACTGAGCCCTAATTAAGTTGAAGATTTGAAATTTTGTAAACTTATAGCTGAATCATCAGATCATAACCTCAGATAAAACGACAAATCATAAAATTTTTAAAAATTCTTATATTTACCCATCTAGGATCTAACTTGTGTATTTTAATCAAATTTTATAACTCAGCCCTTAATTAAGTTGGAGACATGAAATTTTCTATACTTATAGCATAACACTTGCGATCATACGAAAAATCATAAAAATTTCAAAAAGTGTTATATTATTTACCCCCGGGCTCTAACTTATGTATATTGGGCAATTTTTCTAATTCAGCACCTAATTAAGTTGAAGGCTTGAAATTTTGCATATAGCAGAAAACTTGCAATCACACGTAAAATCATAAAAATTAAAAAAGTCTTATCTTATTTACCCGGTCTCTAACTTGTGTATTTTAAGAAGTGTTTCTTACTCAGCTACTAATTAAGTTGGAAAATTGAAATTTTGCATACTTATAGCAAAAAACTTGCGATTACACGCAAAATCATAAAATTTTCAAAAAGTCTTATATTATTTACTCCTCCGGTTCTAACTTGTATATTTTCAGCAATTTTTCTAACGTCCAACCTTTTCACACGGGTCACACTTTTCTAACTTTTGCCAACACCCCACTTTGACCACTCTTTCACATATGTCACCATAGCCTTACATATTTTAGTTCCACATTTAGCGCCAAGGGTAGCCTACCTATCTCGGGCGCTATGGGCCCGATCCGTTGACTAATATATCTACGGATAAGTTGTAAAACGGTGTTTCGTTCGGATAGAGGTTTGTTTAGAATAGAGTGTGCCCCTGGTTGCGAAATGTGCAACTAACAGATTTTGAAAAAAGATAAAGTGTTTTGAAAGGAATATTAAACGAAACCCTCTGTGCGATCTGTGATCACACTTACCCACTTGTTGTGAATTATAATTTCTATGACAAATTATTTATTTATTAAGTAGATATTGAAATCAAAATAATTATGTATTACGGTATGAATAAATAAAAAGTAGGAAATAAAATAAATTTTCAAAAAAAAATATTAACCGACTTCAAAAAAGCAATAAAGAGAATTAAATAATTCTTTAAAATTCTCTAATGACGAAACGTTATCAAATAGCCGCACATCGGATATCATGTATCGGCATAAAAAACCATTAAATTTAATATGTATAATTTAATATCCACCAAGCATGGATTTTCTAGAGAATATTTTGTACATGAGATTATTTCACATATTTATGATTTCATTTACGAACATTTACATAAAAACAAGTAATAAATTACTTTTTGAAGTTAGTGCCAAACATTCACAATCGACAATGATTAAACAAATAATTTGCAGAAGAAATAGAGCATTTTGTTTTGTATCATATTTTCCATCGACACTTTATTCATTGTAATAGGTACAATATATTCACAATTTTACTATACTTAAGATAGATTGGCACCAACTTCAAAAGGTAGTTGATTACTTTTCATATGTATGTATTCGTTAATTAAATCACAAATATGTAAATTAATCTCTTGTAAAAAATATTCCCTAGAAAATACATGTTTGGTGGATACTAAAATATTAAATAAATAAATACTAAAATACTAAAATACTACATATTAAATTTAATGCTTTTATGCCGATGCATGATATGTGCGGTTATTGGATAACATTTCGTCATTAGAGAATATTAAAGAATTATTTAATTCTTTTTAGTGCTTTTTTTGAAGTCGTTTAACATTTTTTTTTGAAAAATTTATATTATAGGAGAAATAGCTGCGAAACATACTCAGTCATCAATCGTTTCATAAAATCGTATCATATAGTCGATTCATAAATTCGTTTCATAACTTCGTTTCATTAGGATTTTATATATATATAGGATAGATATGCCCGCATAGGGGGATAAAATATGCACTTAAAATAAAAGTAAGCGGTTCAGTTAATTCAAACACTGGGACACATTGCAAAACTTGTTAAATTTTCTGTGCGCTACTAACTCAGATTTAAGCTTTTTTTAATGGAATTTTTAGGTTCGGGTCGGGTAACGATTATACGGAAATTATATTGTCTTCCTTGGATCAGGTTATGGTTTTTTGGAAAATTTTTATCGGGTTCAGATTTGGTTCGGGTCAGATTTCGGCGTTTTTCAAATGGAATTTTTAGGTTCGTGTCGGGTAACATGCCCAGGGAAATTATTTTCTCTTGCTTGGGACGGGTTGTGGTTCTTTGGAATATTTTTTTCGGGTCAGATTTCGGGTTTTTTTTACGAATGACATTTTTAGGTTTGGACCGGGTAACTTGTCCACGGAAATTATTTTTTCTTGCAATGATCGGGTTATAGTTCTATGGAATATTTTTGTCTGGTTCAGATTTGGTTCGGGTCAGATTTCGGGGTTTTTTTCAAATGGAATTTTTAGGTTCCGGTCGGGTAACATGTCGAGGGAAATTATTTTGTCTTGCTCGGATCGGGTTATTATTAAATGGAATATTTTTGTCGGGTTCAGATTTGGTTCGTGTCAGATTTCGGCTTTTTCAAATTGAATTTTTAGGCTCGTGTCGGGTAACATGTCCAGGGAAATTATATTCTCTTGCTTGGAACGGGTTATGGTTCTTTGGAATATTTTTTTCGGGTTCAGATTTGGTTCGTGTCAGATTTCGGGTTTTTTTTTCAAATGACATTTTTAGGTTCGGACCAGGTAACTTCTCCACGGAAATTATTTTTTCTTGCTCTGATCGGGTTGTCTGGTTCAGATTTGGTTCGGGTCAGATTTCGTGGTTTTTTCAAATGGAATTTTTAGGTTCCGGTCGGGTAACATGTAGAGGGAAATTATTTTGGCTTGCTCGGATCGGGTTATTATTAAATGGAATATTTTTGTCGGTTTCAGATTTGGTTCGGCTCAGAATTCGGCTTTTTACAAATGGAGTTTTTAGGTTCGGGTCGGATTGCGTGTCCAGGGAAATTATTTTGTCTATCTCTGATCAGTTTATGATTCAATGGAATATTTTTGTCGGGTTCAGATTTGGTTCGTGTCAGATTTCGGGTTTTTCAAATTGAATTTTTAGGTTCGTGTCGGGTAACATGTCCAGGGAAATTATATTCTCTTGCTTGGAACGGGTTATGGTTCTTTGGAATATTTTTTGGGGTTCAGATATTTGGTTCGTGTCAGATTTCGGGTTTTTTCTTCAAATGACATTTTTAGGTTCTGACCGGTTAACTTGTCCACGGAAATTATTTTTCTTGCTCTGATCGGGTTATAGTTCTATGGAATATTTTTGTCTGGTTCAGATTTCGTTCTTTTTTCAAATTGAATTTTTAGGTTCGGGTCGGGTTGCATATTTTCAGTAATTATTTTGTCTTGCTCGGATCGGGTTATTATTAAATGGAATATTTTTGTCGGGTTCAGATTTGGTTCGTGTCAGATTTCGGCTTTTTCAAATTGAATTTTTAGGCTCGTGTCGGGTAACATGTCCAGGGAAATTATATTCTCTTGCTTGGAACGGGTTATGGTTCTTTGGAATATTTTTTTCGGGTTCAGATTTGGTTCGTGTCAGATTTCGGGTTTTTTTTTCAAATGACATTTTTAGGTTCGGACCAGGTAACTTCTCCACGGAAATTATTTTTTCTTGCTCTGATCGGGTTGTCTGGTTCAGATTTGGTTCGGGTCAGATTTCGTGGTTTTTTCAAATGGAATTTTTAGGTTCCGGTCGGGTAACATGTAGAGGGAAATTATTTTGGCTTGCTCGGATCGGGTTATTATTAAATGGAATATTTTTGTCGGTTTCAGATTTGGTTCGGCTCAGAATTCGGCTTTTTACAAATGGAGTTTTTAGGTTCGGGTCGGGTTGCGTGTCCAGGGAAATTATTTTGTCTATCTCTGATCAGTTTATGATTCAATGGAATATTTTTGTCGGGTTCAGATTTGGTTCGTGTCAGATTTCGGGTTTTTCAAATTGAATTTTTAGGTTCGTGTCGGGTAACATGTCCAGGGAAATTATATTCTCTTGCTTGGAACGGGTTATGGTTCTTTGGAATATTTTTTGGGGTTCAGATATTTGGTTCGTGTCAGATTTCGGGTTTTTTCTTCAAATGACATTTTTAGGTTCTGACCGGTTAACTTGTCCACGGAAATTATTTTTCTTGCTCTGATCGGGTTATAGTTCTATGGAATATTTTTGTCTGGTTCAGATTTCGTTCTTTTTTCAAATTGAATTTTTAGGTTCGGGTCGGGTTGCATATTTTCAGTAATTATTTTGTCTTGCTCGGATCCGATCGTTTTTTGCAATATTTTTTAATCGGTTATCAGATTTGGTTCGGGTCAGATTTCAGGGTTTTTTTGAATGGAAATTACAGGTTCCGGTCCGGTTTCGTGTAGGTTGAAATTATTTTGTCTTCCTTGGACCAGGTTATGGTTCTTTGGAAAATATTTGTCGGGTTCAGATTTGTTCATCTCAGGAATCGGCTTTTTTTCAAGTGGAATTTTTAGTTGGGGTCGGGTTCAGTGTCCAGGGAAAATATTTTGTCTTGCTCAGATCTGGTTATGGTTCAATGGAATATTTTTGTTGGGTTCAGATTTGGTTCGGCTCAGATTTCGGCTTTTTTCAAATGGAATTTTTAGGTTCATATCGGGTAACATGTCCCGGGAAATAATTTTCTCTTGCTTGGAACGTGTTATGGTTCTTTGGAATATTTTTTTCGGGTTCAGATTTGGTTCGGATTAGATTTCGGGGTTTTTTTTCAAATGACATTTCTAGGTTCGGACGGGTAACTTGTCCACGGAAAATATTTTTTCTTGCTCTGATCGGGTTATTGTTCTATGGAATATTTTTGTCGCGTTCAGATTTGGTTCGGGTCAGATTTCGGGTTTTTTTCAAATGGAATTTTTAGGTTCCGGTCGGGTAACATGTCGAGGGAGATTATTTTGTCTTGCTCGTATGGGGTTATTATTAAATGGAATATTTTTGTCGGGTTCAGATTTGGTTCGGCTCAGAATTCGGCTTTTTTACAAATGGACTTTTTAGTTTCGGGTCGGACTGCGTGTCCAGGGAAATTATTTTGTCGTGCTCTGATCGGGTTATGATTCAATGGAATAATTTTGTCGGGTTCATATTTGGTTCGGGTCAGATTTGGGCTTTTTTCAAATGGAATTTTTAGGTTCGTGTCGAATAACATGTCCAGGAAAATTATTTTCACCTGCTTGGAACGGTTCTTGGGAATATTTTTTTCGGGTTCAGATTTGGTTCGGGTTAGATTTGGGTTTTTTTTTTCGAATGAAATTTTTAGGTTCTGACCGGGTAACTTGTCCACGGAATTTTTTTTTTCTTGCTCTGATCAGGTTATAGTTCTATGGAATATTTTTGTCTGGTTCAAATTTGGTTGGGGTCAAATTTAGGGGTTTTTTCAAATGGAATTTTTAGGTTCCGGTCGGGTAACATGTCGAGGGAAATTATTTTGTCTTGCTCGGATCGGGTTATTATTAAATGGAATATTTTTGTCCGGTTCAGATTTGGTTCGTGTCAGATTTCGGCTTTTTCAAATTGAATTTTTAGGTTCGTGTCGGGTAACATGTCCCGGGAAATTATATTCTCTTGCTTGGAACGGGTTATGGCTCTTTGGAATATTTCTTTCGGGTTCAGATTTGGTTCGTGTCAGATTTCGGGTTTTTTCTTCAAAAGACATTTTTAGGTTCTGACCGGTTAACTTGTCCACGGAAATTATTTTTTCTTGCTCTGATCGGGTTATGGTTCTATGGAATATTTTTGTCTGGTTCAGATTTCGTTCTTTTTTCAAATTGAATTTTTAGGTTCTGTTCGGGTTGCATATCTTCAGAAATTATTTTGTCTTGCTCGGATCCGATAGTTTTTTGCAATATTTTTTAATCGGTTATCAGATTTGGTTCGGGTCAGATTTCAAGTTTTTTTTTAATGGAAATTACAGGTTCCGGTCCGGTTTCGTGTAGGTTGAAATTATTTTGTCTTCCTTGGATCAGGTTATGGTTCTTTGGAAAATATTTGTCGGGTTCAGATTTGTTCATCTCAGGAATCGGCTTTTTTTCAAATGGAATTTTTAGTTCGGATCGGGTTCAGTGTCCAGGGAACATATTTTGTCTTGCTCAGATCTGGTTATGGTTCAATGGAATATTTTTGTTGGGTTCAGATTTGGTTCGGCTCAGATTTCGGCTTTTTTTCAAATGGACTTTTTAGTTTCGGGTCGGACTGCGTGTCCAGGGAAATTATTTTGTCTTGCTCTGATCGGGTTATGATTCAATGGAATATTTTTGTCGGGTTTATATTTGGTTCGGGCCAGATTTGGGCTTTTTTTAAATGGAATTTTTAGATTGGTGTTGGGTAACATGTCCAGGAAAATTATTTTCACCTGCTTGGAACGGTTCTTGGGAATATTTTTTTCGGGTTCAGATTTGGTTCGGGTTAGATTTCGGGTTTTTTTCAAATGGAATTTTTAGGTTCCGGTCGGGTAACATGTCGAGGGAAATTATTTTGTCTTGCTCGGATCGGGTTATTATTAAATGGAATATTTTTGTCGGGTTCAGATTTGGTTCGGCTCAGAAATCGGCTTTTTTTACAAATGGACTTTTTAGGTTCGGGTCGGATTGTGTGTCCAGGAAAAATTATTTTGTCTTGCTCTGATCGGGTTATGATTCAATGGAATATTTTTGTCGGGTTCAGATTTGGTTCGGCTCTGAAATCGGCTTTTTTACAAATGGAGTTTTTAGGTTCGGGTCGGATTGCGTGTCCAGGAAAAATTATTTTGTCTTCCACTGATCGGGTTATGATTCAATGGAATATTTTTGTCGGGTTCAGATTTGGTTCGGGTCAGATTTCGGCTTTTTTCAAATGGAATTTTTAGATTCGTGTTGGGTAACATGTCCAGGGAAATTATTTTAACTTGCTTGGAACGGGTTACTGTTCTTTGGAATATTTTTTTCGGGTTCAGATTTGGTTCGTGTCAGATTTCGGGTTTTATTTTCAAATGACATTTTTAGGTTCAAACCAGGTAACTTCTCCACGGAAATTATTTTTTCTTGCTCTGATCAGGTTTTCTGGTTCAGATTTGGTTCGCGTCAGATTTCGGGTTATTTTTCAAATGGAATTTTTAGGTTCCGGTCGGGTAACATGTCGAGGGAAATTATTTTGGCTTGCTCGGATCGGGTTATTATTAAATGGAATATTTTTGTCGGGTTCAGATTTGGTTCGACTCATAATTCGGCATTTTTACAAATAAACTTTTTAGGTTCGGGACGGGTTGCGTGTCCAGGGAAATTATTTTGTCATGCTCTGATCGGTTTATGATTCAATGGAATATTTTTGTCGGGTTCAGATTTGGTTCGGGTCAGATTTCGGCTTTTTTCAAATGGAATTTTTAGGTTCGTGTCGGCTAACATGTCCAGGGAAATTATTTCTCTTGCTTGGAACGGGTTATGGTTCTTTGGAATATTTTTTTCGGTTTCAGATTTGGTTCGGGTTAGATTTCGGGGTTTTTCTGCAAATGACATTTTTAGGTTCGGACCGGGTAACTTGTCCACGGAAATTATTTTTTCTTGCTCTGATCGGGTTATAGTTCTATGGAATATTTTTGTCTGGTTAAGATTTGGTTCGGGTCAGATTTCGTTCTTTTTTCAAATTGAATTTTTAGGTTCGGGTCGGGTTGCATGTCCTCAGAAAATATTTTGTCTTGCTCGGATCGGATAGTTTTTTGCAATATTTTTTAATCGGTTATCAGATTTGGTTCGGGTCAGATTTCAGGTTCCGGTCCGGTTGCGTGTAGACTGAAATTATTTTGTCTTGCTCAGATCTGGGCACGGTCTGTTGTAATTATTTTTTCGGGTTCGGGTTATGGGTTAATAAGTCTAAAAAATGACACTGATTGGGATATAAGTGGTCATTTTTGAATAAACGGTCATTTTTCAATTAGCCTAACACTGCTTAGGCTCTTTGCAATAAGCCTAAAAAATAGCAGGCTGATTGCGAAACAAGTGGTCAGTTTTCAATTAGCCTAACACTGCTTAGGCTCTTTGCAATAAGCCTGAAAAATATCAGGCTTATTGGAAAAAAGAAGATGATTCTCCAATTAGACCGGCTCATTGCAAACAGCCTAGGCTCTTTGCAAAGAGCCTGATTTCTCAATTAGCCTACGACAGGTACAGCGATTAACATTTTTCGTATGCCATGACGGCCCAATTCCTGGGACTACAGCTAACAAAGTTCTGCTAGTGTGTTTTTCATCCAGGAGAGAATTTTAACTTTTTCTAAATTCTGCAAACAATGTAAATACTTTGGTACGAAATGGAACTTCAGTTCCATACTCTAATTATAGACATAAAGGCATTTTTCTTGATTTCGCCCCACTTTAAAATCATAGAAAACTATAGCTCGATAATGCTCGCGCGTCAATTCCATTTTCTCTGCTTTCGAAATGTATTCTAGGATAGCTAAATTCCAATTGTTGTCTCAAGTTATCGTCTGCGGACAAATTTTTTGCTTATTGAAGCAAAAAAGCAGCACAAAAGACGCCCGTTTGACATTGGTCTATATTTTTTACTGTGATTTTATTTATTTATTTATTTACTTGGCGCATATCGTCTGCACCTGTCTTCATAAAATTTCAGTGTTACATTCGTATTAACTCCTGATAAATACGAAAGTCGCTTTTTATTAATTTCAAAATTTATGTAAATACACAATTGATATTTTTCATTTAAAAATGCTTTTGACGTAGTTAGTGGGCAATATAATATATGTATTAAATGTAAAATATCTATTTGAGTTTTCAATTTAAAGAAAAAAATTATTATTACCTATATTCTGTAATCCTGTTGGATGTATTGGATCCTCTACTTTGAATAAAGAGCAGAAAATATTTCTCGCATCGGCCTGCATTCACAGATTTAAAAAGTACAAAAAACTTAAATAAGAATAAATTTAACTAAAATGGGTTAGAGTTACTAAAAGTTAACTAAATGTATTCCCAACACTTCGAAGTTTTAATTTTCACTGCTTTTAACAAATTACTACCGTCAAAGCCACGTGCATTTACTATCGATGACAAAAGAAAAAAAAAAAAAGATAATTGTAATTTAATAGATTACAGCTACCAATTGGAATTTATTTCGTCCACCAAATTCCGTCGCATCCTCTTCAACAACAGATCGCAAAGATCAATCTTCAGACGACAAAAACTTTCATCGATAAACTCTCCAAGTCCCGTTTCGAGAAGAAAAACAGTTTACAAATCGAAAGCAGTTCCACCGAATCGTCCACAGATTACGACAAATTATCTACGTTGAGCTCAATTTTTCCCGGTTAGAATCGACCGATTGTAAAACGTCATGGCTAGTGGATTGGAGCCCCTCGAGACATGGCCTTTTACTATCAATCGATTGAACATTAGATTTTTTCCTTTTTCGCGTTCGTCTTTTATTCTGTAATCCATTTGCACGGGCTACATAATCAGTTGAAGACCTCGATTTTCATGGGCTACATAGTCAGTTGAACACCTCGATTTTCATGGCCTACATAAAGAGTTGAAGACTTCGATTTTTACTTTGCAAGACGATTTTCATTTCGGCGTCGCTCTTTGGATTTGGATTTTTCCATAACTGATAATTTACGCCTACCCATTTTGTAACTTTTGCAATTTTTAACGATTTTATGCCTTTCGATTACCTATTCAAACAATTTTTAACGATTTTATGCCTTTCTATTAGCTATTCAAATAAAAATTCTTCTAAAACTAAAGAACATTGTTTAATTTCGTTAAAAAAAAATAAAATGCGAGCATCATTTGGCCCCATCCTCGACCGAAAACAACAACCATTTCCAAATGGTTAAAAAGAAAAAAAAATTCAAATTTTATTATCGATAAGTAAAAACTTTGCGACTTCCATCCCTTACAGCCTTTTTTAAACCTAGCATCAGCTTTTTAAATATTACGAAAATTATTTAAAACGTTCAATAGTGTAAATTTGCTTAGTAATTATTACATACAAAATTTTATCTATTAGTGTTTGACCAATTAATTTTTAACAAAAATTCGCTAGTTCGCTGTATTAGTAATTATTGTAGCCTTTATCGCAGAAAACAGCGTGAAACAAAAAATAAATAATAGTTTAAATACTTATTATTATTTATTATAACAAAAATATCTTATATTCAATTATGATTAGTAAATGTGTGTTAAATAGTTTCTCCTTTTTGTATTTTCAGGAGCCAAATACCACATTAGCTCCAGGCACATACTTTGTGGAATATGTTGCTAGAGATTCATCTGGAAACATAGCAACATGTTCATTCGAAATTAGTATTATTCGTAAGTGTACTTCATAAAACAAATTATAATTTTAAAATGTGTATGAAGATTATTATAATCCTCCCACTGTAATTTGGTCGATAGATTTAAATGAATTTATTCGTCAATAAAGAATTAGTGCTGATAGCAACTAGCAAAATATAGTGTATATTAAATAATGCACTTCCTGCACCATTTGTGTCTATTAGCTACTCTCTTTCACCGTAGCATGGCGAAATCTTTCAAAGTAATCGGCCAAATTACCATGGGATGATTATAATTAAAATGCGTTTCCTTTGGTAATTTGTTTGATTGCCAATACACAATTGGCAGGTTTAACTTTTTGAAGCACAGTGGCATTAAAAATGTTTCAACACAATCGTTTAAAAAAAATTATGTGCAGAAGCATTATTTTCGCTGTAGGATAGGTTAATAATTCATATAGCTTTGGTACTTTCAGATTTTAAGGCAATAATAATGTCTCCAACTTATGCATATTCCAATTCACAAAAGGTGAAAGGCTTTCTAACCCACCTATAATCTCAAAATTTGTCAACATTTAGAAAAAACTAAATAGATCTGGTTGCCTAATCTTCGCTCTAATTTCATTAAAATTACAAAGTTTCAATGGTAACACAAAATATCTTCATCTTAAGTATTTATTTATTTCACCGCTTATACAGAATTTCATTTTTTGTCTATTATTTTCCTTCAGGTATGAATTGTAGCGATCTCAGAGATCCGGCTCATGGTAAAGCAAATTGTATGGACTGGATGTACGGAAAACTTTGCAACCCGGAATGTGACGACGGATACATGCGAGATCCGAATGAATCTCTGTATTATTCCTGCGATGATACTGGTCTATGGGAGCCCAATGACTCTATTAGTGAATGTTTGCGTAAGTTTTAAGTAGTTTTCTGCATTCGAAACTGAAATCATAGACATTCAATCCTTTCCTTCTCTTTAGAAAATCCTTTTTAGAGACAAAAATGAATAAAAATACTGATCATAATATGATCATAATCAGTATTAGGTAGATTGCGTATGAAATACTATCTATTACATTCTCCCCTATGTTGGAATTTCGGAAAATTTTTCGCAGATCTGCGGCCATCATGACCCCTACAAAACAAAACCACCCTCAGTAAAAAACTTTATCTATCTATCTATATTTATATGTATCACTTTCTCCTGGGCTCGATAACTTCCACAATTCTGCACAAATCTCTTCCAAACTGATACATAAAATCAAGGGGCATAAAATCTCAGTCAAGTTCGTTAATGGGCAAAATCGGACCAAGAGGATGGAAATAGGGAAAGGTTTTGTGAAAACCGAAAAAAACCCATAACTTCTTAATTTTTGTACATATCAAATCAGTTTAAAGTTTTTATTACTTCTAAAAATAGGGCCAAAAATGTATGTATCGCAGATATTTGATAAAATTACAAATGGTCCAAGGGGAGCAAAAAATAGGGTTTTTGGGGAAAAAAAACCTTAACTTTGTCAATTCTCAAGATATCAAATCCAATTAATTTTATTATAAATCTCCTTAATATTATCTACAACTTTTATATTCACAAGTTTTATATAGGACCAATTTGTACCGCAGGGATGACCGCCCCGGGAACCAAGCATAAAATAAAAACGAAAACAAAAAGGGAGGGTTGAAGAAGAAAAAAATCCATAACTCCGTCAATTCACAAGATATAAAATCCCCATGAATTTATCATATATCTTCTTAATATTGTCTACAACATTTATGCAGACAAGTTTTTGATAGGACCAATTCTTACAGCAAAAACAAATTAAAAATACATAGCGGTTGGAAAAAAAAAATCATTAAGGATGTATTCAAATCTAAACTGCTTATTTTCTTAATCATTTTTAAATTCATGTTTGCTCTCAAACGCATCCAGTTGGTAGATTCGCTTATTCAGAAACTATATAATGTACCGTAATGATCCAATTTTTTGGTAGAGTAAGAATATATTTCAAAAAACGATGTCGAAGTGGGCATTTTGAACAGAATTTCCCGAAGCAGTTGTACTAGAAACGAAATATATCATCCTACTGAGAAAATAATTGTTTATAAATCAAGTTTTAATTAATTGAATCAAGTTTTAATTAATTAATTAATGATAAATCAAGTTTTAATTAATTAAATGGTGGAGGTGCGAATACGTAGGGAAATATCTCCGCTGTGCAGTGCCATTTCAAGATAGATAATAGCAAACTGTAGCTGTAAAATAATACATAAAATATACTTGAAACAAGTGGCGTGTCCAAGAGTGGGAAAGGGGCTGTAGCTCCATCATCTCCTCGACCAAATTTAAATAAAAAATAAAGTTTAATTAGGAATGTTTTTCAAAAAACAACAAGGTATTTTCTTAGCAATGAAACTTGCTAGGACGAAATCGAAGGGAACCAGAAAACTGAAAAAAATAAACCATTCATTTTTAACTTTTAGTGTATGATTTTTCATCGGAATATGATGTCATACGAATGCATTTTCCTTTATAGAACATGGATTTTAAATCCAGAATATTTCTCCTTTTAAGGCGGTTCAGGAAAAAATATGTTCCCTCTCTGAATATTACATATTCTGTCTCACTTTTAAACGCAAAAGCATGAGACTTAAAGGCATGATTCTTGAAATAATTCGTATTCATTATTTTCCTTTAAATTAATTACATTTTGAATTTTAAGCTATTGTTTGTTATCTCGTGACAATAGATTTTTTCCCCCTCCAGCATTGTCGCATTCGAAAATTCCCTTCAAAACGCCCAATTAGACAGCATTTTCTGAAAGAGCACTACTCTCACCAAAAATTTTAAAAGACAGTTCGATTACAAAGTTTTTGAATTAGAGAACCTACAAAATTCATGTGTAATAAAAATGAATTTAAAAATGCGTCGGAAAATAACTCCTTTGGATTTGAGAACAGTCAGAACTGCTCTGGTCAACAAGCGCAAAACGTTTTGATATATTTACAAATTCATTTTTTAACGGAAAGATATAAAATTGGAAAGCCTGGCCATGGAAGCGATTTGGAATTGAACTGTTTTTTCCATTTTTTTATCAATCAATTACCTATTGAGTTATAAGCGAATTCGACCACATGACAAACCCGTTTTTCGCCCGCTCTTGAGTGCTCTTTCTCCCTTCGCGCGGAAATTCGGTTCAAAACGCCCACTTTGACTCTATTTTCTGAAAGATCTATTGCGTTTGCAAAAAAAAGTGGAAAAAACAGCTCAATGACATAGTTTCTGAACAACAATACCAGCTAGTTTCATGCATTTTCGAACAAAAATAAATTTATGTCAGAAAGTTGCCCTTTTCGATTTGAGAACACCCTTAAGGCTGTTCTTAACTGCTCTGCTCAACAAGCGCAAAACGTTCTGACACATTGGAAAGCCTCACCATGGAAGCGATTTTGAATCGAACTGGGTTTTTCATTTTTTTTTTATAAATAAATTACCTATTGAGTTATAAACGATTTTGATCACGTGACAAACACGTTTTTCATCCTTTCTTTGAGAGAATATTCTTCTGTCGCGCCGAAATTCTGTTCAAAACGCCCAATTTGGCGCTATTTTCTGAAAGATCTATTGCGTTTGGAAAAAAAACGGAAAAAAAAGCTCGATTACATAACTGAACAACAACACCTGCTAGTTTCATGCCTTTCCGAACAAAAATAAATTAAAACTTATGTCATAAAGTTCCCCTTTTGGATTTGAGAATAAGTACTTTTGGATTTGAGCCTTAAGTACTCTTAAAAACGCGTGATTTAAAAACACCTTTTTAAATTTAAATGCTAGCATTAATCTGTATTTCAATTTCAGAATATAATCTAGCAACTGCACCCACGTGTCAAGATGGATATGAACTTAAAAAAGTGGATGTTACAGGAGAGGAAGTTTGTAGTAAGTTAAATTGGCTTCAAACTTTGAATACTTTAATTTTGATGTTTAAAAATGTACAGAAAAATAATCCGGAATCACCTTTATTTTTTTCCCCCTTTAGTTGAATGCCCATCGGATGCTGTTTGGTCATCAACAACAAGAACATGTGTGAAATAAAATAATCTGGCTGCTTTTCTTAGTGACTTTAAATAAATCTTGTTAAGTTTCTTCGTCGTAAGAAACAAAACAACTACTTGTGCTTGAGATTTTCATGTTATTTTAATTAGATTAAAAAAAAAGGATTAAATACAATATGAATATGTCTCAGTTATATATTAAGTTAGTGATTATTTCTAAAAGAAGTAATTTATCATAAAAATAAAACAGGATGTTTTAAATTTTGTTTCCAATGCGTTTTAAAAGAAGCTTTAAACAGAACGCATCATCCAGCATGTAGCATTGGGGAAAGAAAAGAAAAAAGGAAGAAAAAGAAAGAAAGAAACGAAAAAAAAAAAATCATTTGAAGCTATACCTATTTTGATGTTCGGTTTATTTTCTAGCCTGAGGAACAGCCTATGGATGGCAGCACCAAAAATAACCAAATAAATTATTTTGTTCTCAATGCATTTTAAAAGAAGCTTTAAAAAGAAAAGAAAACCTTAGAATTTAGCATGTAGTATTGGAGAAGAAATATAAAAAATAAAGATAAAAAGTAAAGAAAGAAAAGAGAAAAAAGAAAGAAAGAAAAGAAGAAAATCATTTGAAGCCATACCTATCTTGATGTTGGGTTTATTTTCTAAGCTGAATAGAAGCCTATAGATGGCAGCACCAAAAATAACCAAATAAGTTAAGCTGATTTTCAGGCCGTTCTGCACAACAAGCGCAAAACGTTTTGAAACATTTACAAATTCACTTTTTAACGGAAAGATAAAAAATTTGAAAGCCTGACTATGGAAGCGATTTGGAATCAAACTGTCTTTTCCGTGTTTTAATAAATAAATTACCTATTGAGTTATAAGCGAATTTGATCATGTGACAAAGAAGTTTTTCACCCTTCTTTGAATGGTTATTCGTCTTTCATGGAAAAAAAAGCAACAGTTCTTTGATTAAAAAGTTTTTTAATAAAAGCAACACCAAATTTCGTGCATTTGAGAACAAAAATTAATTAAATGTGTTAGAAGAAAGTAGCCAGCTTGGATTTGAGAACATTCTTAAATTTAATATGCTCCTAAACAATTATCTCTAGATGGCAGCATTAAATATAATCAAATATGTTAATTTTGATTGGAAGAACTTGAAGAATCAACTCGATAAAGAAAGAAGAATTTTCAAAATCCAATTTATTATTATTATTATTATTTCAGAAGCGATTTTGAGTAATAAATTTTATATAGCAAATAATTAAATTTAATTGCCTTTTTAAGAAGTGCCTTTTAGTTTCGCTAGATGGCAGCACCAAACATAATCAAATAAGATTGAAAGAACATGAAGGTTCAATCAACTGCTCCGCCCAACAAGCGCAAAACGTTTTGATACATTTAAAAAGTCATTTTTTAACAAAAAGATGTCAAATTGGAAGGTATGTGTAGGGAAGCGATTTGGAATCGAACTGTGTTTTCCATTTTTGGAATCAATAAATTACCTATTGAGTTATAAACGATTTTGATCACGTGAAAAAGATGTTTTCTCCCTTTGCTGACCGGTTTTTCTTCGGGAACTTCGGTTCAAAACGACCACTTTGACAGTATTTTCTGAAAGATCTATTGCGTTGGCAAAAAAAATGGAAAAAACAGCTCAATTACATAGTTTCTGAACAACAACACCAGCTAGTTTCAAGCATTTCCGAACAAAAATAAATTAAAACTTATGTCAGAAAGTTGCCCTTTTGGATTTGAGAACACCCTTAAATCCAATTTATTATTATATTATTAATATATTTTTAATATATATATTAATTATTATTATTATGCTGAAAAGAGCATTTTTAAAGAAATTTTAAGTATGACAAATAATTAAATTTCATTGCTTTCTAAACAATTAATTTATCTCTAGATGACTGCACCAAAATCAAATCAGTCAAGGCTAGTCTCAACTGCTCTTCTCAACAAGCACAAAACGTTTTGATACATTTACAAATTCATTTTTTAAATAAAAGGTATAAAATTGGAAGACTTGACTATGGAAGCGATTTGGAATCGAACTGCGTTTTCCATTTTTTGATAAATAAATTTCCTGTTGAGTTATAAGCGATTTTGATCACGTGCGAAAGATGGTTTTCACCTTTCTTGAGTGGTTATTCTGCTTTCGCGCGGAAATTCTGTTCAAAACGTCCACTTTGACACTATTTTCTGAAAGATCTATTGTGTTTGCAAAAAAACGGAAAAACAGTTCGATTACATTGTTTCTGAACAATAACACCTGCTAGTTTCATGCATTTCCGAACAAAAATAAATTAAAACTTATGTCATAAAGTTGCCCTTTCGGATTTGAGAACAGCCTTAACTTTTAATGAAGAATCAATACAGAAAAAACAAAACCGCTATGCTATACCTAATACCTAACATATGCTGGGAAATAAGAATATGAATATATCCAGGGCCCGACTTATGCAGCTGCCCTAGGCCCCCCTTTTTAGGGAGGGGCCATGAGAGTAATCAGGATTTTCATTAAAAGATGCTAAATGTTTAAAACTAGCCAAAAGTGACCAAAATTCAAATACATTCAAACATTTAGGAAGGAAGGCATTTAGGCAAACATTGCGGTCCCCCTACCCTTCTCTCCTAAAACTAATGATTAAAATTTTATTATGACAACTTTGTATTCTATTGTTTTCAAAAGAAATTCTTTATTAACGTTTTCCACGAAACAGGGCAAGTTAAAACCATTAATTATGACCAATTTATGGCATTTTCTTTTACACATCTTATAACGTACGTAGATAAGCGAAGTAAAAGTTTGCAAAGAAGTACTCGTGTCCACTAATCTATCATTCTTTCTACTGTATTATCCTATTATCCTACTAGCATTCTTTCTTGAAGTTGTGACCATTTTTTGTGATACTCTGTATACAGATGTGAGCAAACAAAACCGTGTGACTATTCGACCGGGTACAAAATTTATGCATTCTTATAATATGTATGAAGTTTAGTACTACTAGCCACTTCCACATTATTTACAAAAAAATTCTATAGATAGATAGAAGGGGGGCCCCAGAATGATGCTTGCTCCGCCCCCCCCCCCATAGCCTAAGTCGGGCCCTGAATATATCAGAAAGATTCCTAATGATAAGTAGGGGCGGGGTGGGGGGATGAGAGAATCTCTTAGGTAGCCATACTCAACCTGTTTTTCTCGCAAATGAAAGTTTGTCCAATTTATTATTATTATTATTTTACTCAAAAGAATGATTTTTAATATAATTTAAATTAGGGGCGTAGCTACCGTGGAGCAGTTGGAGGAAACTGCTCCAGGCGCACGAATCCTAAGGGCGCAAAATTAAAAAAAGCGAAATAAAGATTTCTTAAAATATTTGTATATTTTATTATTATTAATCAGACATTATAGATGAATCTTGTTACAAACAGCGTATTTCTATGATATTTTACCTTGTGTTTAACCTCAACTATTTCGATTTATGACATGTTTTCATACGCAGTTGAAAGAAATGACTTCTATTCATCAAGTTTTAATTTTAATTCATACCATATTGCAGCCTCGAGTAACTTCTCCAACACCGTTTCAGCATGCCTGACTTTTTTCTGTAACTTTTCCGTAGACGACTGTTGAAGATTTTCAGATCTTAAAGTAATCAAAACTTATTTAACAGGGCTTATTCAACTTATTTAACATCGGCCACTTTACTGGCTACTACTATTTCCAAATAGTAATCTGTCTGGTACATTTCTAGTAGAAATGTTAGACATTTATCATGATGATTACTGTACGGAAATAATGGTAGCCAAAGAATTCACCGCTGAGAAACCTATATGTAGGATGTAACAGTAGTGATTTACGAAAATTATTTTATGATTTGGGAAAAAATGTAGCGTGACAAGTTGAAGAAAATTATTGACGATTTTACAAACGAAAATCAATAAATGAAAATTTTGAAGGTTTTTTTTCTTTTTGTTTGTTTTGTGGAAACTAAACATGCATCAATACAGATTACAAAATAATAATAAGAGCCGCATTTAAACATATTCTACATCAGCCTACGGCGACAAAATTTAGATGGGGGGGGTGAGGGGGAAACAGCAACTTAAATTTTGTGCGTATTGTTTTTGAGATTTTGAAAATATTGCAAATGTCAAATGCAGAATCGATAAGCTTCAAAAAGAGAGAAAAGTAAAGTACCAAATTAAGTGTTCCTTAGGGCCTGATTATAGCCTATGCAAAATTACACCACTTTTTCTAACAGTAATTTTCCACATTAAACCTTATTTAATCGCAGAATTTTAGGATTAAATAAGGCAAAACATATTTTTCGAACATAGTTTGCTTAGGCCATAATCAGGCTGCGCCTACTCCCTCGACACACACGCACATTCCACCACCATCTGATAGCACATATTAGTAGTCGATGAATTTTCGATTAAAAAAAAGGGAAGAAAATGTTTGGAGTTACTCCATTCAACTTTCTGAACAGTTTACAGAAATATTGTTTGTTCAAAACAGTATAAGAATGAATAAAAACTTAGTTCCTAATTTTATACAGAGGCGAAATATTTCCTTTAGTGATAAAGACGTCGTGTTTTAAAGAAAAAGTGCACTTTCATTCATAAAGCTTAAACATTTTTCTAAAGAATATAATTTTCAATAAATTTTCATTCAGTCAATGCCGAAACAAGGCCTATAAACAATAATAAAAACAAATAGAATTTTACTAAATTAAGTCACATTCTGGCAGGCTTAGACTGGCCCGCCGGGCAACTGACCTGCGGGTCGGTGCGCCCTAAACTAGGTAAAGCTGCTCCCTCCATCAGCTGAAACTAATAGTTTTAAAATTTGCTATAAGCATTAGATATGAAAAATCTTAAATCATTTAATATTTTTTTAAATCACTTTTTTGAAGCATTTTTATTAATGATTTTTATTTCTCTTTGCAAGGCAGAAGAATTGATTTTTTTTTTCTTGAAAGTTTCTTTGCTTCAGAGGACCATTTAAATGTTTTAAACACTAACGTATATATTCTGGAGTTTTTTCTGTGACCAGTTTGGACATGGTCTGCCCCAAGAATTTTCAGTCTGTCTTGTACCAAAGAGCGTGGCCTCTCTTTATATATATATATACGTATTTTATTTTATTTAGTTATTTGTAACATCATTTATTAAGTATTTGTTTGAAATGTATATAGGCTTCGTGTATTCGAACAATGCTGTGATTGTAATTTCCTTTATAATTAATTTTATTATATTGTTTTTTGCGCTTTGTACAAAAATATTTATAAAGAATATTTTCAGCAAAGAAAATGTAAGTCAAACATTCTTTTTTGTAAAAAATTACATTTTAATATGAAAATGGGCCTTTTTAGGTGCATTCGTAATTATATAAATACGTAGCACCTATAGTCGTCGTTCAGTCCGTCTGTCTGTCCGCATATAATAGAGCAAAAACTACCACCCGAATGGTCTGAAGTTTTGAATATATAATTGTTGCAAAATTGTGTCGAGTCATTTCAAATTTTATGAAAATCGGATGTATACTTTAATGATAGGGACAGTCAAAAGTTTTCCGTTACATGACGGTCAGTGGGAAAAAAAAGTATTTCAAATGCATTTTAATGATGTTACAGCCTTTCGAACAGAATGAAATGGATATGCACTTATTGAAGTGCACTAAAATATACATTCAGTACAATATGCGGTGCAAAAAATATTTATAAAACTAGTTATAGTACGAAAGCACCTCATTTGCCAAGTTTGACGAGCAATTTCCAACTTGTTCAATATTGTCTATAAATGTGATAATCAGAACGACGGCGGTCAGCAATTTTGTATATAAATTAGAGCAGGATTTTTTTAACCGATTTTTGGAGCGCGTATTTCACACAAAGTCGCGTTAAAGATATATGACAAGACGTTTTTCTATCCCTTCGTTGACTGGCTTTTCAGCTTTCGTCGAGAAATTCTATTGAAAATGCCAACTTTGACAGTGTTTTCTGTAAGATCTATTGTGTTTTTAAAAAAATACGGAAAACATCTTTCGATTACAAAGTTTTTGAATAACAACATCTACTAGTTTCATGCGTTCTCGAGCAAAAATTAATTAAAACGTATGTCATAAAGTTGCTCCTTTGGATTTAAGGGTGTATTCGAAAAAATATTTTTCCACCCTCAACAGCTCGAAATTTTCTGAGACATTTTCAGAGTCATTTTTAAAAGTAAAAACATGAAACTTGCTGGGGTGATTTCTAAAGACATGGTTAACATGCCGTGTGATTTCACTTTCAGCTCAATTAATTAGAATTTGATTTTTAAACAATTATTTTCTCAGTATGACCATTTTTTTCATTCCCAGATCGCCCGCTTCGGAAAATTCGGTTCAAAACGCCAACTTTGACAGCGTTTTTTACAGTATTTTCTGCATTTATCAAAAAATTAAGAAGCACGGCACATTATATAGTTTCTAAATAAAAGAATTTCCCAGTTTGATGCGTTTGAGAGCAAAAATGAATTTTAAAATGAATCAGAAAATAAGCAGTTTGGATCGGAATACACCCTTAAGAACAGCCTTAAGAATTAAAATCCTACAAATTTCAAGTTCACTTAAGAATATTATCACGGATCTGGGCAACACCGGGTGGGTCAGCTAGTCTATACTAATAAAAGAAAGTTTCGCTCTGTGTGTGGTGGCTAACGAAATCTATTGCACGTAGAAGTCTAAAAATTTGGGTGAGGGTAGTTCAAGACAGGTCCTGATGCGTCTGGAACTCAGATTTTTAATTGTTTATGACCGGTCCCCCAGAGCACCTTTCAGTTTTTATACCCTACCTGAATTGCTCATAACTTGTCCCGATCTTCTTCGTTTTGGGGGCCCTTTTCCCATTTAGTTATTCTCCGTTTCTACATTCCAGTTAAGACTCTGGCCCCCTTGAAATTTTTGTGCGCCATGCATTTTTCACACCCTAATATTGTCAACCTCTCAATACATAACTTTAAAATTGGGAGTTGGACTCCTCTCCCGGGCCAGCACCCTCACACTTTTATTGGGCACCTAGTGCCCTTTTTAAAGAATTTTCCCCACTTTTTTTCGCGCTTCTTCAAAATTTTATTCGAATGTTTAATACATACCCCATGCTTAATTTCGACTTATTGAGATCTAAAGCGCCAAATACTAGAACCTTTTAACATGTTTCCATCTTAAGGCCCTGCTCTGAACTATCATTTGGCCCCTTTTGGACCTCCAAATATATCTCCCTTAAAAATGGTCTGAATCACTAACTTTTTTTTGTAACAACTTCTTAGGAAATCCAACTACTATACGAACGACAAAAAAAATTTTACACTTCAGCTACCACAAAATTTGAATATTAATCGCCTTCTTGGGGCCCTTGGTGCAGCTTCTTTAAAAATGATCCGATTATCTTGCAATTTTCTTTGATGTTGTTCTAGCGTCCTTTGACTACTATATAAAATACTAAAAAAATTTCTTTTTGCCCAGCAACATTCCAGTTGTGACCCTGGACCCCTGGGGCTTGGTACAGAGCCACTTGAAGTTTTCGTGTTCCTAAATTGTTAATAAATTGCCTCCTTTTAATCCGATCTTCGTTTTTGGAGCTCTTTTTTCATTTAGTTTTTCTTCCGCTTCTACATTTCAGTTACGACACTGGCTCCCTAGGGTAACTTTTTGTGCGCCATGCTTTTTTTACCCCCTAACTGTGTCACACTCTTGTTGCATAACTTCAAAATTGAGTCTTGGACTTCTCTCCCCGAGACAACACCTTCATATTTATATTGGGACCCTAGGGCTCTTTAAGCATTTCTTTGAAAAAAATTTCTAATGATTAGTACTTGATTAGTACTTATACCCTATACTTAATTTCGACTAACTGAAAATCTAAAGCGCTAAGTACTAGGACATTTTAACATGTTTTCACCTTACTCCTTGCTCTCAATTATCAGTTGGCCCCTTTTGGTCCCCCTATTATAGCTCCCTTAAAAATGGCCCGATTCACTAAGATTTTTTTCCTAACAAATTCTTACGTCCCCAGCTACTACATGAATAACAAAAAATTACTCGCACTTCAGCTACCGCCAATTTTGAATATTAATCGCCTTCTTAGGGTCCTTGATGCAGTTTCTTTAAAAATTATCCGATTGTCTTGCAATTTTCTTCAACATGGTTCGAGGGTCCTCCGGCTACTTATAAACGACTAAAAATTTTTCTTATACTCCAGCTACCACCTTTTTCGAATATTAATCTTCTCTTTGGCATCAACTTACGTTTACTCACTGCAGCTGTGAATTAAATATCGCGTTAATGTTTTAAAGGTAATTTGTTAAATTTTCAGGGGGTGGGGGCCACAAACACCTTCCACTGCTTGGGGGCGCATTCTTTCCTCGGGTTCTTAGGGGCTCGATTTCAACGGGAATTGGTTCATTCAACCTAGATTACGATTCAGCTACTTTCTATATTATAAAGTTTGTCTTAGACTTCTGTTACCACCATTTTTGACCATTAACGGCGCATTCTTTTCTCGGGGCCCTATTTCAACGGAAATAGGTTCATTCAACTTAGCTTACGACTGTTTTAAAGATTATAGATTCACCGCTAGGATTCGCTTTCTTATCTCGGGTTCTATGAGCTCGATTACTACGGGGTTTGACTCATTCAACTTGGTTTTCGATTGTCTCCGGCGCGTACAGAACACTCCTGGTATAAAGAAAGGGCATGTTTACAAACAAACACTTCCGTCAACCAATCTACCACTATTTTTTTATCAAAGCGATCATTGCAGGAATCAACTTGGCGAAGTAGGGAAATCATATCATAGATCTGTTAAATCAGTCTGTTAAAGACCAATCAAATTCCCGGAGCTCATGTGTATTGTAGGAGCCATAATGAATGAACAGGTTTTTCTTGCTGACCACCAGTAATTCGACCAACAGTGACGTCAGCTGCCCTTTCCTTATACACTGCCTTTGGTAGCGGGGACCCAGGTCACAGGTTAGTTCAGAAAGAGGATTGTCGGGAACACACTAGACACTACCGAAGGCAGTGGGCACCCCTAAGACCGGGTTCATTTGAACTACTTTCGGAATATATAAAATCATACAAACTTGAGTTTTCTTTACGTTATTATAACGAGCCCGGGCAACGCCAGGCGGATCAGCTAGTTATATATATATATATATATATATATATGTAATTTCAAATCAAAATTACGCAGATCTTTTTTGAGTGACAAGAAGGCGCACAAACTTTACTTGCTCCAGGGCGCTAAATATGTAGCTACGCCACTGATTTAAATAGAAAATAATTATATTTAATTACCTTCTAAACAAGTAGTTTATCTCCAGATAGCAGCTCCAAAAAGAGGTGTTCAGCTATAAGTATCCAAAATTTCAAGTCTCCAACATATATAGTTTCTGAGAACGGGCTCTTTGATAGACGGACAGACAGACAAACAGAGGAGTGAGATGAATAGGGTTTCGCCAGATGAACGAAACCCGAAAAACTGGCTTACAAATAATAAGACAGATAAATTATTATTTCTAAATTCAAAAACACATATCTAAAGTTTATAAATTCCAGAAAATTTTTAATGAATATAACAAAATTTCAATTTCTTAAATGTTTCGTTTACTGCATAAATTTGTTCAGAAAATTTCCTAATAGCAAATTTTATTAATTTTAATAGACATAAAAATTTTTATAATGTTAAACAGAATTCAAAATTCGCTAATCGTTTCAACAACAACAATATACACTAATAATATAAAATGTAATTAAATCCTGTATGCTAATGTATAGTCGTGGAAAAAAATAGTAAATACGCCCCCCCCCCCCGACAACCTCCCTACTAACTCTGCAACTAATTATAATAGAAAAAAACTACAGGTACCAAATGATTGGAAATAAAGTCTACTTTTAAATGACTATAACTATAAAATTTGCTTATGGGGGCATCTACAAATCAAAACCCGACCAAACTTTATTTTTTTCAATAGCAACACCCAATTTTGACATTATATTTTAAATCTCCAGTTCAAACTATGCCTAAAAATGAAATTTCAAGTCATTTGATTGATAAGTTTTTGAATTATAAACATTCAAATTTTAGAGCTTCTAATGTTAAAATACATTTGCATATTTTTATTAATACCTCGTGAAATTATAATCCTAATGTGATTATTTTTTTGTTTAATTATAATACTAAAAAACCCAAACATAAATACATTAAATTTGTAATTTTAAATATTTTATAATGTGAATTGTGAATTATGAAATTAATATTCGAAAAAAATATGAATTGCAATCTACAATTTTTTTGATAGATTTATATTTATTATGTCCTGCTTTATGCAAATTCTCAATTTCGAAGTTTTCGAATGCTGAGTATAAAACATCAAAACGACGGTTTAAGATGTCTATGATGTCCAGAAAAGCATAATTTGGAAAATATATATTTTACTCATTTTAATGAACCATTTAGGTTGACAATAGTCGAAACATATTAAGCGAGTGAAATGGTCATTAGCATGAAAGAATACATTAATAGAAGAAATACAGTCATTCTGTAGCATTATAACAATCTAAAACAATTAATTTCTCGAAAACTGATCACCACGAATTTCATGAAAATTTGGATTTAGGCTAATTGAAGGGTGTAGAATCTATTTATGGTGTCAAACATGGGTATTGCAATTGAAAACAACAAAGTTTGGGTTCGTTTTTATATGTAGATGGCCCCCTATGCTAACTTTATAGACATCATTTAAAAGTAGACTTTATTTCCAATCGTTTGGTAGCAGTAACTTTCTTCTGCACTAATTTGTTGCAGAGTTAGTAGGGGGTGTTTACTTTTCCTTTTCCATGACTGTACTTTTTTTTCCGGAAAACAAAGAAAGCCTGTCTAACATAAACTAGCAGGAATGACCGAGCTAAGCTCGGTCAAAATTAGTTTTGTGTTTATCTCGATACTAGGGTAAATGCCCGTACTAGGACGGTGGATAAAAATTATGTTTTTCACTTAAAATTTGAAAAACTGATAAAAAAAAAAAAATAATTGACAATATGGAAGCGTTTAGATGAGCAAAGTTCGGCTAGTTTATGTTCTAATAAACACGTATTTAGCATTTACAATATTTCTGGGTAAACCGGGTTTTCCGGCTAATATACTATAACAAAATTAAGATTTCTTAATAAAATAAAAAAAATTAATAAATATGCAATAAAAGTGCGTAATTAAAACAGTCTGCTGCAACTATTGAAATAATACTATTTTTTTTTAATAACACTTTGAAATTGTATTTTATCGTTTACCCCCCCCCCCCTTCCTCACCCCCTTCCAATTTTTTTTATATGTATATTGATTAATAAATAAGTATCTCGGGTTGAATCCCAACCGTCTAATCCCCTAAGCTTCTGTCCTCCTGAAGCAAAGCTATAAATCAAAAATTATTAATTTTACTTTTCGTATAAATATTAATTTTTTACTTTTAAAATATGGGATATATTTTTTTTAAGTTTAAATTTACATACACCTGTATATAGAAAAGGAAAGTATAAGTAATGTGTAATTTAAAAATAACTTACAAAATGCCAGGATATTATTTCGGGGGGGGGGGGGTCTAATCCCCTAAGCTTCTGGCCTCCTGATGTAAAGCTATAAATCAAAAATTATTAATTTTACTTTTCGTATAAATATTAATTTTTTACTTTTAAAATATGGAATATGTTTTTTTTTTTTTTTTTTTTTTTTTTTTTTAGTTTAAATTTACATACACCTGTGTATAGAAAAGGAAAATATAAGTAATATGTAATTTAAAAATAAGTTACAAAATAATAAGTCTAAAATATTTAAATTGATTACTTTTTTAAAAGGAAGTCAGTTTTATCAATTTTTTGCAGGGGAAAAAAAAGGATATTTTTTAAAATACCATATCTTTGTTTTCCGTGAATCACTTTATATGAGAAATAAATTAAAATTCCTTACATGTCGCAAAGAAAATTTAATATGATTGCAACTTAATACTTGAAATATTCTCAAGTGACACTTGGCGATTTATTTTTGGTGGTGAAATGCGATGTGCCTTCTGATTTGTTAGGAAGAAGTGTCTACCACTGCTCAATTCTCAGGACTTGTAACCTTGAGAAGTAATCGCGGGATTCTTGTTTCTTGTCAACCACTGGGAGAATGGAACCTTTCACCCTTAAGAGGCTACTTCAGTCAAATGGAAAGACGCATTCGCTAATGCTAATCCTATGGAAGAAATTTATAAAGATATCTCGGCCGCATTTCAATATTTTTAAATGATTTCTTTTGCATTGTATAGCTGAGATCGATCTGTACAAAGGCCGTTGTTTACTTTTTCGATTTTGTTTACAGGTATTTCTTATGAGGACACTTTCATTTTCGGAACCGGTTTCGAAAGTGAAAGCATCCTCATAAAAAATATCTATAATCAAAATCGAAAAAGTAGAAAACGGCCTGCATACAGATCAATCTCAGCTATACAATGCAAAAGAAATTATTTAAAAATATTGAAATGCGACCGAGATATCTTTATAAATTTCTTCCATAGGATTAGCATTAGCGAATGCGTCTTTCCATTTGACTGAAGTAGCCTCTTAAGTATCTTCCTCGGAGACTGGTAAGATTGATGGATTCGCCCCGGATGCGTTACACTGCCTTTTATTATATAGAGATATCATTCCCACTCAATCATTCTTGCTGTTTTACATACAATTAGCTTGACCCTGAGCCATAGTGACCCCAAAATGAATCACTAATCGAATTTTTTCGAACATGCGACCTAGCCCAATACTCTTCTTGAGGCTGAAAACGATGGAATATAAAATTTAGTGAAAATTATTAGTAATTTTCTAGATAAAATTAACTTGACCCACGTTGATTCAAAAATGACCCACTAATCGAAATTTATCGATTCCAATGTTCTTCACGTACTGGGAAACATGTATAATAAAAAATTGTCAAAACCGTTTGAACCTTTTTGAAATACAGTGATCAATTTGAGATACATGACCCTCACCCATTGTGACCTAAAAATGACCCACTAATAGAATTTTCTTGAGCATGCGACCTAGCCCAATGGTTTTCTTGTGCCCAGAAACGGTACAATAAAATAGTTTTCTCAAAATCATTTGAGGCCTTTTTTAGGTACTGTTAACTTGATCCTGATCCATTAGGAACCAAAATTACCCACTGATTGAATTTTCTTGAGCATGCGACCTAACCCAATGGCCTTATGCTCGTCAATGGTATAATACAAAATTTTGTCAAAATGTTTTGAGCCGTTTTTTAGATACAATTAACTTGACCCTGACCTTGACCCATTGTGACCCAATATGGCCCACTAATCGAATTTTTTGAACATGCGACCTAGCCCAATGGTCTTCTCCAGCCCGAAAACGATAGAATACAAAATTTAGTCAAAATCGTTGGAACCATTTTCTAGATAAAATTAGCTTGACCCTGACCCATTGTGACCCAAAAATGACCCACCAATCAAATTTTCTCGAACATGTCAGCCCAATGGTCTTCTCGTATTCCAAAACTGTAGAAGAGTTTATTGAAAATTGTTAGAGCCGTTTTTTAGATAAAATTAGCTTGACCCGCAGTCACACAAAAATGACCCACTAATTGAAATTTCTCGAACATGTGACCTAGCCCAATAGTTTTCTCGTGCCCCAAAACGGTTGTATATAAAATTTAGTCAAAATCAATTCAGCCTTTTTTTTTTTTTTTTTAGATATAATTCGCTTGATCCTGACCCATTATGACCCAAAAAGGCCCACTAATCGAATTTTCTCGAACACATGAACTAGCCCAATGGTCTTCTCGTACCCGAAAATGGTAAAGTGCAAAATTTATTCAAAATCGTTAGAGCCGTTTTTAAGATAAAATTCACACACACACACATACACAATTTTTGGTCGCGACCAAAAATTGTATCGTACCGTATTGTATCGTATTGTATCGTACCGTATTATAGTATAAGATGTATATGATTCAATTAAGAGGCTACTTCAGTCCAACGAAAAGAACCGCTCGCTAAAGCTAATCCTACGGAAGAAATTTTTTTAAGATATCTGGTTTGCTTTTCATTATTATTATCAGTATTTTTTTTATTTATTTTTTTTTTTTTGGATAGCCAATATTGATCTGTACAAAGTTTATTTTTTCGATTTTGTTTACAGGTATTTTTAATTATGACACTTTCATTTTCGGATCCGGTTTCGAAAATGAAAACATCCTTACAAAAAAAAAACTGGAAACAAAATCGAAAAACTAAAAAACAGCCTTTGTAGAGGTCGATCTCGGCTACCCAATACAAAAGAAGAAAAAAAAAAAAAAAAGAAAAAGCAATTTAACAAATTACAACGACCATTTGGAAAATGATTTTTTCAAAGACTAAAATTTAAGACATAAAAAATCGCACGGAGCTGATCATACATTACGTACGCCATGAATTAAACATTAATAGTGTTATTACACGTAAAAATAGCAAGCGACGAAAATCGGCTGCGACTCGTCAGATTTCCTGAAACTTACGTATTATCCAAGCATTTCGTTGGCTGTTCGGGTAAAAGCTTTTCCGTCGTCAGATTTCCAAGAGATCTGACGACCAATTTTAAATAAATTTTCATTCATAAACTTCTAAACATCCCACAATATTACTTTGTACACAGTCGGATAGAGAAAAAAATGTACTTTTAAATGCAATTTGTTTGAAAGCTGTATCTCAATTTGTTTCTGAGTTATTAATTTTTTTTTTTTTTGTAGTTTTTATTACTTTTTTGTCATAGTGGCAACGGAAGGTATCCATCTCTGTTGAAAGTAAAGGGAAATACAGATTATTGTATAGACCAATCAGAAAACGAATAAAATGCGGATTAAACCAATAAAAACCTTTAGATATGCTTTTGATTTCCTACCCTGACAGAGAACAATAACCATTTTTCCAAATGGTTGAAAAAAAAAAATCATTTAAAAATATTGAAATACAAACTACATATCTTAAAAAATATCTTCCGTATAATTAGCATTTGTGAGTGGGTCTTTTCGAGTGACTAAAGTAGTCTCTTAGCTTAAAAATTAAAAGTAATAAGTATTACCTTTCACAATATATAATAAGCAATTAAAAATCTCCCACAGATACTTTTATCCGCGATATTTGAATAGAAAATTCTATAAACAACGTAAATAAATGGAACATAAAGCATAAAACGTTGGGCTTTTAAGAATGTTTTTTTCCATTTACCCAAAGAAAATAAAACAGCGCTTAGAAAGTTGGGGTAGATAATTGGGTAAAGAATTAGAAATTAGGGGAAATTCAGCATCTTAGGTATAAAACAAAGAGAGGAAAAAGGTCAACAAAATATTTTATTATAGGGCTCAGGTATGAGTTAGGACAGGGCAGGTGAGACCTCTTACAGCAGCTGCCGTTTTAAAGAACTAGTTTGGGATGATCTGAGTGTTTTAAAGGGTATTGTAACAGGAAAAGTTTTTAATGCAACAAAAAATTGTAAGAATGTATTTTCATTGTACCGCACATAGTTCCACGCAGTGACAAGACAAGACGTATATAGTTAATTTAGACTTTTTCAAGAAATCCTATTATTAAGGCGGTTCTCGAAAAAATATTTTTCCCCGCCCTATAACGCGAAACTTTCTGACACGTTTTTAAACAGAAAAGAATGAGACTTGCAGGCATGACTGTTGAAGTGATTTGTAATTAGCGTTGCCAGGTGTCCCGATTAATGAGAGATGTCCCGATTTTCAAGAGTTCTATAACACCCGCCCCGCGTAACCACTGAGAGGAACTCCAAAAGTGCCGATTTTTCAGGATGCACAAATTCTTTTAAATTTATTTTCATACTTTAGCCTAGTCTTTAGTCTTCAATAAAACTATGGAAATAAAACCTGTCTATTGCGGAATATTTTTATGATTCTGCCGAAAGGAATACCGTACAAAGTTACCTGCTAAGGCGGAATATTTTTCTGATCCCTGTCGATTTTGTTTTTACAGATTTTATTACACTTTCTTTAGTAAAACTTATGAAAACGGAACTTGTTTGTAATAGAATCATGTCTTAAGGCTGTTCTCAAATCCAAAAGGGCAACTATACGACATAAGTTTTCATTTATTTTTGTTCGGAAACATGAAACTACCAGGTGTTGTTGTTCAGCATCTATGTCATCGAGCTGTTTTTCCCGTTTTTTCTTCTAAACGCAATAAATCTTTCAGAAAATAGTGTCAAAGTGGGCGTTTTGAACACAATTTCTGCGCAAAAGTAGAATAACCATTCAAGGGCGAATAAAGCGTTTGTCACGTGATCAAAATCGCTTACAACTCAATAGGTAATTTATTTTTCAAAAAGTGGGGAAAAAAAGTTCGCTTCCAAGTAGCTTCCATGGTCAGGCTTTTCAATTTTATACCTTTCCGTTAAAAAATGAATTTGTAAATGTGTCAAAATGTTTTGCGCTTGTTGAGCAGAGCCCCCGCTCGCTAATGCTAATCCTATGGAAGAAAATTTTTAAAGATATCAAGTTTGCATATAAAAAATTTTAAATGATTTTTTTTTTTTTTTCATTGGATACCTGCGGTTTGTCTGTACAAAACCCGTTTTTTACTTTTACGATTTTTCTGTTTTTTTTTTTTTTTTTTTTTTATGAGAACGCTTTTGTTTTTGAAAGTGAAAGTGTCCTAATTAAAAAAACCTGAAAACAAAACTGAAAAAGTAAAAAAAGGCATATGCAGAGATCGATCTCAGCTATCCAATGAAAAAAAAATCATTGAAAAATATTGAAATGCAAAAAAGATATCTTTAAAAATTTCTCCCATTGGATTAACATGAGCAAACGGGTATTTTCGCCTGACTGAAGTAGCCTTTTTAAAATTTCACAGTCTCTACAGGAAAAAATACTACAATCACACAACTACTAACAGTAGAATCAGAAATCTCTCTAAAATAGAATTTGTTTTGATTCTTAGTTATTTCGCTTTCACAAATTTTACTGTGTAAGATTAATTATTGCGTTTATTAATTATAGTAAAACCTACTAAGGCGAAATTTCAAGTGTCCTGAAAAATATTCCGCTTTAGAAAGCTTTCCGTAATAGCAGGTATAATTGCACGGTATTCCGTTCGTAGGTACCATGAATATACATTTAAGACAGGATTCCCGTCGTTGTGTTCCGTTTTCATAGGATTTGGTGAATTTTTATGTCCCGGTTCAGAAGACCTGTCTCCCTTTTTTTTTTTTTTTTTTTTTTTTTTGTCTTTTTGTTCCACTTTTTTGTGACAGTGGACCTGGCAAATTTATTTTTAATCGAACAATTTTTTTTTTTTTAAATAAATTAGTTGCATCTTGAGTTAAAAAAGATTGTTGTCTCGTCCTAAGTTTGTTTTTTTCCTCTCCCGCACTATTGTGTCTAGAAATTCTGTTTATAACGCGAACTCTAAGGCGATATTTAAAAAAATATTTTTCCACGCTCCACAACTCGAAATTTTTCTGACACATTTTCAGACTCATTTTTAAAGTAAAAACATGAATTTTGCTGATGTGATTTTTTCAAGAGATTTATAAACGACCTGTGTTTTTATTTTTCGCTCAATTAATTAGAACTTGATTTATAAACAATTATTATATCTGTACGACCATTTTTGTTTCGTTTCCAGCACTATTGCTTCGGGAAATTCGGTTTAAAATGCTCATTTTGACAGCATTTTTTTAAATATATTCTGCCTTTATTGTACGTAGGGGCCCAAATTAACCAAGTAAAGACGGTAATATATTTCTATCCTGTTATTAGCTGTGTATTAGTCCTTCCAAAAAAAAAATGTTTACAGATGCTTCAACTCATGTGTTTTCCTCTCCGGTAGAACATAATATAGAGCGAAATGAGTACGTCGCAGATTTTTTATTGAAGTGGCCAAAAAATTTTATTCAAATTAATGTTCAATCGTAATATTTATTAATTTTAACACATAACTGAAAAGAATTTTCTTTCGATGAAATTCCTAAGTGAAAGATGGCTAAAACTTTTCCTTTTTATTTTATTTTCTGTCAAGTTGATGAAATACCTTGCTTGATGAAAGAGTTCGAGTGTTTGGTTCAAAGAGCTTAATTTTAGAAAAAAAGAATAATAATACAAATCCAATATTTGAAGACACCATTCTATATCTCAGTTGCACCATTGGATTACTTTTTATTCGCTATCGTAAATCACAGACAAGGCCGTAGCCAATTCGGGGATCACCAGGATTTGATCCCCCTCCGAAATTTCTGTCAAGATGACTATAAATATGACATTAACTATCACTCAACACAGTCAAGATTCGAAAATCAACAACAGTAGAGTCCCGATTATACGAGTTAATATGGACGAAGCTCACCTCGGATAAGCAAAAAACTCAGATAAACCGGATTTACACAAATCGTCACCAACTAAGGAGATGAAATATAAATTTTCACTTTAATTCATTAATTTTTATGGTGCTAGTAATATTTCTTTGATGTATATTTCCGTTCATTTTCAGAAAAACCGGGAATGAAATTGTTTATTTGAAAAAGCCCTTGATAGTTTTTTGTTTGTTGAATGTCAATTTTGCTGTAGTTATTTTTTTTTTCTTTGCTGCAGTATTACGCTACTGCATAGCTATCAATCTCTAAGATTTTCCCTTACCACTAAAACTTACGAGCAAATTTTTCCTAATTCAATCGCCGAAATCTAACAATTGCCACCGATTAAATGTGGCAAAAATTTGTTATTAAATTTTAGATGTAACAAAACCGTACAAATTGGCAGCTTTGTTATTCTATTAATGTCATGAAAACTGCAGGTGTAGCCTCTTCTTTCTGCTCAAAGTATTAAATAGTTGTTTTCGATCGAAACAACCATTATAAATGAAGTGTTAGGTGAAAATGAAAGAGCAGCCGTAAAAAGTTAGAACTCTGATTTTCTGGTCAGAATGGATGGGGAGGGGGGGGGGGCTATAATTTTTTTTCACTTCCTTTATAATGGCTGTTTTGTGATAATGGAAGCCATCAGTCCATCAGAAGAAAATAACTCGGTTAAAAACAAAAAATCCAAAATGAGATAATGATCAAATCCCCTACAAAATATTTTTCTGGCCACGGCCTTGATCGCAGACGTACAGCGTACATCCACAATAAAATTACAGTCTCGATATTGTAATAAGAAATGAGAGATAACTGGGTTCAGAATTCCTTTTAGTAATGAGTTTTTGATTTTTTTCTTTGGAATATTAATGTTGTTTACAAAATGTGTTACTACATCCCGCGATCCCCAAATATTTTTCAATAACTCATGAACAATAGCGCCAACTTTTGAAAAATATTGAATGGGGCTAAAGATGACTAAAGATGGTAATTCAAAGTCAAATTATGATTTCCCTAAGTAAAATGTAAAATTATAACAAATTACAGTGAAACCTCCCTCTGCGACCACTTCCATTAAGCTACCACCTCCCTGAACGATCATTTTTTCCTGGAACGAAATTTATTCCCATAGGCTCAATACTAATTTTATCTCCATTCAGAGACCATCCCAGTTGAACTCCCTCCATGAGCGACCAATTTTTTTGAAGAAAATTAAACAAATTCCGTTTTTTCCTGGTCACTTGAAGAAGGTTTTATTAGACAAATAATTACGGAGAGCACATTATTCATTAAACATCTAAACTAAGTTTAGAATTTTTTTATTATTATTATTATTATTATTCCGGTAACTTTTAAGTGTTTAAACCCCTTTGGGGCTTTTTAAGGTAATGAATTTAACGCTGATGACAAATTAAGAATGACGGTTAATAAACTCCCCTGTCCTATTCTGTCAGGAAACTCTCAAAGAAATAGATAAATTAATGAAATCGTCATTATTTGTTCCCGTCCAAAAGAAAAATTGCATTTATTTACTGAACATTGAAAAGACTTGGAAATAAACTTTATAAAAAATAAAACCGTAAAATCAAAGCAAACGCCAATGTATTCATTTTTAAAACTCTGCAGTAATTAACTTATGTAATTAACTTTTATTTTGATACTTAAATTTTTATATTTTCTCCTAATGTGAAAACTAAACTTTAGTCACATTAATTGTTCCTTTTTTCAACAATTAAAATCTAGATTTAAACATGACCTCCATTAAGAGACCAGCTCTCGGAGCGATCAGTTTTATTTGGAACGGAACGTGGTCGCTTTAGGGAGGTTTTACTGTAATTATAATTTAATAAATTATTTTCTTACAACTTATTTCTTATAAATACATTAATATTTATTATAAATAACATAAAAATTGCTATTAAAAAGGCAGAAAACTAAATACAGTAGAGTCTCGAAAATCCGAGTCTCAAAAGTTCGAGGCTCCCCCTAATTCGAGAAGTCAAAAATAAAAATAAAAATTTCTATTTTTTTTTCCTTCACCCGAAAGAATGCATGGGAGATATTGTTTACTGGATAGCTGATTCTTGGGAAGAAGTTCAATCTACAACATTGAATATATTGTGGTTGAAATTTTTACTTAATGTGGTAACACCCACTGAGAATTTTAATGATGACGATGATGAAAGCATTGTTTTGAAAGATTTGGTAAAGGAAATATCTGGCTGTGAAAATCGTAATGCAGATAACGTTAAAAAATAGCTAAACAGTGATGAAAGGGTGGAAATAACTGAATCGAATATTGTAGTAATCATAGAAGATGAGGTGGAATGTAATGATACAGTGGGAAATGACTCCCTGCCATTTGAAAAATACTCTCTCATAGTGAAGGTTCTGCATCTTTAGAACTGGCTTTAAAATATGTAGAACAGAAAAATGAAGCTACCCTGCTAACATTAATCGTTTTAAGCGTTGGCTAGATATTGCATCTAAAAAGAGAAGTAATGTGTTAACGCTGCGAAAAAATTGAAATTTTTTTTTTAATTGTAAAATATCCTGTATTTTTTTTTTTTTATTGTAAAGTATCCTGTATATCCTTACAAAAGGAATAAAGGTATGTACATTTTTTGTCTTCCTAATTGAGTAAAATTATAATTGGTAAGAATTTTCTGCTTTTTCGGAAAATCCGAGTTTTCAGTAATCCGAGGTGGTGTCAGCCCCAATTACCTCGGATTTTCGAGACTGCTGTATCGAGAAATAAAACTAAACGTCATTTTAGTCCCCTTAGTCTCCTTAGTCATTTTAGTCTCGATTAATCAAAACATTAAAACGGGCAGCTAAATATGTAGGAAATTTGCTTTTGAGAGAAATTTATTTTTACATCCGCTGAGGGGCTTTCGATGCTCCTGTAAGTCTAATAGATGCCCTTACTATTTTTCAAACAAAATTATTTTGAGAACTTCAATGAAACCTAATTTTATTTCAGCGATTAAATAAATAAATAACGAAATAAATCAATGTGAATTGGCTGGGCTAGCGCCCCATGGGCCCATACAAGTTTGCGCCACTGCTCATGGATATTATTTTCGGATACTGTAATTTAAAGTCCAGATACAGTAGAGTCTCGAAAATCCGAGGTAATTGGACTGACACCACCTCGGATTACTGAAAACTCGGATTTTACGAAAAAGTAGAAAATTCTTCCCAATTATAATTTTACTCAATTAGGAAGACAAAAAATGTACATACCTTTATTCCTTTTGTAATGATATACTGGATACTTTGCAATTTAAAAAAAAAAATCAATTTTTTGTAGCGTTAACACATTACTTCTCTTTTTAGATGCAATATCTGGCCAACGCTTAAAGTGCATAACGTTAACAAGGGTGGTTTCTTTTTACTTTTCTACATATTTTAAAGCCAGTTCTAAAGATGCAGAACCTTCACTATCAGAGATTATTTTTCAAATGGCAGAGAATCATTTCCATCTATATCATTACATTCCTCCTAATCTTCTAATCATTTCTACAATTAGTCCAGGCATTAGGTGCTCAAAAAGGACAAATAGGGGAAAGTTTTGGTGTAGTTTTGATATCTGGTGCCTTTATGTTTTGTGGGTCACTGAACACGATTCTGAAGTTTGCCAACAAAATTTATCCCGGGAAATACGTTTTTTTGGCAAAAAACGGGAAAAAACGGGATTTTCTTTGTTTTTTTTCCAAATAACATCAAAATTATACATTTTACGTAAAAGTCTTCAGTGCATAAATTAAAGAGGATAAAATTTCCTACATTTTATGTATTAAAAGTTTTTTTCTCTGATCAATGGTTTAGCCGTGACAACGCCACAAAAATGGGAGTGAAAATCAAAAATTCAGAGAAAACGGGAATTACCCCGCTGTACGTAGATTTAACATGAAAACTGACATTTTACACAAGCATTGACTATAAATTATGCTAAAGATTATATGAATGACTACATCTTACAATGAACTGGCTGGTAATAAATAGGACGACTCATTATGAATCATTATTTAATTATAAGTAAACATGTACTTTAGTAAGTACATTTATTTAAAAAAACAAAAAAATATTATTTCCGCTTTCTTTTACTTGAGGGTCCCTGCTTTTTACCGACATCTACAGCATAGAAAATAGATGTGTAGAATTAGTGAGTGTTTTTATTACTACCAACAGTATAAAATAAATGTTTTTTTAATAAAAAATATTTGATACCTTCTGGCATGACTTTTTCTTGACATTTTAATTCAAGTACCTTTTTTTTTTTTTTTTTTTTTTTTTTTAAATCAAAGACAGCAGAATTTAAGTTAGTCACACAAATAAACTTTTCCACTATTATGCAACGGCAACAAGATTTAAAATGTAACAAAAATGTGAATTTGGTTCAAAATATTTTGTTTATAGAGGAAAATTACAATGAAGAGCACATGAAGTTTTGCAAAAGTGAAATGTTTAAATTTATGGCCAAATTTGGACAAAAATTTCCAGTTGTATGTAGATATATCGGGACAAAATCATTTAAAATATATTACTTGGCTGCAAATTCTGAGTGGTTACAAAATTGATCCAGACAAATTCTCCAAATTCAGATTTGATACAATGCAAAACATAATGTAGGCATTTTCTCATGATATGTTAATCAAGATATCTTATGATTCCCTATCTTTACATAAGGTTCCTGTTAGGTTTCCTGTAAGGTTTGTGCAGAAATAAATATGAATATACAACAGAATATGCAACACAGCAATTTTCATTAATGGTGTCAAATGTTTGTCCCATACCTTAAATTTTAGAAAAAGAAATTTTAGAATTTGTTATAATGAAACAAAAATAGTTTTATCAATTTAGCTTCCATACCGTTAAAAAAGTATCATTAAAATTATCAAAAAGAACGTAAAATCATGCGTAAATCAGATTATGTAACATTTTTGAACACATTCGGGCTACTATAATAAAACTTCATAGTTTAATAACGTGAAAAACGATGTCTAAGTAATAATTTGTAAAACATATAACACGTTTGAAAACACAATTTCAACCAAAATCGAAAAAATAGCTGAAAATTTTGTACATCCCTGTATATGAACTATAGATTTATCATATAATTCACAATGTGCTAAAGTTTAGAGCTGTTAGTGAACGCATAACACAGTTGAAAATTCCTCGTTAGCAATTTCCGGCAATAAGCGGGTATATAGATGTCTTGTGCAGCCCTATATATGATTTATAGAATTTATACACGCTAAATAGTATGCAATTTTTAAAATTTAAAAAGTGTTCCACAACTGAAAATGCATTTCCATCAATTATTGTTCATACAGAGAAAAATATTTTGTGATATTTTGGATTTATTCTGTGTCCCCCTGTATATGAAAGATCAATGACACATCATATTCAACAGTACGCATCTTATAGAGCACCTCGGAGATATATGTCAATTTAAATACTTTTGAAAAGGTGTAACATGAACAAAATACACCACAAACAATTTTTCTCCATAAACCGTAATGTAACATAATTCTTTTTAGTGTCCCTGTAAATGATCGATAAATAATACCCATACCATATTCTATAAGAAATCATCTTGTAGTGCACTTCATAGATATGTATATAAATTTCAAAGGGTTTGAAATTATGAAACATTATTGAAAAAAAAAAAAAACACAAACGATTTTTCCCCATAGGCCGTAATATAATGAAATACTTTTGAATGTCCCTGTAACGAAATTATGACTGCTACACGCAACATTTTACAATACCTAACATTCAATAGTGAATATCAATAACATTTTTCAATTTCATGGCGATGCGACTATATTGACGACAAAAATAATTATGGCCAGCTAGAATCGGTAAATCACCCACCGTGCACTGCCTAATTCCCATTTTTTCAGAATTTTTTATTTTCACACCCATTTTTGCGGCATTGTCACGGCTAAACCATTGATCAGAGAAAAAAACTTTTAATGCGTAAAATGTAGGAAATTTTATCCTCTTTAATTTATGTATTGAGGACTTTTGCATAAAATGCATAATTTTGAACTTATTTTGAAAAAACAAAGAAAATCCCGTTCTTTTTCCAGTTTTTTGCCAAAAAAACGTATTTCCCGGGATAAATTTTGTTGGCAAACTTCAGATTCGTGTTCAGCGACCCAAAAAACATAAAAGCACCAAATATCAAAACTACACCAAAACTTCCCCCTATTTTCTACCAAATGACTGGACTAAATAGTCGATTCCGTTATTTCGTGCATTTGACCACTTCTTAATGTTATCTGCATTACAACTTTCACAGCCAAGTACTTCCTTTACCAAATCTTTCAAAACAATGTTTTCACCATCATCATCATTAAAATTCATAGTGGATGTTACCAATGTGGTAAAATTTTCAACCATGATTTATGCAGTGTTGTAGATTGAATTTTCCCCAAGCATCAGCTATCCAGTAAACAATATCTCTCATGCATTCTTTCGGGAGAAGAAAATAAAAATTGAAATTTTCATTTTTGACTCCTCGAATTAAGCGGAACATCGGACTTTTGAGACTCAGATTTTCGAGACTACTGTAATTGAATAACGTTTTATTATTTTCTTATAAAATAACTGTATCTCTCAAAAAGAGATGCCAAAGTTTTAAACGAAATTTGAAGGCTTCCCTATATCCACAGAAAGGAAATAATCAGATAGTCAACAACGACAATCAAAGATGTATTGCCATTAAAGGACTTTTTTTTTTTTTAAGAAAAAAAAAAAAAAAAAAAAAAAAGCTAGTTGAAGTTTAATATTTGAAAATTTTACGCAAGTAGGAGAGCAAATTATTTCCTGATTGTAGCATAAAATTTAATCAAAAAGGAAAAAAAAAAAGGTGGTAATGTAAGAGGAAAGATAAAAGACTTATTTGAGATCAACCTTATTATCGGAAATTCTGTAATATAAATATTTTCAGGGAGTACAAGACCCATAAATTTGCTTTCAGTAGATTAATGCAGGCTGTAGGCGTTATTCAATTGAATAAAATAACATAAGAAATAAAATTAATAAAATAAAACGAAAAGCCAGCAACTAAATGAAAGTCAGACAGCGAAAAGAATTAATAATTATCAAAATACAAATGGCTAACAATCAACTTTTGAACTTGGTTCCATAAATTAAGAAAATTAATTAGAAAATGGTTTTCTTTATGTGATAAATCAATCCTGACAAAAGGCATTGTGGCTTGAAAAATAAACATGCAGACAATGTCTTTTCATGCAAGTCTATTCGAGTTGAATAAAATAAAGTGAAATTCAATTTTTAAAATCTATGTGAATGAAATATTCAGCAAGCAATATTATGTTCTGATTATTATATTTTTTTAGATTGAGGTGAACTAAAATAACAGATGCTTTAGATATTTAATATCCTGAACTCACTCACCTAGATTGTCTGAATCAAAACAATGCATTAAGGCTGTTCTTAACTGGTCTGCTCAACAAGCGCAAAAAGTTTTGACACATTTACAAATTCATTTTTTAACGGAAAGGTGTAAAATTGGAAAGCCTGGCAATGGAAGTGATTTGGAATTTTTTTGGAACTGTTTTTTACATTTTTTTATCAAATAATTACCTATTAAGTTATAAGGGATTTTGATCATGTGATAAACACGTTTTTCGCCCGCTCTTGAGTGCTTTTTCTTCCTTCGCGCGGAAATTCGGCTCAAAACGCCCACTTTGACACTATTTTCTGAAAGATCTATTGCGTTTGCAAAAAAATGGAAAAAACAGCTCAATTACATAGTTTCTGAACAACAACACCAGCTAGTTTAAGGCATTTTCGAATAAAAATAAATTAAAACTTATGTCAGAAAGTTGCCCTTTTGGATTTGAGAAAATTAAATTAAATTATTAATATTAAATTAAATTAACAATTTAATTTAAATTATTAATTTAAATTATTACATTTTTTTTTTTAGGGTTTCGTTCATCTTACGAAACCCTTACAGTCTCGCTTCTCTGTCTACGCTCGTACTCGGAAACTATTTAAGTTACAGACTTGTTTTTTGTTTGTTTTTTTTTTCATATAGAGCTGAACCCTATCATACACAAAATCATAAAATTTTGAAAAAGTATAACATTATTTTAATTAAATGAAATTGTTCTTTTTCGATTTCAAAACATAATCAAATTCAAAAAATTCAGCAAATATCGCAGGGGACCGATAGCGCCTCGGTAAGGCATACGTCTCCCACACAGTAGATTGTGAGTTAGGCAGAACTTTAAAATTTTGATTTTTTTAATACACTTCATTTTCAGACGGATTTAATTAAAATAAATTCCCTTTTTGACAATTTTAAAGGTTTATTTGTTTATTTTTTATTTATTTATTTTTTTTACGCAGCGGTAATATTTTTATTTCAGTCAGAGAAAATCTGATATTTCATTTTTTAAAAAGTCCGGTTAGTTATTCACTTATATTTTTAAAAAATTGCACATTTAGTAACAAATAATGTTTAACATGTCAGATGATATAATCAAATCCAGATTTAATATAAAAAATCCTCATTTTTAGTAATTCGTTACACAGCAATACATATTGGATACATCTGCAATATTTTTTGTTTGCTGCTTCCATCTACGGGCATTTTTTTGAAATAATAAACTTGAATGGATAATTTCTTTCACGTTATCTATAAGCATTTTTGAGGAATTGAAGGTATTTTTTTTTCTTTTTATTTCAAATTTTAATCCATGTTAACATTCTTCTTGGCGCCTAGTGAGTTTTTGAAAAGTGAAAGAATTAATATGGATTTTTCTGAATTATTTCAGCATTTTAAATATATTTTAAACAATAATTTGCTTTTAAAAATATTATTTTTTATTTATACCTCCACTAAATGTTTGAAATTGATAAATTTAAGAATATTCGGATTTTTTAATTGTATGTAAATAATTTTACTTGAATATTTCTAATTTAATTCAAATATATATTTTTATTTATTTTAAAATTAGATGTAATGGTGCTGCCATTTATGTAAGAATTAAATAATTATAAACTAACAATTTTTATATATTAATTTGAGGATAGGGTGTTTTAAAAGGCATATTTAACGAAACCCTCTGTGCGATCTGCGATTACACTTACCCACTTGTTTTTAAGATCATAACGGAAAAGAGAAATAAGTATCTTTATTTGTTTACTTATTTTCCATTACTTTTATCACTGACAGAATGCTAAAAGCTGTAACGGAAAAGTTCCATTGTTGTCTTTTTAGAAATAGACGCTCTTTTCACAAAAAAAAAGGTGTGACAAACTAAAAAAGTTGTAGAATACACTACAACAAATGTTTTTTATAAAGGAAAAGAAAGTAATCTATTTATTCAATCTGAAATACTGGATAATTCTTCCATTTAATACATTTTCGGAAGAATTATTGATTTTAATGAGGCCCTCGGAGAGGAGGGAAGTGAAACTGGGACAAACTACTGGGTCCCGGCTGTCTTAAAGGGCCCACGTATAATAATATATATATATATATGTATAGCATTTTGCTACCGACTTTCAGATATTTAGGCGACACCAGTACACCTCGACATAAAATGTAGTAGAGCAATCAAAACCATCCATCCGTTATATTGAAAATATTGGATTGCAGTCAGGGTGGCGAGTAAAGAAAGGATCGAGATACATTGAGATAATTTTCCTTACGTAATGAATATAGAGAGTCATCGCACTTGAAACTGGTTTTATTGACAAAAAACATAGTAAAACACTTCCAGAAGTTATTCCATCAAATCTCAAAAATTGATCATCACTTCACAAAACTTTAGATGTTACAAGCATAGGATCTACACATTAGAACGTTTACTCTAAGCGACGCAAGTTAATAAGACAACCAGAAAAACGTAAAATCTTCCTCTCCTTCGCCGATGTAACGATATTTGTATTCCGAAAAACAGCGCGCGGACGGTTACAGAAAGGTAAAAGACCAATGCTAGAAGAGAGGGGGGAAGGATGGGACATAAAACAGATTACGATTCGATGGGAAAGGATGACGTCGATAATGAACTCTTTTATACGGCGTCAGAATTAAAGTGCAAATAGTGCTGGCGGACGCATGGAATTGTGGGTATAGAACACCAAAGAATAAATGATATTAAAACATTCGAAAGAAAGAGAATTTAGTTTTAGAATAAAATGAAAAAGTAATTTAATGGGTTTTATAAGATTAGGCGAATGGATTAAGGTTTTTAGAATAACAAAAGAATACGCAACTTTAAATGCATGAAATAAAAGAGAAAAGATATTAAGATATTATTAAAGATAGGTAAAAAAGGAAAAATATTAAGAATTTGGAATAGTTTTACTAAGAAAAAGAGGCAAAAATTTTTATTATTTGCATATATATTATAAAGGACTAACGTGTCTCTGCGTAAACTGACGTCATTTTGACGATGACAACACCAAACGATTAAATTTAACTTTTACTGCAATTTTTTTAAACTTCTAAACATCGCACATTTTCAATTTTTACACCGTCGAATAGGGGAAATTTTTACTTTCAAATGAAGTTTGTTTGAAAACTGTATCGTAATTTGATCAAAAATTCGTTATTTACTCGATTTTTATTGCTTTTAAAATAAGTTTCAGGCATGATTTTTTTTTTTTTTTTTTTTAATCTATGTCTATCACGTGCAGACGATTACGTAAGATAAATCGGTTTTGTACTTAAATTAATATAAACAGATCAGCATTTGTTTCCAGCTTGTATGACATAACGAAATTAAAACATTCATCAATCAATAAATAAAACAATAAAATATAAATAAAATACAAATTTAAGACGTGATCGAACTATGCACTTAATCCACTAAAATGGTCGTCTTCGGAGATTTCGTCGGCTGTTAACTCCTGGCGCGAGGCCAATAATAAACTATTGTTTTTAATAAATTTCAAAACTTTATTTAACCCTTAAATGCCTGGTGTTGCTTTTCGGCAACATACCCAATTTAGGCTCTAAAATACTATTAGAATAACATTGAAGCTATAATGCCTAATGTTGCCAATAAAATACATTATGAAGATATTATTAAATCGATTTTCAACATGTAGATGGCAACAATTGTGCTGTTTATGGATAAAGATAAATTTATTTTTTCAATTGTTGCTACTTGTTCTTTTTGTTTTGTCTGGAAGCTTGCGAAATACCCTATTTTGACCTGCAGTGAGCAAATAAAATTTATTTCTTATTATAGTTCCTAACATTCTTGTGTGTTAAATATGATAGAATTTTATGAAGGGAATTTTTTTTTTCAATTAAACACCAGTATTGCCGATTAGTAACAAACTGTTTTTTAGCCGTAAACTATACTTAAAACAAAATATGATTTTTTAAAGTATTTTTCCCATGATTTATTTAAAAAATGAAAGCCGAAAAACATTATTACAATGATTTTTGAAAAATCAGGCATTTAAGGGTTAAACTAATTACTAGTTTTCATATAAATATGATTTTTGTGCGCATTCTAAATAAGTATGTTAAATATAAAAAATCTAATATAATTATCTATTAAATAAATGCTTTTCATCTATTCTTTAACTCGGGTGCGGGTATATCACCTTGTATATATAATAGCAAAGACATATACTCGAACACATTTTTTACGAAAATTTTTCCTAGTAAAAATAACTAACAGAATAAAGAAATTAAAAGTCAATAATAAGAAAATAATAATGGCTTCTAAATAGTTCAACTGATAGCAGCAATAATTATATATATATATATATATATATATATATATATATATAATAGCGCTAAGTGTATAACACTTCCGGAGTGAACGCATCCGGATCCCACTTTGCTTTATAGTATTCCATTCAGCCATTTTTATTCAAAATTATTTTTTCGAATAAAACTTCATAAAAGTTACATTTTTAGGAACATTATTCAAAATAAATTAACATTTGAGGGATGACTTACAGTCAATTATGTATATATTCTGAGACAACTTCAGTTGAAATTAGTCTGGCAGCTCAATCTCCCCTTCCATAAGTAAACATTCGTTTGTATCGCATTCATTATGAACTTTTATGCTTTGTTGGCGCCATCTATCGGTAGTTAAAATAAAAAAAAGTTTCTTTTGAAATTTTTTGAACTCTGAAGACATTGGAAAAAAATCAATAGTATTCCTTATAAAATATAATTAGACTATCAGGAATATATAGTGCCTTGTAGTATATATATATATATATATATATATATATATAAAGAAACCTGTAATAAAATTTGATAATTAAAATGATCTTCTATCACTTAAGTAAATTGCAACTATTAATTGCATTAACAGATTTTTTTCTCAAATTCTTTTATTAAATTACAAATTTATTTCCCCTACAAAATACAAAACTTTATTTGCATTGATATATATATATATATAAATCTGTTAATGCAATTAATAGTTGCAATTTACTTAAGAGATAAAAGATCATTTTTGATCATCAAAATTTATTACAGGTTTCTTTATGCATGTTTAAAAAAAATCAGGATTTAATCTGAGTTAAACTTTTTTAAAATTTAAGTTACATAATTATTATTTTGGCGCCAGTTATTGACAATTAATCCATGAAGGACTCTTTTTTTTCTGATTCATAAGAAATTGTAGGTTATTGATTTTTTTAAATGCAATGAACGAATACGAAAGTTAATTGACAATATATTTTAAAATAGCATTATTAGTACAAATTTGCATGTTTTTTGTGAAATAGTTCTTCATATTTTGTAAGTGACGTTCTTCTTTGCAAATTAAGTTTCACTGAAAAATGGGCTGTTTTTATAACTATTTTACCCCAACCTGAACCTAGGATAAAATTCATTTCTTCATAATTCTTTTTATAATGCAATGCTATATCATTCTTTTGAAAATGCAAACACTTCATTCTGACGGGTTATCTTCTAGTAATAACAATATAACTTTAGTGTGAAAGAGAATATTCTTAATCGTTATAAACGTAACAATAGTTACCAATGTTATCTGTGTGAAATAACTCTCTAAAATAATAATAACTTTGAAAAAGTCAACAACGTTCAGATCAGTTTCTTGGATAATAATTAAAACAGGTAAGAACAATAGAACAGAATAACATGTAATATTAATTTTACAACATGTAATTCTATAGCATCATTCAGTTCAATCTAATATTTAGTGTGTTACAAGTAAATTACGAAATGAACGTCAGGTCTGTGGACATCATAATGGACCGGTAGCCAGCAGCACAGACACATGGTTCATACGGATACCGTTATTTCTCCAGGAAAACTACCAGTATCTTTTTATAGAAAAAGAAATCTAGGTTAAACGCGCAAAATTTCGTATTCTTTTAAGAAGAGATTTGTTGGCAAAAAAGCCGCCTCTGCTCTGCACAGTAAGTTACGCGCGTTAATACTTAGATAAATAAATAAATATTATTTTGTTTCTGGCCATGAAAATACATTTAAATATAATAATAATATAGGTAATTTCTTACCTTTATTTTTCTTCAGCAGCAGCAATCCTCATATCGCAGCTTGACACACATTTTAAATGCGGTGGGCACGAGTTATCCATATTGCACAAAATCCTATAGTGTACAAATAGAAAAGTGGATGTTTAATATTTTATCTTATTTATAAATGATTGCACTCTTGACACCTTTTCTTTGGTTTAAGAAATTATATTAGTAAAACTAACTTTACATTTTCAGTTAACAATTTACATATTCATTTAAATTATGCTGCCTTTTTGCAGCAGTAAATTTTTCATTACATGATTACTTAACGGGATCTACACAACTACAACTAACTTAATAATAAAAAAAAGAGTTTTTTTGAGTCGGAGTTCTTTGATAACGATGATGTTGACGTCAGACAGCTGCAGCATGCGTGGGTTGATATATAAACAAATTTCACAAACATATTTCACTTATTAATATCATTATTTATTTGTAATTGTATAACTTGAGTAGGATAATTTAGCTAAAATAGAAAAGTTTGTTTATTACGGAATAGCATAATTTTGGAAGATATAAAAACAGAGTTGATTATGAAATGATTTACTGCTACTAAATTATTTAAGTATCATAAGGTTTTTGTGTGCTTGAAAATTATTGCTTGTTTAATGTTCCGAAAATAGATTACTGTCAATATCTGAGAGGGTTATAAATCCATCAAGATTTTCTATAAGATAATACTAGAGCCGAAAATTTTTCTGGTCTGTAAAATTCAAGGAGGCGTGGGATAAAACTCGATTCCCATATTAAAACGCAATCGCTCTGTGGTGGAAAACACCTAAAAACCCGATTTTACCGGTTGACTCGTTGGTTTACCATTGTGTTTTCCTGCTTCCAGTCAGCCATGTTTTCATACCTTTGGGTGCAGGAAAACGCAATAGTAAACCTACGAGTCGACCGCTAAAATCGGGTTTTAAGGTGTTTTCCACCAAGATAAGACTTGGCGTATCTTGGACCGATTGCGTTTTAATATGGGAATTGAATTTTAGCTAATTCTGGAATTTGAGCCTCCAAATCGATGAGGTGGTTGTCTGTGCTGCCGGCTCCCGATCTATAACAATAAATACAATAGCTACACAATGTAAAATTTCAATTTTAATAAAATGTTTCTCGTGATTTGTAAAAATATCCTAATGGTGTTAGATAAACCCAAAACAACATAACAACCCTCCCCACACCCTCTTGAATTAGATAAAAATAAACGTTAAGTCTAGCACTGAAAATGTATGTTTTTGAAAAAGATCCACAAGTGAGAGGTCACAGTATTTCTCGATACTACATTAAAATTTAAGAAATTAAATTTCTGTTAATTTATAAATAAAGAAAGACCACATTTATTTATCTAATGTTGAATGTTTATACAACTTTTTTCATTGAAGTGGAAATATCAGTTAAGTTTATCAATGAATATCGCCTTTTACGCAAGTGCATAAATTTCAAACTTTGTACTTTAATGTGAAAGCATTGAATGCTAACATCGTCAAAAGGACAAATTTATCTGTGAGAAGGGAATTTTATAGACTGAACTCTGAATAGGGGAGGATGACTAAAACAATACATAACTTTTTGTAAGAATTTTGAAACATCATCCTACATACTAAAATGTGATTGTATGCAGCGTTCTATTGATTTTTTATTTTCTATAACTATCCGAGATTGATTAATGAACTTCCATTGCCACGGCTACGTTTCTGCTCATATCCAAGAAAATTTCCTTTTTACTTACCCATCATACATAGTACAGGGTAAGTGTCGTAATCGTTTTAAAAATCGAAAAAAAAAAATTGACGGATTTACACGTTTCAGACACTAGAGATTCCGGAAAACACATTTTTAGAAAGAAAAAAAAATTGCCGTCCGTCTGTCTGTATGTGTGTGCGGTGTGTGTCTGTAAACGCTCTATCTCCCGAACAAATTGAGATAGAGACTTGAAATTTGATGTGTACTTAGGAAGTAATTATGGGAAGAAGCCTATTAAATATCAGTAACCTCGATTATCTGAACTATTTTTTTCGGACTCTCGAAATATTCGTTCTGATAAAAGGCATACAAAAATTTTCGACATTTTTAATTTGAAGGAGTGAATATAAAAGACAATAAAAAAATATAAACTTTGCATAAAGAATGAATTCGATCGGATAATTAGTTGCCGAGATATTTGTAATCCTATTTTCACACTCTTCGATTTTTTATGACCCTGTATTTCATTCAAATTTTAATTCAAAGATATATTTTAATTGGAAATGAGACGGTTAATCCGGCGCAGTAAACTGTTAGTTAATAAGATTATAATTTTTGGAGTTATAAGGAGGTTTCTTTAACGCAATTCAGTACTACTCGATTATCCGGTCGACCCAAAAACTATCGCCAAACTATAAGATTAAATGCCAATAATGGCCTATCGTAAATATTACATTCACTTGACATTAAACACGTTACACGTGTTTGTTGCGTCATCAAGTGCTTTTTAATTCGACGTTTTATTTGTATTTTTATTAATCTTTTACTAATTTATTTGTTCTTTCGTTATTTAAAATAAGAATTATGCCAATCTATATATCTGTTCCGTCGCGAAATGCCGCCAAGTTTGTCTCCAACGTGGCGATATAGCGCCAAATTTGGCGGTCAAAATTAGCCGCCAAAAGTGACGCCAGCTTGGCGATATCTCTAATATTTCGAGAATTTCCATAGACTTCCATTGTAAATCAATAGGGTTTACTTGCTTAAAGAAAATCAACAAATTGAGATATTTTAATGCAACAAAAACTAATATTACTTAAGGGATTATATTAATTACTAGCCGCCCTTGGCGACCAGTTTGGTCTCCCTTAAAATTTATGTTTGGGAAAGCATGCTAAGCATTATATCATTTTACTTTTATTCATAATTTAATTTACTTGGACTCCATTAAATATAATTAATTTAACTCCTTAAGCTAATATTAGTTTTTGTTGTATTAAAATATCTCAATTTGTTGATTTTCTGTAAGCAAGTAAACGCTATTGGTTTACAATGGAAGTCTATGGAAATTTGGCGAAATATTAGAGATATTGCGAAGTTGGCGTCACTTTTGGCTACTAATTTTTGTCGCCAAATTTGGCGATAAACTTGGCAGCATTTCTCGACAGAACAGGGTCCTCCCTAATGGGTCCCTCGAAATGGCCACTTGGCATATAAAAAGTGAAGCGGTCATCCCGGAACTGTTGATGACAGTCAAATGCTTTGCGCTTTTATTATATAGATATTTAGGGGAGACCAAACTGGTCGCCAAAGGCGGCTAGTTTGTATAATTTTGCGAGTAGTTTGGCGATTTATATAATTTATCGAAATGGGTCGACGAGATAATCAAGAAGTACAAGAAGTACTCAATACAGTAATAGAGCATTATACTAAGTATTAAAAATATTTAAATATACGTTTAAATTGTATTTTGGAATTGCAATGCATTTTATAAATAGTTTACACATGTTTTATTTTCATAGTTTATATTATGCATATCCATGATGGGTAAGTATTACGGCGGTCCCCCAACGACTAATTTTCAAGAAGACGAAGAGAAAAGAGTTTCGTTTATTCTGCATTTTGAAATCGCAGCCGCCTAATCTAATATGAAGTTACAAAAAAAAAAAAAAAAAAAAGAGAAGAAAAATACGAAAGTTTTCACGGTACCTTTCCGGTTGTAACGGTATCTTCTGTTTAAAAAATATTAATATTTACTATTTCAAAAAGCATTTTTTATGAAAGTCTAATTTATATTAGTTTTCCCTGAAGTTTCAAACAGCCATCCCCGTTGAATATGAAGGGACTTCTTCGCGGTGCTTCTCGGCTGTAGCGGTATCTTTCCTTCTATATATAAAAAAAGGTAACGATTTGGAAATGGACCAACAAAAATCTACGTAGATCTTCCCGATACACTCCTAGATCGGCATCCACATTTCTTGTGATCGGGGGTCTTTCTTCGTTAATATTAAGAAAACTGTTTCATACAAAAATATGAAAATTGGTGCTATTATAGAGAAATGTTTGATAAACACGCTGATTCAGACAGTTTTTAAATCGAATAATTATTTTAAGAGATATTTAATGTTAAAGTTGGTCAAAATCGTTTCATAAAAAAATTTTATATTCGCAAAAACTATACATAGGAATTTAAATATTTTTTACATTTAATACATTGGAAGTTGGTGTGCAGACTGCATTTATTTTTTTTATTTGACTCATTTTTTGAGTATTTATCTCCATTTTAAATTCGAATTTTCAGCATTTCGAGAGATATTTTAAAAATATTTTAGAAAAGGGTATTATTTTCAACTGCTGCCCATTTTAAAAACAGCGCAAAGAACAATATTCCCTTCAAATTAATAAATTTATTTACACGTGGTTATTATAATCAGAAAAAAAACTTTCAAAGGAAAATTGAGTGACTACGTGTTAAAAATCAGGAAAGTATTGAAAATTACGTCATAAAAACTATAGTTACACATGAATTTTAAAAGAGAAAGAAATTTTTTAAATAATAAATTCATTATAATGCATTAAAAATCGCAAATGGAGGAAATTTACGTCATATTTAAAAAGGCCAAATAATTGACAGTTGGCAAAACAGTTTAAATTAAAAAATATATTTTCGCGAGACATTTATTTTATATTTTGAAATAATATTTTGAAATATTTTTTGAAATAATTAATACGTTTCAAGTACTATCGTGAAAGACAGCGCAAATAATATTTCTTTTCTAACAATAAAAGTATTTTCATGTGAATATTAAATACAGAAAGAAAACTTTGGGGAAAATTACGTCAGATATAAAACGATACATTTCAAATGTGTTATTTAAAAGAACTTTCTCACAGAGCTATTAAAAAACCGAGAGACAAAGACTCTGTTTACTTAATTCATTTTACATTAGCTTATTTTCAAATTTTTAACAATTTTTTTTTTAATTAAAGACGAAAACAGCCATTGTATCCCTTAACAAACGCTGATTTCGCCTTAAAAATCCCAATCAAAGAATGAAAACCCGTTTACAGGGAAATAACGTAGTTATATATTAATGTTTAAATATTTTATTTTTCATTCCTTTTTATTGAGAGAAAGGAAAAAATTAACTTACATTTGAAATGGTTTTTTCTGTACAAGATACAATATTAAATTTGGGAAAGGAATGAAAAATAAAATATTTAAACATTAATATATAACTGTACGTTATAAGGAAGATCGCCACAGTTTTTTAAAATTATAATTCATTCTTTTTAAAGCCGATGAAATCAGCCTGCTTTTAGAATCTGGGGTGTCGGAACGGGGGGTTGGCGAGCGTAGTTCGTAGGGGGCCGAGCCCCTAGTGGTTAAAAAAAAAATACATTAATATTTATTATTTAAAAATATTTTCTGGCAATCGTTAATCGCAATTGCCGCGGACACCACCGCCAACGATGCCTTGCATGATATCATTTCGCGTTTTAACAGTTTTTCGTTTATTTTCACTTTTCCATTTTCAGCACTCTGAAATAGCATTCGTGTTATAAAAGATGGCAAAAAAATTGAGCGGTGGTCTTTTTTTTTTTTACTATGCAAAAACAGGCCTCAGTATGCATAGCACCCCCGGGTGTACACTCAGTTGTAACCGGTGAACCGGTAACTCAGTAAAACCGGTTTTCACGTGATTGAAATTGCTTATAACTCGATGAAGTAATTTATTTATTAAAAAAAATGGAAAACTCATTTCGATTCCAGATCGCTTTAATAATCAATTCTGCATTTTCTGCCTTTCCATTCAAAAATTAATTAGTAAATGCTTCCAAAAGTTTTGTGCTTGTTGAGCAGTGCATTTGAGAACCGTCAAACCGATTTCTAATTTCCCCATACAGGAGACAAAATTTAAGGTGGAAATTCAAAATTTGAGGTCTCTCAAATATGGGGCATTCTCAGAATCTTTTGGCTTTCAGGAATAAAAATCTGGCGAAATTAAACTTGCTAAAATAACATTTTAATCTGATAGACGAATGCCTTAATGATTCAAAATAAAGAAAAAATGGTCAGCAGCGAATTTTTTTTTTTATTTAACTGAGGTTTAAGTTAAACTTGCGAGTTTAATTTTCCTTACCATTTTACCACTAAAATTTTTTATCTTCTTCTAAATTTTTACTTATAATGAATTTGCATAGTACCCACAGGACATTCAAATAAGAAATAATAACAGTGTAGTATTTTTAGTACAAAATTTTGGTATAACATTTTCTTAAAGGGGTGTTAAAGAAGGGACGGTAAGGTAAAAGAAGGGTACGGTATAGGAAAAAAGGGACGGTAAGGGGAAAGGTAAGGAAAATTACCACCTATTTTTAGGCAAATCATGTTAAGACTAAGTGATAGCCACAATGTTCATTGATTTTTAGAAACAGTTATTTACATTGGATTAGATTTTTAAAAAATTAATATACCTCGAAAAGTGCAGGAATAAACCTTGGGGACGGTAAGACTACCAATAAAGCCACGATGCTTGAAATTGATATTTAAATGCTGATTTAAATTCTGCAGTAAATTTCTTGTTAAAGAATTTTAGACATTCTTTCTCTAGCATACTTCTGCATGAGAAAAAACTTGAAAAAAATTCTGTGGCTGCATCTGAAGTTATTTTCTGTGTAATTTTAGAAGCGGGACGGTAAGGAATCTAAAATTCAGGGACAGAGTTAAAAAAGTATTAACAACCGTAAAAATGTGTGCAAGTTAATTTTTTGTTACATATTTATGTAAAAAAATAGTCCCAGTTTCGGAAAAAGAAATTACATCGATTTACTTTTATTGAAACAATTTTATACAGACAACTCCAAACTTAAAAATCAGCATCAGGGACACGGGACGGTATAGGAAATTCCTGGATATTTGGATTCCCAACATCGTCCAAAACTTATTTATCTCGTTAATATTGTTATGCAGTCATGCAATGGGATGTTCCCCAGTATATGAAATAATTTTTAAAAAAATTACAAGAATATGTACTAAAATAAAAATTATTATTCAGGGACTTAAAAGTCAAAAGATTGGAGAATGCCCCATATATGGACGCAAGTGGCGTCGTTTCCTTCGCCAAAAGTTCAAATTTTCAAATGGAAAAATAAAGTAAATTAATAAATAAATGGAATATTAGGCGCTGTGCATATAAATCTCCAAAATTTAAACATTCCATGCAAATGTCGTTATATAAAATCTGCTTTGGGAACGAACGTATGCTACTAATACATAACCAACTATTTCATTCATGTACAAGTATTACGAAACCAATTCAGACATGCAAGCGATCAAGTCCTAGGTCAAAGTTAATCCATTATCGGATAGGTATTGATGAATCCGTAACTTTTGAAATCTAATACGTCTGCTTAATCGGTTCTCATGCAACCTTGTAAGGATCAAATTATAGGCGATTATGTAATTGCTCTGCTTACAAAGTGGTAACGCGAACCTTCTTTACGTGAATTTTGCCCTAAGATGTAGAGAATCAGCAATTTTGAAAGTTTGAATGAATGGATCAAAGGTAAGAAGTTTAATAAAATAGCTAATTTCTTTTTTACTCCTGAAATGTTTTGAACGATTGGGTGTAACCGAGTCGTTCTAATAAAAGAAAGTATTTTAAATTCCAAGCATTTTTTAAACGGTTTTGAATCTTCAGCACATTCAGGGCCTCGCTAAGGGTAAGGGGGGGAGCCTACCCCCAAAAAATTTCTCCAAAACCTAATACGTGAAGGTAAGGAGTAGGCTAAAATATATGTATCTTTTAGAATTCCCTAACACTTTAATAATAATTAAATAAATGTCCTTAATCTTTAACTGATGTCACAGGAATTGTCACATAACAAGTGTGAAGCGGTCTGTGAGACCGCTCCATCGGAAGATGAATAAAAGACGCGATTAACTCATAGGATGGTGTTTTTGTACTAAACTATTTGTACGGGACTGTTAAAATTCACCTATTCAAAAATCTGTATGGTGATAGTACTAAAGTTCCAAACGAAAAAAAATTTCGGTAGTGTTTGTAGTTAAACTGAAAATTGCAAGTTAAACTATAAAAATTTAAAAAAGCCGCGGTCTGAGAGACAAGTAACATCAGTTAAAGGTTAAGTGGACCACTACTGGTGCGTCTACCTTAGTTTCATACAAAACTTTTAGACGGATGGAAGGAAGGAGTTGGGGGAGGGGGGGGGGTGTTGTCGGAAAGCCTTGATCTTCTCCGATCGAAGAAAAATTTCATGGTTTAACACACTTTTTTAAAGTAGAAAGTGCATTAATATTTTGAAAACGTTTTATCGGTGATGTATTACTCCCTGCTACCAAATTTGAAAGCTGCATCATTCATTCACCTAACAACATTATTATAACTCCTGGAAAATAAACTACCGCCCGAATCACCATTATTACTCAAAATTAGTTAATGTAGTATTTAATAGATGGCGTTACGTTACCGAAATTGATTAAAATGACATGAGTAAATTTTTCAAGGTTGACAAAGTGAATGAACAATAGAAAAGCACATGTTACGAAAATGATTCATGTATCGTCGGAAGCTAGTGGCATGAATAGTTGTTTCTTGACTTTTAATTCATATCTTTTGATCGTATTTTGCCGCGCTGTATCTGTTCTGTATCTGTTTATAGTTCATTGAACTTTCATTATTCGTTTCTAATGAGATTTGTTCAATCACGACTGTAATGATTTTGTTTTCTTGCGCTTTATTCTTATTGAGAGCTCGCCTTGTATCAGTGAACAGAAGGAGATAGAAAAGGCTTCTTCTTTCTTTTTTTAACCGGCATTACAGAGAGAACATGAGAGACATGGATCTCTCTCATCTAAAATCTCACTTGTCACTGTAATGTCAAGGTTAAGTAATGTTTCCTTTGGGATCAACGTCAACATACAGTAAAACCTGTGAAAACGAAATTGATAGAATTGGTTGGTTGGTCGCGGGCATTACGGTCATCTTTTGCACACAAGAGCTGAACAGACCGGGGCCACCGCGGTTCTCAAATACCCTGCTCAACAGCACAAAACTTTCTGACACATTTCCTGACTCCGCAGTCCATAAAATTCTCGCGTCTGACTGTTGAAGCGATTTCGAATCGAAACCAGTTTTCCATTTGATAAATAAATTACTTATCGAGTTATAAGCGATTCTGGTCACGTGACGACAAGTTTTTCGTCCTGCTCGAGCTGCCATGTTGGGAATTCGGTTCAAAACGTCCACTTTAAGAGGCTACTTCAGTCAAAGGAAAAGACCCGTTCGCTAATGCTAATCCTATGGAAGAAATTTATAAAGATATCTCGGTCGTATTTCAATATTTTTAAAGGATTTCTTTTGCATTGTATAGTTGAGACTAATCTGTATGCAGGCCGTTGTTTACTTTTTCGATTTTGTTTACAGGTATTTCTTATGAGGACACTTTCATTTTCGGAACCGGTTTCGAAAGAAAAAGCATCCTCATAAAAAATATCTGCAATCAAAATCGAAAAAGTAAAAAATGGCCTGCATACAGATCGATCTCAACTATTCAATGCAAAAGAAATCCTTTAAAAATATTGAAATGTGACCGAGATATCTTTATAAATTTCTTCCATAGGATTAGCATTAGCGAATGCGTCTTTTCCTTTGACTGAAGTAGCCTCTTAAGGGGATTCTTTATTACTCACTTGAAAACACACGTTCCGTAATGTTAATCCTATGGGCAGGTTATTTTCGAATTTCTCGTTTCAATTTGAATATTTTTAAACGATTTTTTTTTCTTTTTTGCATGGGATAGCTGAGCTTAATGACTCTTTTTTACTTTTTCAATTTTGGTTGCAGATTTTTTTTTTAAAAGGTACTTTCAGTTTCGAAACCGGTTTCTAAAACTAAAAGTACCTTTTTAAAAAAACGGAGCGGGTGTTTTCGAGTGAAGAATTCCCTTAACAGTATTTTCAGAAAGGTATTTTGCGTTTACCAAAAAGTGGAAAACGTTTTTCGATTACATAGTTTTTGAATAAAAACATCTGCCAATTTCATGCATTTTCCCGTTCATCCTACGTCATAATGTCATGTATCTTATTTGTTGCAAATTTTGTCTACTTTCTGAATTTCTAGATACTTTTTCCCTAAAACAATAAAAAAATTGAATTTATTTAGTTTGGGGGGCATTTTACCAAAATTTGGGGGGCTGCTGTGGCAAATTTTGTTGGGAAGTTAAAAATTCGGATTCAGCGACCCAAAAAACATATTGTAAGCCTTTTTCCAGAACTACCATGAATTTTGCTAGGTAGAGCCCCTATACGGTCTCTATTGGCTGGACTAAAAAGAAAAATAAATTTTTATCATCTGAATTAAGTACTTGGAAAAGATTAAATTTTAGAAAAGAATTTTATAGTGACTGACAAACAAACTGATATTCGATATTTGTTTAAATATTTTTCTACGAGTATGTCTACAGTGCACGTTTTCATTTTATATCCGTGTACATATAATGTACTTTTGCATTATTGAGTATTTTTTTTCCTATTCACTTAATATGTTCAAGTATAATTTTCAAAAATAAAATCGGTTCGGATTAACCGGATTTTCGGATTAACGGGGTACGGATTAGCGGGGTTCTACTGTATGTAAAAGTTTTTCTTCATGTATTTTCTAAAAAGATACATTTTATTCGGAAATTTTGGTGCCAATGTGGCAATTAGGGATTAAAATTAAGTGGTTTCAAAATGAGCCACCGCCTTTCAAGAGTTTTTCAATATCTTATTGGACATCTACATTGTTTTGAATCTTTGCTGGATAATTAATTTTATTTTAGAAGTGGCAACATCTGATATTTTATTATCGTTTTCTATTTTGAACTCAAGCGAACTATTGATGGCTCTAATCAACTCTTTCTTGTTTCTGATGTATATACAGTCGTCCCCACTTAATCGGGTAACGGATAATTGCATACCCCGCTTATATGCATAGAATGCCGTGGAACAGAAACGGTCCCCATAAGGATAATGTTAAAAATACCCGTTTTATCGCATAACAACCCCCGGTTAATTGCATAAAATATCTCCAATCTAGTAATCCGGATTTTGTAAATTTCTGTGAATGCGATGAATGAAAAAAAATTTAAGAACAAATATTTCCTTTTTTTATAAAAGTTTGTTATCTATAAAATGGTAGAGCAGAAATCCTTATGAAAGAATAGACTTTATTCTTTTAATTCTTGAAAGCGCACCTGAGTGTTGATTTTGAAAAGGCGTGATTTTCTTTTAAGAGGCTACTTCAGTCAAATGGAAAGACGCATTCGCTAATGCTAATCCTATGGAAGAAATTTATAAAGATATCTCGGTCGCATTTCAATATTTTTAAATAATTTCTTTTGCATTGTATAGCTGAGATTGATCTGTATGCAGGCCGTTTTTTACTTTTTCGATTTTGATTATAGATATTTTTTATGAGGATGCTTTCACTTTCGAAACCGGTTCCGAAAATGGTCATACATATAGCGATTCAACATATAGCTTCATAGCGATTCACCCGCTGGTCATACATATAGCGATTCAAGATGCTAGTCTTTGAAAATTCTGTAATTGGGGGGGAAATACAAAAGGGACAGTCAAGAGAATAAAAGAACAATACTTAGCACCGGAAGTGGAGAAATGCAGTGTGCATTGGAAAAAACAAACTTAAACGATTTCGACGATTTGCAACGAATAAAGGATAAGTTGGCAAATAATGAAAAATTAAATGAATTAATGCGTAAATTTATTAATATTTTCAAGGGTTATATTTTGAAAACAAAAATTTGTTATTTTACTTTCTTTTTAATTCTCACTGAAATCACATATTATAATGAAAAATTAAACCATGTAATATAAAAAGTATTAATACATGACATTTTAGTATATACATCGTTATGCATAGAGTAATTATAAATTATAAATTATTGATTAAAATTATTATTACAATAAATAATTTTTAAATTATTGTGTAAATTGTTATTGTTCATTAATATTTATCATATCTGTGGTATAGAATCAAACGATAACCTATACTAATAACGGTAATTGCTGTCCTCGCTTAAATGCATACCCCGCTTAATTGCATACAATACAGTGGAACCAACTGTATGCAATTAAGCGGGGCCGACTGTATGTAAATATAAGCTGTAATGTAGTAATATGGGTCTGCTAAATATTAAATTAAATACTATGTGTGATATAGTTACAGTATTCATTCATCAAAATATATGTAGGTTTCAGACTACCAAAATTACAACAGACTGATTGGCAACTTCGGTAAAAAAAAACTTTGGAAAGTAAATTAGTTTCGTTGTATTTTCAACATATGTCTTTGAATTTGTTACTTTGCATTTATTATATGATGGATCAAGATGAATTTAAAACTTTAATCGAAGTTATGAATCAAAATATGCACAGCTGCTAATTACGCAGTTATTATTAAAATAAAAACCAGATTCCAAATAAACTAATGCTGATTCATCAAAAATTCCAGTTATTAATATTTCGCATATTCCATCTTTTAAAAGTTTTAATCCTTAAAAAAGAAAACTTAAAATATCGCCGCCGTTTCGAAAATTACTTAAAGATGAAATATATATGAAGATAAGCGTACAAGTGTTATTTAATTCAATAGGAGCATCAAACTTGGCAGATTTAATTGCTTCAAAAGGTCCAAATGAATTGCAATATGGTTGAACTCCTTAAAGTTTGGCACCCAAGAAAAATCTTCTAGTTTCTTACCATTACTTTTTATCAACTTATCGGAAAAAAAGGACTATTTAAAAAATGTGGCAGATTTACTGCATGATATTGCTGACAGGAAATTTACTATTGCCTGTGAATGTAGTAAAAAGTTTCTGTAGCTGATATTATCCCTGCCTTAGATCACAATTTATCCGCGGTACTAAAGACTGTTGGATCTGGATCAAAGAACAAATATTGCAATCTGAATTAACTAATTTTAACCATATTGTTAATAAAGCTATTGCACTTGAAGCTTCAAAAAATAGAAAGTCGCGAATTATCAAACTCGCAGTCACTAACATTTCAGTACAACGAGCACGGAAGTTATCAATTAAAGTATCTAAAAGTAATCTAAAGGATCTAAATCAAGCAATCTAAAAGAATGAAAATAATCCTTTAAAAATCACAACAAGAAGCAGAAAATATTGCACCAAATCGGCATATGAAGTCTAAGCAAAATCGCACTGATTTTGAAAAACTTGGCATAAATAATATGTACTTGCGGTGTGGGAATAATAACCATTTATGGTTGACGATTAAAGCTAAATAATTTAAAGTGTAAATTGTGCAAATCAACTGGGCATGTTCAAAAGATGTATATCAAAACATTACTCTTTGCTAAAAGATTACCCTTTCCAAAATATCAATTAATAAAATTAAAACATAACATGATCGTCGATTGTACGGTAATCGTATTTCGCAGCTGATGCTAAGAAATATTTTACTTCGGTTAAAATCGAAAATCGCTATCAAAAACTTGAAATTGAATAGCCTCAATTTAGCCATCTGATAAGAGAATAAATATGAATGAATACAAATTGAATAAAAATCTATCTGTGATTTACATTTATTGTTATTGATTTTCAATTATCGTGGAACGGTGGAAATTATTTTGTAAGTTTGATAAAAAGTTTTCTCGAAAACACTTTCTTGTCCTCGCTCCCCCCACCACCCTAAAAGAAATTTTAATTAACCTTTAACTGATGTTACCAGTCTCTCAGACCGCGGCTTTTTTCATTTTTTATAGTTTAACTTGCAATTTTTAGTTTAACTACAAACACTAACCGAAATTTTGTTCCGTTTGGAACTTTAATACTATCACCAGAGACTTTTGAATAGGTAAATTTTAATTATAACAGTCCTGTACAAAACGTTTAGTACAAAAACACCATCATATGAGTTAATCGCGTCTTTTATTCAACCTTCAATAGAGCGGTCTCACAGACCGCTTCACACTAGTTATGTGACAATTCCTCTGACATCAGTTAAAGGTTAAGTAATAAAAAAAAAACTAGCGTGTGAGAGTAGGGAAGAAAATTAAAACTTTGTTTTCATCAGATTGAATAGGAAGCATATGAAAATCTATTTAAAAAAAAAATAAAAAACAGTATGATTTAGATGAAGCAGTGATCCCTTCTCGTTTATCAAAATTCTGTAACTTTTTATGTAACCATTCTTACGTGATAAAAACCATTGTGTATTATCGATTACAGCTGGGAGTCTTATACATCACTTCGAAATGATTTAAGATTTTTTACAACAATCGCATCCAGACCGCAGCTGCTGGGTAAATTCTTCAGGCAATGTCTTTTATGCTATATTGCTTCTTTTCTTAATGAAGATACACTGAAGCACGCTTTTCTGTCCAGCCTCTATATGTGACCTGAATTGCAAATAAAGGTGACCAAATTATCACTAATATTCTAAGTACCATCTCAAATGAAAGCAAAGAAAAAAAAAAGGAAAGAATAGGATAGAATCCGTTTGGAAGAGTCACTGGTATTAGTATTCAGATCTCGTCAAACAGTATCATTACATTGCGCCCATTCGTTACCTATTACCGCTAACTGACAAACCAATTACCAAATTTGTTGCATCCGTCTTCCTAACACGCTTCTATAACTCTTGCCTGTGATTTGATAATTAATTCTTGTTTCGCGCTTCCTCAGCGTTTGGTGTCAGGTGTCAAGTTATATTACTCATGGAATTTACGACCTCTACCTCCATGAAGCAAATTCAATGATTCTTTACAAACAATAAAAGTCATGTGAGCAGAGGAATTATTAAAAGAAGATGTATCAACATTCTAAATATTATTACTTTTATTGCTACAAAATTCTTATAGCCTTATAGGCAGAAAAAGGGGGATAGATAAATATATGAAGTCACTTAAGGCTGTTCTCAACTGCTCTGCTAAACAAGCGCAAAACGTTTTGACACATTTACAAATTTATTTTTCAACGGAAAGATATAAAATTGGAAGGCCTGACTATGGAAGCAATTTTGAATCGAACTGTGTTTTCCATTTTTCGATAAATAAATTACCAATTGAGTTATAAGCGATTTTGATCACGTGACAAAGCGTTTTTCACCCTATCCTTCTTTCGCACGGAAATTCGGTTCAAAACGCCCACTTTGACACTATTTTCTGAAAGATCTATTGCGTTTTCAAAAAAACGGAAAAAACAGTTCGATTACATAGTTTCAGAACAACAACATTTTCTAGTTTCATGCATTTCTGAACAAAAATAAATTAAAACTTATGTCAAAAGTTGCCCTTTTGGATTTGAGAACAGTCTTAATTTGTAATTAAACATAATAAGAGTAATAACAAAATATATATTCCTAACTCAACAGCGCAATTTTTTCTAGTAGCTAAGTCAGTTTTATAAGGAAATGCATGAAACCTGCATCCTTTACTCCAGAAGTTTTTTGGAATAGAATGATACTTTTTCTTTTCCTATAAATATACAAAGGTTTTTTTCCCACTTTAAGTAATTAATTTGTTCCGAAAAATCGTCGATAACCCGAAAACACGTAAAATCAATTTATTTTAACATGCATAACATAAGAATACGTGAACTTGAAAGACAGAATTAGTAGGGGGTGTTTACTTTTTTCCGCTACTGTACCTATAACGGAATACTGTCTAAAACGGTGATATTCCAAAGCCCCTTCGAAAAGACTATCATATAATTACATATGCTAACAGGAAAACCTGTTTCAAACCTGTTTAAATTTTTCACCACCCTTTACGATTTCATCTTGACAGCAGGGTTGTAGCGGAGGGTATACGCCGTATACCTTCTGGATTTTTTTAAGGAACACCGTATACCCTCTGTTTCTCAAAAAGCTATAGTATATACACTGTAGGGTATACCCTCTGCCTTGAGCCTATACCCTCTGCTTAGAGCGTACGCCCTGGCCCTCTGCTTTTTTTACGACTACACCACTGCTTGACAGGTTTTACTATACGTTGTGTAACATGAAGAAAAATTCTGTACCCCTCCCGAAAAGAAATCCTGGCTGTGCCTGTAATCCAGTTATTTCTCAGAAAAATACCAGATAAGCTCTAAAATCATGTAATGTGTAAATTGAACGTTTACCTTTCATTGGAAAAAAAAAGAAAGAAAAGCAGAATTTGCACACTAATAAATAAAAATTCATTTATACGAATAAAATGTATCCAAGTTTTTTAAAAAAAATACAATAATGTGACGAAAGTGAATTTAGAAGAGTTAATAAAAAATATTTTACATACTTATAGTTAAAGATAATAAGTTTTGCCAAGGTGGAAAAAAATCTTTAGTTTGGTATATCCTATTTCTTACAATTTTTTTTTTTTTTTTATGAGTACACATGATCCTGTGGGTTCAAATTAACTTATTTTAATGACCTTCAGGTAATGCAAAATATAAAAAAAGTTAGTTCTGAAAGTACGTTACACAAATTATTTCACCTCGTTTTAAAATATTATATTTTTCCCTCTCCGAAAAAATAAAACCCATATTTATTGTGCTTGCGACCAGCAATTCTACTGTGGTAGACCGCTACTGCTACTTCAATTTTGTTTATATGTTATGCTAATAGATGGCGCAGCAAGTACACTATCCATTTTCACTGTATGATCTTTGGAGGAAAAGAAGATTCCTCTCTTCATCTCCATCTCAACTGTTTTGTGTTTTGTTTTATTATAATGAATGGAGAATGTCTATGCAGAAAGTCTGAGGCATGTCAAACTCGTTCACCTGCGCGGGCCAGATTAAGCAGTATATTCCAAGTCGCATTACAAAAAAGAAAAATATATATACTACCACGAAATTATTTTACTTTTAAGTTTCGAAAAAAAAAACTGTTTTGCAATATTTTTCATTTATTCAGTAAATTACGAAATTTGGTTGAATTTTCTAAATTGTATTTATTTTTAATAGTGATTGTAAATGCCGTTCTGATAATCTTGTTCTTTTCGTAATTTTGCTAAAGTTAAAAATAGCAAACGTTTCGTAGACAAGTGAGCTAGTTTACATTAGTTAAATTACGCCTGCCTAATTGTTGGTTATACATTGAGAAATCAGCTGGTAAACAATTCTAAAAATTCAGATAGCTTACATCCATAAATTTTCGGTCCAACATGGAAACACACTGAATTTCGATTAACAGTAATATATTCTAACAGTTTCAATATTAATCATTAGATGTGAAGTAAATTTCTTGCAATTCAAAAATCTTTTGAAATCATTTTTTAGTGCAGTTTTGGAAACACATTCTAAAAATTTCAGCTCCCGTGATTTTTGTATTAATGCCTAGCAACATTTAAAATGAAATAAAGTTTCTTTTTTGTTTTGCCAAAGTAATAAATGCCATTTGAAAATTTTAATACTATCAAACAGAGAAGAAGAAAGGGTGATGCGGATGCGGGCAGTACCCACGCACCAGGCGGCAAACCTGATAGGCGTTTCATTGATGTCATCGGTCATTACTATTCATACAATGGCTTTCGGTCGAATGATGAACTGCACTAAGTTGCCAAAATAGAGTTGCTGCAGCACTACTACCAAATAACATGGTGATATTATGAAATTCGCCTTGAAGTTTAAGTCACTAGGGTGATTTGTAATATCAGCTGAAAACTCCAGGTACTTTGTTCATTAGTAGTATTTTAATAATCTACATTAATATGTCCATTTAAAAAAAATGGTAATGCGAGTGGAAAATGCATCAAATTTCTGTATCTGTATAATAATTTCGATCTGTTTATCTTCACTATCCATAAAACTATTTATGATGATTAATCGGGAGCATTTTTCTTTTAGACATTTTAAGTTTGCAAACATAGTCCTGTCAGTCAATCCAGCATTTTTTCTACGAGTTTCCCTAATAATATATATATATTTTTTAAGTTGTGACCGTCTTTCTTGTGATATCCTGTATACAGATGTGCATAGTACCTGGTACAACACTTATGTATAACAATAGGTATGAAGTTTATTACCAATTACTTAAGCATAATTCACAACCAATTTCTATGGATATATAGAACCCCCCCCCCCCCCCTCCAGAATTATACTTACCCCAGAGTTTAGATACTCTAAGTCGGACCCTGTTTCTAACAACTGAATTAAACACAGGTGAAATTCCAAACGTGTTTGGCGGGCCAAATATCGCTCAAGTCATTAATGTTTGCATGTTTTGTTATTACTGGTGGCACTAAGGTTTTTGGCTTCTTACAGAGCAAAAAAATAAATAAAAATAAATAACTCCCACTTCTCACAAAAATGTAAACCTAAATTTACTATGATTTATGTTTTTCTGCAATTTATTCTATATGGAACTCTTCCATGGTAAGTCTGTATGGTTACCACTTTGAGACATTATGTGTACCGTGTAGAAAATTGCATATCGCTACCAATACTAAAGGGGAAGGGGATCATCCGGAACCATGATACCCAATTACAATTTAGATTTATTGGGTGAACATCTTGGTTGGATGTAAGATACTTTTGTGTATATTTTCAGCATGCGAATAATGGCAAGCCTTCATTTTTTGTCAGTAAATGAGGTTTGCCCGAAATTCGCCGCCTCGTGTCCGGCAGCTGCCCTGCACATGTAAATCCTGTGAAACATGAATGATGATTAACTTTCGAAAAATTAATGGAAACGTTACAGATAAGGAATCATTTAATCTCCTACTGAACATTCTTGTGAATTTAAACTTGCAACTAATATTATATAATAATAAGTGCAGTGAGGTCATCCCGATTGCGATATCGAGGGATGGGGACTACCACTAGAAGATTAAACGTAACCCTCTCCAGCCGCTCTCATTTTGATTTTCTCTTTCCCTTGGAATTATCAGCTGGGTTATCGACTTTAGCCATGAGTCGAATTCACTTTCTCTCAAGATGATAAAACAAGAAACAATGTAAAGTTCCAAGGTCAGACGGAAGTGTGGCGACGTTGAATTAATGAATGGCGCGCATTTTATCGCTTGCGTTGGAGGGGAGGAGGTAGAAATTAGAATTGAAAGTTCTACCGTTATCGCGTTCGACAGGTGTAGGCTCTTCAGAAAGTTTCCATGTATTGTTAAACGGCTGCGAAGTATTGTTCTAGACTTGCGAGACGTGTATACGACGCGAGATTAAACTGTATAGTTTCTGATTAGTCTTCTGAACCGTCTTCGTAATCTGTTATGTAATACGCGGGTAGAAAATGGAACAACAAATGTTTTAAAAAAAAGGAAAGTGAAATCGAACACTACTTGAAAAATATTAGGGAAAAATTCAGATGTTTGATAGCTTGTGAGTAATCAATTTTTCCCACGCGTTAAAAGTTGCTACAAGTCATCCGACTTTTTAGGTTAAATTTACGTTTGCATTTTTCTGAAGAGTAGGCAGCTCCCCCCCTCCCCCCCACCAAAAAAAAAAAAAAAAAAAAAAAAAAAACGTTCGCGAATGCTGCTACACTTGGCACATTTACGAACTTAGTTGGCAAATTAGTTTAACACTTTAATAAAAACGATAATACACTTTTTATTTCTGATATACTTGGCAAAAGTTACAAATATAATTGGGAATATTATTAAACTTTTAACAAATAAGAACTATAGTACTTGTTCTAATTATTGTAACTTGGCAAAATAATAAAACTAGTTGGCAAATGTCGATAACTAGTATTTATTTTTGCTTCTCAATGAGTTGGGAAATACTGAAATTTGGCTTGGCAATGTAAGGCCCCTCCCCTCCCCCCCTCCCCCAATGAAAAGTCTTAGCGATGGCCTTGAGGGTAGGTAGGGGTTATCTCAAAAATTTTCAACGAAATTTTCCCAAACGTTCACTGTGGCCTCCTCTGTCCACACGACTATGGTTCAAAAGATTCGTTATATGAGGCTTCTATTCTCTACCAAACATTTTGGAGGAATTGAAAACACGTATTACAGCAGTGGTTAATTCTATGACAGTAGACGTGCTAACGTAAGGTATGGAAAGAAAATTATAACTGACTTCATGCATGCTATATCTGCGGCCGAATGAGACTACATTGAACATTTGCGAACATTTCCTTAATAACTTAACATAATTACATTTATTTTTCATTCTGTAGCAAATTTGTATGTTTTATTTTAAAGTACCATAATAGTACTACTTTGAAATCAGGCTATAAAAAATCTGGATTAAGATAGCAAAACATAAGTCCGTTTCCGAAATTGCAACTTCATTGAAATGATCGAAACGGGGAATTTATCAAGTTTTTGACTGTGGTAAAGATTTCAAACAAAATTCCCGTTCAGGAAGGCCATTACCCATGAGTGACCATAGCTTCCGCGAAGACCGGTGTATCAGAAACTTGGTTTTAATTGGGAATTATTCTCTTTCTAAAACTAAAAATGCAGTTGGAGGACAAATATCGAAAAATGCATTTCATAGAAGAGTTTTAAAATCTGGGCACATGAAAAACCGTAAACTGTCTTGAGTACATGTTGAAACTACTCCATAAAGAAGCTCGATTACAATGGGGCAAACAGCACATGTCATTTGGTGATAAGTAGCTAAATATCTATTTGCGATGACTAAAAATACAATTTAAAGGGCCATGGTAGATTTTCATATTGTTTACATGATCTCTAAAAGGAACCAAGGACAAGGAGTATGTTTAGTAGATAGCATGGTTTTGGTTCTTTAATGGTATCGGGCGGAGGGATTTGTTTCAATGGTCATACGTCAGATGTACCTAGCACCTTTAGCATCAGTTACAGTTATCGTCAAAAATTGGAAAACTATCAAGAGACACTTATCAATCATTTGCTTAAAATTGGGGCAAATTTAGATCGAGAAGATTGGATTTTTCAACATGACAACGCTCCAACTCCAACATACCTCCTACATACCTCCAAATCAATATTGCAGTGGCTTATGTTGAACATGGTATCGGTTTTGAACTGCCCAACTCTTTTTTCTGATCTAAATCCGATATCAAATATATGGGGTATTGCACATGCAGTTTATAAAAATGGTAAGCTTCAGAATTGAAATCGGCCACTGAGAACGATTGTCCCGAAATCAAGGCAGATTTCAGGAACCTATACAGAACCTATCTTTATCGGTGGAACATAGTGTATTTCAGCTAATTAGATAAAATTGAGCAACAATCAAGTATTACCATTTTAAGGGTGTATTCCGATCCAAACTGCTTATTTTCTGATTCATTTTAAAATTCATTTTTGCTCTACAACGCATCAAACTGGGAAATTCTTTTATTTAGAAACTATATAATTTGTCGTGCTTCTTAATTTTTTGATAAATGTAGAAAATACTGTAAAAAACGCTGTCAAAGTTGGCGTTTTGAACCGAATTTTCCGAAGCGGGCGATCTGGGAATGAAAAAAATGGTCATACTGAGAAAATAATTGTTTAAAAATCAAATTCTAATTAATTGAGCTGAAAATGAAATCACACGGCATGTTAACCATGTCTTTAGAAATCAACCCAGCAAGTTTCATGTTTTTACTTTTAAAAATGAGTCTGAAAATGTCTCAGAAAATTTCGAGCTGTTGAGGGTGGAAAAATATTTTTTCGAATACACCCTTAATATTATCTTTCTGTAAAAAATAAATAACTATTATGCTTAGACTTTTGAAATGCTAATTTTGTTTCTCTTTCTAAATTCGATGGTTTAAAACATAATTGTGTTAACCTTTAACTGATGTGACAAAAATTGTTACATAACTACTGTGAAGCGGTCTGTGAGACTGCTCCATCGAGAGATGAATAAAAGGAGCGATTAACTCATAGGATGGTGTTTTTGTACTAAACTTTTTGGACAGGACTGTTATAATTAAAATTCACATATTCAACAGTCTCTGGTGATAGTACTAAAGTTCCAAACGAAACAAAATTTCGGTAGTGTTTGTAGTTAAACTGAAAGTTACAAGTTAAACTATAAAAATTGAAAAAAAAAGCAGCGGTCTGTAAAACCGGTAACAGCAGTTAAAGGTTAAATATATTTTTTAAACTACAATTTTAAACATATATTAATGTTATACTTAAAGTAGGGTGAATATTTAAAACTTAATTTGAAAGCTGATGTTATGTTTAAACTTTTGGCACTCACTATATATCAGTCATGAATTCAAGGAGTGGACGGAAGGAACATCTCTACAGTTGCACCAATACTTCCCCCCGGAGGTTTTCAGTTTTTTGTATTTTTAATTCACTAAAAGTACAACCCCACCCCCCTAATTCATAATGTGCCCCTTCCTCTGTGCCCCCCAGAGCTGTAGAAATCTCTTCCATAGATGAATGAATTCAATATTGAATAATATTTACGTGGAGCCATCTCAAAAAATTGTCCTGGCTAAAAAAAAAAAAAAAAAAAAAAAAAAAAGAGTTAGAATTAGTTTATGTATGTCAAAGTAATGTGTGAGAATTCCGTATAAAAACATACATTAGTCGAATTAAGAACCTCCGCTTTTTTTTTTAAGTCGGTTAAAAAGGGTGGGATAAAAATTTGTTTTTTACTTGTGGATGCCAGAGTCAATGTTTAAACACAACACGCCTCTCTTAGTTTGGTATCTAGCAAAATAAACATTGTAAAAACAACATAATTTACTTGTCACTCATCTCTATTTATATCTATTTATGAAAAATGGAAACAACTAGCAATTGTGTGCATGGTACAATATAATATTTTAGCCATTTCTGTATTAGATGAAGAAATATGTCTTGACATATTCTGTTTTACTTTTTGCAAAATCATTGCTGGAAGTTTATTCATATTCGCCAGATGATGTCAATGCTTTTTAGGTTAGAGGAAAGAGATTATTACTTAAGAAGATACAACGAAAACTGTTTTTAAATTATTATAAGTAATATAGTTTATTGTTGTGTGCTAAAAAAATAGGCACAAAGCGATAGCGAATCTATATAGAAAGTGTTTCACAACTTTTGAAATAAATTTTAACCATAAACTATTCTGATAGAAAATTGTCACTTGCTTTTGTGAGCGGTCTCTTAAAGCGCTTGACTGAAAGATGAATAAAAGGTTGAATTAACTCATGAGATACTCTGTCTCTACTAAACTTTATGTACAGTCGTGAGGGAAAAAAGTAAACACCCCCTTACTAACTCTGCAACAAATTATTGTAGAAGAAAGTTACTGGCACCAAACGATTGGAAATAAAGTCTACTTTTAAATGATGTACAGTCGTGGGGAAAAAAAAAAAAAAGTAAACTCCTCCTACTAACTTCTCAACAAATTATCGTAGAAGAAAGTTACTGGTACCGAACGATTGGAAATAAAGTCTACTTTTAAATGATGTATATAAAATTTGCTTAGGAGACTATCTACATATTAAAACGAACCATAACTTTGTTTTTTTTTTTCAGTAGCAGTACACAATTCTGACAGCATAAATGAATTCTACCGAAAGAGCCCCCTTCTTGATCAAGGTACCTGAAGAGCCACTCAAGGAATGAATGAAGACTGTTAGATTATATGACAGCAGAATAAATTTCAAAATATCTAGTCACTTCTGTCATAGACGGCCCCTTAAACCATCATTTTGCCGTTTTTTAAGCATAATTTGGAAACTACTTGGAAGAAAAATGTGAAATTTTGGATTTCCATAAAGCAGGACTTAATAAAGCTAAATCCATTAAAAAAATTGTAGGTTGCAATTCATAATTTTTTCGAATATTAATTTCATAATTCATATAATAAAATTATAAAAATTGCAAATTCAGCGTATTTATGTTTGGGTATATTAGTATTATTGCTACTAAAAAAAAAAAAAAAAAAAAAAAAATTAGCACATTAGGAGCATAATTTCAGGAGATATAAATAAAAATATGAAAATGTAATTTAACATTAGAAGCACTAAATTTTGAATGTTTATAATTCAAAAGACTTGAAATTTCGTGTCTAGGCATAGTTTGAACCAAAGATTTGAAATATCTTGTTAAAATTGGGTATTGCCATTGAAAAAAATTAAGTTTGGATTTGTTTTAATATGTAGATGCCCCTAAGAAAATTTTATATACATCATTTAAAAGTGGACTTTATTTCCAATCGTTCGGTACGAGTAACTTTCTTTTACGATAATTTGTTGAAGAGTTAGTGGGGGGGTGTTTACTTTTTTTTTCCACGACTGTACATAAAATTTGTTTAGGGAGCCATCTACATATCAAAACTAACCCAAACTTTGCCTTTTTAAAGAGCAATACCCAAGTTTGGCACCATAAACAGATTCTATATCCTTCAATTAGCTTAAATCCAAATTTTCAAGAAATTCGTACAATTAGCTTCCGAGAAATGAATTATTTTAAAATGATCTTATTTTAGGGGCTGTATCCAAATTGGAGTTCGGTACTCCATTGTTGAAATGTTACAGAATGACTATGTCACTTCTATTAATGTATTATTTCTTGCCAATAGTACTATTTCCCTCGCTTAATATGTTTCGACTATTGTCAACCCAAATGTTTCGATAAAATTAGTAAAATATATTTTTTTCAAATTATACTTTTTGGCACCTCATAACGGCCCCTTAAACCACCATTTTGACGTTTTTTAATCCTAATTTGAAAACTACTTGGAATAAAAATTTGAAATTTAGAATTTGCTTAAAGCAGAACATAATAAATATAAATCTGTCAAAAAATAGTAGGTTGCAATTCATATTTTTTTATCGAATATTAATTTCATAATTTATATTATAATTTTTTTTTAATTACAAATTCAATGTACATATGTTTGGGTTTTATACTATTATAACCACACACAAAAAATTATCACGTTAGGATTATAATTTCAGAAGGTAGTATTAATAAAAATATGAAAATGCAAATTAACATTAGAAGTTCTAAATTTCGAATGTTTATAATTGAAAAACTTGTCCAAGTGACTTGAAATTTCGTTTCTAGGCATAGTTTGAACCGAAGATTCAAAATATATTGTCAAAATTAGGTGTTGCCATTGAAAAAAACAAAGTTTGGTCTGATTTTGATTTGTAGATGGGTCCCTAAGCAAATTTTATATACATCATTTAAAAGTTGGCTTTATTTCCAATCGTTTGGTACCAGAAACTTTCTTCTATTATATTTAGTGGCAGAGTTTGTAGGGGGTGTTTACTTTTTTTTCCCACGACTGTACAAGAATATTATAATTAAAATTCACCTATTCAAAATTCTCTAGCGATAATACTAAGATTCCAAATGAAACAAAATTGAACTAGTATCTATAAGTAAACTGAAAATTACAAGTTAAACTGTAAAATAAGATGAAAAATGCAGCGGTCTGTGAGACTATGCTAACATCAGTTAAGGGTTAAGTGGTAAAGAGTCCCCTAATGCCTTTAGGGAAGACTGTTAAAAGAGAAGGTGTTTCTAACTTTCATTTTGTTACAAATTTCTCTTGTGATCGCAATATAACAACTATTTAAAGAAGCTCTGATAAATTACGTTATAGAAAACTCTTCTGTTAGCTTTATTTTCTTTTTCTTTCACTTTTTGGCTTATGACCAGGAGGTTCTCCTTGAATTTGCAAATATTCCGCCGGAAAGGGGTGCTGTGATAGCGATTTTTGTATAATTTTCTCGGTGTTTCGTTGTTCTGTTGTCCATCTGCAGCGACGGGAACTCGTGTCCTGCTAAGCCGGCTATTCGCAAACAGCTGATGTACAACAGAAAAACGAAAAACTATTGATTTTAATAAATATCATGATCGAGATTAACTCGTTTTTACTCCGATTAATTGACTGAAGCAGAAATTTAAGATGAAAATCAGAGTTGGTATATAGTATTGAACTAATAGTATTGCTGATGTTATTAAGATGTGTAACTACTTTTTGAAATATTAAGATGTATGAGATAAAGATATGTTAATTTGAAATCATTAGAAAATAGTGATGCAGTTATATAAACATTTTTGTACATGATTTTGAAATTTGGATAGTATCAAATTTAGAAATCAATATTTGTATCTCGAATTTTTAAATATTCGCTGAATAAACTCCAGCCACATTCTTCCTCGTCTATAAATTTCATTTAAGGCTGGTCTTAACTGCTCTGCTTAACAAGCGAAAAACGTTTTGACATATTTAAAAATTCATTTTTTAACAGAAAGATATAAAATTGCAAAGCCTGGCCATGGAAGCTAATTGGAATTTAACTGTTTTTTCCATTTTTTGATCAATCCATTACCTATTGAGTTATAAGCGAATATGATCACGTGACACACTCGTTTTTCGCCCGCTCTTGAGTGCTCTTTCTCCCTTCGCGCGGAAATTCGGTTCAAAACGCCCACTTTGACATTATTTTCTGAAAGATCTATTGCGTTTGCAAAAAAAAGGAAAAAAACAGCTCAATTACGTAGTTTCTGAACAACAATACCAGCTAGTTTCATGCATTTTCGAAAAAAAAAATTAAAACTTATGTCAGAAAGTTGCCCTTTTCGATTTGAGAACACCCTTAAGTAATTATAGTGCAAAATTATCATTCTATCTATTTTAAGATAGTTTTCAAAATTATCTAAAGGTATAAAAATTTATTGGAATAATAATGTTGACAAATGATTTAAGATAAACAACTCATATCGATAAGAAATAGATTTGAACAGCACAAATAGCAAACAATATGCAATTTCATTTTTTAAAAATCCAAATGCCACTAGAAAATAACCAATAAAATAAAATAAAATGATAATACAGTCGAACCTCGTTAACGCGAACACGCTTAACGTGAATTACTTTTAACATGAACAGTTTCCAGTCCCCGTCAAAATGAATACGGATTCTAGTGTTTTTTCTCCTTTTAAGATGAAAACGTTTAACGTGAAATTTCGCTTAATATGAACAATTCTCGATATCCCCATGAGAGATTTTGACGCTTAACGTGAACAAAAACTCCCAGAAAAGTGTGAAAGCTTCCTTTTTCTTAGAGAATAGGACTTTTTTTACACAATTACTTCTAACAGTTTTCCATTAATGGATATAATATATACATATATATATATAACTAATAGTTTAATTATTAAAATAGAAATATGTCTGAAACAAAGTTTTCTCCCATTAGATCCTATGTGACATGCACATTTGTCCCTGATTCCTTTACCACTGCATTTAAGCTTATTGTAAATTGTTTATCTCTCGTACGAAATAATGATTAAAAGTAAATGATTAAAATTAAAACATTGTATAAAAGCTTCATAATAAAAGCTATTATTTCAAACTGATTTAATAGTTGACCAAAACAAATATTTATTAAATATATAAAAACTCATCTTGATGATTAAATATATCTCACTTCTTGCTTTGTAAATAGCTAATGAAAAGAGTGGTTCAATGCATGTTCTTGTGTAACACTGGAAATGACATTTACTGATACATTTTGACTGTTATATTTTACGAAAAAGCCCTATTGTTCCGTTAGCTCCTGTGTCCCATTAGTCCCCAGTCTCCCCTATATGTATTTTTCTCAATATATTTGTTATCTGGATTTTTTGTTATACTGATAGCATGAACTACGGATAACATGAACAAAATTTTTAATCCCCCTTGAGGTTCATGTTAATGGGGTTTGACTGTATACTTTAAAGTGGGAAAAAAATAAATACGCACTTTTGTCTTACTATTTCACTTTTAAATGTAAGGTAAAAAGCAATAGTGATTTTTTTCCCCTTTCTTATTTTATATTTTACGTCTACTCAAATTAAAAATGTAAGTTATAGAGATAATAACTAATAATTCTAAGAATCGATTAAATCTCATTCATTCTCTGTTAAAATTTTGAAAAAAAATGAAAGATATATTTTAACAGGCAGTGTTTATTTTACGAAGAAGAAAAGCTATTAAAATCATTATTCACTACAAAACGCCAGAAATTGATTTCCTGCATCTCTATCCCCCTTGCTGGAAAACGCGTTTTACAGGTTTTGTACTTGCTAAATTACCGTTCGATCTTCGACGGCCCGACATTGCAATTTCACAATCTTGCGCAGTAAATGTCTTATGGAAGTTTTTGTCTGAAAATTTCAAGCCGTTTCACTGTTTTCAAAAATTTAAATGTAGGATAACGTTGGTTAAGAAATGTTGGTTTCTTTCCCTTTCTTTCTTTTCTTTTCTTTTTCTTCTTTTTCTGTAAAAATTAGTCGGGCTTGATTTTATTGATTTTTACACGGACTATGAATCGTGAGAAACTAAATGGGTGGGGCCTGGGCCTGAAAATTTTTACCCTTACACACCTCTGTTTAAAGCTGTTACTTTTTATTTCCTGTATTTCTCTCGTTTTTTTAATTTGGTCGTTTTAAATTTGGGTACTTTTCGGTTAGCCGGGCGCCAGTGTTATATATACATATTTATATACATACATATATGTAAATATACATATATATACATATACATATATTGCATATATACAGATATAGATATATGTATATATATATATATATATATATATATGTACACATACATACATGTATATATACATATATATGTACATATAACACTGGCGCCCGGCTAACCGAAAAGTACCTAAATTTGTAATGTTTCTCTTTAAATTTTGAGCTGAATTTTTCCTAATTTGCTACCGTCGAATATGAAATTTTCAGAAGGGAAAAAGAGAGTAAGTGAGTACGTAAGAGAGAGAGTTTAAAATTAAAATTAAATTAAACAATTTTATTCACAAATTTAACAAAAAAAGGCATTGAACTGATGAGATTTTTTTAATTATTATTATTTTACCTGTTGCAAACGAACGCGTAAATAAATATTACCTAAAAGATAAGAAGGGCAAGTACCTATTAAAACAACGAAAATAGCTTACAAACGCCGTTAAAAGGAAACTATTAAACATTTTAACAAAGTTAACGTACAGGCTAAACCTAAGCGGTTTTCGCCAGCTAATCGTGGACCTGATTTTTTAACTTCCAGGTTGGAAAAAAAAGGATAAAAAAAATCAAGTCAAATTTAAATAAACCGTAACAATAAAAAAAACGAACATCCAGATAATCGTAAACAAAATAAAGGATATTAAATAGTTTAAATGATCAGATCTCATTCTCAAATCATTCTGTCCCATTTTCACACCTTTTGGCGACATACTAAAAGTGAAAACTAGGCGAATAATAATTAAAGAAAAAAAAATCGGCCAAGTTCCCAACCGTACCGGCCGCGGATGAAATTTATTTCCTAGTTGCAGCCCTGTTTGGCGGCAAAAATCCAAAATGTAGGTCATGGCCCATTGGCGATGAAAGTAAGATATCAGTGCCATGGCCTCGCTGAGTGGTATTCTTAGATAAATTTGTTAGACGCAGTAGAATGTTACGTCAGCATGTTATATTTTATTAAAGTGGCAGAGAACTGTTATGTAATGATTTTTTTTTCTTTCTTTCTTTCCCGGCTGAATGCAAAAATGTATCATCTTGCTATTTACGAAAGGGTTAAAACGAAGTTGTCATAAAAAGTGTGATAAGAGAAAAAGGAAGAAAGAAAAAAGATTCCTGTTTTTTATGCGTTATTTATTCTACTGACTCTTAGGAGCAATCAATTACATCTATACTTTCCATTAGTAATGACGACATTTAGTAACTTGTTAACATGTTCGCAGTCCGCCATCTAAAAGTGTAGAGTAAAGCCCAGTATGGGCTTTGATAAAATTGTGTATTATAAGATATCTAACGATAGTTTATTTGCAATAGAGGTAAAATATGTAACGGGGATAATTCATTGTGGGCTTATGAGGTCATTTTCATTAGAAATCTCGTCAAGTGTCCGCAGCCCATATATGGGCTCTGGCATTAGATGGCTTTTTATTTGAGTTTTTGTTGAAGTTGGTAGTTGCAATTTAATTCAGATGGCAACCTTCATAAACAAGATTGGACGTTTCATGAGAGCCCACAATTAAATGATTCTTTGTAGAAAATTGTTTAATATTTTTTATTTTCAACCATTTTCTAAGGAATAAATAAACGTCTTTTTCCATGTCCCATCACTTTTTTTGTAGCTTAGTATCTATCCTGCAGGGCCCACGTTTGAAATAAGACATTTGGCAAGATTCCAGTTTAATACGATCCGTTCATATAAATTAGGTGGGCAACCCATATGCGGGTTCTGGACTCATGGCGTTATCGGCCTATACCCCATATGTGAGCAGTGGAAAGCTGAATAAATAAGTTGAAAGAAATAGAAAATAATGTTATTATTCCACGCTAGTTTTGAATTAATAATAATGAAGGAAAGAAGAATAGAAACCGACACTCATAAGCCAAGGAGTTTAAAAGAATGTTCTCGAATTCAAATTTGTTACTCTCTAACAAAAAAAAAAACTATTTTTATTCTTAAAAGCACGAAACTTGCAAGTATCTTATTCAAGTACCAAAAAATCGAATATCCTTGCTCTTTTTTTTTTCTACAAAGGCAAAGTGTCTTTTAAAAACTGGAGTCAAAGTTGGCGATATAAGACGATTAAAGACACAACTGTCAAAGAAAAACAGTCATCGCAGAGCAATCGATTATGACTTAAGGCTGTTCTCAACTGCTCTGCTCAACAAGCGCAAAATGTTTTGACACATTTACAAATTCATTTTCCAACGAAAAGATATAAAATTGGAAGGCTTGACTATAGCGATTTGGAATCGAACTGTGTTTTCCATTTTTTAATAAATAAATTACCTATTGAGTTATAAGCGATTTTGATCACGTGACAAAGACATATTTCACCCTTGCTTGAGTGGTTATTCTTCTTTCGCACGGAAAGTCGGTTCAAAACGTCCCATTTGACGCTATTTTCTGAAAGATCTATTGCATTTGCAAAAAAAAAAAAAAAAAAAAAAAAAACTGAAAAACAGTTCGATGACATAGATTCTGAACAACAACACCTGCTAGTTTCATACATTTCCGAACAAAAATAAATTAAAACGTATGTCATAAAGTTTCCCTTTTGGACTTGAGAACAGCCTTAAGGTGTAACACATTTATAGAAAAGGCAAAATGCTATTCGGTTCCAAAGCACTTGAATAATAGCATCTCTACAAATCTCATGCTTCCACATACAAAAATATCTTCGGAAATGTGGTAGAAAGATTAATGTTGTTGAGCGGTTGTTTTTTGCTTTTGAGAACAAACAGCCTTAAGCGACTTATATAATTTGCCCTAAATAAGCTCATTTTGTTGTTCCCTTGTGTTTTGTTTTGCCATTTCAGAGTTTTTTATTTTCCCTCACTGAGTTGGTATTCTTAGATAAGTTTGTTAGACACAGTAGGATGTTGCTTCAGTGTTATATTTTATTAAAGTGGCTGTGAGCTGCTATGTAATGATTTTCTTTTTCTCCAGCTGGTGATGCATCATCTTGCTATTCGTGAAAGCATTCAAAAGGAGTTGTCATAGAAAGTGTGACGGGAGTTAAAATACGAAAAAAAAAAAAAAAGATTCGAATGTTTTTTGCTCATCTTTATTTTATTTATGTGATATTCTGCTGACTCTTCGCTTAGAGCGATTCTCAAAAAAAAAAAAAAAAAAAAAAAAAAAAAATCCCCGCTTAACAACACGAAACTTTCTGACATTTACGGACTCATTTTTAAAAGTAAAAGCATGAGCTTGTAAGCATGATTACTGAAGCGATTTGTTTGGTAATACCTGTGACACCGCAGCACCCTCCCTTTTACTCTGAAAAGACCAGATAAATGATCACATAAAAAAAATAGAAAGTGACATGGATTCAACAAGTTTTATTGTTACATCTTAAGTGTTCATGTTGTTACTTCCTTTTCCTCAAATGAACTCCCACTATACACCTTGGAAGAAGAAAAAAAATCATAGCAATCAAATGTATCAGGACGGTCAAAGACAAATTTTTTGTAACAACCAATAATTTCCCTCAATAATACGAACCTTTTGGATTTTAATACTCTTCTCAAATCCAAAACGGCTACTTTTGGATACATTTTTTAATTCATTTTTGTTCGGAAACGTGTGAAATTGGCAGATGTTCTTATTCAGAAACTATGTAATTGAAAGATGTTTTCCATTTTTTGGTAAACGCAAAAGATCTTTCAGAAAAAACTGTCAAAGTTGGTATTTTGAACCTAATTTCTGGATGTGACAGTGAGAGAAAGGAGAAAAAACTGTCGTCACGTGACCAAATTCGCTTATAACTCGATAAGTAATTTATTTATTTAAAAAATGCAAAATGCTATTCGATTCCAAATTGCTTCAATAGTCTGTTCTGCAGATTTTATGTATTTACGTTCAAAAATGAATCAGAAAATTTCGCGTTGCTGAGCAGGGAATTTGAGAACCAACCACCTTAACTTTTTTAAAATGTCGATTTTTTTTTTTCATTGAGTAGTTGAGGTTGATCTGTACAAAGACCGATTTTTACTTTTTCGATTTTCTTTGCAAGTTTTCCTAATAAGAATACTTTCCCTTTCGAAACCGGTTCCGAAGCTAAAAGTATGCTAATAAAAAAAGCTGTAAACAAAATCGAAAAAGTAAAAATCGGCTTAGATCAATCTCAGCTAGCCAATGCCAAAAAAAAAATTGTTTTAAAATATTGAAATGCAAACGAGTTATCTTTAAAATTTTTCCCCATAGGATTAACATTAGAGAGCGAATGTTTTCGCGTGAGTGAAGAGCCTCTTAACAGATGTTTCGCGTCATTACTCGTTATTGAAGGTGGTTCTCGAAAAAGACTTTTTTCTCCGCTAAATAGTGGGAAACTTTCTGACACATTTTCTGACTCATTTTTAAACATAAAACATAAAAGCATGAAACTTGCAAGCATGATTATTAAAGTGATTTGTAATCAAATAGTTTTTTCTTTTCGTTAAATTAATTACATCTTGATAACTCAAGATGTAATTATCACGATTGTTGTCTCGTGACAACAGTCCCCCCTCCCTCCCTCATTGTCGCGTTCCTAAATAAATTGATTCAAAATGCCAACTTTGACAGCATTTTCTGAAAAATCTTCAACTTTTATCGGAAATGGGGGGGGGGGGGGACTGTTCGATCACAAAGTTTTTGAAAACGAGCACCTCCCAATTTCATGCGTTTCCAAACAGAAAGGAATTAAAAAATGTGCCAGGAAAGTAGCCAGTTTGAATTTGAAAACAGCCTTGGGGATTTTGCTGTGTCCTTTATACCGGTGTCATTTTTTTCGCCATATGGAAGTACATGAAGTATACCGAGTACAGCATTTTCAATAGGAAATACGTTGTAGTAAATGTGAATCTCAGTATCGATTCCCACGACAGGCAAACCGAAGTCATAAATAGACTTATTTTATTATAGTGACAAAAATTAAAAACAGTATTAGCCGTAAATTTCACATACTGAAAAAAGTTATTAAAGTTGAGAATCTCAAAATAAATAATGATTTTTGAAAGTCCTCTGATTAAACAATTCATAACACTTCATTAAGGCTGTTCTTAACTGCTCTGCTCAACAAGCGCAAAACGTTTTGACACATTTACAAATTCATTTTTTAACGGAAAGATATAAAATTGGAAAACCTGACCATGGAAGCGATTTCGAATCGAACTTTTTTTTCCATTTTTGGATCCATCAATTACCTATTGACTTATAAGGTTTTTTTGATCACGTAACAAACACGTTTTTCGCCCGCTCTTGAATGCTTATTCACCGTTCGCGAGGAAACTCGGTTCAAAACGTCAACTTTGGCACTATTTTCTGAAAGATCTATTGCGTTTACAAAAAAAATGGAAAAAACAGCTCGATAACATAGTTTCTGAACAACAGCACCAGCTAGTTTCATGCATTTTCGAACAAAAATAAATGAAAACTTATGTCAGAAATTTGCCCTTTTGGGTTTGAGAACACCCTTAAGTCGCCGGTGTGCACCACATTAATTAGCGGAACTACAGACAGCTAACGAGACTTCATTTTTTCCCACGTATTGTCACCACCTGTTAACCAAAGATTTCTCGGGAGTTGGTCATATGGAAACGATCGATCTTGTCCAAGATGAACGTTTTATGGCTTTCATTTAAGGATACAACAACGGAACTTTCCCGATAACTGATAAGTAAGAAACGAGATAGCGTTTTCACAATGCATGCACATGAATCCCAGAAAATGAATCTGTATCACGTGAATTTCAAGTCTGCAGCTTTTGTTTCAGAGGCGCCTTTAGAAAGGGCGAGCTAAAGAGACCACCCGGGCCTCCAACACCCAATTAAAACTTTCATCATTTTCTTCTTTCTCTACTTTTTTTTTTTCCTTTCGAAGCAATCACCAGCAATTGTGGAAAGAGGAAAGAAATATTTTTTTGAACACCCGAACCTTATTTATTTCCGCATAAAGTGTTTCTATTTAAAAATGCTCAATTTTAATATCAGTTTTACGATTTAATTATTCAAATATTAATTTTTATTGCTTCAATATGATTTCATTTTTTGTATGTAATTGTACAATGTAAATAAAATAAAAGCTACTTTTTCTAACCTTTTTAGCACAAAATATTTCATGAAATATTCCATTTCGATTGGCATAATTTTTTACACTTTTACGTTACAATCATAAGCTGTAAATGTAATCTTAATTTTCTAATGAAATAGTTAAAATTCTATGAATTTTTTGCTAAAAGTTTTTATTAAACCAAATAAAAATTTCAAAAATTCGTAGTGGAGCTTTTCTTCCTAAATGTATGCAATTTCATGCCCTTTCTAAATTCATAAACAGTCTGATTCGATATGTATCATAATTAAGAAGTTATTGGGTTTTTTTTTTCTGTTTTCACAAAACCCCTCCCCATTTCCACTGGGCTATACACTATTATTACATCTTGTATAGCCAGTGGTTAGAGAGTTGAATTCAAAAATAATTAGGGGAAAGCTGGAAATTGATTTAATCCCTTCAGTTTAGGTCTAGAATGAATATGCTATGTTTTCCCCCTCGTACTAGATGAGCGTTAAGAATTATACATAGATTTATAGCCAAACGGTAGGCATTTACATTCGAAAAACATGTTTTTCCTTAATTTTTTTAACAATATCTCAAAATAGCTAATTCTATCAAAAACATTGTCGATGCAAATGTTGTAGAACTTAAAATTCTGAATAAAATGAGCACCCACATTTTTGTTCAAAATTAAGGTCGCAATTCTATTTCAAAATTTTGCCTTAACCGCTAATCAAGAGCTTCAAGCTAGGAGAGACCAGATTACCTTAACAATATGTCAAAACAGCTAACTATATCAAAAAATTGCCAATACAGATGTTGTAGAGTTTAAAATTCTGAATAAAATGAATACTCGCATTAATATTTTTGTTCAAAATTAAAGTCGCAATTTCAGATATTATTAAAAATATTAAAGAAAAACGTGTTTTTTGAATGTAAATGTGTACATATTTCCTAACGCTCACTTAGTAAGAAGGGGGAAACATAGAATATTCATTTTAGACCTAATCTGAAGGGATTAAAACGATTTCCAGTTTTCTCCTAATTAATTCTGAGTTCAACCCTTTGACCACGGTGCTGAAACTTTAAAGTAGAATTGTGACCTTAATATTCAACAAAAGTATTAAGTGTAGGTACTCATTTTATTCAGAATTTTAAGCTCAATTTTAAGCCTAATTATTTCCGAATTCAACTCCCTAACCACTGGGCTGTACGGGATGTAATAATAGTGTGATCATTGCTATTCAGACTGTTTATGAATTTAAAAAGGGCATGAAATTGCATACATTTAGGAAGAAAAGCTCCACTACGAATTTTTGAAATTTTTATTTGGTTTAATAAATACTTTTAGAAAAAATTCATAGAATTTTAACTATTTTATTAGAAAATTAAGATTACATTTACAGCTTATGATTGTAAAGTAAAAGTGTAAAAAATTATGCCAATCGAAATGGAATATTTCATGAAATATTTATGTTTTTGAAAAAGTTAAAGATTTCGAGATAGTGTTATGGTATTTAAAAAAAAAAAAAAAAAAAAAAAAAAAAAAAAAAAAAAGAACGTGTTTTTTTACTATAAATCTATGTATAATTCCTAACGCTCACCTAGTACGAGGGGGAAAACGTAGCATATTCTTTCTAGACATAAACTGAAGGGATTAAAACAATTTCCAGCTTTCCCCTAATTATTTCCGAATTAAGCCTTTTTTTGCTGCCCTACCACTGGCCTAGTAGTCGAATCTTCGTTGTTAATTATGGGCGTGAATATTAGAGACGAGGCGGACTCAGCCCAAGCCTCGAATTGTATACTACTCTTTGGACTCGGATTCAAAGTGAAAATTTTATTTATTCACAAATGGAAGCAGGAAAAAAAAAAAAAACTACAGCTCCAATTCAAAAAATTAAAATAATAGAAAAAAAAAAAGAAATTGGGAAAAAAGGTTTTTTATGTATCGCTTATACAAAAAGTAATACAGGATAAAACTTAATATTGTAAGAATCTACATAGTTTGTAGAATCTTTTAGCATAATAATTAAAGGAAATAATACAAAAATAAATAATTATTCACACTTGGGAAAAATCAAAATATTATAATAATCATTTACGTGGTTCAAAATATTAGAATAATGCATTGTAAATAATACGTGTTTAAAAAAAGGAAAAATAGTTATCCATTAATATTTTGTAGCATCACCTTTATATTTTATAACAGCACAAACTCGCTTTTCCTAGCTACAAGTGGTTTTCAATGTTTTCTGCTCAGACGTGACCATGTCGACTTTATGCTGGAAAGAAAAAGAAGCTCAACTTTGTTTTTTGGCGCAATATGTTGCAGTCTTTTCTTCCTTATTCCCCGCAAATTCTCTATTGGATTTAAATCCCGCGAATTGGCCGGCCAGGGAAGTACGTTAATTTGGTGCTGGCTAAGCTAGTTCTTGGTGGACACGGACCTATGTGGAGGTGCTAAATCATGTTGGAAAATTGTTGAATTTTTTTCTTCTATACCCCTCCCCCCCCCCTTTCTTTTTTTTTTGCTGTAAGATTTAGTCGTATCAAAAAGTTGTCAATATAAAAGTTGTAGATAATATTAAGAAGATTTATAATAAATTTAATTGGATTTAATGTTTTGAGAATTGACGAAGTTATGAATTTTTTTATTCTTAAAGCCCTATTTTTTTCTCCTCTTGAGTACATTTTTAATATCAAAAATATGTCATACATACAATTATGGCCCGTTTCCTAGAAGTAATAATAACTTTAAACTGATTCGATATGTATCATAATTAAGAAGTTATTGGGTTTTTTTTTTTCTGTTTTCACAAAACCCCTCCCCATTTCCACCCCCTTGGTCCGATTTTGCCCATTATCGAACTTGACCGAGATTTTCTGCCCCTTGATTTTATGTGTCAGTTTGGAAGAGATTTGTGTAGAATTATGGTAGTTATCGTGACCACAAAAGTGATATCGATAGATAGATCTATCTATATACAATAGAACCTCGATTATCCGAAGTAATTGGGACCGACCATCTTTCAGATAATCGTGAATGTTTCAATTTTAAGATTAAGGAGAAATATATGCATTATTTTGTATTATGGTAACAAGGACTTAATAAAAATAATGCAATAGCAAAATAGAAACAAAAATAAGTTACCTGAATTTTAATTTTAAAATTAAGTACCTTTTACATATATCACAAGAGTATGAAAAAAGTTTTGTTTGCCGCAGTTTCGATTGCCTTTGCTTTGGAGCTCTATCACGGAGATTTTTAATATTATTAGTTCACCAGTATCACAATCTTTCTGCTGCACCAGCCATGCCAAACCTTTTACAAAACATTCAGCTTCAGACAGCTTCAGAATTGCTAAATTATTCGTTTTCTTCGTTCTACTCCGCAGCTTACGGGAACTCAAGTTAAATTTAAAGGAACTCTAAGAAAAAGGGATCGAAAATATTTATATGTACTCGTAGTTCGGAAAGGATCGGTTGCACACAAGGAATATGATAGTTTGATAAAAGAAAGGAAATTTTCAAAATGGATTTTACACACAAGGAATGTGATAATAATAAAAAAAAATCTTTCTGAATGAATTTTGCACACAAGGAATGTGATAGAAAAAAAAAAAAAAAAAAAAAAAAAAAAAAGCTTTAAAAATGGATTTTGGTTAATCGAGAGTTTCGGATAAAAGAGGTTCCACTGTATATATATATATAATATACATATATTTGGGTTCTAGGTGTTGTGATCGGCGTAGCTTTGCAAAAAATTTTCAGAAATTCCAACATAAGCTAGAATGTAATACGTAGTGTTTCTTAAGAAATTTACCTAAAATTACAGAAGTATGACGAGTATTTCAATAAAATACAATCTTCTGACAGACAGCAAAAAATATTTCTAGAGCATCAGGAACACTTTTTTAGAACGAATCGCCAGTCTCCTGGAAGCGTTCCATATCAACATAACAACGAACCGGTAGACTAAAGTCTAAGAAACCAACTCCACCCTTGCCTCAAGATTTCTTGGGATGATCGCCCAAGCACACAGAACAAAAGGAAGTCGGAATAGATCTTTCATTAGCATGACCTGACCCACTTTAAATATCAAAGCGCGAAAAATTGTTTATGATTTCCCCTTCGAACCACCCTCTTGGAATTGATGAATTGAAATGAAACGCACTCTTTCACGAATTTACAAGGCTTCCCTTCCTTGACATGGTGTATCTGTAATCATTGCGTAGAATAATACGTTTTTATTTTATTAATTATAACAGTAATTAGTTTGCTGGAAATGTAGGTAAGATGACAGTAAAAATTAATTTGAAATGAAGAGATATGCTGCTGGAATGTAAACATCTTCACATGTCCATGCAATAACATTAATCGGTTAAAAAAAAAGAAAAAAAAAAACTGTAAAAATGGAAATAATTAGAAATGAGCGTGATAAAAATGGCAATACGTTAAAATAGCAATTGAGAAAGCGTATCGATTTACTATTTTAATTTGTTGACACGAGTATGAGTTTCCGTCGTTCTTTCTAAGCCGGGGAAGGGAGGGGGGTGTAAGAAATTGAAACAACCCTTAGGGTTATTAGATGTAAATTTCCAACTGGACCAAAAATGTCCGGACCAGGATTCGAACCACTGGCTGAAGCCGCCAGTGCTCTACCACCTGAGCTATCCCGGACGAATCTGGTGGAACTTTTTCATCCTGCTCTTAGGGCTAATAACCCTTAGGGTTATTCACAAATTTAAACTCAGTATTTTTTGTAACATTAACATTTATGACTTTATTCGTTCAATGCATGAAACTCGTAATATGTTCTTACACAGAACTTCAGTGATCGAACAATGTTTTTTATTTTCTTATAAAAGGCAGAATAGATAGATCTTTTGTTAGAAAGACCTGTCCCACTTTAAATATCAAGGCGCAAACTTTTTTTATGATTTCCTCCTCGAACCATCCTCTTAGAATAAATGAATTTAAATGTACTCTTTCAAGAATATCCAAGGTTTCTTCCCTTCTCACCCGTTTACTTAGTTATATTTTCAATTCTTTGACAGTACGATGTATCTGTCATAATATGAATTTTTTCCTTATTATAACGTTAATTAGTTTTCTGAAAATGTAAGTAAGACAACAGTGGAATAATGAGATAATGAAATTAATTCTACATGAAGATAAATGCTATGCTTGGAATGCAAATATTTCCATGATATAACTGCTAATGCTTATTTACTCAATTTTTTTCTCCACTCAACTACGCGAATCTTTAATACACAACCACGAAGTTATTTTTATCCGCAAGTGCGTCTAATTTGTAGATTAGATACTACCATTTTTGTGCAAAAAAACTGAACGGCGTTTTTCCATTTTCTTGTAATTGTGGTTTTCGAATTATAGATGTTTGTTTACTCCTTAACACTATTTCTACCGTTGTCAAATGGCACCTTTTAAAAGATTTCGATTTATGGTTTTCCATTTGCGATTTTTAGATTGAAACAATTAAAAATCATTTTTAATAAGACTTTTTTATGGTTATTACATTCAAAAACTAAAAGCAAAATAAACAAAAATCAAAACTGTAAAAAGTTGTCATTGACGCCCAGGTCCCGAAAATTGGCACAATTTTCTGAAAGATCCCTAGACTTTATAGAAAATGAGAAACTCTATTCGATTTGCATTTGCCGGTATCTGAATAAGTGTAACCGTACATTTAATTTACTTACGGAGACATATGACTTCGTGGAATGCATAATATTTGCACATAAGGTGTGTCCCACCGAAATAAAGCCACCATGATTATGTGCTGTAACTGGGCACGAAACAAACCAATAAAAACGAAACAAATATTTTAAGAAAGTCTATTTACAAATACATATTTACAAGGAGTAGCTCACTCCCTGCCCCACTTTGGCAGGTAAAAAAAAAGAATATGTAAAAAAAAGAGGGGGGAAAAGTGTCCCGCCGAAATAAAGACGCTACAGTTAATAGCTAATAGCCAATATATCCGCGATGTTCATATATGACTTGGTATATACGATGTGGCATACCATTTACCAATTCCTGGAGCACAGTAGTATCAATATTATCCCAGGTTTCAATGATGGCGGCCTTTAATTCTGCCACAGACTGAAACTGTCTGCCATTGGCATATACTACCCTACTGAGGATATCCCATACATTTTCCTGGGGATTGAGATAAAGGGGAAAGCGCAAGCCGTTCGATGACATGCACCCCATTATTCAAAAACAATTTCCAGGCAGATTTTGCAACGTGAATAGCGACATTGTCCTGCTGGAAACCCAACTTAGGGCACCAATTCTCTTTGCAAATGGCAGTAGATGAGTTTCTAGCATTTCTTGGTATTTGATAGCCTTCATGCGGTCTGAAGGAAGAGCCAGATTAAGTTTACCGCCATAGCCACATCCTCCCTACACCATTAATGAGCCTCCATTTTGCTGTATTTCGGAGAAAATTTCCTCTTCTTTCCTCATGTTATGCCAATATAAAACAAGGCCGTGTAAGCCATCCAAATTAATTTTTTTTTCATCTGAAACTATAACACGATGCCACTGGTCCTTCCATGTTTGATTATATTGGGCTCAATCGATTCTCATTAACGTATGGATAGCTTTCAACATGGGCTGCTGTTTCCTTTTCTTATATCGTAAATTGCTTTTACGTTTTTCAATTCGTGGCAGGGTTGATCTTCTCACTGGGATGCTATACTCATTGGCCAACAATTTTAGGGAAATATCACTTCGTGAAAGACCACGCAAAACATCTCTTTCCTGCCTGGAAGTCATTTTTCTGCATGTGCACCACATTTTTTTATACCCGTACGCCTTGCCCTGATTAAAAAATATATCTATTACGGTTTTATATCGTTTGATTTGCTTACATATTAGTCTATGTGAAAGACCTTTTTCCTTAAAAGCTGTTATCTGAACTTTCTCGAACTTTGATAGCTGGGTATTCTTTACCGATGCAATGCTGCAGGAGAAATAGAAAATACAACCTTCTAAAGTCTACACAAAGTTCTAGAGGCACAGAGCAAGTATTTGACAACATCCTGATGTCATAAACATGTAGAACTGCAGCAGCTGGAATGTCGATAGTTGCCAATAAATACCAATATTGGCAGTGGCTTTATTTCGGCGGCACACTATTTCCCCTCTTTTTTTACGCATTCACCTTTTTCTTCTGCCCAGGTAGGGCAGGGAGTGAGTTACTATTTGTAAATATGTATTTGTATATGGACTTTCTTAATATATTTGTTTCGTTCTTATTTGTTTGTTTCGTGTCCAGTTACAGCACAAAATTACGGTGGCTTTATTTCGTTGGGACACACCTTACAGTGGGTGATCGGTTAACGAAATTAATCCTTTCCAAAACAATGTTCGCTAATGGTATAGATTTGTATGGGGATTCAATTAATTCTTTCTTAAAAGCTAAATAATACATAAAAAATAATATAAATCTTCCCTTTATAATAGGGTTAATATACCTTATCTAATATGGACACATCGTATTTTGATGGCTTTGTTCGTCTTGTGGCGTATTTGATGGCATGCCTTTTGTAAAAACTTTTAGGATTACATTAGTTGACAACGGCATTAAATGATATCAATTTGCCACTTTGACCTTTCAAAAATTCCTTATTTCTGTAAAATATCATTTTTATTGCAGGGCCCGATAAAGCTCAAGTGGAGCCTAGAACCTGTTAATAATTTGTGAACTAAATTCCAATTACAATAATTAATTTGCAATTAAAAATATTTAAAAAGGTACAAAATATAAAAAATAATGTTTGTATTATGTTCATTCTGATTGGGGTCCTAAAATGTAGGGCCCAAACCCCCAGTCGCCCATCAATTAATTAGGCCATACGTAAACAACTGTTAAAATCCTGTCTAAGTCGACAATAGATGCAATTAAATACAGCTCGGCAAATCAGAAACACAGCATTGCTTCTTCTTGGCTTTGTTTTGTGAGGTGTTATATGTTCGTTATCCGCACATAAAAATCTGTGAAAAGTCGAAAAAGTGAAGCGCTCGAAAGTGTTCGCTAACCGATCTGTTCGTAAACGGAAGAGTTCGTTAACCAATCGCCCACTGTATTTATTACATCGCCGAACTCTTATTATTACTATTTACTAAGCAAGGAGGCATAACTATAAGATTACTTATAGTTTATTTACAATATATACAACAGCCGCTAAACGCAGCTCTCAGAACAAGTCATTCCTTACAACTGCATCGATACCACTGGTTGCATGCAAAATCTTACAATCTCAGACTCTCTGTGTATGGTGCTGCCATCTATTAATATAGATCGCCACTACTCATGTTGGGTTGGGATATGACACCCCTCCCCTCATAGTTCAAACGAACTACAGGCAATCTTGCTCTTTGACTTCTTCGAACTGGAGCACTTTCCTTAGAGTCCTCGTCATTAGTTTTAGTCAAATTGTCTTTCACAGATCTATCTGTTGTATTATCATTTTTATTGCTCACAACTGTACCTGTTACAATATCATGCGAAGGCTGAGATTGGCTTGGTTCTATAGTATTATCAATAATTAAGTTGTTCTTTTATTTTTTCATTAATTCCAGAAAAACTGTTTTGGTTAATCCTTTCAAACCTATCATAATCACTGTAATTTTTACCACTATGTCCCGTATTTTCAACTTTGTCTGACATTAGTTTATCATTTCGATTCATCTCTACAACTCTCTCTGGTATTTCATAACTTATATCTTTATTAGTTCTCAACTGATCAACGTGACGCTTACACATTATTCCGTCACAATTATTTACTAAAACCCATCTACTCCCCAATAATTTCATAATATTTCCTTTTACCCATTTCTCCCCTTTTCCAAAATTTTTAACAAAAACTAAATCATGAAGCTTATATTTGTGCAGGGGTTGCTGTATTTTAGATTTTGATGGTAATACCAAGTGAAGGGCTGTCGAACTGGCCTTCCAAACATTAATTCAGCAGGAGTTGTACCAGTCACCGAATGAGGAGTGGAATGATTTTCTAACAAAAATCGTGAAATTGACAATGTTATGTCACTTTTATCTAGCTTTTTAAGACAATTTTTCACAGTTTGCACATATCTTTCTGCTTGTCCGTTCGAAGACGGATGTTATGGTGAAATAGGCGTATGCTTAATTCCATTATTTTTAAGAAATTCCTCAAATTCATCACTTGTGAACGCGGGACCATTATCACTGACCAATTCAACAGGTAAACCAAATGTAGCATAAATTCTCCTTAATGCTTTAATTGTAGTTTTACTATCAAAGTAAAGCATGTTTCAATAAATTCCGCCTAGGTAGAACTTTTGAATTGATTTTCAAAACTTGGTAACAGACCGGTGGTCATCAGCCAACAATATTGTATAATCGAAGAAGCGTCGCATTTGGGGAATTAACCCCTTGGGGACGAGCGTCACGTATACGTGCCGTATAAGGTGCTCAGTATCCTTGATTATTCCTACTAGTTATTTTTATTGTAAATTTTGCATTTTTTAATCGGGGCATTTTCCTGATTAAATTAGGCAAAATTTTCTATTTTGAAAAACTGGTGATAAAAGATCAACTTGGGAGGGCTCGCGCCGGGCCTGATAGACCCAGGGTGTGTATGGTTTTTACAATTGTCATCACTATTTTTTTACAGTAATCTTCAACTTATTTTATCGCAGAAATTGTATCAATTGTCTCCGAATAAATAAGGTGACAATTATTATTTGTATTTATTGGTGATTGGAAGTGAAAATCATTCATACCCAGGGTATGCGCGTGTTCTCCCGGGTTAAAAATTCTGTAAAAGACCCTCGACGTGAAGAAGTTAAGAATGTTGGTATAAAAAACCTAATGATAGTGTACCTAGTACCCTGTTTATCCTTGACATTTGAATGAGAGTACCTGAAATATATATAAATATTGAAGCAGCTCGTGCTTTTTTATTTAGTTAGTTATTTATTAGACGATGTCAGTTTTGACAAACGTTTATGCGTGATTTTGTGAGTGAGAATTAAAATTAAGTTAGATTAGATCCAGTTAAAATATTAATTTATTTTCCTAAATTAAACTTTTAACAAATTTATTAACTTTTTTTTTTTTAATTGCGAAAAAATGTATATCTACCCCTCTTCTATTTTTGAAAGCTTATTCCGTTCATTTAGATTAACTATGACAAAAATTACCAAATGAAATAATGCAAAGATTAAATAACTTACAACATATCTGTATGTGTGTGTGAATTTTTCTGTAATAATAAATGGAAGGAGCATAAAAAAAAAAAAGAAAACATGCTTTGTACACTATATTGCCATTAATGACCGGCAACTTTCAATTTTAGACATTTTGTCGAATATTTAGAAATATACTTGACAGATTCTTCTGGAATTTCAGGATTGAAAAGAACTGGTATGGCCTCATATTTAGCATGTCGATTTGATTAGGGGGGCAATTAAGGGGCCAGCAAAAAATCAAAGAAAAAAAAATAATACTTGGGATTACCCTGTAAAATAAAATGTATGAAATGATCTATCGCTACCGAATATAAATAAACAGACATTGTGAAATATGTGTATTATTTTGTGTAAGAATAGCACGTATATTAATAGAGATATAGCGATTTATTTAAAAAAATAAAAAAATTCTTGCATGTTGTTTGCTTATAACATTCAGGGTTTTCAACCAAATTTAACTCCGGTTTCAGAAAAATTGACAAAATATAGTAGAAACAATATAGTGCAATTGGAATATAAATATATTAAATATTTTAGGAAATATGAGCAGTTGTATGAAATAATTTTTATCTGTGCATGCGCGAACGATAACAAGGATCATTTTAGATAATTTAATAGTCAACTCTATGGAGCAACTTATTAAAAAAATCTAGTCAAATATCGTAAAAATTCAGAAAGATATCGGCGTTAGAGTGAGCAAATTTTTAGTTGTTCTCTAAAGGCAGCTGAATGATAAGGGATTTTCCACAAATTGTCATTTTTAATTTTTAATTTTTTTTTTTTTTTTCATTTCTTATTGATGCTTTAGTTCTTCTTGGATAACCACCAGAACGAGCCTATACCATGATCAAAAGAAGTATCAAAATCGAAGCATTTTTTCCAAATCTACTCGTTGATACTCACTAAATACTAACTTTTTTCTGAAAGTCAGTTAATAAAAAAATGACAACTTGTGTAAAATCCCTTATCATTCAGCTGATTTAGAGATCAACTAAAAATTTGCTCATTTTAACGCCGATATCTTTCTGAATTTTTACGATATTTGACTAGATTTTTTTTTAATAAGTTGCTCCATACAGTTGACTATTAAATTATGTAAAATGATCCTTGTTATCGATCGCGCATGCGCAGATAAGAATTATTTCACGCAACTGCTCATATTTCCTAAAATATTTAATATATTTATATTACAACACTATATTGTTTCTACTATATTTTGTCAATTTTTCTGAAACCGGCGTTAAATTTGATTGAAAACCCTGCATGTCATAAGCAAAAAACATGCAAGAAATTTTTAATTTTTTAAAAATAAATCGCTATATCTCTATTAATATACGTGCTCTTCTTACACAAAAGAAAACACATATTGCACAATGTCTGTTTATTTATATTCGGTAGCGATAGATCATTTCGTGTATTTTATTTTACAGGGTGATCCCAAGTATTATTTTTTTCTTTGATTTTTTGTTGGCCCCCTAATTGCCCCGCTTAACAAATCGACATTGCTAAATATGAGGTCATACCTGTTCTTTTTAATCCTGAAATTCCAGAAGAATCTGTCAAGTATATTTCTAAATATTCGACAAAATGTCTAAAATTGAAAGTTGCCGGTCATTAATGGCAATATAGTGTATATATGAATTGAAATATTTATTTATTTATTTATTTGTTATTAATACTGTATATATAGAGTATCATCGAATATGATTTCATTACACTCAAGTATCATGATGATGAAACATTTTTTGCTCTTTAAATTAATGCTATCTCACATGGAGTATGGAAATATAGTAGAGTCCCGATTATCCGAATCTGCTGAACCGGGTTCCCGCTTTAACCGACTTATTTTCTTCTAATGGACTGGTGGCTTCCTTTATTATGAAACAGCCATTATAAATGAAGTGTTAAGTGAAGATGAAAGAGCAGCCGTAAAAAGTTAGAACTTTGATTTTCTGGTCAGAATGGGTAAAAAAATGACCATAATTTTTATTTTAAGCCACCAGTCCTTCAGAAGAAAATAACTCGGTTAAAGAGGAAACTCGGATAATCGGGACTCTACTGTAGTAAAAGTAGTCTTTCTTTTTTTCTTTAATTAATTATGGCCATTTTCCCCTCCATTCTGACCAGAAAATCAGAATTCTAACTTTTTACGGCTGCTCTTTCATCTTCACCTAACACTTCATTTATAATGACTGTTTCATAATAATGGAAGCCATCAGTCCATCAGAAGAAAATGGTCCATTCCAAAGGTATAAGTTCTATTGAAAAAAAAAAAATTTAATACTTTGAGCAGAAAGAAGAGGTTACACCTGCAATTTTAATAACACTAATAGAATAACATAGCTGCCAATTTGTACAGTTTTGTTACCTCTAAAATGTAATACAATTTTTTGCCATATTTAATCGTTGACAATTGTTAGATTTTGGCGATTGAATTAGGCAAAATTTGCTGGTAAGTTTTAGTGGTAAGAAAAAATCTTAGAAATTGGTAACTATGCAGTAGCGTAATACTGCACAAAATTGACATTCATCAAACAAAAAACTATCAAGGGCTTTTTCAAATAAACAATTTCAATCCCCGTTTTTCTTAAAAGTAACGAAAATGTTACATCAAAGAAATGTCACTAGTACCATAAAAGTTAATGAATTAAGTGAAAATTCATATTTGATCTCCTTAGTTGGTGGCGATTTGTGTAAATCCGGTTTATCCGAGGTGAGCTTGGTTCATATTAACTCGGATAATCAGGACTATACTGTAGTCATTCCTCATTATTTCTCACTTCTCACGCTTTGTAGAGTTGCAGATAACAAAGAGGCTAAAGGTTAAAATTTTTAGCACAAAGAAAATGTATATTCAGATTGCGAATATATAATTTTCGAAATGTCCTCGAATACAAAGAGTTCAATTTTAATTCATTTTTCCAAAGTTACATATTTGGTTATCTCTTCATATTCAAAAACCGCCACTTTCGAGAAATCGGTTTATCATTTTGTAATACAATTTTGTAATACAAAATGTTACACTTTTACTCTCTACCTAGTAGATACTAGAGATAAAATAAACAGGCGCTATGCAAACATCTGGATTGAAAAGATAATTTTTATCATTTACAAGATCCACGTTTCCGTTTAACAAGTTAATGCATTTTTTCCCTTCTTTGGCAAGCAGATTACGTAAGCCTTTTATCTTCAACTGTGTTTTATTGACCCACTTAAAATTATTAATGCTACATGTCCAGAGAATGTCTAATTTTATTATATAACAATCGATTTCGGTAATATATTTTAATTTAAGTGTAGCATATGACTGCTACGAGAGTTTTGACTTTGAAAATTTCGTAATTTCTTAATGACTTTCTTTGTTCTCAGTACCGCTTATTGCGGAAACTTCTTATTCACAAATATGTATAATGTTACTTTCCTTAAATTTTAATCACTGTAATATATATATATATATATATATATATATATATATATATATATATACATAGGATTAAAAAACATATTATATATATATAAAGGCTAACGCTTCATTTTTAATTTGCATATTCACAATTGTCAGATGATCATTTGTATTGGTTCATAATGATTATATATATATACTAGGGGGCTCTGCCCCCTGCAAGCTACGCTCGCCAACCCCCGTTCAGACACTGCAGAATCTTAAAGCACGCTAATCTGATCTGTCTTAAAAAAATTAGAGACGATTGAATTATACTGAAAAAACCTGTTGCGATCTCCCTGTAAACAGGTTTCCATTCAATTCCCTTTGATTGCAAAAATGGTTGTTTTCGTGTTTGGTTAAAGAAAATCAGTTAAACATTTGAAAAGAAGCTGAAATAAAATGAATTAAGTAAACAGAGTCTTTGTCTCTCGGTATTTTTTAACAGCGTTATAAAACGATTGACATAATACAATTTACTACAATTACTAAAATTTGCTGCTTTAACCCCTTCAAGGGCGGTGGTTCATTTTTGGACCACTTAATTTTAATTCTTAAATGCCACATTAGCACCAGAATATTGGGATGAAAATTTCCCTTTTATTAAGTAAGTGAACAAAAGCATTTTTGTATTTCGAAATTTGTTTGTAAATTCTGGTGCCATTCACTGATTTTAAGATTTAACGAATAGAAGTGCCTTGTCCGTGAAAGGGTTAAACGCATATTAATGTATTTATTATTTTAAAGTTTCCTTTCCCCTTTAATATTCACGTGTAAATACAATTTTCAAGACATAATTTTCAATATTTTCCTGCTTTTAACACGTACTCATTTAATAGTAATTTTAAGGTCATTTTTTTCTGTTTTTAATAGTCACGTGAAAATAAATTTTTAATCTTTAGGAAATCTTATTCTTTGCGCTGTTTTTAGAATTGAAAACAATCTCTATAATAATAGCCTAAGCCATGTGACTATCATCAACACCTCCAGACGGATCCCTTCGCTTTTTATATTCCAGGCGGCCATTTTGGTACTTTAATGTTAGCCAGCCACAGGTGTGATAAATCGCCGAATATTATTCTATCGCCATTATTTCGCTTATATTATATAATAGTCCAAGTCATGTAACTGCCATAAACAACGGGCTGATTCCTTCGCTTTTCATAAGAAAGGTTTCCATTTTGATTAAAGAATCCAAATTATTTTTTCGAATAAAACTGCATAAAAGTTGCCATGATCGCAAAGAATTCCTGGTACTTTTATATTAGCCGGGTGAAAATCTCGCCAATAGCTTTTTTTTTTTTTTTTTTTTTTTTAACTCGCCAGTTAGCATTTTTTTTATTTTTTAAGTGGTGAATTAAAACGCTGCTACTTGGTTATCCCATTGACCAAAAATCTGTCGCCAAACTATAAGATTAAATGCCAATAATGGTTGATCGTAAATGTCACATTCACTTGACTTTAAGGAAGTTACACATGTTCACGCCATCAAGCGATTTTTATTTCGACGTTTTATTTGTATTTTAATTAATATTATACTAATTTATTTGTTCTTTTGTTATTTAAAAAAAAAAAATATGTCAATTTGTATAATTTGGCTATTTATATAATTTGGCGAAATTGGTCGGCAGGAGAAGTAATAACATTAAAACGTTGCTTTGAAGTGGAAATTAAATCTCATGATTTGTTGCATTGTCACATACGCACCGGGTTTGGCGTGATTTTTTTACGACAATTTGGCGAAAACCTCGTTTTCAAATACCTGTTACATATGTATTTTTAAATTATTTTCTGTTATTTTTAAAATGAAATAACAATAAATTAAAAAAAAAAAATAATAATAACTATAGAACAAAACAATTTATAACATTTTGTGTAAATAAAAATAAAATAAATTCAAATAAACATTTTTTAATAAATAAGCAACAATAGCCGGGTTACCATGTCAGGCAAAATAACGCCATTTTGGCGCCAATTAGGTACCGCGTTGCGTATATAAAGAATGAAGTAAAAGCCATTTACACTGTAAAAAAAATTCCGCAACGTTCCTGGGAAAAAATGGGCAGCTGAGTTGCCCATTATTTCCAAGAAACATTTCTTGAAAATGACTGGTACTTTACTGTACATGTTAAAAACTTTCTACAGAAATGCCAGTAAGTTTCCTGCGAAATACCAGGAATATTTCTGTTGACAGCAAAACATTACTGACATATTCAAGGCTGGAGTAGCACAAGAGCGAAAAATGTCCAGACCAGGGATCGAACCTGGATACTTGGCGTGCCGTGCCAATGCCTTACCTGTTAGGCTATCCGGACCGATACCTGGCTGACATAATTCACTCTGGATGTTCGTTCCCTTCATTATGACATTACTGACATTTCACAGCATGCGGGATCCGCAGACGATTTTTACATTTCCAGTTGACAATTTTCGCTTTATTATCATTATTTGTTAGAATGAAAAAATATTTTGAAATTGACATCAAAATTATTATTTATAATTTACACGAAAAAATAAATTTTCAGTTAAAATTCAATAAAGTAAATATATATGGTGATATATTGTTTCTGAACTTTGCTTAAAATATAAAAATATATAAATGTAAATAATAATTAGAAAAAAAATCTAGACATAAAATATTTTGGATTTTCGTCAGTGATTATGTTAGTTTACAAGTTAGATAAAATACATATAAATTTTCATGAAAAAAAAACCTAAACGTAATTGTATATTTTTTCCGAAAAAAAAAAAAATTCAAATTTGCAGCAATTCAAAGTGTCAAATATATGTCAAATTTAAATCAAATTGTAATAAAGTGTTAAAATATAAAATTAATTAAAAAAGAAAAAAAAAGCCAACAGGTAGCATCGAACCCGGGCCGTACGGGTGGCGTGCAAGCTTTCTGCGTCCACACCACGAAAGACACGTTGAGAGCTGCAAACTAATGGGTATTTGAAACGTATGCTAAAACTCGGCATCTAATTTCTGAAAATCTAAGGCCCATTTGAAGAAATCCTTTCACAAGAATAATTAGAGATAAGAACTCTAAAACATACTTTAAATTAATCAAAATAGGTGAGAATCATATTTGATTGTCCCCTGGTTAATGCAGATCCAAATAATAGGTGTATTTTTTTTTACACAGTCTGCTCGTTAAAGATTTCACAGACAAGTACGAGAGATAATCCCTTAGTGATGTCACAGAGGTATTGTATTTTCATCTGAATTATCTTGACAATAGAGACGTAAAGGATTATGTCGTCTATTGATTTATTTGCATTCCATATTGATTTTTTTACGTTCATTTAAGGAATTCGTTTTCGACACTCGCGCGCGAGCAACGGATTATAGGAAAAAAAAATAATAAATGGCGGCCGCAGCGTTTTGCTGTTTCCAACTTTTGTTCAGGAACGTTTCGGATAAGAAAACCAGAATTTCACAGGAAAGAGCTAAATTATTCTGAAAACCTGATAAAAGGCGAAACGTTCCTGGATTTTACATGGAAAGTTACCATTTTTTTTTACAGTGTATTTTAAAGGTTTCAATTTTAAATGAAAATTTTGTATTAAATAAAATGATAATGAAATACAAATTGAATTATGAATAAAAGTAATATGATACATTTCTTAGCATACATTTAAGGGAAGCCAAACTCGTCGCCAAATTAATTTAAAATAACCTTTTCTAAAATATAAAAAAAAATATATCTGTTTGATTAAAATTTGAGTTGCCATCATTAGAAAAATGTATATAAAATAAGAAAAAAAAATTAATATTTCGAAAACTAATTCGAATTTAAAAATTCTAATACCAGTTTTGAAATCTGCGGATCAATATTGATTTTTGGTGTTAATTTCATCACAAAGTATTCCATATTTTAGGAGAAATCGCCGTGAAACATAATCAGTTGTTTAATCAGTCGATTCATACTTCCGTTTCATAAATTCGTTTCATTAGGATTTTATATATATAGGGTAGATAGGATTAAAAAACATATTAATGTGGTCATTGCAATTCTATTGCTTGGTATGTCTTCAAATGTAATTTTTTCTTTAAATTAATAGCGTTCATTATTAAGGATCTTGTTTTGATTAATATTTTTATTTTATTAAATTTACATGTCATGGTAAATTTAAGCCTTTTATTGGTGTGTGGTCGATCGGGTGCATAGGAATCTAATTTTTAGATTATGCTGGATTCTTTTACAGAAATGGACTATGCTTTTGCTTATATTGGTGTTTCATGTACCCCTGATGAAGTGAAATGCTATACAGGGTGTCCGGTCTCAACGGTGTCCAATAGCTAATTCCTAAACCGTTAGTCATAGACATATAGTTCCAATCACAAAAATGTTTTAAATCAGGTAAAGAAATATTTTAAAAGCGATTTGGGTTAATAAAAATATTTCTTAAAAAATTACGAAATTTAAATTTTTATACGGTCCCACGGTCCTATAAGTTATATTTAGTAAAATTTTCCTTTTACGCTGACAAGTAATACAAAAAAAGTCCCGTTGTTCTACGATTAAAATTGACCGAGTAATACCTGTTTAAAGTTGGAGCATATTTTTTGCTGCAAATTGGGGGTCATTCACAAATTAAGTCGAAATATGATTTCGTCAGATATATTAAAAAATTGTTGAGAGTAAAATTAACATTGCAATATAAATTTGAAATCTTTAGTCATCCTGACATATTAATGCAAAATATACAATTTGTAATAAACATTTAAGAAGAAAGAAAGAAACAGAATTTTTGTTAAATAAAATGATGCTAAATTAACAGCCTCAATTCTTTACAAAATGATACGTATTTTAAAGTATTATTAGATTACACTAGCCTGCAAAAGTTAGGTTATTTCATGTTTTTTAGCTTTTGATAATTGATTCTTATGTATTCTGTACCGCTGAATCCGGAATTGACCTTCATTTTTAGAAATCACATCAGGATTTTTCGCAAATAGTAAATTTTAAAGTTAAAAAGTTCAAAGTTAAAATTTAATCTCCTCCCCCATCTCATCATACCACCGAGCTGTAAGAATCCCAAGATAAGCAAAAATATCGAATAAATTATTGAATAAAATAAAATAAAATAAATTTTACATGTGTTTTACAGTAAGAAATTTTCGCTATATTTTAACTTACACATTTGCAAAAAAATTCTAACGTGATGATTAAAAATGAAGGTCATTTTCAGATTTGGTGCTAAAAAGTAAGTAAAAATCAATTACCAAAAGTTAAAAAATACAACAATCTCCTCTACTTTATAGTATTCGATTTTGGTTATTCTTTAAATACGACAATTTATGATTTGCGAAATATCCTGACATGATGGTTAAAAATTAAGGCAATTTTCGGATTCAGTGCTAAAAAATACATAAAAGTTAAAAAAAACCCCAACAATCTCCGTCTTGTATTATCTAATCTAAAACTTTTCCTTAAACTTCTTGGCGGTAATCTATCCGAAATTTTTTGTGTTATCCTGTAAAATAAGTATAAATGGTAACCACAGAAAATCATAATAATATTAGATTGTTATCGGATTTGCGCCAGTATGTAAAATGTAATCTCGATCGGATATTTGAAAGTGGGTTAAAGTTCGAATACAAATTTTGAACTGAAAAAACATACATACGATCGTTGAAGTAACATAAAAACTTATAAAAATAACATAATTTTATTAAAAGAAATCATAAAAAAAAACAGTCTCAAATCCTGACAAAATAAAACATATGTTATTTCAACCAATCTGAAACTTAAAGTTTAAAATGAAACTTAATGTTATGTCTGAATAAATGTTAACTTAATCATAATACTTGTACGATTTTTTTCAAAGCGCAGATACACATGAAATGAGATCTTCGAATACTTTAAGCACTTGGAATGCGACCCCTCAAAGCCAAGCCGAACTCAATTGTTTTCAGAGCAGAAAAGTGGCATAAGTCATGCATTTTTAAAGTTTCATAACTCGCACAATTTTAGTGTTAAATGAATGGGGCTTTTTTTGTCTTACTTGTCAGTGTAATAGGAAAATTTTACCAAATATAACTTATAGGACCGGGGGACCGTATAAAAATTTAAATTTCGTAATTTTTTTTAAATGTTTTTATTGACCTAAATCGCTTTTAAAATATTTCTTTACCTGATTTAAAGCATTTTTCTAATTGGAATTATATGTCTATGACTAACGGTTTAGGAATTAGCCATTGGACACCTTTGAGACCGGACACCCTGTATAAGCTTCCGGCTCCATCCTTCCAATTGATCTATTGTTTGTTTACAATACGTCTTTTATGTGTTCAACATTTTTTGGCTTGTTTCTTGTTTCATAAGTCTTTAATAATATTTTTCTTTTCAAAAAAATTGTTGGTTTTTCATATGTTAATATGGATTAATCGTATGCAATGTGCTAGCCAATTGGTGGATTTTGCTTAATTAGTATTACATGTATAGGGTTCCATCTGTATTTTGTATAATGTTACAGTTATAATTTGCTGCTAAATTTATTAAATTATTGAATTAATTATTGTAATTGGAATAGATGATGATTTGTAATTATATTATGGCTATATTATATATATTTATATATATATATAAAGGCTAACACTTCATTTTTAATTTGGGTACTTTTCGGTTAGCCGGGCGCCAGTGTTATAGTATATACATATTTATATACATACATATATGTATATATACATATATATTTACAGATATATATATGTGTGTATATATACAATATGTGTATATGTAAATATATATGTATATATACATATATGTATGTATATAAATATGTATATAAAACACTGGCACCCGGCTAACCGAAAAGTACCTTAATTTGCATATTCACAATTGTCAGATGATCATTTGTATTGTCCCTCAATGATTATATATATATATATATAATATAAATATAACAATAATAAAATGGAAATATTGTTTTTAAATAAAAATAAGACTCTTAGCTGTTTTCTCAAATTCAAACTTGCTGTACTCTCTGAATTCATTTTTATTCGCATTCGCAAATGCAGAAAATTGGCAGGTACTCTTATTCAGAAACTATGTAATCGAAAAGTTTTTCCCATTTTTAAGTAAAAGTTTCAAATCTTTCAGAAAATGCAGTCAAAGTTGTCATTTTGAATCAAATTTCCAGACGCTGCACCAGCACGGGAAAGATAAAAAAGGTCGTCATGAGAGAACCATAATAGCTTATAACATAATACATTAATCGAAAAATGAAAAAGAACCGGTTCGCCATTCCAAGTCAATGGAATAAACATAGCTGCTAGTGTCGTGCTTTTACGTGTAAAAATGAGTCCGTAAATATGTCAGAAAGTTTTTCATTGTTGAGCGGGAGAATTTTTTTTTTCTTTTTGAGAAATTAAATAATTTGAAATTAAATTTGTTGCGAAATTAAAAAATGAAATGTCAAAGTTACATTTAATCAAAAATACTTGAAACTAAAAAAACTCTGTGGTTATACAATCCAAGTAGGATCTGGGCCGACAGTGTCCATCTCTGTTTTCTTGACCCTGGGCTCCGAGGTGCTATGCAGCATGCGTCCCGGCCAGGTGGTCAACCTAACGCGAGACCCTCGGTGTTTAGTTCCCAAGCAAGCTTGGTACTGATTTTATCGACCTCGAAAGGATGAAAGGCCTTGCCCAGTCGGCAAGGTACACTCAGAATATTCCGCAAGTTATCGGCGAATATATTGAGATGAATTTTAATTACTTCCCAAAAGTATCTAAAATATAACGAATTTTCCATAAATTGCCATTTTTAATTTATTATTTTTATTGTCATTTTTACTTTCTTCTATCTTTACAAGAAGAAAGTATTGGATTCATGAAAATTTTCGAATTCCGGTTTTTGACGGAATTACACGTTTTAAGGATCAGAGAACCATAAAAGCATGTTTTTACAAAATGTTTGTCTGTCTATATGTCTGTGTGTGACACAAATTTTGTGGGCGCTCTATCTCAAGCATTAATGAACGGAATTTAATAAAACTTTTTGGTGTACAACGCCCAAAATGTGGCACTTCTAAGTTGCATTTTTTGCGATTTCGGCAATAACTGTATCTCAAGACCTAATGCATGAATTTTCATCAAACTTCAGATTCAGTTAGTCCCTGATAGAAATTGGTCCTGATCAGTTTTTGGAGTAAACCGACCAACACGTGGCGCTGCTATGTAGATTTTTTTCTTTTTACGATTGCTGCAATAGGTCTAGGTCTACCTCAAAAACTAACGCACGGATTTTCATCAAACTTCAGATTCAGCTACAACTTGACATAAGTTGTTGCTGATTAGATAATGGGGTAAATCCCCTAACCGGTAGCACTGATATGCTTTATTTTTCAGGAAATATTAACATGTATGAGATAGGAGAATGTTTTGGGATTGCCACAGCCGACTAGTTTGATTCATTTTGTTTGCGAACGCGCGAAATTGGCGAATGCTCTTATTCAGAAATTTTGCAATCGAACAGTTTTTTTCATTTGTCGGTAAAGAGCAGATATTTCAGAAAATGATTTCAAGGTTAACGTTTCAAACTGAATTTCCAGACACGACAATGCGGGAGAGGAAAAAATTTGCCGTCACGAGTCAACAGTCACGTATAACTCAAAATGTAATTAAATTAAGGAAAAACTAAAATAAAGTTCGGTTTACAAATCACTTCAATAATCATGCATGCAAGTCTCAAGCTTTTGCGTATAAAATTGAGTCAGAAAATGTGTGAGAAAGTTTTAAGTTTTTGATCAAGAAAAAATATTTTTCCGAGAACCAACCGCCTTGCTGTCCTTAAATCCAAACTGGCTACTTTCTGACACATTTTTAATTAATTTTTGTTCGCAAACGCATGAAATTGGTGGATGCTCTTTTTCAGAAACTTTGTAGTCAGAACAGAATGCTTTTGTTTTTTCATTTTCTGGTAAAAGCAGAAAATCTTTTGGAAAATACTGGAAAATTTGGCGTTTTGAACCGAATTTTCGGATGCGACAGCTCAGGAAATGAAAAACGGCCGTCCTGAGACAACAATCGCTTATAACCCAAGATGTAATTGAATTATCAGAAAATAAGAATACGTTATCCCGCTTAAGGGTGTATTCGAAAAAATATTTTTCAAACTTCAACAGCTCGAAATTTTCTGAGACATTTTCAGGCTCATTTTTAAAAGTAAAAACATGAAACTTGCTGAGGGGATTTTTGAAGAGATGCTTAAGAGGCCGTGTGATTTCATTTTTCGTTCAATTAATTAGAATTTTATTTTCAAACAATTATTTTCTCAGCATGACCATTTTTTTTCTGTCCCAGATATCCCGCTTCGGAAAATTCGGTTCAAAACGCCAACTTTGACAGCATTTTTTGCAATATTTTCTGCATTTATGAAAAAATCAACAAGCACGGGACATTATATAGTTTCTAATTAAGAGAATCTGTCAGTTTGATGAGTTTGAGAGCAAAAATGAATTTAAAAATGAATCAGAAAATAAGCAGTTTGGATTGGAATACACCCTTAATGCACAGATATTTTCCGGTTCCTTGAACATCGCCATTGGTCTAATGCAAAAATATCATCTTTAATACGCAAATGTCTAAACGCGATATAGTTTCGAGACGGAAACTCGTGAATGTTAAACAAATGCGAATATTTCTTTTATAATTTCTGTGCTTTGTTTATTTTTTGCCAAGCTAATAACTCTAAGGGCTACCTACTGGGTTGTGGTGCAAAGTTTTAGTATTTCATGATTGTTCAAGAAAAAAAAAATTAAGCTGGCAGAAGGATTATTTATATTGCTTCATTTTTGGTTGCAATGTATTAATCGACAATTAACCCCTTGGGGAAGAGCGACCGGTATACGTGGTGCGTAAGGTGATCAGAATCTGTGATTATTCTCACCAGTAAATTTTTATTGTAAATTTTGCCTTATTTAATCCGAGCATTTTCCATTCAATTAGGCAAAAATTTCTGTTTTGGAAAATAGGGGATAAAAGATTAAAAATTCTGTAAAAGACACTCATCCCGCAGGGATTAAGTTATATTTGAATCCCTATTAATTTTCAATTAATATTCCAGGCAACTATTTTATATATTCTATATTTATATTCAATTAATATTCCAACACTTCGATTACAAAGTTCCTGAATAAGAGCACCTGCCAGTTTCATGCGTTGGCGAACAAAAATGAATTTTAAAATGTGTCAGCATGTAGCCAGTTTGGATTTCAGGAGGACAGATTTGAGGATTTTTTTTTCATAATTTCAGTAACTAGGGACGGAAAATTCCAATCTTGTCGCTAAGGTTAAATTTTGAAGGACACCTAAACATGCCTCAGGGCAAGCGAATCGCCAGCGGAAACTGTCGGATTTTGAGAGAACCATGACATTTAAAAGATTGTCATCCAGTCCAGGTGGTCCTAATTATCCCAGTACCAATTCATTCACATCCTGTCCAAAATTCTAGGACAGCATGAAAAGGAAAACGAAACAGAGATCGCCTTTTCCCCGAAGCCCGAAGGGTGTCATAAAAATAGCAATAACGCTAATGAAAATGGTCCGCAAATGGTTCCACAAACGACATTCAAAATAAAAGAACCGGAAAACTAGTCTCCGGGGCTCCGGGGGATCAATCAAGATTGGTCAAGACATCAAGGGGCCAAATTCCAGTGGATGAAAAGGGGAAGTGGGCGGCATTTCGGTTTCGAAATTCCTTGGACCCTTTTGAAAAGATTCCAAGGCCTCTTATTGAATCCTGATATTCTCAGAAGAAAAGTTATCCGCTCTTGCTTCCGATTCGTCACATTTAAATCCTCCTTCTTCTGCCTTCCGAGAATTATGCGGAATTTCTCTCTGAAGTTTTTTTAACAGTAAATTCAACCCCACTATGAGAAAAAGAAACCGAACAATTCTTGATAGTGGACCATACATGAAAATAAATCTTGGGAACCTATATTGTTAAAATCAAAGCGGTTTCAGGACCTATATAACCGCTTTGGTTAAAATCTCCTGATTCTGAAGTTATCTCTTGATAAGGCTGATCTCAAATGCTCTGCTCAACAAGCGCAAAACGTTTTGACACATTTACAAATTCATTTTTTAACGGAAAGATGCAAAATTGGAAGGTCTGACTATGGAAGCGATTTGGAATCGAACCGTGTTCTCCATTTTTTTTTAAATATAAATTAATTAACTATTGACAGGGTTCATACTGATCAGGGGAATATGGGATTCATGTGAAAATCAAGGGATGCATTTTGGGTTGCAAAAATCAGGGGAATCTCAGGGGATAATGCAAAAAATTCCCAAAACCTGGCAAAATGACTAGTTACACTGGGAAATTAAGGGTAATTGCTGCTGTTCGCGTGCTTTATGATGTCACATCTGTCTTGTCTACATCCATTCATTCACTAGATTCACCTTCTAACATCGTGAGGTTTGATAACAATTCAAGAGGAACTTAAAAAAACTAAAGGATGTTTTAAAATTGATATTGACATTTGCAACCTTCATATTATTCATTCATAATGCTTTTGAAGAAGTAATAAAATCGTGAAGTGGAAATTAAATTCTTGCAGCTAAGCTACCAAGTTAAGCAAGCTAAGCCAGCCCCACAAGGCATACAGACTTCATCTATTTTACACAAATTAATGTGTTTCTTTTAATGTTCTTTTCATATTTTTTATATAGTTATATAGATGATATATAAACTTTATTTTTGAGATTATCTTATTTTTATTTTATTTCTAAAAGGTGAGTGTTATGATACTGGTTTAAAAAATGTCGTTAATTGTTGACATGAAAAAATTGTACCTCCCGAAAAATACATCAGGGGATTCTCAGGGGATTTTTTCTTGGAAAATGAGTATGAACCCTGATTCAGTTATAAGCAATTTTGATCACGTGACAAACACGTTTTTCAGCCTTCCTTCAGTGTTTATTCTTTTTCGCGCGGAAATCCTGTTCAAAACGTCCACTTTGACACTATTTTCTGAAAGATCCATTGCGTTTGCAAAAAGAAACGGAAAAAACAGTTCGATTGCATAATTTCTGAACAACAACACCTGCTAGTTTCATGCGTTTCCGAACAAAAATAAATTAAAACTTATGTCATAAAGTTGCCCTTTTGGATTTGAGAACAGCCATAAGCAATAAATTGTATCGGATCTTTCTTCTTCTCAATACAATCTCAATTAGAGGTTCCACATAATTTATTTTATTTATTTTTTTATTTTTTTGAGGAAAATTCACAAGTACGTTTGTCAAACTACAAATTTCCCTTCTACGATGTTAATTCTATAATCTAGGAATTTGAAAAGTTTCTCAACAGAAAATTAAAATATCTAACTTCTTTTTTTCTGTATACTCTTCTTAAAGGATGTTTCTTTAATTTTTGCTTGGAAAAATATTTCTAAAATTTACATTTTAAGTGTAAAATGCTTACAGTTCAACACCTTCACTAACATTGCTCTGCTGATTTTCTATTAATAGCCATAACAAAAAATGAAATGGATATAAATAAACCCCTGGATATAAACAAAAGCAAAATTAATAATCATAATTTCATGAATTAACCGGGACTACAAGATGTAATATTTATACAAAATATTTTTATTTTTTCTATCGAAGTCAAGGAAGTGCGCATCAGTAGAATTACTGAAAAACTTGCTGTAACGGAATCACAAGGCACCGGAAAAGATTCTTTTATGTCAGGTTTTCGCCTTACCAGGTAAACTTGCCTTGAAAAAGAAACCTAAGCACTATTCTTGACAGCGGTCCCAACATGAAAACAAATCTTGGGAACCTATTTTATTAAAATCTCCTGATTATGAAGCTCCTGATCTCTTATAAGCAATAAATTGTATCGGATCATCTGTCTTCTCTATACAAGCTCGATCAGAGGTTCCGTATATTTATTTATTTATTTACCTTTTCGAGAAAATATTCACAAGTGCGTTTGTCAAACCACAAATTTCCCTTCTACAATGTTAATTCTATAATCTTGGAATTTTTACAGTTTCTCATCGGAAAATTAAAACATCTGACTTTTTTTCAGGGTTTCGTTCATCTGACGAAAGAAACCCTATTCGTCTCGCTCCTCTGTCTGTCTGTCTGCCAGTCACAGAGCCCGTTCTCAGAAACTATATATGTTGGAGACTTGAAATTTTACATACTTATAGCTGAACACCTCACATCAAACGACAAATCCTAAAATTTTGAAAGAGTCTTATATTTAAGCCTCTGGGCGTGTATTTTAAGCTTTTTGTGCTAACCGAGACCCTAATTAAGTTGAAGACTTAAAATTTTGCGTACTTGTGCTGAACACCTCATATTAAACGACAAATCATAAAATTTTGTAAAAGTCTTATATTATTTACCCCTATGGGCTGTAACTTGTGTATTTTAAGATATTTTCTAACCTCCCCCCATTGAACCCGGTAGGTACATTCCTAACGGTAAACGGAAAAAAGGTGACAGGAAAAAACGGGACAAGGAAAAAACGGGACCGGAAAAAACGGGATAAGGAAAAAACGGGACCGGAAAAAACGGGACAAGGAAAAAAGGTGACCGGAAAAAACGTGACAAGGAAGTGTTAAATATTGAACTTGTCGATAAATAAATGTTAAAAATTAATCTAAAGTTTTTCCACTGTCAGTTTCTTACAGCGTAGGGGGGGGGGGGGGGGGCAGAGTTAATGGGTGAGTTAGATAATTCTAAGATTTGGTCCAAGAAAACAAAATTTTAACATTTCATTAAGAGAAGTTTAACATGACTTCTACAAGGGAAGGGCTGGTGCTTCCTACGGGGGGGGGGGGGGGATTAAGGAAATACAATATATAGATTCTTTCAACTTCACATTCGCGAACGCCAATACAAGTATTTTTTGTCGATTTCTACGAATGCTAATATTGAAAATATTTGAAAATTCGCTTACGATAATTCTAATTAACATCACTACTTGATATTTGATGTTCGCGAACGGTAATAATAATAACGGTATAATACCAATATTTTCCGTTGATGTTTGAGTTAATGTCTGAGTTAGACAATTCTAAGATTTGGTCCAAGAAAACACAATTTTAACATTTCGTTAAGAGAAGTTTAACATGACTTCTACAAGGGACAAGCTGGTGCTTTCTACGGGTGTGTGTGTGTGTGTGTGGGGGGGGGGGGAATTAAGGAAATACAATTTATAGATTCTTCCAACTGCAGATTCGCGAACGCGAATCCAAATATTTTTCGTCGATGTCTACGAATGCTAATATTGAAAAAAATTGAAGATTCGCTTACGATAATTCTAATTAACATCACTACTTGATATTTGATATTCGCGAACGGTGATACCAATATTTTCCGTTGATATTTAAGAATGCTATTATAAAAAAAATTCCTGAATATTTGCATATGAAAATTCACATTTACACTATTACTTAATTTGGACATTATGTGAATAAGAATGCTTTCCGTTGATAATTAGAATGCAAATATTGAAAAATGTTGTGAATGTTCGCATACGAGAATGCTCGTTTACATAACAACTTGTTTTTTCGACTTACGCATGTATAATATCATAAACTTTTTTTTTTTTTTTTAATTTTAAAGAAATTAGTTATAATAGATTCGATTAAAAAGTTTTATTTTTATTATTTTTATTTTATTTAACGCTATTTGAATTTTTTGTTTATTAACATAAAATTATATTAATAATAATAATAATAACATTTTTTAGACTTTCTGAATCACTTATCAATTTATAATTTTTTATGTCCTGATCAGTGGCATTAGTATTTTCAGATATTAACAGAACAAATAAAGAAAAAATAATAATAAGTAAATATCTTTGTTAAGATATGCCTAAAATTAAAAATTAGCATAGTTTGTTACTTTTCTTTTCTTTTTTTCTTTCTTTCTTTTTTTTTTTTTTTTTTTTTTGTTGTATTAAGCAATTGATTGAAGTCAAATTTTTTGCAATTTTTGGTTTCATCATGGAATTTCCAGATATATTATTCTAAACATTTAAATTAAACAAAATAAATTAAAATAAACATTTCTATAAGATACTGGAATCACGGGAAAAAAGCGCACATAGGAAAAAACTAATCGGATAAAAGACCACGGGAAAGTATTCTATTTATTAAGTTGTATACATAACAGAAAATATAATATGAAGTTTGTTTTTTAAGGTATTTAATATATATTTTTAAAAACATAGCCTTATATTTATAAACCTTATATATTTTTTTAACGACATGAAGGCCATATTTAAATAAACAATTAAAACTAAAGTGCAGTTTTTCCACTGTCAGCTTTTTACAGCGTAGGGGATGGGGGGGGAGGTACTGAGTTAATGGGTGAGTTGGACAATTCTAAGATTTGGTCCAAGAAAATAGAATTTTAACATTTCATTAAGAAGTTTAGTATGACTTCTACAACGGACAAGTTAGTGCTTTCTACGGAGGGGGGGGGGGGCGGTGGGGTATTAAGGAAATGCAATTTATTGATTCTTTCAATTCGCTATTGATAGCTTATATATAAGCAAAGATGTTTTATATATTTATAAAACTTTAATCAATAATGATTTTTGGGTACAGTGGAGGGCGGAGGGGGAGGGAAAAATTACGTACACAGCTTGTAAAGGGAATAAAATAAAGACGAAGAGGAGGCATTTTCTTTAGAGGAATTTTTTCATCTAAATATATATCAAAACCTTGATATATCAAAGCCCAAGGGTTAATGTGCACGCAAGTTCTTTATGTATGTATGTATGCACTTACGTCTGTATGTACGTAACGCGATAACTCTTGACAGAAACATCCGATTTGCTTCATTTTTATCCAGGTTCATTCTGATAAGGCGCTTCCCTAATTAGTTTTGGGGGTTATTGGTTAACAGTAAAGGGGGGCCACTCCCCCCCCTTAATTTAGATAAATGGGTTTTTCATGCAGAATTATTCGATTTGCTCCAAATTTGGTATACCGATTTATTATGTTAAGGAGCTTCCATGATTAGTTTTGGAGGTTCATTAGTTAAATATAAAGGGGGGAGGAGCTAGCCACCTCCTTGATTTAGATAAATGGGTTTTTCATGCAGAATTATTAGATTTGCTCCAAATTTGGTATGCCGGTTTATTATGTTAAGAAGCTGTCTTGATTAGGTTTGGAGGTTCATTAGTTAAGTATACACGGGGGAAAGGGGGCTTGACCCCCCCCCCCCTTAATTTAGATAAATGGGTGTTTCATGCAGAGTTATTCGATTTGCACCAAATTTAGTATACTGGTTTATTATGCTAAGGAGCTGCCTTGATTAAATTTGGAGGTTTATTGGTTAAGTATGAAGAGGGGGGGGGCGGGGGCTAGTCCCCCCTTAATTTAAATAAATGGTTTTTTCAGGGGCAGAATTTTTCGATTTGCTTCAAATTTGATATATCAGTTTATTCCGATATGGCGCTTCCTTCATTAGGACGACAGTTCTTCAAAATACCATTAAAATAACTGTTTATAAAATTCATTTAATACATCGATTAGTAGTAATACAATTTAGAATGAGTTACAGACACTTTACTCTATCATGTTAGAAAGCATTATTGGTTGCACAAAACAAAAGTATTTTTAAAATGATGATTTCTTTGCCTTTGCATCTTTTCAGCTTTCTTGATGTTGAAAGATTGGGGGGGGGGGGGGGAATTCTGTTGTAAGAACATGACATTTGTACATTTTCTAAATCTACAACAAGGTTAAAACAATGTGAGTTCTTAAATTATTGCCCCTCCAGTGGCCGAGAGGTTCTGCTCTCGACGCTGGTAGACGGGAGGTGCTGGGTTCAAACCCAATCGCACTCGTCGGCCTAATCGTTCGGAGTTTTCGTGGTTTGCTTCGAATCATGGATTTCCATGCGTAAATACGGGTTAGGTTCCATTAGAAAGACCCCCAAGAAGGGCACCCCCACCTTTTGGGCCCATATCCCTCGTGTTGATAATTGGCCGTCATAAACACAACCAACCAATCTCTTAAATTATAATACATCAATCTGCAATAGTTAAGCAAAAAATAATTCAGTCTTTAAACTTGTGAGGTCTCTAGGAATGTAGCATATGGCACTTCAAGGAATATTTAAAAAGGATAAATACAGCTGAGTATTTGTTCCAATAATCCCGTTCAAAGTTATTCATTATACGCTATCTCAAATTGTGTGAAATATCTAAAATCAACACCATTACCTATTATTTACATGAAAAGATCTCATAAAAGACGATGGGTGGCACGTAAAAGTTTCACAGAAGAAACAACCCCTTTTATTATACATTATTTGTCTGTCAGATTAATAGCATTCAACAAAAACCATTCTGGAAAACTAAGGTTTATCTTCTATCACTTTCAAATATGTATATTGAAGTGAGTTGTAAAATTCCAATGTACTTTTTGTCAACATAATACCTGTCTATCATTCTTTTAAAACTACAAACTGCAAAACGCCTGTTACAATCAAATAGAAAGCAAAATATTTTGAATGATTGTCAATCAATAATAAGAGGAACCACTCTCTTTGTTGAAGGATTAAGAATTTAACCTGAAGGGTCCCATGCTTCGAAAGCATGATTTTTCGTTAAAGTTCACAGTTTGGGTACATTTTTTCTTAATAGCCATAATTATTTAGTTTGAAATATTTTAATTTTATGCAATTATATATTTTTTAGTAAGATATAGATTTTATATATATATATATATATATATATATATTTAACCAGGCCTTTACGTTTAAAAATAAATCGGAAAATTTGTCAAAGTTTCGCGTTGTTGAGTAGAGAATTTGAGAACGGCCTAAATGTATGTATCTTTATTTTCGGTTGTCTGATTCCATGACATTTTTAACTTAATGCCGTTATTTGTTTTTTCAACCGGAAGACGAACCAAATTTAATGCCTCCCCCTTTTACCCGGGAGCCCAGGGTATACGCCCCCTAGCTTCCCTTTAGTTTAAACCCCGAGGTCATGTAAAGTTAGTTAAACAGTATTACCAAATCTAATCGTATGTAATATATTGCCCTCTCTTTAAAACAATCTAATTGCTTGATAGGAAACAAAATATTCATAAAATTAAATAAATTATAAATAACTATTAGTTATGATATTAAAACTTATGGAATTATATTAAGACTTTTTTAAAATGATAATTGCTTGTGAATTAATTATTCAAATTATTAATTTAAAGACTCACTAAACAAACACATACTCAAAGTCTCAATTTTTCGTTTTTTATATACAGTAAAACCTCCCTGCGATCACGTTCCGTTCCAATGAAAATGGCTCGCTCGGAGAGGTGGTCTCTTAATGGAGGTCATGTTTAAATCTAGATTTTCATCGTAGAAAAAGGTAACAATTAATTTTACTAAAATTTATTTTTCATATTAGGAAAAAACATGAAAATTTTAAATATCAAAACAAAAGTTAATTACATAAGTACGCCTTATCAGAATGAACCTGGAAAAAAAATTAAAGCAAATCGGATGTTTCTGTCAAGAGTTATCGCGTTACGTATATACAGACGTAAGTGCATACATACATACAGAACCTGCGTGCACATTATCCCTTGGGCTTTGATAGCCTGCCAGCAAAAAGCAGGATAATGAAAAAATTCCTCTAAAGAAAATGCCTTCTCTTCGTCTTTATTTTATTCCCTTTACAAGCTGTGTACATAATTTTTTCCCTCCCCCTCCGCCTTATAAAACATCTTTGCTCATATATAAACTATCAATAGCGAATTGAAAGAATCAATAAATTACATTTCCGTAATACCCCCCCCCCCCCCCCCTCCGTAGAAAGCACTAACTTATCCGTTGCAGAAGTCATACTAAACTTCTCTTAATGAAATGTTAAAATTGTATTTTCTTGGACCAAATCTTAGAATTGTCTAACTCACCCATTAACTCTGCCCCCCCCCCCCTCCCCCTACGCTGTAAGAAACTGACAGTGGAAAAACTTTACTTTAGTTTTTAGCATTTATTTATCGACAAGTTCAATATTTAACACTTCCTTGTCACGTTTTTTCCGGTCCCGTTTTTTCCTTGTCACGTTTTTTCCGGTCCCGTTTTTTCCTTGTCCCGTTTTTTCCGCTCTTGTTTTTTCTGTCACGTTTTTTCCGGTCCCGTTTTTTCCGGTCACCTTTTTTCCTAGATTCTTTTCTAACTTTTGCCAGACACCCCTTTGACCACTCTTTCATATTATGCACATAGCCTTACATATTTCAGTTCCACTTTTTACCGTCAGGGGGCGCCTACCTATCTCGGGCGCTATGGGCCCGATCCCCTCGACTAATATAACTACGGATAAGTTGTAAAACGAAGTTTCGTTCGGATAGAGGTTTGCGTAGAATAGAGTGCGTCCCCTGGTTGCGAAATGTGTAACAAACAGATTTCGCAAAAGGATAAAGTGTTTTGAAAGGAATATTAAACGAAACCCTCTGTGATCACACTTACCCACTTGTTTTCTTTATAGAGTAAACATTCAATTATCCGTCACTCACGGGACCGATGGTGTGGCGGATAATCGAAATAGACGGATAATCGAAAGACAGTACAAGACCGTTATTAAAATTACATTTCCATACGTTACATTTCTACATAAATAAGAATAATTAAAAGATTTTTTTTATTTGTTGTGTACATTCGTTTATAAAAAGCATAACTGATAATAAGAAATCTATTTATAAGGCAGATTTAGAATTTTACTGAATAAATATGTAGTATTTGTTTTCATACAAAGAAATCCATTGTACTTTTATGTTTGTGTTTTACTTGTGCTTTTACTACAGCAGGATTGCGAATGCTACGTAATAAAGGTACTTGAACTGTATGTGCTTCCTGTTTCATCTCAAACCACTTAAGGGTGTTCTCAAATCGAAAACGGCAACTTTCTGACATAACTTTTAATTATTATTATTTTTTTTTTTTTTTGAAAATGCATGAAACTAGCTGGTGTTGTTGTGCAGAAACTATGAAACTGAGCTGTTTTTTCCATTTTGTTACAAACGCAATAGATCTTTCAGAAAATAATGTCAAAGTGGGCGTTTTGAACCGAATTTCCGCGCGAAGGGAGAAAGAGCACTCAAGAGCGGGCGAAAAACGGGTTTGTCACGTGATCGTATTCGCCTATAACTCAATAGGTAATGGATTGATCAAAAAATGGAAAAAAACAGTTCAATTCCAATTAGCTTCCATGGCCAGGCTTTGCAATTTTATATCTTTCTGTTAAAAATGAATTTGTAAATATGTCAAAACGTTTTTCGCTTGCTAAGCAGAGCAGTTAAGAACAGCCTTAATGCATTTAGAGACTGATTCCTGGATGATGATTTCCAGATTCACCACATTCATCCGCTTTAGATTTCTCTGATTTCAAAACATTTTGAGTAATTTCGCTATCCGTTAATTCTTCATAACCACTATCCTTGTCACAATTAAGAAAATCCCTGCCGGCCCGGCCTACAGGCGGAGGTAGATTTCGAAGTTAAGTACTAATTTCTCCAACAAAAACTAAATCATGATTAGAGATAAACCCACTTTAACAATTTTATCTGGCCGCTTTTGACGAGATTTTATTTCATTTTTATATAAGAGCATTTTTTATTTCATTTTTTATCAGAATCATGTTAAGGTGGTATTAAAAAAAAATACTTTACTATGCTCAAAAACTCAAAATTTTCTCGAACATTTTCAGATTCATTTTTAATAGAAAAAATATGAAACTTGCTGCCCTGATTTTTGAAGAGATTTATAAGCGATATGTGTATTTATTTTTTGTTCAATTAATTAAAACTTGATTTATAAACAATTATTTTCTCAGTAGGACAATATTTTTCATTTCCAACACAATCGCTTCGGGAAATTTGGTTCAAAATGCCCACTTTGACATTATTTTTTTAAATATATTCTGCCTCTATCAAAATGTCGACCATTACGGTACATTATACAGTTTCCGAATAAAAGAATCTACCAATTGTAAACGTTTGAGAGCAAAAATGAATTTAAAAATGAGTCAGAAAATAAGCAGTTTGGATTTGAATACGCCCTTAATAAGTATGATTTTTTTCTTCAACCGCTAAGTATTTTCAATTTGTTTTTGCTGTAAAAATTGGTCCTAACAAACACTTGTCAATATAAATGTTGTAGATAATATTAAGACGATATATGATAAATTCATGGAGATTTTATATCTTGTGAATTGACGAAGTTACGGATTATTTTTTTCTTCTTCAACCCCCTCTTTTTGTTTTCGTTTTTAATTTTTTTTTTTTTTTTTTTTTTTTTTTTTTTTTTTTTTTTTTTTTTTGCACAAATTGATCCTATCAAAAACTTGTCAATATAAAAGTTGTAGATAATATTAAGAAAATTTATAATAAAATTAATTGGATTTGCTATCTTGAGAACTGACGAAGTTATAAATTTTTTCCTCCCAAAAACCCTATTTTTTGCGCCCCTTGAGCCCATTTTTAATTTTATCAAAAATCTGTGATACATAAATTTTTGGCCCTATTTTTTAGAAGTAATGAAAACTTTAAACTGATTTGATATGTGCAAAAATTAATAAGTTATGGGGTTTTTTCGGTTTTCACAAAACCCCTCCCTATTTCCATCTCCTTGGTCCGATTTTGCCCATTAACGAACTTGACCGAGATTTTATACCCCTTGATTTTATGTGTCAGTTTAGAAGAGATTTGTGCAGAATTGTGGAAGTTATCGTGTCCAGAAGAAAATGATACATATATATAGTTAGATATAGATAAAGTTTTTTACTGATGGTGGTTTTGGGTGCTAGAGGTCATGATCGGTGTAGATCTGCAAAAATTTTTCAGAAATTCCAACATAGGGAACAGGGAAGAATGTAATAGGAAGTATTTCATACGAAATCTACCTAACAGACTGATTTCATTCGCAAAAATACTTTCTAGCTACTCTTTCTCCCGTCAGACAAGCCTTTTACTCAAAATGTGCCGTCTCTCTCGGGTTTATGTGCATTTGAAATTTTGTTGTTCATTTCTGATCTTTAAAAAACGAGAAAAGAGTGGTTGCGGTTGATCGAATGGCGGTTAATCGGAAGTTTACTGTACTCTTCTTTGATTTATTTCTTTCTTTCATTTTTGCTTGGAAAAATATTTCTAAAATATACATTTTAAGAGTAAAAATCTTACAGTTCAACAGCTTCACTAAGACTGATCTGCTGCTTTTCTATTAATATTCATATCCAAAAACAAAAATGGATATAAACAAAATGGAAACAAAAGCAAAATTATTTATCGTAATTTCATAAATTATCCATCCGGGACTAGAAGTTGTAATATTTAGGCAAAATGTTTTTATTTTTTCTATCGTAAAAGAGTGTGCGTACAGTAGAATTACTGAAAAACCTGACATAACGGAATCGCACGACGACGGAAAAATTCCGTTTAGACAGGCTTACGTTTTAGCAGAAGTAGGCACACTGATCCTTAGAATTTTGTTCCGTTTAAGGTAAGCCTCTCTTATATTCAGAGTCCGTTTTGAGAGGTTTTACTGTATAAATAAAATGAAGATTTTACGATGGTGTGAAAACAGAATTTTTTAATAATTAGAATACGAAGGATACTAGTATACTGCGACCATCGCAAAACAATATTCTGTACAATTCTAATATCTTAATTTCACCTACGCAGTTACACATCAACAAATATACATATGAAATGTACAGCATATTCTAAAATTTAACATTGAATTACAGTAATATGTAAATAATAATTAAAAAAAAAAGGAAAACGCACATACAGCATAACAGCAACTCCTGTAGGGTATGCAAAATTAAATCAATATATGTATCTTTAAATAACAATCTCAAATATAAAATTTGCTATATTTCTACCCTATAAATTATAGAAATTGAGTTGCAGCTATATTGTTCATTGCAAAAAGGATAGCATAACGATCTGTTAATTGATCAAATCCGAAATTGAATTAGTACTGTTTTTGCTTTTAAAAAAAGCCATGTTGAATTTGGTGGAATTATATCCCATCATAGATGCTGAGATATTACTGAAAAAGTGAAAACCATGGATAGCAACTCCACCTCTTGAGCGAGATACATCAAAATATAATCAGTACTAATTTATATTAAGATCTAACTAAATATGAAATATCATCGATTTCAGTGAATTAGCTTTCGAGTTTGGGGAACTTACAAAATTTCTGAAAGACAAAGACAAACATGTAAATTCTGAAAATTGAAAAATAATATTCAGGACATCCCAAAACGTGAAAACCCATCACAAACCGGAAGTCGGAAATTTTCACTAATACATTGAGAAGTAAAACTCAGAACTTAACTCTAGAAACGTATAAACTGTGCTCCACTACAAAAAACTTTCGAATTCTTTGCTCTTGCTAAAAAATTTAATTATACATTGGTAGATTCTTTTCGTTTTTTTACTTTAATCTGTTGATATATATAATTACATCACCTTTAAAATATTTTCCGCTCAAAAGTGCCGACTAAGTTCAATGACCGAAAGCGTTTTTGATACCTTACGAGTGGCAGCACTTCTCGGATAACTTTTAACATGTCTTCAAATTGTTTTGTTCTCACGTGAAGTTTTAAAAAAAGAGACTGCAGATGGAATCTTCCCGGCTATTATGTTCTGCGCTTCTTATTATTTCTTTATTTTTCACTTCTAAAATGCCTGCATTTTTATTTTTGCCGGTCTCAAGAATTTGCTTTATTTGTCATTAAATCCTAAATTGAATGGGGTAGAATTAAGTCTGTCATACCGTCCGATACATAGTAATTTTGAATTACGTAATTGCAGTTTTAGAGCATTCACCCGAGAATTTTTCAAATCCATGGAAAATTATTTTGTTAATATAAACGAAGGAAATCGTAATTCACATTCACGTCTTCATTTTTGTAATGTATTACGTTGATCCGTAAAAACCAGAAATGTTGCAATGTCATAAATGAATTACCAATCTAAGCATAATTGTCATTAGTATTAGCACTTTTATTACGGCCAACATCATTTTTTGTTACTGTTATGACGTTATGAGTAATTATGATTTGAACTCTCTCTACAGGATTCATTCAATTTTCCGCTTTTTGGACTTTCCTCTTATTCTTAATTTATTAAGCTTTTTACTGCTTTTTTATTTTACAAATTTATGACTTTCCTTCTGCGTTCATCTTTTAATTTTATGCATTTCCCACAGTCCTTTAATATTTACCATATCGTCTCTTTTTGTTTTTGATTTTAAATGCTGCGCAAATCTTTGGAGATATATTCCATAATAAATTAAATCCCTGCCGGATCGGCCTACAGGCGCAGGTAGATTTCGAAGTTAAAAGTTAAATTTTTATTTTAAATAACGAAAGAACATAAAAATTAGTATAACATTAATAAAAATACAAATAAAACATCGAAATAAAAATCACTTTATGACGTAAACACGTGTAATTTGCTTAAAGTCCAGTGAATGTGATATTTACGATCAACCATTATTGGCATTTAACCTTATAGTTTGGCGATAGATTTTTGGTCGACGAGATAACCCAGTAGTACCAATATTAGTTTTTGTTGCATTAAAATTTCTCAATTTGTTGATTTTCTGTAAGCAAGTAAACCCTATTGGTTTACAATGGAAATCTATGGGAATTTGGCGAAATATTAGAGATATCGACAAGTCGGCATCACTTTTGGCGACTCATTTTGATCGCCAAATTTGGCGGCTTTTGGCGTCGGAACAAAGTCCTCCCTACGGTAACCCCTCTTATATGTATGAACATACGATAGCGCAATATATATATATATATATTTTTTTTTTTTTTTTTTCGCGTAGAAATCTTGCAATAGAAAAGTAATTGTTGTGGCAAAATTTTTATTGTGTTTTTTTAATTATTGGCAACAATATAAACGAAAAATGTTTAAATTTCCTTTCATTTTTCTGTAAGAGCTGGTTTTATCAGAATCATGTTAAGGCAGTATTCAAAATTTTTAACCCTCCCCCATTTCTACTGCTTTGGGCCGATTTTTCTCATTTGCAATCCCCGCCAAGATATTAACTATCTCAATATGTTTGGCGAGTTTGAAGACGATCCGTGCATAATTGTAACTTTTATCGTGCAGACAAAATTTAGTACACATATACATGTATATATATATATATATATATATATATAAACTTTTTTAGGTGGGGAGGGGGGCGGGTGGTTTTGGTTTCCTGGGGTGCTATAATGAAAAGTTATGAAGGAATTTTTCAAAAGTCTCACCATGGTAACGACTGCAATAGGTAGTATTTCGTACGAAATCTACCTAAAACTGAGGACATGTAACACTTTAATAGATCGCGAGGCAGCTACACAAACCATTATCTCCATAAACCATATGCGAGTTGACGGCTGAAATTCCAGGATTAGTTAAAACTCGATCCGCATATTAAAATGCAACTGGTCTGCCAAGTCATATTTTGGAGGAAAACACCTGTAAACCCGATTTTAGTGGTTGACTGGTAAGTTTACCATTGTGTTTTCCTGCTCCTGGTCCTCCATGTTTTCGTACCTTTGAGTGCAAAAAAACACAATAAAAATCTTACCGATCAACCACTAAAATTAGAACTGCAGGTGGTTTCCACCAAGATATGACTTGGCAGACCAGTTGCATTTTAATATACTAATCGAGTTTTGTCTAATCCTGGGATTTCAACCGTCATCTCGATGAGGTGATGGTCGGTGCTGGTGCAGCTGCCTCTCGGTCTAGAACATAACATCGAACAAGGAGTGAGAAAAGATTAAAAAAAAAAAATCTGGAAATAATTGTAATGGTATGCATAATTTTCTTTTCTTATTAAGTAGCAAATTTATTAAGGCTGTTCTCAAATCCAAAAAGGCAACTTTATGACATAAGTTTTAATTAATTTATTTTTGTTCGGAAATGCATGAAACTAGCAGATTCAGAAGCTATGTAATCAAACTATTTTTTCCGTTTTTTTTTTTTTTTTTTTTTTTTTTTTTCAAACGCAATAGATTTTTCAGAAAATGGTGTCAAAATTGACGTTTTGAACCGAAGTTCCCAAAGAAAGCAGAAAAACCAGTCAGCGAAGGGAGAAAAACATCTCGTCACGTGATCACAATCGCTTATAACTCAATAGGTAATTTATTTATTTAAAAAATGGAAAACACAGTTCAATTCCAAATCGCTTCCATAGTCAGGACTTCCAGTTTTATATCTTTCCATTAAAAAATGAATTTGTAAATGTCTCAGAACGTTTTGCGATTGTTAACGATATTATTTCAATTGCTTTGTAAAAGATTCGAAATACTATTTAAGGTTTCGTAAAATCAAAATAATATTGCAGTCATTGTCCACGCGGAAATACGCTACCGTTCATTTCTTTTAACAGTTATAACAAAGTGTCTTTTTTCCAAGCACTACATTGTGTATTATTGCTTTAAAATTAATGACAATTTGGTTGCTGGACAAACTAGAAAGGGACGGTAAAATATATTAAAAATGTGCTTTTAAAAATATCTAAAATGTATTTTCAAAATGAGAAAATTTATTAGAGTAGCATCTTTTAGTATTTCCAGAACAAATATATGAATATTGAAAAAAAAAAAGGTGCTTTTTTTCCTTTTCTGTTTATTCTATCTATGTAAGATGCATTCCAAGTTTATATGCAGCTTAGTTTTTTTTTTTTTTTTTTTTTTTTTTTTTTTTTTTTTTTAACCCGTCATATTTGACTGACTTTCATCAATTGTAAATGCCCTTCCCCTTAAAAATTACACATAAAATGAAAAGAAACATTTTATATTTGAACTGAATTTCATTTTTCTTTTTAGTATTCTTCAAGGAAGATTGATAGCGTGATGTCTGTAATAAATATAAAATGGGTTATAGGGGGAAAAAAAAGAAAAATAATTTAAATAGTGGAATTAAGGTATTGAAAAAAAAACAAAATTTCTTTAAGAATTTCTACTTATCTAGGTTAGGACAGTCCCTAGGAAATATGAATGACTAGATCAATTAAAATTTATAGGTCATGGGTACTGCTTGACCTGGAAAAATGGTCGAATAGTTCAGCAAAGACAGAATGCAAATTAACGTATACATTATAATAGTTTCGAGCAATTAAAGATTAAAGACTACTTCGTAAAATAAATAAAAAAAATCTTAATTAATTTACTTTATGTGGTTTGTTGTCATGTAAGTTGTTTAAGTATGTAATTAGCTTGTAATTTTTTCATCTTTCTATTTTAATTAATGTGTAATTTATGTGTGAAAAAATACCTATAATGATACAAAATATATCGTTCATTACAAATAATGTTGCTAAATGGAACCGGTTTCGAAAGTGAAAGTATCCGAAAAAAACCTGCAAAGAAAATCGAAAAAATAAAGAAAGGCCTTTGTAGAGATCGACCTCAGGTATTCAATGCAAAAAATATCATTTAAAAATATTGAAATGCAAACGAGATATCTTTAAAAAGTTCTTCCTTAGGATTAACATTAGTGATTTATTATTGTTTTCCCGTGAGTGAAGTAGCGTGGCGTGAGTTTTCAATCGATGTACCGTGATAAGATCCCCAGGTATGACGTGAAAATATTTAGTCATATTCTCTCAAAACTTTACGAAGTTACAGGAAAATAATTTCTTCTTTGTAAAATAAATAAATAAATCATAATTTACCATATGTAGTTTAGTTTATTGCCATGTAAGTTGCTTAAGTGTGTAATTAATTTGTAATTTTTCAATGTTTCTATTTTAATTAATGTATAATTTATTTGTAATAAATTATCTATAATTCATAGAAATATGTTGTTCATTTAGCACCGTTCATTAGAATTAATGTTGCTAATCTTAACGACGATGTGAGTTTTCAATCGGTGTACCGTGATAGGATCCCCCATGCATGCCGTGAAAATATGTAGTAGTCGCATTCTCTCAAAACTTTACGGAGTTACAGAAATACAATTTCTTCTTTGTAAAATAAATAAATAAATCATAATTTTGTTTATGTAGTTTATTATCATGAAATTTGTTTAAGCACGTAATCAACTTGTAATTTTTTCATTCTCCTATTTTAATTAATGTATAATTTATTTGTAATAAATTATCTATAATTCATAGAAATATGTTGTTCATTTAGCACCGTTCATTAGAATTAATGTTGCTAATCTTAACGACGATGTGAGTTTTCAATCGGTGTACCGTGATAGGATCCCCCATGCATGCCGTGAAAATATGTAGTAGTCGCATTCTCTCAAAACTTTACGGAGTTACAGAAATACAATTTCTTCTTTGTAAAATAAATAAATAAATCATAATTTTGTTTATGTAGTTTATTATCATGAAATTTGTTTAAGCACGTAATCAACTTGTAATTTTTTCATTCTCCTATTTTAATTAATGTATAATTTATTTGTAATAAATTATCTATAATTCATAGAAATATGTTGTTCATTTAGCACCGTTCATTAGAATTAATGTTGCTAATCTTAACGACGATGTGAGTTTTCAATCGGTGTACCGTGATAGGATCCCCCATGCATGCCGTGAAAATATGTAGTAGTCGCATTCTCTCAAAACTTTACGGAGTTACAGAAATACAATTTCTTCTTTGTAAAATAAATAAATAAATCATAATTTTGTTTATGTAGTTTATTATCATGAAATTTGTTTAAGCACGTAATCAACTTGTAATTTTTTCATTCTCCTATTTTAATTAATGTATAATTTATTTGTAATAAATTATCTATAATTCATAGAAATATGTTGTTCATTTAGCACCGTTCATTAGAATTAATGTTGCTAATCTTAACGACGATGTGAGTTTTCAATCGGTGTACCGTGATAGGATCCCCCATGCATGCCGTGAAAATATGTAGTAGTCGCATTCTCTCAAAACTTTACGGAGTTACAGAAATACAATTTCTTCTTTGTAAAATAAATAAATAAATCATAATTTTGTTTATGTAGTTTATTATCATGAAATTTGTTTAAGCACGTAATCAACTTGTAATTTTTTCATTCTCCTATTTTAATTAATGTATAATTTATTTGTAATAAATTATCTATAATTCATAGAAATATGTTGTTCATTTAGCACCGTTCATTAGAATTAATGTTGCTAATCTTAACGACGATGTGAGTTTTCAATCGGTGTACCGTGATAGGATCCCCCATGCATGCCGTGAAAATATGTAGTAGTCGCATTCTCTCAAAACTTTACGGAGTTACAGAAATACAATTTCTTCTTTGTAAAATAAATAAATAAATCATAATTTTGTTTATGTAGTTTATTATCATGAAATTTGTTTAAGCACGTAATCAACTTGTAATTTTTTCATTCTCCTATTTTAATTAATGTATAATTTATTTGTAATAAATTATCTATAATGTACAGAAATATGTTGTTCATTTAGCACCGTTCATTAGAATTAATGTTGATAATCTTAACGACGATGTGAGTTTCAATCGGTGTACCGTGATAGGATCCCCCATGCATGCCGTGAAAATATGTAGTAGTCGCATTCTCTCAAAACTTTACGGAGTTACAGAAATACAATTTCTTCTTTGTAAAATAAATAAATAAATCATAATTTTGTTTATGTAGTTTATTATCATGAAATTTGTTTAAGCACGTAATCAACTTGTAATTTTTTCATTCTCCTATTTTAATTAATGTATAATTTATTTGTAATAAATTATCTATAATGTACAGAAATATGTTGTTCATTTAGCACCGTTCATTAGAATTAATGTTGATAATCTTAACGACGATGCGAGTTTCAATCGGTGTACCGTGATAGGATCCCCCATGCATGCCGTGAAAATATGTAGTAGTCGCATTCTCTCAAAACTTTACGGAGTTACAGAAATACAATTTCTTCTTTGTAAAATAAATAAATAAATCATAATTTTGTTTATGTAGTTTAGTAGTAGAAAAAGGCCGCTCCGACCCCAGCAGGTGGCGGGTGGTGGGAGCTCCTCCTCCTCCTCCTCCACCACCTGCTCCTCCTCCACCTCCTCCTGCTCCTCCACCTCCTGCGGAGAATGTGTGCTCTAAGAGGAGGGGTTAGAAAGGAATGTTGATCTCTAAGAAGAGGGTGGAGTTTAAAAAATTTTTAGATTTTTTTTTTTAAGAGTGAAATTTTTTTAGCGAACTATAGTACGAGGGGTCATTTTGGAGAATGAATTTTGAGAAGTGAACTATAGTTCGAGGTTTAAATATACATTTTTTAGGAAGAATTAAATTTAAAATATTTAATTTTGGAACTTAAGAAAATTTTGGAACTTAAGAAAATTATTAAATAAAATTTTTTTCGAAAGGTTTAGAATTTTTGTTGTTAGACGAGAGGTCGATAAGAATTTTTTTTAGGGGATTTTAATTAAGTAAAAGATTTATTTTGTGCTGCCCTCTAGCGAACTGAAAATAAAGCATTTAAAAATATATTTTAAAACAGTTAAAAGGTGAGATGAGGTTTTTGAACCCTCAAAAAATGTAAGGATGGATCAGTGATTTTAGCTGTCGCCTTGACCACTTAGCCATGCTTGCACACCTTGTAAATAATTTTTTAAAAAGGTTGTGTGATTCTCCCCCTGCTCCTGGCGCGATACCTGGCTCCTCCTGCTCCTATCGCGAGTAGCGGGCTCCTCCGCCTGCTCCACTTGTAGCGAGCAAAGGGCTCCTCCGTCTGCTCCCACCTCCTGCTCCTCCACCTGGGAAGAGCTGTTGTTTTAGAGGAGGGCTTAGTTAAGGAATTTTTAGGGGCACGCTCTAGGTTGAGGTGGAATTTTCAATTATACCTAAAGAATTCATTTTAATTTTTGAACTTAATTTTGAATAGGGATATTTTTTAAGATTTAATGTAATAATGGAAAATTATACCGAATTTGAAAATGTTAGAATTTTCTGTAGTAAATTCAGGTTTTTAAGAACTTACACCCCACGTAACTTTAATTGTTAATTACTCATTAATAAATTATGTTTATTATTTTTGCCCTTCAAGACGAATTGTTCTTTCATAATTTTTAATTGAAAACTAAATAAATAGCTTCGATTGAAATTAAATTTTCCTAGTCACGTGACCCCCCCCCCCCCCTTTTTTTTTCTACTTGTGTAATAAACTATTGAGATTTCATTTTAAAACCTAGAATTAGATATACTGCAAATAATTATTCAAATTTTCTATAAGGTATGAATACTACAGATATTTTTTAAACTGATTAAATATTTATGAGATGTTTATTGAAAATATATAGATATACAGGGATGTTCAAGATACGTTTTTTTTTTTTTTACATGTATCAAAGCTTTTAATCCCCCCCCCCCCTCCATAGTGGGTGTTTTATACTTTTTAAAAATGAATGCCCGGTTTAATTCAAATATATGCCCTTCTTCCATTGTGCTTCTATTAGGTTAATGAGTCAATTAGTAAATTTGGCTAATGATGTCACGAGAGATCTAATTTTTTTTTCTGTTGTTGGTGAAGATTTTAATAATATTGGAGAAATATATTTATTAATTATATAAATTTTTAATGTCGTTGCCGATATATATGAACTCAATTAGATAAAATTTTTAATATTGAATACATTTTTATTGTTATTCGTGAAAATTTTAACGTTTTTACCGAAATATATTTATTGCACTTAATATACTTTTAATGTTGTTGGCGAAATATTTAACTTAATAAATTTTAAATATTGTTGGCAAAATATATTAATTGAACTCAATAAAATTTTAATGTCGAATATATTTTGTTGTTGTAGACTAAACTTTTGAATTTAATTATATAAATATTGAATATTATTCAAAATTGGTGAGTATAATATATTGGTGAATCTAATTTAGTTGAATAAATTTTTAATGTTGTTGGCGAAGTGTATTAGTAAATTTTGAATGCTGTAGATGAAATCTCTTATTAGTTTTCAACAATGCGAAAGATACGTTTGAATATGAGTCTAACGCAATAATTCCTCCATATACAGGACAGTGCAAAAGAATTCCGATAAATTTCACAAGTGTATATAATTTTATTGGTAGTGAAAACCATTTTCTTACAAAAATAATTTCGCATATAAGATTTTTTTTTTTCACCGCCTTTAGCAATCAGAATTTAAATAGCGATAGTGGGATGAGCGAGGTTTTTTTTTTTTTTTTTTTTTTCCTGATCAGAGAAGAATATATATTAATCACAATTCAAAGCCAGATTTAACTAAATTTCAATTAAAAATCGAATTTTCGTTTTAAAAGTTCGAGTGAACTGTATTAGAAAAATGCATATACAACTCATTTTTCCACGATATATAAATTATTTCTAGAGAAATCATAAGGTTTAAGAACGCGCATACAGTATTTATTTAGGGAATGCATATACCAGTAATTTTTAGACTGCCTGTATACTAATTATTTGAAAAATTCATTTCTAAACAACATACATTATTTTTGTAAAAGATGTTCTGACATATTATTTATTTTGTGTGCGATTAATTTTTTAGACTGCGACTATATTATTTTTGGATAATACCTTTTCGAATAATTTTTAGACTAATTTTGGAGATTAAATATAGTTTTGATTCATTATTTTCTTGTAGGTGTTGGTCCTTAGACTGCCTCATTGAAACTGCATTTTTAAGACTCTATGTTAAATGAAACAGTTATAATTTGAAAACAATCTAAGTAAATCATAGTGTATGCTATTATAAGACCAATTGAAATGCTTTCTTCAGAGATTTTTAAACTAGGAATATTGTTAATAAAATTCAAAACTAAGAAATTTTTGAGTTCGAAAAGAAAATAATTTAGACAAATCCTTTACCTAATAGAATATTATTTTGTAAAAATATTTCACATGATTTATTTTACTTTGCAAAAACGATGCATGAGATTTTCATATCGCAAAATTAATATTTCTAATATTATGTTGGAAAAATAAATATTAAAGAATAGATTTGAAATAGAAATAACATGCTCATAGATTAATATTAATGAATTTCGAACCTGCTATTCCCAAATTAAAACATATAGTATACGCAGTTTCAATTATACTCAAAAGGAAATTTATCGGAAAAGAATAAATACTTATTAATACCTAGTTTTAGCTGTATATTTTTAATATGAAATCGAAATATAAAAAGGAATTTCAGTACCTGTTAATAATCCATAATGTCTTCTCAAATTTGGCCAGCCACCTCACACGTTAAAAATCTCGCTGCAACTATACTGTTTATCTACTTTCTGTCGGAACATGCATCTACAGGAATGTTATCTCAAAGATCAAAGGAGCCGCATTAAGCGGTCCCTTTCAATAGATAAAAGAGATAAGCCGATATTATTCGAATAACAATTAGTAAAGTCTGTCTCAATTACAATATATCTTAATTAAGGGGTTCTTATAAATTTTTAAATATAGGATAGATTGAAGTTTTATACCTACATTTAGATTTTAATAACAGCATCAAATGTACTATTCTAACAATATATGTATTCATTTTTTAAAAACATAGTGTTAGCCTTTTACCCAGTTTTTTAGATGAAATGACTATTAGGTATCATACTTTTTAAATAATTTACAATAAGGCGGTACTTTCTGTACATATTTTATTCAAGAATACTTTTTTCCAAACATGCATTTACCTCAAATTTATGCTTTAGAGACAAATATTACATGCGACTACCTATATTTTTCTTAATACATGTGCATACTATTTAATATAGTTACACTATTCGAAATACATAAATGAACTACTCACATCCCCATTTAATCATAATTATATTTACACCATTTTTGTTTGGATTGATAATGCTAACAGATGATAAGCTATTTTCTAGGATGATGTAAGAATAATTTTGAATGCTGCACGTATTCTTTTATAAAATATACCTCAGTCATTATTTTCATTTCGTTAGAGACAATAATAATAAATCTTTAAACTTATTTCTATCGATATACCCAGAAGTATTTTTTTTTTTTTAGTATTATTTTTTTTTTAAGTAAGAAGTGTTTACTCATTTCACCTTTTTAACTTATATTTTAAATAATCTCACATAGGTCGAATTTACTTTTCAACAACAAATAAGGATTTTCAAAAATTATTCAATCTTTTTTTTTTTTTTTTTTTAGGGGTTCAGAATGAAAATATAGTCATTTAGGACTAATATGTGTACAGGGTCCGCATGGACTAACTAGCCTGCGGCCTTGGGCCCACTGCTGAGTAGGGGCCCTAAATCGCATATGTGTAACTATAAAGAGGATGAAATGTATCTTATATTACCTAAAGTCTGTGTAAGTTATTATTAGGCTGTGATGGTGAAAAAATGCTCTGTTCTGCAATTTATTATTATCATTTTTTTTTTTTTTTTTTTTTTGGCAAAGGAACCCAGAGAAGAAATTTTATTATTTACACATTTTTATTATTATTAGTGAAATGAAACTTTAACATTTGAAAAGCAATTTTATTATTTTTTTTGTAAAATTTTATTGTTATTAGCGATACAAATTTTAAACAACTGCAGGGACGAATTTAAGAAAGAGACCCGAATTATCGATTTCATACAAGAAAAACATTTTTTTTCCAGTCACCTCGTCTGGTTTGAGAGGTTTCAAACTCATATAATCAGAGATTACATTTTAGGTAGAGCCCAATTAAGATTGCAGGGGGCCCAAGGCCCAACACCTTTCGCCCTCGCCCCCTCATTTATCCATGGCCTGTGCGGGTATTAGGCCCCGATTTTAGGGAGTCTGTTTGGCCTGTGCGGGTATTAGGCCCCAATTATAGGGAGCCTGGTTGGCATGTGCGGGAATTAGGCCCCGATTATAGGGAGCCTGGTTGGCCTGTGCGGGTATTAGGCCCCGATTATAGGGAGCCTGGTTGGTCTGTGCGGGAATTAGAGCCGATTTTAGTGCGCCTGGTTGGCCTGTGCGGGAATTAGGCCTCGAATATAGGGCCAATACACTAACCACTGGGCCCCATTGTTTTATCTCATGAGTATGATTTTTACCTTTGAAGTTTTAGGGACACATTCTCACACACTAGACTATATTAATTTTAGGAAAGTATTGTTATTTTTCTTTTCCTTATTAAAAATACACTTTTTTAGTTTAGTGGATTTAAACATTCATTTTAACTCAAATAACTTAGTTGGACCTAATCAGATTTTATAATATACACTAGGTAAAACTTGGTAACTTCCCTATATAGTTTGAAACATTGGTCAGATCACATGACATTAATATCTTTAGAAATAATAGATAATTAATTTGATTGCAACTTTTAGTCAAAATTTAGTGAACTTAGGAAAATCTTTGTTAGCCCTGTTATTTATCGCATATCAAATTACCACTATACATTTCACCCTTCCCCTAAACCCCAGAAAATTAACTGGATATTTGAAACTCGCCACAGGAGGAAAACCCTATTTAAAATAATGAATCAGTAATGAACTATAAAAATTAAACAACACACATAAAATTAACAAATGAATAACCAAAAGAATTTCAACTATCACATAAAAATTTCCCTGTTGTAAGAAATAATACATATTTATTAGTTAGTAAAAGTAAATTATTCCTTTTATACCTTCTAGTCTTTGAAAAATATCGTCTTAACATGCTAGTGCACCTTATGCGCATATGCATACTTATAATATATATATGCGTATGTATATGTTTGCCATTGAATGGTTTTGAAAAATATTCACGTTATGAAAAATGATTTGTAAACAGTAAAACTTAACTTAAAAATAAATTTTAGAAATCACAACTAAATAAAAAATGTTTCTTTTTAAACATATAATAATAAAAAAGTTTTTAACAAATCACAACTTGATAAAAAAAAAAAAAAAAAAAATCATGAAGATAATAAAGTAAAAAAAAAATACAAACGAAATAAAAAATGTTAAAAAAATTTTCATGTTAATAAATAAAAGTTAAAAAAATTACAAGTCAATAAAATTTTTGAAAGAAAATAAAAATTTTCTAATGGATATCAAATAGTTTTTGAATTGTTTGCAAGTTAATAACATATGTATACGACAATATATATGCACATTCATATATGCGTATTTATACCAATGTAAGTATATCCAGGCATACTATTTGCAAGTAATATCTATGTGTGTAAATATACCTGTGTAAAATATTCATTAAAAAAATATCTTTAAAAAATCTACAAGTTAGTCAAACTCTTTTTTAAAATGTACTAGACATACCAGTCTTAACTATCGAATAAATACATTCTTCGTTCGAAAGTTAATGAAAAGTTTGGACGAAATTAACAAAAAGTTTTCGAATTATTTACAACTTTAGAAAAATATGCGTATGTGTATGTATGTGTGTACTTATTATATGTATACAAAAATTCACCAAAAAGATTACGAATATCTACAAATGAGTCAAAGTGTTTCAGAAATTGACATTATATGTTTATACATGTGTGTTTGTAAATTTTGAATGTTTTGACTAACGACCGAATGCATCCAACCAACCAACCTGGTCTACGGATTCCTCTAACCAACCAACTGTTTACTTTAGCAATCAAATATTTTACATCTGCACATGCGAAGAAACTTAATTGATGACGTAATAGAACAATCCGTAACATATTATTTGTTGAAGTTGACTATTATGTATGATTTGATAAATTAAGAAAACATTGAGCTAGGGTGCAAACTTTGACGATAATTCACTTATCTATTATTGAATATCTATAGAAATCAACATAGTGAAAAATTAATAACTAAATTCTCACATTAGTTTTCATTAGCAGTAACTTGTAATATTGCCTCGTTAACTAGGGTTGCCACTTAAAAATTTCTTTTATGGATTTACTATGATAAACAACTTATATGACTAACCTTTTACTATTTTCAGTTCAACTCACTTTCATGAGCTAAATCTGCACAGCTGCCAATTCTACTTTTCAGTTAGTTTGCTCTATCAAATCATGGTTCTTTAGTTTTATTTTTATTTGAAATATAATTATATACTCTAGCATAATCATTTTAAGGCATTCAAATTCTAACATATAACAGAATCATATTTCACACTTACCTAATATACCAGCTTCTTGAAAACACGTCTATCTCATAGCACGATTTGGTGTGAAATTGCCAGTTTCTTATCACAAAAAACCGGATATCACGTGGTCGAGGGTTGGTCACGTGACTACTTTCTGATATAGGATTGGCCGATAGCGATTCCTTCTAAGTGACGTCACTCGACGATAAGAATATCTAGATAAGCAACATTCACGCCATTTTGATCGCTGTTTTCGAATGAGTGGTCCTGTTCACTTGCCTAAACTTGTCTGATCTTGTCTGCAGCTTCTTTCTTAGCTAGTCTAAAATGTGAGTTTATTCATAAAAATCGTTATAGATGTGTATTTTTAATTACTATAATTGATTAGATAATTTAAACAACAATTGTTTGTTATATTCAAATCATTTGCATTAATTAAATTTTTATAATAATTATAATTTATTTATTTATTTATTATTTCCTATACACGTTTCTAAATAATAGGATATATACACGTACAGTTGAATTATATATTATATAAAGCCTATGATAAAATATTCTCCTAATAAATTATAATTATTATAAAAATTTAATTAATGCAAATGATTTGAATATAACAAACAATTGATGTTTAAATTATCTAATCAATTATAGTAATTAAATTTTTATAATAATTATAATTTATTTATTTATTTATTATTTTATAAAACATAGTATCGATTTAAGAAATAATTTTCTTAGAAAAGCGAAAAAGAATATTTTATCATAGGCTTTATATAATATATAATTCAACTGTACGTGTATATATCCTATTATTTAGAAACGTGTATAGGAAATAATAAATAAATAAATAAATTATAATTATTATAAAAATTTAATTAATGCAAATGATTTGAATATAACAAACAATTGATGTTTAAATTATCTAATCAATTATAGTAATTAAAAATACACATCTATAACGATTTTTATGAATAAACTCACATTTTAGACTAGCTAAGAAAGAAGCTGCAGACAAGATCAGACAAGTTTAGGCAAGTGAACAGGACCACTCATTCGAAAACAGCGATCAAAATGGCGTGAATGTTGCTTATCTAGATATTCTTATCGTCGAGTGACGTCACTTAGAAGGAATCGCTATCGGCCAATCCTATATCAGAAAGTAGTCACGTGACCAACCCTCGACCACGTGATATCCGGTTTTTTGTGATAAGAAACTGGCAATTTCACACCAAATCGTGCTATGAGATAGACGTGTTTTCAAGAAGCTGGTATATTAGGTAAGTGTGAAATATGATTCTGTTATATGTTAGAATTTGAATGCCTTAAAATGATTATGCTAGAGTATATAATTATATTTCAAATAAAAATAAAACTAAAGAACCATGATTTGATAGAGCAAACTAACTGAAAAGTAGAATTGGCAGCTGTGCAGATTTAGCTCATGAAAGTGAGTTGAACTGAAAATAGTAAAAGGTTAGTCATATAAGTTGTTTATCATAGTAAATCCATAAAAGAAATTTTTAAGTGGCAACCCTAGTTAACGAGGCAATATTACAAGTTACTGCTAATGAAAACTAATGTGAGAATTTAGTTATTAATTTTTCACTATGTTGATTTCTATAGATATTCAATAATAGATAAGTGAATTATCGTCAAAGTTTGCACCCTAGCTCAATGTTTTCTTAATTTATCAAATCATACATAATAGTCAACTTCAACAAATAATATGTTACGGATTGTTCTATTACGTCATCAATTAAGTTTCTTCGCATGTGCAGATGTAAAATATTTGATTGCTAAAGTAAACAGTTGGTTGGTTAGAGGAATCCGTAGACCAGGTTGGTTGGTTGGATGCATTCGGTCGTTAGTCAAAACATTCAAAATTTACAAACACACATGTATAAACATATAATGTCAATTTCTGAAACACTTTGACTCATTTGTAGATATTCGTAATCTTTTTGGTGAATTTTTGTATACATATAATAAGTACACACATACATACACATACGCATATTTTTCTAAAGTTGTAAATAATTCGAAAACTTTTTGTTAATTTCGTCCAAACTTTTCATTAACTTTCGAACGAAGAATGTATTTATTCGATAGTTAAGACTGGTATGTCTAGTACATTTTAAAAAAGAGTTTGACTAACTTGTAGATTTTTTAAAGATATTTTTTTAATGAATATTTTACACAGGTATATTTACACACATAGATATTACTTGCAAATAGTATGCCTGGATATACTTACATTGGTATAAATACGCATATATGAATGTGCATATATATTGTCGTATACATATGTTATTAACTTGCAAACAATTCAAAAACTATTTGATATCCATTAGAAAATTTTTATTTTCTTTCAAAAATTTTATTGACTTGTAATTTTTTTAACTTTTATTTATTAACATGAAAATTTTTTTAACATTTTTTATTTCGTTTGTATTTTTTTTTTACTTTATTATCTTCATGATTTTTTTTTTTTTTTTTTTTTTTTTATCAAGTTGTGATTTGTTAAAAACTTTTTTATTATTATATGTTTAAAAAGAAACATTTTTTATTTAGTTGTGATTTCTAAAATTTATTTTTAAGTTAAGTTTTACTGTTTACAAATCATTTTTCATAACGTGAATATTTTTCAAAACCATTCAATGGCAAACATATACATACGCATATATATATTATAAGTATGCATATGCGCATAAGGTGCACTAGCATGTTAAGACGATATTTTTCAAAGACTAGAAGGTATAAAAGGAATAATTTACTTTTACTAACTAATAAATATGTATTATTTCTTACAACAGGGAAATTTTTATGTGATAGTTGAAATTCTTTTGGTTATTCATTTGTTAATTTTATGTGTGTTGTTTAATTTTTATAGTTCATTACTGATTCATTATTTTAAATAGGGTTTTCCTCCTGTGGCGAGTTTCAAATATCCAGTTAATTTTCTGGGGTTTAGGGGAAGGGTGAAATGTATAGTGGTAATTTGATATGCGATAAATAACAGGGCTAACAAAGATTTTCCTAAGTTCACTAAATTTTGACTAAAAGTTGCAATCAAATTAATTATCTATTATTTCTAAAGATATTAATGTCATGTGATCTGACCAATGTTTCAAACTATATAGGGAAGTTACCAAGTTTTACCTAGTGTATATTATAAAATCTGATTAGGTCCAACTAAGTTATTTGAGTTAAAATGAATGTTTAAATCCACTAAACTAAAAAAGTGTATTTTTAATAAGGAAAAGAAAAATAACAATACTTTCCTAAAATTAATATAGTCTAGTGTGTGAGAATGTGTCCCTAAAACTTCAAAGGTAAAAATCATACTCATGAGATAAAACAATGGGGCCCAGTGGTTAGTGTATTGGCCCTATATTCGAGGCCTAATTCCCGCACAGGCCAACCAGGCGCACTAAAATCGGCTCTAATTCCCGCACAGACCAACCAGGCTCCCTATAATCGGGGCCTAATACCCGCACAGGCCAACCAGGCTCCCTATAATCGGGGCCTAATTCCCGCACATGCCAACCAGGCTCCCTATAATTGGGGCCTAATACCCGCACAGGCCAAACAGACTCCCTAAAATCGGGGGCCTAATACCCTCACAGGCCATGGATAAATGAGGGGGCGAGGGCGAAAGGTGTTGGGCCTTGGGCCCCCTGCAATCTTAATTGGGCTCTACCTAAAATGTAATCTCTGATTATATGAGTTTGAAACCTCTCAAACCAGACGAGGTGACTGGAAAAAAAATGTTTTTCTTGTATAAAATCGATAATTCGGGTCTCTTTCTTAAATTCGTCCCTGCAGTTGTTTAAAATTTGTATCGCTAATAACAATAAAATTTTACAAAAAAAATAATAAAATTGCTTTTCAAATGTTAAAGTTTCATTTCACTAATAATAATAAAAATGTGTAAATAATAAAATTTCTTCTCTGGGTTCCTTTGCCAAAAAAAAAAAAAAAAAAAAATGATAATAATAAATTGCAGAACAGAGCATTTTTTCACCATCACAGCCTAATAATAACTTACACAGACTTTAGGTAATATAAGATACATTTCATCCTCTTTATAGTTACACATATGCGATTTAGGGCCCCTACTCAGCAGTGGGCCCAAGGCCACAGGCTAGTTAGTCCATGCGGACCCTGTACACATATTAGTCCTAAATGACTATATTTTCATTCTGAACCCCTAAAAAAAAAAAAAAAAAGATTGAATAATTTTTGAAAATCCTTATTTGTTGTTGAAAAGTAAATTCGACCTATGTGAGATTATTTAAAATATAAGTTAAAAAGGTGAAATGAGTAAACACTTCTTACTTAAAAAAAAAATAATACTAAAAAAAAAAAAAATACTTCTGGGTATATCGATAGAAATAAGTTTAAAGATTTATTATTATTGTCTCTAACGAAATGAAAATAATGACTGAGGTATATTTTATAAAAGAATACGTGCAGCATTCAAAATTATTCTTACATCATCCTAGAAAATAGCTTATCATCTGTTAGCATTATCAATCCAAACAAAAATGGTGTAAATATAATTATGATTAAATGGGGATGTGAGTAGTTCATTTATGTATTTCGAATAGTGTAACTATATTAAATAGTATGCACATGTATTAAGAAAAATATAGGTAGTCGCATGTAATATTTGTCTCTAAAGCATAAATTTGAGGTAAATGCATGTTTGGAAAAAAGTATTCTTGAATAAAATATGTACAGAAAGTACCGCCTTATTGTAAATTATTTAAAAAGTATGATACCTAATAGTCATTTCATCTAAAAAACTGGGTAAAAGGCTAACACTATGTTTTTAAAAAATGAATACATATATTGTTAGAATAGTACATTTGATGCTGTTATTAAAATCTAAATGTAGGTATAAAACTTCAATCTATCCTATATTTAAAAATTTATAAGAACCCCTTAATTAAGATATATTGTAATTGAGACAGACTTTACTAATTGTTATTCGAATAATATCGGCTTATCTCTTTTATCTATTGAAAGGGACCGCTTAATGCGGCTCCTTTGATCTTTGAGATAACATTCCTGTAGATGCATGTTCCGACAGAAAGTAGATAAACAGTATAGTTGCAGCGAGATTTTTAACGTGTGAGGTGGCTGGCCAAATTTGAGAAGACATTATGGATTATTAACAGGTACTGAAATTCCTTTTTATATTTCGATTTCATATTAAAAATATACAGCTAAAACTAGGTATTAATAAGTATTTATTCTTTTCCGATAAATTTCCTTTTGAGTATAATTGAAACTGCGTATACTATATGTTTTAATTTGGGAATAGCAGGTTCGAAATTCATTAATATTAATCTATGAGCATGTTATTTCTATTTCAAATCTATTCTTTAATATTTATTTTTCCAACATAATATTAGAAATATTAATTTTGCGATATGAAAATCTCATGCATCGTTTTTGCAAAGTAAAATAAATCATGTGAAATATTTTTACAAAATAATATTCTATTAGGTAAAGGATTTGTCTAAATTATTTTCTTTTCGAACTCAAAAATTTCTTAGTTTTGAATTTTATTAACAATATTACTAGTTTAAAAATCTCTGAAGAAAGCATTTCAATTGGTCTTATAATAGCATACACTATGATTTACTTAGATTGTTTTCAAATTATAACTGTTTCATTTAACATAGAGTCTTAAAAATGCAGTTTCAATAAGGCAGTCTAAGGACCAACACCTACAAGAAAATAATGAATCAAAACTATATTTAATCTCCAAAATTAGTCTAAAAATTATTCGAAAAGGTATTATCCAAAAATAATATAGTCGCAGTCTAAAAAATTAATCGCACACAAAATAAATAATATGTCAGAACATCTTTTACAAAAATAATGTATGTTGTTTAGAAATGAATTTTTCAAATAATTAGTATACAGGCAGTCTAAAAATTACTGGTATATGCATTCCCTAAATAAATACTGTATGCGCGTTCTTAAACCTTATGATTTCTCTAGAAATAATTTATATATCGTGGAAAAATGAGTTGTATATGCATTTTTCTAATACAGTTCACTCGAACTTTTAAAACGAAAATTCGATTTTTAATTGAAATTTAGTTAAATCTGGCTTTGAATTGTGATTAATATATATTCTTCTCTGATCAGGAAAAAAAAAAAAAAAAAACCTCGCTCATCCCACTATCGCTATTTAAATTCTGATTGCTAAAGGCGGTGAAAAAAAAAATCTTATATGCGAAATTATTTTTGTAAGAAAATGGTTTTCACTACCAATAAAATTATATACACTTGTGAAATTTATCGGAATTCTTTTGCACTGTCCTGTATATGGAGGAATTATTGCGTTAGACTCATATTCAAACGTATCTTTCGCATTGTTGAAAACTAATAAGAGATTTCATCTACAGCATTCAAAATTTACTAATACACTTCGCCAACAACATTAAAAATTTATTCAACTAAATTAGATTCACCAATATATTATACTCACCAATTTTGAATAATATTCAATATTTATATAATTAAATTCAAAAGTTTAGTCTACAACAACAAAATATATTCGACATTAAAATTTTATTGAGTTCAATTAATATATTTTGCCAACAATATTTAAAATTTATTAAGTTAAATATTTCGCCAACAACATTAAAAGTATATTAAGTGCAATAAATATATTTCGGTAAAAACGTTAAAATTTTCACGAATAACAATAAAAATGTATTCAATATTAAAAATTTTATCTAATTGAGTTCATATATATCGGCAACGACATTAAAAATTTATATAATTAATAAATATATTTCTCCAATATTATTAAAATCTTCACCAACAACAGAAAAAAAAATTAGATCTCTCGTGACATCATTAGCCAAATTTACTAATTGACTCATTAACCTAATAGAAGCACAATGGAAGAAGGGCATATATTTGAATTAAACCGGGCATTCATTTTTAAAAAGTATAAAACACCCACTATGGAGGGGGGGGGGGGGGGATTAAAAGCTTTGATACATGTAAAAAAAAAAAAACGTATCTTGAACATCCCTGTATATCTATATATTTTCAATAAACATCTCATAAATATTTAATCAGTTTAAAAAATATCTGTAGTATTCATACCTTATAGAAAATTTGAATAATTATTTGCAGTATATCTAATTCTAGGTTTTAAAATGAAATCTCAATAGTTTATTACACAAGTAGAAAAAAAAGGGGGGGGGGGGTCACGTGACTAGGAAAATTTAATTTCAATCGAAGCTATTTATTTAGTTTTCAATTAAAAATTATGAAAGAACAATTCGTCTTGAAGGGCAAAAATAATAAACATAATTTATTAATGAGTAATTAACAATTAAAGTTACGTGGGGTGTAAGTTCTTAAAAACCTGAATTTACTACAGAAAATTCTAACATTTTCAAATTCGGTATAATTTTCCATTATTACATTAAATCTTAAAAAATATCCCTATTCAAAATTAAGTTCAAAAATTAAAATGAATTCTTTAGGTATAATTGAAAATTCCACCTCAACCTAGAGCGTGCCCCTAAAAATTCCTTAACTAAGCCCTCCTCTAAAACAACAGCTCTTCCCAGGTGGAGGAGCAGGAGGTGGGAGCAGACGGAGGAGCCCTTTGCTCGCTACAAGTGGAGCAGGCGGAGGAGCCCGCTACTCGCGATAGGAGCAGGAGGAGCCAGGTATCGCGCCAGGAGCAGGGGGAGAATCACACAACCTTTTTAAAAAATTATTTACAAGGTGTGCAAGCATGGCTAAGTGGTCAAGGCGACAGCTAAAATCACTGATCCATCCTTACATTTTTTGAGGGTTCAAAAACCTCATCTCACCTTTTAACTGTTTTAAAATATATTTTTAAATGCTTTATTTTCAGTTCGCTAGAGGGCAGCACAAAATAAATCTTTTACTTAATTAAAATCCCCTAAAAAAAATTCTTATCGACCTCTCGTCTAACAACAAAAATTCTAAACCTTTCGAAAAAAATTTTATTTAATAATTTTCTTAAGTTCCAAAATTTTCTTAAGTTCCAAAATTAAATATTTTAAATTTAATTCTTCCTAAAAAATGTATATTTAAACCTCGAACTATAGTTCACTTCTCAAAATTCATTCTCCAAAATGACCCCTCGTACTATAGTTCGCTAAAAAAATTTCACTCTTAAAAAAAAAAATCTAAAAATTTTTTAAACTCCACCCTCTTCTTAGATATCAACATTCCTTTCTAACCCCTCCTCTTAGAGCACACATTCTCCGCAGGAGGTGGAGGAGGAGCAGGTGGAGGAGGAGGAGGAGGAGCTCCCACCACCCGCCACCTGCTGGGGTCGGAGCGGCCTTTTTCTACTACTTAGTTTATTATCATGAAATTTGTTTAAGCACGTAATCAACTTGTAATTTTTTCATTCTCCTATTTTAATTAATGTATAATTTATTTGTAATAAATTATCTATAATTCATAGAAATATGTTGTTCATTTAGCACCGTTCATTAGAATTAATGTTGCTAATCTTAACGACGATGTGAGTTTTCAATCGGTGTACCGTGATAGGATCCCCCATGCATGCCGTGAAAATATGTAGTAGTCGCATTCTCTCAAAACTTTACGGAGTTACAGAAATACAATTTCTTCTTTGTAAAATAAATAAATAAATCATAATTTTGTTTATGTAGTTTATTATCATGAAATTTGTTTAAGCACGTAATCAACTTGTAATTTTTTCATTCTCCTATTTTAATTAATGTATAATTTATTTGTAATAAATTATCTATAATGTACAGAAATATGTTGTTCATTTAGCACCGTTCATTAGAATTAATGTTGATAATCTTAACGACGATGTGAGTTTCAATCGGTGTACCGTGATAGGATCCCCCATGCATGCCGTGAAAATATGTAGTAGTCGCATTCTCTCAAAACTTTACGGAGTTACAGAAATACAATTTCTTCTTTGTAAAATAAATAAATAAATCATAATTTTGTTTATGTAGTTTATTATCATGAAATTTGTTTAAGCACGTAATCAACTTGTAATTTTTTCATTCTCCTATTTTAATTAATGTATAATTTATTTGTAATAAATTATCTATAATTCATAGAAATATGTTGTCTATTTAGCACCGTTCATTAGAATTAATGTTGCTAATCTTAACGACGATGTGAGTTTTCAATCGGTGTACCGTGATAGGATCCCCCATGCATGCCGTGAAAATATGTAGTAGTCGCATTCTCTCAAAACTTTACGGAGTTACAGAAATACAATTTCTTCTTTGTAAAATAAATAAATAAATCATAATTTTGTTTATGTAGTTTATTATCATGAAATTTGTTTAAGCACGTAATCAACTTGTAATTTTTTCATTCTCCCATTTTAATTAATGTATAATTTATTTGTAATAAATTATCTATAATGTACAGAAATATGTTGTTCATTTAGCACCGTTCATTAGAATTAATGTTGATAATCTTAACGACGACGTGGGTTTTCAATCGGTGTACCGTGATAGGATCCCCCAGGTATGCCGTGAAAATATTTAGTCGCATTCTCTCAAAACTTTACGAAGTTACAGAAACATAATTTCTTCTTTGTAAAATAAATAAATCATAATTTTGTTTAGCAGTTTATTGTAATTTTGTAATTGTAGTAATTTTGTAGTTTATTGTTATGTAAGTTGTTTAAGTATGTAATTAATTTGTAATTTTTTCATCTTTCTATTTTAATTAATGTATAATTTATTAGTAAAAAAATATCTATAATGCACAGAAATGTGTTGTTCATGTAGCACCGTTCATTACAAGTTGCTAATCTTAACGACGTGAGTTTTCAATCGGTGTAACCCTGATAGGATCCCATGTATGCCGTGAAAATATTTAGTCGCATTCCCTCAAAACTTTACGAAGTTACAGAAATATAATTTCTTCTTTGTAAAATAAATAAATCATAATTTTGTTTAGTAGATTATTATAATTTTGTAATTGTAATAATTTTGTAGTTTATTGTTATGTAAGTTGTTTAGGTATGTAATTAATTTGTAATTTTTTCATCCTTCTATTTTAATTAATGTATAATTTATTAGTAAAAAAATATCTATAATGCACAGAAATGTGTTGTTCATGGAGCACCGTTCATTACAAGTTGCTAATCTTAACGACGTGAGTTTTCAATCGGTGTAACCCTGATAGGATCCCATGTATGCCGTGAAAATATTTAGTCGCATTCTCTCAAAACTTTACGAAGTTACAGAAATATAATTTCTTCTTTGTAAAATAAATAAATAAATAAATTATAGTTTACTTAATGTAGTTTGTAGTCATGTAAGTAGCTTAAGTATGTAATTAATTTGTAATTTTTTTCATCCTTCTATTTTAATTAATGTATAGTTTATTGGTAAAAAAAAAAAAAAAAAAAAAAAAAAAAAAAAAACTATAATGCACAGAAATATACCGTTAATTTAGCAACGTTCTTTATAAGCCGTTCTCTCAAATTTTTCCGAAGGAATAGAGACATAATTTCTTTAACGCAGCATGCTTAATTTGTGATGAGATTATGTATAATAACAAAGTATAATTTCGTGTAGGTTTTTTTCAGTGTTTCAGTTCTTTTAATACTCATATGGGGGAGAAATCGCATTCTGAAAAAATTAATTTTTTCAAAAGAAATTATTGCTCTGAAAAAAAAAATAAGCATATAAACTAAAGATTTTTATCCAGTGTAAATCTTCTTCACCTCTGATTTTTATTTTTTATCTGTGATAAAATTTAATTATCCGGCAAGGATTTTTGTTCATACCTTTCCTAGGGGTTAAAACATCATACATATTAAATACTACTTTTTATATGAATATTTGTAGCAATTGACGAATGCTTCGACAACTGAAAAAAAGAAAAAGGAAATAAATATATGCCATGTGTCAATGATTCATTCTTCGCAATGATCTTACAGAAACTGTAGTAAATACCAAAGATACTATACTACCATTAATTTCTATTGATGAATCATTCCAGCTTGGTATAATATAGTTTAAAAGCAGATCACCAGATGGCGCATTATCACCACTTGTTGCATTTGTGAAACCGAAAATGACAGCTAATTTCGGTTTTGAATCATTTCTGTTTTGTTTCATGATTCCAAGGAAAGTAAATTAATTGGCTAGTCAGATTACAATTATGCGGGTAAGGTAGAAGTTCTACTTTCTCCAAATTCTTTATGTGTAAGCAACACTGTGGCTTAAAAAAAAAGATATGTGTCATCATCGCCAAATGTGTTTATGTATTTTAATTTTTTTGCTCAGAAATTGATTGATCAATATTTTTTTCCCCCTGTTTGATATAGACAACATAGGTAAATCTTTGTTTTCATAAAAGCTATCAATTTCGATGCGCCGAATTTCAATACTGTAAAAGCACGTATTTTCGCGAGGCTTTAATTTTCACGATTTTCGCGAGATCGTCGTAATCGCGAAAATTTAAGCCTCGCGAAATATTTTTCTTCGCCTCAAATAAAAATAAAAAATCAAAAATTTTTCACTTATCCACAATTTAATGATTACAGTAAGAAATAAGTACAAAAATTTCTGAATACTTACAACTATTTCTTGAATAAAAACAATAATATAAGTAATAGAATGCAGCCCATTCACTTTCAATATTTATACCAGCTTCTTTGAAGCCATTCAAAATTATCTCATTTTGGCTCTATTATTATCACACCGTTAAATGTTCGCACAAGCCAAGAAGCGTGAATCGGTTTTAGTCGAGATATTCGCAGGTCCACAGATTCTTTTTACTCTAGAAATTTAAACAAAAGGGGTTCTATTAGATAGTTTCGGGATTTTTCAACTTTCGGTTCTGTTCATGTAAAATTCGCGAAATTTTCAGCTCGCGAAATCACCGTTATCTTCATTTTCGCGAAAATTATGACTCGCGAAAATAAGTGCTTTTACAGTATTCAAGGCTTATCTCACTTTCAATAATAAGTAGTCTGTAGACAGTAGGGTAGGGAGGGTAGAGAAGGTTATGTCCCTAAATTAAGCTGTTCTACTTAACAAACGCAAAACGTTTTGACACATTTAGAAATTCATTTTTCAACGAAAAGATATAAAATTGGAAGGTCTGACTATGGAAGCGATTTGGAATCGAACTGTGTTTTCCATTTTTTTTTTAAAAATAAATAACTTACCTATTGAGTTATAAGCGATTTTGATCACGTGACAAAGACGGTTTCCCTCCTTCCTTGGGTGGTTATTCTTCTTTCGCGCGGAAATTCGGTTCAAAACGCCCAATTTGACACTATTTTCTGAAAGATCTATTGCGTTTGCAGGAAAAAAAAAAAAAAAAAAAAAAAAAAAAACGGAAAGCGCAGTTCGATTATATAGTTTCTGAACAACAACATCTGCTAGTTTCATGCATTTCCGAACAAAAATAAATTAATACTTATATCATAAAGTTGCCCTTTTAGATTTGATAACAGCCTTAATTATAGAATTATTGTTTATAAAATATTATAATAATTTATACGTTAATTTCTATTCTGGCGTTAAATTAGGCTGTTCTCAAGTTCACTGCTCAACAAGCGCAAAACTTTCTGACACAATGACGTACACATTTTTAAACGTAAAGGTATAAAATTGGCAGACCTGACTATGAAAGCGATTTGGAACCGAAATGAGTTTTCTATTTTTTGATAAATAATTTACTTATCAAGTTATAAGCGTTTTTGATCACGTGACAAGGCGTTTTTCTCCCTTCGTTGGCTGATTTTCCTGCTTTCGCCCGGAAATTCCGTTCAAAATGACAACTTTGACAGCATTTTCTGACAGATCTATTGTGTTTACAAAAAAAACGAAAAAGTCTTTCGATTTCATAGCTTCTGAATAATAACACTTGCCAGTTTCAGGCATTTTCGAACGAAAATCAATTAAAACTTATGTCATAAAGTTGCCGTTTGGATTTGAAGTAAACACAGGTCGCTTATAAATCTCTTCAAAAAATCACGTCAGCAAGTTTCATGTTCTTACTTTTAAAAATGATTCTGAAAATGTGGCAGAAAATTTCGAGTTGTTGAGCGTGGGAAAATATTTTTTCTGAATACCGTCAACTGCTCAATAAACGCGAAACTTCCTGACACATTTTCTGACTCCTTTCTGAATGTAAAAGCATAAAATTGGCAAGGCAACGGCGTTTTCCATTTTTTTATAAATAAATTAGTTATAGAGTTATAAGCGATTTTTGTCACGCGACAACAGATTTTCTCCTTTCCAGCACTGCTGCGCTTGGAAATTTGGTTCAAAACGCCAAATTTGACAGTATTTTCTGAAAGATCTTTCGTCTTTACCAAAAAATGCAAAATGCTATTCGACTCTGAATAAGAGCACCTGACAATTCCATGCGTTTCCAAACAAAAATGAACTCAGAAATGTGTCAGACATAACCTATCTTTGGATTTCAGAACCAGAACAACCTAAAGATTTTTTTTTTTCTATTTGAATGGGAAGTGCTTGATTCCTAGCTGCGCCTTACACCTAGGGGCTTTTCAAATCTTCTAAACCTTTCAGGGAAGGTGGTGTGTTTATGAAACCACCAAATGCCACGATGACACCAGAATTTTGGGTGAAAAAGAATTTCGGTTTATTACGTATTTGAAAGTGAAATATAATTCGATTTATTATGTATGTGAAATATATAATTTCCAAATAAATTTGTTTGTAAATTCCGGTGTCATTCATTCATTTCAAGATTTTAGGAGGAAGTGCTTTGCCCCTGAAAGTGTTTTAATGAAGCATTATGCATTGAGGTTATTTGTCTGTGAGATCTTCAATTCCCTACACTACTTAGTATATCAAGAATGAGGTATGGAGCAGATGCGAATCTGTAAGGGGCTTCGAACCGGTCTTGGCTTTTGTTTTTATGTGTTATGAGTTTAGGTAAATAGGTTATTATACTTCCAAAAGTCTTGTACATATCTAAAGTAAATTTTAAGTAGTCAACAAACGTCAGATACTTTATCATGCAGTTTATGAAAGAGAAGCGAGTTCTAAGTTCATGCTGATATTTTATGGCTACCAAATATAGTTAAGGCTGTTCTCAAATCCAAAGGGTCAACTTTCTGACATAAGTTTTAATTCATTTTTGTTCGGAGACGCATGAAACTAGAAGGTGTTGTTATTCAGAAACTATGCCATTGAACTGTTTTTTCCGTTTTCTTGTAAACGCAATAGATCTTTCAGGAAATACTGTCAAAGTTGGCATTCTGAACCGAACTTCCGAGCGAAAGAAGAAAATCCAGTCAGTAAGGGGAGAAAAAGACTGTCTCACGTGATCAAAATCGCTTATAACTCAATTGGTAATTTATTGATCCAAAAATGGAAAACACAGTTCGATTCCAAATCGATTCCATGGTCAGGCTTTAAAATTTTATATCTTTCCGTTAAAAAATGAATTTGTAAATGTGTCAAAACGTTTTGCGCTTGTTGAGCAGAGCAGTTGAGAACAGAAAAATGAATTATTTACAAATTCATTTTTTAAACGAAAGATATAAAACTGGAAGGCCTGACTATGGAAGCGATTTGGAATCGTACTGTGTTTTCCATTTTTTTATACATAAATTACCTATTGAGTTATAAGTGATTTTGATCACATGACAAACGCGTTTTTCACCCTTCCTTGAGTGGTTATTCTTCTTTCGCGCGGAAATTCGGTTCAAAACGTCTACTTTGACACTATTTTCTGAAAGATCTATTGCGGTTGCAAAAAAAAGGAGAACACAGTTCGATTACATAGTTTCTGAACAACATCTGCTAGCTTCATGCATTTCCGAACAAAAATAAATTATGTAATAAAGTTGCCCTTTTGGATTTGAGGACAGCCTTAACGCGGGGAAAACTCCAAACATTTATATTCCACCTATCTTTATATCTGATCTATTAATGGTGTTGGTTAAGAGAGATCTCAAATTCATCTCGCTAATGCTAATGTTAAACCTATTTGTGAGGCATGCATTAGTATTTTTTAAATTTTCCTTCGAGAAATTTATATTTTTAATTTCTTTTTTTTTAGCTCACAGGCTATCAAAGCCTGAGAGCTAATGTGCCCGCCCGTTCTGTATGTATGTATGTATGTATGTATGTATGTATGTATGTATGTATGTATGTACGTACGTATGTACGTAACGCGATAACTCTTGATAGAAACATCCGATTTGCTTCAAAATTTTTTCCTAGGTTCACTGTGATAAGGCGCTTCCCTGATTAGTTTTGGGAGTTCATTGGTTAAGGATAAAGGGGGAAAAACGGGGTAAGTCCACACACTACCCCCTTAATTCAGTTAAATGGGTTTTTCATGCAGAATGATTCGATTTGCTCCGAATTTGGTATACCGGTTTATTATGTTAAGGAACTTCCCTGATTAGTTTTGGGAGTTCATTGGTTAAGGATAAAGAGGGAAAAACGGGGTTAGTCCACCCCCCTTAATTCCGATAAATGTGTTTTTCATGCAGAATAATTCGATTTCCTCCGAATTTGGTATAGCGGTTTATTATGTTAAGGAACTTCCCTGATTAGTTTTGGGGGTTCATTGGTTAAGGGTAAAGGGGGAAAAACGGGGTTAATCCACCCGCCTTAATTCAGATAAATGTGTTTTTCATGCAGAATGATTCGATTTGCTCCGAATTTGGTATACCGGTTTATTAAGTTAAGGAACTTCCCTGATTAGTTTTGGGGGTTCGTTGGTTAAGGATAAAAGGGGAAAAACGGGGTTAGTCCACCCCCCTTAATTCAGATAAATGTGTTTTTCATGCAGAATGATTCGATTTGCTCCGAATTTGGTATACCGGTTTATTATGTTAAGGAACTTCCCTGATTAGTTTTGGGGGTTCATTGGTTAAGGATAAAGGGGGGAAAAACAGGATTAGTCCACCCGCCTTAATTCAGATAAATGTGTTTTTCATGCAGAATGATTCGATTTGCTCCGAATTTGGTATACCGGTTTATTATGTTAAGGAACTTCCCTGATTAGTTTTGGGGTTCATTGGTTAAGGGTAAAGGGGGAAAAGGGAGGTTAGCTCGCCCCTCTTAATTTAGATAAATGGGTTTTTCATGCAGAATGATTCGATTTGCTCCGAAGTTGGTATACCGGTTTATTATGTTAAGGAGCTTCCCTGATTCGTTTTGGCGATTCATTGGTTAAGGATAAAGGGTTAGTCCACCCCCTTAATTTAGATAAATGTTTTTTTTTTTTTTTGCAAGATTATTCGATTTGCTCCTAATTTGGTATACCGGTTTATTATGATAAGGAGCTTTCCTGATTAGATTTGGAGATTCACTGGTTAAGTATAAAGGGGGAAACGGGGGCTAATTCCCCTTCACTTATTTTTTTGAGAGGCATTATTCTTTAAAATAAGAGTATAATATACAATTAGTGTGAATAGTCTGTGAGCTCAATGCCATCAGTTTAGCTGGGCACTTTTCTTTTTTATTTACTTATTTGCTATGCCGTCAATAACTTTTACTTGAAGATTAATAAGGCTAATTTTTTAGCTCACAGGCTATCAAAGCCTGAGAGCTAATGTGCCCGCCCGCTCTGTATGTATGTATGTATGTATGTATGTATGTATGTATGTATGTATGTATGTATGTACGTACGTATGTACGTAACGCGATAACTCTTGATAGAAACATCCGATTTGCTTCAAAATTTTTTCCTAGGTTCATTGTGATAAGGCGCTTCCCTGATTAGTTTTGGGAGTTCATTGGTTAAGGATAAAGGGGGAAAAACGGGGTTAGTCCAACCCCTTAATTCAGATAAATGGGTTTTTCATGCAGAATGATTCGATTTGCTCCGAATTTGGTATACCAGTTTATTATGTCAAGGAACTTCCCTGATTAGTTTTGGAGGTTCATTGGTTAAGGATAAAGGGGGAAAAGGGGGGTTAGTCCACCCCCTTAATTCAGATAATTTGGTTTTTCATGCAGAATCACTCGATTTGCCCCGAATTTGGTATACCGGTTTATTATGTTAAGGAACTTCCCTGATTAGTTTTGGGAATTCATTGGTTAAGGATAAAGGGGGAAAAACGGGGTTAGTCCAACCCCCTTAATTCAGATAAATGGGTTTTTCATGCAGAATCATTCGATTTGCTCCGTATTTGGTATACCGGTTTATTATGTTAAGGAACTTCCCTGATTAGTTTTGAGGGTTCATTGGTTAAGAATAAAGGGGGAAAAGGGGGGCTAGTCCACCCCCTTAATTCAGATAAATGGTTTTTTCATGCAGAATGATTCGATTTGCTCCGAAGTTGGTATACCTGTTTATTATGTTAAGGAACTTCCCTGATTAGTTTTGGGGGTTCATTGATTAAGAATAAAGGGCGAAGGGTGGCTAGTCCCCCCCTTAATTTATATAAACGGCTTTTTCATGCAGAATTATTTGCTTTGCTCCAAATTTGGTATACCGGTTTATTATGTTAAGGAGCTTCCCTGATTCGTTTTGGGGATTCATTGGTTAAGGATAAAGGGGGGGGGGGGCTAGTCCACCCCCTTAATTTAGATAAATGGGTTTTCTTTGCAGGATTATTCGATTTGCTCCAAATTTGGTATACCGGTTTATTATGATAAGGAGCTTCCCTGATTAGATTTGGAGGTTCACTGGTTAAGTATAAAGGGTGAAACGGGGGCTAATTCCCCTTCACTTATTTTTTTTTTGAGGGGCATTATTCTTTAAAATAAGAGTATGATATACAATTAGTGTGAATAGCCTGTGAGCTCAATGCCATCAGTTTAGCTGGGCATTTTTCTTTTTTATTTGTGTACTCTTTTTGAAGGATATCTCTTTCTTTTCTAGTTGTCAAACCCTTTCTAAAATATGTGCTTTATTTGCCATTTTATGTGTTAAAATATTAGCGAAGGTGACGAGCTGTGGGTTAAAATATTAATTTTGTGAAGAGATATTTTAAAAATATGAAAATATTTGCAGGCAAATAAAAAAATAAAGTGTTCTATATAAATTTAAACAAAGGGAAAGGGGGGAGGGGGTCATGACTTTCAGAAGCATCTCCTTATGTCTAACCTGGAGTTTAAAAAAAGATAATTCCAATCACTAGCTATTGATGTGAAAACATATAAAGGGTGCTAAAAATCTTATTGCTTATTTATTTCTTTTTCCAGCTGAGTATCATATGGTATAAATATAAAAAAAAATACATATGGTATACGGAATAAATATTTAAATTTGATAGAAAACAGATTTATGCATTTCTAAAGGAAAAAAAAGACCGTTTTTTACCCAACAAAGTATTTTTTCTCCGTTCATTTTTATTTTTGTTGATGGCGGACAATTTTGGCCCCTCATCTTTCAATCAAAACAAGAAGCCATTTAAAAGACAAGAAAATCAATTTTCTATTCAGACTTAAAAAACGAACTTGAATCCAAATAAATAGGCAATTCAAAGAAGACATACATATGCCGAACCTCAAGCCGGCTATTTTAAATAGAATGAAACAAGAAATAAAACCGCAGTCTTGCTGGCATTTCAAGAAGCTGAAATTACTCCGGCAGTGGAAATTGGACATGAGAGATGTTAATGCAAAGTGGCAGACATTTTGTTTCCTTCTGCATATTTATTCTTAGAAATAACTGATTTAACCCATTCATAATGTTATACAAACTAGTTATGAAATTTTTTTTTTCCCCTTTGAATAATGTATAGATTTTTTTCTCCTTTACATAATTTACATCTTTTTTTTTTTTTTTCTTTTTTACTTGACAGATCTATTGTATAGGAGAAGACAACTTTCTGTAAAAGTTTCATTAAATTAATTTTATTTTTGAAGAAAATTATACGGGCCGAGTATTAAAAAAAAAAAAAAAAACTTTAGAAACAGCCATATACAACTCTGAAATTCGAAAAACTGATTTTAAGTAGTAATGGTATCTATAAGATAACATTCTGCGTAGTTTTTTTTTTTCATTTTAAATCTAATAAAATAATTTTTTAATAGAATAAACAGAAAAATACATAAACAGTGTACCAAAAAAAAAAAAAAAAAAATACTTTGTGTTAAATTTATGACATAAGTTTTAATTTATTTTTGTTCGGAAATGCATGAAACTAGCAGGTGTTGTTGTTCAGAAACTATGTTATCGAACTGTTTTTTTTCCGGGTTTTTTTTGCAAACGCAATAGATCTATCAGAAAATAGTGTCAAAGTGGGCGTTTTAAACCAAATTCCTACGCGAAAGAAGAATAACCACTCAAGGAAGGGTGAAAAAGTCTTTGTCACGTGATCAAAATCTTTTATAACTGAATGGGTAATTTATTTATCAAACTAGTATGTTGTGGGCATCACAAAACTTTCTTCTATATAAATCACGTCAATTAAATCATTTAAATAGTACAAGAAACTACATGAATTTATCACCAATTCATATCAAAGTACATCTGAATTTGAAGTTTGATGAAAATTCGTGCATTAGTTCTTGAGATAGAGCTATAGCGGAAATTCTGAAAAATGTAGCATAGCAGCGCCACCTGTTGAGCGATTTACACCAAAAATAAACAGCACTAAATGATATCAAGGTATACCTGGATCTGAAGTTTGTTGAAAATCTAAGCGTTAGTTCTTGAGATAAAGCTATTGCGGAAATCGCAAAAAAAACAGCATAGCAGCGTTACCTGTTGAGCGATTTGCACCAAAAATTAAACAGCACTAATTTATACGTCAGTTCATGTCAAGAACTGACTAAATCTAAAGTTTGATGAAAATCCGTGCAATAGTTCTTGAGATACAGCTCTTGCGAAAATCGTGAAAATGCAGCACATCAGCGCCACCTGTTGGGCGATTTACACCAAAAATTAAACAGCACTAATTTATATCAGGGACTAACTAAATATGACGTTTGATGAAAATTCGTGCTTTTTTCCTTGAATTAGAGCTATTGCGATAATCATGAATAATGCAGCATAGCAGCGCCACCTATTGGGCGATTTTCACCAAAAACTAATCAGGTCCAGTTTATAACTAAAGGTCTAGCTAAATATAAAGTTTTGGGAAATTCCGTGCGTTAGTTCTTGAGATAGAGCGCCCACAAAATTTTTGTCACATACAGACTCACAGAGTGACAGATAAGACTCACAGACAGACATTTTCTAAAAACTATCAAATCGTCTTCTGGGCATCCTAAAACGTATAAATCCGCCGAAAACCGGAAGTCGAAATTTTTCACGAATCCAATACTTTCTTCTTGTAAAGATAGAAGAAAGTAAAAATGGAAAACACAGTTCGATTCTAAATCACTTCCATAGTCAGACCTTTCAATTTTATATCTTTCCGTTACAAAATGAATTTGTAAATGTGTCAAAACGTTTTGCGCTTGTTGGGCAGAACAGTTGAGAACAGCCTTAAGTGCAAATTGTATTTTTCTTGCACTTAAGAATAATTAATACGTGAGAAGAATAACAAGTGGGTAAGTGTGATCGAAGATCGCATAGAGGACTTCGTTTAATATCTCTTTCAAAACACGCTATCCTTCAAATAATAAATCCAAATCGTTAATTTATAATTATTAAATCCTTAACCTTTTGCAATAAGAACATAAATGGCAGCACCCTTAAATTTAATTTTAAAATTATTACAATTGGAAGATATTTTTAAAATCAAATTAAAAATATTCAAGAACTACTTTTCAGACAATTGTAGCAGCATATGTTTGTATATTTGAAAAGCGTGTTTAATTACACGATTTAATTTTAGCTTTAAAAAAAGAAAGAAACCCTTAAAATGGCAAAGAAATACAAAAGTTTTTTTTATTTAAATCCAACGGAAAATGAAATGTAATCAATTTAAAATTTCGCAATTTGTCAGAAAAAAAAAAAGAGAGAGAGAGAGAGAGAGAGAAAGAAAGAAAAACGGAAATTATAGAATTAAAAGAATAATTGACAAAATATTTTACAACTTTTGGCCTTAAAATGGCGAAAACAATTACAAAAATTCTGTAAAATTGAATCTATTAGATATTGAAATCTATTTCGTGAAATTTGTTTCAAACTCCGACGCCGGTCATCGTACCGGGAACCTTTTGATTAGCAGTGAAATACGCTACCGCGGAGCCATCTAGCCTGCACGGAAAAGACTGAAACTAAGGTTTTGTTTGAAAATCTAAATTGCAAAAATGGTCGGATGTCATTTAATTAATTTATTTAAAATAATATAAGACTTTTTCAAAATATTATGATTTGTCGTGTGATCGGAGGTATTAGGGTATAAGTATGCAAAATTTCAAGTCTCTAACTTATACAGTTTCTGAGAACGAACTCTGTGACAGACAGACAGAGGAGTGAGATGAAAGGGTTTCTTTCTTCAGATGAGCGAAACACTAAAAATGGAGAGCTTCCTCTTGTTTAGGTTTATGAAGCGATTTAAGGCTGTTTTCAACTGCTCTGCCCAACAAGTGCAAAACGTTTTGACACATTTACAAATTCATGTTTTAACGGAAAGATATGAAATTGGCAGGTGTGTGTAGGGAAGCGATTTGGAATCGAACTGTGTTTTCTATTTTTGGATCAATAAAATACCTATTGAGTTATAAACAACTTTGATCACGTGAAAAAGGTGTTTTCTCCCTTTGCTGACCGGTTTTTCTGTTTTCTTCGGGAACTTCGGTTCAAAACGCCCACTTTGACAATATTTTCTGAGAGATCTATTGCGTTTGCAAAAAATAGATCGATTACATAGTTTCTGAAGAACAACACCGGCTAGTTTCATGCATTTCCGACCAAAAATAAATTTAAACTTATGTCAGAAAGTTGCCCTTTTGGATTTGAGAACAGCCTTAACTATAGTTAAATAATTTAAGGGGCCATCCAGAAATGATGTCACGCTTGGAGGGGGGAGGGGGGTTCGTGAAATTATGACAGTTTGTTACAAGGGGGTGGGAGGAGGTAAGAAGAAGTGTGGCATCACACATTTTGGTTAAACATTAGAGGGCTTACCATCATTGTATTGACATTAGAGGACTTACTATCCCCGGAGGATGAGAGTGATGTCAAAATGTCGGTGTACTCTATGGACGAGCCTATATCTTTTCCAAGGGAGGAAAAGTCGTAATAGTAAATGATTCAGAGTAATTTCTATTTTTTGATTTAATATATAATTTTATAAAAGTTCATATTAAAGTGACAAATGAAATATGATGGCAATTCCATTTAAGTAAAACTAATATTGAGGTTTCTTCTTCAAAATCAATCTGTTTTAAAATATTTTGTGTTCATAAAGTAAATATAAGATTTAAAAACCAATTATATTAAATTCCATTTCAAATTGTAAAATACTACTGTTTTCAATTGCTCTTTCATATTAATATTTTATTACTATTGTATATTAATTATGTTTTTTGCTGTATCTTTGTTTAATCTTGTTTCATACAAAATAAGTACATTAATCCTTTTTATTGTTATGCTCACAAATGTCATTAAAACACATAGTTAAAGTTCAAAAATAAAATTGAAATATGATCTATAACGTAGTGCTTTGTTTCTGAACTGCAAATATATGTTTACGTAATATAGCGTGACATGTGACAAGAGGAGGGGAGGAGGTATGGTGAAGTGTGACATTTTGTGACAAAGGGGAGGATGGGGGTAAAAAATATTGAAAAAAGTGTGACATCATTTATTGATCACCCCTAATCGAAATTTAGCTAATAGTTAACGAAACAAAATGGCGCTATAGTTAAATTTGCGTTTTTGAGTATCCGCGGTTGGTCGACCTTCAAAACTTTATATGGTTGAAGTGGAAGTTCTTTTTTTTAATAGAAGTTAACATTTTCCCCTTCTCTGTGTCGGTGGAGGCGATCTAGAAACTCGTTCCGTCTAGAACTCGTTCATGACGTTGGCCGAATATGCAAAAGAACCGGCTGAAAGGTATGCCCAGAATGTTTCAATTGTCTGGCATATTTTCTATAAAGTTCGATCGCCGTTGATTAAAAAGATGAGCAATCTAACAGCATGCATTCAGGATTCAGCTGATGCCTCACGTTCTCGCATGACCAGACTGAGAGATAGTCAAGTTCATGGATTAAAAATAAAATCGAAATATTTCATGAATGAAAATATAAATTCTGGAATGGGGCCGCAAGGCCGCAGTGAGGATTTGTAGGCCCCGGTCGTGATTCGAATAAATTCGTAAATAGAAATGAAATTTATTGAGTATTTTACTTTTTAATAAGGAATGCTATTTGCTTAAAATTTAAGACTCTATGAATTAGCGTCGTAGTCAAAAACCCCATTGGCGCACATATTTTCAACGGCAGGACCTTGAACCCTGTGAAAGTGGGGCATCCTCTTATTTATGTCCGGCTTAAGCTCTCTATATTTACAACACTTCTGATAATTTATTAAAAGTTAAATATTTCTATCATAATTGTTTTTTTTTTCTTTTTAAGCCGTTATGCAATACGATTTTAACATGCATAACTTATGCAAGTCAAATGCCAAATTTTAATTATTTTACTTGTTAAAAAAATACTTGTTGGTTATTTTAACTAGAAAATTATACATAAAAGAATGATCGAGACTTTGTTTTTCAAAAAAGATAACTCATAACAGGCTCTTAAGAGAGTCGGGGTGTGGTAATCTCTAATAATCCCCCACCCCCTCCCCCACCCACTCTCTAAGGCCATCGCTTCACTCATTTTCTTTTTCTTTCTTTTTTTTTTAATTAGTGGGTTAGATGCAATTGTGTAGAAATACAAAAACATCCAAAATAAAATTAGGATTTTCAAAAAGTTTTCGAAACTCTTACTTTAAAATAACGAAAGTGAAACTTAAATTATAGATCTCAAAATAAAAGAAAGAAAAACATCTAAAGAGAAATTTTGGGTTATTAACTTTACTGTTGCTAGAAATCTCGATTTACGCGGACGACCTCCTGATTTCCATAATCCCCAAGACCAATCCCGCATATAACCATTGTGCGAGATGCCAAATGTCCCGATTTTTCTTGATGCACAAATCACTTAAATTCTGGCTCTGTGTATGTAGATAAAAACGATCTTCATATATTTTAGTGTGAATCTTTCTGATAAATTACTGATTAAGATTATGTTTTTCTAAAGAATATGTAACTTCTGTACTGTAAAAAAAATCCGACCAGTTTTCCTGTAGGAATCGGAAAAATAGTTGCCCTTATCGTACCGGAAAATTTTCCGACCCAGCTCCGAATAAAATCCGTAAGAAAAGGAAATAGTCAATAAAACGGTATTTTACGGATTTTATCCTAATTTTACGGATTTTATTCCGAGCTGGGTCGGAAATTTTTCTGGTATGATAAGGGCAACTATTTTTCCGATTCCTACAGGAAAAATGGTCAGATTTTTTTTTTACAGTGTGGAGGATAAAAGTAAAATTGGGATAACTCAGTATACGTTTTAATGTTTCACATTCATTAAAGATTATTCTAATGTTATTTAATGAAAGATTTATCATCCTATATTTAAAAAGTTTCAGCTTTCGTTACATTACTAGATTAAGAATGGTATATGGTATGTTCCCAAATGAAATATTGTTTAAGTTTCATTTATGATCAGTGATTGATATATTTGTAGGTCATTATCTACAAGTAAATTATAATAAAGTAACTGCATTCACATAGTTAAAGTAAAACAAATTGAGTTAAAACTGGTGTGAATGAATAAGAACAACTTTGAATAAGAATGAATAAGAATAACTTTTGCGCCTGACGAAGAAAGATTCAGATCTTTCGAAAGGCCTAGCGCATTTAAAAATTTTTGATGTTGTTTTAAGAAGATTTTTTTGTTCTTATAGTTGAAGTACATCTTTTTTTTTTTTTTTTTTTTTTTTTTTCCTGCCCATCGCATATTGCATGCGCTATAGCGCATGCAATATGAGGGTCTAACTGTGAACCGAGGGTCTAACTGTGAATTTGAACTAAAACGGAAATTGTTTTCGGTCCCTAGTGGCTTTTCTTTTAACTAGTGTTATTGTATATACATTATAACATTTTCAGCTAAGAGTTACACTGCTCTGTCTCACACTGTTTTCGTTTAAGATCCGGTTGTAAACAGTTTCCTTTTAAAACATATAATTTTATAAGTGCAACATGCACTGTAAAAGAAAAAAAAAAGGATCAGATTTCCTGTAGGAATCGGAAAAATAGTTGCCCTTATCGTACCTGAAAAATTTCCGATACAGTTCGGAATAAAATCAGTAAAATCGGAATAAAATCCGTAAAGTACCGTTTTAATGAATGTTTCCTTTTTTTACGGATTTTATTCCGAGCTCGGTTGGAAAAATTTTCGGTACGATAAGGGCAACTATTTTTCCGATTCCTACAGGAATACTGTTCGGATTTTTTTACAGTGTGCAAAAAAAAAAAAAAAAAACGCTCCTTTTTCGAGTGCCCTTTTTCCAGTACCGTTTTTTTACAAGGTACCTTTTTTGTAGACACTTTTTTAAAATTACAGTTTACTGTATCCGTTTGTAACAAGAATTTTTTTATTTTGTTACATCACTTTCACCAAATCACCGATATAGCTTTTCGCCAAACAGTAACTAAATATAAAATGTTCTACATCCTATTGTCCCAATAAAGAACAAGAGTTAAAAGGTGCATTACAAAGTTTCCTTCATTTTGTTTGCGCCTTATCCTGTTAGTCTTAAATACAGAGCAAAACAATATCTTATCGTCTCACATATCCGTTGGGTGCAACAATAATTTTGATGTACGGAACACAAAAATAGTCCGCTTGTAATCCGATTACAAAACCGCGCCCACCATAACATTTAGTAATCTGCATGGCGTCGCCGTTCGTATAGGACGTTAAAAATAGTCCTGAATCCCAATAATAGAACTACAGTCGTTCAGAGAAGTGAATTATAAGGAACGTTAAAGGAATTGTTTGTTTTCGTAACCTTTTTAAGCACTGTTATTGTTTAGAGGCTCTCTTTCGAAAGAAAAGATTAAATTATGCCTTCAAAGAAAAGTATCACCAAAATTATTATGAAAATGGGAAGTACAATGTAGAATTTTGTACCTTTAAAAGTTCTTGAGTAAAATACTGTAGCAGAATATAAAAAAAGTAGATTTCCACATTTTTATCTTGTAATGTCTGTTTTTACAATTTTACCATTGATATTCCAATTATCAGACATTATTGTATATTTTAAAACAACTCTTATCTGAAAGACACACAGGTCAGCTTTTATAAAATATATATTAAAGCATGTTATATGTCAAATTACAGTATTTTATGGAAGAAACGCCGCATTCCACAAAATTGATCCGAATAAACTTTAAAATATTATAATCGCGGCACCCGTCGTAAATGACCCGTGGGAACGCTACTGTTGTTGACAGCGTCTCTTTGACCTAACTTTAATTAAAATTTTCTGAATAGTGTAAGGTGCCTCATTTTTAATAACTCAAGAGTCTTAATTTAAATCAGGTTTTAAATATTTTTATGTAATTTTTAAATTAAGGAGACGTCAGTTGATATTAAAACCATCCGGAGCAAGGGGCGTGGACTCCTCTCCCCGCAGTGTTGTAGTCGTAAAAAAAACAGAGGGTACACGCTATAAGCAGAGGTTATACGCTATAAGCAGAGGGTACACGCTACAGTCATGAAAGTTCATGGCTAGAGTGTACGCTATTGTTTTATTTGAGAAACAGAGGATATACGGAGCATCTTAGAAAAATCCAGAATGTATACGGCGTATACCTCGGTATACCCGTACACCCCTATTCCCTAGGCGTTCCACATTTTTTTAAGTGGTCAGCGCAGCTAAGTACGCTTCTTATGACGCTTTTTACGTTGCATCCCCTTTAGGCCTTCTTTAGCTTATATTCGAAGCCCTCAAAATCCTAGTTGTCAATATCTGAATGGAAGAGATAAATTTTCTTTGTCCACCTGTATGGTACTGTATCATCATCGGAAATGTCACAGTTTTCCTTATCGGCAAAGTCAGAAAGTTTCGCGCTGTTGAGCTAGGACTTGAGAAAAGAATTTTTGTTTTAGCAATTTTACGCACGCGGAAAAAGAAAAAAAAAATCGTAAACCCCAAACATGGTGTAAACACTGCACTTGAAAAAAAAAAAAAAAAAAAAAAAAAAAAAAAATTAACTTCCTAACTCGTAAACAAGGCGGCTTTTCTTCCATAAAATACGGTAACAGAATAATTAATAATTAATCAGATCTATTAATTTTATAATGTAACATGCTTTACTAATTTTTTTTTTTTATAAAATCCCTGTGTGTCTTACAGACAGTAAAGTTGTTTTAAAATGTACAATAATGTCTGACAGGTATATAAATGATAAAGAAAAAAAAAAAAAAGTAGCAGAATTTATCTGTATGTCTCAAATTTGCCTAACATCCAAAAAGGAAAAGGGATTTTTTTTCCCCTTAAGGCTGTTCTCAAATCCAAAAGGGCAACTTTCTGACATAAGTTTTAATTTATTTTTGTTCGGAAATGCATGAAACTAGTAAGTGTTGTTGTTCAGAAACTATGTAATCGAGCTGTTTTTCTTTTCTTTTTATTTTTTTTTTTGCAAACGCAATAGATCTTTCAGAAAATAATGTCAAAGTGGGCGTTTTGAAACGAATTTCAGCGAGAAAAGAGGGAACCCACTCAAGAAAGGATGAAAAACGCGTTTGTCACGTGATCAAAATCGATTCTAATGCAATAGGTTATTTATGTATCAAAAAATGGAAAACACAGCTCGATTTCAAATCGCTTCCATGGTAAGGCTTTCCAATTTTATATCTTTCCGCTAAAAAATGAATTTGTAAATCTGTCAAAACGTTTTGTGCTTGTTGAGCAGAGCAGTTAAGAACAGCCTTAAAAGGTAGATATACGGATGGAAGTAAGTTGGCAACTATAAAAGATAATTACCATAAAAGACGGTGTGGGTTATTATAGGATATTAAAAAAAGTCTCCCTTTAAGAACCGTGTTCCCAAATCCAGAGGAACTACTTTCTGACACATTTCTGAATTTTCCTCATTTTTTTCCAGATACGCATGGGATTGGAAAATGTTCTTATTCGGAAACTATGTAATCGAATAACGTTTTCCCCTTTTTGGTAGAGGCAAAAAATCTTTCAGAAAATACTTCCAAAGCGGGAGTTTTGAACTGAATTTCCGGAAGTGACAGTGTTGCACTAAAGGAGAAAAACCTGTCGTCACATGATTTTTGAGAACCAGGTGCAAGATAGTTTTATAAACTTTTAATTACTTTCATAAATTAAGAAAAAAAGATGGAAGCCGACTGAAATAATTTTCGTGGTAATCTATCACTTTTTCAACAAGAATTATTCAAAAATTTAATATGTAATATGTATTAAACAAAGAGAGAGAGAGAAATTAGTGTACTGTACAGAGATATTTATGTGGGATTGTCCTTCTTCGGTACCAAAAAATTATGGGAATATTCATACAACCTACTAAATTGTTCCAGGGCTTCACTATAGGTTGATCGGGCTCTGTATACACATCAGTAATTTACCATGCGATTGCGTGCAGAATTTTCTAATAAATCACTACAAAAATTTCAGGACATATGATTTCTATCTTCAGCGCTGAGATATCCTTTGATATCTGATTATCTCCCGATTCTCCTAAATTCAAATTCGCGCCCTACAGCAGTTAATAATTCATCACTCACCAACAATTGTCAAAAACGTCTCTGTAATCATTTCGAGATAAGGATTCAGAAACACCTCTCTCACCCAAAGCAGAAAAGCCGAAGGTTATTCATAAAATTCCTTGTATTACGACTTCTTGAATTTCACACACGCACTCCCATTTTACTAGCGGTTTTCATTCATAAATTCGTATACTGGCTTCCGCTTAGGCGCGAAGACAAAACCTCTGAGCTCTTAGTAATTGCTCATCCCCCACGTATTTTCGCGTTGGTGTTTCATTTATTTATTTACTTTTTTTCATTCTTTATTTTTTACCCAGACTGTGGAACGTCTGAGTTCACCGGATGCAAGTTTTGAAGTTAAGGAAGAAAATAAAAAATGATCGGAAGAACAATAATAATAAAAAAAGAAATTGAAGATGTGGAAAAGATGATCGTTGTTGTATGTACAACGTAGACGCCCTCCTGATTGCCCGAAGCAATATATGCCAGTCACTTTTTATAAGTCATGGAAATTATATCCGGTGAAATTTTTGCGTGTCCATTTGAATCTCGTTAGAGATGCGTGGTGTCCAGAAAGAGGATAAGGGAAATGTGCAAAAACATTAGTAAACTATTGAAACATACTTTTTATCAACGCAACAGAAATGATGATAAATAAAATAGTTTGAATAAAAGAATGTTTGAGAATGGATATATTGATAGTCTTCGAAACACCATAAGAATTTAAATTTAGGAATGAAAGTTGAATTTGTTGTTTTAGAATAATAAATCTGTTAGAATTTGAAATTTAGTCCTAAAAATATCCATTATGAAAAAATCCACCTCAATATTTTTTAACATATCTGAAGATGGATGATGGACTAGAAATATCATATTGGTGGGGAATTTACGAAGGACTCGTTCATTAACACTGACTTTTTAAATCGGTAACTATAGGCCTTTTTTAACACTTTCCAACAAAGTTGAAAAGTGTTTATACATTTGGTTTGTCTGGCCGTCTATCCACGCTCTAACTCCCGTAAATATACTCGGATTCTTATGCAACTAATAATTCATATTTAGGGTCACCTAACCATGTTTGGTATTGCATATGAAGTATGTGGGATTTATATTTCATTTACAAGGCCACCCAAAGAATTCCATTACATTATGGTACATGGGGGAAAATCGTTTGCAGAGTATCTTAATGACATTACGCTGCTTCAAATGTATTGAAACTGATATAAATCACCGAATTTCACTACAAGATGATTACGACAGAATTTGGTATTATCATTTGTCGTTCATTTACAGGGACACATAAAAGAAAACGGTTACAATACTATCTTTGAGTAATAATTGCTGAAGTGCGTTTTCAATCTCGGCTTACGCTTTTAAATTTAACTGTTTTAATCCTATACAGTGCTGCTCAAAATATTCGAATAATTTTCCGATTGTAGATGGGGACAGCTGAAATTGGGTTTTCAAATGTATTATGAGTTTCCACATGGTTGGATTAGACATAATATTTTAAATTATTAAACTATGAAGTTTTGTTACATTACTCTGAATGTGTTGGGAAGTGTTTCACAATCTATGCTTGACGCGTGATTTTTCTTTCTTGTTTATTTATGGAACATCTACAATAATAGGTGTACATAAAATAATGTCCCATTTCTAAAATTTAATAGTATCAATTGTAAGCGCTGTAGAGTGTTGCTTCAAGTTCAAGGTCACAAATAAAGAGTAACTCAAACAGTTTTAGATAAGCGCATGCGCGAGTTCTGCTTTGTTATTGACTCGCTTCCAGTGCATACGCAGAATAGCGATTTATGAGCGTAAAGCGGTATTGCTGGGCTGAGGATTTAAAAGCCATTTGGTCATGCGATTTTTTCCTTTGTGCCTTTATAAAAGATCGTGCTTACGTTCAATAAATATTAAATAATGGACCAATGTTTTTACTTTCTTCTATCTTTTCAAGAAGAAGGTATTAGATTCGTGAAAAATTTCGACTTCCGGTTTTCGATGGATTTATACGTTTTAGAAGCTCCTGAACACGATTTAATGGTTTTTAGAAAATATCTGTCTGTGAGTCTGTTTGTCATTCTGTGAGTCTGTATGGGACAAAAATTTTGTGGACATCTCAAGAACTAATGCAAAGAATTTCACAAAACTTCATATTCCGTTAGACCTTCGTATAAACTGCTGCTGATTACTTTTTGGTGAAAATCGCCCAACAGGTGGCGCTGCTATGCTGCATTAGTCATGATTATCGCAATAGCTCTATCTCAAGAACTAATTAACCTAGTTTCATCAAACTTCAGTTTCAGTTAGTCCCTGATATAAATTAGTGCTGTTTAGTTTTTGGTGTAAATCGCTCAACAGGTGGCACTGTTCTACTGCATTTTTCACGATTTCTGCAATAGCTGTATCTCAAGAACTAATGCATGAATTTTCATCAAAGTTCAGATTCAGTTAGTCCCTGGTATAAATTTGTCCTAATTAGTTTTTTGTGTAAATCGACCAACAGGTGGCGCTGCTGTGCAGATTTTTTTTTACGATTTCCGCAATAGCTCTATCTCAAAAACTAATGTACGGATTTTTATCAAACTTCAGATTCAGTTAGAAGTTGACATAAGTTGTTCATGATTAAATTTTGTGTAAATCACCTAACCGGTGTCGCTGATAATGCTGCATTTTTTCAGGAAGTATTAACATGTATGAGACAGAAGAAAGTTTTGGGATTGCCATATCCGTCTACTTTTAAAGTGGTATTCAAATTTAAAGGTTTATCGCAGTCTATATGCCACGCATGCGAGCTGCTTGACGCGAAGAGGTTAAATATGGAAGATTCAACAACATACAAAAAAACATATTTTAATTGATCGTCGCTTTCACAAGTTATTCTAAGGATATTCAAAATTGCTCCCAAATTAAGTCATATTCTTTACCATCATGCTATGCTGAAATTGTACAGGTTATTAAACTTGCATCGTGGGCGACGAAATCCGACCGCAACCCATATTACTCGAATATATGGGTTAGACGGGGTCTCGTTGTAGATGTTCTCTTTTTTCATTCTTATACTCGTTAATACAAGACCATCTGTTTAGAAATAGACTTAGATAAGACTGTTGAATGTGTTCTTTTATTTTATTTAACCTGTTAAGTTAAAATTCCTAAATTAAGCCATTCATGAGTATAGATTAATATGTAGGTTATTTTAACCCGTTTCCTGAAATAATGATAACAACAATAATAATAAATTAATTTAAAAAATGGCCTTCTGTTTTTGAAATATTTTACTATGTTGCTAGTGTAAAAATAAATAAACAAGCATGAAGCAGGTATTCTGCTTTTTCAGAATTTAATGTCGCCCCCGACAAGAAAAAAAAAAAAAAAAAAAAAAAAAAATATATATATATATATATATATATATATAGATAGATAGATAGATAGATAGATAGATATAGCTATATATAGATAGATACTATATATAAATAATAAAATACTAAATATAGATAGTACACAGCATATTTCACTTTTAAGACTTAAAATACACCCTTTTATTTTATATAAAATGACGTCATTGTATCGCTGAAGAATTCCACATTTGCGATACAGTCTTAAACAATATCTATTGATAAGTTTGCATAGGACGTCACTATCGCGGAATATTACACAAACCCACCAAAAAGTTATGACGTCATTCAAAAAAACTAGACAAAAAAAAACAAAAAAAAAACGGGTATCTGATGATTTGCATGCCTCGATGTCTTTGTAACATTAATATGGATACTGAAAATTCAATATAATTCATAATAGTCCCATGTTTTATCAGAAATCATTCATTTATATATTTTTCAAAATTCGGAAAATAGAACGTATTTTAATTGCTTTTTTTGTTTTCAGTTGTTATGAGAAATGGTAATAAAAGATGTAGTAATATTTCCCTTTACTTTTTCCAGAAATGAAGTACTTCAGTTGTCACCATTACAGAAATTACATTAAAAACAACAAAAAAATTAATATCTCAAAAATAAATTGAGGTGTAGTTTTCAAACAAATGGCATTTAAAACTACTTTTTTCCCTATACGACGGTGTAAAAATTTAAAATCTATAATGTTTAGAAGTTTAAAAAATTGCAATAGATTATGAGTATTTAACCGTACAACAATACATCTGCTTTGTTTAGGTATGTAACCTGCTGTGTTAGGCTGCTGCCTTGGTTAGGTACGTGACGTACTGTTTTAGTGACGACACTTTTATTGTTGCCTGAAAGAAATAGCATATAATGATGCTGCAAATTTCAAAAACAAAATTAAAAAATAAGTTATTCATATAATAATAATAAAAATCTCCTTTCAAAAGTTCAAAATACTACAACAACTGAAAGAATTATACAGAAAAATAAATTTTTAAATTATAGAAACTTTTTTATAACTTTTATAACAAAATTTCTGTCTATTGTATTTCGTGAAGCATTTCGCCACCTGTTTTGAATTTCCAAAAGATTCATATGATTTAAAGACATTATGTGAATCAAAGTTTAGCTATTACGTAACATGAGTCAGTTTAAATATCTCAAAAATTACGGGCAAGATCAATCATTAATGGTTTTCCTTATAGTTTCTTGTTCCACCGCAACTGATTATACTTTCCGCAGGCGTTGGCAACTGGTATCACATAATTTATGTAACATTAAGGGGAGTTTAACCTCAAAGAGGTGCAGGAAGAAAACAGGTGTCTTGGGGGTTAGACAACGATGCTTTTCCATTATTCACATCATAATTATTGTTTTGTAAGTTAGTAACATAACTTTTTTCTCTTCTTCTGCACTTTTGTAATGTTTATTTTGCAATTTTTGCATCCCCTTCCCCATAAGAGCATTTTGCTTCCACCTGTAATTTGACAAAAGAGAGAAAACAAGAACAGGAACTGTATTCAGTTGGATATCATATGATTTTCTAAACCTTGTTTAATAATGCGTATGTATGAATTGAAAATTATTTGAAAGGTTTTGATTCGGAACAGATGTCATATTCGCCCCATATTGGCGCGATTTTTTTCTGTCGCCAATATCATATAGGCAACAGGTACTTAACTTGCGCCAAAGTGCTTGATGTGGTAACCCGGATTATGTTATTTATGCTGTTGATGTTTTCGCCAAATTGGCAACCGAAAAAAATCGCGCCAATATGGGGCGAATATGACATCTGTACCTTTGATTCTACAGCTGTTTCTTTTCTTTTTCTCTTTCTTTCTATCTTTTATTTCTTTACACGCTTTTGTTTAATTTCGTTTGTTGTCTGTCTATCTGGATTAAAACTTGGAATGGATTTTGAAACCACTCCCGTCGAACAAATTTTCTTTAAATGTTGAACAAGTTCACTGTCGTTGATAATGCAACATTTATTTATTATTAGGACAATACTTGATGAGGAATGAGGGTTCATTGGATAAAACATTCTTTTAAACTTTTGATTGAAATCACATATCTAATGAACCAAATTTGCTCACATTTTGCACGCAAGTTCATGGACAGTGGCAGTGCAATATTCATGCTCTTTCAGGATCAGAATCTCAGGGTAAGGTACATACGTCATCAGGAGTAGGTTCCATTAAAAAAAGCATTCTTTTACATTTTTGAAAAAAATCACATATTTAGCCAGCCGAATTTGCTTAAATTTTGCACGTAAGTTCATTGACAATGACAAAACAATATTCATGCTCTTTGAGGATCTTACGGTAAGATACTTACCTCATCAGGAGTAGTGTCCATTGGTAAAAGCATTCTTTTACATTTTTGAAAAAAAATCACATATTTAGCCAAACGAATTTGCTCAAATTTTGCGCGTAAGTTCATTGACAATGACAGAACAATATTCATGCTCTTTGAGGATCTTACGGTAAGGTACTTGCCTCATCAAGAGTAGTGTCCATTGGTAAAAGCATTCTTTGACATTTTTGATTAAAATCACGCATTTAACTGAGCAGGGAATTTGTAAACTCTCACCCCCTGCTGTAATCGCTGACATTTCAAATCATAATCTAATGTTTCGAACTTTGATTTAATATTAAATCAAAATGTTTTGTTTTTGTAATTCTGATTAAAAACTAGAAAGGATTATCTAATGGTATATTTAGTATTTTAAATTTGAAGAAACAAAACTATTTAGAATTTCTTAATTTTTTTTTTCTTTTTTTACTCTCGATTATTTGTATATTAACCCTTAAATGCCTGATTTTTCATAAATCATTTTAATAGTGTTTTTCGGCTTTCATTTTTTTAAATAAATCATGGGAAAAATAATTTAAAAAATCATATTTTGTTTTAAGTATAGTTTACGGCTAAAAAACTGTTTGTTACTAATCGGCAATTCTGGTCTTTAATTGAAAAAATAATTTTCTCCATAAAATTCTATAATATTAAACATGCAAGAATTTTAGTAACTATGATAAGAAATAAATTTTACTTGCTCACTGCAGAACAAAATAGGGTATTTCGCAAGCTTCCAGACAAAACAAAAAGAACGTGTAGCAACAATTGAAAAAACAAATCTATCTTTATTCTTAAACAGCACAAGTGTTGCCATCTACATGTTGAAAATCGATTTAATAATATTTTCAGAAGGTATTTTATTGGCAACATTAGACATTATAGCTTCAAAATTATTCTAATAGTATTTTAGAAGCCTAAATTGGGTATGTTGCCGAAAAGCAACACCCGGCATTTAAGGGCTAAGTAGCAGTTATGATAGTCCTTCCTAAAGAAGGAAATTCAATGGTGTAAAATGATGCTGTCACACCATGCTGATCGTTACTCAAAAATGGTGAATGAGAATTTTCCTTTCATGAATTTGATGGAATCGACCTTTCACCCATTTACTTTCAACAGGATGGTGCAATAAATATCACACACAACGAGAGCATCGCTCTATTCTATTGCGTTCTGTTTTGACATATTAATTCATAATATAGAAGCAACAATTCTTTAAAAATTAGTGAATCATCTTAATTCCCATTATCGTCATAGGGTCATTCCATGAAAAGTAAAACCAAAGTACTATTTTTTTTTTATATTTTATAAGACAAATAATATTTAATTTATAAAGTCATGTAATACATTTTTTATAGCTTAGAGTGTGAATTTTCTGAAAACATGCAGTTTAAGTATAAAAAGTAAATTAAATAAAAGTATTAGCACTAAAAGTTGAGAGTGATGAGATTGAGAACATTTCACTTAAATAATGGTAATGTTTAACAAGTTGTTGTCATTTCAAAAATTATTTGTAAAAGTTGTAATTAGGCTAGTTTTTGTATTTGAATATTCTATTTTTAAAATTTATAAAAGAAATTAGGGAATATACTATAAATGAATTAGAATTCATAAATAAGTTTTGATGCACTGAATTGTTACGTCCGTAACAGGCAAATGTTACGTCTGTAACAATTTAATTATTCCATGTATTAATTAATAATTATTTTAAAGTTTTCAAAATTGCAGTTTCAAACAGCTAATACCCTAATAATGAATTATTGAAGAAAAGGTTAAATGTTCTTCCTTAAAATTCACAGGATTATGACAATACCTGCAACTATATGCAATTTTGACTGTTTTGTGAATTACGTCCATAACACCTAGATTTTATTTTTTCAAAAATTATGGGAACATTTTTCAGATTTCAAAATTTAATATTCTATTTACAATCCTTGGACCGACCTTAAATATAAAATAATCCATGTAATAAGTTTTTTTTTTTTTTTTTTTGCATTATTTATGAAGCTTTAAAGTCTCTGTTTGTTACGTCCGTAACCATGGAATGACCCCATAGCTCTTTAAAAGTTGTTTTTGCGCTTATCTCAGAATAATTTTTTTCATCATTTGCCATTACGAAAACCATAAACAATAATAATAAAGTTAAGTTTAAAATGTTTTGATTTATTTTATGAATGATTTAAAGATGTTTGTTAAAAATTACGCTTTTGATTTTATATCAGTTAATTTATGGATTACACTGTTTGATGAATTCAAAAAATTTTGTTTTAATAATTTTTTCTCTCTTTCCTTTTTTTTTTTTTTTTTTACAACTTTTTAAAAACACTTACAGACATCACATTTGTTGAACAGTGAACAGCAGAGCAGTTCAAGGGGATACCCAGTAGCAGTGCTACACCACTCCCTGTGTATGAGTAAGCGTATAACATATCCTAGAGGAGCCATGAAAATAAAGTCTAATCGTAGCACATTAAGTACTACTACACAAGAAAGAAAAAATAAAAAAGAGTAATATAAGAGAGGCTGAAAATTTATGAAAGGGTAATCCAAGGATTAAAGTAAAAACATCACATTTGCAATCTATTCTTCAGATTATTATTATCGTCATTATAAAAGTTTTAAGGTAGCAATGTATTTATTTATTTACTATAATTAGTTTTTAATTTTTTTTGCGACAGCAATTTTTTTTTTCTATTTATTCTTTTTCTACAGACTTTTTTGCATTTTTGTTGTGATTATTATTTAACATGTTTAGCTTTATGCGATTTATAAAGATATTCTGCAAATATTCGAGAAATAAGACTTTTGATATACGAAATTATATTTTCCAAGAAAAGTAGGTTTATCGTATTCGCACACTTTATTGTTATTCAAACCACAAAAATTGAAGGAGAGAAAAATTATAAGTGGAATACCTTGGCCACGCCATACATTAACTTTTTGCGGTCATATGAGCGTTTTAACTATTTCGGCCTTAGTCTGCTTTCAATCGCCAAAACATGCGTTAGTTTTAATCGATTTATTATACAGTCTGAACTTTGGCAGTCTGAAGTTTTACAGTCTGAAGTTTGGCGGTATATAGGTACGTTTTATGATTAATATTACCAGCCCGTGTTAGGAATAAGTGAAACAGAGATCTATGCACGGCACTAAATTCCCACGGCCAACCCATAGAAAAAAATTCGGCCCGGCCTGGTATAAAAATTAAAAATTCGGCCCGAGCCCGGCCCGTTATAACAGCTAAAAGTTCGTAAAAAAAAAGTATCGGCCGGGCCCGGTATAAAAGTTAAAAGTTCAGCCCGAGTCCGACCCGGAAAAAAGTTTAAATCTCGGCTCGAGCCCAGCCCGGCCAAAGGGAATTTCTGCAAAACATTGATTTTTACGTCGATTTGGTTAAAACTTTGTCTCGTACGAGGAGTTCTGACCAAAAATACTTATTTTAGCTTTTGTTTTTCATGTTTATAATCTGCATTTTAATAGAAGGGCCGTAGGCTGTGACATATATATATATATATATATATATATATATATATATATATATATATATATTAAATGAATTTCTATTTGTTGTATATAAATGTTTTCAGTTATTATTAATATTCTAAATCCATGTTCCATGTATTGGAGACTTAAAAATCTGAAAGCAGGAAATACATGAAAAGCAGCAAACAGCTGTTTCGAATCTACTAGCGAGATTTTTCTTCAGTGCAATATAGGGGAAAAAAAGGAACACTGTGCTAGAAAAATGCTCAGCCTTGCTTTTACTAGCACACTGTTCCTTTTTTTCCCCTATATTGCACTGAAGAAGAATCTCGCTAGTAGATTCGAAACAGCTGTTTGCTGCTTTTCATATATTTTTTGTGCATTTTTAAACGTTGGTCTTTCTGCTTTTTAATATTGTTGCACAAAGGCTTTATTTGCTTATTTTATTTAAACAAGATAAGATTCCGCCAAGGCAAGGTTCTTTTTTTTTTTTACACGTTTTACTATATTTTAATTTAGCTATATTTTAATAAGCCTAGAAATCTACTATTCTGCAAAAGGAATAAATTTTAATGTTTAATTGTAGAATAATGGCGATTTAAAAATTTTTGGGCCAGGCCAAATTTCTGAACTTTGAACGGACGAGGCCACGCCGAGACAATGATTTTAATACAGGCTGGGTCAAAACTGGGACTGAAAATTTTGTCCCGTGAAGACTAGAAAGAATGAAACCAGTTCCGGCTCAGTACGAAAAAAAAAGTTATTCCCGGCCCGGTCTTTCAGGAAAAAGTAAGCCCCGAGACCGGCCCAGCCCGGCCGAGCAGATCTCTGCAGTGAAGCTCCTTCGGATGTCCCAATCATAGTAAAGTTGGATTCTAATCCATGGCTTCATTTAAAAATAATAAAGCATAGAAAATCAACAACAGTATTTTAAAAAATCTATAGAAGAAATATTGGAATGATATAAAATGCAATTTTAGTACCAGAAAAAAAAGGAGGAACTTTATGAAACATAAGTCATAGTTAAAAAGTCCTTCCGGCCAGTGCCGGGAGGAAGAGGTAGCTTTCATAATCCTTATTTAAAAAAAGCCAACCTATATCATGCAAACACACGAAGCTCAATTTAGTGGAAACCGAATATAGGAGATTCAATACTAATTTTTATCAATATAATGAATGAGAATTTCGCGAAATTAGTCAGCTTTATCCAAGCTGCTTTTCTTTAAAGTAACTTATATTTGGCTGCCAAATTCGGCAATTTCTTAAAGTGCCTGTCATTTTAAGACAACATGGTGGATGAGGCTAAGCAGTGAACTTGGTCGAGACCTTAGTAATTGCTGTGCACATGCTCACTCACATCGGAATCCGCTAATATATAGGAGTGCTGTCGCATGCAAAAAATCAGATTTTTCAAAATATCACTCACAATAGAAATTGAAACTGCTATATCTGAGCCATTTTTTAAGGTAAAGACAAACAAAAAATGCTCCTGAATCCTTATATCAAGATCAAATACTTAAGAAAGAAACCTTTTTCAATTTCTAATTTTTTTGCACCTCACTTTAAATATATATATATTTTTTTAATTTAATGGCCGCCATTTTGAAACAAGATAGCTGATGAATCTGGCCAGCGAACTTGGTCGAGGTGTTGATGTATACTATCCACATGCCTTCTTACATCGAAATAGGCGAATACGTGTGTTATCGCGTGACAAATACAAGATCGTTTCAAAATGTTAGCCATGCTAGAAATTCAAAGTGCTATAAATCAACCATTTTTTAAGATATCAACAAAAGAACAAATTTTCAGAAACAAAAACTGCTCCGGAATCTTTGTATCAAGGCCAAACACATAAAAAAAAATCTTTTTCATTTTCCAATTTTTTAATACCTCATTTTGAATTTTAAATTTAATTTTTTTTAAATGACAACCCTTTTGAAACAAGATGGCGAATGAAGCTGGCCAACGAACTCGGTCGAGACATTGGTATGTACTATGTACAGACCAAGTTACATCCAAATAGGTTCATAAATACGCCTGTTATCGCGTGACAAAAATCAGGTCGTTTTAAAATGTCAGCCACAAGAGAAATTCAAAATGCTATTACTCAGCCATTTTTTTTTAGATATAGACGAAAGAAAAACTGTTCCGGAATCTTTGTATTAAGGTCAAACACATACAAAAAAATCTTTTTCATTTTCCAATTTTTTGGTATCTCATTTAAATTTTTTTATTTTTTAATTTTTTTAAATGGCCGCCATTTTCAAACAAGATGGCGGATGAACATGGCCAACGAACTCGGTCGAGATATTTGTATGTACTATGTACACACCAAGGTACATCCAAGTCGGTTCATAAATACGCCTGTTATTACGTGAGAAAAATCAGGACGTTTCAAAATGTCAGAAACGCTAGAAATTCAAAATGCTATAACTCAGCCATTTCTTAAGATATAGACGAAAAAAAAACTGCTCTCGAATCTTTTTATCAAGGTCAAACACATAAGAAGGAAATATTTTTTCAATTTTCAATTTTTGGTACCGCATTTCAAATTTAAATTTTTCTTAAAATTTTAAATGGCCGCCATTTTTAAACAAGATGGCGGGTGAAGCTGGCCAACGAACCCGGTCGAGACATTGGTATGTACTATGTATAAACGAAGTTACATCCAAATCGGTTCATAAATACGCCTTTTATCGCGTGACAAAATTCAGGACGTTTCAAAATGTCAGCCACGCTAGAAATTCAAAATGCTATAACTCAGCCATTTTTTAAGATATAGACGAAACAAAAACTGCTCCGAAATCTTTGTATAAAGGTCAAATACATAAGAAAAAACTATTTTTCCATTTTAAATTTTTTGGTACCACATTTCAAATTTTAAATTTTTAAAAAAATTTTTAATGGCCACCATTTTGAAACAAAATGGCGGATGAAGCTGGCCAACGAACTCGGTCGAGAGATTGGTATGTACTATGTACACACCGAATTACGTCCAAATCGGTTCATAAATACACCTTTTATCGCGTGACAAAGTTCAGGACGTTTCAAAATGTCAGCCACGCTAGAAATTCAAAATGCTATAACTCAGCCATTTTTTAAGATATAGACGAAACAAAAACTGTTCCGGAATCTTTGTATAAAGATCAAATACATAAGAAAAAAATATTTTTCCATTTTTAATTTTTTGGTACCACATTTCAAGTTTTAAATTTTTTTAAAAATTTTAAATGGCCGCCATTTTGAAACAAAACGGCAGATGAAGCTGGCCAACGAACTCGGTCGAGACATTGGTATGTACTATGTACACACCGAATTACATCGAAATCGGTTCATAATTACGGGAGTTACAGTGTGACATAGGTCAGATATATATATATATATATATATATATATATCAATTTTGAACGGAGGGTGGTTTCGGGGTCTGGGGGTCATGATCGATGAAAATATACCAAAATTTTTTGAAATCGCTTTCCTCCGAACGGCTGCAATAGGTAGCTTTTTTGTAAAGAAAGCTACCTAAAAAAGGAAATATTTAGTGTATAAAAATTTATACATACATTTAGAAATCTTATCACTAGGGAATTCATGATTTGATATTTTACTGACCTACGTGAATATGTAAATTTTAATAAAAATAGATGCATAATTTAATAAAAATATTAGGGCGTAAATCTGCCACGGGCAATGAAATATATTCCTTTCCAAAATCTTTCTCAAAATACTCTTTAAAGAAGAAGGAACATAAATTTAAAAAATCAAAAATCCCGACTGCGTAAAAAGCGAATTAATTAATTATTTCTCATCAATGCGAAACTATTTTTTTTTTATATTACTTACCTATTTTTTTATTTACTTGTATTGATGACTTTTAAGTTGTGTTTAATTGTTAGTTCTTATCTATAAACACAGTTTTGATGAGGCCTATAGATGTCTATGAAGGTTAGAGTTGCAGTAAAGCTAGAGATCCTGCCTACACAACTTCCAGGTTGTGTAATATTTAAACGGAGCTTCTGACTGTAAAATAGTCACTGAAACATCGTCTTCATTTTGAAAGACCTATCCAATGATATGCCACTCAGTAGGGTGCGTATTTTTTCTTTTCGTATCTACCGCCATTTTGTATTTTACGGCCGCCATTATGAATTTATAAAAACAAAAGCTAGCCTGTCACCATGGGACGGTTAAGACGAATCGATAGAGACCTCATTCATTAAAATCCATCCAGCCGTTGGGATGTTTCGAAGGTATAAAGAAATCCACATACCCAGATACGCGTGAAACACATAACCCTTCTTGGCAGTGGGGTAAAAATAAGTCCATGATGAGTGCCATGAAATTAGACGTAATCATGACGAATTTTATTTTGATATTTTGAGTTATGAGTTCTGATTTCTGATATTTTTCAACGTTTTGGCGAAAGAAATTTTTGTAAATGTTTCTTATTGCAATTCTCGGTTGTATTTTGTCTCTGAAAATAAATGAGCGAAACAACTGAGAATTTGAATTGGCAAAAGAATGTAAGAAAATTGTATATTCAAACCAATACTAAATGATGGAGTATTTAAAATATGAAATTAATATAAAAATAAGCTACATAATTTTGTTACAAACGTGAAAAGCTATAAGAATTCCTAAATTTGTTTATTTCTTAAGATTATTATTGTGATTTGCATTATATCATTAGCATTTGTTCAACAATTATCAATTGCAATCTACAAATTAAATAAGACCACAAGGGTTAGAAGTTATAGACAAAAAAAAAAAAAAAAAAAAAAAAGAGAGAGAGAGAGATTGTAAGCACAAAATACGAAATTCACATACATTTAGTACATGGTCCAAGTACATAGATACTTATTTATTTTACGATTGTATTACGATTTTAACCTTCTTCGAGATATATGCAAACTGATTGCCAGATAATTTTTATAGCAATCATTTTTCGAGTTTTGTAATATTCTCGTGTTTTTATAGTAAATCAGTTCAAAACAGAAAATACCAATAATATTGTGAAAAATGTCGAAGACTGGTTTCCTGCAATGAAGTCACTGCTGGAAAGATAGATTTACAGGCTAAGGCTTCTCTAGAGTGCCAGAATATGTCGTGGTTGGAGCGTTGGCGACAAAACTGACGATCTTCTGTATCAAATTTGACACCATACTCTTATTAGAAAAGAGTAGACATCAGACTTCTAGGATTATCCAAAAATACAAATAGCAGAGAGCTGATCTATTCAGTCAGCGGACTGGTAAACATTAAATTGTTTCTTTTGAAGTGAGAGACTGTGCTAGAAGTCCCTGCGATAGTTTGAGTTCTATGTACAGCCGATAGAATTCTGAAGCCTTTATTGCCTTTCAATTTAGATAATGAACTTTGAATCGCCAATTCTTTGGATTTTGTTTATTGTATTACGCTATTTTCGTAATTACTGCGGTGCAGATTCTGAGCAGTGATCGTAGTTCGTTGAATAAAGTTTATTCATCGAGTTAGAATCCTCCGTGCTTGTTTGGAAATATTTCATTGTACTAAAAGACAAGGATTTCGTAACTTTGGGAGAAATTCACAAAGTAATTTAGCAAATATCTGTAGTTATATCATATCATCTGCAAAATCTATCTCCAAAGTCCAAAAACTACTCCTTTCGATGACTGCGTGTAAGCAATCCCTAGAAGTTTTGTTTTGAACAGCTGAAACTTTATTAAACGGTTTTATTATTTTTGTTTTTTGTTTTTTCTTCTCGGTTAAATTACCCCCCCCCCCCTCACCTCCATCTTAAAGAAAAATAAATGCATTCATTAAAAATGTATTTTTTTATCTTTATTTGTTTGAATGTCCCTGTGGTTAAACAGGTTTACATTAATATAATTTAGAATATTTATTTGAATACTGTAGTGGATTTTATTTGTTAGTTAAAGTAAAACTCTAACCTTCCTCATGACCGGCTTAACGCCACGCAATATGCGTCGCAGATCTAACTGTCAAGTGTTAAAAATAATTACAATTGCTTTCACTCATAATTATTAGTGCATATGCGTATATGCCTTAACCATATTTCAACGGATATTCAAAAATAATTTTTGGATCCTGTCTCGTATTTTGTTTTACTGTGCATCATTCCAATAAACCGTACTCCGTTCATTAAGAGCAAGCAGAAGCTGGGACCATCCCAAAAGCCATTCCATATATGCACACAGACAGTAAATCTCGTATTTTATGCGATTTGTCTCATAATGCTGATTCCAAACAATAGCTATGCCACTTATACACCATTTTTCCACAAAATAAATAAAAGATACGGTCTGGGAAAATTTGCGATCAACCAAGCGACAAACCATAAAGGTTAGAAAGAAGACCTCTTTTGGATATGTATGTCGTCAGCAAATGTGTTCTTTATTAAAGCGATGAGACATATGAATATTGCCATTCACGTAAATCTAATTTTGAGACAAAAAATTGGGCAACGTATTGGCCGATGTCTCGCATCGGTAACTAAAGTAATACTGGCGACCATTTATTTTTTATCGTCTTGTTTGACGTTTATTTGTTTTATGATGAGAGAAAAAATGATATATAGGGCACATATGGAAAAAAGAAAGGTGTGCAAATTCTGATCCGTTAAAATTTATGATGATGCATTTCCGTTTAAGTTCGTTACGATAATTGAGTTTACTTTGTACTAATCTGAAATTGCCATTTTCCCGATTCCTATTTTTTTAAATTAAGATGATTCTATGTGCGGCACCTACAGAACTTCCCAAACTACGTTTTTATTTCTTTCTTTCTGTTATTGGTGTGCCCATTATATAGATGCGAAAAAAAAAAAAAAGGCACAAAAAAATGAGCATAAATGAGGGGCAAATGGGGGCCCCTCCCTGGCTTTTCAAATCTAATTTAATATTTTCTTTTTCCTTCTGAAGAATTTTAAAAATATATACTGTTCTCAAATGACTTAAAATAAATTAAACATCAAGAGCAAGGGCGGCGCCAGAACTTGCCCGAGGGGGGGGGGGCATGGTATCCCCGACAGGGGGGCCGAATTAGAACCCTGCGCGGGACCCGAAAATTACATTTGAAATAAACACGCTTTCCGACCCGAACCGCCAAAAAATTTTCCTCAACACGCAACCTGACCCGAACCCGACATATTTCAATCCGCATCCGACCTGAATTCGAAATACGTTAACCCGCAACCCAACCCGAATCCGAAATGAAAGGAAAGTAAATAAGGTTTTGCTGCAATTATGAAAAGTAATCTACAATTATATCTTTAATACCAATTTTATATTTTATATATAAAAATGGACATATCTGTATTCTTTATACAGAGATATATAGTAATAATAATCTCGAATATAACAGACACCTCGTTGAATAGAGTCCTGCATCTGGTCGGATTGTCTTTAATTTTCTTTTTTCAGGTTGGGATGACTCTAACTTTTATTCTGCTAGTCGGGTTCACCCTAGAATATTTCTTGCCGGTCATGTTTAAGATTTTTGCATGTCGGGTTGTTTGGATTTTCAAAAAAAAAGTTTGAGCAGAACTATGTTTCAAATGAAAATAAATACGAATTTGAATATGAATGAATATAATTTACTGCAAATATAAAATGTATATAAGAAGTGTGATCATAGAGTATTCTTTCTTTAAACTTTAAGAATCATTTTTATCGTGTCTCGGAATATGAAAAATATTACTAACATTTCTTTTCTAATAAACAGAAATATACATGTATCGTATTTGTGATAGTTTATGCATACATGCACATGTTACATGTGTGTAGATTGGAAGGTTAGCGCTATTCAAAGGTATAAACGTACGAACATATAAATGTTAGGAATTGGAAAAGTGTTCGCTAAAAAGACGTGTGTGCGCTTTTTGGTAGTATCCATTGTGGAAATATTAATGTATATAGATATTTAACCTGAAAAAATATCTTGAGATTATGTTGAAAAATCTGGTCAACCCGAACCCGACCCACAAGAGTCAAAACCCAACCCGAAATTGATCCGAATCCGAAACAATGAAAGTCAACCCGACCCGCAGAAAAAAAGTAGAAGTCAAACCGACCTGCAGCGAAAAAATATAGCGCCAACCCGAGCCGCGGGTCGGGTGCGAGCACAAGCGGGTAACCCAACCCGATCCAGGTCTCTTCGTAATATATATCAGAAGTGTCCACGAACTCGGGCCTGTCTCGAATTCCGAGTTCGGTGAAATTTTCGTTCATTAAGTTCGGTCAAGGCTTAATTTTTATCTGAACACTCGGGTCGGGCTGGGACTAAATTTTATTTTTTGAAATGTTCGGCCGGGTAGGAATTTAATTCTTCCAGGGGCAGATCTAAGTCTTTCATTTTTTCTGTAGATTCCGGTCGGACCGGGATTTTATTCTTTCGGGACCGTATCGGTGAGAAATTTTTTCCCACGAGTAATGTCCTGATACCGTTCCTCCTTTATTAGTAGAGAAAATGAACGATAAAACAGAATATCTTTATTTGTTTCATCTTCTTTTGTGTTTTTAAAATAAAAGGTGGAATATTTTGTTAATTTCTAAAGAAATTAACAAAATCGGCCTATGCGAAAAAAGCAGACAGATCGGACAGGCATGGTATGTTGCTTTTATAACGGAAAATACACGGTTGTTTACCTTTTATAACGTCTTTTATAACGTATAAAATAAATTTCCAAGCCCGGGCAGACATAGAAAAAAAATCGGCCCTGTATAAAAATAAAAAGTTCGGCCCGAGCCCGGCCCGGTCCATACAAAAAAAAAATATAGGCCCGACCCGGCCTGGTATAAAAGTAAAAATTTTTTGGGCCATGCAAAAATTTTCTGATTTTTGAACGGACCAGGTCACGCCGAGACAATGATTTTCATATTCATATGGGCTGGGTGAAAACCGGGGCTGAAAATTTTGGCCCGCGAAGACTAGGAAGATTGAAACCAGAGCTGGCTCGGTACAGAAAAAATAAGTTAGTCCCCGCCCGATCCTTCAGGAAAAATATGGTCTGGTCCGAAAAGAGTGGAAACCAAGTGCGGACCGGCTCGGCCCGAGTGCCGTGAATGAAAATAGACCCGAGCGGGCTTCGGGCCAGAGATCGGCCTGAGCAGATCTCTGGGGTGACAAGTTTTTAGCTCGGTACTATGTTAATTTGAACAATAATATAAAAAACTCTTTGTTTACCCATTCATTAATAAAAATACTCGCCAAACAATTTAAAAAAAAAGGTTGAAATGAGCAGATGGATTTTCGCATGTATCTTATCTTTCCTTGAACCTTATTTCGTATAATAGGCACTTAAAGATTGCGGTCAATGGAATAAACATTGAACAGAAGTGCACACAAGTTCTAGACAAAATATACACTGTAAAAAAAAAAAAAAAAAAAAAACGGACTAAAAAACGGAAATACTACTGGCAATCTAGACGCCAGTACTATTTCCGTTTTTTACGGGAATTTTTAGCCATAAACTACAGAAAATTTTCCGTTTTTCTGCTTAAAAACGGAATTTTTCTGTAATTTATGGGTAAAAATTCCCGTAAAAAAAAGGGAAATAGTACTGGCGTCTAGATTGCCAGTAGTATTTCCGTTTTTTAGTCTGTTTTTTTTTTTTTTTACAGTGTAAGGTATTCGGTAACATCCGGCCGTTGTGACGACTTACTGTGGCCTGGTTGTGGTTGAATTCTCTCGTCTCAGACTAAAGGAATAAAATTTTAATTTAAACTCGTAAAAATTTGATGAAATTTGGGTATGACGAAAAAGTGGAACATTTAGTGTACCGCGTAGGAGTTCTTCGGGACGGGTCTCGGGTTCCCTGAAAATCGGGACATTCCCCGTAAATCGGAACATTTGGCAACACTAAGTTCGCACTACAACAATTTATACGGTTCATAGGTTTTTTGCAATTCGATTTGCAGGGATTTTCACAAAAAGTTTGACTACAAGTATGTATCAAATGAAAATATATACGTATTTTAATATCAATGAGTATATATTCAATTTACTGAATGAGAAATAAAATGGTAAAAAGTGTGATAACAGATTATCATTTATTTAACCCTTTCAGGGGCAATGTACTTATGTTACTAAAATGTTGGAATGATTGACTGGCACCAGGATTTATAAACAAATTTACTTGTAAATAAGCAAAAGCGTCTTTTCACGTACATTATTTAAGCAAAATTTTATTTCAAAATTTTGGTATGACTGTGGCATTTTAGAATAAAAATTAAGTAGGATATATTATATACCACCGCCCTTCATGGGGTTAAGAACCCCATGAAGGGATTTTCTTCATCCGAAATATGAAAAGTATTGCCAAAATTCGTTTTTTATACGCACAATAACACATGCATCGTATTTGTGACAGTTTATGCACATCTACACGTTACATGAGAGGTATCCACTTTTCAAACAGGTATAAGCGCGCAAAAATTAAGTGTTAGGAATTGAAAAGTTTCTCTCTATTCTAAAAAAAAGTAACTACCGCTGTCACCGCCGCCGCCGCCGCCGCCGCCGCCGCCGGTTTTGAATTTTTTGTGACCGGAGGTCTTTCTTCGTTAATATTAAGAAACATAATGCATACAAAAATATGAAAATCGGTAGTATTATACAGAAATGTTTGATAAACACGCTGATGCAGACAGTTTTCAGATCGAAGAATTATTTTAAGAGATATTTAATGCTAAAGTTGGACAAAATCGTTCCACTAAAAAAGTTTTATAGGAGCAAAAACTGTTCATAGGAATTTAATCATTTTTAGATCATTTTATGCGTTAGAATTTGCCGGAGTGCAGATTGCATTAATTTTTTTATTTTGACTAACTTTTTGAGGTTTTATTGCTATTTTAAATTCAGATTTTCAGCATTTCTAGAGATATTTTTAACAGATTTTAGAAAGTGCTATTAATTTAAACTGTTGCCAACTTTATAAACAGCGGAAACAATAATGTTTGCTTCAAAAAAAAAAATATTTATACGTGTAAATAAATTAAAAATTTATTTACACGTGACTATTATAAACAGAAAAAAACATTTGGAATTATAATTAAATAACTATGTACAAAAAGCAGGAACTTATTAAAAATTACGTCATAAAAACTATAATTACACGTGAGAGAAAGGAATTTGTAAAACAATAAATTTATTAACATGCGTTAGAAGTCTTAAATAGGAGAAATTACGTCATATTTACGTCACATTACAGTTATTACATAAAATGAACACAAAATAATATTGCAAAACGGTTTAAATTTAGAAATTGCGCTAGACATTTATTTGATATTTTAAGAGGATACTTTTCAACTGTTTTTGTTAGGAAAGAGCAAATAATATTTCATTTCTAACAACACAAGTATTTCCCCGTGAATATTAAAAAGAGAAAGAATAGTTTGGTCAAAATTACGTCAGATTAAAAACGATTAATTTAAAATGTCTCATTTAAAAGAACTTTCTTTTCACTTTGTTAAAAAATACCAGGAGACAAAGACTCTGTTTACTTAATTCCTTTTATATTAGCTTATTTTGAAATGTTGTTACACGTGTCTACGTCATCAAGTTATTTTTATTTCGACGTTTTATTTATATTTTTATTAATGTTGTACTAATTTATTTGTTTTTTCGTTATTTAAAATAAAAATTATGTCAATTTGTATAATTTGGCGAGTGGTTTGGCGATTTATATAATTTGGCGAAATTGGTCGACGGGATAATCAAGTAGTACCGCAACGGATTTGGCGTTAAAATTCCCCAATCAAAGAGAAATGAATAGAAATCCGTTTATAGAGAGATCGCCACTGTTTTTTAAATTATAATTCAATCTTTCGAAATCTTTTTAAAGCCGATCAAATTAGCGTGCATTTAGAGTCTACGGCGTCTGGACGGGGGTTGGCGAGCGTAGCTCGTAGGGGGCCGAGCCCCCTAGTTCACTAAATAGATATGTCCGTTTTTCGGGAATGTCCCTTATGGAGGTCTTATTGTACTTAGATTTTTAACCTGAAAAATATTTTGGGCATTCTTTTGAATTGTCGGGTCAACCAGATCCCGACCGGCAAGAGTTAAGACCCAACTCGAACCCGAAACGATGAAAATCAACCCGACCTGCAGGGGAAAAGTATAAGACACCCCGAGCCGAACCCGACCCACAACAAAAACATATCGCCAACCCGATCCTCGCGTATAAAAGCGGATAATCCGACCCGATCCAGGACTCCAGTAGAGGTCTGCATGGGCCGAAATTTCTAAACCCGAGAATGCCGGAATATCCCAGTGATTTGAAGAGATTTTTCTCTTATTTTAAGAAATTTCTGTCTTTTGACCAAAGAATTTTAGAAATTTTGGGTTTAGGTTCGTGATTTTTACTTATTTTTAGATAAAGAGGAATTATAAATTCCGTTTCTAATACGAAAAATTACTAGGCAGCACAGCTGCCGGAACACCCATGTAATTTGAAAAACATGCTGCTTTGAGAGTGAGTATTTCAGTTAATTTCTTATTTTCTGGGGGTTTTTTTTCGGGGGGGGGGGGGGGCAAATCAAAGCGCAAATTTTCACGTTTTAATAAAATATATTCAAGGGAAAAAATCGTGAAATTCACGGATTATTTTGAGAGAATAAGAGTCCTGCGTGGTTTGGATTATACCCGGCCCGAAGCCAGAAACTCTATATTGTTCTACCCGAATCCATTTTAAAAAATTAGTTGACCCGAACCCGACAAACTTCGACCCAAAACCGACAGACTTCAATCCGAAGCCAATCCCACCCCAAAACGAAAAAATAAGAAATCCATATTGTAGTGAAATAATGGAAAAGTAGCCTAAACTTATGTTTCTAGTATCAATTATATTTTTTATATAGAAAAATCAATATAATTATACATTTGTTCGTTGACATTCAAATAATATAGTTTTTCATTTTAAAATATATTTTGGAGAATCTTTTGAGAAATCGGGTAGAATCGAACTCATCCGACAGAAACAATTAAAGTAAACCCGACTTTAATACGACCCAAAACGACAAAAGATTAGGTCCAACCCAATCCGGTTAAGATCACGAGTTGGGTCAGTTTCAGTTTGCCCGACCCGATGTAGCACACTACTTGCCAAGCAACCGTACCCCGACAAAACAATTAACAGTTTTCGTCCTCTGTATTCTTAACCGAACCCGAAATACTTCAAACCAAACTGACTGTAAATCCACAATCAGTGACCAAAATTTAATGCTAGTTATACAAATAGCAATATGATATATACAATAGCATATGATCATAACTTCAGTATAAAGTTTATCTTTTATGTTGAAAAATTAGCATGTAAACAGTCATCCATGTATCAAATATGTAGATTTTTATTTGGACATTTTTTTTTTTTCGAAAGATTGGATTCATCTGAACTCAACCTGCAAGAATCAAAATTCAATCAGAAACCGACTCCTACCCGGAAGAATTAGTTTAGTCAATCCGACAATGAAAAAAATGAGCTCCAACTCGACCCAACCCGACCGGGCCGAAATTCAAAAGTCAAAATATTTTCCCCGACGATATTGAATTTTGACCCCCACGGGGGGTGGGACAGGTATGCCCGACGGGTGGGCATATGCCCCCCCCCCCCCCCCGGACACCGCTCTAGCGCCGCCCTTGATCAAGAGGAAAAGGAACTAAGGATCTTCAGTCAGGGATTGTCCTGATTCTCTGAACACCCCCCATGCAATATAATTTTTAGTTCTGTTTTTCCATCGTGTGTTCAAAAAGTAACTTAACGGGGTATAAAGAAGTTAATAAACTGTCTCAATTCTTCATTAAAAAAAAAAAAGTCGGCAGAAGCTTGCTTTTGGATTTTTAATGTTTCTTATTTGTTACATCTGTATAATATTGCTTTTCATGTTGATATTGTTTAAATTTTTTCTGGCACTGAGTGTTCTGACAAAAAATTTCTATTTTAGTTTATTTCATGTTTATATTTTCCATATTAAAGAACGCTGTCTTGGAATCAGACTGAAGGCACATCTGTTGTCCAAAATCTTGCCCCCACCTGGATTTGTTCTGCTTGCACCCATGGTTATGTAACTTTATTGTACTGACAAACAATGCACATTATATTAATTTGAAGTATGTATAAGTAAAAAAATAATTGATGTAAAGTAAAAAAAAAAAAAAAAATGTAGCGACAGCAGCTTTTATAGATGTGACACTAATTTTTAGCATCTAGGTCATAATAAAACTTATTGAATGTTAGCATTCTTTTTTTTTTTTTTTCATTCTTTTAAAATCAGTTTTATATTCTCATATAAATCTAGGTCAATTAATGATATATTGAGAATCATTAAGTTAACCGCGAAGATTTGTGAAGATTCACAAATTAGGATGATGTCAATGTTGCTATTTGGGCGGCTTATTATTATTATTATTCAGATTATTTGATTGCGATCACTTTTTTTTAATTCACTTTAGCTAATTTGTCATTAAATGTGTTTTTCAATTATTTGAATTCACAGTATGATTTGGTTGGGCATTGGACACTGCAAAAAATTCTTTACAAAACTGCACATTCGTTAATACATTGTTGACCGATAATTTCTTATGAAATCTGTGTTTCGAAAGTCGGTTGCCTAGATAGATTTTTCGAGATTATCTATTAATAAATGCCTTGAAAATGTTTGGATTTTGTATGAAATTTCGTATAGTCTAACAACTATTTGGTATAAAGACGTAATCTTTCTAAAAAAAGGCTTCCTGATATTTTATTGCAAAACAAATGGCGTAGACGGAACTAAGGATCCAGTGCATGTCTTTAGTCAACAACATATCGTTTTAGAAAGACTCGTGACCAGTCAACAAAGTTTTAAAACTAAATTTTTATTCCTTTTTCTATTTTGAACTATGAATCTTGAATAAAATTTCCACGAAATAGCTAAATATATCATCAATTAGAATAATACATACTCTTTGAAGTGATTTTTGTCAAAATTTATTTAAATTAAAATAACTAAAGCTCCCATGCTTCTTTTAGTGAAAAAAGTAATGACTGATTATCTGTGGAATATGTAGTTAAGTATGTAATATATATTTTAATTAATTAAATTTATTTTGCGTTATTCGATTACACATAAGACAAAGCTAAATCTTTAATACAAATGTGTAGCACGTATTCATTTTGCTTATATTGCTTTATTTTCCTTTCTGTTCCTTGTATGTTTTATCTTTATACTGTGAATTCTTTTAATTCAAGCATGGGTAATTCGAAATATTAGACAGTTCGTTTCTAAGTTACAGCTCTTGAAAACTGCATCGAAAATAATACCTGCAAATCGTAATTTCATTGAATTTAAAAACCACTTATCGGTAAACGCAGATTTAATGAGTAAGTGATATTAACTATTTGCGGTATACATACAGATAACAAACGAAGAATGCAGTTTATATTCTTCAGTTCTTCGCGTAAAAAGGGAAAAAAGAGAAAGTTTTTGTTATTTGTTATTTTCTTCATTAGCCAAAAATGGTAACGATAGCAATAGTATTTTAAACATCCAGTGAAACAAAGATATGATTGATCAAATAAACATAAACTGAAATAATTAAATTTGTTTACATTGTTTTATTGCCTAGAGTTTCTTTAAAATGTCTAGAGTTTGCCTATTGTCTGTTTGAATTTCGAATAATTCGAGTATTCATGACCCTGTGTGTGGGATTCGAATTAAAAATAGTCGAATGTATATCGATTCATTATATATCAACTACCCTTTTTATCAATAGAATAAAATGTCGATGACTTATCAAATACCATTCTTCACCCCAACAAGCACTCTATCGGATAACAGTACAGCAATGGATTTTCCAACACAGGCGCCGTGAATTCCAACTCGGTATCAAATATAAAGCAGGTGTGTTGTCGAGAATGAAAAAGAAATGATAAAACAAAATCATTTCTCCCTCCAGCATTACATGAGGGAGAAAAATGGGTGCAAAAAAAACCTTTGGACTTCTCTCTCTCTCTCTACCTCCTCCCGAATAAAGAGACAGTGATGTTGTTCCCCAAACTTCCACCTGGCTTTTGCCTTGGACAAGCCCGGGCAAGTTCAAGGGAGATGTAGATGACATCCTTTATTCTCTGCCTCTTCATGATTCCCTTTCCACTTCACTAACTTTCTGATAAACAACTGATCTACTGGGGAAAAATATTATCTTAAAACAGTTTTTTTTTTAACGAGAAAAGAATTTATATAATAATACAAGCATTTGATATGCCTTTTTTTAAAGATCTATTTTATTTTTATTTAGCTATTTTAGGAAGAATGAACTATAAAATGAAGATAACAACAAAAAAGTGATACACAAAAGCAAAGAAAAAAGAAAAAAATATGCTTCCCATTTGTTTGAGCTTTATAAAACCTTTCGTTAATTATTTTGTTATGCCTTTTTTTTACCCAAACACTTGATTTTTGTCTTTTGTATAATTCTTAAAAAAAAAAAAAAAAAAAGAAAGAAAAGAAAAGAAAGAAGTTGAGCGGGGTAAAAAAGAAAGAAAAGAAAGTGAAAAGTAAAAAGATGGAGAGAGGGGATGGCGAAGAATGGGAAGCAAATTGATGTCCCAATACAAAACAATTTACATATGAATTTTTAAAGGGATTTATTATTATTCTCAAATGATGAGCTACAAAGAATGTAAATCATCAAAACAAAAATATTATTTTCCAAAGGATTGCATTTTAAAGGATGTTTAATCAAATGATTGACTTTATTAGATTATGCTGTACAAAATCCCTTAATATTTTGCTTTTATTTAATTCCTGTTACATAAACATAGCTCATTAAAAAAAGAAAGAAGGAAAAAAATGATACTACGAAGGCGGTTCTCTAATCCCCTGCTCAAAAACGCGAAATTTTCCGACACAATTTTACCTGATAATTTTTGATTAATCATCAGATACTAAAATTTTATCGATATTAAAGGTATTAAAATATGACAGAACTTTTGGATCAACTTAATAATAATAACAATAATAAATGGGAAAAGTAACTTACAAAAAAGAAGTGTTATTTTTGTCTTTGAAATATGCTGGTTTAAATAGGCATTGCAATTTTCTTAACAAAGTTGATGAGAAGAAAAGTTCATTTACTGCAATTGAAATAACGAACAATAATACTCAAAAAGTTCGGTTAAATCAGTGACTGATTTAAAGATTTAGTGGTTTTGAACACCACTTTTATTTAAAGAAAAATCTTCTTTATAAATTTCGTAGAAACATTCCAAGAACAGCGTTTTTTCCCAACTGTTGCAGAAACCTATCACGAATTTCTTTCTGAAATATTACTGGTTTTCAAAAGATGGACCAGTGGGAGCCCTGCAAATTTCAAATTGCCCCCCCAAAAAGTCAAATTGTCCCCGGTGGGCACGTTGGGAACCACTGGGTTAAATCAAATCTTATTTTTATTAATTTACTTAGGGACACGAAAACAAGAGCTATCTATCTATCTGAATTCAGACATACAGATGCACGATAAAGCGAGACGCTTGTACATTTCATTTATTTATGGGAAATTATAAGCGTGTAAAAGTTACTTTTCTTCTTTTATCTTACTGATTAAGGCTGTTCTCAAATCTAAAAGGACAACTTTATAACATAAGTTTTAATTTATTTTCGTTCGGAAATGCATGAAACTAGTAGATGTTGTGGATCAGAAACTATGCAATCAAACTGTGTTTTCCGTTTTTTTTGCAATAGATTTTTCGCGAAATATTGTCAAAGAGGGCGTTTCGATTTCCGCTCAAAAGAAGCATAACCACTCAAGGAAGGGAGAAAACGTCTTTGTCACGTGATCAAAATCACTTGTAACTCAATAGGTAATTTATTTATCAAAAAGTGGAAAACACAGTTCGATTCCAAATCACTAGTCAGGCCTTCCAATTTTATATCTTTCCGTTAAAAAATGAATTTGTAAATGTGTCAAAACGTTTTACGCTTGAGCCAGTTAAGAACAGCCTTAAAAATTTCCCCGAAACTTTTCCCCCCGTTACCATACAATCCTTTTTTTTTTTCACCTATTAGATGTAGAAAGTTTTATTTTCTGTCCTGCTTTATCACCCCTTCTATATCCTTTTATTTTCTCGCTCTTCATTTTTTTCTTAATAAGAACAATCTCTATTGTTCTTGAATGCATCATCTTGGTTTATCCTTATTAAGTTATTATTTAATATACATGAATGTATATCTATATGCTAATATATATATTATCATGCAACAGCTGTCCTTTTAAAAGAGAAAAAAATATCTTCAAGTTATTTTTTATGTATTGAAAAATCATTGAAATAAAATCACGCAGGTAATGGGATTTTGTATGGTTATTATTCAAAAATATTCTTAAATGCATATTTATATTATTAATTGATTATAATTTTTTTAACCACTTGTCGCACAATCAAGGAAAGAACGAAAGAAACTTGTGTTTTGGAGAGATACAAAATCAATAAGATGAACTCTGATGAGTATTGCGTAATGGTAGGTATTGCACAACCTTTCGCAGTGCACAAAGTTTTGTATGCTAAACTTTTCTTTCTGCAGGCATAAAATTTAATAAAACATTTTTTTCCCATTATCATCTAACCCTTTTTCTATTGGATTTTACCTTTGTTTTCTGTGTGATTTTATTACCATTTATTTGTTTCCTTTTTTGCGTTCTTGTTTATCTCTATTGTTCTAGAAATATCATGCTTTGTTTTTCGCTTACGAACTTACTGATGTATTTTAAAAAGATGGGCATTTTATATCGCACAATGACTATCCTTTGAAAAAATTAAAATCGGAGTTGATATATATATATATATTTTTTAAGGGGACACAGTACCTTTTAAACTACGTTTTCGATTTTGAATAATATTGTAATATACTTAAATATAAAGTCACTACAGATTTTAGGTACTATAAAAGCAAATATAATTTCATATAATTTCAAAAAAAAAAAAAAATCTTGTAGAACAGCCTATTTAACTAAAATTTAAATTAAAAAAAATTATTATTATTATTTTTTAATCCCTACTATTTTTTTAAATATGAATATTTTTGCTTCAAAAAATTTTTTTTCCATATTCCTTAAATTATACTACATAAAACTGTGCATGGATTTTTAGATGTATGGGATATTACATTTAATATCAATCTTTTTCTCTTTTGTATTTGAAAAATAATTGAAATTCTTAAAAAAAAAAAAAAAAAAAAAAAAAAAAAAAAAAAAAAAACTATAACCTTGAATGTTAAATCCATGCACAATTTTATGTAGTATGTTTTTAGGATTATGGAAAAAAATTTTGAAGCAAAAATATCCATATTTTAAAAAGTAGTAGGGATTTAAAAAAAAAAAAAAAAAAAAAAAAAAAAAAAATTAAATTTTAGTTAAATAGGCTGTTCTACAAGTTTTTTTTTTTTTTTTTTTTTTTTTTTTTTTTTGAAATTATATGAAATTATATTTGCTTTATAGTACCTAATATCTGTAGTGACATTGTTTTTAAGTATATTACAGTATTATTCAAAATTGAAAAAGTAGTTTAAAAGGTACTGTGTCCCCTTAATATTGAGAAAAGCGTTGTGAAATAAAATAACTCATCTAATATTTTTGAATGGTTATCATGGTTTTAATGGCTATAAATGATTAATTTTCTGAATAATTAACCACTTATCGCAGTTAGAAATATAAGAACGAAAACTATCTTTTGAAAAAAGATAAAATCTGTAGAGTAAACGCTGGCAACATACTGTGCAATCACAGGTATTTCACAACTTTTCGCTGTTAAACACGTCAATTTTTGTATGCTAAAGTTTTCTTTCTCCAAGCATGAAATTTAATAAAATAAATTTTTTCCATTACCATCTAACCCTTATTCTATTTACCTTTGTTTTCTGTCTTATTTTATTACCATTTCTTTATTTTTTATTTGTTTCTTCTTTTCTTTTTTAATAAAAGCAATCTCTATTGTTCTAGAATTTATCATGCTTTGTTATTTGCTTGCGAACTTTCTAGTGTACTTTAAAAACATGGACATTTTATATGACACAACAGCTGTCCTTTGAAAAAATTAAAATCTTGCAAATTTTTTATATGTGGTATTTATAAATATATATTTTATGCATAGTGAAACAAAATAACACAAACACGACAACTAATGTTTTTTAATGATTATTATTCGAATAGTCTTTTTAAAATATATATTTATGCTACTAAATGATTAATTTTATGATTTATTCCCTTATCGCAATTAGAAGGATAGGGGCAAAATTCTCTTTTGAAAAGAGACAAAATCAATAGAAGAACGCTGGCGACGTATTGCGCAATCACAGGTATTGCACAACGTTTCGCAGTGGAGTTGCACAAGGTTTTGCATCCTGAACTTTTCTTTCTCCCGCGGTGAAATTAAATAGCTGCATCTGTTATCTGATTCTTTGGTCATGTGCCTTTCATTCAAAAGTCGATTGATAACCTGTCATTCAGTGGTGGGATTCAGCCGGTTCGCACCGGTTCGGTAGAACCGGTTGTTAATTTGTGTTGAGTTCGGCGAACCGGTTGTTAAAAGGATAGTTCAAATGCGAAAATCGCATTTACATTAATTTGGATTCTTTAAATGTTTATCTGCACAACATTGTTTTCTAGGCATAACTCTGTGATAAGTCCTGATTAATTTCATTTAATAAAATAATATTTCATTTGGAACAATAATACATTTTTTCTTCACCAGTCCTGTGAGAGAAAATTCAACTAAAAAAACGAAATTTTGATAATTTTGGTAACTAAATTGACAGCTCTAAACTAATCCTAGTTACATAGCAAGGTTTAAAAATTACACTAACTACTTATCTATACTAATAAAAGAAAATTTTGCTTCGTCTGTGTGTGTGATGGCTAGCAAAATCTACGGCTCGTACGAGACTGAAAAGTTTTGTGGGACTAGCTCAAAATGTCTCCTGATTCACTTGAGACATAGAATTTTAGAATTCTAATAATTATTTGAGTTATTAATTAAAAATCGCAACTCACTCTCACTAAAAACTCAACTCGATCCTTGCGAGAACTAAAAAAAAAAACTCTGGCGTATGCACAGAAGCCTTATTTACGCATCAGTTGAAAATGAAGAACGAAAAGAAGAAATTTCGGAGCTAATTTGTCATTATTTATTAACTTACATCGGCCAAACCGCTTAGTAAAGTAAAAAATGAAAGACATTCTAAAAGATATACGTCTCAAATGCCGCAATCAATTAAAAAAATATATCGCAGTTAACCGCTTGAAAAACAATTTTCAAAAGGGGTCGTTTTTCCGAAAAAAATTTCTCCCTTATTTCAACGCCCTTCCAGGGCGCAATTTTGGAGGTACCGACAAACCAAAAACATGTTCTTAAAGTGAAACCTTCTTCTAATTGATGGTGCAATTGGTTTAAAACAATTATGAATTTTAACCCTTTCAAATACACCAGTAAACGCAGGTCACTTTCCGCCTCACGAAGACGATATTATTTCTACGCTAAAAATAACTAAACGTCCGTATTTTAACACAATCTTTTTAGAGCATCTCAATAGATCATATTTACATCACCTACAAAAATTTTGAAACGTTCGAACAGGTAGATATATTTCTTACAAAATAAAATGTGGGAAATTTTCGACGAAATCAGTAAAAATCTGAGTGTTTCGTCGAGGTTTCGCTCCTTCAGGGCGAAATTTTAGAGGTACTGCTAAACTAATATGTTCGTAAATCTGAAACCATCTTCTTATTGATGGACAATCTGTTTTAAAAACTATTAATTTTAACCCTTACAAATACACAGGCAAATGCAGGCCATTTCGTGCTTCACGGAGACTATATTTTTGTACGCTAAAAGTAATTAAACGACCCAATCTTTTAAGAGTATCTCAAATTGAGATGATATTGAGGTTCTCAATGTATCAGATTTACATCATCTACAAAAACTTTTAAACATTAGTATGGGTAGAAATATTTTTTACAAAAAATAATGTGTGAGATTTCGACGAAATCAGTGAAAACCTGAGTGTTTCGTCGCGGTTTCGCTTGCTTTTGGTGCGCATAGACTCCACAAATCAAAATACGCAGAAAGTAAAGTACCAAATAGCATATACTTTCAATTCAATATTTTTTCATTTAAAAATATAAATTCAGATAAAATAGATTTAAAGATATAAAATCATACAAATTTCAGGTTAATTTAAGGGGGTTAATTTAAGGGTTAATTCATTAAGGCTCGGGGCTCGGGCAACGCTGTTATTCGAATAGAGTACTTTGCTTTGGCACGGAATGTTCCCTGTTATTGCTGATTTATAGCTAATACTTAAATAGTCAGATTTAGATATATACTTCCAACTGTACATTTTATAATATTGTTCTTTATATCTTAGAAGTTATTTAAATGAAAGTAGTTATTTTCGTAAATGTAATAAATCCAAAATTTTGGTAAGTTCCTCTAGTCGTATAAGATATATTTAAAAAAATATTTTTCCAGCTCTAACAAATGAAAAGACATTGTATGATCTAAACTTGCCTAATCATGATACTTTGTATTTTACGAATTTTTTGCATTGTCTGGTCTTTCTTTTTTTTTTTTTTTTTTTTTTTGTATTAAGAAATGGTAAAAAATCCTAAAATTTCTAAATGTCATAACTCGAGAAGTTTTGTTCGTGCAAAAATTTGTCTTACTTGCTGTAGCATGGATAATATTTTTCTAAATATGTTATATAAAACTTTAGGTCATGAACATGGCTTAATTCTTAAACTTACATTTCTGCTATTTTTATATTATATTGTTTTCAATATAATATAAAATTTATTCAATATAATATATAATTTTATCTTAATTTGCGCCGGAGCCCACCGGAGCATAGCTCTAAGTAAATATTTAAATATTGGTCGGAATTCACAGGAGCTCATAAATACAGGGCTCCGGAGCCCAGTGCAATAGTGCTTCCGAAAAATCAAAGCCTAAATTCCCCTTTCCTTCCCATCTCCAAGCTTTTGTATTCTTTTTCATCAAAACTGTTATACGTGACGTAAGGAGATGTTTCAACTAAATTTTTATATCAGTTTTTCGGCTTGGGCTGGCTCAAGCTCGATCTGAATTACTTTCAAAATTTTATTTATTTGTGTATAGGGGGAGGGGAATCCTCCTTAAAAATTACGTATTCTATTTTATTTCAAATCATTTTAATCCTATTTTGGCCAGAATAAAGGGAAACAGGAATCGTATTTTTCTATTCTATTAGCAAATTTATGTCTGGTATTGATGGCGGTTACGTGTTGATACGGCGCCAATCAAGAGACTGAAAAATAAATTTTCTTACAGTTCGATTTTCTTTTGTGACATTACGATAATTTTTAATTGACTGGTTTATTATATTTTTTTTATTTAGATATCGAACCTGAAAAGAATATTTTCAGTTTTTAGTCAATGGGCTTCAGCTTGAGGATTTGTTTGTTTGAGGTTTTTAGTCTTCTATTTTGTACGAGTATAAAAATCTCGTTAGTGATTTTTATGTTTATTTTGTAACATGAACGATGTCCATGCTAAGGCTTTGCATGCAGATTTACGAAGTTTACTTTCATTTGTGAGTAGAAATAATTGCCATGTATCGTTTATTCTGATAGAAAGCAATCGAGCAGTGTTACCTCTTTTTCTATAAAAGCATCGAATCTTTCCGATAACGGTGTCTAAACTTTTATTTAATCTGATTTTCAGGACCAAACCACGAAAGATTGTTATGCTGAAAGAATCGATTATAGTTTAAGGTGAGCATATTCTATAGGAAATTGAAAAACTCTGTTCCATTCTTCAGCATGTAAATCTTAATTTCTGTAAATTTCATTCATTTTTTTTTTTTTATATAAAAATGCATAGTTGCGAACTATTCCTTTTTTGTGTTGACACTATTTCTGAATCATAATCCTTATCATATTTAATCGCATAGTTATTCAATTAATTAATTTTAAAATTAGACAAAGAGTTCTAATCGGAAGGAATAATAACTAAAAACAGAAATAGTTGACAACTAAGAATATGCAGATCGATATATTTAAATTTTTTATTTTGCTAAAGAAAAAAAGAAATGCTTTAAATTTTTCAAATAGTTTTATGAAACATAAATATGCAGATTTGCAGATTGGAGTGATCTGGTTGGGGGGGGGGGGGAGACCAATCTACGGTTGTTAGCATTGCAGAATATTAGGGCTCCGGTACTTTTTTTGTTAGAAATTAAGTCCTGATTGTTTTGATGCGTTTCCTGATAGAAATTATTATCAAGGTTTCATGATTGCCGGCTATTTATTAACGTCCTTTTATAGGGAAACATGTTTCAGGATTTTTTTCACTGTACCAAAGGATCAAATTTTTTTTTAACAATGTTCGTATAATATTGGAAAGTGTTTCATAATCTATGTGTGAGGCTTCATTTTTCTTTCATTTTTGTACATCAAAAATCATTCGGGCAGCGAACCGGTTGTTAAATTATTTGAATCCCACCACTGCTGTCATTGCTAAGCTACGGTACAGCTTTAAAAATGTCATTCTATTTATATTTTACCCTTTTTTTAAAGATTTTCTTTACTAACAAATTTGGTGTATTCATTCGTAAATAATTTCTGAGGAATTTATACTGTTTTCAGGGCATCTTTTTTTTTCTTTTTTTTTTTTTTCTTCTTGTCTTGTTAGGATTCTTAAACCAGCTCTAAATTTGGTGCTGAATAAGAAAATTAAAAAGACGGTTTAGCTAATTTTACTTTTTCTCACATTTGTTTTGTAACATATTTTCATTATATTATTTAGATATGAAATAAAAAGCTAGTTATCCGTAATTTTTTTTAGTCTTGCTCATTGTATTTTATTACTGCTTCGAAATGTTTCATAGAAAGATCTTATTCGAGAAGATTAGATTTTGTGTTTTCAATGGTCAAAAAGCGAAATCCCCCGGAACTGTATAATGTCCCCCTCCCCTCCCCCCCCGGAGCCGCAGAAGTCAACCCCAGAGAAAAGTGTCTGAATCCAACACTGTATTATACATGAAACTGGTTGAAATCGCTGTCTCTTCCCCCCACCCACCCCAAAAGGCGCGCGAGCCATGTCCGTCTTAAAAATACGATTTTCTATTCTGGCGATTTTGAAAAAGAAAAAAATTCCTTACATGATTAAAAATAAAACTGAACACAATGAAAGAGAAAAAAATATGATGGAGAATGAAAATGTTTTTACTTAGTATAAGAATATTTCTGAAGAATATATCAGATTATCTCTAAACTCCTCAAAATAATCACCCCCTGGATTTAGTTTTGACACCATTGCCCCCTTCCTTCTTCGAACGTAATCGGAACTCATTGATAAACTCTAAACTATTAGAGTTTAGTTTAAAGGATCATACTTCTACTTATATTTATTATACAGTAAACTCTGTCTAAGGCGGAATCGATCGGGACCAAGAAAATTTTCCGCAGTACACAGTATTCCGCCTTAGACAAATTTTACTCTATGCCTATGGATTTGCAGGGATTTGAAAATCTTTCCGAGTTGACATATTTACGTCTTACACAGAGTCCGCCTTACAGAGAGTTTACTGTATTTCTATTGGTTATTTAA